>JASWHV010000013.1:67392014-68734531 GCA_030760725.1 Neostapfia colusana | reverse complement strand
CCAATACTTCTGAGCACAAGTCCTCGACTTGACTCTCGTTAGTTTCGAAACTACAACATCTTACGTGAGCACCTCACATAAGCATGTTGTAAACCATAGCAAAATGATATCATCCATAACCACCAAAACACATCAAAAACTTAGTAAAATAATACTAAGAAAACTTTCCATAAGAGTAAAGCATGTTCGAAACATTGCAAGTTAAAAGCAGAACCATTGCAATCAAGCTCCGAACCTTACCAAAGCTAACCGGACCTTGAACCGGAGCTTACCAAAGCTAGTTGGACCCAGCGCCGGAGCTTACTAAAGCTTAGTCGGAACTAGCACGGAACTTACCAAGGCTAGTCGGACCTAGCACCGGAGCTAGCAAAAACAAGTCGGACCTATCGTCAGACCTTGCAGGAGCTCGGACCTAGAGTTGGACCTTGTTAAAAAGGTGTTTTGGTAGTATTCAAAACTTTTGTCGTCAAAGCCAACGTATTCAGCATACATAGGTCTCACAAGGAGGATCCAGAAGTATTAGACTTCATCACTCCAGAAGAGCAACTAGCCTATGACCAAGAGCAGCAAGGCAAGCCCCGGTTTGCATTAACCTTTTTATAAATTTTTATTGTTTTGAGAACTTACTTTGAGTACCACTTACTTCTTGCATTAGAGTCTTGTTTGAAACCCAAATGCATAGCCAATAAAACCATGGGTTGGGATTAGAATTTAAAACCCCATTTAGCTACTGCAATGCTAAGATAGTGTAGGATTCGGTACAATTCGAGTAGTTGAAACTACTCGCGAGGATAGGCTAGAGGCACATTGCTCGGGTAGAGGTAGCAAATGAAACACATGGCAAGAAAGATGAGACCGAGCGGAGAGTAAGGGCAACAGGACGTTGGGGCGTTGGTTCTATAGCTCCTCTTGTGTCGATTGAGGACCGAGCCGTGGGCGGGCCTGTTGAACAAGCTAGAACAGTACCGAAGACCTACCGGCTATATGAGAACCGGGAAACCGATGTAACTCGCGTA
Organism: Neostapfia colusana; assembly: GCA_030760725.1. Taxonomy (NCBI): domain Eukaryota; kingdom Viridiplantae; phylum Streptophyta; class Magnoliopsida; order Poales; family Poaceae; genus Neostapfia; species Neostapfia colusana. Next base: position 68,733,515 of record JASWHV010000013.1, on the reverse strand, counting down.
GCTGGGTGTTGAGGCATAGCTGGTCGTTCAGAGGGTAGGTTGAGAGCTCGAGGTGTAAATCGGCTGGCGGCACTGTGGATGCACGCGCAGAGACCTCTCGCTCGGGACGATTGGACCGGTTAAACATTTGGCTGACGGGTGAAAGGTGGTTGCATACGACATCGGTTATGGTTGCTGTAGGCAACATCGAGTACGGGCGTAGGTGACGGGTTATTCAGGTAACCCTGCAGGTGTATATCGACTATAATCGACGTCCCTCGCGGTCAGTGAGTACCACTTGTTCACTGTACCATGACGTAGAAAGAACAGGCTAGATACATGTTAAAAGTTTGCTGATTTGAAAGACATACTTTGCTTGTTAATGTCTTGTTGTAGTTTTAGAGCTAATTAAAGTTTCCTTTCAACTTTGGGCAAAGTACATGAGAGAATGCATTTCTTGTTTGATTGCGGCCCTCTCATGTGTCTTAGCGTAAGGTTCTCCACATCCTGCTGCTAAAACTTGAAAGTAAAGTTCCACTAATTAGGCGAGTCCTTGCAACTTATTTTACCTCATGTAACCTACAACCCTCCATGTAGAAGTTTCTTGTTTAGAAGAGACGGGTCAGTCTTGCTGAGCCATCGTGCTCACTGCTTGTGTTTGAAGCTTTTGCAGGGTTTTAAGAGGAAGGGGCTCCCGAGAAGGAGACAGAACCCTAGGTGGGGAACCCCATATAGTGGGAGTCGTGCATGCCGACGTGTTATTGTGTGTGCGTGCTAGCGGGGACACGTTCACGGGCTGAACGTGAACTCGATGCGTAGTCTACGCCCGTGAGTGTAGACTAAACATATTTTGTTGTACAAATGTTCATAAACATTTTTATGTAATAAAACTTTGCTTCCGCTTTGTACCTTTGATGTGTGTTATCCGGGGCTGTGCAACGCAGCACCCCTCCGCGTGATCCTGGCTCGACAAGACCGTGGGGTCGTGTCAGTAAGCACAGTGGTGCTTTCGGAATCATCGTAGTAGCTGAAATCTTTCCTCCCGGTGAACAGATCATATAAGAACACTTGGTTGGAAAGGCTTCCGGTTGGTGCTTAACCACATATGATGCACTTATGAAGTTGTGGGTGGCACCCGAATCAAATCATATGATGATTGCTTGATCGTTGAGAGTGAACGTACCTGCCAGCACGTTGTCTCCTTCTGGGGCGTCCTCATTGTCAAGGTTGCGAACGCCCCCAGTCCGCTGACCAACCTTCATGACCGGAGGTCGGCCTCGAGCACCGCCCTGGAACTGGGCTTGCCCGCTGCTCTGCTGCCCCTGGGGGCAGTCCTTCGAGAAATGGCCCGCCTGGCCGCACGTAAAGCATTTGTAGCGAGGCTGTCCTCCGCTGATTGGCGGACGGAAACCCGCGGCGCGTTGTGGCGGTAGACATGCCCGGGTAACCGTCTGCTGCTGCTGTTGCGGTCGCGGTGGTAGCATGGGCAGTCGGAACAGGGGTGACTGGGAAGAACGACCCCCGAACTGCTGAGGTCGCGCCTGTGGATGCCACTGCTGACCGGATGGTGTCCGATACACCATACGGTATTTCTAGGGAGCTCCACCCCCACTGCTGGGTAGAGTGCTGCGCTTCCGCCGCTCAGCTACCAAATCCCGCTGAGCGTCTTCTTGCATAATCGTGGGATCAACGAGATCATTGAAGGTGCCGCGATTGCATTGGACGAGATGCGTCTTCATCTCGGGGTGTAACCCCCGATAGAAGTGCTCTCGCTTCTTCTCCTCGGTGGAGACGTAATCCGACGCATATTGCGCCAGATGGTTGAAGGCAGGGGAGTAGTCATGGGCACTCCTCCCGCCCTGCTTCAGCACCAAGAACTCTTGGAACTTCCGCTTCATTATCCCCGGAGAGATATGGTAGGCTCGGAACGCCTCCCGGAATTCTTCCCACTCTACGGCATGGCCAGCTGGCCATGAGGCGACATAGTTCGCCCACCACGCACCAGCAGAACCGTGAAGCTGCTGCGCCACGAACAGAGTCTAGTGCCGCTGCGTACATTGAAGCAGCCCGAACTTGGACTCAATTTTACGCAGCCAGTTATCGGCCTCCAGAGTTTCTGCTGCTTCTATGAACACCGGAGGGTGCGTACTCATGAAATCCGAGTACGTCACAACATGGGGCTCACGAGCCCCCCTCTCTTGATGCCCCCCACCCCCCACCCCCCCACTTGGGACGTATTCTGCACGATCGTGTGGAGCAGGTCGGTCTGCTTCTCACGACCACCCAACAGTGCCGCAATCACATCCGCTAGCGTACGCGGAGGCGGCGGTGGTGGTTGTTGCTGCGGGGTGCTGTCATAGGAAGGTGGCTGGGAGTCATCACCACCCTGCTGGCTAGAGCCACCAATCTCATGTGTGGTCCAAGTGTGAACCATATGCAACCATACGACAATAAACATCAGTCCTGCAGCCTATTTCATGCAGTCCAATAAAATAGGCGTAAAACATAATAACAGTAGAACATGCGATGCATCTCGTATACAGATAATGTAATAACTTTACACAAGCTACACCATTACCAGACCAAATACAAGCTAGTTAAATTCAATTTGATGGACTCCCTCTTTGGAAGTCCATCTCAACTAAATTTGGTCACTACGAGACGTTGAAATCGCTTTGTCATCACGTATACTACCCTTTTATCTTCAATACGACACACGCATGGTGTCTAGCAAAAGAAACATGAGTAAGACATATACTTAAATCTTTCACTAGTTTAAGATAACCACTCATGAGTATGTTGTACCCCATTGGAAGTACCTAAACCCCCTAGGGTACAACAATCTCTCAAATGAGTTCAACTGTCATTTTTCTGTCAGAATGACCAGTTTCCACATATCCCAGATTTTGATCTGGTTCTCGGCATTTTCATGACTCAAGCTGAATACCAAAGTTACAGTTAACTTCAGTATATTTCCAACAAGTATTTATTTGCCCTCAGATCAGCTCTGGTTTAAAAGTTATGGTAATTCAAAATCAACAGAATTTCTGGAAGAATTTCAACAGCACCTCATTTGGAAGTTGCTGTTTTCAACTCTAATTTCAGCTTAATTCCATGCTGCGATTGCAGAAACCTTGAATTACAAAGATGTAACCCATCTCCTACCCTTTCCAAAGATGTATCATATGATAATTCTAAATTGTTCTATAGGAAGTTATACTTGAAAAACAGAACTGTCCAGAGAGTGTTTTAAATCTGTCCTGGTTCTGGACAGTTTACCTTCCTCTGGAATTTAAGCCATCTTAAGGTGTGATTCAGCTCTGGGGGTCTACAACAAAGTTGTAGAGTGTTTAAACACCTTTCCAGAACTTATTCCCACACCTCCATTGGCCAAATAATCTGTGAGTTATGCCTTGTCAAAGTTCAGCAAACTTCCTGCCCAAAACAGAGCACTCTGTTTTTCAATCCCTTTGACTACACTAATCAACTATTAAATTCTTCTACCCAACTAGGGTCCTAAATGTTGAAACTTAGTGATTTTAGTTCCTTATTATCATTATATTTCATGCACATGCCTATGATATGTCAGTACCACATTCCTCACAAAAAGAAAATCCTAACCGGATTATCCCGGCACATACGTCTTAATTGTGGCACTAAACGGTTTCTCGCACTTGTGTACTACACGGGATACATACGTGGTTAGTACCTGCAGAAGACCACACAATAATTATGCACTCAAAGGTTATTTCCATTTCAGGCAGGACCATGTTTGAAAGTAAATACAAACACCCGTATCATTGCCATACGGCCATCCTTGAGTTAAGCCACGTCTCAAGGCACGTGATCGTGTTTTAACACCATACGACGGGGAACCCTAGTAGAGCGTGAACAGGTCATCACGGTTGGGAATTTTATCACCCCAACAGATACCACCTACTGCCCTGCAGAGCACGCCGATGGCAAGCGCTGCGTATGTCCTCCTGGGCTATTTCTAGACGAACACACTCTCTCGTTACTGACTACGCGATGGGGTCTCCACTTGCTTGCCTAATGAATGCTAGGGATCAGCGCTTCATATGAAATCAGGAACATGAAGTGTCCAAGAGTTTCATATTAAAGTCTCACACCAAGCTGTGATACCTATTCCTGAACCACTTTCCTCGTCAGGGGAGCTAACCGAAATTGAACCGCTTTCGGTGGCGTTCCTTACCATTCTTACCTGAGTGTAGGTGCGTCGTTACATAATTAAAATTCAGAATTATAACGCATATGTTAGTCTTGCCACTTTAAGTAACTATGCTAATATAGTCCTTACTTGGGCAAACTAACGAATCCTTACCGTAACCCTAAGTTTTCCTGTAATACAATCCTTAATTAATGTGCTATCCCCAATGCGGCTCTGATACCAGCCTGTGGCGGACCCGAATCCGCTCATCCAGGATCATAGAGGGTGGTGCCGCATGACGTGACACCCGACAGCACACATCATAAGGAAACATTATTTTACATAGAAAACCAACTGAAATGTACAAAGTAGTACACTACTTCAGTTACAAACTAGTGTTTATATTACAGCAGTGGAAACTAAGTTTGTACAACTCACGCCCGTCTACCTAGCAAAAGTCGGTTGCCCTGCCCTAGGGAAACTCTACATGCAGTTGGAACGAACATGGGGTAGTAAATTTCAGCAAATGGACCCGCCTACAAGTTCATCCTTAGTTCATCTTTTAGCCACAAGTTAACAGTTCATAAATCTGAAATTTAGTAAGCAATATTTTGTGGCACACAAGTAGCAATACAATTTTAGCATAACAGCAATACTGAATCATCACGTTTCATATATTATCCTACGTCACGACTCAGTGACCAAGTGGTACTCTTCACCGCGAGGGACGGCGAATGGACTCGATATACACCTGCAGGGACACCCAAAGAGCACGTCACGTACGCCCACCCGTGGAGCTGCACAGCACGCTCACTCGATGCCGTACGGGACAACCTTTCACCCAACAGCCCAAACGTCGAACCGGTCGCACCAAAACGAGCAGGAGGTTCCCTACACGGAGCATCTCTCTATGCCCGTTAGCAGATTTCCACCTTGCTGCCCTCAGCCTACACCTATAAATCGGTGCTTTATGCCTCGACGCCCGGAGGTATCGGTTACATCGGTTTATCGGGGCCCATATATCTGACATGCCTTCGGTACGTTCAAACTTGATCAGCGTGGGCCGCACACGGATCGGTCCTCAATCGACACGGACAGGGATGCGCACACAAGACTTCTTCTTGCTGCGCCCTAGCCCCTGCCTAGTCTCATATTCTTACTAAAATGATATCACATCACTCGAACCAATTCTGTGTGTCCCCAAGCCTAACTCGCGAGTAGATTCCAACTACTCGACTTGTACCAAAGTTCTAGGAATCATTAAGCATAGCCTGTCTACTCAAGGACTTAGACACTACCCTCACTATTATAGGAAAAAGCTGTTTATGCACTTGGGTTTCATCCACCCTACACCTAATGCACATTCATATACCTCATACTAAGTATATAACAAAGCAAAACTTTGTAAAATGGGTTAATGCAAACTGGAGCTTGCCTTGTTGCTGCTCGTCAGTGGTTAGGGCTTCGTCCGGAAGAAGGAAGTTGAGCACTTTCGGAGTTTCTTCGCCTTCAGCGACTACACGTCAACGAGATACTATATGTCAATTCAATTGCAATGTTTATAACTGAATAAGAAATTACTACAACTCTAGCTAGCCCTCCCCTTTGGTTCTGAAAATTTTATGGTGGCTTGGTAGGGTCCTAACCCGAGTCTTGACCAAGTTTCATTTGAAACAAAGTTCATTTGAGCTTTGTATAAATGAAAGCCTATTTGGTCATTAGTAGAGCCTCTAAGGAATTCCAGGAATTTTCATGGCTCCAACCATTACTTTATGGAAACTAGAATTTGACATGGTTCTAATGGAATTGGTTTCATGTCATTTGAGAATTGTAGATGGAGTTAGGCCCTAAACAAGATTTGAGAAAATCTGAAAAATGTTTCTGGACTTTTTACTATTTTCTCAGGGCAGTTCAATATCACACCATTAGGGGGACTAAATTAACTTGGATTGGTCTGAAAATTTTACTGTGACTCAAGGATTTCCCAATGAACCTCCCAGCCGAATTTCAGATTTTTTCATAAAGTAATTCTCCAGATAAAATTCCCAACAGTTTAAATTTAGGGAATTAATTCTGGAAAACTATTAAGTTTCATGAGCTGAAATTTGTATTGCTGGAAAGTACTCGAAATTCTGAGATCAGAAAATTTTGGTTCACTGGATTTGGAGCTTTCTAGCAAAAGTTATATGCAATTGAAGTTTGAACAAAACTGGAAAATCTCAGAAAGGTTTAAACTCTGTATGCGGGCCCCACCATACAGTACCTTCTTTCTCATCGCGCCAACGGCCCGCTGCGGCGGTGTTCTCCGGCGAGCTCCTCAGAATCCTCTTTTCCTACCTTCCACATCCCTGAAACTTACCGCCTCCCCCTTTTGGACCACGGGCAACTCGTCCCCGTGGTCGGCCGGGGACCCCAGTCACCGGAAACCCATCGGCGACGGGCGGCAGTGGCAATTGGAGTCCCGCAACGTCGCACTTGTGCTAGGAGGGCTTAAACACTTCGGTCTTTCTCCCTAGATCACCGTGGTGACCTCCTAAACACCGGCATGAACTCAAATTAGCTCAACCTAGGCTGCAACTACGAGCTCATCGGCGACCTAGGGTGAAAATCGGCGCCGATGCAAAAATTTCGAAGAACATCACCAAGACTCGATGAAACTCGATGGTTTTTTATCCTAGAGATGTGTGGGTGAGTCTAGATCATGTCTATAGCTCGGTCCAGGGTGTAGTGGCTTGATTGCTATGAATTTCCGGATTTCGTGTGGCTCGGTTCTAAACACACCGACACACTAATCAACCGAATTCTCTGCCGATCGTGCGAGAGAGAGAGCGAGGTCAGTACGGTTGTGATCAGCACCTCGGGGTGGACCTTTTTCATGTAGCTCGTCGGGCACGAAAGTTCCTGTGCCGCCCGGGCGCCGGTGATCAAAGAGGTCGACCAGAGGCTACTTGCTTCGGTGAGTGAAGGGGATGGGAGCGAGGGGACGAGTTCACGTGGCCTCAGCGCGTAGTGATCACATCAACCGGTACTTCCAGGTGCTGCACAGGCGTGCGGTGTCTCCTCGCTCAGGTGCTGGAGCAGGAGGTGGCGCGCGGTGAACGTCGGCTGCCGAGTGACTCGCATGAATTGACTTCGGTTCTAAGCATTCTGACCAGTGGGCCCCCTCCCCTCTAATTATCTTCTGATTTTTCATCTCTGTTTTCACTGAAAATATGCCAGCAACTCACAATTGAATGTGAGACTTATCCTCCAATTCATTGTTTGAATTTGATTTCCTAAATTTGAAATTGGTTTGGCTAAATTTGCTTCACATTTGAACTGAAATTCAAACTCAGTTTTGAATTAATGCAAATTTTAGCTCCCGACAAGATGAAGTCCAATGGGGATGAAAATTGGTTGACTAACTCAGAAAAATGTGCCGAGTTTGAATATGAACTTTTGAATTCAAGTGATGAAAGTTGCTGCAATTTGAATTTACATTCAAATTGGCCTCTTTTTCAAATGCCTCCAAAAGGCCTCAAAAAGTACTGAATTTGCATGAAATTTGGCCTGAGCCTTCCTAAGACTAATTAAGGTCTAGGGGTGAGCTCGACCTTTCATGTTCATGTGTAGAAATCCCACTTTTTGGAAGTTAGGGCTTTCCCCTCTAATCACCCCTCTTGATGGTGGTTACTTGCTCTTCACCAATGTTCACAAGATGAGCTGTGTTGTTGTGAGGTGGTGAAAATGATCACTCTTGCAAGTCCTTTTTCTTGGTCTTTTACACGGAACCCTCTCCCTGCGAGAGCTCCGGCGAGCTCGGCGGCGCGGGAGCGCGGGAGGCTGGAGGTAGACGAAGACGGGGGCTGGTTCACGTGTCAGTCTCTGTTGCGGGGAAGTTAGATCTTCTGTGGCCTCGGATCAGGCTGGGGAAACGCGGGAGAGATTCTGTGGCCCGTGATGCTTTGTTTCAGCGGTTGACACGTGGCCCTGGACCCACCGTCAGGATTTAAACATTTCCCGGTGTTATTTCAAATTCCAGAAATTCCACAAACTTTAGAACCTCATAACTTTTATTAGGAAGCTCCAAATTTAGTGATTCAAATTGGATTGATTCAAATTTAAAAGCTCTATCCAAATATGCAACCTAATTTGTATTAAAATAATTATTAAATTCTGGAAAATGCTTTAAATCTTTTCAGCAAAAGAATTTTAGAGGGAGTTTGGTTCATCCAAAAATCCTCAAGTTTTGCCAGAATGTTTTTTATGATATTAGTGAACTCCTGTAAAAGTTTCAACTCATTTGGAGTTGATTTAGATAGGATAATTCTGATTGCAAGTTTCTGTGTTCAAATGAATACAGAAACAATTCAAGAGAATTTCCAAAACTTGGAAATTCAGTTCTGGGAAATTCTTAGCTCCAAAAATCCTAGAAAAATTCATGCATGCTCCATGAGCTATGTTTGAAATTGTGTTCACTTGAATTTGCATGAAAGTGCAAATTTATTCGGAATTAATTCCTTTTTGCCTAAATGCTTAGGGAATTGTTCTGAGTGATCTACTCATCGAAAAATTCTAAATTTTGGTCCCGATTACAATCCTGGGACAAGAAATCACAAGAAAATTTTCAGCTCCATTGGAGCTTTGGATCATCACTGTCCAGTTCAACCTCATTAAGTTGACACGACCCCACGGTCTTGTCGAGCCAGCATCACGCTGAGGGGTGCTGCGTTGCACAGCACCGGATAACACACATCAAAGGTACAAAGCGGAAGCAAAGTTTATATTACATAAAGGGGTTTATGAATATGTTTAAATCAAAATAGGTCCAGTCTACACTCAAGGGCGTAGACTACGCATCAAGTTCACGTTCAACCTGTGAGCGTGTCCTTGCTAGCACAAACACACACTAACACGGCGGCGTGCACGACTCCCACTCGACGGGGTTCCCCTCCTGGGGTTCCGTCTCTTCCTCGGGAGTCCCTTCCTCATAGAACCGTGCAAAAGCTTCAAACACAAGCAGTGAGCATGAAGGCTCAGCAAGACTGACCCGTCTCTCATAAACATGGAACTTCTACATGAGGGGTGATGGGTACATGAGATAAAAACAAGTTGCAAAGGACTCGCCTAATTAGTGGAACCTTACTTTCAAGTTTTAGCAGCAGGTTGTGGAGAACCTTACGGTACGGCACATGAGAGAGCCGCAATCAAACAAGAAATGCATTTCTCTCATGTACTTTGCCCAAAGTTGAAAGGAACTTTAATTAGCTCTAAACTACAACAAATCATTAACAATCAAGTCCATCTTTCAATCAGCAACATTTTAACATGTAACTAGCCTGTTCTTTCTACGTCACGGTACAGTCAACAAGTGGTACTCACTGACCGCGAGGGACGGCGATTATAATCGATTTACACCTACAGGGTTACCCGAACAACTCATCACATACGCCCATACTCGATGTTGCCTACAACTGTAAAATCCCCAAAAGTGGTAGCAAGAAAAATTCAGCTCATATACACTTATGAAAAATGAGGGGGGTTAAAAACTTTGAATTATAACAAGTGTGAGTTCAAAGTGAGGGTTTAGACTTCCCAAAAGTTCCAAACATGGGGATCTAAATGCACAGCTTGGATCTTCATAGTCCAAATATTCACCCTTCCAAATTTCAGCTCATTTGGAGGAGTTTCAATATTTGTTTGGGATTAAAAGGAGAAGCCCTCTAATCTGAATTTCAAATTCAGTTTCAAATTTCAATTCCCTCAATTTCAAAATTTGGGTTCACAAATGTGTTCTCCACCTTTGAATGAGCAGCCATGCCAAAAGTTGGAAATTTTGGAGCTGGTTTGCTATATTTTTGAGGCAATACAAAGTGGAGAATTCAAACTCCTTTTTAAATTCAAATGATCAAACCACATCCAAATTCCACACCATAATTCAAACTATTTGAATTCAACAAATTCAAACTATGACTTTGGGGTGAAGTCAAGTCTTTAATGTTGAGTTGCTGGTGGGAAAATATCAGAAAAGTTGATTAAACAAAGGGGGGAGGTGGGGCCCATTGTCAGCCACCAACAGGAGCTACCACCTCAGCCGACGGCGGTCGAACAGCGGGAGCGCGCCAGCTCCCGGTTGAACCCGCGCCCGAGGGAGAGCCCGCGCCACCTCCTGCTGCCTCGGTGGCTCGGTTGGATCACGGCAAGGGGTGCGCCGGAGCTGTTTCCCTTCTTTCCCTGCTATAACCCGCGCCCCCGCCGTTTCTTTCGCCCAGAACCCCGCCGCCATTCCTCTCGACCACGCCGCAGCTACTGAGCTCGGTTGCTCGAGCGCCCAACAGCGAAGAGCTGCGCCCACCAGTGCTCTAGCCATCCAGCACCTCTCCGGTCCTGTCCCGAGCGTGATTGCTCCAGAGATTGGCAAGACAGCCTTGATCCACGGGTGAACGGGGAAGAACCGAGGGAGGTCACCGTGGACAAGAAAGGTGCGTTTACATGTCCTGATCATGTAGCCGGAAGCCATTTAGTGATTGCTAGAACCGGTGACGAGAATTTCACCGTTTCCCCAAACGGTACACTGATGGGTAGTACTCGGTCTAGTCAAAAATTCATGGTGCACGATCCTTTAGACCTCGAGTAAGCTTGCACAGAGCTTCTCTACTTCCTAGCGCCCCTCCCCGACGAAGAACCGAGCAAAAACATCATGAAACGAGGGAGCCCTAGCTATTTTATTAGTCGCCGGTGCAAAAGCACCTCAGGTCGCCGTGGAGCCCTCGGTTGCCGGCTGTTTCACAGGCGTCCAAGACCCTTACGGGCTCCTACATCATTCACTGATGCTCTAGAGCCCGAGAATCGATCGTATGATGGAGGAATAAGGGTTCCCGACCTCGCCGGAGTTTAAAACTTTGCTGTCACCGGTGCGCGATGGTTTCCGGTGAGCCACGGCCGCCAGCGACCCTCCCACAGTGTTCAGCATGGTTGAATACGGGGGAGCGGTGAGTTTAGGCCCGGGAGATGGCCGGGAGAGCCGTTCCCGCCACCCTCGCCGGAGCAACCGCCGCGGAGTCCTCTGTTGGCGCGAGGTTGAAGAAGGTGGGGGCCTGCCCCACCTGTCAGTGGCACCGGGTTGGCGCCGGATCGGGGTGTGGCTTGGGATCGGCTGTGGCTGCGCGGGTTAACCCCGTAGCCCCCGGTGTTGCCGAAATCTCACTGGTCCGATTTAAACAGTGGGCCCAGTTCCAATTATTTGAAGTTTCTATTAGGGAAATAATTCCAGAAACTAGCTGATCTTTCCAAGCCCATAACTTTGGGTAGAAAACTCCAAAAAGAGTGAGACCAATTTTGTTGGATTCCTCATGAGGAGTACTTCACAGAGAAACCAATTTTTGGCTTTGAAAATGCCCAGGAATTTCTGTAGAATTGTTTTCAGTAAATCTTTAGGGATATATTACAGGAGCAATTCTTTATGAAATATTCCCAAATTTGGGCAGCAAATCCTCTTCATAGATACTGATCTCCAGTAAAAATTTGGGCTTCATTGGAGTTCATTTGCTATGTCAAATTACCTTCCCATGTTCAGCTTTTATTTGGAAAATTCAATTTAAACAGAAAACTTTTCAGAACTCCTGTCCAACTTCAAAAATTCATATCTCTCTGGTGGTAGCTCCAAAAATGGTGAAACAAATTTTGTTAGAAGCATGGAGACTTACCCTAATCAGATCTTCCACCATTAGCTATGTCAAAGCTCCTGAATTGGGCTCAAAATTCAGAGAAGCATTTTACTTGTGGGAATTTTAAAGACTACATTATGCAATGACATGTCTCTAAATTTGGCTCAAATCATCCTTAGAGGGTCTAGTATCCACTGTAAAATTCCCAAAGCCAATTAAGGATCCAAAATAGCAATAGCTATGAATAGTTGTATAATTCTTATAAAGCCTTAATACTTATACATGTATTTTATTACATTTCATATTAGTGACGGAAGTTGAGGACGCACCGGAGCCGTTGGACGTCCTCCCACCAGAAGCTGAGTTTCCCTTTAACTCGCAACCAGGCAAGCCCCGGTTTGCACTTAAGTACCTTTTATAAAGTTTTTCTTTTGTATCACTTATGTCTAGGTTGAAATGTATGCATTAGAGTTAGGGTGATTGAAAACCCACTTGCATAGCCTCTTTAAATCCTATGGAGGGTTGGGTAGTTTACAAACTCGACGAGTAGAGAATGCCATGCTAATGTATAGGATCTCAGTAGAAGTCGAGTGGTTGGAAGCTACTCGCGAGATAGTACTTATCACTGGAAAGAAAAGAGGTAGATAATGGCTTGAGTTGTATGAAAATGAGACCCAGCAGGGGGGATAGGATGCAGTGAGCAGAGCTCTCACGTGCTTAGCCCTGTTGGTGTCGGTTGAGGACCGTCCGTGTGCGGCCCTGCTGGACAAGTATCGAACAGTACCGTATGCATACTGGCATATGGGAACCAGGAAACCGATGTAATTGGTTAACCTGGGTGTCGAGGCTTACCCAACCGTAAATAGGAGTGGGTTGAGGGTAGCAAGGTGTAAATCTGCCGGTGGGCACAGTCACGCTCCACGCGGGGACCTCCTACCCGTTACGGATGGACCGGTTCGGCATTTGGGTTGCCTTTGAAAGGTTGTCGCATACAACAGAGTAGGAAGGGGTGTGGAATCACGCTTCTAAAAGTGGGTGTATGTGACGTGTTATCCGGGTGTGTCTTGATTGCAATCACCGTCCCTCGCGGTTATTTGAGTACCCGCTTGTTCACTGTGCTGTGACGTAGTAAGAAGTGAAATAAGCCAACTGAAAATGCTGTATTGGTCTATTAATGTCTTGAATACCTTGATTGCTGTAGTTATAGAGCTAATTAAGTTTATATTCCACTTTGGGCATCACCATATCGGAGGAAAGCGTTTCTTGTTTGATTGTGGACTTCCGATGTGACGGCTGCCTAAGGTACATGAATCTGCTGCTATAAAACTGAAAGTAAGGATCAACTTATAGGCGTGTCATTATTGCAAAGTCCTTTCCTACTTTACACATCCTTGCACGTAGAGTTCCATGTCTAGGGTTGACGGTTAAGACTTGCTGAGCCTTCGTGCTCACGGTTGCAATATTTGAGCTGTGTGCAGGTGAGAGTAATGAGGAAGGTTCTGAGGACGAGGCGATGCCCCCGTCGGGGTACACGGCCGAGCTGGGGCCCTGCACGCCGCCGTGATCTCCGGTTCCATGCTGCTCGTGTGTAGCGTCCCCGGGCTGGACGGCTGCACTTTTGATTAGTTAGGATTTGAGAGCAACTATGTATATAACTTCCGCTGTTAATTAGGTTTTGTAAAAGACTTCCGCTGTTTTATATCAAATAAAAGTTTGTATGTTGTTCTTTATTCTTTTTGTGTGTGCTGTTAGGTGCCGCATCGTACGGCACCACCCTATGCGATCTTGGAGTGGGTGAACCACGGGGTGGTCCCCACAGACGTGGTATCAGAGCCGCATTGGGAATAGCACGCTCGAAAAGAGACTATTTTGAAAACTTAGAAGTAGTTGAGTGAGGATTAGTCATTAAGCCCACATAAGGTCTATGATAGTACTAGTTATGATGGTGGAAAGCTAACATATTTGTTATACATTCTGTAACGACGCGCTGACGTCAGATAAGAGGTAAGGTACGCCACCGCAGGCAGATCAATTGCGGTAACTCCCCATACTAGTAATAGTATGGTATGGTATACCGTGGCTTGGCACGGTAGTGAATATGAGTCTCTGAACCTCTCAATGGTTCTGAGAGCATATGAAAACGCTGATCTCCAGCGTGCTTTAGGCAAAAGTGAGAATACCCCATCATGTGGTAAGCAACACGATAGTATGCAACTCTTGAACGTTCAATGTTCAAAGGACCATACGCAGCGCTCGCCATCGGCGTGCCTCAACGGTCATGAGGCAGTAGGTGGTATCCGTTGGGTTGATAAAATTCCCAACCGTGACGACCTGTTCGCACTCTACTCGGGTTCCCCGTCGTGTGGTGTGAAAACACGATCATGTACCTTGAGACGTGGCTTGACTCAAGGACAATACGTATGGCAATGATACGGACCGTATGTTTTTACTATGATATGGAACTGCCTGAAATGTCAAAAACCCATTTGTGTGCACCACTATTGTGTGTTCTTCTGCAGGTACATTAACCACGTTAGTGCATGACATGTAGAAACCGTTCGTGAGTGACCACTTTAGTTCCACCATTTGACACGTATATGCCGGAATACCGGTTTAGGATTTTTCTTTGGTGAGGAAACGTAGTACCGACTGCATAAAAGTTTATTTTCAAAGAAAATAGTCAAAATGAAGTTTAGGATTTCATTTAGGGGTTAGTAAACTCCTATATTGAACTAAGAGTCAATTGGGAGTATAGATTCAATCTCAAAAACTTAAGAACAATCTCCCCTGTTTTCAGCAGAAATTTTGCTGAAATTGAACAGGGCATAACTTAATATTGGTTGAACCAATGGAGGTGTGGGATACCATTCTGGAAAGGTTTTGAAGTCCTCTACAATTTTTCTGTAGAGTTCCAGAACAAAATCTCCCTCCAAAGGGATGAAAACCTCAGATGAGTAGGTACTGTCCAAAAACAGGGCAGACCAAATGCTCTCTCGAATTTTCTGTATTTCAACCAAAACACTTAGTTTCACCGTTTGACGTCCAGTGGATGTGGTAAAACAGCGATTTGGAGTCGAAGCATTTATGCATTTGACATATCACTTCGAGTTGGTACATGCTTGGGTCCAATACAATAGCGAGGAATTACGCATGCTAACACACTTAACATCCCGTGGTGACCCCGATGGTCGAAATGAACTTTTAACCCATAAAGTTCAATACTTTGGAACTCGATCGTGTGACACGGTCCAGGGATGTATATGTTGCATAAAGTGTATACTTTATCCATATGTGTGACTTTTATGCGTACTGTTTATTCCATTCTCGCACTACTATTGTATAGATTGGATGAAATAAATCAACATGTGCTGATCATTTGAATGATCTGAATGCAGAATGGTGCGGACACGTTCAACGCAAGAGGAGGGAGGTCCGAGTCAAGTTCCTGGTGATAAGTCTCCACCTCCGGAGCAGACCACGACGCAGCAGCAATCACCTCCTCCACCGCCAGAACTTCCAAGGAATCTTGCGGAGGTTCTCGCCGCAGTGCTCGGCTCGCGCGACGAGCAAACCGAGTTACTGCGGATGTTGTTGCAGCAGAATGCGTCCCATCAGGGAGGATGCCAAGACAATGGGCAACGCCAGCCCCAACAAAGCTCGTGTTCAGAATTCATGGCGACCCATCCACCGGTCTTCACGGAGGCCGAAGAACCTTTGGAAGCGGACAGCTTTATCCGCACTCTAGAGGCGAAGTTCGGGCTGCTACAATGCACCGAACAGCAGAAGGCGCTGTATGCAGCGAAACAGCTTCAAGGAGGGGCCGGTACTTGGTGGGCAAACTACACCGCCTCCTTACCGGCTGGCCATGCCGTCACATGGACGGAGTTCCGGGAGGCGTTCCGCACCTATCACATACCTCCCGGTGTGATGGAAATGAAGCTCCAGGAGTTCCTGGCGCTACGACAAGGCGAGAGAAGTGCTCATGAGTACTCCAGGTTATTCAACCGGCTGGCGCAGTATGCGCCAGGATTTGTGGGCACGGAAGACAACAAGCGCAATGCGTTCTTCCGGGGCCTGAACTCCAAGATGAAGGTCCATCTCGCCCAGAGCAATCGCGGCACATTCAACGACCTAGTTAATGCCGCGATTCTACAGGAGAATGCTCAGCGCGAGGGCGGTTCTGACAAGAGGAAACGCAGCGCGCTGACAAGCAGCAGTGGTGGGACGCCACAAAAATACCGCGTGGTGTATCGTTCACCATCCGGTCAGAGATGGCAGCCACCGGCGCGACCGCCTCAGTTCCGCGGTCGACAATCTAATGCGCCGGTCTTCCGACCGGCGTATCCACCACAGCAACAGCAGCAGCAAAGGATGGTTCCGCGTGCACCTCAGTGTCAACAGCGTGCACCGGGATTTCGTCCTCTAGTCGGCGGGACCCCGACACCTTACACGTGCTGCACGTGTGGCCGTGTCAGGCACATTTCAAGAGACTGCCCCGAGCCGCGACAGGGCAGGGGTGCAGCACCATATCAGGGTGCTAATCAGCCCCGCAACCAGCCCAACAAACCAGCACCAAAAGCCGGTAACGTCCACCACTTAGCTATCGAAGACGTGCTGGAAGGCGAACCCATCTTCGCGGGTACGTTCTCTTGCCTGGATCATCCCGTAGTCATACTTTTTGACTCCGGTGCCACCCATAATTTCATAAATCAGTCTTATGTTATTAAATATCAACTGCCTATCATTCCCACAAATAATTCATATTTGATATGTTTTCCGGGTGGGAAAATAACAGCTGATAGAATGGTCTATAGAGCACCATTACAGTTGGGTGGAAATCTATATCCGACTTCTCTAATCATTTTAGAAAGTCGAAAACTTGATGTCATTTTAGGAATGTCATGGCTACATCGCCATGGTGCTGTTCTTGACATACTTCCACGTGTGGTTCGTTTAAACTCTCCACTTCATGAACCACATGTTCTTATTCTTGACCGTTCGGTTCTAGAAGCTCCAGCCACCTATCACACGGAAGCCACAAAACTTGAGGATATTTGTGTGGTCCGTGAATACCCGGATGTCTTTCCGGATGATCTCCCGGGCATGCCACCCGAAAGGGATGTCGAGTTCAAGATCGAACTTGTACCCGGGACGACACCGATCTCACGGAGACCGTACAAGATGGCTCCGAATGAGCTGGCTGAATTGAAGGAGCAGCTCAATGACTTAATGAAGAAGGGTTTCATTCGACCGAGTTCCTCACCATGGGGATGCTCGGCGCTTTTTGTGAAGAAGAAGGATGAAACCTTGAGGTTGTGTGTGGACTACCGACCTCTCAACGCCGTCACCATCAAGAATAAATATCCACTGGCCCGCATCGATATATTATTCGATCAACTTGTGGGTGCAAGTGTGTTTTCAAAGACGGATCTTCGCTCAGGGTATCATCAAATCAAGATCCGAGTGGAAGATATTCCAAAGACGGCCTTCTCAACGAGATATGGGTTGTATGAATGCCTCGTTATGTCCTTTGGTCTCACCAACGCCCCGGCACACTTCATGTATCTTATGAACTCAGTGTTCATGCCGGAGTTGGACAAGTTTGTGGTGGTGTTCATAGACGACATATTGGTTTACTCCAAGTCTGAAGAAGAACATGCCAAACACTTGCATATCGTACTTCAACGATTAAGAGACCATAAGCTTTATGCCAAGTTCAGCAAGTGCGAATTTTGGATCAGCCAAGTGCCATTCCTTGGTCACATTATTTCTGCAGAAGGCATTGCAGTTGATCCAAGCAAAATCGAACAAGTGCTGAAATGGAAGTCCCCCACATCAGTCCACGAAGTCAGGAGTTTCCTCGGGTTAGCAGGATATTATCGGAGATTCATACCAAATTTCTCTAAGCTTGCCAAGCCGATGACTGAACTGTTGAAGAAGGGGATCAAATATGCTTGGAGCTCAGCTTGTGAAGAAGCTTTCCAAGCACTAGTGAAGCATCTTACAACAGTCCCGGTGTTAGCTCAACCGGATACAACCAAGCCCTTCGACGTATATTGTGATGCGTCTGGCATCGGGCTTGGCTGTGTATTGATGCAAGGAGGAAGAGTGGTCGCCTATGGCTCACGCCAACTTCGTAACCACAAGCAGCACTATCCAACTCATGATCTTGAGCTCGCTGCTGTGGTATTGGCATTGAAAATGTGGAGGCACTATTTACTTGGGAACTTAGTGCACCTCTACACCGACCACAAGAGTTTGAAGTATATATTTACTCAAAAGGAGTTGAATATGCGGCAACGGAGATGGTTAGAACTGATCAAAGACTATGAGATCGAGATTCACTACCATCCCGGTAAGGCAAACGTGGTTGCCGATGCCTTAAGCCGCAAATCCCATGTCAACAATCTGTCCATCACCCCACTTGAAGAGGAGGAGCCGAGTCTGTACTGGGTTCCATATTGGGCGTTATATAATCTTGCTCTCGTCCCTACCATACGAGAGGAGATTATGGAAGCGCAGAATAAAGACGTGGGAATGTCGCACATTCGGAGAAGGATGGAGAATGGCGAAATGAAATGCTTCCGAAGAGATGAAAACGACACGCTATGGTTTAAAGACTGTATAGTGGTACCCCGTGACATGAAGCTTCGGAAGAAAATCTTGGACGAGGCTCATTTGTCCAAGTATTCTATTCATCCGGGCAGCAACAAGATATACCAAGATCTGAAAACCAGGTTTTGGTGGACACGGATGAAGAGAGAAGTCGCAAAATACGTATCCGAGTGTGATACGTGTCGGCGTGTGAAGGCCGACCACATGCGTAAAGCCGGACAGCTGCAACCATTAAACATTCCGGCATGGAAGTGGGAGGATATCAGCATGGACTTCATAGTCGGGTTACCTCTCACGTCTCACAAGCATGACTCGATTTGGGTGATAGTCGATCGACTAACCAAGTCGGCTCATTTTATCCCCGTACATACAAAGTACGTGGACAAGCAATATGCGGAGCTGTAAATTGCAAAGATCTTGTGTTTGCACGGTGTTCCCCGCTCCATCATTTCAGATCGCGGTGCGCTGTTTGTCTCTCGGTTTTGGAAACAGCTGCACGCATGACTGGGAACCAAACTGATCCGAAGCTCCGCGTATCACCCGCAGACAGATGGTCAAACTGAACAGGTGAATCAAGTGCTTGAAGACATGCTACGCGCTTGTGCCATTCACCACGGCAAGAATTGGGACCTCCATTTGCCGTTGGCGGAGTTTCCTTACAACAATGGCTATCAAGCTAGCATCAAGATGACGCCGTATGAAGCTCTCTACAGCCGGAAAGGCCGCACACCTCTCAACTGGTGCGAGTCCGGCGACCGAGTCATCTACGGCATTGAACTTGTGAATGAAGCTGAAGAACGAGTGCGAGTGATACAAGCCAACATCAAGGCTGCTCAATCTCGTCAGAAAAGCTATGCGGATAAAAGACGCCGTCCTCTCCACTTCGACATCGGGGACCATGTTTATATTCGTGTGTCTCCGATAAAGGGAGTTCACTGTTTCGGAGTGAAGGGTAAACTTGTGCCGCGGTTCATTGGTCCATTCGTCGTTATTGAAAGATGCGTACCTGTAACCTATCGCCTATAGTTACCAGCGTCGCTCGCAGGGATTCACAACATCTTCCACATCTCTCAGCTGAGGAAGTGCCTCAAACCTTCGGCTGAAATCTGCACAGAAGACATAGAAGTTCTTCAACCGGACCTCACGTACACGGAGTATCCAATCCGGATAATCGATGAAAAGACTCGTGCCACAAGAAACCGGACCTTACGGTTCTACAAGGTCTTGTGGAGTAACCATACCGCTGATGAGGCGACATGGGAAAGCGAGGATTATCTACGAACATATTATTCAGACTTGCTATCATCATATACCCGGTAAAGTTTTTTCCCACTTTGCTTTTCCTTTGGAATCTCGGGACGAGATTCTTTTTAAGGGGGGAGGGATGTAAAATCCCCAAAAGTGGTAGCAAGAAAAATTCAGCTCATATACACTTATGAAAAATGAGGGGGATTAAAAACTTTGAATTATAACAAGTGTGAGTTCAAAGTGAGGGTTTAGACTTCCCAAAACTTCCAAACATGGGGATCTAAATGCACAGCTTGGATCTTCATAGTCCAAATATTCACCCTTCCAAATTTCAGCTCATTTGGAGGAGTTTCAATATTTGTTTGGGATTAAAAGGAGAAGCCCTCTAATCTGAATTTCAAATTCAGTTTCAAATTCCAATTCCCTCAATTTCAAAATTTGGGTTCACAAATGTGTTCTCCACCTTTGAATGAGCAGCCATGCCAAAAGTTGGAAATTTTGGAGCTGGTTTGCTATATTTTTGAGGCAATACAAAGTGGAGAATTCAAACTCCTTTTTAAATTCAAATGATCAAACCACATCCAAATTCCACACCAGAATTCAAACTATTTGAATTCAACAAATTCAAACTATGACTTTGGGGTGAAGTCAAGTCTTTAATGTTGAGTTGCTGGTGGGAAAATATCAGAAAAGTTGATTAAACAAAGAGGGGAGGTGGGCCCCATTGTCAGCCACCCACAGGAGCTACCGCCTCAGCCGACGGCAGTCGAACAGCGGGATCGCGCTAGCTCCCGGTTGAACCCGCGCCCTAGGGAGAGCCCGCGCCACCTCCTGCTGCCTCGGTGGCTCGGTTGGATCACGGCAAGGGGTGCGCCGGAGCTGTTTCCCTTCTTTCCCTGCTATAACCCGCGCCCCCGCCGTTTCTTTCACCCAGAACACCGCCGCCATTCCTCTCGACCACGCCGCAGCTACTGAGCTCGGTTGCTCGAGCGCCCAACAGTGAAGAGCTGCGCCCACCAGTGCTCTAGCCATCCAGCACCTCTCCGGTCCTGTCCCGAGCGTGATTGCTCCAGAGATTGGCAAGACAGCCTTGATCCTCGGGTGAACGGGGAAGAACCGAGGGAGGTCACCGTGGACAGCGCGCTATGGCCGGTGTCACCGCCCCTTCCCTACACAAGAAAGGTGCGTTTACATGTCCTCATCGTGTAGACAGAAGCCGTTTAGTGATTGCTAGAACCGGTGGCGAGAATCTCACCGTTTCCCCAAACGGTACACCGACGGGTAGTGCTCGGTCTAGTCAAAAATTCATGGTGCACGATCCTTTAGACCTCGAGTAAGCTTGCACAGAGCTTCTCTACTTCCTAGCGCCCCTCCCCGATGAAGAACCGAGCAAAAACATCAAGAAACGAGGGAACCCTAGCTGTTTTATTAGTCACCGGTGCAAAAGCACCTCAGGTCGCCGTGGAGCCGTTGGTTGCCGGCTGTTTCACCGGCGTCCAAGACCCTTACAGGCTCCTACATCATTTACTGATGCTCTAGAGCCCGAGAATCGATTGTATGATGGAGGAATAAGGGTTCCCGGCCTCGCCGGAGTTCAAAACTTTGCTGTCACCGGTGCGCGATGGTTTCCGGTGAGCCACGGCCGCCGGCGACCCTCCCACAGTGTTCAGCATGGTTGAATACGGGGGAGCGGTGAGTTTAGGCCCGGGAGATGGCCGGGAGAGCCGTTCCCGCCACCCTCGCCGGAGCAACCGCCGCGGAGTCCTCTGTTGGCGCGAGGTTGAAGAAGGTGGGGGCCTGCCCCACCTGTCAGTGGCACCGGGTTGCCGCCGGATCGGGGTATGGCTTGGGATCGGCTGTGGCTGCGCGGGTTAACCCCGTAGCCCCCGGTGTTGCCGAAATCTCACTGGTACGATTTAAAACAGTGGGCCCAGTTCCAATTATTTGAAGTTTCTATTAGGGAAATAATTCCAGAAATTAGCTGATCTTTGCAAGCCCATAACTTTGTGTAGAAAA
This sequence comes from Neostapfia colusana, assembly GCA_030760725.1. Lineage (NCBI taxonomy): Eukaryota > Viridiplantae > Streptophyta > Magnoliopsida > Poales > Poaceae > Neostapfia > Neostapfia colusana. The sequence continues at coordinate 68,711,843 of JASWHV010000013.1, read as the reverse complement.
CTCCAAAAAGAGTGAGACCAATTTTGTTGGATTCCTCATGAGGAGTACTTCACAGAGAAACCAATTTTTGGCTATGAAAATGCCCAGGAATTTCTGTAGAATTGTTTTTACTAAATCCTTTAGGGATTTATTACAGGAGCAATTCTTTATGAAATATTCCCAAATTTGGGCAGCAAATCCTCTTCATAGATACTGATCTCCAGTAAAAATTTGGGCTTCATTGGAGTTCATTTTCTAGGTCAAATTACCTTCCCATGTTCAGCTTTTATTTGGAAAATTCAATTTAAACAGAAAACTTTTCAGAACTCCTGTCCAACTTCAAAAATTCATATCTCTCTGATGGTAGCTCCAAAAATGGTGAAACAAATTTTGTTAGAACCATGGAGACTTACCATAATCATATCTTCCACCATTAGCTATGTCAAAGCTCCTGAATTGGGCTCAAAATTCAGAGAAGCATTGTACTTGTGGGAATTTTAAAGACTACATTATGCAATGACATGTCTCTAAATTTGGCTCAAATCATCCTTAGAGGGTCTAGTATCCACTGTAAAATTGCCAAAGCCAATTAAAGATCCTAAATAGCAATAGCTATGAATAGTAGTATAATTCTTATAAAGCCTTAATACTTATACATGTATTTTATTACATTTCGTAATAGTGACCGAAGTTGGGGACGCACCGGAGCCGTTGGACGTCCTCCCACCAGAAGCTGACTTTCCCTTTAACTCGCAACCAGGCAAGCCCCGGTTTGCACTTAAGTACCTTTTATAAAGTTTTTCTTTTGTATCACTTATGTCTAGGTTGAAATGTATGCATTAGAGATACGGTGATTGAAACCCCACTTGCATAGCCTCTTTAAATCCTATGGAGGGTTGGGTAGTTGACAAACTCGACAAGTAGAGAATGCCATGCTAATGTATAGGATCTCGGTAGAAGTCGAGTGGTTGGAAGCTACTCGCGAGATAGTACTTATCACTGGAAAGAAAAGAGGTAGATAATGGCTTGAGTTGTATGAAAATGAGACCCAGCAGGGGGGATAGAATGCAGTGAGCAGAGGTCTCACGTGCTTAGCCCTGTTGGTGTCGGTTGAGGACCGTCCGTGTGTGGCACTGCTGGACAAGTATCGAACAGTACCGGATGCATACTGGCATATGGGAACCAGGAAACCAATGTAATTGGTTAACCTGGGTGTCGAGGCTTACCCAACCGTAAATTGGAGTGGGTTGAGGGTAGCAAGGTGTAAATCTGCCGGTGGGCACAGTCACGCTCCACGCGGGGACCTCCTACCCGTAGAGTTCCATGCCTAGGGTTGACGGTTAAGACTTGCTGAGCCTTCGTGCTCACGGTTGCAATATTTGAGCTGTGTGCAGGTGAGAGTTATGAGTAAGGTTCCGAGGACGAGGTGATGCCCCTGTCGGGGTACACGGCCGAGCTGGAGCCCTGCACGCCGCCGTGATCTCCGGTTCCATGCTGCTAGTCTGTAGCGTCCCCGGGCTGGACGGCTGCACTTTTGCTTAGTTAGGATTTGAGAGCAACTATTTATATAACTTCTGCTGTTAATTAGGTTTTGTAAAAGACTTCCGCTGTTTTATATCAAATAAAAGTTAGTATGTTGTTCTTTATTCATTTCGTGTGTGCTGTTGGGTGCCGCATCGTACGGCACCACCCTATGCGATCTTGGAGTGGGTGAACCACGGGGTGGTCCCCACAACAACAACCATCACGGATGCCGTACGCAACCACCTTTCACCCGTTAGCCAAATGTTGAACCGGTCATTTCGTCCCGAGCAAGAGGTCTATCCACGCGCATCTCAGTGCCGCCAGCCGATTTACACCTCGAGCTCTCAACCTACCCTCTGAACGACCAGCTATGCCTCAACACCCAGATACCTGAGTTACATCGGTTTCCCGGATCCCATATATCCGGTAGGTCTTCGGTACTGTTCTAGCTTGTTCAACAGGTCCGCACTAGGCTCGGTCCTCAATCGACACAAGCGGATCTACAGCACACAGGCCCCAAAGTCCTGCTGCCCTTACTCTCCGCTCGGTCTCATCTTTCTTGCCATGTGTATCATGTTCTATCTCTACCCGAGTCGAGTGCCTCTAGCCTATGCTCGCGAGTAGTTCCAACTACTCGACTTGTACCGAATCCTACACTATCTTAGCATTGCAGTAGCTAAAGGGGTTTGCAATCCTAAACCCAACCCATGGTTTTCTTGGCTATGCAATTGGGTTTCCAAACAAGACTCTAATGCAAGGAATCATGATACTCAGGTAAGTGCTCAAAACAATAAAAATTTGTAAAAGGTTAATGCAAACTGGAGCTTGCCTTGCTGCTCTTGGTCGTAGGCTAGCTGCTCCTCCGGAGTAACGAAGTCTAGGACTTTGGGTTCCTCCTCAACCTTAGCGACAACACGATATAAGAAATACATGTATTAATTTAATGCAATTGAATTGAGTTTTAAACTTGTGAACCTTCTAAGTCTCACTAGACAGACCCTAAGACTGTGAAACTTTTACTGTGGCTTGGTCACAACCTAAACACAGACTTGGTCAAGTTTTAGTTGTAGCAAAGCTCATTTGAGCCCTCCATAATTAATTATGTCCTTGACCTTAATTGGAGCTCTTAGGGTATTCTAGGAATTTTCATGGAACAAGCCATGACTTTCTGAAAACTAGATTTGCAGAAGGTTCCAATGGAGTTGGTCTCACTTGATTTGAAGGTTCCTAACTGAAGATATGAGCTAAACAATTTCAGAGAAAATTCTGAAAATGTTTCTGAACATTTTCTATTTTCTCTGGAACAGTTTCACTAATTACACCATTAGGTGGATCAAATGAGCTCAAAAGGACCTGAAATTGTTATGGTAGTTCAGGGATATTTTGGTGAACCTCCCAGCAAAATTTCAGAATTTTCCTCCAAAGGATTCTCCAATTAAAATTCCAAACAGTTTAAATTTGAGGAATTAATTCTTGAGAATTAAGGCTTTTCATGAAGTGAAACTTGATTTGCTGGAATGTGCTCGGAGAGATGAATCCAACAAAATTTGGTTCACTCGATTTGGAGCTTTCTAGCCAAAGATATGAGGATTTGAAGTTTGAATGAAATCTGAAAATCGGGTAAAAGTTTAAACCCGCGGGTGGGCCACGGGGACACGTGTTGCGCGCTGAGGCGTCGGCACACCGTGGTCCGCGGGGTTCCTGTGCGCCAGCACAATGGATCCTAGCTGCACCCGATTCCGATTTGAATTTTTAAGTCGCTGACGGCCGGGCGCCGCGTCTTCTTCTTCCTCCCGACGCTCCCTTGCGCCCACGCCGCCTCCCCTCGCCGGAGCAGACCTGGAGCTCGCCGCATTGTCGCTGCCGGCCATCGCACGGTCTGAAACTCGCCGCTAGGGGGTTATCGACGTCAAGGAACACGTCGGTGGTGTCAGTTTGAGCTGGCGGTGACCGGAAATAGCCCGGCGATGTGCGGCGGCCTCAGTTGAGGTTCGGCGACGTCGGCCGTGGGTTCTAACCCGCCAAGACCTCAAACAATCGGTTCTACAGCATCAGTACACCTCTAGGAAGCTCGACAAGGTTTCAAAGGTGTTCAAAGATGGCGGCAAATCGGTCGGCACCGTGTGACCGATCGTGCCCGCCATGAACGTCTTCGATCGAGCTCAAAATTCGTCACTCCTAGTCGGTTTCATACCACGGATGCAGAAAGGAAATTGATCGCCGGCTAGTCCAGCGCCTATGTGCAAGATTTGATAACTTAAGAAGGATAAGAGAGTGGGAATTCAAAGGATCCGTACCGGAAGCTCGATTTAGAACCGCCGGAGCAAAATCTGGAAATTCGTAGCAGATTCTTCACGGTTTGCTTCAAGACTTGGAGGAGAGCAACATGGTGGTCGCGCGCTCCTGTTGCCGCTCTTGCTGGACGGTGAAAGCCCCTGTGGAACGCTGTCCTCGAGCGCCTGACCTTCTGCTGAGGTTAGGTCGCCGCTGTGGCGATCGTTCTCGGGCAAGGGAGGCTGGAGCTCGGGGTTTTTGGCATCGGGGAAGTGGAGTGTGTGAGGGCCCGTCATCCCGGTTCACTCATGGGGACGGGGCACCTCGCCCGGGAATCGCATTGGGTGGTGCCGTGCGATGCGGCACCCAACAGCACACATAATAAAGCATCATATTACATAAATCAAGCGGAAGCTTACAAAGTGTAAATTTTACAAACACTTCTCAAAATATTCTACAGCGGAAGACTATTACAACTCACGTCTCATAACTATGCTAAGCAACAGAGAAGGTGTCCAGCCCGCGCACCCTTCTCGCTAGCAACACTATCACAATAGCAGCGGTAGGGGTTGCCATGAGTTCCCACTCGGAGAGCTCCGAGTCTCATCGGTCACCCATACTTAGCAGCGTACAGTTATTACCTGCAAAACAACTTATGCAGTATCTGTGAGAACGAAGCTCAGCAAGACTGACCCGTCACCCTAGTCATGAAACTCTACATGATGAAAATAGAGAGCTAATTATAGCAGTTTGCACAAACGATGAACTTGAGCTAAAGGAGAGTACTTACTTCAAGTTTTCATCAACTTTTATAGACCTCGCGCAACTTACATCGAGACTCCACAATCAAACAAGAAACGCTTCATCTCGATGTCTCTTGCCCGAGGTGAAAGTAACTTTAGTGACCTACCCTAGACTCATACAGACCTTGCGCCATCAACGTTGATACTCCACAATCAAACAAGAAACGCTTTGCCTCGACGCTACTAGCCCAAGGTGGAAAATAAATTTAGTGAAAGTGTTGATCATTCCTCATCTCCATTATGAGGATTACTCACGAAGCATTATTAACTTTTCCCAGTTTATTACTACGTCACGACGCAGAGAACAAGTATGCTCACTACCGCGAGTGACGGTGATTGCAATCAAAAACACCTCGCTGACACGACACGTACACCCGTACTCGACGTTGCGCACAGGAACCGTCACTGACGTCGTACGTGGCAACCTTTCACACGACACCCAAATGTCGAACCGGTCCCACTGACTGGGATTAAGTCTCTCTACGGCAAACCCTCGTAGAGCCAACTTCTCTACCCTTTCAGCATCGGCATCAGACGGTGAGGTATGCCTCGACACACAGGTTAACATGTTACATGGGTTTCCTGGGTCCCATATAGCCAGTATGCATCCTGTACACAACTCAAACTTGTCCAACAGGCCGCACATGAGAACGGGCCTTAATCGACTCAGACATAGACTAGGTTCACAGGATCACGTCCTTGACCCTTCCATCCGCTGCCCGGTCTCCATTCCCAACTATGAGAATCAATTCCCAACTCTTCCGATTGATCCCCCTTAACCCCGTTTCACGACTAGGAATCTGCCCACTCGAGTTATGCCTCTTTTAATCCACTTTTGTTGAGATCAGCAGTTATAATTAATTGATAACATATCCTACATTAAACTCTAGGGTTTTCTGGTCATGCATTTGGAGTTTCATACCATCTAGACGTAATGCAATAAATAAAATGCTAGACGTATGAAGTGAATACAAATAAAACTTGTAAATTTGATGCAAACCGGGGCTTGCCTTTGTTTTGCAGGGGCTAATATATATAACTCAGTTAGTGAAGATCACTTGACTTGATCTCTTGCCTCCCTCCTTTGATCTCCATTCCAATGACTTGAAGTCCTTCACGTAGATGCTACACGTAATGCATATGCACAATTGTTTAATTGTAAAGACTTTGCTATAAGTTCTAATAACAAGTTTTCAAAAACTGGAACCCTGTTTAAGAATTTAAAATTACACTGGTGCTAGTGGTTTGGGTTTGGGCCTAAGCAACATGATTATGTGCTAAGTGTCTTCCCCGTCTTCTATATTGGTCACCTTAAAGGGTTAAACAGAACAGAGGTGATCCAGAGCTCCAATGGAGCTTAAAATTTCCATGTGAGTTCCTTGTCACAAGAACACCCTCTGGACCAAAAATTAGCACTTTTCCTGAAGTGGTTTGTTCAGAATAATTTTCTATGCAATGAAGCAAAGAAGAATTAATTCTGAGATAACACCCATGTTCATGCCCAACTTAGTGAACTACAATTTCAATTATAGTTCATATAACTTGCATGAATTTTCCTAGCATTTTTGGAGATAAGATCTGACTAGAACTGAATTTCCAAGTTTTGGAAATTCTCTGAAAATGTTTCTGTATTCAATTGAACACAGCATCTTCAAATCTGAATTGCCCTGAACAAATCAACTCCAATTGAGCTGAAACTTTTACAGGTGTTCACTAACATCATAGAGAGTATCCTGGCAAAATTTGAGGATTTTTGGATTAACCAAACACCCTCTAAAATTCTTTTTCTGAAAAGCTTTAATGAATTTTCCAGAATTAAATAAAAGGTTTCATACAAATTGGGTTTTATATTTGGATATTACTCCATCAGAGGAATCCAACAAAATTTGTTTCACAATTTTTGGATTCTTCTACACGAAGTTGTGGTGATTTAAACTTTGAACTGAAATCTGAAATTCCCAAAATGTTCAAATGCTGACTGTGGGTCCAGGGTGTTACTCGCCGAGGCCAGCCACACGGGGCTACTGGATATTTCCCGCGCATCCACAATAGATCCCAGCGCCACAGATGATCAGAAATTTGCTTCCCGGTCGCTGACACGTGGGACCCGCCGGGTGATCTTCCACCTCCGGCCACCCGCGACTGTGCGCCGCCGGGCTCGCCGGAGTTTGACGGATTCCGGGAGACCATCCACCGAGCCCTCCCTCGCCGCTAGAGCCTAATTTCACGTGCTGAACAAGATGGGACCCTCCCCCCTGGCCGGCGGTGGCTCTAACCTAGCCGGCCACGGTGCGGCGGCTCTGTACAAGTTCGGCGACGTCGCCAGGCCAACCTAGCCCGCCAAAACACCGGTGGAACAGTGCTACAGCACCAGTGGACGCCAAAGAGGATCGTCCGGGTGGTGAAGCAGCCCGGAGATGGCTCTAACCTAGCTTTCATCGGGAGCCTGACCCGCCCCACCATAACTGCCGTCGGAAGAGTGAGAATTACGTCGGGTACAGTGGTTTTCAGGCGTTGGTTGAAAAAGAGCAAATGATCGCCGGCTAGCCCAGCTCGTGTGTGCAAGATTTGAAAAGCTATAGAGGATTGGAGAGCGATAATTTTGGCAGCAATTACCGGATGCTCTGTTTGAGGTCGCCGGGACAAAATCTCCAAATTGGCCGCCGATCCTTCACGGTTTGCTCCAGGCTTTGGAGGAGAGCAGCACCACGATGGCGCGCTCCTGTGGCCGGGCTTGCTCGGACGTGACAACCCCTGTGGAAGGCTGTCCGCGTGCGCCCGGTCGTCGGCTAGTCTTGGCTTGCCGCGGACAACGGAATTCAGGGCTCGGACACTGCTGGAGCTGGCTAGCTCTCGCGCTGGGAAGGTGAGGAACGAGGGCGTAGCTCTGTTGTGCAGGTCGGAGGGCGCTGTGGCACAGTTTGAGCTGGCTCCCGATGATTTCCCAGACGTGGCGGCGAGCTCGGTGGTTATCGGGCGCAAGTAGCAGAGATGAAACGCGGGTTGATCGGTTCAGAGGGGGTGGGTCACGCCGAGGCAGCGAGTCGGTAAGCTGGTCGCCAGAGCGTGAGGTAGGGCGAGGTGGCTGCTCGCCTGGTTCGGTGCCGAGCGCTGCCGAGGCCCGGTAAACCGAGCTCGCTCGGTGTTACTTCGGTCCGAAGTCTAGCTGACTAGTGGGCCCTCTTCTCCCCCCTAATCCTCTCTGTTGTGCAAATATCCCACCTACTCAGACTTGAAAAGGGAACTTAGCCACCAATTCAGAGGAAGAATTTGAATTCATCAACTCCAAACTGGTTTGGCCACATTCACTTCATATTCGAATTTGAAAATTCAAACTCAGTTTGAATTGTTACAAATTTGGCTCCCGACAAGATGAAGTCCAATGGGACTGAAAATTGGTGGGGTTACTCAGAAAAATATGCTGAGTTTGAATATGAAGCTAACTTTTGAATTTGAGTGATGAAAGTTGCTGCAATTTGAATTTACATTCAAATCGGCCTCTTTTTCAAATACCTCCAAAAGTGCCTCAAAAAGTGTTGGATTTACATGAAATTTGGCTTGAACCTTCCCAAGACTTTTCAAGTCCTAGGGGTGAGCTCAACCTCTGATGTTCATGTGTAAAATTCCCACTTTGTGAAAGTGTAGGCTTTCCCCTCTAATCACTCTTTTGATGGAGGTTACTTGCTCTTCACACTTTTTCACAATCTATCCACAACAAAACTGTGGATTTTCTTGGGCTTTTACAGAGTGCGACCTCAGGGTGCTACCTAGCCGCTCGGGGAAGGAGGGGGCGCGATGTTTTCGCGGTTTCCCGATCGAGCAGAGAGGCGGAATGCCGGGGGCTCGGTGTTCACTGGGGAGACGGAAGCGAGCGATGATCGCTTCGGTGGAGTGTGTGGAGCGCCTTAAGTGGACCCCGGGACCGCCCTTGGTCTCGCGTGTGGAAGCAGGAAGCATCTGGTGGCGCTGCTCCTCCTCGGTGGCGATCGCAGCTGCCCTCGGTGGCGTTGAACCGGCAGAGGCGAAGTCCACTGCTTCGGTTGCAAGTCTTCAGCAGCCAATGACAGGTGGGTCCCACCGCCATTTTAACCTCTAAGATTAACTCCTCATCACTGTTGTAGACAGTAAGCCCCAAAATGCAAATGGTGATTCAAATTATTCACCCCTGAGCCATTTGAATTGGTTAGGATTCAAATTGGTTTTGGTTTGGATAAATTTCACCACATTTTCAGTTTGAAATTCAAATAATGTTTGAATTTGTCCCACTTAGCTCATGTCAAGATCAACTCCAAATGGAGTGAAAATTGGAGTGTGAGCTCACAAAAATGTGCTGAGTAAGAATATGTCTCCCACTTTTGAATTCATGGGATAAAAACAGTTTGAATTTGAATGTAGTTTCAATCTGCCCTCTTTCTAGCTACACCCAAAAATGACCTCAAAAGATTTTGAATTTGGGTGAAACTTGGCATGGACATTCCTAGTACCATGTAGGAGTTTTCATATGCCCAGCCCCTGTATATCACACATGGGAAATACCACTTTTGCAATATGTGAGTTTATTCTCTAATGAGCATGTTGATGGTGGTTACTTGCTCTTCAAATGTGTTCATCAACTTTCTTCAAATGAGGTGTGTGTCTGGTGATGAACACTTTAAATATGTGTCAAAAACTGAGGCCCTTACATTCCTCCCCCCTTAAAAGAATCTCGTCCCGAGATTATAAGGTGAAAACGAGAGAGGACGGTGGAAAATTACCGGATATGCGACATGAAGAAGACAGGGTAGTTAGCGCGAAGAAATCCTTCGCTCTACCATGTCGCTTCATCCACGGAGTGATTACTCCATAGAACTTTGTAGAACCACAACGTACGGTTGCGTGTCGTTCGGGCCTTCTCATCAATAATCTGAACCGGTTATTCCCGATAGGTGAGATCCGGTTGCAGTTCATCAATGTCCTCCATCTGAACGGTAGTTGATAGCTTAAGACATGTGGCGGACCGGAATCCGCTCATCCAGGATCGCAGAGGGTGGTGCCGCGCGATGCGACACCCGACAGCACACGTCATAAGAACAAATTATATTACATGGGAAAACAAACTGAATGTACAAAATAGTACACTTCTCAGTTACAAACTAGGGTCTTTTATTACACAGCGGAAATTTCTTTTATACAACTCACGCCCGCCTATCTAGCAAAAGTGGTTGCCCAGCCCTAGGGCAACCCACACTAGCTGCACTCCTCAGCTCAGCGCGGGGTGTATGGCTCCCACTCAGCCGTGGTCCCCAATGGAGGGTAACCCTCGCCGGTGGACTCGTACTCCGAGTCCGTGGGTGACTCCTCACCTGAAAAACACTTAAGCAGCAACCGTGAGCACGAAGGCTCAGCAAGGCTTAACCGACTCACCTAAGCATGAAACTCTACATGAGGTGTACCATGACTTAGGATAGCAATGTTGCAACAAACGGACACGCCTACAAGTTCATCCTTAGTTCATCTTTTAGCAACAAGTTAATGGTTCATGAAGCTGAAATTTGGTGAGCAATATTTGGTGGCACACATGTAGCAATACAGTTATATCATAACAGCAATATGGAATCATAACATTTCATTCATTAGTCTACGTTACGACACAGTGAACAAGCGGTACTCGTCACCGTGAGGGATGGCGAATCGACTCGATATACACCTGCAGGGAAACCCAAAGAGCACGTCACGTACGCCCACCCGTGGAGCTGCACAGCACGCTCACTCGATGTCGTACGGGACAACCTTTGACCCAACAGCCCAAACGTCGAACCGGTCACACCGAAACGAGCAGGAGGTTCCCCACACGGAGCATCTCTCTATGCCCGTTGGCAGATTTCCACCTTGCTGCCCTCAACCTACACCTATAAATCGGTGTGCTATGCCTCGACGCCCGGAGGTTTAGGCTACATCGGTTTATCGGGGCCCATATATCCGATATGCCTTCGGTACGTTCAATACTTGTTCAGCAAGGCCACACACGGATCGGTCCTCAATCGACATGGGCAGGGATGCGCACACAAGACTCCCTCTTGCTGCGCCCTAGCCCCTGCCTAGTCTCATTTTCATTACTAAAGTGATCTCGCGTCACTCAACCGAACCCGTGTGTCCCAATGCCTATCTCGCGAGTAGATTCCAACTACTCGACTTGTAACGAAGTCCTATGACTCATTAAGCATAGCCTGTCTACTCGAGGTCCTTGACACTACCCTCACTCTTTTAGGAACCTTTGGTTATGCAAGTGGGGTTTCATTCATCCTATACCTAATGCACATACATACTTCATATGACACATGTAAACAAAGTAAGACTTATAAAAGGTTAAAGCAAACCAGGGCTTGCCTTGTTGCTGCTGGTCAGGAGTCAGTTCTTCCTCTGGAAGCAGGAAGTCGAGAACCTCCGGAGCTTCCTCGCCTTCAGCAACTACACGTTATTGAAAGACTACATGTAAATTTAAATTCAAAGTGCATACAAGTTTGTTGCAAGGTTACTGATATTAGTTCTAATAACCAGTCTCTAACACCTGGAGCTCCGTTTATGAATTTAAAGATGAACTGGGTGTGGGTGGCTTGGGCCTGGACCTAAGTACATGGTTAAGTGCTAAGTGGTTTTTCCCCCTTTTCCATATTAGTCCCTAAAGTGGTTAAACAGGACAGGGTGATCCAGAGCTCCAATGGAGCTGAGAATTTTTGTGTGAGTTCCTTGTCACAAGAAAACTCCCTGGACCAAACTCTAGCACTTTTCATGGAGTGGTTTGCTCAGAATAATTCTCTTAGCAAATAAGCAAAGAAGAATTAATTCTGAGGTAATACCCCTGTTCATGCCCAACTTAGTGAACTACAATTTCAATTATAGCTCATAGAGTTTGCATGAATTTTCCTAGCATTTTTGGAGCTAAGATTTGTCCAGAACTGAATTTCCAAGTTTTGGAAATTCTCTGAAAATGTTTCTGTATTCAAATGAACACAGCACATTCAAATTTGAATCGCTCTGACCAAATCAACTCCAAATGGTCTGAAACTTTTACAGGGGTTTACTAATGTCCTAAAGAACATTCTGGCAAATTTGGGGATTTTTGGATGAACCAAATTCCCTCTAAAATTCTTTTGCTGAAAAATTTTAAAGAATTTTCCAGAATTAATTAATAGGTTTCATACAAATTGGGTTTCAGATTTGGATTGTACTTTGTTAGGGGAATCCAACAAAATTTGTTTCATAATTTTTGGATTCTCTTACCCCAAGTTGTGGTCCTCCAAAGTTTGAACTACAAACTGGACAGTTCAAAATGTTTAAATGTCTGCCAGTGGGTCCCACCCGGCAGTCTTCTCCTTCCTCGCGCCAAACAGGGGTCCATGGCGGCGCACTCCGGCGAACGTCGCCGGAACTGCTTTCCCGGCCGTCTCCCGACCCCAAACTTGCCGCCCCGCCCTAACTCACGACGCTGAACTCGTCGGTGGTGTCGCCGGTGGCCGTAGCTCACCGGAACAGGGCTCCCGACGGTGACAGCGGCGGTTAGGGTTCCGGCGTGGTCGGGAATGCGTTACAACACATCAAAATGATCAGCAAAGGGTCGGAGAGCACCGCGGGAGTTTGGGGGTGACGGAAATGGCCGCCAAACCCCATGAAACGGTCGGCAACCTAGGTCTCCGCGGTGACCCGAGCTATTATTCCATGGCGGCCCGAAAAACAACCCAAACCTGGCCATTTCTGGGTCATTTCCCTTGATTCCTGGTCGAGGAGGGCCGCTAGGGAGTGAGGAAGGTGCTGACAAGCCTGCGCGGCCAACAGCTAAACGAGTAGCAGGAATTTTGGGGTAGTCCACGCTCTACCCGAACACACTACGTTTCGGAAGAACTGGAAATACTCTTCATCCAGTGGATAAACCTCTATTCGGCTTGCATCTACACGATCTAGAGAGCACGGCGCACCTTTTTTGTGTAGGAGTCCGGCGGCGAAACTGGCCGTGGCGTGCTATCCACAGGGAGCAGTCCTCGGCTTTCCGCCGGTGGCCTGAGTTCTCAGTGGCGATCGTCAATTTGTGGTCGAGTGCGGTGCTAACACCGCGAGGTGGTGGGATGGCTAGCTAGAGCACACACAGGCGCTCCCTTTCTGTGTTGGGAGCTCGGGCAAAGGTCAAGCGGACGTCGGCGTGCAGGGGAGGATCGGCGGAGCGGCGTCGGTGACCGAGCAGAGCGGGGGCTCGCTGTTTTGCAAAGAAGCACGCGTACGTCTTCGGTGGCTTGGCGAGGGGGTCACGTAGAGGAGAGGGCGCGCCGTTTCCCGGCTGCCAGCGCGAGCGACGGGAACCAGGAGGTGGCCGTTCGGCCGGCGGTGCACGCGCGGCAGCTGGCTGTGCTCGGTTGGCTGAGAAAAAGAGAGAAGACTTGGGGGCTAAGTCTATTTCACCCAATGATATGTGGGCCCCACTGGTCAGTGCTCTACCACCTCTCAAAAGATCTCCAAAACTTGACAAATGATGAATTCAAATGTTGGAATTCTCAAACTGGGGTACATTGGTATGGTTTAGCAAATTTCCCTCAAATTCAAATGTATATTTGAATTCTTTGCATATTTGGATCTTTTTTGGAAAAATGGGTAGCAAACTTTTTCAAAAATTACTGAAATTTGCCTCCCCACTAATTTGGACCTGATGAATCCAATGATGCACTTTGATCCTTGTTTTAGCTGCTGCAATCATGAATTTGAATGCAACAGTTTTGAATCACCCTCTCATGTGTGATCATATGTGTAGAATTCCCACTTTGTGAAAGTGTAGGTTTCCCCTCTATCCACTCTTTTGATGGAGGTTACATGCTCTTCCCACTTTTTCACCATCTATCCACAACAAGAACTGTGGTGTTGTGAGGTGAAGAAAAGTTTTTGCAAGTCCCTTTTCTTGGGCTTTTACATCCCTCCCCCCTTAAAAGAATCTCGTCCCGAGATTACAAAAGAAGAGATAGCGATGTAGTAGGGACTTACCCGTGTTGAGAAGCCATGAACTCCGGGTAATTTGAGCGAAGGAATTCCTCGCTCTCCCACGTCGCTTCTTCCGCGGTGTGGTTACTCCAGAGGATCTTGTAGAACCACAACGTTCTGCTACGCGTGGTCCTGGCTTTCTCATCAAGAATTTCCACCGGATACTCCTCATATGTTAAATCCGGTTTCAGCTCGCCGATGTCTTCGGTAGGAACAGCAGCTGTATGCTTCAAACATTTCCGCAGTTGCGAACACATGGAAAACATCAGGGACACCAGCCAGGGAGGCTGGTAGCTCCAATCTATACGCTGCTGGTCCACACTTCTCGGTGATAGCGTAGGGTCCAATAAAACGGGGAGCGAGCTTCCCCTTCACACCAAACCGGTGCACGCTCTTCATCGGAGACACGCGGAGGTACACGTGTTTCCCAATGTCGAAGTGCAATGGTCTATGCCTCTTATCAGTGTAGCTCTTCTGCCGGGATTGAGCAGCCTTCAAGTTAGCTTGAATCGCCCGAACGCACTCTTCGGCGTCGTTAACCACATCAACCCCGAATGTGACCCTTTCACCGGACTCGCACCAATTTAATGGGGTGCGGCATTTGCGACCGTAGAGAGCTTCGTACCGTGCCATCTTGATACTCGCCTCATAGCCGTTGTTGTACGAGAATTCCACCAATGGTAGGTGATCATCCCAGTCCCTACCATGGTGGATGGCACATGCTCTGAACATGTCTTCCAGAACATGATTCACCCTCTCTGTCTGGCCATCTGTCTGAGGGTGATAGGCGGAGCTCCTGATCAACTTAGTACCCAATGCAGCGTGTAGCTGCTCCCAAAAGCGAGATACAAATAATGCACCTCGATCTGAGACAATGGTCTTGGGTACCCTATATAGGCATAGAATCTTCGCTATGTATAGCTCCGCATATTTGCCGGCATTGTAACGTGTATTCACCGGGATGAAAGGAGCCGTCTTGGTTAACCGATCGACGATTACCCATATGGAATCATGCTTGTTGGATGTTAGGGGTAATCCCACAATGAAATCCATGCTCACATCTTCCCATTTCCATGCCAGGATCTTCAGGGGTTGTAACAGCCCTGATTTATTCATGTGTTCAGCTACGTATCGCACTCAGATACGTACTTAGCTACCTCCCGCTTCATCCGTGTCCACCAAAATTTCTTTTTCAAATCTTGGTACATCTTGTTGCTGCCCGGATGAATGGAGTATTTAGACAAGTGAGCTTCATCGAGGATTTTCTTCCTCAGTTCCATGTCCCGGGGTACGACTATGTGGTCGTTGAACCATAGCGTCCCCTCATCATCCTTCCGGAAACATTTAATCTCTCCATTGTCTATCCGTCTCCGGAGATGTGCCATGCCTTTGTCCGTCTTTTGAGCTGTAATGATATCTTCCCTAATGGTAGGGATGAGGGCAAGGTTGTACAGCGATCCATAAGAAACCAAGTATAAACTCGGCTCTTCCTCCTCCACCGGTGTAATGGAGAGGTGATGGACATGTGATTTCCGACTCAACGCGTCGGCTACCACATTCGCCTTGCCAGGGTGGTAATGGATCTCAGTCTCATAATCTTTGATCAGCTCTAACCACCTCCTTTGCCTCATGTTCAGCTCCTTCTGGGTGAAAATGTACTTCAAGCTCTTGTGGTCGGTGTAGAGATGCACCAAGTTCCCCAGGAGATAGTGCCTCCACATTTTTAGTGCCAACACCACGGCAGCAAGCTCAAGGTCATGAGTGGGATAATGCTGCTCATGGTTCCGAAGTTGGCGTGAGCCATATGCGACCACACGTCCTTCCTGCATCAACACGCAGCCAAGCCCAATACCGGATGCGTCACAATACATGTCGAAGGGCTTTGTTGTATCCGGCTGAGCTAAGACCGGGGCTATGGTGAGATGCTTCACCAATGCTCGGAACGCTCCTTCACACGCCGTGTTCCAAACATATTTCGTCCCCTTCTTCAGCAATTCTGTCATCGGCTTAGCGAGCTTGGAGAAACTTGGAATAAATCTCCAATAGTATCCTGCTAACCCAAGGAAGCTTCTGACTTCATGGACTGAAGTGGGAGCTTTCCATTTCAGCACTTGCTCTATTTTGCTTGGGTCAACCGCAATGCCTTCTGCTGATGATATGTCCCAAGAACGGCACTTGGCTGATCCAAAACTCGCATTTGCTGAACTTGGCGTAGAGCTTGTGGTCTCGCAATCGTAGAAGAACGATCCGCAAGTGTTCGGCATGTTCGGCTTCTGTATTGGAGTAAACCAAGATATCGTCGATGAACACTACCACGAACTTGTCCAGCTCCGGCATGAAGACCGAGTTCATGAGATACATGAAATGGGCTGGAGCGTTTGTGAGACCAAATAACATGATGAGATATTCATATAGTCCATATCTCGTCGAGAAGGCCGTCTTCAGAATATCCTCCGCCAGGATTTTAATCTGGTGATATCCAGAGCAAAGGTCCATCTTGGAGAATACACTTGCACCCACAAGTTGATCAAACAATATGTCGATGCGGGGCAGTGGATACTTATTCTTGATGGTGACGGCGTTGAGCGGCCGGTAGTCCACACACAGCCTTAAGGTTTCAGTCTTCTTCTTCACGAAGAGCGCCGAGCATCCCCAAGGCGAGGAACTCGGCCTAATGAAACCCTTGCTCAACAGATCATTGAGCTGTTCTTTCAGTTCAGCCAACTCATTTGGAGCCATCTTGTATGGTCTCCGTGATATGGGCGTAGTCCCGGGTGCGAGCTCGATCTTGAACTCGATATCCCGATCAGGTGGCATGCCCGGAAGATCATCCGGAAACACGTCGGGGTACTCCCGGACTACGGGGATGTCTTCTAACTTGAGAGCTTCAGCATTATTAATTGCTAAAACTTCCCGGACGTGTCTAACACCATGGAATTCGGACGGTGGAATGGAGAATTTAAGTGAACCGTCCGTGTCCGAGTCTCTAGGACCGCGCCATGGTATTGTAGCCATGACATCCCTAAGATTGCATCAATCTTTTGTCCCATTAGGATTATCAAGGTGGTGGGATATAGTTTCCCACCTAAGCACAGAGGTGCTTTTGGAATCATCATATTAGCGGAAATCTTCCCTCCCGGTGAGCAGATCATATAAGTGCAGTCGGTTGGGAAGACTTGCATTTGATGCTTAGCCACATAGGATGCACTTATAAAGCTGTGGGTTGCACCAGAATCAAATAATGTGACGATGGCTTGATTGTTGAGAGTAAACGTACCTGCCAGCACATTATCTCCCTCTAGGGCGTCCTCATTGTCGAGGTTGCGGACACCCCCGGTCCGCTGACCAACCTTCTTCACCGGAGGTCGGCCTCGAGCACCGCCCTGGAACTGGGCTTGCCTGCTGCTCTGCTGCCCCTGGGGACAGTCCTTCGCGAAGTGGCCCGCCAAGCCACACGTGAAGCAGGTGAAACGGGGCGGTCCTCCGCTGATCGGTAGACGGAATCCCGGGGCGCGTTGTGGCGGTGGAAACGCCCGGGGTACCGTCTGCTGCTGCTGCTGTCTTGGTGGTGGCATCGGCGGACAGGAACGAGGGTGACTGGAACGGACGTCCCCCGAACCGTAGAGGTCACGCCGGTGGATGCCACTGCTGCCCGGATGGTGTCCGATACACCATACGGTACTTCTGGGGCGCGCCACCACCGCTGCTAGGTGGAGCGCTGCGCTTCCTCTGCTCAGCTGCCAACTCCCACTGAGCATCCTCTTGCATAATCGCGGCATTGACTAGGTCATTGAAAGTGCCGCGATTCCACTGAACGAGGTGCGTCTTCATTTCAGGGTGTAACCCCCGATAGAAATGCTCCCTCTTCTTCTCCTCCGTGGAGATATAGTCCGACGCATATTGCGCCAGATGGTTGAAGGCACAGGAGTAGTCAGGGGCACTCCTCCCGCCCTGCTTCAGCTCCAAGAATTCTTGGAACTTCCTCTTCATGATTCCGGGAGGAATGTGGTAGGCGCGGAACGCCTCCCGGAACTCGTGCCATTCCACGGCATGGCCAGCCGGACGTGAGGCGACATAATTTGCCCACCACGCACCAGCGGCACCGTGGAGTTGCTGCGCTGCGAACAGAGTCTTCTGCCGCTCCGTACATTGGAGCAGCCCAAACTTGGACTCGATGGTCCGCAGCCAGTTGTCCGCCTCCAGTGGTTCTTCGGCTTCGGTTAACACTGGAGGGTGCGTACTCATGAAATCCAAGTACGACACTTCACGGGGCTCACGAGGCCCTCGCTCTTGACGTCCCCCCGCCTGGAACGTATTCTGCACGATCATGCGGAGCAGGTCGGTCTGCTCCTCACGACCTCCCACCAGTGCCGCTATCACATCCGCTAGAGTAAGCGGAGGCGGCGGTGGTGGCTGCTGCTGCGGGGTGCTGTCGTAGGCCGGTGGCTGGGAGTCATCACCTCCCTGTTGGCTAGAGCCACCCACCTCGTGCGTGGTCCTAGTACCAACCATCTGCAACCATACGACATTAAACATCAGTACCGCAACATATTGCATGCAGTCCCATAAAAATAGGCGTAAAAACATAATGACCATATAACATGCGATACATCTCGTAAGTAGATAATGTAATAACTTTGCACAAGCTACACCATTACCAGACCAAACACAAGCTAGTTAAATCCAACTTGATGAACCTCTTCTTTGGAAGCTCACCATAACTAGATTTGGTCACTACGAGATATTACTATCGCTTTGTCATCATGTTTACCACCCTTAGGGTACAACACCCACTCCAATGAGTTCAACGGTCATTCTTCTGTCAGAATGACCAGTTTCTACCTAATCCAAGTTTTGATCTGGTTCTGGGCATTTTCATGACTCAAGTTGAATACTAAAGTTAAAGTTAACTTCATTATCTTTCCAACGAGTATTCATTTGTACCCATATCAGCTTTCGTTAAAAAGTTATGCTAATTCAAAGTCAGCAGAATTTCTGGAAGAATTTTAACAGCACCTCCCTTGGAAAGTTGCTGTTTTCCATTCGAGTTTCCGCTGAAATCTGTGTTGAAACTTCAGAAAATTTGAATTGCAGAAATGTCACACATCTTCTACTCTTTCAAAGGATGTATTATATGACAGTTTTAGATTTTTCAACGGGATGTTTGAAAAACAGAACAATTCAGAGAATGTTTTACTCTGTCCTGGTTCTGGACAGTTTACATTCCTCTGGGATTTCAGCCATCTTAAGGTGTGTTTCAGCTCTGGAAGTCTACAACAAAATTGTAGGGTACTCAAATACCTTTCCATAACTATATACCACCCCTCCCTGGGCTAAAAGACCTGTGAGTTATTCCCTGTTGAAGATCAGCAACTTGCTGCCCAAAACAGAGCACTCTGTTTTTCAGTCTTTTTGGCTATCCTGCTCCACTATCCCATTCTTATACCCAACCAGGGTCTAAATTGTTGAACCTAATGATTTTAGTTCCTTGTTATCAATATTTTCATGCATATGCCTACAATATCTCGGTACTACGTTCCTCACAAAAGAAAATTCTAACCGGATTATACCGGCATATACGTCTCAAGTGTGGCACTAAACGGTCTCTCGCACACGTTTACTACACGGGTACATACGTGGTTAGTACCTGCAGAAAACCACTCAGTAATGGTGCACTCAAAGGTTGGTTTCATTTCAGGCAGGATCATATTTTAAAAGTAAATACAAATGCCCGTATCATTGCCATACGGCCGTCCTTGAGCTAGGTCACGTCTCAAGGTACGTGATCGTGTTTCAACACCACATGACGGGGAACCCGAGTAGGTCATGAACGGGTCGTCACGGTTGGGAATATTATCAACCCAACAGATACCACCTACTGCCCTGCAGGGCACGCCGATGGCAAGCGCTGCGTATGTCCTCCTGGGCTATTTCCAGACGAACACACTCTCGCGTTACTGACCACGCGATGGGGTCTCCACTTACTTGCCTAATGCACGCTAGGGATCAGCGTTTCATATGAACTCAGGGACATGAAGAGTCCAAGAGGTTCATATTGACGTCTCACACCAAGCTGTGAGATCAATCCCTAAACCACGTTCCTCGTCAGGGGGGCTAACCGAAATTGAACCGCTTTCGGTGGCGTTCCTTACCATACTTACCAGAGTGCAGGTGCGTCGTTACATAATTGAAATTCAGAATTATAACACATAAGTTAGTCTTTGCCACTTTAAGTAACTATGCTAGTATAGTCCTTACTTGGGCAACTACCGAATCCTCACCGTATACCTAAGTTTTTCCCATAATGCAGTCCTTAAGTACTGTGCTATCCCCACTGCAGCTCCGATACCAGGCTGTGGCGGACCGGAATCCGCTCATCCAGGATCGCACAGGGTGGTGCCGCGCGATGCGACACCCGACAGCACACGTCATAAGAACACATTATATTACATGGGAAAACAAACTGAATGTACAAAATAGTAGACTTCTCAGTTACAAACTAGGGTCTTTTATTACACAGCGGAAGTTTCTTTTATACAACTCACGCCCGCCTATCTAGCAAAAGTGGTTGCCCAGCCCTAGGGCAACCCACACTAGCTGCATTCCTCAGCTCAGCGCGGCGTGTACGGCTCCCACTCAGCCGTGGTCCCCGATGGAGGGTAACCCTCGCCGGTGGACTCGTACTCCGAGTCCGTGGGTGGCTCCTCACATGAAAAACACTTAAGCAGCAACCGTGAGCACGAAGGCTCAGCAAGGCTTAACCGACTCACCTAAGCATGAAACTCTACATGAGGTGTACCATGACTTAGGATAGCAATGTTGCAGAAAATGGACACGCCTACAAGTTCATCCTTAGTTCATCTTTTAGCAACAAGTTAACGTTTCATGAAGCTGAAATTTGGTGAGCAATATTTGGTGGCACACATGTAGCAATACAGTTATATCATAACAGCAATATGGAATCATAACATTTCATTCATTAGTCTACGTTACGACGCAGTGAACAAGCGGTACTCGTCACCGCGAGGGACGGCGAATCGACTCGATATACACCTGCAGGGAAACCCAAAGAGCACGTCACGTACGCCCACCCGTGGAGCTGCACAGCATGCTCACTCGATGTCGTACGGGACAACCTTTCACCCAACAGCCCAAACGTCGAACCGGTCGCACCGAAACGAGCAGGAGGTTCCCCACACGGAGCATCTCTCGATGCCCGTTGGCAGATTTCCACCTTGCTGCCCTCAACCTACACCTATAAATCGGTGTGCTATGCCTCGACGCCCGGAGGTTTAGGCTACATCGGTTTATCGGGGCCCATATATCCGATATGCCTTCGGTACGTTCAATACTTGTTCAGCAGGGCCGCACAAGGATCGGTCCTCAATCGACACGGGCAGGGATGCGCACACAAGACTCCCTCTTGCTGCGCCCTAGCCCCTGCCTAGTCTCATTTTCATTACTAAAGTGATCTCGCGTCACTCAACCGAACCCGTGTGTCCCAATGCCTATCTCGCGAGTAGATTCCAACTACTCGACTTGTACCAAAGTCCTATGACTCATTAAGCATAGCCTGTCTACTCGAGGTCCTTGACACTACCCTCACTGTTTTAGGAACCTTTGGTTATGCAAGTGGGGTTTCATTCATCCTATACCTAATGCACATACATACTTCATATGACACATGTAAACAAAGTAAGACTTATAAAAGGTTAATGCAAACCGGGGCTTGCCTTGTTGCTGCTGGTCAGGAGTCAGTTCTTCCTCTGGAAGCAGGAAGTCGAGAACCTCCGGAGCTTCCTCGCCTTCAGCGACTACACGTTATTGAAAGACTACATGTAAATTTAAATGCAAAGTGCATACAAGTTTGTTGTAAGGTTACTGATATTAGTTCTAATAATCAGTCTCTAACACCTGGAACTCTGTTTAAGAATTTAAAGATGAACTGGGTGTGGGTGGCTTGGGCCTGGACCTAAGTACGTGGTTAAGTACTAAGTGGTTTTCCCCCTTTTCCATATTAATCCCTCAAGTGGTTAAACAGGACAGGGTGATCCAGAGCTCCAATGGAGCTGAGAATTTTTGTGTGAGTTCCTTGTCACAAGGAAACTCCCTGGACCAAACTCTAGCACTTTTCATGGAGTGGTTTGCTCAGAATAATCCTCTTAGCAAATAAGCAAAGAAGAATTAATTCTGAGGTAATACCCCTGTTCATGCCCAACTTAGTGAACTACAATTTCAATTATAGCTCATAGAGTTTGCATGAATTTTCCTAGCATTTTTGGAGCTAAGATTTGTCCAGAACTGAATTTCCAAGTTTTGGAAATTCTCTGAAAATATTTCTGTATTCAAATGAACACAGCACCTTCAAATTTGAATTGCTCTGACCAAAACAACTCCAAATGGTCTGAAACTTTACAGGGGTTTACTAATGTCCTAAAGAACATTCTGGCAAAATTTGGGGATTTTTTGATGAACCATATTCCCTCTAAAATTCTTTTGCTGAAAAACTTTAAAGAATTTTCCAGAATTAAATATTAGGTTTCATACAAATTGGGTTTCAGATTCGGATTTTACTCTGTTAGGGGAATCCAACAAAATATGTTTCATAAATTTTGGATTCTCCTACACCAAGTTGTGGTCCTCCAAAGTTTGAACTACAAACTGGACAGTTCAAAATGTTTAAATGTCTGCCAGTGGGTCCTACCCGGCAGTCTTCTCCTTCCTCGCGCCAAACAGGGGTCCGCGGCGGCGCACTTCGGCGAGCATTGCCGGAACTGCTTTCCCGGCTGTCTCCCGACCCCAAACTTGCCGCCCCGCCCTAACTCACGACGCTGAACTCGTCGGTGGTGTCGCCGGCGGCCGTAGCTCACCGGAACAGGGCTCCCGACGGTGACAGCGGCGGTTAGGGTTCCGGCGTGGTCGGGAATGCGTTACAACGCATCAAAATGATCAGAAAAGGGTCGGAGAGCACCGCGGGAGTTCGGGGGTGAAGGAAATGGCCGCCAAACCCCATGAAACGGTCGGCAACCTAGGGCTCCACGGTGACCCGAGCTATTATTCCATGGCGGCCCGAAAAACAACCCAAACCCGGCCATTTCTGGGTCATTTCCCTTGATTCTTGGTCGAGGAGGGCCGCTAGGGAGTGAGGAAGGTGCTGACAAGCCTGCGCGGCCAACAGCTAAACGAGTAGCAGGAATTTTGGGGTAGTCCACGCTCTACCCGAACATACTACGTTTCGGAAGAACTGGAAATACTCTTCATCCGGTGGATCAACCGCTATTCGGCTTGCATCTACACGATCTAGAGAGCACGGCGCACCTTTTTCGTGTAGGAGTCCGGCGGCGAAACTGGCCGTGGCGTGCTGTCCACGGGGAGCAGTCCTCGGCTTTCCGCCGGTGGCCTTAGTTCTCAGTGGCTATCGTCGATTTGTGGTCGAGTGCGGTGCTAACACCGCGAGGTGGTGGGATGGCTAGCTAGAGCACACACCGGCGCTCCCTTTCTGTGTTGGGAGCTCGGGCAAAGGCCGAGCGGACGTCGGCGTGCAGGGGAGGATCGGGGGAGCGGCGTCGGTGACCGAGCAGAGAGGGGGCTCGCTGTTTTGCAAAGAAGCACGCGTACGTCTTCGGTGGCTTGGCGAGGGGGTCATGTAGAGGAGAGGGCGTGCCGTTTCCCGGCTGCCAGAGTGAGCGATGGGAACCAGGAGGTGGCCGTTCGGCCGGCGGTGCGCGTGCGGCAGCTGGCTGCGCTCGGTTGACTGAGAAACAGAGAGAAGACTTGGGGGCTAAGTCTATTTCACCCAATGACATGTGGGCCCCACTGGTCAGTGCTCTACCACCTCTCAAAAGATCTCCAAAACTTGACAAATGATGAATTCAAATGTTGGAAGTCTCAAACTGGGCTACATTGGTATGGTTTGGCAAATTTCCCTCAAATTCAAATGTATATTTGAATTCTTTGCATATTTGGATCCTTTTTGGAAAAAATGGGTAGCAAACTTTTTCAAAAATTATTGAAACTTTGCCTCCCCACTAATTTGGACCTGAGGAATCCAATTATGCACTTTGATCCTTATTTTAGCTGCTGCAATCATGAATTTGAATGCAACAGTTTTGAATCACCCTCTCATGTGTGATCATATGTGTAGAATTCCCACTTTGTGAAAGTGTAGGTTTCCCCTCTATCCACTCTTTTGATGGAGGTTACTTGCTCTTCCCACTTTTTCACCATCTATCCACAACAAGAACTGTGGTGTTGTGAGGTGCAGAAAAGTTTTTGCAAGTCCCTTTTCCTGGGCTTTTACAAGACACTTCCTCAGCTGGGCAATGTGAAAGACGTCGTGCACACCGGAAAGTGCTTGTGGTAATTTTAGCCGGTATGCCACTGATCCAAATCTTTCGGTAATCTGGAATGGACCGATGAATCGGGGTGCCAACTTTCCTCTCCACCCAAATCTGTTTACGCCCTTCATTGGAGATACACGTAGATATACGTGATCCCCGACTTCGAATTGTAATGGGCGTTTTCTCCGGTTCGCATACTGTTTCTGAAGGGATTGGGTGGCTTTTAGTTTCGCTTGAATCAGTCGAACCTTCTCTTCCGCGTTGTTGACAAGGTCAATCCCGAAGGTAACCCTTTCGCCAGACTCACACCAGTTCAATGGTGTGTGGCATTTTCTTCCGTATAGCGCCTCGTAGGGTGCCATCTTAATGCTGGCATGGTACCCATTGTTGTACGAGAACTCGGCTAACGGCAAGTGATCATCCCAATTCTTGCCGTGGTTGATAGCGCAAGCTCGTAGCATGTCTTCTAGGATCTGATTTACCCGCTCGGTTTGCCCGTCCGTTTGCGGGTGGTACGCTGAACTACGGATCAGCTTCGTCCACAATGCAGCGTGCAGCTGCTCCCAAAAACGGGACACAAATAAAGTGCCCCGATCCAATATGATGGTACGGGGTACGCTGTACAAGCATAGGATTCGTGAGATGTACAGTTCAGCATACTTCTTGGCGTTGAAGTTGGTGTTGACCGGGATGAAATGGGCAACTTTGGTGAGCCGGTCTATGATCACCCACACAGAATCATGCTTCTGAAAAGTGGTGGGTAAACCGACGATGAAGTCACATCCTCCCACTTCCAGGCAGGAACGCCCAGTGGTTGTAGCAGTCCCGGTTTCCGCATGTGATCCGCTTTCACCCTTCGGCATGTATCACACTCGGACACGTACTTCGCGATCTCCCGCTTCATCCGTGTCCACCAAAACTTGCTTCTGAGTTCTTGATACCTTTTTTTGCTGCCGGGGTGAATAGAAAACTTTGACAAGTGAGCCTCATCAAAGATTTTCTTCCGTAATTCTGGGTTGTGTGGTATGACGATCCGGTCCTTGAACCATAGGATGCCGTCTCCGTCCTTCCGGGAACATTTCAGCTCCCCACTATCTACACGTCTCCGCAAATGCAACATGCCTTTGTCATGTTTCTGAGCTGCCGCTATCTCTTCACGGATGGTGGGGATCAAAGCTAGGTTGTAGAGAGCTCCATGTGGAATTATATGCAGTGGTGGTTCGCTCTCTTCCAACGGTGTGATGGTCAGATTGTTGACGTGTGACTTGCGGCTCAGCGCATCTGCCACTATGTTTGCCTTGCCCGGATGATAATGGATCTCTATTTGGTAATCCTTTATCAGTTCTAACCATCTTCGCTGCCTCATGTTCAGCTCCTTCTGAGTGAATATGTACTTGAGGCTTTTGTGGTCGGTATATAGATGTCCGAGGTTACCGAGTAGGTAGTGCCTCCACATTTTCAGTGCAAGCACCACGGCAGTGAGCTCCAAGTCGTGGGTTGGATAATTCTTCTCATGGTTTCTAAGCTGCCGTGATCCATACGCGACCACTCTTCGGTCTTGCATCAGCACACATCCGAGCCCAATGCAGGATGCATCGAAGTATACATCGAATGGTTTTGTTGTGTCTGGCTGCGCCAAAACCGGTGCTGATGTCAGGTGCTTGACTAAAGGCTTGAATGCTGCTTCACACGCTGGACTCCAAATATATTTGGTAGCCTTCTTCAGCAGCTCTGTCATAGGCTTGGCAATCTTCGAGAAGTTCGGGATGAACCTCCGATAATATCCCGCGAGTCCGAGGAAACTCCGTACCTCATGAACAGTTCTCGGGGACTTCCAATTCAGCACTTGAGTGATCTTACTCGGGTCTACAGCGATACCCTCCGCTGAGATGATATGCCCGAGAAAAGGCACTTGCGATATCCAGAATTCGCACTTGCTGAATTTCACGTATAGCTTGTGATCTAGCAGCCGTTGCAAGACTATACGCAGATGTTTCTTGCGATCTTCCTCTGACTTGGAATATACCAGTATGTTGTCGATGAAGACCACGACAAACTTGTCCAGATCCGGCATGAATACCGAGTTTATCAAGTACATGAAGTGAGCTGGAGCATTGGTGAGGCCGAAGGACATGACCAGGTACTCATAAAGTCCGTACCTCGTCGAGAAAGCCGTATTCGGAATGTCCTCAGCCCGTATCGTAATCTGATGGTACCCGGATCTTAAGTCCATCTTGGAAAAGATCTTTTCTTCGACCCACTGATCAAACAACATGTCGATCCAAAGCAACCGGTACTTGTTCTTGATGGTTACGGCATTCAATGGACGATAGTCCACGCAAAGCCGCAACGTATCATGCTTCTTTTTTACAAATAATGCCGAACAGCCCCACGGCGAGGAACTCGGCCTAATAAAACCCTTCTCCAGGAGGTCCGTGAGCTGAATCTTCAGTTCAGCCAACTCCTTGGACGCCATCTTGTACGGCCTTCGGGATATTGGCATGGTTCCCGGTGCAAGTTCAATCTTGAACTCCACCTCTCTATCAGGCGGCATCCCCGGCAAATCGTCCGGGAATACATCAGGGAACTCTCGGACCACTGGAATATCTTCCATTCTGATGGTTGTGGCTTGATAGACACTTGGAAGTTTTATTTCTGGACTGTCCAGAAATAAGGAGTGAGATTTGTGCACTTCTGAGTTTAAGTGCACAACTCGGAGGACGGTGTCTAAAACAGCGCTATGGTGGGTTAACCACGACATCCCTAAGATGACATCGACCTTTTGTCCCTCTAAGATTATGAGAGACGTAGGGTAGACTCTACCCTCTAAGCACAATGGCGCTTTTGGGACCATCATACTTGCTGAAATTTTCCCACCCCGTGAACAGATCACATAAGGACTATCGGTGGGTAGTATTTGCAAGCTATATTTATCAATGAAAGCTTGGCTAATGAAGCTCTGTGTGGCGCCTGAATCAAATAGTACTATGGCGGGATGCTGGTGGAGTTGGAACATACCTGCAAGGATTGGCTCACCCTCCGACACGTCCTCTATGGCAAGCTGGTGGACAGTGCCGGGCCTAGGGTTTGCCCGCCGCGCATTAGTAGGGTTCCGGGGTTGATTCCTCCCCGGAAACTGCGGTGCAACTCCGCCACCTTGTCTCTCCGGACAACTGCTGGCGAAGTGTCCTGGACGACCACACTTGTAACATGTGGCCACTGCTGGTGTGGTGCTCGGGGGACGAAAGCCTGGCATGCGCTGCTGAGGTGCATATGCACGCGGCATCACCCGCTGCTGTTGTTGTTGTGGAGGTGGTGCTGGCAGTGCCGGCCTCAATGCCGGGGAAGAATACGGCCGACTGCAGAACGGCATCGTCCTCTGTGGTAGTTGCCAGCATGGACCTGATGGTGGGCGATTCACCATCCGAAATTTCTGAGAAGGACCGCCTCCTTCTCTGCTGCATTGCGGCGTGCTTCGCTTCCTCTCTGCCACTGCTAACTCCTTGCCGGAGTCCTCCTGAACAATCGCAGCATCAATTATGTCGTTGAGGCTGCCGCGATTGAACATCGCCAATTTGTCCTTCAGGAGCGGGTTAAGCCCATAGTAAAAGTGGTCCCATCGCTTCTCGTCAGTATCGGCGTGATATGACGCATAGAGCACGAGATCGTTGAACGCCCTGGAGTATTCCAGCGCGTTCCGGCTCCCTTGCTGCAGGTGTAGGAATTCCTGCATCTTCCTCTTCATCAGACCTAGCGGTATGTGATAGGCCCTGAAGGCCGTCCGGAACTCCGCCCAGGTCATAACTCGGTCGGTGGGCTGTGAAGCACAGAAGTTTGCCCACCACGCGCTCGCGGATCCTTGGAGCTGCTGGACCGCGAACTGAGTCTTGCGCTGCTCACTTATTTGGAGCAGCCCGAACATCATCTCTATTGCGCGGAGCCAGTTGTCCGCGTCGAGAGGTTCATCCGCCCTTGAGAATACCGGGGGATGAGTCGCTAGGAAGTCGGAGTAGGAGCTCTGTTGACGCTCCTCACGGTCTTGATGTCTCTCTGGGCGAGACGTATTGGCGATGAGAGTTTGCAGCAACTCCGTGTGCTGCTGATGCGAACCCGCCATTGCCGCGATGATGTCGGCCAATGTAACCGTTGGCAGTGGCGGTGGCGGTGTTTGCTGTTGCTGTTTCTGCTGTTGCTGCTGCTGTCCCGAGGAGTCCTCAGGAGGCTGTTGGGAGGTCTCTCCCCCTTGGCTAGTACCCCCAACGTCCAGGTTGGCACGAGTACGCGTCATTCTGAAATTCAAAAACAGCAGCGATTAGCACATGTCATACTTAAAATTTCCATATGCAACAGTAGGTATTGATGTGACACATGAATAATTTGCACAACATTCACATATATTGATAAAGCATAAACTTTATACAAGATACATTATTCTCGGGTCTCCGAGAAGTCGTGCTCATGCCGTCACTACCTATACATACGCTACTGCCTACACGACATGTCACCGATTAAAAAATTTGGTTACACTACTCTAGTTGCTCTACTTGGCAACTGTAACCCCCTACTGGTAGTAGAACTCGACCTCCTGCAGGTCCTCCTCCTCCGGTACCTCTGCTGGTGGCTATGGATCTACCACCTCTTCTCCCATCCCGGGTTCTCCAATAGCTGGAAGGCCCAAGACCACCGGTGTGCCCAATACCGGAGGTACGAGGTCCTGCAATGCATGCACCTCGTCCATGGCCTGGTTGTAATCCTCTTCCCAGCCTTGCCCTTCCTCAATAGCGTCGTCCCGCTCTTGAGCAAGGTCATCATTCTGCTGGGTTAGAGTCTGCACCAGCTCTTGCAACGCCGCGATGTCGACACGGCTTTTCTTCTTCGCCTTCTTCAGACGATGCAACTGATTATGCTGTTCATTCAGTCGCTTGATCGTCGGAAGGAGCACATTGTGGAGGGCGCTGTGAGCACTCTCGAAATGGTCTCCATGGCTTTTGCTCTCCTTGAGCTTTGCGGCGAGATGCTCGGTATGAACAGCTTGTCTGTCCACCACGGCGTTTCCCGCCCTCATCTGGAGGCTAAGGTTTGCCTCCGCGGGGCTGTACCTTGGGCAACCCGGATCGGCTGCCTCCCGGTACCTCCCTTCCCACACATGCTGAGCCCGTCCCTCCACCAGAACGAGCGCGTATGGAGTGCCTTCCATAGCCTTCACGTGTAGTTGGAAGAAACGTGACATGGTGTCACGGGCCGCCACTTGCCACATCCCTTCCGATTGTCTACCTCTCACCGTGACGGTGAACGGCACCCAACCGGGTGGTGTAGGCCCTGCAGGGACTTCGACATGGATTGTCTATGTCTTGTTCCCCTCCTCGCCTTCTTCCTTGGAGAAGCACTGCGGCATCTGGTTGTACCCGAAATATTGAAGCATCTGCCTCAATGCTTCCAGATAGCCGCTGCGGTGAGAACAGTGAGACACCACCCACCCGTTCTCCAACTGCTTATCTGCTGTCATCTGTAAAAATATATTTGATAAATGTCAAATATTTATTTAAACAGTAAACCATCGAGATATAATATAAGACATGTCATTGAACCCATAAAACTTGGAAACATAGTTCAAATTTTTAAACAAATTTGTATGCTGATCTGCTGTCCAACATGACAGCCCTGATCAGTTTCCATCTCAACCTGATTTAGGCCATGTTAAAGCAAAACCAATTCTGGAGCTCAACATCAAAGTTAAAGCTAACTTTAATAGATTTCCATAAAGTATTTACTTGGCCTAAGATCTGTCCTAGTTCATGAGTTATGAGAGGTTAAATTTAACAGAATTTCTGGAGAAAATTGGACAGCACCTCCCTGCTTTAGGTACTGATTTGATCCAAGAATTCCAGTTAATTCGGTTCCCAATCTGACAAAACTTTCTGTTACAAAGTTGTAACCCATCTCATAAACTTTCCGGAACTACATCATTTTCTATTTTTAGAATTTTATGCAGGAAGTTATGCTCAATTTACAGAGAGTTTACAGAGAGTGTTTGCCCTGCCCTGTTTTCTGGACAGTTTCAACTCTACTGCATTTTTCGATTGGTTAAGGGATGAAACACCTCTGTACCTTTACAGAAAAGTTGTAAAACTCATCCAAAGCTTTCCAGAAATGTATAATATGACCCCAACCTCGAAATAACTCAACGTCTAACCTCTGATTAACTCCAGCCTTGATTCAGCTGAAAACAGAGTGCTCTGTCCTTAACAACCTATAAGTTGAAAACTTGTTAACTTTGAATATCCTGATTAAGGGAAGAGGTTACAGACAAGTTTTAATGCTCCAGATTAAAACTTTCAAGTTTTACAATGAAGTTGTTCATTTAGTGGTGTGTGACGTCGATGCGTCACCAGATCATGTTGGTACTACATCCTCACAAAGAAAACCTATACCGGACTTAGCCGGTTTCGTTAATTCAGTGGCACTAAACGTCACTCACACACGGATGCTACACGTCTACCGTTTTGTGGTTAGACTACCTGCAGAAACTCAAACAATCATCAGACTCGGCTGCAAACCGAGCCCGGTATCCATACAGTTCGTACACCCGGCCGTCATCACTCGCCCGGATGTTCTCAAGCCAAACACGCCTTGAGTTACGTGTTCACGTTTCAGACCATGTGACGGGGTCTCCCAAATTGCACTATGCACGCCAGGGACAGACGTTGCTCAAATACCCCAAACGACATGAAGAGTCATAGAGGATATCAAAGCGGGTCGGGTTACCTGCCACCCGTGGGGCTCTACCCTTCAGCTTGTGCGCACTGGTAGACAGCGCTTACATGCATCCCCCAAGACATAAACGTCCCGAGATGCACGATTTTCCGACATAGACAAATAGGTTAGTATGCCACTTTCTATATACTAATAACATCTTATATGGGCTACTAACTCGTTCCTCACTGGATTTTTGAAAAAGATGACCTTTGTAGTGTGTTAAAACTTCAGTGAGCTCTGATACCAACACTGACACGACCCCACGGTCTTGTCAAGCCAGGATCACGCTGAGGGGTGCTGCGTTGCACAGCACCGGATAACACACATCAAAGGTACAAAGCGGAAGCAAAGTTTATATTACATAAAGGGGTTTATGAACATGTTTACATCAAAATAGGTCTAGTCTACACTCACGGGCGTAGACTACGCATAAAGTTCACGTTCAGCCCGTGAACGTGTCCTTGCTAGCATACACGCACACTAACATGGCGGCGTGTACGACTCCCACTCGACGGGGTTCCCCTCCTGGGGTTCCGTCTCTTCCTCGGGAGTCCCTTCCTCATAGAACCCTGCAAAAGCTTCAAACACAAGCAGTGAGCATGAAGGCTCAGCAAGACTGACCCGTCTCTCCTAAACATGGAACTTCTACATGAGGGGTGATGGGTACATGAGATAAAAACAAGTTGCAAAGGACTCGTCTAATTAGTGGAACCTTACTTTCAAGTTTTAGCAGCAGGTTGTGGAGAACCTTACGGTACGGCACATGAGAGAGCCACAATCAAACAAGAAACGCATTTCTCTCATGTACTATGCCAAAAGTTGAAAGGAACTTTAATTAGCTCTAAACTACAGCAAATCATTAACATTCAAGTCCATCTTTCAATCAGCAATATTTTAACACGTAACTAGACTGTTCTTTCTATGTCATGGTACAGTGAACAAGTGGTACTCACTGACCGCGAGGGACGGCGATTATAATCGATTTACACCTGCAGGGTTACCCGAACAACCTGTCACGTACGCCCGTACTCGATGTTGCCTACAACAACCATCACGGACGCCGTACGCAACCACCTTTCACCCGTTAGCCAAATTTTGAACCGGTCCAATCGTCCCGACCAAGAGGTCTCTGCATGCGCATCTCAGTGCCGTCAGCCGATTTACACCTCGAGCTCTCAACCTACCTATGAACGACCAGCTATGCCTCAACACCCAGATACCCGAGTTACATCGATTTCCCGGTTCCCATATATCCGGTAGGTCTTCGGTACTGTTCTAGCTTGTTCAACAGGTCCGCACACGGCTCGGTCCTCAATCGACACAAGCGGAGCTACAGCACACAGGCCCCAAAGTCCTGCTGCCCTTACTCTCCGCTCGGTCTCATCTTTCTTGCCATGTGTATCATGTGCTATATCTACCCGAGTCGAGTGCCTCTAGCCTATGCTCGCGAGTAGTTCCAACTACTCGACTTGTACCGAATCCTACACTATCTTAGCATTGCAGTAGCTAACAGGGTTTGCAATCCTAAACCCAACCCATGGTTTTCTTGGCTATGCAATTGGGTTTCCAAACAAGACTCTAATGCAAGGAATCATGATACTCAGGTAAGTGCTCAAAACAATAAAAATTTGTAAAAGGTTAATGCAAACCGGAGCTTGCCTTGCTGCTCTTGGTCGTAGGCTAGCTGCTCCTCTGGAGTAACGAACTCTAGGACTTCGGGTTCCTCCTCAACTTTAGCGACTACATGATATAAGAAATACATGTATTAATTTAATGCAATTGAATTGAGTTTTAAACTTGTGAACCTTCTAAGTCTCACTAGACAGACCCTAAGACTGTGAAACTTTTACTGTGGCTTGGTCACAACCTAAACACATACTTGGTCAAGTTTTAGTTGTAGCAAAGCTCATTTGAGCCCTCCACAATTAATTATGTCCTTGACCTTAATTGGAGCTCTTAGGGTATTCTAGAAATTTTCATGGAACAAGCCATGACTTTCTGAAAACTAGATTTTCAGAAGGTTCTAATGGAGTTGGTCTCACTTGATTTGAAGGTTCCTAACTGAAGATATGAGCTAAACAATTTCAGAGAAAATTCTGAAAATGTTTCTGAACATTTTCTATTTTCTCTGGAACAGTTTCACTAATTACACCATTAGGTGGATCAAATGAGCTGCAATGGACATGAAATTTTTATGGAAGTTCAGGGATACTTTGGTGAACCTCCCAGCAAAATTTCATAATTTTCCTCCAAAGGATTCGCCAACTAAAATTCTAAACACTTTAAACTTTAAGGAATTAATTCTGGAGAATTAAGGCTTTTCATGAAGTGAAACTTGATTTTCTGGAAAGTGCTCGGAGAGCTGAATCCAACAAAATTTGGTTCACTCGATTTGGAGCTTTCTAGCCAAAGTTATGAGGATTTGAAATTTGAATGAAATCTGAAAATCTGGGAAAAGTTTAAACCCGCGGGTGGGCCACGGGGACGCATGTTGCGCGCTGAGGCGTCGGCACACCATGGTCCGCGGGGTTCCTGCGCGCCAGCACAACGGATCCTAGCCGCACCTGATCCTGATTTGAATTTTTAAGTCGCTGACGGCCGGCCCCGCGTCTTCTTCTTCCACCCGACGCTCCCTTGCGCCCGCGCCGCCTCCCCTCGCCGGAGCAGACCCAGAGCTCGCCGGATTGTCTCTGCCGGCCATCGCACAGTCTGAAACTCGCTGCCAGGGGGTTATCGACATCAAGGAACACGTCGGTAGTTTCAGTTCGAGCTGGCGGTGACAGGAAATAGCCCGGCGACGTGCAGCGGCATCGGTTGAGGTTCAGCGACGTCGGCCGTGGGTTCTAACCCGCCAAGACCTCGAACAATCGGTTCTACAGCATCAGTACACCTCTAGGAAGCTCACAAGGTTTCAAAGGTGTTCAAAGATGGTGGCAAATCGGTCAGCACCGTGTGATCGATCGTGCCCACCATGAACGTCTTTGATCGAGCTCAAAATTCGTCACTCCTAGTCGGTTTCATACCACGGATCCAGAAAGGAAATTGATCGCCGGCTAGTACAGTGCCTATGTGCAAGATTTGATAACTTAAGAAGGATCAGAGAGCGGGAATTCGAAGAATCCGTACCGGAAGCTCGATTTAGATCCGCCGGAGCAAAATCTGGAAATTCGTAGCGGATTCTTCACGGTTTGCTTCAAGACTTGGAGGAGAGCAACACGGTGGTCGCGCGCTCCTGTTGCCTCTCTTGCTGGACCGTGAAAGCCCCCGTGGAATGCTGTCCTCGAGCGCCTGACCTTCGGCTGAGGTTAGGTCGCCGCTGTGGCCATCGTTCTCGGGCAAGGGAGGCCGGAGCTCGGGGTTTTTGGCGTCAGGGAAGTGGAGTGCGACCTCAGGGTGCTGCCTAGCAGCTCTGGGAAGGAGGGGGCGCGATGTTTTCGCGGTTTCCCGATCGAGCAGGGAGGCGGAAGGCCGGGGGCACGGTGTTCACTGGGGAGACGGAAGCGAGCGATGATCGCTTCGGTGGAGCGAGTGGAGTGCCTTAAGAGGACCCCGGGACCGCCCTTGGGCTCGCGTGTGGAAGCGAGAAGCAGCTGGTGGCGCTGCTCCTCCTCGGTGGCGATCGCAGCTGCCCTCGGCGGCGTTGAACCGGCAGAGGCAAAGTCCACTGCTTCGGTTGCAAGTCTTCAGCAGCCAATGACAGGTGGGTCCCACCCCCATTTTAAACTCTAAGATTAACTCCTCATCACTGTTGTAAACAGTAAGCCCCAAAATGCCCATGGTGATTCAAATTATTCACCCCTAAGCCATTTGAATTGGTTAGGATTCAAATTGGTTTTGGTTTGGATAAATTTCAGCACATGTTCAGTTTGAAATTCAAATAAAGTTTGAATTTGTCCCACTTAGCTCATGTAAAGATCAACTCCAAATGGAGTGAAAATCGGAGTGTGAGCTTACAAAAACGTGCTGAGTAGGAATATGTCTCCCACTTTTGAATTCATGGGATAAAAACAGTTTGAATTTGAATGTAGTTTCGAACTGCCCTCTTTCTAGCTACACCCAAAACTGACCTCAAAAGGTTTTGAATTTGGTTGAAAGTTGGCATGGACATTCCTAGTACCATGTAGGATTTTTCATATGCCCAGCCCCTGTATATCACATGTGGGAAATACCACTTTTGCAATATGTGAGTTTATTCTCTAATGAGCATGTTGATGGTGGTTACTTGCTCTTCAAATGTGTTCATCAACTTTCTTCAAATGAGGTGTGTGTGTGTGGTGATGAACACTTTAAATATGTGTCAAAAACTGAGGCCCTTACATAAGTGATCAACACACACAAGTGATGAAACACACTTATTACTTGATCATAGTGCTTAAACCCAAACCCAAACCATTAGCACCAGTGTCATTTTAAAATTCTTAAACAGAGTCACTGTTTTAAACTTGTCTTTAAACTTGTTAGCAAAAGCTTTATAATTAAACATATATGCATATTCATAACATGTAATGATTAAACGTGGAAAAGTGGAGGAGAAGTGAAGCTTGGATCAAGGAGCAAGAAGGGCAGTGATTAAGCTTCAAGTCATCAGCAACTAACTTCATAAAATATCTGACTTTAGTCACGTGCAAAACCAAGGAAAGCTCCGGATTGCACTTACGTTGTTTTATAAAGTTTTTACTTTGTTCACTACTATGGGTCAAAGTTTGTATGTGCATTAGGTCAGGAATGCTTTATACCCCAAATGCATGACCAAATGAACCCTGGAGTCAAGGGTAGAAGGATTTCTCCGTTGTAGAAGGTTGCCATGCTAAATAGGTTATGATATCCGTTTGAAGTCGAGTAGTTGGAATCTACTCGCGAGCTATAGTTGGGATTACAGGGGTGTAGTTGAAGAGGCAAACTAAAGTTTATGTTTCTAAAGATGAGACCGGGCAGGAGGGTAGACAGCAACAAGACAAGGTCCTGGTCGAGTAGCTCTGCCTGTGTCGTTTAAGGACCGATGTGTGTGCGACACCCATGAGCAAGTATTGAGTTGTGTACCGGATTCTTACTGCTATATGGGAACCAGGAAACCAATGTACCAGGTTAACTGGATTGTAGAGGCTTACCACATCGTCACGTTAGATCTATGAGCCTGAGACAGCGCGACCGGTTCTACAGTCGAGTTTCTTGTGAAAGGTTGCCACATACGACGTAATGAAGGACACTAGATTTGGGTCTTCAGAGGGGGGCGTATGTGTCGAGCTATTCGGGCAGTGTTTGATTCGAATCACCGTCCCTCACGGTTATGAGTACCGCTTGCTCGCTGTGTTGTGTCGTAGTAAGCAAGTTGTGTGAGAACTGTTTGCAAAGTTTTAATTGCTGCTATGATTATTGTAAATTGCATGAAAACCCTGTTTGAAGTAGAGATAGAGCAAACTAAAGTTAATTTCCACCTTGGGACATGTAACATTGGAATGAAGCATTTCTTGTTTGATTGTGGAGTTCCAATGTTGCTGGGCGTAAGTGTACGACTATGATGGCTAAAATCTGAAAGTTAAGGATAAACTCATAGGCGAGTCTTTTCGCAAATTACATGTTTAGGTCTTAAGTTACTTCCATGTAGAGTTGCATGTTTAGGAGAGATGGTTAAGTCTTGCTGAGCCTTTGTGCTCACTCTTGCTATATGAGTGGTTTTGCAGGTTAACATCGACGCTTATAAGGAAGGTTGTCCGGTGAGGCTCGAAAACTTCCGAGTCGTGTAACACATGGAGAACCCAGCCACTGCCATGTCTTCGTGTTGCTAGCAAGATGAGTCCGCGGGCTGGACCTCCTCTTGAGTGCTCATTAGTTATTCGACATGAGTTGAACTAAATGGTTCACTTCAAGGAAAAGGAGGCCGTTTCCAAAAAGGAAATTCAAACTGTTGGTTAAAAATTGGTAGTTGCAGTGGCCCACTCAAAGATCAGAGGGCATATTCAAATTATTCAGGTTTGAACTAGTAAGAATGCAAATTTTGAGAAAGTTTGAAGTTGCTTTGATATGAATATCAAAGGGGCTTATGAATTTCCTTGAAATTTGCAATCAAATTTGAAACTGAGGTAAAACTTGTCAATTTGCCAAATGATTTTTGAATTTGAGTTCCTCATGGTTGAAGTTTGCACTGTGCCAAAAATTGGAGATATTTGGGGGAGAAAAACAGTGGGACCCACTTTTCAGTAGAAGGGAAAACTTACACACAAAGTCTTGTTTTCCCTGCTCTGTTCCACTCGTCGCCGCTGAACAGCCGGGAGCGCCACCGAGGCAGCGTTTGCCGCCAGCTCCCAAGCAGCCAGGGGCTCGTTTCTTTGCCCCTATCGACTCAACCGAGAGCCCCTCGCCTCACACACCGCCTCACAGCAGCTGTTGGCCCTGACCGCATGCCCTCGACGAAGCTACAAGCCGCACGCGAAGAAACGGTCGGTCCACCGCCAGCCGGCTGTTCCACCTCGCTGCACACCGAGCTGAGCTCTCAGCAGGGTCGCCGGTTCCTCCTCGAGGTGTCTGTCACAAGAGCCCGACGTTTCCTCCACTGGAACTCGGCACCGAGCTCGGTTTATCCATCGACACCACCGTGATCCGCCGACCACAAGATCACGTCGCCTGCTCGCCATAGTTCTTCTCCCACCGAGTTGCAAAAGCATAAAGGTTCACCTATACCTCTTCTTGCTTTACAGTAACACTGGAAGCTTTTCACAAACCGTGCTCGCCGGAATTTGGTTTTTTCCCGCCGACATGCGATATGAACCATGAGGAGGAAGTCAGGAAATTAGGGCGACACGGTGTACCACTCATCACCAGACCTAGAAACCCAGTTCTAGACGTTCGTGCGAGCATGTGGGAGCAAGAACTAGGAAGAACCGTTGAGGAAACCTTCGGTTCTTCAAGTTTTTCGAATTTTCACCGAAATTGACCTAGGTCGCACGGTGAACTCCTAGTTGCCGACATTTCTCACGAGATCAGAGCCTTGGACGTTGCTCCCTAGGTCGTAGCGATGCTGTAGGAGCTAACCGAAGCAAGGTTGGAGCACTACAGCGTCATCGCAACGTCGCCGGAGTTGCCACAGAGGCTGTCACCGTCGCGAAGCTATTTCTGGTGATTTCCGGTCAGCGACAAGGGTAGCAACATGTTCCTTGCATGAAATAATGTATAGGCGGCGAGAATTGAGAAGTTTCGGGCACCGGAACCCCCTCCCTGCGAGAGCTCCGGCGAGCTCGGTGGCGCGGGAGCGCGGGAGGCTTGAGGTAGACGAAGACGGGGGCTGGTTCACGTGTCAGTCTCTGTTGCGGGGAAGTTAGATCTTCTGTGGCCTCGGATCGGGCTGTGGAAACGCGGGAGAAATTCTGTGGCCCGTGTGGCTTTGTTTCAGTGTTTGACACGTGGCCCTGGACCCACCGCCAGGATTTAAACATTTCCCGGTTTTAATTCAAATTCTAGAAATTCCACAAACTTTAGAACCTCATAACTTCTATTAGGAAGCTCCAAATTTAGTGATTCAAATTGGATTTGATTCAGATTGAAAAGCTCTATCCAAATATGCAACCCAATTTGTATTAAAATCAATATTAAATTCTGGAAAATGCTTTAAAACTTTTCGGCAAAAGAATTTTAGAGGGAGTTTGGTTCATCCAAAAATCCTCAAGTTTTTTCCAGAATGTTCTTTATGATATTAGTGAACTCCTGTAAAAGTTTGAACTCATTTGGAGTTGATTTAGTTAGGATAATTCTGATTGCAAGTTTCTGTGTTCAAACAAATACAGAAACAATTCCAGAGAATTTCCAAAACTTGGAAATTCAGTTCTGGGAAATTCTTAGCTCCAAAAATCCTATAAATTCATGCATGCTCCATGAGCTATGTTTGAAATTGTAGTTCACTTGAATTTGCATGAAAGTGCAAATCTATTCAGAACTAATTCCTTTTTTCGTAAATGCTTAGGGAATTATTCTGAGTGATCTACTCATTGAAAAATTCTAAATTTTGGTCCCGATTACATTCCTGGGACAAGGAAATCACAAGAAAATTTTCAGCTCCATTGGAGCTTTGGATCATCACTGTCCAATTCAACCTCATTAAGTGATCAACACACACAAGTGATGAAACACACTTATCACTTGATCATAGTGTTTATACCCAAACCTAAACCATTAGAACCAGTGTCATTTTAAAATTCTTAAACAGAGTTGCAGTTTTAAACTTGTCTTTAGAACTTGTTAGCAAAAGCTTTACAATTAAACATATATGCATATTCATAACATTTAGTGATTAAACGTGGAAAAGTGGAGGAGAAGTGAAGCTTGGATCAAGGAGCAAGAAGGACAGTGATTAAGCTTCAAGTCATCAGCAACTAACTTCATAAATTACCTGACTTTAGTCACCTGCAAAACCAAGGCAAGCTCCGGTTTGCATTTAAGTTGTTTTATAAAGTTTTTACTTTGTTCACTACTATGGGTCAAAGTTTGTATGTGCAATAGGTTGGGAATGCTTTATACCCCAAATGCATGACCAACTGAACCCTGGAGTCAAGGGTAGAAGGATTTCTCTGTTGTAGAAGGTTGCCATGCTAAATAGGTTATGACATCCGTTAGAAGTCGAGTAGTTGGAATCTACTCGCGAGCTATAGTTGGGATTACATGGGTGTAGTTGAAAGAGGCTAACTGAAGTTTATGTTTCTAAAGATGAGACCAGGCAGGAGGGTAGGCAGCGACAAGATGAGGTCTTGGTCGAGTAGCTCTGCCTGTGTCGGTTAAGGACCGATGCATGTGCGGCACCCATGAGCAAGTATTGAGTTGTGTACCGGATCTTACTGCTATATGGGAACCAGGAAACCGATGTACCAGGTTAACTGGATTGTAGAGGCATACCACATCGTCTCGTTAGACCTATGAGCCCAAGACGGTGCGACTGGTTCTACAGTCGAGTGTCCTGCGAAAGGTTGCCACATACGACGTAATGAAGGACGCAAGATTTTGGTCTTCAGAGGCGGGCGTATGTGTCGAGCTATCCGGGCATTGTTTGATTCGAATCACCGTCCCTCGCGGTTATGAGTACCGCTTGCTCACTGTGTTGTGACGTAGTAAGCAAGTTGTGTGAGAACAGTTTGCATTGTTTTAATTACTGCTATGATTATTGTAAATTGCATGAAAACCCTATTTGAAGTAGAGATAGAGCAAACTAAAGTTAATTTCCATCTTGGGACAAGTAACATTGGAATGAAGCGTTTCTTGTTTGATTGTGGAGTTCCAATGTTGCTGGGCGCAAGGGTACGACTATGATGGCTAAAATCAGAAAGTTAAGGATAAACTCATTGGCGAGTCTTTTTGCAAATGACATGTTTAGGTATTAAGTTAATTCCATGTAGAGTTGCATGTTTTGGGAGAGACGGTTAAGTCTTGCTGAGCCTTTGTGCTCACTCTTGCTATATGAGTGGTTTTGCAGGTTAACATCAACGCTTATAAGGAAGGTTGTCCGGTGAGACTCGAAAACTTCCGAGTCGTGTAACACATGGAGAACGCAGCCGCTGCCATGTCTTCGTGTTGCTAGCGAGAGGAGTCCGCAGGCTAGACCTCCTCTTGAGTGCTCATTAGTTATTCAACGTGAGTTGTTTGTAGTATTCTGCTGTAGCTATTTGATGTAAAGTATTTACAAATAACATTTGTAAGCTTCCGCTTTTGATTTATGTAATACAGTTTTCCTTATATGTGTGCTGTTGGGTGCCGCATAACACGGCACCACCCAATGCTATTCCCTGGCGAGTGGCTCGGCCCCGTGACCCGGGCCGGTGTCCCCCATATCAGTGAGAGAGGAAACTCGGGTCTGATCTTCTGTGTCACGGGGATTCCATGTGGCTACATGTTAAAGTGTGTGGCCGGCGTGCGTCCTCGCTATAGTGCCGACACGTGGCACCAGACCGCACTGTCCTAAGTTTAAACTTTTTCTTTTTTGGTTTGAATTTCCAGATTTTGGTCAAACTATAAAGAGCCATAACTTACTGTAGGATTGTCCAAAATTTGTGAAACAAATTTTTTTGGATTGCTTTCATCCAGTACTTCGCAGTGATGCAAATTAATTGGTATGAAAATTCGTATAATTCCCTCCAAAATTCTTCAAATTTAAATTTTTGGGATTTATTTCCAAGTGATCCATGTTATGGAAATTTCCCAATTTTTGCCATAATTTCCTTCATAAGTCTACAGATCTCCAGTAAATATTTGAGCAGCATTGGACTTAATTTACTGTGTCTAATGGTGATCCAACTGCTTCTGTTCCAGAAAAATTAGAAAAAGAACAGAGAGCAATTTCAGTTTTTATCCAAACTTAGAAATTCCATATCTTACTGTAGGAAGCTCCAAAATTAGTGAAACCAATTCTCAGGGCTCATAAAATTCTGATGTTTCTGAAAAGCCAAATTTGCAGCAAAACAAACTTTCTGGTTTGGCTTATTAATTCATGGAAGGAAAATGACTTAGGGAATTGTTTAGAGCACACACTTAATTAACTTTCTTTGAATTTTGGCTAGCAGCACCTGAGTGTCATGTGGGAATTTCTGGAAAAATCCCAAGTCTAGTAGAGGTCATCTTATACTGATTTCATTTAAACCCTCTTAATTGCTCTTATACACTTCATAATTAGTCATTGCATTTATGGTCATTTCGAGTAGTTGCCGAGCTCGAGGAGACGCTGGAGGCCATCTAGGAGATTCTCCCTGAAGCTAACCTCACTGATCTACAGCAACAAGGCTAGCCTCGGTCTGCATTTAATAATTTTAGAGAGTTTTTTATTTGTATTACTGTAGTGTGAGGTACTTATGTGCATTAGGTTTATAATGTTTGATACCCCACTTGCATGACCAGATCATCCTAGGGAGTGTGATGGTAGTTGTTAGGTCCTTGAGTAGTATATGCAAAGCTTAATGTTTATAGGCTTCGGTACAAGTCGAGTAGTTGGAATCTACTCCCGAGGTTAGGATTGGCTACATACGGGATTGGTTCGAGACGTGAGGTCCACCTAATCTAAAAATTGAAACTGGGCAGGGGTGTAGGATGCAGC
Organism: Neostapfia colusana; assembly: GCA_030760725.1. NCBI lineage: Eukaryota > Viridiplantae > Streptophyta > Magnoliopsida > Poales > Poaceae > Neostapfia > Neostapfia colusana. The sequence continues at coordinate 68,670,102 of JASWHV010000013.1, read as the reverse complement.
AAGATTGTGTCTTGCGTGCGTAGCCCTGCTTCTCTCGGTAGGGGACTGATCCGTGTGCGGCACCGCTGAATAAGTCTAAATGTACTGAAGGCATATCGGATATATGGGGTCCGATAAACGTATGTAGCCTATACCTCCGGGCATCGAGGCAAAAAGCACAAATTTATAGGTGTAGGTTGAGAGCAGCAAGGTGGAAATCCACTAACGAGCACAGAGTTGCTCCATGTATGGAACCTCCTGCCCGTTTCGGAGTGACCGGTTCGACGTTTGTGCTGTCAAATGAAAGGTTGTCCTGTACGACATCGATTGAGCGTGCCTTCGCAGCTCCAAGTATGGGCATAAGTGGCGTGCTATTCGGGTATCCCTGCAGGTGTATACCTAGTCGATTCTGTGACGGACTGGAATCTGTACACTCAAGAATCAAAGAGGGTGATGCCGCGTGGTGCAACAGCTGACAGCACACGCGATAAGGAACATGTAGTACATTCAAAGTTACGGAATTTGTATAAAAGTAGTACAAACATTCAGATTACATCTGATTTACAGAATTTAACTGCAGCGGAAATTACCTATACAACTCACGTCTAACCCTAACTAGCAAAAGTCGGTTGTCCAGCCATACGGACAACCCATACTAGCTACACTCTATCTTCCGGCGGTGCTCACGGCTCCCACACAGCCGTCGTTTCCGACGGAGGATAAACCTCGCCGGTGAACCCGATCTTCATCTCAGTGGGGTACTCCTCACCTGCAAACACTCATAGCAGCAACCGTGAGCACGATGGCTCAACAAATCTTATCTGACTCTCCTACACAAGAAACTCTGCATGCAAGTCATACTCAAGAGTAGGATGTCAATTTGCAGCAATAGATATGCTTACATGTTCATCCTTAGTTCATATTTTAGCCACAAGTTAAAGGTTCAGAAATCTGAAATTTAGTGAGCAATATTTGGTGGCATACATGTTGCAATACCATTTATTCATAACAGAAATAATTCATCACATTAATCCCACATATTTACTCGTCACGACACAGTGAACAAGCGGAACTTATGACCGTGAGGTACGGTGAATTGACTCGATATACACCTGCCGGAATACCCGAATAGCACATCACATACGCCCATCCTTGGAGCTGCAACGGCACGCTCAACTGATGTCGTACGGAACAACCTCTCACCAAACAGCACAAACATTGAACCGACCGCACCCGAACGAGCAGGAGGTTCCTTACACGGAGCATCTCTCTATGGCAGTTAGCAGATTTCCACCTTGCTGCCCTCAACCTACACTTATAAATCGGTGCGTTATGCCTTGATGCCCAGAGGTTTAGGTTACATCAGTTTATCGGACTCCATATATCCGATATGCCTTTGGTACATTGAAACTTGTTCAGCAGGGCCACACACAGATCGGTCCTCAATCAACACGGGCAGGGATACGCGGACAATACTTCCTCTTGCTGCGTTCTACGCCCCTGCCTAGTCTCATTTTTGTTACTAGGGTTATCTCACATCTCGAAACAATCCCGTATGTGTCAAATCCTATACTCGCGAGTAGATTCCAACTACTCGACTTGTACTGAAGTCTATAAGACATTAAGCACGGCATATTCTACTCGAGGACTTAGACACTACTCACTCTCTTTAGGATCATCTGGTTATGCAACTAGGGTTTCAACCGTACTACACCTAATGCACATACATACATCAATCTAAGTGAAGATAAAACAAATATCGATAAAAACTGTTAAATGCAAACTGGAGCTTGCCTTGTTGCTGCTGGTCAGTGGTTAAATTCTTCTCCGGAGGGATAAAATCCAAGATCTTTGGGGCTTCCTCGCCTTCAGTGACTACACGTAATTAATTAACGGTGCATGTCAAACTCAATGCAAATGTGTTTAATTGAAAAATATGATGACCATAACTCTAGCTAGACATCCCTTCTGACTCTGAAATTTTTACTGTGGATTTATGACAACCTAAACAGAGGCTTGGCCAAATTTATTTGAAGCAAATCTCATTTGAGACCTGCACAAATAAATGTATAAACGGCCATTAATAGAGCTTCTAAGGATTTCCGGGGATTTTCATGGAGCAAGCCATTACTTTATGGAAACTAGAGTTTATGATGGTCCTAATGGAATTGGTTTCATGTAATTTGAATAATCCTATAGAAAGTTATGATCTAATCAAGTTTGAGAAAATTCTGAAAAATGTTTCTGTATATTTTTCTATTTTCTCAGGGAAGTAAACTTAATCACACAATTAAGTGGACTTCATTAACTCGGATGGATCTGACATTTGGCATGTTAGTGAAGGATATTAAAATGAACATCCTGGCCAAATTTAAGAATTTTCCACAAAGTGGATCTCCAGTTCAAATTCCCAACAGTTTAAAATTTCAGGAATTAATTCTGGAAAAAGAATGTGTTTCATGGGATGAAACTTATTCTTCTGGAAAGTACTCAGAGATATGAATCCAACGAAATTTGGTTCACTAAAGTTGGACATTCCTATCAAAAGTTACGGGTGTTTGAAGTTTGGAGGAAATTCTGGTAAAAGAAAAACCGCGAAATGTTTAAAACCCTGAAGCGGGGCCCACCTGACCTTCAACCTCGTGCTGACGCGCGTTCTAGCGGCAGCGCTCTCTGCTGAGCTTCGCGAGATCAGGGTTCCCGTCCTTCCCCGGGGCTAAAACTCACCGATAGTGAGTTTGGGACCACGAGCAACTCGTTTGTGGTGTCAGCGACGGCCATCGGTCACCGGAACATAGCCCACGACGGGCGGCGGCTGCGGCACAACTTCGGCAAGGTCAAGCTCGCACAAAAATGGCTCAAACAATTTCGTTTTTCTTCAAACAGCTCCATGGTAGAACACTGATCACCGATATGAATCCAAATAGTGTCCACACAGGCTGCAAGTACGAGCTCACTGGCGACCTAGGGCAAATTCCGGCGGTGACCCGAAAAACTCCAAGAACAGAGCCTATACTCGATTGTTTTTTATGCTTGCTGATTCTAGATGCTCGTAAAGATGTCTAGGATGTGTGGTTCACTAGAAAGAAGCTGTGATCAAATAAGCGTCAAGAATTTTGGAAACTTGATCACGTCGGTTCTATGAATATACGTGCGGTAAAAAGGGAATTCTCCCTCGGCAGTGGACGAGACGAGGAGGGGTTTTTAACGGAGTGTCGAGCAGGTTATGGCGCGTCTCTTTTATATTGATCGTTGCCCACAATATGTCTTAGAACGGTGTGGCGTTGAGGAGCAGAGACGGTCCGGTGGTTGCAAAACGCGGGAGCAAGAAACAGCGCGCGTGGGTGCTCGGCTCGGCTCAGAGACGATGAGAGCAGCACAGATGGGCATCGTGATGGACTTTAACGCGATGAAATCACCGTGAGGTGGAGGGTTGGGGTGAGCGCAGTCTGGACGTGGCCGAGCGGCGGTCACGGAGGAAACTTCAGCTCGGGTGAGTCGGTTCACTCTGCTCTTGGCCACTGACCAGTGGGTCCTTCTCCCCTCTCAATTATTTTCATTTTTTTCCCACAGATATTCCCTCATCTACTCACAATTGAATGGTAGACTTAGCCCCAAAGTCATGAGCCAAATTTGAAATTCAAAAGATTCAGTTTTGGATGAATAAGTTTGAATTTCCAATGGTATTTGAATTTTAATTTGGAATTTTAATCCCTCCTTTTCCATTTATTCAAATTCATAGCAACCAAAGTCCAAATTGGATGAAATTTGGCAGGGGAGCTATATCATATGTGCTGATATCATTGGTGAAATGCACTTTGACACACTTTCAAAGAAATTTCGGTTTGAATTTGCACTAGTGATACTAGGGTATGGCTAGCTGCAAGTGTATTTGAAAAATTGAATTTCTCCCCAAATTTTATGTATTCAACTAAAGGTGTAAATGTGGGCTTTCACAGATTCACCGTCCCTCGCGGTCATGAGTACCGCTTGTTCACTGTATCGTGACATATAAATAATTTAGCTGCATATGATGAGTTACTTGCTGTTATGATATAATTGTATTGCAACATGTGTGCCACCAAATATTGCTTACTAAATTTCAGATTCATGAACATTTAACCTGTTGCTAAAATCTGAACTAAGGATGAACTACTTGGCATGTCTTGTGCTACAATTTACTATCCTATTATAGGTATGACTTGCATGTAGAGTTTCATTCTTAGGATGTCGGTTAAGTCTTGATGAGCCATCATGCTCACGGTTGCTGTTATAAGTACTATTGCAGGTAAGGAGTATCACGCTGCTATGGATTACGGGTTCACCAGAGAGGCGTATTGTAAAAGTCCCAAAAATGTGTATGAATAAAAACCAAGGTTTGAGTTCATATGTGTGGCAAATACATGAAAATGGGACTTGCTAAAACTTTTCTTCAAGCAAAGTAATACATGGATGACCATCCAAAATGAGGCTCACATTTTTATTTAAAAGAGTTGAACCAATAAAGAGTTAAATACCTCTTTGCATGTAAGTTTAAAAATCAGATTTGAGATTCAAAGTCCACACATGTTGTGACCAAGAACTTTGAATGAACATGCAGCCATATAAGTTGGAATTATAGAGAAAAGTTTGATCACAAACTTTTCATTTGTAGGGTATGCTCAACAGAGAGTTAAAGAGAAGAATTTGCAAACTTCAACCAAATTCAATTTGGCAAGCAAATTCAAACTGAATTGGAAGGATTCAAATTCTAACCCACATTTTAAAACTCAGAATTGTGGGAATTAAGAGGATCAGCTTGAGAAGATATTTGGGGAAGAAATGTGGAGTGGGACCCACATGTCATAGAGATGAAGAGGCTGCCTTACTCACTAAGTCATACCCTCGGTGGGAAATTTTCCGGAGCAGCTCACGGGAGCCACCGAGGAGCTTGCCGCGCCAGCTCCTGCTGCCGGCCTCCCTGCGCTGGCGCCCCGGGGTCGGTCCTGACTGCGTCTTCAACGTAATCACGTGCTGTCAGACCGAACAAAGCATCATTTGCTTCCTCTCCTCGCGAGCGCACGCACTGAACCGAGCTCCTCACCTCCGCTCTCGGTCCGATCGGAAGAACGGAAAAACCACCGCCCTCTTCCCACCCCCGAGCTGCTAAAACTTTCCCCGAGATCAGTCTCCACCTCCCCGACACGAAACCAAGCGAGCTTCGGCCTCCCTTGCCCAAGAACAACCGTCGCCGTGGCGACCGAGTTCAAGAAAGTGATCGGGCGCACGTGGGCAGCTCGCCAGCGCGGTTTTCACGGCCAAGCGAGGGTGGCAACTGGAGCGCACGGCCACCGCGCTGCTCTCACCCGAAGCTCAGGCCGTGCCGCGAGCTGTCGACGGCGAATTTCGAGGTTTTGCTCCGGCGACCTCATTCCGAGCTTCCGGTACGATTCCTTTGAATTCTTGCCCTCTGATTCTCCTTAAGTCATCAAATTTGGCACAGAGAAGCTGGACTAGCCGGCGTTCATATCCTCTTTAGCATCCGTGGCATGAAACTAACTGGTAACCACGAATTTTGAGCTCTACCGAGCGTGATCGCGGCGGACCCGTTCGGTCACACGATGACAACCTAGTTCAAGCCATTTCCAAGCTAGTTTAAGGCCGTGCCGATCTTCCTAGAGATACGCTGGTGTTGTAGGGCTCGTCGGCACAAGTTTTAGAGGGCTGGAGAAATCGGGCGACGCTGCCGGACTACCACAAAGGCAGTTACACGTCGCCGGCCGTTTTCCGGCCGTCGGCAGCCCAAGCAAACCTCACAGCCGTGTTCCTCGATACCCAAAACCCCTTGGCGGAGAGTCCGGGTTCGGATGGTTGCCGGAAACGGCCGGCCGGCGAGAACCGGCGAGCTCCGGCAAGGGGGAGAGCGCGGGCGTGGGGAGGGAGCCGAAGGAAGAAGAAGACGGGTGGGTCCCGTCTGTCAGCAGCAGAAAATTTAAACCCGGGATCGGGTGTGGCTGGATCCTGTGTGCTGGCGCACAAAACCCCGTGGCCCCGGTGTGGCTTCGTTTCTATTGGCTGGGATTCAAAACAGTGGGTCCAGCCGAATTTTCAGTAGGAAAACAATTCTAGAGTTGGCTCAATCTTTAGAAATTCATAGCTCCTGGTAGAAACCTCCAATTTGAGTGATTCCACTTGGGTTAGATTCATCTCTCTGTGTTCTATCCAAATATGAACTCATATTTGTATAAAAGATAATATTATATTCTGGAAAATTCTTTGAAGGTTTTCTGAAAAAGAATTATTGAGGGAGTTTGGTTTATCCAAAAATCCCTAAATTGTGCCAGAATATTCTTTAGCGTAGTATTGACCTTCTAGCAAATTTTCAGCTCATTTGGAGATTATTTGAGTAGGAACTTGCTACATGAAAACTACTGTGCTCAAAGGAGTCCAGAAACATTTTCAGAAAATATTTCCCACTTGAAAAATCTATTCTGGGCAATCCATAGCTCCACAAATCATAGGAAAATTTAGGCAAGCTCTATGGGACATACTTGAAATGGTAGTTCACTCAACTGAGCATGAAAATGCACATTACCTCAGAATTAATTCTTTTGAGTAGGAATGCTTAAAGAATTGTTCTGGGAGAACTACTCAAGTATAAGGGCTGAATTTTGGACCAGATTACTCTCATGTGATCAAGAACTCACATGTAAATTATCAGCCCAAGGTGAGTCCTTGAACTCCCTGTTCTTATTCTCCATACTTATGTATAGGGGAAAAATACATAAAATATGTTTTGAGAATTATGGAGGACACAATATGACTCCACATTAGCTGCAATCTGGCAAACTAAATCCTTAGGTAGTATAGAACCGGCTGTAAAAGTTTTGTGGCCATTGAAGTTCTTGTTCTTCAGTTGCACTCACATCTTTTCAGCTTATCTATTATGTTCATTAGGGAAAATGGTTAGGGTATAGCTAAGGCCTTAAGGACAAGTTAGGTCAATTCTGTTTCTTTGCACAACAGAGGCAAACCAAGCCATTCTTGGCTTTTCCACACAACCTCTGTTCCTAAGCGATTAATTCTATAACTTCTTTCCATTACATTCTATAAAACATATGCATATGCATTTCAATAGGAACCACAACGAAGGGGATTCAAAGGAGTGATTCATGGAAGTTGATCAAGCTCTGGAGAATCAAGGGTGGATCTGCAAGGGCACTAACTGTTATATACGACTACCCTGCAAAACAGGCAAGCTCCGGTTTGCATTTAACAGCTGTTAAGTTTTTGTTTTGTATTCACTTTCGGTCAGGATATGAATTATGCATTAGGTCTAGTGTTTGATACTCCTCTTGCATAGCCAAATGACCCATGGAGTATTGGGTAGGTTTCTTTCACCGTGTAGAACTGCCATGCTTAAGTACGGTTCGGTAGAAGTCGAGTGGTGAGATGCTACTCGCAGTTTCAGGAATAACAGGGGCATACGGGATTGGTTCATGAATGAATTAGCAAGTTAAAGTTGAGACCGGAAGGTTGTAGGGGCAGCACGACATAGGGGCCTGGGTGCTATAGATCTGTCCGTGTCGGTCAAGGACCGATCCGTATGCAGCCCTATTGAACAAGTTTGAGTTGTGTACCGGACTCATGCTGGCTATATGGGACCCAGTAAACCGATGTACCTCGGGAAGCTGTCGTTGGGACTTTTCCGGTCGCCTCAGGCGGACGGCCGGTGTGCAGTATGTGGAGAATATTCTCATGACATCTCACGTCAGAAGGTGCACCATGAGAGTAGCTACTGTACGGGGCGACTTGATCGATTCAGCGGGGGTGAAATGGGGGAAAGGCTGCCACGTACGACGTCAGTTATGGTTGTTTTAGACAACGTCGAGTACGGGCATACGTATCCTGTAGTCCGGGTGTTATTGATTCGAATCACCGTCACTCGCGGAATTTTCCGAGCATACTTGTTCTCACAGTCGTGACGTAGTAAGAACTTGCATGAGAAAGGAACTAATCATTTTGATGTGAAGTATTATCTTACCTTTGTATTGGAGCTTGATGAATAGGCTAGTGCAAACTCGATTCTTTTATGCCATGAGCAATTTACATCGGGGGAAAGCGTTTCTTGTTTGATTGTGGACTCCCGATGTGGCGTGCCCAGGGTTACTTAAAATACTGCAATTAATACTGAAAGTACGGATTCACTTTTAGGCGAGTTTCATTATGCTTATGCCATCCTACTGTAGGTTCATAACCTCACATAGAGTTTCATGTTTATGGTGACGGTTAAGTCTTGCTGAGCGTTATGCTCACGGATGCTATCCGAGTTGTTTTGCAGGTAATTGACTCGATGCTTATGAGAAGGGATGCTGATGAGACTCGGGAACCTCCGAGTGTTTACTCAAAGAGCATCCTCGCCGCTGCAGATTGTTCTTCGTGTTGCTAGTAAGAAACGTCTACGGGCTGGACCGTTTCTTTGTTGCTAGTTTAGATATGAGCCGTGAGAGTGATAGTCTTCCGCTGTAGTTTACTCTGATATAACTATTTGTAAAACATTCTTGTACGCTTCCGCTAAACTATTTATGTAATGTGATGTGTGTTTGTCGACCCGTGTGCTGTTGGGTGCCGCATATCACGGCACCACCCGACGAGGTCCTGTCTGTTACACATGGTATAAGAGCTGTGTTGGGAACAGAGCACGGATTGAGCATCATATTATGTCAAATACTTAGGATACGGTGAGTTAACAGTACTAGGCCCACATAAGGACTACTCTTAGCATATTATGAAGGTGGCAAGCTAACCTATTTGTTATGTCAGAAAACCGTGCATCTCGGGACGTCTATGTCTTGGGGGGTGCACGTATGCGCTGTCCACCAGTGCGCACAAGCTGAAGGGTGGAGCCCCACAAGTGGCAGGTAACCTGACCCGCTTTAGTATCCTCTACGACTCTTCATGTCGTTTGGGGTATTCGAGCAACGTCTTCCCTGATGTGCGTGGTGCAGTTTGGGAGACCCCGTCATGTGGTCAGTAATGTGAACACGTAGCTCAAGGCGTGTTTGGCTTGAGAACACCTGGGCGAGTGATGACGGCCGGGTATACGAACTGTATGGATACCGGGTTCGGTGTGCAGCCGAACCTGACGATTGAGTGTGGCTTATGTAGGTGCTAACCACGAAAACCTTAGTGCGTGTAGAAAACGTTTGCGAGTGACCATTTTAGTGCCACCTAATGATACATGTATGCCGGTGTAATCCGGTTAGGTTTTTCTTTGGTGAGGCAACGTAGTACCGTCATATGTCTTACGGTGCATCGTCACCGTACTACACTGGATAGTATTCTTACCTATAAAGAAATCATTCATGACTAACTTCCAAACTAAAAATGGATGTGATAAAGCATATATTAGCTATTGAGCTCTTCATTTGAACTAAGTTTCGAAGAAGAGACTTGTTAGGCTTCTTTTGATCCCAAAGACAGAGTGCTTTGTTCAGACAGAAAATTTTCTGGGCTTTAACAGAGCGTAACTCTGATTATATTGACCCAATGGAGGTGTTTGATACAGTTCTGGAAAAGGTTATTAAGTGATCTAAAACTTTTCTGTAGAACTCCAGAGACAAATCCGACACCAACTTGGTTGAATGTCCAGATGAATGCAAACTGTTCAGAAAACAGAGCAGCTACAAACGTCTCTGGATGTTGCCATAAATTAGCCGTCACAGTCTGTAGGAAAATTTCTAAGGGTCATATGATACACCGTTGGAAGGGTTAGGAAATTTGCAACAATGTTGTAGTTCATAGTGTGTTAAGAATTGTGCTTCATTTGTATGTAAAACTTTGATGAAAACAGCCACATACAAAAGAGATGCTGGCAAATTTTATCCATAAAATTCTGTCAACTTTGAACAGTCATAGCTATTGATCCAGAGATGATCTAGGAGCATATGAGTACTCGTTGAAAAGATACTAAAGTTAACTTTAACTTTGGTATTCAACTTGAGTTATGAAAATGCTAGTAACTGGATCAAATTCTGGGTTAAGTACAGAAAGGTCTGCTCTGTATAGAATGAGGGACTGAATATGTTGGTTTTAGGAAGATGTGTAAACATGAAATTTTGTTATGCTTTTGAGGGGGCCTGACCTCCATCACGGGGTCGTGCCGCCTTGCCCGAGGAATCGCATTGGGTGGTGCCGTGTTATGCGGCACCCAACAGCACACATATAAGAACACAGTATTACATAAATCAAAAGCGGAAGGTTACAATTATTCTTTGTAAATACTTTACACAAAATAGCTACAGCGGAAGTCTATAACCAGCTCACGTTGAATAATTATGAAGCACCGAGAAGAGGTCCAGCCCGCGGACTCCTCTCGCTAGCAACACGAAGACATGGCAGCGGCTAGGTTCTCCAAGTGTGACATGACTCGGAAGTTTCCGAGTCTCACCGGACAACCTTCATTACAGCGTCGAAGTTTACCTGCAAAACCACTTATATAGCAAGAGTGAGCACAAGGGCTCAGCAAGACTTAACCGTCTCTCCTAAAGCATGGAACTCTATATGAAAGTAACCTAAGACCTAAACCTGTCATTTGCGAAAAGACTCGCCTACGAGTTCATCCTTAACTTTCAAATTTTAGCCAAATTAATAATGACCTTGCGATCAGCAACATTGGAACTCCACAATCAAACAAGAAACGCTTCATTCCAATGTTACTTGCCCCAAGGTAGAAAATAACTTTAGTTAGCTCTATCTCTACTTCAAACATGGTTTTCATGCAACTTAACATAATCATAGCAGCAATTATACTTTTGCAAACTGTATCCACACAAGTTGATTAACTACGTCACAGCGCAGTGAGCAAGCGGTACTCATAACCGCAAGGGACGGTGATTCGAATCAAACACTACCTGGATAACTCGACACATACGCCCGCCTCTGAAGACCCAACTCTGGCGTCCTTCATTACGTCGTATGTGGCAACCTTTCTCAGGACACTAGACTGTAGAACCGGTCACGCCGTCTCGGGCTCATAGGTCTAACGAGACGATGTGGTATGCCTCTACAACCCAGTGAACCTGGTACATCGGTTTCCTGATTCCCATATGTCAGTAAGCATCCGGTACACAACTCAATACTTGCTCCCAGGGCCGCATACGCTTCGGTCCTTGACCGACACGGGCAGAGCTACTCGACCAAGACCTCGTCTTGTCGCTGTCTAACCCCTCTGCCCTGTCTCATCTTTAGAAACGTAAACTTTAGTTTGCTACCTTTTCCATCCCCACTTATGTGGTCCTAGAACAAAGCTCGCGAGTAGATTCCAACTACTCGTCTTCTACCGGCTGTCCTAGCCTATTTAGCACGGCCTTATTCTACAGCGATGACACACTTCTACCCTTTACCTCAGGGTTCATGTTTGGTTATGCAAGTGGGGTATCAAACATCCTGGACCTAATGCACATACAAACCTCGACCAATAGTAGTGAACAAAGGGAAAACTTTAAAAACAACTTAAGTGCAAACCGGGGCTTGCCTTGGTTTTGCAGGTGTCTACAGTCAGATAAGATGAAGTTAGTTCCTGATGATGACTTGAAGCTGATTAACTGCCTTCTTGCTTCTTACTCCCAGCTCAACTCCTCCTTCTTCACTTTCCACGTCGAATCACTACACGTTATAAATTTGCATATCTTTAATTGTAAAACTCTTTGCTAATAAATGCTGAAGATAAGTTTAAACCTGGAACTTTGTTTAAGAATTTAAAATGACACTGGGGTGGTGGTTTGGATGTGTGTCTAAGCACTATCCTCAAGTGAGAAGTGAGGTTCATCACTTGGGTGGTGATCACCTAATGAGGTTGAACAGGACATAATGATCCAGGTCTCCCATGGAGCTGGGAATTTTCTTGGGGGTTCCTTGTCACAAGAAAGTCCTCTGGACCAAAATTCAGAACATTTCACTAAGTGGATCACCCAGAACAATTCCCTAAGCATTTAAGTATAAAGGAATTAATTCTGATTAACTTGCACTTTCATGCAAATCTAAGTGAACCATAATTTCCTACATAGCTCAGATAGTATGCCTAAATTTTCCTAGGATTTTTGGAGCTAAGGAATGGCTAGAACTGAATTTCCAAGTTTTGGAAATTTCCTGAAAATGTTTCTGTATTCATTTGAATACAGAAACATGGACTCAGAATTACTCTAATTAAATCAACTCCAATTGAGCTGAAACATTTACAGTAGTCTCCTACTATCCTAAAGAATATCCTGGCAAAATTTGGGGAATTTTGGATGGACCAAACTCCCTCTAAAATTCTTTTGCTGAAAAGTTTTAAAGAATTTTCCAGAATTTTCTATTGGTTTTCATGAAAATTGGGTTGTATATTTGGATAGATATTTTCATCCTGAATCCAACCCAATTTGAATCACTAATTTTGGAGCTCTCTAGCAAAAGTTATGCAGATCCAAAGTTTGAACCAAATCTGGAATTCAAATTTATTCGGGAAAAGTTCAAAATCTGCCTGTGGGCCACAGGGCCACGTGTCGACCGCTGGAACACGAGCCACACGGGGCCACAGACCTTTTCCCACGCCAACACACCGGATCCGGGGCCGCAGCGGATCGAAGATTTAAAATATCGCAGCTGACAGGTGGGACCAGCCGGTCGTCTTCAACCTCGGCCCGTCCTCCTTTTCCCACGCCGCCCCCTCGCCGGAGACTCGTCGGAGCTCGCCAGAGTCGGCTTCCCGACCGTCTCCCGGCCTGCTACTCGCCGCCTGGGGGTTTTCAGCCACGAGGAATTCAACGGTGCGGTGCATTCGGGCTGCCGGCGACCGGAAACCGGTCGGCGACGTGCGCACACCTCGGTGAGGCTTCGGCACCGTGGCCCGAGCACACTAGCCCGCCAAAAGCTCGGGAAATTTGCTCTACAGAACCAGTGAAGGTCAGGCAACCTTGGCATGGCCTCGAACTGGCTAGGGAATGGCGGCAAGTGGGGGTTCACCGTACGCCCGAGGGTCCCCGCCATGATCACCGCCCGGAAACTTCAAAATGATCTGCTAATATGGGTTTTCAAGCCAGGATTGGGGAGGGGATCGGGTCGTCCTCGAGTCTAGGTCCTTTGAGCACAGTTTAGTGACCTAAAGATGAGAAAGGAGTGAGAATTTGGAGAATTCGTACCAGAACGTCGCCCGGTGGTCGCCGGCGAAGTTTTTCCGAATTCTTGCTCGTTGGTTCACGGCTTGCCTTGTGGTTTGGGTGGAAGCAACAGGGCTCGCTGGCGCGTCCGGGGATGTCCTTGCTTTGCCGTGAAAGGCGCTAGACTCCGCTGTCCACGGGAGCGACGATCTGCTGTGCAGTTCGGTTGCCACGGGAACGAGCTTTGCCAGGGAAGGGAGGCCGGAACCGGACTGCTCTTGAGCTGAGGGAGTGGAGGACGATCAGGCCTTGCCGTTTTGCGGCTCAGAAGTTGCTGCGCGCTGGTTTGGCATGCACCTCCGGTCAGACCCGAAGCGGCGGCGAGCTCAGGGTTTATCGGGCGCGAGGAGGGGAAAAGAAACACTGTTGGCTCGGTTCAGAGGAAAAAGATCACGCCGAGGTAGGGAGTGAGGCGGTAAACTGGTCGCCAGCGCGGGAAAGAGGGTGAGGCGGTGGCCTCGGTGGCGCCCCGGTGTCGTTCGGAGGAAGGTCTCGGCCGCTCGAGGGAAACAGCAAGATTGCTTCGAGGGTAAGTTTGAATGTCCCTATGACATGTGGGGCCCACCCCCTTTCTTATCCCCAAAACTTTCACAAATACCTCCAAATCTTGGCACATGGAAAATTCAGCTATGAAGAGCTCAAGTTCAAAGGTCAATTGGAAATTTGGAAATTTTTACTTCAGTTTCAAATTCGAATTCAAATTTCAATGACAATTCACAAGTAGCTTTGATACACATATCAAAGCACCTCCAAATTTGCTCAAAATTTGCCTTCTTCATAATTTGAAACTGGGGATTTGAATATGCCCTCTGATTTATGAGTTGGTCATTGCAAATACAAGTTTTTAAACATCAGTTTGCATTTTCCTCTTTGGAAATGGCCCCTCCTCTTTTTGGAAGTGACCCTCTTAATTCAAACTGAATTCAAAGTTTTATTGCTCATGCCAACAGTTTCATGAGTAAACAAAAGTTTTTGTAAGTCCCATTTCTTGTATTCAAACTCAACTTTATTCATAGCTCAAGTTTTCTATTCACAAGTTTTGGGACTTTTACATTCCTCCCCCCTTAAAAAGAATCTCGTCCCGAGATTCATGATTAAGGACAAGGTGGAGAGGACTGTTACTCAACATATGCCTCTAACAACTCCGGATGATTGCGTTGCAAACATTCCTCGCTTTCCCATGTAGCTTCGTCGGACGTGTGATTTTTCCATAGTACCTTGAAAAATCGCAGCGTCCGGCTTCTGGTCTCGCGAGTCTTTTCATCAATTATCCGGGTTGTATGCTCAACATAGGTGAGGTCCGGCTTCAAATCTGTTATGTCTCCCGTGAGGATTTCCGTTGGAACTTTCAAACACTTCCGCAACTGGGATATGTGAAAGACGTTATGCACTCCAGCTAAGGCTGCCGGTAGCTCCAAACGGTATGCCACGGGTCCACATCTTTCAATGATGACGAAGGGACCGATAAAGCGCGGAGCTAATTTTCCTTTCACTCCGAATCGGTGAATGCCCTTCATAGGAGATACACGGAGGTATACGTGGTCCCCAACATGGAAATTCAGAGGACGACGTCTCTTATCCGCATAGCTCTTTGTCTGGACTGAGCGGCTTTAAGATTTGCTTGAATAAGCCGTACCCGCTCTTCCGCTTCATTTACGAGATCAATCCCGTAAATAACTCTCTCGCCGGCTTCACACCAGTTCAAGGGTGTGCAGCACTTCCGGCCGTAGAGAGCTTCATAAGGCGCCATTTTGATACTTGATTGATACCCGTTGTTATATGAGAACTCCGCCAACGGTAAATGATCATCCCAGCTCTTACCGTGATGAATGGCACATGCTCTCAGCATATCTTCAAGTATTTGATTCACCCTCCCAGTTTGCCCATCGGTTTGAGGGTGATACGCGGAGCTTCGAATCAATTTAGTTCCCAAGGATGTGTGCAGCTGTTCCCAGAAGCGGGATACGAACAGCGATCCTCTGTCGGACACAATGGTACGGGGAACCCTATACAAGCAAAAGATTCGTGCTATGTACAACTCCGCATACTTTTTGGCGCTGTATTTGGTACGCACCGGAACGAAGCGTGCTGATTTGGTTAACCGATCCACGATTACCCAAATCGAATCATGCTTATTAGCCATGCGAGGTAGTCCAACGATGAAGTCCATACTAATATCCTCCCACTTCCATGCCGGAACGCTTAACGGTTGTAAGGTTCCCGCTTTCTTCATGTGGTCGGCTTTAACTCGCCAACACGTATCACATTCTGATACGTATTTAGCAACTTCTCTCTTCATCCGGGTCCACCAGAATTTAGTCCTCAATTCTTGGTACATCTCGTTGCTGCCCGGATGAATAGAAAATTTGGATAAGTGAGCCTCATCCAAAATTTTCTTCCGCAGCCTCATATTACGGGGTACGACTATCCGGTCCTTGAACCATAGAGTGTCTTCATCATCTAACCGGAAACATTTCATTTCCCCGTTCTTCAATCTCCTTCTGATATGAGCCATGCCCTTGTCTTTCTTTTGAGCTGCCATAAACTCCTCTTTTATTGTGGGTATGAGGGCTAGGTATGCAGAGCTCCAAATGGAACCAAGTAAAGACTTGGTTCTTCCTCTTCTATCGGCATGATGGTTAGGTTATGAATATGAGACTTCCGGCTAAGTGCATTGGCAACCACATTTGCCTTGCCCGGATGATAATGAATTTCAATCTCATAGTCCTTGATCAACTCCAACCATCGCCGTTGCCGCATATTCAACTCCTTTTGAGTGAATATGTACTTCAAACTTTTGTGGTCGGTGTAGAGATGAACCAGATTTCCCAATAGGTAATGTCTCCACATCTTCAAAGCTAGTACCACGGCAGCAAGCTCGAGATCATGAGTTGGATAATGTTGCTCATGATTCCGTAACTGTCGTGATCCATATGCGACCACACGTCCGCCTTGCATAAGTACACAACCAAGCCCGATGCCCGACGCATCACAATAAACATCAAACGGCTTGGTTGTATCCGGTTGAGCTAGAACCGGGGCTGTTGTGAGGTGTTTCACCAACGCTTGAAAAGCTCCCTCACATGGCTTGCTCCAATCATATTTGATGCCCTTCTTCAGTAGCTCCGTCATAGGTTTGGAGATTTTTGAGAAGCTCGGGATGAACCTCCGGTAATATCCCGCCAAACCGAAGATGCTACGAACTTCATGGACTGATGTTGGAGACTTCCACTTCAGCACTTGTTCAATCTTGCTTGGATCAACAGCAATGCCTTCTGCTGAAATAATGTGCCCAAGAAATGGCACTTGGTTGATCCAGAATTCACATTTACTAAACTTTGCATAGAGCTTGTGATCTCTCAGTCGTTGGAGCACAATATGCAAATGTTTAGCGTGTTCCTCTTCAGATTTGGAATAGACCAAGATGTCATCGATGAATACCACGACGAACTGATCTAGCTCCGGCATGAACACCGAGTTCATAAGATACATAAAGTGGGCCGGAGCATTGGTCAACCCAAATGACATGACAAGATACTCATAGAGTCCGTATCTTGTCGAGAATGCTGTTTGGGGCATCTTCCGCTCGAATCTTGATTTGATGATATCCCGACCTTAAGTCCATCTTAGAAAAGACTTTAGCACCCACTAGCTGATCGAAGAGGATATCAATTCTTGGTAGTGGATACTTGTTCTTTATGGTCACAGCATTCAAAGGACGATAATTGACGCATAGCCTCAGAATCTCATCCTTCTTCTTCACAAATAAAGCTGAGCAACCCCATGGTGATGAACTTGGACGAATAAACCCCTTGTCCATTAGATCCTTGAGTTGCTCCTTCAGCTCGGCTAATTCGTTCGGAGCCATTTTGTATGGTCTCCGAGAGATTGGCGTAGTTCCCAGCATCAATTCTATTTTGAATTCCACCTCGCGCTCAGGTGGTAAGCCTGGAAGATCTTCGGGAAACACGTCCGGATATTCACGGACTACCGGAATGTCTTCTAACTTGCACGCCTCGGCATTACATACTTCTGGGTCTTTAGAAACCGCTTCGCCGAGGTACAATGTTTGACGTCCGTGAAGTGGAGAGTCCAAGTGAACACTGCTGTTCTCGATGTCCAGGACAGCCTTATGTAAGGTCAACCATGATATTCCCAATATGGCATTGATTCCCTGGTCTTCGAGAATGATGAGGGTGGTAGGATAAATTTTTCCACCCAAGCAAAGTGGTGCTCGAGAGACGACTTCATTAGTTGAGATGTCTCCACCTGGCGAATGAATAAGGTAAGAACCTTTTGTGACAGTTGTGGAGATCTGATCCCGGATTACCGTTGCCCGGCTAATGAAGTTATGTGTTGCACCAGAGTCGAATAAAATGACAACCGGCTTGTCATTTAAGGTTAACCTGCCAGCCAGAACAGGTCCTCCTTTTGGCAGATCATCGACTGACACATAATTAACCGTCCCCACTTTTTCCATAGCCTTTCTTGGCTGTCCAAGATCACTTTTTGAAACTGGACCCGCAGACATAGCGTTGCTGCTTGGTTCAGTCGCTTCATTGACGTTGAGCTCATTGTCAATATAAAGTGGGACAGCACTTGGTTCAGCTGAGAAGTCACCTTGTTCATTTTCAGCCTCTTGAGGGTAATAATATTCTAGTGCACCTTGTGGATACTGAGGTGCATAAGAAATAAGTTGCTGCTGCGATAGAGGTGAATAAGACCTCTGTGGAGTAGAAGAGTCGTCACACTCCCAGAATGATTGCACCTCTTGTGGAATCTCTCGACCGGAAGGTGAACGGATTACCAACCGATACTTCTGAGGTAGACGATTGTCTTCATCTTGTGATGAGTCCCTCCCCCTCTTTTCTTTGAGGTAAAGGTTGGAATAATATTCTTGAGCAATAGCACAGCTCACGAACTCATCAAAATCCTCTTGGCTAACTTGAGCCAATTCACATCGCAGCCTAGCAGTCAGCCCTCGATAAAAATGATAACCCCTCATGGATGGTGATTTCACATAGTCAGGGACATATTGAGCTAAGCGATTGAATTCCTTTGCATACTCAATAACGCTCATGTCCTCTTGCTTCAGACTCCAGAACTCATCTAGACTGGTTTGCATTATGCCCGCAGGGATGAAACGAGCACGAAATGCAGCCTGGAACTCTGCCCATATGACCCGATGCCCTACTGGTTGGACAGCAAGGTACTCTGCCCACCATGCTCCAGCAAAGCCGTGAAGCTGCTGAGCGGCATATAGAGTCTTCGAGAGTTCATCACATTGGATCAACCCAAACTTGGACTCAAGGACACGTAACCAGTGATTTGCTTCACAATGGTCAGCCGCCTCAGAGAATACCGGCGGTTGTGTCGACAAGAAATCCAGATACGTGCTCTGGGTTGGCATGTGACGTTGAGCTTCTCGATTTATGCCTTGCTGAACTAGATTTTGGAGAGTTTCATTCATCTTCGCCATAATTTCAGCCAATCCAGTTGGCGATGGCTCTTGTGATGAAGTCGAGTCATTCCCACCTCGACTTGAACCTCCAATCTCCATTTGAGAATGTGTACGTACCATACTGCACGAAACAAAATTTTCAGTCAATCAAAATTCTATCTCAGTAGTAAGTAAAGATAAGTAAAACATGAACATGTCATGAACTTTATGAAAGCATAACCACATTCATGTTTAAACAAATCTTATCTACGCTAAGCTAATCAGCGGGACTACCCTGACCAGCTCACGCAAACTCCAAATTTTACTCAAGTTATCAACAAATTCTTGACTCGAGTTCAATACCAAAGTTGTAGTAAACTTCAGTATCTCTCCAACAAGTATTCATAGGCTCCTTAAGGATTTTTCTACAGGAAGTTATGGCTTAAAAACAGAAAGGTCCAGAGAGGTTTTTGCTACTGTCCTGGTTTGAACAGTTTGCCTTCAACTGGACTTTTCACCCATATAACGTGTGATTCTGCTCTGGAGGCCTACAAGGAAGTGGTAGAGCACTTGAAAATATTTCCAGAACTGTATCATACACCTTATTTGGGTAAAGCTACTCAGAGTTATGCTCTGTTAAAGTCCAGCAAGAATTCCTGCCAGAAACAGAGCACTCTGTTTTTGAAAACTTTGACACCTAGTTATACTCTCATTTGAACCTTAGCTCAAAATAAGAGTTCAGTAGCTACTACTTGTTTCAAACTTCCATTTTTAGTTGAAAGTTAGTTCATGAATCATTTCTTCATAGAGAAGAGGTTATTAAGTGTAGTACGGTGTCGATGCACTGTAAGAAACATGTCGATACTACGTTGCCTCACCAAAAGAAAATCCTAAACCGGATTATACCGGCATATCCGTTTTATCAGTGGCACTAAGACGCTCTCTCGCACACGTGTACTACACGGGATACGTACGTGGTTAGTACCTGCAGAAGAACACTCAATAGTGGTGCACTCAAGGGTTGTTTCATTTCAGGCAGTTCCATAATTGAAAGTAAATACAAACGCCCGTATCATTGCCATACGGCCGTCCTTGAGTTAAGTCACGTCTCAAGGTACGTGATCGTGTTTCAACACCACACGACGGGGAACCCGAGTATGTCATGAACGGGTCGTCACGGTCGGAAATGTTATCAACCCAACAGATACCACCTACTGCCCTGCAGGGCACGCCGATGGCAAGCGCTGCGTACGTCCTCCTGGGCTACTTCCAGACGAACACACTATCGCGTTACTGACCACACGATGGGGTCTCCACATACTTGCCTAATGCACGCTAGGGATCAGCGTTTCATATGAACTCAGGAACATGAAGAGTCCAAGAGTTTCATATTAACATCTCACACCAAGCTGTGAGATCTAACCCTGAACCACTTTCCTCGTCAGGGGAGCTAACCGAAATTGAACCGCTTTCGGTGGCGTTCCTTACCATGCTTACCAGAATGTAGGTGCGTCGTTACATAATGAAAATTCAGAATTAAAACACATATGTTAGTCTTTCCACTTTAAGTAACTACACTACTATAGTCCTTATGTGGGCCTAATATCGTTTCCTCACCGTATCCTAAGTTTTTGTTGTAATACCATCCTTATTCCGTGCGCTATTACCAATGCGGCTCTGATACCACGCTGAGGGGACCCGACCTCCATCACGGGGTCGTGCCGCCTCGCCCGAGGAATCGCATTGGGTGGTGCCGTGTTATGCGGCACCCAACAGCACACATATAAGAACACAGTATTACATAAATCAAAAGCGGAAGGTTACAATTATTCTTTGTAAATACTTTACACAAAATAGCTACAGGGGAAGTCTATAACCAGCTCACGTTGAATAATTATGAAGCACCGAGAAGAGGTCCAGCCCGCGGACTCCTCTCGCTAGCAACACGAAGACATGGCAGCGGCTAGGTTCTCCAAGTGTGACATGACTCGGAAGTTTCCGAGTCTCACCGGACAACCTTCATTATAGCGTCGAAATTTACCTGCAAAACCACTTATATAGCAAGAGTGAGCACAAGGGCTCAGCAAGACTTAACCGTCTCTCCTAAAGCATGGAACTCTATATGAAAGTAACCTAAGACCTAAACCTGTCATTTGCGAAAAGACTCGCCTACGAGTTCATCCTTAACATTCAAATTTTAGCCATATTAATAATGACCTTGCGATCAGCAACATTGAAACTCCACAATCAAACAAGAAACGCTTCATTCCAATGTTACTTGCCCCAAGGTAGAAAATAACTTTAATTAGCTCTATCTCTACTTCAAACATGGTTTTCATGCAACTTAACATAATCATAGCAGCAATTATACTTTTGCAAACTGTATCCACACAAGTTGAATAACTACGTCACAGCGCAGTGAGAAAGCGGTACTCATAACCGCGAGGGACGGTGATTTGAATCAAACACTACCCGGATAACTCGACACATACGCCCGCCTCTGAAGACCCAACTCTGGCGTCCTTCATTACGTCGTATGTGGCAACCTTTCTCAGGACACTAGACTGTAGAACCGGTCGCGCCGTCTTGGGCTCATAGGTCTAACGAGACGATGTGGTATGCCTCTACAACCCAGTGAACCTGGTACATCGGTTTCCTGATTCCCATATGTCAGTAAGCATCCGGTACACAACTCAATACTTGCTCCCAGGGCCGCATACGCTTCGGTCCTTGACCGACACGGGCAGAGCTACTCGACCAAGACCTCGTCTTGTCACTGTCTAACCCCTCTGCCCGGTCTCATCTTTAGAAACGTAAACTTTAGTTTGCTACCTTTTCCAACCCCACTTATGTGGTCCTAGAACAAAGCTCGCGAGTAGATTCCAACTACTCGTCTTCTACCGGCTGTCCTAGCCTATTTAGCACGGCCTTATTCTACAGCGATGACACACTTCTACCCTTGACCTCAGGGTTCATGTTTGGTTATGCAAGTGGAGTATCAAACATCCTGGACCTAATGCACATACAAACCTCGACCAATAGTAGTGAACAAAGGGAAAACTTTAAAAACAACTTAAGTGCAAACCGGGGCTTGCCTTGGTTTTGCAGGTGTCTACAGTCAGATAAGATGAAGTTAGTTGCTGATGATGACTTGAAGCTGATTCACTGCCTTCTTGCTTCTTACTCCCAGCTCAACTGCTCCTTCTTCACTTTCCACGTCGAATCACTACACGTTATAAATTTGCATATCTTTAATTGTAAAACTTTTTGCTAATAAATGCTGAAGATAAGTTTAAATCTGGAACTTTGTTTAAGAATTTAAAATGACACTGGGGTGGTGGTTTGGATGTGTGTCTAAGCACTATCCTCAAGTGAGAAGTGAGGTTCATCACTTGGGTGGTGATCACCTAATGAGGTTGAACAGGACATAATGATCCAGGGCTCCCATGGAGCTGGGAATTATCTTGGGGGTTCCTTGTCATAAGAAAGTCCTCTGGACCAAAATTCAGAACATTTCACTAAGTGGATCTAAGTGAACAATTCACCAAAATTCAGAACAATTCCCTAAGCATTTAAGTATAAAGGAATTAATTCTGATTAACTTGCACTTTCATGCAAATCTAAGTGAACCATAATTTCCTACATAGCTCAGAGAGTATGCCTAAATTTTCCTAGGAGTTTTGGAGCTAAGGAATGGCTAGAACTGAATTTCCAAGTTTTGGAAATTTCCTGAAAATGTTTCTGTATTCATTTGAATACAGAAACTTGGAATCAGAATTACTCTAATTAAATCAACTCCAATTGAGCTGAAACTTTTACAGTAGTCTCCTACTATCCTAAAGAATATCCTGGCAAAATTTGGGGAATTTTGGATGGACCAAACTCCCTCTAAAATTCTTTTGCTGAAAAGCTTTAAAGAATTTTCCAGAATTTTCTATTACTTATCATGAAAATTGGGTTGTATATTTGGATAGAGATTTTCATCCTGAATCCAACCCAATTTGAATCACTAATTTTGGAGCTCTCTAGCAAAAGTTATGCAGATCCAAAGTTTGAACCAAATCTGGAATTCGAATTTATTCAGGAAAAGTTCAAACTCTGCCTGTGGGCCACAGGGCCACGTGTCGACCGCTGGAACACGAGCCACACGGGGCCACAGACCTTTTCCCACGCCACCACACCGGATCCGAGGCCGCAGCGAATCGAATATTTAAAATATCGCCACTGACAGGTAGGACCGGCCGGTCGTCTTCAACCTCGGCCCGTCCTCCTTTTCCCGCGCCGCCCCCTCGCAGGAGACTCGTCGTAGCTCACCGGAGTCGGCTTCCCGACCGTCTCCCGGCCTGCTACTCGCCTTCTGGGGGTTTTCAGCCACGAGGAATTCAACGGTGCGGTGCATTCGGGCTGCCGGCGACCGGAAACCGGTCGGCGACGTGCGCACACCTCGGTGAGGCTTCGGCACCGTGGCCCGAGCACACTAGCCCGCCAAAAGCTCGGGAAATTTGCTCTAAATAACCAGTGAAGGTCAGGCAACCTCGGTATGGCCTCGAACTGGCTAGGGAATGGCGGCAAGTGGGGGTTCACCGTACACCCGAGGGTCCCCGCCATGATCGCCGCCCGGAAACTTCAAAATGATCTGCTAATATTGGTTTTCAAGCCAGGATTTGGGAGGGGATTGGGTCGTCCTCGAGTCTAGGTCCTTTGAGCACAGTTTAGTGACCTAAAGACGAGAAAGGAGTGAGAATTTGGGGAATTCGTACCAGAACGTCGCCCGGTGGCCGCCGGCGAAGTTTTTCCGAATTCTTGCTCGGTGGTTCACGGCTTGCCTTGTGGTTTGGGTGGAAGCAGCAGGGCTCGCTGGCACGTCCGTGGATGTCCTTGCTTGGCCTTGAAAGGCGCTAGACTCCGCTGTCTACGGGAGCGACGATCTGCTGTGCCCTTCGGTTGCCGCGGGAACGAGCTTTGCCAGGGAAGGGAGGCCGGAACCGGACTGCTCTTGAGCTGAGGGAGTGGAGGACGATCAGGCCTTGCTGTTTTGCGGCTCAGAAGTTGCTGCGTGCTGGTTTGGCATGCACCTCCGGTCAGACCCGAAGCGGTGGCGAGCTCAGGGTTTATCGGGCGTGAGGAGGGGAAAAGAAACACCGTTGGCTCGGTTCAGAGGAAAAAGATCACGCCGAGGTAGGGAGGGAGGCGGTAAACTGGTCGCCAGCGCGGGAAAGAGGGTGAGGCGGTGGCCTCGGTGGCGCCCCGGTGTCGTTCGGAGGAAGGTCTCGGCCGCTCGAGGGAAACAGCAAGATTGCTTCGAGGGTAAGTTTGAATGTCCCTATGACATGTGGGGCCCACCCCCTTTCTTATCCCCAAAACTTTCACAAATACCTCCAAATCGTGGCACATGGCAAATTCAGCTATGAAGAGCTCAAATTCAAAGGTCAATTGGAAATTTGGAAATTTTTACTTCAGTTTCAAATTCGAATTCAAATTTCAATGACAATTCACAAGTAGCTTTGATACACATATCAAAGCACCTCCAAATTTGCTCAAAATTTGCCTTCTTCATAATTTGAAACTGGGGAGTTGAATATGCCCTCTGATTTATGAGTTGGTCATTGCAAATACAAGTTTTTAAACATCAGTTTGCATTTTCCTCTTTGGAAATGGCCCCTCCTCTTTTTGGAAGTGACCCTCTTAATTCAAACTGAATTCAAAGGTTTATTGCTCATGCCAACAGTTTCATGAGTAAACAAAAGTTTTTGTAAGTCCAATTTCTTGTATTCAAACTCAACTTTATTCATAGCTCAAGTTTTCTATTCACAAGTTTTGGGACTTCTACAGCTTTCATAAAGTTTTAGCATGTTCATGTTTACATACTTTCACATACTGCTGAGATCAAGTTTTGACTCCCTTTAAAAAAATGATTCTTTTGCAGTATGGTGCGTACTCATTCTCCGAGTAGGACTGAAGGTTCTCGTCGAGACGGTGATTACTCAACTCCACCACGAGCACCGCCATCAACGCTATGGGCGGATGTCATGGCTCAGATGGTCGAGTCAAGTCAAGAGAACACAAGACTACTCCAAGCCTTGGTACAGCAGGGCTTACTCCAGCATGCACAACAGGACGTTCCACCTCGGAACGCCTATTTGGATTTCTGGGCGACACACCCGCCAATCTTCACGGAAGCCAATGAACCAGTGGAAGCTGATCAGTGGCTTCGAGTTATGGAGTCCAAGTTTGGAGTGTTTGAGTGCGACGAATATCAGAAGACATTATTTGCAGCTCAACAGCTCCATGGAGCCGCCGGAAATTGGTGGTTTGCTTATCTTGCCACCGTTA
Organism: Neostapfia colusana; assembly: GCA_030760725.1. Taxonomy (NCBI): domain Eukaryota; kingdom Viridiplantae; phylum Streptophyta; class Magnoliopsida; order Poales; family Poaceae; genus Neostapfia; species Neostapfia colusana. The sequence goes on along the minus strand of JASWHV010000013.1, from coordinate 68,645,172 downwards.
CGGAAGGCCATCAAGTGGAATGAACGGAATTTCATGAAGCATTCCGTGCTCATCACATTCCTATGGGTTTTATTAAGGCCCAACAGCAAGAATTCAGAAACTTGAAGCAGGGGGACATGAGTGTCCTCGATTATGTCAGACGATTCAACATTCTGGCACAATATGCTCCTGCTTATGCGACGAGCGAAGCTGCAATGTGTGACTACTTTTTCTATGGCTTGAGTGCCATACTAAAAGAGAAGTTAGCTTTGTTCAATCAAGACAGTTGCACCGAGTTGATCAGTGCTGCTCTGCTGCAAGAACAAGCGACAATTGAGTATCAAGCAGAGAAGAGGGACCGGGAGGATGTGCTAGAACACACACCAGTTGTTCCTCGCAAATACCGTGTGGTGTATCACACACCATCCGATGAAAGATGGCAAGCGCCAGTGAGATCAACTCCGTACAGATTTCCTGCTCAAAAATCATATCTTGAAGCAACACCTTTGCCGCAGCAACGAATGACACCTGTGGCATCATTGCTGCAGCCAAGTACATCAACTTCTCAACCACAAGTCAACGAAGAACCGGGGAAACCTCCATGTTCCGATTGGCACCGTTCAGGGCATTTTAGGCAAGAATGCCGGGAGAAGTTCGTGAATGCCAGACAGCCATCATTATCAGGTGGTATGCCGCCACCTGCTCATGTCAACATAACAGCATTGCAATCCGGGAGTGTGCAACATCTTGCTATTGAGGATGTCCCGCAGGGAGCACCGGTGTTAGCGGGCATGTTTACTCTCAAAGACGTGCCTGTGTTGATACTTTTTGATTCCGGTGCAACTCACAATTTTATCAGCAAAACATGCGTGGATCAGCACCAACTATCGACCAATACTCCCACAATGAGTTTTCTTATACGTTCACCGGGAGGAAATATCTCTGCCAATCAGATTGTGTCCCGAGCAGCTTTGTGTTTGGGCGGAAAAATATACCCAACATCGCTGATTATGTTGGATAGGCAGAAGATAGACATTATATTGGGGATGTCTTGGTTAAATCGTCACGGTGCCGTTCTTAATATCGGTAACCGGACTGTCCAGATTGACTCGCCGATTCACGGACAGCACACGCTGTTTTTAGACAGCGAAGATCCAGATATGGTAGAGGCCTACCACACGGAAGCACTTAAGCTTGAAGATATTCCGGTGGTACGTGATTATCCCGACGTTTTTCCCGATGACTTACCGGGCATGCTGCCCGAACGGGACGCCGAGTTCAAGATTGAACTGGCGCCGGGAACGACGCCTATCTCAAGAAGGCCTTACAAGATGGCACCTAACGTGCTAGCGGAGTTGAAAGAGAAACTGAATGAACTCATGAGCAAGGGTTTCATACGACCAAGTTCTTCACCTTGGGGTTGCTCAGCGCTGTTCGTTAAGAAGAAGGACGAAACACTACGGCTATGTGTTGATTACCGTCCTCTCAATGCTGTCACAATAAAGAACAAGTATCCTTTGCCCCGCATTGACATCCTGTTCAATCAACTGGTGGGTGCAAAGGTATTTTCGAAGATGGATCTTCGGTCGGGATATCATCAAATCAAAATCCGACCGAAGGAAATACCGAAGACAGCTTTCTCGATGAGATACGGACTCTTCGAGTACCTCGTCATGTCATTTGGGTTAACCAATGCTCTGGCACACTTCATGTACTTGATGAATTCTGTGTTCATGCCGGAGTTAGACAAGTTCGTCATGGTATTCATCGACGACATATTGGTTTACTCCAAATCTGAAGAAGAGCACGCTGAACATCTACGCATTGTGCTACAACGGTTGCGGGAGCACCAACTATATGCCAAGTTCAGCAAGTGCGAGTTCTGGATCGATCAAGTGCCTTTCCTAGGCCATATTATTTCAGCAGAGGGTATTGCCGTGTACCCCAGTAAAATTGAACAAGTGCTGAAGTGGGAATCTCCCAAATCTGTCCACGAGGTCCGAAGTTTCCTAGGTTTAGCGGGGTATTATAGGAGGTTCATTCCGAGCTTCTCAAATATTGCTAAGCCAATGACGGAGCTGCTGAAGAAGGGCACTAAATACATATGGAATGCAGCATGTGAAGACGCATTCAAAACCTTGGTGAAACATCTCACAACAGCTCCAGTTATTGCTCAGCCGGACACGACGAAGCCATTTGATGTATACTGTGATGCATCCGGCATCGGTCTCGGCTGCGTTCTGATGCAAGAAGGGCGAGTAGTCGCCTATGGGTCTCTTCAACTGTGAGACCATGAGCAGCATTATCCAACTCACGATCTTGAGCTTGCTGCAGTGGTGTTGGCGTTAAAGATGTGGAGGCATTACCTACTTGGTAATCTTGTTCACCTCTGCACTGACCATAAAAGCCTGAAGTATATTTTCACGCAGAAGGAGATGAATATGAGGCAACAGAGATGGTTGGAGCTCATCAAAGATTATGAAATTGAGATCCACTATCACCCAGGAAAAGCCAACGTGGTTGCCGATGCGCTTAGTCAGAAAGCCCACGTTCACAACTTAGCGGCTGCTGAGTTGGAAGATGAAGAACCAAGTCTCCATGTAATTCCATATGGCGCGCTCTATAATCTCGCGCCCATTCCAACAATCCGTGAAGAGATTGTTGAGGCTCAAAGAAGAGACAAGGGTATGTCTAACATATGGAGAAGACTAGACAACGGAGAGGTAAAATGCTTTCGGAAGGATGAGAACGGTACGATATGGTTTAACGACCGTATAGTGGTACCGCGTAATATGAAACTCCGGCAGAAGATCTTGGATGAAGCCCACCTGTCTAAGTTTTCCATTCATCCCGGAAGTAACAAGATGTACCAAGATTTGAAACAGAAATTTTGGTGGACGAGGATGAAGAGGGAGATTGCTAAATACGTATCCGAATGCGATACGTGTAGACGGGTCAAGGCTGATCATATGCGGAAAGCCGGACCGCTTCATCGTCGGATTACCGCTCACATCCCGGAAGCATGACTCGATATGGGTGATCGTCGGCCAGTTGACAAAGTCGGCAAATTTCATACCGGTGAACACTCACTATCGAGCAAGGAAATATGCTGAGTTATTCATCTCCAGAATTATATGCTCACAAGGTGTCCCGAAGACCATCATCTCAGATCGAGGTGCGCTGTTTGTTGCTCGTTTTTGGGGGCAGCTGCATGCCTCGTTGGGCACCAAGCTAATTAGAAGCTCCTCATATCACCCTCAAACCGATGGACAAACCGAGAGGGTGAACCAGGTGGTGGAAGATATGTTGAGGGCGTGTGCCATCCAGCACGGTAGGAATTGGGACGATCACTTACCGTTGGCGGAGTTTTCATACAATAACGGGTATCAAGCGAGTATTAAAATGGCACCGTATGAAGCTCTCTACGGCCGGAAGTGTCGCACACTGCTGAATTGGCGTGAGTCCGGTGAAAGATTCTGTTTGGGATTGATCTTGTCAACGAAGCCGAAGACCGAGTTCGGTTGATACAAGAGAACTTACAGGCTGCACAATCCCGACAGAAGAGCTACGCTGATCAAAGGCGTAGGCCATTACATTTTGACGTCGGAGAACACGTTTATCTTCGTGTATCTCCGATGAAGGGAATTCACCGGTTCGGTGTAAAGGGGAAACTCGCTCCCCGTTTTATTGGTCCTTTTGCTATCACGGAGAAGTGCGGACCCGTAGCCTACCGGTTGGAATTACCGGCAAGTCTAGCGGGTGTTCATGATGTATTTCATGTTTCACAGCTGCAGAAGTGCCTCAAATTCACCGCGGCTGTTCGCATCGAGGAAATCAACGAATTGAAACCGGACCTGACCTACACCGAGCAACCGGTTCAGATTTTGGATGAAAAGACTCGGGTAACCCTGAACCGGACGATCAAATTTTACAAGGTGCTGTGGAGTAATCATACAGCGGAAGAGGTGACGTGGGAAAGTGAAGATTACCTCCGCACCAACTATCCGGAATTTTTAGCTTTGTACAGTTTGTAATTACCTCTCCCGTCTCGTTCCTCTTTTGTAATCTCGGGACGAGATTCTTTTAAGGGGGGAGGAATGTAAAAGTCCCAAAAATGTGTATGAATAAAAACCAAGGTTTGAGTTCATATGTGTGGCAAAGACATGAAAATGGGACTTGCTAAAACTTTTCTTCATGCAAAGTAATACATGGATGACCATCCAAAATGAGGCTCACATTTTTATTTAAAAGTGTTGAACCAATAAAGAGTTAAATACCTCTTTGCATGTAAGTTTAAAAATCAGGTTTGAGATTCAAAGTTCACACATGTGGTGATCAAGAACTTTGAATGAACATGCAGCCATATAAGTTGGAATTATAGAGAAAAGTTTGATCACAAACTTTTCATTTGTAGGTTAGGCTCAACAGAGAGTTAAAGAGAAGAATTTGCAAACTTCAACGAAATTCAATTTGGCAAGCAAATTCAAACTGAATTGGAAGAATTCGAATTCTAACCCACATTTTAAAACTAAGAATTGTGGGAATTAAGAGGATCCGCTTGAGAAGATATTTGGGGAAGAAATGTGGAGTGGGACCCACATGTCATAGAGATGAAGAGGCTGCCTTACTCCCTAAGTCTTACTCTCGGTGGGAAATTTTCCCGAGCAGCTCACGGGAGCCACCGAGGAGCTTGCCGCGCCAGCTCCTGCTGCCGGCCTCCCTGCGCTGGCGCCCCGGGGTCGGTCCTGACCGCGTCTTCAACGTGATCACGTGCTCTCAGACCGAACAAAGTATCATTTGCTTCCTCTCCTCGCGAGCGCACGCACTGAACCGAGCTCCTCACCTCCGCTCTCGGTCCGATCGGAAGAACGGCAAAACCACCGCGCTCTTCCCTCCCCCGAGCTGCTAAAACTTTCCCCGAGATCAGCCTCCACCTCCCCGACACGAAACCATGCGAGCTTCGGCCTCCCTCGCCCAAGAACAACCGCCGCCATGGCGACCGAGTTCAAGAAAGTGATCGGGCGCACGTGAGCAGCTCGCCACCACGGTTTTCACGGCCAAGCGAGGGCGGCAAAAGGAGCGCACGGCCACCGTGCTGCTCTTACCCGAAGCTCAGGCCGTGCCGCGAGCTATCGACGGCGAATTTCGAAGTTTTGCTCCGGCGACCTCATTCCGAGCTTCTGGTACAATTCCTTCAAATTCTTACCCTCTGATTCTCCTTAAGTCATTAAATTTGGCACGGAGAAGCTGGACTAGCCAGCGGTCATATCCTCTTTAGCATCCGTGACATGAAACTAACTGGGAACCACAAATTTTGAGCTCTACCGAGCGTGATCGCGGCGGACCCATTCGGTCGCACGATGACAACCTAGTTCCAGCCATTTCTGAGCTAGTTTAAGGCCGTGCCGATCTTCCTAGAGGTACGCTGGTGCCGTAGGGCTCGTCGGCACAAGTTTTGGAGGGCTGGAGACCTCGGGCGACGCTGCCGGACTACTACAGAGGCAGTTACACGTCGCCGGCCATTTTCCGGCCGTCGGCAGCCGAAGCAAACCTCACAGCCGTGTTCCTCGATGCCCAAAACCCCTTGGCGGCAAGTCCGGGTTTGGATGGTGGCCGGAAACGGCCGGCCGGTGAGCTCCGGCGAGGGGGAGAGCACGGGCGCGGGGAGGGAGCCGAAGGAAGAAGAAGACGGGTGGGTCCTGTCTGTCAGCAGAAGAAAATTTAAACCCGGGATCGGGTGTGGCTGGATCCTGTGTGCTGGCGCGCAAAACCCCATGGCCCCGGTGTGGCTTCGTTTGTATTGGCTGGGATTCAAAACAGTGGGTCCAGCCGAATTTTCAGTAGATAAACAATTCCAGAAATGGCTCAATCTTTAGAAATTCATAGCTCCTGGTAGAAACCTCCAATTTGAGTGATTCCACTTGGTTTGGATTCATCTCTCTGAGTTCTATACAAATATGAACTCATATTTGTATGAAAGTTAATATTATATTCTGGAAAATTCTTTGAAGGTTTTCTGAAAAAGAATTATTGAGGGAGTTTGGTTTATCCAAAAATCCCCAAATTTTGCCAGAATATTCTTTAGCATAGTATTGACCTTCTAGCAAATTTTCAGCTCATTTGGAGATTATTTGAGTAGGAACTTGCTACATGAAAACTACTGTGCTCAAAGGAGTCCAGAAACATTTTCAGAAAATGTTTCCCACTTCAAAAATCTATTCTGGGCAATCCATAGCTCCACAAATCATAGGAAAATTTAGGCAAGCTCTCTGGGACATACTTGAAATGGTAGTTCACTCAACTGAGCATGAAAATGCACATTACCTCAGAATTAATTCTTTTGAGTAGGAATGCTTAAAGAATTGTTCTGGGAGAACTACTCGAGTATAAGGGCTGAATTTTGGACCAGATTACTCTCATGTGATCAAGAACTCACATGTAAATTATCAGCGCAATGTGAGTCCTTGAACTCCCTGGTCTTATTCTCCATACTTATGTATAGGGGAAAAATACATAAAAGATATTGTGAGAATTATGGAGGACACAATATGACTCCACATTAGCTGCAATTTGGCAAACTAAATCCTTAGGTAGTATAGGACCGGCAGTAATAGTTTTGAGGCCATTGGAGTTCTTGTTCTTCAGTTGCACTCACATCTTTTCAGCTTATCTATTATGTTCATTAGGGAAAATGGTTAGGGTATAGCTAAGGCCTTAAGGACAAGTTAGGTCAATTCTGTTTCTTTGCACAACAGAGGCAAACCAAGTCATTCTTGGCTTTTCCACACAACCTCTGTTCCCAAGAGGTTAATTCTATAACTTCTTTCCATTACATTCTATAAAACATATGCATATGCATTTCAATAGGAACCACAATGAAGGGGATTCAAAGGTGTGATTCATTGAAGTGGATCAAGCTCCGGAGAATCAAGGGTGGATCTGCAAGAACACTAACTGTTATATATGACTACCCTGCAAAACAGGCAAGCTCCGGTTTGCATTTAACAGCTGTTAAGTTTTTGTTTTGTATTCACTTTCGGTCAGGATATGAATTATGCATTAGGTCTAGTGTTTGATACTCCTCTTGCATAGCCAAATGACCCATGGAGTATTGGATAGGTGTCTTTCACCGTGTAGAACTGCCATGCTTAAGTACGGTTCGGTAGAAGTCGAGTGGTGAGATGCTACTCGCAGTTTCAGGAACAACAGGGGCATATGGGATTGGTTCATGAATGAATTAGCAAGTTAAAGTTGAGACCGGAAGGTTGTAGGGGCAGTCGGACATAGGGGCCTGGGTGCTATAGACCTGTCTGTGTCGGTCAAGGACCGATCCCTATGCGGCCCTGTTGAACAAGTTTGAGTTGTGTACCGGACTCATGCTGGCTATATGGGACCCAGTAAACCGATGTACCTCGGGAAGCTGTCGTTGGGACTTTTCCGGTCGCCTCAGGCGGACGGCCGGTGTGCAGTATGTGGGGAATATTCTCATGACATCTCACGTCGGAAGGTGCACCATGAGAGTAGCTACTGTATGGGGCGACTTGATCGATTCAGCGGGGGTGAAATGGGGGAAAGGCTGCCACGTACGACGTCAGTGATGGTTGTTGTAGGCAACGTTGAGTACGGGCGTACGTGTCGTGTAGTCAGGGTGTTATTGATTCGAATGACCGTCGCTCGCGGAATGGACCGAGCATACTTGTTCTCACAGTCGTGACGTAGTAAGAACTTGCATGAGAAAGGAACTAATCATTTTGATGTGAAGTATTATCCTACCTTTGTATTGGAGCTTGATGAATAGGCTAGTGCAAACTCGATTCTTTTATGCCATGAGCAATTTACATCGGGGGGAAAGTGTTTCTTGTTTGATTGTGGACTCCCGATGTGGCGTGCCCAGGGTTACTTAAGATACTGCAATTAATACTGAAAGTAAGGATTCACTTTTAGGTGAGTTTAATTATGCTTATGCCATCCTACTGTAGGTTCATAACCTCACATAGAGTTTCATGTTTACAGTGATGGTTAAGTCTTGCTGAGCGTTATGCTCACGGATGCTATCCGAGTTGTTTTGCAGGTAATTGACTCGATGCTTATGAGAAGGGATGCCGATGAGACTCGGGAACCTCCGAGTGTTTACTCAAAGAGCATCCTCGCCGTTGCATATTGTTCTTCATGTTGCTAGTAAGAAACGTCCGCGGGCTGGACCATTTCTTTGTTGCTAGTTTAGATATGAGTCGTGAGAGTGATAGTCTTCCGCTGTAGTTTACTCTGATATAACTATTTGTAAAACATTCTTGTACGCTTCCGCTAAACTATTTATGTAATGTGATGTGTGTTTGTCGACCCGTGTGCTGTTGGGTGCCGCATATCACGGCACCACCCGACGAGGTCCTGTCTGTTACACGTATCCCCCTTCGTGGACTATGGCTGAGTGGGAGCCCTACACGCCACCGTGAAGATAGTGTGTGCTGCTAGTGTGGGTTGTCCATAGGGCTGGACAGCCGAGTTTTCCTTAGTTAGGTGGTAGGCGTGAGTTGTGAAAAGATCTTCAGCTGCAGTTAGTTATGAAAATTAGTTGTAAACTGAACAAGTTTGGACCTCTTGTGTACAAATTCAGCAAGTTTACATGTAATACGTGTTTCATATTGTGACTGCTGTATGACGGACCGGGGTCTGTACATTCCAGGAATCACAGAGGGTGGTGTCGTGCAATGCGACACCCAACAGCACACATAGTAAAGAACACTTATTACATAAATGTTTGCTGAAATTTTACAGAAGTGATACAAACTTTTAGTTTAACAAATAGTTTACATAAACATAACTACAGCGGAAGATAAGAAATGCTCCGGCCTTATGCCGAAGCTAAGCAAAAGTCGACTGTCCAGTCCTATGGACAGTCCACACCAGAAGCATGCACAGGTCTCCCACGTCACATCCTCAGCGGTGTGGTTGCTCCACAAGATCTTGTAGAACCACAGCATTCTGTTACGCGTGGTCCTAGTCTTCTCATCAATAATTTCAACCGGATATTCAGCGTAGGTTAAATCCGGTTGCAACTCGCCATTGTCTTCAGTGTTGACAGCAGCAGTATACTTTAGACATTTCCGGAACTGTGAGACATGGAAAATGTCATGAACACCAGTGAGAGATGCCAGTTGTTTCAGTATATATGCAACTGGTCCACATTTCTCGGTGACGGCATAGGATCCCATAAATCAGGGAGTGAGTTTCCCCTTCACGCCATATCGGAGCACGCCCTTCATTGGAGACACACGGAGATAAATGTGTTCTCCGACATCAAAATGTAGCGGCCTATGCCTCTTATCAGCGTCACTTGTCTGTCGGGATTGGGCGGCTTTCATGTTTGCTTGAATCACCCGAACTCGCTCTTCGGCGTTGTTCACTAGATCAATCCTGAATGTGACCCTTTCACTGGATCCTAACCAATTCAATGGGGTGCGACGTTCGCATCCATAGAGAGCCTCATAGGGTGCCATCTTCATACTCGCTTGATAGCCGTTGTTATACGAGAATTTCGCCAATGGTAGATGATCATACCAATTGTTACCTTGGTGGATGGAAAACGCTCTCAGCATGTCGTCCAACACTTAATTCACCCTCTCAGTTTGACAATCTGTCTGAGGGTGATATGCGGAGCTTATAATCGGTTTGGTACCCAAAGAAGTATGCAACTATTCCAAGAAATGAGCCACGATAAGTGCACCCTGATCTTAGATTATTGTCTTGGGTACTCCATGCAGGCACAAGATTTTTGCAATGTACAACTCCGCATATTTGCTAGCATGGTAATTTGTATGCACAGGAATGAAGAGAGCCGACATGGTTGACCGGTCAACGATTACCCAAATGGAATCATGCTTGTGAAAATTCATGGGAAATACCACGATGAAATCTATGCTCACATATTCCCATTTCTATGGTGGAATTTTTAAGGGTTGGAGCGGCCCTGATTTCCTCATGTGGTCAGCCTTGACTCGCCTACACGTATCACATTCGGATACATACGTCGCAATTTCCTGTTTCATCCATGTCCACCAAAATTTACTCTTCAAATCTTGGTTAATTTTGATGCTGCCCAGATGAATGGAAAATTTAGACAAGTGAGCTTCATCTAATATATTCTTTCTTGGCTCCATATCCCGGGGTACGACTATGTGGTCATTGAACCATAGCGTCCCCGCTTCATCCTTCCGGAAATATTTGATATCCCCGTCATCCACTAGCTTCCGGAGAGCAAGGTTGTATAATGAGGCATATGGAACCAAGTATAAACTCGGCTCTTCCTCTTCTATCAGTGTAATAGTGAGGTTATGGACATGTGATTTCTGACTCAGCGCGTCGGCAACCACATTTTCCTTGCCGGGGTGGTAATGAATCTCAATTTCATAGTCTTTGACTAATTCAAACCACCTCCTTTGCCTCATATTCAGCACCTTCTGGGTGAAGATATATTTTAAGCTCTTGTGGTCAGTGTAGAGATGCACCAAGTTTCCAAGAAGATAGTGCCTCCACATTTTCAACGCCAATACCAGTGACACCTGGTTCTGGAAATGAACCAAGTGAATGCATATGTGTGCCCAGGATGTTCATCACACATACACATGTACTTCACAAACTGAATTCAGAATATAACCACGTACAAATAGTGTTTAAGTACCTTATTACAATAACTCAATGTCTCACTCATGAGTAGCTAACTTATTCTGCAGTGGAAGACTCTAAACGACAACAGAAAATGACTAAAATAGCGGGCTCCAACTTCAACTCCACATGCATGTTGATGGTAGTGCGCAAGCCTAGTACTCCACCTCTTCCTCAATGTATTCTTCTCCTGTAGCTGATGTATATGTGGGAATGCAAGGGTGAGTACATGTCGTATGTAAAAGTCCCAAAAGTAGGAATACAAAGAAACATGAGTTTGCACGAATGTTGGTGTCATGTGTATGAAGAAGGGGACTAGTTTACACTTTTTACACATATGCTAACACATGAGAGGTTCTTCTAAAACAAACTTAGGGTTACTTGCATGTGTGGACCTCATGTGGACTAAAAACCTAGAATTGAAGAACTCAGGTGCAATGGAAAGGTTTAAAAATCAGAGTTTGAACTAAATGTCCAACTCAAATTTTAAAGGAGAGAGGACACAATGGTAATTCAAACTGTTGTGTTCAAAAATTTTGTTTGCAGCAGCTAACACAAGAATAAAATTGCATATTTGGATTCCTTAGGTCCAAATTAATGGGTAGGCAACGTTTATTAATTTTTGAAAAGGTTTGCTACCCGTTTTTCCAAAAAGGTTTTAAATGTGCAAAGAATTCAAATATACATTTGAATTTGGATGGAATTTGTTCAACTATCCAAATGTAGCTCAGTTTTCAACTCCAGACATTTGAACTAGTCACTTGTCAAATTTTGGAGATCTTTTGAGAAGATAAGAGGAAGAGTGGGACCCACTAGTCAGGGTGCCAAATATCTGAAATTGAGCCGCTATTCTGTTGTCCACTGAAACAACTAATATCAGCGCTGCTTCACTCGGGTAGACCGAGGACTCCATGAGGGCGCCACCGAGACACCCACCGAAGCACTTCCGGAGGCGGTTCTCTCACGCTGGCGACCTACTCGTGCGCTGGTATTACTCCCCGTCGTGCTCAGTTTCGCTACAACACCGAGAACCGCCTTCGTTCTCTGTCTCGCGCGGACTAAAGAACAGAGCAGCTTCCGCCGGGGTTGAATCGCTCGGGAGCTGTGTTTCTTTCGCGTGCAAGCCTCGGCAACCCAGCAAAACAGCACCATGGGACTTCCCACGACCTCCTCGCACCATTCCCAGTCAATATAAGCCACAGCAACCCGAGAGCCTTGTGTTTTTCGTGTCGGCCGAAAGGAGCCGAGTGGAGGTGCTCTCGTGGACAGCTTGGCGGAGAGCTTTTCACGGCCGAGCAAGAGTGGTTTGGGACGCGCCAAGACTCCGCGCTGCTAGACCCTAAATCTTGGACCAAGTGATTGATCATCGCCGGCGTATTTCGCAGTTTTCTCTCGGCCGGTGCAAAACCACCCTCGGGTACGAAATCTTCAAATTCCTGACTTCTATTTGCTTAGAGCCCACCAAAATGCACTCACAGGAGCTATACTTTATGGCGCCCAAGTTTGCTTCTCAACCGTAGCTTGATCACGGTTGTAGCCGGCGTATTTCCCACTTTTCCAACGGTGGTTATGGCGGGGAGAATCGGGCTCACGGTGAAAGCTAGGTTAGAGCCATCTCCGGGCTGTTTCTTCAACGGGTTGATCTTACTTAGCATCCACCGGTGCTGTAGCGCCGTTTCACCGATGTTTTGGCGGGCTAGGTTGGCTGGGCAACGTCGCCAAAAGGGTACCGAGCCACCGCACCGTCGCCGGCTAGGTTAGAGCCACCGCTGGTCGGAGAAATGGTTCCATCGTGTTCAGCGTGTGGAACTAGGCCCTAGCGGCAAGGGAGAGGGCAGGAGCTGACCGGACTCCGAAGATCAGCGCAGCTCCGGCGAGCCGGGCGGCGCGCGGGCGCGGGTGGCCGGAGGTTGAAGAAGACCCGGCGGGTCCCGCGTGTCAGCGAAAGGGATTTGAGTTTCTAATCGGCTGCAGCGCTGGGATCTATTGTGGCTGCATGGGAAAGGTCCAGTGGCCCGGTGTGGCTTACCCCGGCAAGTGACACGTGGTCCCCCCTAGACCCACGCGCAGGATTTAAACTTTTCCGGTTTATTTGAATTCTAGGATTTTCCCCAAACTTTAGAACCTCATAACTTTTGCTAGGAAGCTCCAAATTTAGTGATTAAAATTGAGTTGGATTCAGGTTGGAAAAATCTATCTAAGTATGCAACCCAATTTGTATGAAACTCATTATTTAATTCTGGAAAATTATTTAAAGCTTTTCAGCAAAAGAATTTTTGAGGGAGTTTGGTTCATCCAAAATTCCTCAAATTTTGCCAGAATATTCTTTAGGACATTAATGGACTCCTGTAAAAGTTTCAGATCGTTTGGAGTTGGTTTTCGTAGGAGAATTCTGATTTCAAATTTCTGTGTTCAAATGGATACAGAAACAATTTCAGAAAATGTACAAAACTTGGAAATTCAGTTCTAGGAAATTCTTAGCTCGAAAAATCTTAGGACAATTCATGTATTCTCTCTGAGCTACGTTTGAAAGTGTAGTTCACTTGAATTTGCATAAAGGTGCAAGTTTATTCAGATTTAATTTCCTTTTTTCCTAAATGCTTAGGGAATTGTTCTGAGTGATCTACTCATTGAAATTTTCTAAATTTTGGTCCAGATTAATTTCTTGTGACAAGGAACTCACCAGAAAATTTTCAGCTCCATTGGATCTCTGGATCACCACTGTGCTGTTCAACCTATTTAGATGAATATCACACAAGGGGTGAACAACACATCTCACTTGATCACAGTGTTCAACCCCAAACCCAGACCACTAGCACCAGTGTCATTTTAAATTCTTAAACAGAGTTCCAGTTTTAAACTTGTCTTTAGAACTTGTTAGCAAAAGCTTTACAAGTAAACATATGTGCATATTCGTTACGTGTAGCATATACGTGAAGGATTTAAAGTCATCGGGGTGGAAATCAAGGAAGGAGGAAAGCACTTGATCAAGCCAAGTGATCTTCACTAACTGAACCTCATATATATAATCCCCTGCAAAATAAAGGCAAGCCCCGGTTTGCATCAAAACTTACAAGTTTTTATTTGTACTCACTTTATATCGTCTAGCATTTTGTTTATTGCATTAAGTCTAGGTGGAATGAGACTCAAAATGAATGACCCAGAAAACCCTGGAGTACAATGTAGAATATGTTATCAATTGATTATAACTGTTGATCTCATGTTATCAAAAGTGGATTAAAAGAAGCATAACTCGAGTAGCAGTTTCCTACTCGTGAACTGGGATTAAGGGGGATCAATCGGAAGAGATGGGAATTGATCCTCATGGTTGGGAATGGAGACCGGGCAGCGGATGGAAGGGTCAAGGACGTGGTCCTGTGAACCTATTCTATGTCTGAGTCGATTAAGGCCCGTTCTCATGTGCGGCCCGTTGGACAAGTTTCAGTTGTGTACCGGATGCATACTAGCTATATTGGACCTAGGAAACCGATGTAACATGTTAATCTGGGTGTCGAGGCATACCTCACCGTCTGATGCCGATGCTGAAAGGATAAAGAAGTCGGCTCTACGAGGGTTTGCCGTAGAGAGACTTAATCCGAGTCGGTGGGACCGGTTCGACATTTGGGTGTCATGTGAAAGGTTGCCACGTACGGTCAGTGATGGTTGTTGTGTGCAACTTTGAGTACGGGCGTACGTGTCGTGTCAGCCGGGTGTTTTTGATTGCAATCACCGTCGCTCGCGGAATGGACCGAGCATACTTGTTCTCTGCGTCGTGACGTAGTAATAAACTGGGAAAACCTTAATAATGCTTCGTGAGTAATCCTCATAATGGAGATGAGGAATGATCAACACCTTCACTAAATTTATTTCCCACCTTGGGCTAGTAGCGTTGAGGCAAATCTTGTTTGATTGTGGAGTCTCGACGTTGTTGGCGCGAGGTCTATATGAGTCTAGGTTAGCTCACTAAAGTTACTTTCACCTCGGGCAAGTGACATCGAGATGAAGCGTTTCTTATTTGATTGTGGAGTCTCGATGTGAATTGCACGAGGACTATAAAAGTTGCTTAAAACTTGAATTAAGGATTCTCCTTTAGCTCAAGTTCATCCTTTGTGCAAACTGCTATATTCAGCCCTCTATTTTCAGCATGTAGAGTTTCATGACTAGGGTGACGGTTCAGTCTTGCTGAGCTTCGTGCTCACGGATACTGCATAAGTTGTTTTCCAGGTAATAACTGTGCGCTGATAAGTACGGGTATCCGATGAGACTCGGAGCTCTCCGAGTGGTGAACTCATTGCAACCCCTGCCGCTGCTATTGTGATAGTGTTGCTAGCGAGAGGGGTCCGCAGGCTGGACACCTTCTCTGTTGCTTAGCATAGGTATGAGACGTGAGTTGTAATAGTCTTCTGCTGTAGGTTAATTTTGAGAAGTATTTGTAAAAATTTACACTTGGTAAGCTTCCGCTTGATTTATGTAATATGATGCTTTATTATGTGTGCTGTTGGGTGTCGCATCGCACGGCACCACCCAATGCGATTCCCGGGAGAGCGGTGACACGACCCCATTGGTCCTGTCGAGCCAGGATCACGCTGAGGGGTGCTGCGTTGCACAGCACCGTATAACACACGTCAAAGGTACAAGCGGAAGCGGAAGCTTTATTACATAAACAAGTTTATTAACATGTTTACATTAAAATAAGTTTAGTCCACACTCGCGGGCGTAGACTAAGCATCAAGTGCACGTTCAGCCCTCGAACGTGTCCTTGCTAGCACACACGCACACTAACTCTGCGGCGTGCACGACTCCGACTCGACGGGGTTCCCCTCCTGGGGTTCCGTCTCCTCTTCGGGAGTACCTTCCTCATAGAACCCTGCAAAAGCTTCAAACACAAGCAGTGAGCACGAAGGCTCAGCAAGTCTGACCCGTCTCACCTAAACATGGAACTTCTACATGAGGGTAATGGGTTACATGAGGTAAAATCATTTGCAAGGACTCGCCTAATTAGTGGAACCTTACTTTCAAGTTTTAGCAGCAGGTTGTGGAGAACCTTACGCGAAGGTACATGAGAGAGCCGCAATCAAACAAGAAACGCATTTCTCTCATGTACTTTGCCCAAAGTTGAAAAGAACTTTAGTTAGCTCTAAGCTACAGCATATCATTAACAATCAATGTCCATCTTTCAATCAGCAACATTTTAACATGTAACTAGCCTGTTCATTCTACGTCACGGTACAGTGAACAAGTGGTACTCACTGACCGCAAGGGACGGCGATTATAATCGATTTACACCTGCAGGGATTACCCGAACAACCCGTCACGTACGCCCGTACTCGACGTTGCCTACAACAACCATCACGGACGCCGTACGCGACTACCTTTCACCCGTTAGCCAAATATTGAACCGGTCCCATCGTCCCGAGCAAGAGGTCCCTGCACGCGCATCTCTGTGCCGCCAGCTGATTTACACCTCGAGCTCTCAACCTACCCTCTGAACGACGGGCAATGCCTCAATACCCAGCTACCCGAGTTACATCAGTTTCCCGGTTCCCATATAGCCGGTAGGTCTTCGGTACTGTTCTAGCTTGTTCAACAGGCCCGCACACGGCTCGGTCCTCAATCGACACAAACGGAGCTACAGCACACAGGCCCCAAAGTCCTGCTGCCCTTACTCTCCGCTCGGTCTCATTTTCTTGCCATGTGTTTCATGTGCTATCTCTACCCGAGCAATGTGCCTCTAGCCTATTCTCGCGAGTAGTTCCAACTACTCGACTTGTACCGAATCCTACTCTATCCTAGCAATGCAGTAGCTAACGGGGTTTGCAATCCTAAAACCCAACCCATGGTTTTCTTGGCTATGCAGTGGGGTTTCCAAACAAGACTCTAATGCACAGAATAGAGGAAACAAGTATGTGCTCAAAACAATAAAAATTTGTAAAAAGGTTAATGCAAACCGGGGCTTGCCTTGCTGCTCTTGGTCGTAGGCTAGCTGTTCCTCCGGAGTAACGAAGTCTAGGACTTCGGGTTCCTCCTCGACCTTAGCGACTACATGATAAGAACAATGTATGTATTAATTTAATGCATTTGTATTAAGTTGGAAGTTGTGAAGTCTATAACTTTTGCTAGACAGACCTAATGACTGTGAGACTTTTACTGTGGCTTGGTTACAACCTAAACAAAGAATGGGTCAAGTTTTAGTTGCAGCAAAGCTCATTTGAGCCCTCCACAAATAATTATGTCCTTGACCTTAATTGTAACTCTTAGGGTGTTCTAGGAATTTTCATGAGACAAACTATGACTTTCTGAAAACTAGATTTTCAGAGGGTTCTAATGGAGTTGGTCTCACTTAATTTGGAAGTCTCTAACTAAAGATATGAGCTCAACAATTTCAGAGAAAATTCTGAAAATGTTTCTGAACATTTTCTATTTTCTCTGGAACAGTTTTACTAATCACACCATTAGGTGGACTAAATGAGCTCAAATGGATCTGAAATTTTTATGGTAGTTCAAGGATATTTTGGTGAACATCCCAGCAAAATTTCAGGATTTTCCTCCAAAGGATTCTCCAGTTAAAATTCCTAACAGTTTAAATTTTAAGGAATTAATTCTGGAGAATTAAGGAATTTCATGAAGTGAAACTTGATTTTCTGGAAAGTACTCAGAGAGCTGAATCCAGCAAAATTTGGTTCACTCGATTTGGAGCTTTCTAGCCAAAGTTATAAGGATTTGAAGTTTGAAGGAAATCTGAAAATCAGGAAAAAGTTTAAACCCGCGCGTGGGCCCAGGGGACACGCGTCGCACGCCGAAGCGACAGCACACCGCGGCCCACAAGGCTTTTGCGCGCCAGCACACCCGATCCCGGCCGCAGCCGGATCCCGATTCAAAATATCGGCCGCTGACAGCTGGGGTCCACCCCCTTCTTCAACCTCGCGACACCCGCGCTCCGCCGCCGAGGGACCTCGCCGGAGAGCTCGCCGCTGGCTGCTGTACAGCTCCAAACTTCTTGATTCTGGCCGCCCCTGCCTACTTTTACTTGGGGAACATGATCCGAGGGTCAGCTGCTCATGACAACGGCCGGAGCATGGTCGGCGACGAGCCGCCATATCGGAACGACTTCGGCCATGTCGGCTGACTCTCCTAGTACCTCAGCTACTTGGGAAATCGGTCGGGGAGCATCAGTGGACCTCAGAGAAGGTCGACATAAACTCGGGGCAGCTCGGGGAAGGCCCGAAATAGGTCCTCACCGTGCGCCCGATACCCCCCGTTCGTTCCGCCATTAGTAGACCTTGAATTACGCCGGGCACAGAGGTTCTCCGGCCCAGAGTTGTGAAGGCAACTTGTGCGTCACCGTGTCTAGCTCGTGTGGGAGTGGCCTGAGGCCCTCTAATCCTTTCTAGAGCACGAATTAAACAGAGTCGTACCCGAAGGTCGTTCTGTACACAGAAAGGGGAAAAGTAGAAATTCGCCGCCGGTGAGCAACCACTCGAGCTTTGGCTCGGGGATGAGCAGCACCGGTCACCTGCGCGTCCAAGGGTGCCTTGGCTCGGGCGTGACAACGCCCAGGTTGGGCTGTCCACGAGAGCCCGAGGTGCGGCGGTTTCCAGTTCCGAGTTTGATCTTTCGGCACAGCCGATATCACTCGGTTTCAATTGATTTACAGCAATGGGGAGGATGGAGGAATGTCTCTAGTACCTTGCTGGGACCCTGGAGTGGAGAGAGGGAGCTGCGATCGGCTTGATCAAGCAGGAACTCGAGCGCCGGCGATGGCAGTGGAAAAACAGGTCGCGCACGTCGGCAGCTCGGGGAATGGCGACTGAAGCACGCCGGGGAGGGAATAAATAGCCCGGTCGGCCGGTCTCCGGCTGGGGGCACGCAGCAGGAGCTGGCGCCGGCTGCCCCCTTCGGTGGCGCGCGCTCACAGCAGCCGGGAACCGACTGAACTGTGGTTCAGTCGGTTTGTTTTGAGGCAGAGGCTGACATGTGGGTCCCACTCCTCTTTTAACCTCTGAAATTTACTCCTAACAGCTGTGGTAAACAGTGAACCCTATTCTACCCTTGGCAATTCAAATTATTCACCCAAGAGCCATTTGAATTGATCAAAGTTCAAATGAGGTTTGGTTTGAATAAATTTCAGCACAAGTTCAGTTTGAAATTCAAATAAAGTTTGAATTTCTCCCCCTTAGCTCATGTCAAGATCAACTCCAATTGGAGTGAAAATTGGTGTGTGAGCTCACAAAAATGTGCTGAGTGAGAATATGCCTTCCACTTTTAAATTCAGTGGGTGAAAACAGTTTGAATTTGAATATGGTTTCAAACTGCCCTCCTCCTATCTATACCCAAAATGACCTCAAAAAGGTTTTGAATTTGGGTGAAACTTGGCATGGACATCCTTAGCAAAGTGTAGGAGTTTTCATATGCCCAGCCTATCTATACCACTTTTGCAATGTGTGAGTTTGTCCTCTAATGAGCATGTTGATAGTTGTTACTTGCTCTTCATTTGTGCTCATCATTCTTGCTCAA
The DNA here is from genome assembly GCA_030760725.1 of Neostapfia colusana. Classification (NCBI taxonomy): domain Eukaryota; kingdom Viridiplantae; phylum Streptophyta; class Magnoliopsida; order Poales; family Poaceae; genus Neostapfia; species Neostapfia colusana. The sequence goes on along the minus strand of JASWHV010000013.1, from coordinate 68,626,017 downwards.
ATGAGGTGTGTGGTGTGGTGATGAACACTGCAAATGTGTGTCAAAACTGAGGCCCTTACATTCCCCCCCCCCTTAAAAGAATCTCGTCCCGAGATTATAAGGTGTAAATGAGAGAGAGGACGGTGGAAAATTACCGGATATGCGACGTGAAAAAGTCGGGGTAGTTAGTGCGAAGGAATTCTTCGCTCTCCCATGTCGCTTCATCCATGGAGTGATTACTCCATAGAACCTTGTAGAACCACAACGTACGGTTGCGTGTGGTTCGGGCCTTTTCATCAATAACCTGCACCGGTTCCTCCCGATAGGTGAGATCCGGTTGCAGTTCTTCAATATCTTCCAGCTGAACGGTAGTTGATAGCTTGAGACACTTCCTCAGCTGGGAAATGTGAAAGACGTCGTGCACACCGGAAAGTGCTTCTGGTAATTTCAGCCGGTATGCCACCGATCCACATCTTTCGGTAATCTGGAATGGACCGATGAAGCGGGGTGCTAACTTTCCCCTCACCCCAAATCTGTTTACGCCCTTCATTGGAGACACCCGTAGATATACGTGATCCCCAACTTCGAATTGTAATGGGCGCCTTCTCCGGTCCGCATACTGTTTCTGTCGGGATTGAGCGGCTTTTAGGTTCGCTTGAATTAATCGAACCTTTTCTTCTGCGTTGTTGACAAGGTCAATCCCGAAGGTAACCCTCTCGCCAGACTCACACCAGTTCAGTGGTTTGCGGCATTTCCTGCCGTATAGCGCCTCGTAGGGCGCCATCTTGATGCTGGCTTGGTACCCATTGTTGTACGAGAACTCGGCTAATGGCAAGTGATCATCCCAATTCTTGCCGTGGTCGATAGCGCAAGCTCGTAGCATGTCTTCTAGAATCTGATTTACCCGCTCGGTTTGTCCATCCGTCTGCGGGTGGTAGGCTGAACTACGGATCAGCTTCGTCCCCAAGGCAGCGTGTAGCTGCTCCTAAAAACGGGACACAAATAAAGTGCCCCGGTCCGATACGATGGTACGGGGTACGCCGTATAAGCACAAGATCCGTGAGATGTACAGTTCAGCGTACTTTTTGGCGTTGTAATTGGTGTTGACCGGGATGAAATGGGCAACTTTGGTGAGCCGATCGACGATCACCCACACAGAATCATGTTTCTGTAAGGTGGTGGGTAAACCGATGACGAAATCCATGCTCACGTCCTCCCACTTCCAGGCAGGAATGCCCAGTGGTTGCAGCAGTCCCGGTTTCCGCATGTGGTCTGCCTTCACCCTCCGACATGTATCACACTCGGACACGTATTTGGCAGTCTCCCGTTTCATCCGTGTCCACCAAAACTTGCTTCTGAGTTCTTGATACATCTTGTTGCTGCCGGGGTGAATAGAAAACTTTGATAAGTGAGCCTCATCAAAGATTTTCTTCCGTAATTCTGGGTTACGGGGTACGACGATCCGGTCCTTGAACCATAGGACGCCGTCTCCGTCCTTCCGGAAACATATAAGCTCCCCACTGTATACATGTCTCTGAAAATGTGACATGCCCTTGTCATTCTTATGGGCTGCCGCTATCTATTCACGGATGGTGGGGATCAATGCTAGGTTGTAAAGAGCTCCATGTGGAATCACATGCAGTGGTGGTTCGCTCTCTTCCAACGGTGTGATGGTCAGATTGTTGACGTGTGACTTACGGCTCAGCGCATTTGCCACTACGTTTGCCTTGCCCGGATGATAATGGATCTCTATTTCGTAATCCTTTATCAACTCTAACCATCTTCGCTGCCTCATGTTCAGCTCTTTCTGAGTGAATATGTACATGAGGCTTTTGTGGTCGGTATATAAATGTACGAGGTTACCGAGTAGGTAGTGCCTCCACATTTTCAGTGCAAGTACCACGGCAGCGAGCTCCAAGTCGTGAGTTGGATAATTTTGCTCATGGTTTCTAAGCTGCCGTGACCCATACGCGACCACCCTTTGGTCTTGCATCAGCACACATCCGAGCCCAATGCCGGATGCATCGCAGTACACATCGAACGGTTTTGTTGTGTCTGGCTGTGCCAAAACCTGTGCTGATGTTAGGCGCTTGACTAAAGCCTTGCATGCTGCTTCACACGCTGGACTCCAAACATATTTGGTAGCCTTGTTCAGCAGCTCCGTCATAGGCTTGGCAATCTTCGAGAAGTTCGGAATGAACCTCCGATAATATCCCGCGAGTCCGAGGAAACTCCGTACCTCGTGAACAGTTCTCGGGGATTTCCAATTCAGCACTTGAGTGATCTTGCTCGGGTCTACAGCGATACCCTCCGCTGAAATGATATGCCCGAGAAAAGGCACTTGCGATATCCAGAACTCGCATTTGCTGAATTTCGCGTATAGCTTGTGATCCCGCAGCCGTTGAAAGACTATACGCAGATGTTTCTTGTGATCTTCCTCTGACTTGGAATATACCAGTATATCGTCGATGAAGACCACGACAAACTTGTCCAGCTCCGGCATGAATACCGAGTTCATCAATTACATGAAGTGAGCTGGAGCATTGGTGAGGCCGAAGGACATGACCAGGTACTCATCAAGTCTGTACCTCGTCGAGAAAGCTGTCTTTGGAATGTCCTCCGCCCTTATCTTAATCTGATGGTACCCGGATCTTATGTCCATCTTAGAAATGATCTTTGCTTCGACCAACTGATCAAACAACATGTAGATCCATGGCAATAGGTACTTGTTCTTGATGGTTACGGCATTTAATGGACGATAGTCGTAACGTCTCATCCTTCTTCTTCACAAATAATGCCGAACAGCCCCATGGCGAGGAGCTCGGCCTAACAAAACCATTCTCCAGGAGGTCCGTGAGCTGAGTCTTCAGTTCAGCCAACTCCTTGGGCGCCATCTTGTACGGCATTTGGGATATCGGCATGGTTCCCGGTGCAAGTTCAATCTTGAACTCCACCTCTCTATCGGGTGGCATTCCCGGTAAATTGTAACAGCCCTAACTTTTGTAAAGTTTGATTTTAACTTATGAAGCAAAGTTAAGGCAATAAAAGGCCTATAGTTGTGTCACATGAAATGATGAACACACAAATGGACTGAGGGGGCCCGATCCCGATCACGGGGCCGTGCCGCCTTGCCCGAGGGATCGCATTGGGTGGTGTCGTGTTATGCGGCACCCAACAGCACACATATAAGGAACACCGTATTACATAAACCAAAGCGGAAGCTTACAACTGTTCTTTGTAAATAATTTACGTAAAATAGCTACAGCGGAAGTCTATAAACAGCTCACGATGAATATCTAAGAAGCACTCGAGAAGAGATCCAGCCCACGGACTCCTCTCGCTAGCAACACGAAGACATGGCAGCGGCTAGGTTCTCCAAGGGTGACATGACTCGGAAGTTCCCGAGTCTCACCGGACAACCTTCTTTATATCGTCGATGTTTACCTGCAAAACCACTTATATAGCAAGAGTGAGCACAAAGGCTCAGCAAGACTTAACCGTCTCTCCTAAAGCATGGAACTCTATATGAATGTAATCTAACACCTAAGCCTGTCCTTTGCGAAAAGACTCGCCTACAAGTTCATCCTTAACTTTCAGGTTTTAGCCATAATAGTAGTGACCTTGCGCCCAGCAACATTGGAACTCCACAATCAAACAAGAAACGCTTCATTCCAATGTTACTTGTCCCAAGGTGAAAAATAAATTTAGTTTGCTCTATCTCTACTTCAAACATGGTTTTCATGCAACTTAACATAATCACAACAGCAATTATACTTTTTGCAAACTGTTTCCACACAAGTTGATTAACTACGTCACAACATGGGAGCAAGCGGTACTCAATAACCGCGAGGGACGGTGATTCGAATCAAACACTACCCGGATAACTCGACACATACGCCCGCCTCTGAAGACCCAACTCTGGCGTCCTTCATTACGTCGTTTGTGGCAACCTTTCTCAGGACATTAGACTGTAGAACCGGTCGCGCCGTCTCGGGCTCATAGGTCTAACGAGACGATGTGGTATGCCTCTACAATCCAGTGAACCTGGTACATCGGTTTCCTGGTTCCCATATATCAGTAAGCATCCGGTACACAACTCAATACTTGCTCCTGGACGCGGCATACGCATCGGTCCTTAACCGACACAGGCAGAGCTACTCGACCAAGACCTCGTCTTGTCGCAGCCTAACCCCTCTGCCCGGTCTCATCTTTAGAAATGTAAAGTTTAGTTTGCTTCCTATCCCAACCACACTTATGATATTCTGAACTATAGCTCGCGAGTAGTTTCCAACTACTCGTCTTCTACCGGATGTCCTAGTCTATTTAGCACGGCCTTATTCTACAGCGATGACACAATGCTACCCTTGACCTCAGGGATTCATGTTTGGTTACGCAAGTGGAGTATCAACATCCTTGACCTAATGCACATACAAACCTTGACCAAATGTAGTGAACAAAGGGAAAACTTTAAAAACAACTTAAGTGCAAACCGGGGCTTGCCTTGGTTTTGCAGGTGACTAAAGTCAGTTGAGAGAAAGTCAGTTTCTGATGTATTGAAGCTCACTCCTGCCCTTCTTGTTCCTTCATCCAAGTTCACCTCCTCCTTCTTCACTTTCCACATTTAATCACTACACGTTAGGAACATGCATATCTTTAATTGTAAAACTTTTTTCTAACAAATGCTACAGACAAGTTTGAAACTGGAACTTTGTTTAAGAATTTAAAATGACACTGGGGTGGTGGTTTGGATGTGTGTCTAAGCACTATCCTCAAGTGAGAAGTGAGGTTCATCACTTGGGTGGTGATCACCTCATGAGGTTGAATAGGACATAATGATCCAGGGCTCCAATGGATCTGGGAATTTTCTTGGGGGTTCCTTGTCACAAGAAAGTCCTCTGGACCAAAATTCACAACATTGCACTAAGTGGATCACCCAGAACAATTCCCTAAGCATTTAAGCGTAAAGGAATTAATTCTGATTAAACTTGCACTTTCATGCAAATTCAAGTGAACTATAATTTCATACATAGCTCAGGGAGTATGCATGAATTTTCCTAGGATTTTTGGAGCTAAGGAATGGCCAGAACTGAATTTCCAAGTTTTTGGAAATTTCCTGAAAATGTTTCTGTATTCATTCGAATACAGAAACATGAAATTGGAATTATTCTAACTAAATCAACTCCAAATGAGCTGAAACTTTTACAGGAGTCTCCTAATATCCTGAAGAATATCCTGGCAAAATTTGGGGAATTTTGGATGAACCAAACTCCCTCTAAAATTCTTTTGCTGAAAAGTTTAAAGAATTTTCCATTGGTTTTCATGCAACTTAGGCTGCATATTTGGATAGAGCATTTCATCCTGAATCCAACCCAATTTGAATCACTAAATTTGGAGCTCTCTAGCAAAAGTTATGCAGATCAAACTTTGAACCAAATCTGGAATTCAAATTAATTCGGGAAAAGTTCAAACTCTGCCTGTGGGCCACAGGGCCACGTGTCGACCACTGAAACACGAGCCACACGGGTTACAGAGTATTTCCCGCATCGTCACAGTTCAATCCGAGGCCACAGAGAATCCCGTATGTTTAACTTCAGCCGCTGACGGGTGGGACCGACCACCTTCGTCTTCCTCCGGCTCCCGCGCGACCCCCGCCGCCGGAGCTCGCCGGAAAACTTCGGAACCCGGGCCTCCGTTCACTTCCCGTGCTCAAACTTGCCGTCAGCCCCTAATTTCGTGCGCTGATCACGGGGAGAGGGTTTCCCGACACCGACGTCGGCCCGAACCGAGCTTGCGACAGTGTGGCGGCTTAACCGAGCTTCGGCGATGTAGCGCCGCTGTTCTAGCTCGCCAAAAGCACGAAGGATTAGCGCTACAGCATCAGTGGAAGGTGTAGATCATCGACGTGTGCTCAATTTTGCTTGGAGAGGCCGCTAGCTATGCTGTCACCGTGCGCCCGAGGTGGTTTTTGCGGCGACAGTGTAAAAACTGGGCTTTCTTCGGCTAGGGTTGATGGAATCGGGCGCTGTTTGGTCGAGGAGGTCCGTAGGAGGCTGAGGATCATGACACCAGCACACAACTGGAAGCCCTCACATCTCGGGGGAGAATTTCCCGGTCTGGAGCCGGCGACCCGAAGAAACCGCCGTGAGTAAAACTCAAATTCCGGCTAGATGGTCCCATGAACTGACCCCGAACTCGGTGGACAGCAAGGAGAGGTGGTAACCAACCTTTTTCGTGGATTTGATGGGCGTGAAACACCGGAGTGGCTTGGTTTGAAGTCAAGTCACCGAGGTTGGTCCGCTGGGGAAGAACCGGCTCGCCGAGGCGATTGCAGCCCGCTGCACCCTCAGAACTGGCCTTGACAGCTTCAGGGAGTGTGGGCGACGTTGCTTTCAAGCTCGTCCGGGTGTCCACGGCTCAGGGAGAGGGTTGACGACGGGAGCCCGAGCGTGTGGGCACGGCGGCGGCAAAAGCTCCCGGAAACGGCGCTGTGGCGAGGAGGGCGCGTGGCTCGGACGTGGCTCGGTTCTGTGAGGTGTGCGCTCTCGGTGGGAGGACGATAAGGGCGAGGGGAACCGACGTCGAAGCAGCTCGGGAGCTGGCGGTCGCGTGGTTTCGGTGGCACGCGTACGCGCGTTCGGTCCTTCGAGCGAAAACAGTGATCCGGTTTGAGTCTGAACAGAGAGACTGTTGCTTATGTGCTAAGTCTCCCCCTCTCCTCAATGACAATTGGGTCCCACTCACCTCCTCTCCTAAATATCCCAATTTTGGCACATTGTAAACTTCAGCTCTGAGGAACTTAAATCCAAAAGTCATTTGGCAATTTGATAAGTTATTCCTCAGTTTTGAGTTTAAATTCAAATTTGGATGAAATTTACAAGTTCCTTTGATATTCCCTTCAAAGCACCTCCAAATTTGCTCCAAATTTGCCCCCTCTACAATTTGAACCTGGGGAGTTTGAATATGCCCTCTGATCTTTGAGTTGGTCATTGCAAATACAACTTTTTAAACATCAGTTTGCATTTTTCTTTTTGGAGATGGCCCCTCCTCTTTTGGGAGTGACCCTCTTAATTCAAACTGAATTCAATGTTTTTATTGCTCATGCCAACACTTTCATGAGTAAACAAAAGTTTTTGTAAATCCCATTTCTTGCATATAAACTCAACTTTATTCATAGCTCAAGTTTTCTATTCACATGTTTTGGGACTTTTACATTCCCCCCCCCCCTTAAAAAGAATCTCGTCCCGAGATTCATGATTAAGGACAGGGTGGAGAGGACAGTTACTCAACATACGCCTCTAACAACTCCGGATGATTGCGTTGCAAATATTTCTCGCTTTCCCATGTAGCTTCGTCGGACGTGTGATTTTCCCATAGCACTTTGAAAAATCGCAGCGTCCGATTCCTGGTTTCGCGAGTCTGTTCATCAATTATCCGGGTTGGTCGCTCAACATACGTGAGGTCCGGCTTCAAATTTTCTATGTCTCCCGTGAGAATCTCCGTTGGAACTTTTAAACACTTCCGCAACTGAGATATGTGGAAGACGTTATGCACTCCGGCTAAGGTTGCCGGCAGCTCCAAACGGTATGCCACGGTTCCACATCTTTCAATGATGACGAAGGGACCGATAAAGCGCGGAGCTAATTTTCCTTTCACTCCAAATCGGTGAATGCCCTTCATCGGAGATACGCGGAGGTATACGTGGTCCCCAACATGGAAATCCAGAGGACGACGTCTCCTATCTGCATAGCTCTTTTGTCTGGACTGAGCGGCTTTCAGATTTGCTTGAATAAGCCTTACCCGCTATTCTGCTTCATTTACGAGATCAATCCCGTAAGTTACCCTCTCGCCGGATTCACACCAGTTCAAGGGTGTGCGGCACTTCCGGCCGTAGAGAGCTTCATAAGGCACCATTTTGATACTTGATTGATACCCGTTGTTATATGAGAACTCCGCCAACGGTAAGTGATCATCCCAGCACTTACCGTGGTGGATGACACATGCTCTCAGCATATCTTCAAGTATTTGATTCACCCTCTCAGTTTGTCCATCGGTTTGAGGGTGATACGCAGAGCTTCGAATCAATTTAGTTCCCAAGGATGTGTGTAGCTGTTCCCAGAAACGGGATACGAACAGCTATCCTCTGTCAGAGACAATGGTACGGGGAACTCCGTGCAGTCATAAGATTCATGCTATGTATAACTCCGCATACTGCTTGGCGCTGTAGTTGGTATGCACCAGAATGAAACGTGCCGATTTGGTCAATCGATCAACGATTACCCAAATTGAGTCATGGTGGTGGGAGGTCATCGGCAATCCAACGATGAAATCCATACTCAAGTCTTCCCACTTCCATGCCGGTATTTGTAGCGGTTGCAGCAGGCCCGACTTCTTCACATGGTCGGCCTTAACTCTTCGACACGTATCACATTCTGATACGTATTTAGCAACTTCTCTCTTCATCCGGGTCCACCAAAATTTAGTCCTCAATTCTTGGTACATCTTGTTGCTGCCCAGATGAATAGAAAATTTGGATAAGTGAGTCTCATCCAAGATTTTCTTCCGCAGCCTCATATCACGGGGTACGACTATCCGGTCCTTGAACCATAGAGTGTCTTCATCATCTAACCGGAAACATTTCATTTCCCCGTTCCTCAATCTCCTTCTGATATGAGCCATGCCCTTGTCTTTCTTTTGAGCTGTCATAACCTCCTCTTTTATTGTGGGTATGAGGGCTAGGTTATGCAGAGCTCCATATGGAACCAAGTAAAGACTTGGTTCTTCCTCTTCCATCAGCGTAATAGTTAGGTTGTGAATATGAGACTTCCGGCTGAGTGCATCGGCAACCACATTTGCCTTGCCCGGATGATAATGAATTTCAATCTCATAGTCCTTGATCAGCTCCAACCATCGCCGTTGCCGCATATTCAACTCCTTTTGAGTGAATATGTACTTCAAACTTTTGTGGTCGGTGTAGAGATGAACCAGATTTCCCAATAGGTAATGTCTCCACATCTTCAAAGCTAATACTACGGCAGCAAGCTCGAGATCATGAGTTGGATAATGGTGCTCATGATTCCGTAATTGCCGTGATCCATATGCGACCACACGTCCTCCTTGCATGAGTACACAACCAAGCCCGACGCCGGATGCATCACAATAAACATCAAAAGGCTTGGTTGTATCCGGTTGAGCTAGAACCGGGGCTGTTGTGAGGTGTTTCACCAACGCTTGAAAAGCTTCCTCACATGGCTTGCTCCAATTATATTTGACTCCCTTCTTCAGTAGCTCCGTCATAGGTTTGGAGATTTTTGAGAAGCTCGGGATGAACCTCCGATAATATCCAGCCAAACCCAAGAAGCTACGGACTTCATGGACTGATGTTGGAGACTTCCACTTCAGCACTTGTTCAATCTTGCTTGGATCAACAGCAATGCCTTCTGCTGAAATAATGTGCCCAAGAAATGGCACTTGGTTGATCCAGAATTCACATTTACTAAACTTTGCATAGAGCTTGTGATCTCTCAGTCGTTGGAGCACAATATGCAAATGTTTAGCGTGTTCCTCTTCAGATTTGGAATAGACCAAGATATCGTCGATGAATACCACGACGAACTGATCCAGCTCCGGCATGAACACCGAGTTCATAAGATACATAAAGTGGGCCGGAGCATTAGTCAACCCAAATGACATGACAAGATACTCATAGAGTCCGTATCTTGTCGAGAATGCTGTTTTCGGGACATCTTCCGCTCGAATCTTGATTTGATGATATCCTGACCTTAAGTCCATCTTAGAAAAGACTTTAGCACCCACTAGCTGATCGAAGAGGATATCAATTCTTGGTAGAGGATACTTGTTCTTTATGGTCACAGCATTCAAAGGACGATAATCGACGCATAGCCTCAGAGTCTCATCCTTCTTCTTCACAAACAAAGCTGAGCAACCCCATGGTGATGAATTTGGACGAATAAACCCCTTGTCCATCAGATCTTTGAGTTGCTCCTTCAATTCCGCTAATTCATTCGGAGCCATTTTGTATGGTCTCCGAGAGATCGGCGTGGTTCCCGGTATCAACTCTATTTTGAACTCCACCTCGCGCTCAGGTGGTAGGCCTGGAAGATCTTCGGGAAACACGTCCGGATATTCACGGACTACCGGAATGTCTTCTAACTTGCACACCTTGGCATTACATACTTCCGGGCCTTTAGAAACCGCTTCGCCGAGATACAATGTTTGACGTCCGTGAAGTGGAGAGTCCAAGTGAACACTCCTGTTCTCGATGTCCAGGACAGCCTTATGGAAGGTCAACCATGATATTCCCAATATGGCATTGATTCCCTGATATTCGAGAATGATGAGGGTGGTAGGATAAATTTTTCCACCCAAGCAAAGTGGTGCTCGAGAAACGACTTCATTAGTTGTTATGTCTCCACCTGGCGAATGAATAAGGTAAGAACCTTTTGTGACAGTTGTGGATATCTGATCCCGGATTATCGTTGCCCGGCTAATGAAGTTATGTGTTGCACCAGAGTCGAATAAAATGACAACCGGCTTGTCATTTAGGGTGAACTTGCCGGCAAGAACAGGTCCTCCCTTTGGCAGATCATCGACTGACACATAATTAACCGTCCCCATTTTGGCCATAGCTTTTCTTTGCTGCCCAAGATTGCTCTGTGGAACTGGACCCGCAGACACTATGTTGCTGCTCGGTTCATTTGCTTCATTGACGTTGAGCTCGTTGTCAACATGAAGTGGGACAGCACTTGGTTCAGCTGAAAAATCACCTTGTTCACCTTCAACCTCTTGAGGGTAATAATATTCTAGTGCACCTTGTTGATACTGAGGTGCATAAGAAACAAGTTGCTGCTGCGGTGGAGGTGAATATGACCTCTGTGGAGTAGAAGAGTCATCACACTCCCAGAATGATTGCACCTCTTGTGGAATCTCTCGACTGGAAGGTGAACGGATTACCAACCGATACTTCTGAGGTAGACGATTGTCTTCATCTTGTGATGAGTCCCTCTCCCTCTTTTCTTTGAGGTAAAGGTTGGAATAATATTCTTGAGCAATAGCACAGCTCACGAACTCATCAAAATTCTCTTGGCTAACTTGAGCCAATTCACATCGCAACCTAGCGGTCAGCCCTCGATAGAAATGATAACCTTTCATGGCTGGTGATTTCACATAGTCAGGGACATATTGAGCTAAGCGATTGAATTCCTTCGCATACTCAATAACACTCATGTCCCCTTGCTTCAGACTCCAGAACTCATCCAGGCTGGTTTGCATTATGCCCGCAGGGATGTAACGAGCACGAAATGCAGCCTGGAACTCCGCCCATGTGACACGATGCCCTGCTGGTTGAACAGCAAGGTACTCTGCGCACCATGCTCCAGCAAAGCCGTGAAGCTGTTGAGCGGCATATAGAGTCTTCGAGAATTCGTCACATCGGATCAACCCAAACTTGGACTCAATGACACGTAACCAGTGATTTGCTTCACGATGGTCAGCCGCCTCAGAGAATACCGGCGGTTGTGTCGCCAAGAAATCCAGATACGTGCTCTGGGTTGGCATGTGATGTTGAGCTTCTCGATCTATGCCTTGCTGAACTAGAGTTTGGAGAGTTTCGTTCATCTTCGCCATAATTTCAGCCAATCCGGTTGGCGATGGCTCTTGTGATGAAGTCGAGTCATTCCCACCTCGACTGGAACCTCCAATCTCCATTTGAGAATGTGTACGTACCATACTGCACCGAAACAAAATTTTGAGTCCATCAAAATTCTATCTCAGTAGTAAGTAAAGATAAGTAAAACATGAACATGTCATGAACTTTATGAAAGCATAACCACAATCATGTTTAAACAAATCTTATGTACGCTAAGCTAATCAGCGGGACTACCCTGACCAGCTCACACAAACTCCAAATTTTACTCAAGTTATCAACAGATTCTTGACTTGAGTTCAACACCAAAGTTTTAGTAAACTTCAGTATCTTTCCAACGAGTACTTATAGGCTTCTTAAAGATTTTTCTACAGGAAGTTATGGCTTAAAACAGAAAGGTCCAGAGAGGTTTCTGGTACTGTCCTGGTTCTGAACAGTTTGCCTTCAACTGGGCTTTTCACCAATTTAACATGTGATTCTGCTCTGGAGGTCTACAAATAAATTGTAGAGCATTTGAGAATCTTTCCAGAACTGTATCATACACCTTGATTGGTGAAATATACTCAGAGTTATGCTCTGTCAAATTGCAGCAAGAATTCCTGCCAGAAACAGAGCACTCTGTTTTTTGAAAACTTTGACACCTAATTATACTCTCATTTGAATCTTAGCTCAAAATAAGAGTTCAGTAGCTAATACTTGTTTCAAACTTCCATTTTTAGTTGAAAGTTAGTTCATGAATCATTTCTTCATAGGGACGAGGTTATTATGTGTAGTACGGTGTCGATGCACCGTAAGAATATGTCGGTACTACGTTGCCTCACCAAAATAAAATCCTAAACCAGATTATACCGGCATATCCGTTTTATCAGTGGCACTAATACGGTCTCTCACACACGTGTACTACACGGGATAAGTACGTGGTTAGTACCTGTAGAAGAACACTCAATAGTGGTGCACTCAAAGGTTGTTTCATTTCAGGCAGTTCCATATTTGAAAGTAAATACAAACGCCCGTAACATTGTCATATGGCCGTCCTTGAGTTAAGCCACGTCTCAAGGCACGTGATCGTGTTTCAACACCACACGACGGGGAACCCGAGTATGTCATGAACGGGTCGTCACGGTTGGGAATGTTATCAACCCAATGGATACCACCTACTGCCCTGCAGGGCACGCCGATAGCAAGCGCTGCGTATGTCCTCCTGGGCTACTTCCAGACGAACACACTATCGCGTTACTGACCACACGATGGGGTCTCCACTTACTTGCCTAATGCACGCTAGGGATCAGCGTTTCATATGAACTCAGGAACATGAAGAGTCCAAGAGTTTCATATTAACATCTCACACCAAGCTGTGAGATCTAACCCTGAACCACTTTCCTCGTCAGGGGAGCTAACCGAAATTGATCCACTTTCGGTGGCGTTCCTTACCATTCTTACCAGAACGTAGGTGCGTCATTGCATAATCAAAATTGCAGAATTATAACAAGTAAGTTAGCAACACAACTTTAAGTAACTATACTACTATAGTCCTTATGTGGGCCTAATATCGTTTCCTCACCGTATCTTAAGTTTTTGTCGTAATACAATCCTTATTCCGTGCGCTATTACCAATGCGGCTCTGATACCATGCTGAGGGGGCCCGATCACGGGGTCGTGCCGCCTTGCCCGAGGGATCGCATTGGGTGGTGCCGTGTTATGCGGCACCCAACAGCACACATATAAGGAACACCGTATTACATAAACCAAAGCGGAAGCTTACAACTGTTCTTTGTAAATAATTTACGTAAAATAGCTACAGCGGAAGTCTATAAACAGCTCACGATGAATATCTAAGAAGCACTCGAGAAGAGATCCAGCCCGCGGACTCCTCTCGCTAGCAACACGAAGACATGGCAGCGGCTAGGTTCTCCAAGGGTGACATGACTCGGAAGTTCCCGAGTCTCACCGGACAACCTTCTTTATATCGTCGATGTTTACCTGCAAAACCACTTATATAGCAAGAGTGAGCACAAAGGCTCAGCAAGACTTAACCGTCTCTCCTAAAGCATGGAACTCTATATGAATGTAATCTAACACCTAAGCCTGTCCTTTGCGAAAAGACTCGCCTACAAGTTCATCCTTAACTTTCAGGTTTTAGCCATAATAGTAGTGACCTTGCGCCCAGCAACATTGGAACTCCACAATCAAACAAGAAACGCTTCATTCCAATGTTACTTGTCCCAAGGTGAAAAATAAATTTAGTTTGCTCTATCTCTACTTCAAACATGGTTTTCATGCAACTTAACATAATCACAACAGCAATTATACTTTTTGCAAACTGTTTCCACACAAGTTGATTAACTACGTCACAACATGGGAGCAAGCGGTACTCAATAACCGCGAGGGACGGTGATTCGAATCAAACACTACCCGGATAACTCGACACATACGCCCGCCTCTGAAGACCCAACTCTGGCGTCCTTCATTACGTCGTTTGTGGCAACCTTTCTCAGGACACTAGACTGTAGAACCGGTCGCGCCGTCTCGGGCTCATAGGTCTAACGAGACGATGTGGTATGCCTCTACAATCCAGTGAACCTGGTACATCGGTTTCCTGGTTCCCATATATCAGTAAGCATCCGGTACACAACTCAATACTTGCTCCTGGACGCGGCATACGCATCGGTCCTTAACCGACACAGGCAGAGCTACTCGACCAAGACCTCGTCTTGTCGCAGCCTAACCCCTCTGCCCGGTCTCATCTTTAGAAATGTAAAGTTTAGTTTGCTTCCTATCCCAACCACACTTATGATATTCTGAACTATAGCTCGCGAGTAGTTTCCACCTACTCGTCTTCTACCGGATGTCCTAGTCTATTTAGCACGGCCTTATTCTACAGCGATGACACAATGCTACCCTTGACCTCAGGGATTCATGTTTGGTTATGCAAGTGGAGTATCAACATCCTTGACCTAATGCACATACAAACCTTGACCAAATGTAGTGAACAAAGGGAAAACTTTAAAAACAACTTAAGTGCAAACCGGGGCTTGCCTTGGTTTTGCAGGTGACTAAAGTCAGTTGAGAGAAAGTCAGTTTCTGATGTATTGAAGCTCACTCCTGCCCTTCTTGTTCCTTCATCCAAGTTCACCTCCTCCTTCTTCACTTTCCACGTTTAATCACTACACGTTAGGAACATGCATATCTTTAATTGTAAAACTTTTTTCTAACAAATGCTACAGACAAGTTTGAAACTGGAACTTTGTTTAAGAATTTAAAATGACACTGGGGTGGTGGTTTGGATGTGTGTCTAAGCACTATCCTCAAGTGAGAAGTGAGGTTCATCACTTGGGTGGTGATCACCTCATGAGGTTGAATAGGACATAATGATCCAGGGCTCCAATGGATCTGGGAATTTTCTTGGGGGTTCCTTGTCACAAGAAAGTCCTCTGGACCAAAATTCACAACATTGCACTAAGTGGATCACCCAGAACAATTCCCTAAGCATTTAAGCGTAAAGGAATTAATTCTGATTAAACTTGCACTTTCATGCAAATTCAAGTGAACTATAATTTCATACATAGCTCAGGGAGTATGCATGAATTTTCCTAGGATTTTTGGAGCTAAGGAATGGCCAGAACTGAATTTCCAAGTTTTTGGAAATTTCCTGAAAATGTTTCTGTATTCATTCGAATACAGAAACATGAAATTGGAATTATTCTAACTAAATCAACTCCAAATGAGCTGAAACTTTTACAGGAGTCTCCTAATATCCTGAAGAATATCCTGGCAAAATTTGGGGAATTGTGGATGAACCAAACTCCCTCTAAAATTCTTTTGCTGAAAAGCTTTAAAGACTTTTTCAGAATTTTCTATTGGTTTTCATGCAAATTGGGTTGCATATTTGGATAGAGCATTTCATCCTGAATCCAACACAATTTGAATCACTAAATTTGGAGCTCTATAGAAAAAGTTATGCAGATCCAAAGTTTGAACCAAATCTGGAATTCAAATTAATTCGGGAAAAGTTCAAACTCTGCCTGTGGGCCACAGGGCCACGTGTCGACCGCTGAAACACGAGCCACACGGGTTACAGAGTATTTCCCACATCGTCACAGTTTGATCCGAGGCCACAGAGAGTCCCGTATGTTTAACTTCAGCCGCTGACGGGTGGGACCGACCACCTTCGTCTTCCTCTGGCTCCCGCGCGACCCCCACCGCCGGAGCTCGCCGGAAAACTTCGGAACTCGGGCCTCCATTCACTTCCCGTGCTCAAACTTGCCGTCAGCCCCTAATTTCGTGCGCTGATCACGGGGAGAGGGTTTCCCCACACCGACGTCAGCCCGAACCGAGCTCGCGACGGTGTGGCGGCTTAACCGAGCTTCGGCGATGTAGCGCCGCTGTTCTAGCTCGCCAAAAGCACGAAGGATTAGTGCTATAGCATCAGTGGAAGGTGTAGATCATCGACGTGTGCTCAATTTTTCTTGGAGAGGCCGCTAGCTATGCTGTCACCGTGCGCCCGAGGTGGTTTTTGCGGCGACAGTGTAAAAACTGGGCTTTCTTCGGCTAGGGTTGATGGAATCGGGCGCTGTTTGGTCGAGGAGGTCCATAGGAGGCTGAGGATCATGACACCAGCACACAACTGGAAGCCCTCACACCTCGGGGGAGAATTTCCCGGTCTGGAGCCGGCCACCCAAAGAAACCGCCGTGAGTAAAACTCAAATTCCGGCTAGATGGTCCCATGAACTGACCCCGAACTCGGTGGACAGCAAGGAGAGGTGGTAACCAACCTTTTTCGTGGATTTGTTGGGCGTGAAACACCGGAGTGGCTTGGTTTGAAGTCAAGTCGCCGAGGTTGGTCCGCCGGGGAAGAACCGGCTCGCCGAGGCGATTGCAGCCCGCTGCACCCTCAGAACTGGCCTTGACAGCTTCAGGGAGTGTGGGCGACGTTGCTTTCGAGCTCGTCCGGGTGTCCACGGCTCGGGGAGAGGGTTGACGACGGGAGCCCGAGCGTGTGGGCACGGCGGCGGCAAAAGCTCCCGGAAACGGCGCTGTGGCGAGGAGGGCGCATGGCTCGGACGTGGCTCGGTGCTGTGAGGTGTGCGCTCTCGGTGGGAGGACGATAAGGGCGAGGGGAACCGACGTCGAAGCAGCTCGGGAGCTGGCGGTCGCGTGGTTTCGGTGGCGCGCGCATGCGCGTTCGGTCCTTCGAGCAAAAACAGTGATCCGGTTTGAGTCTGAACAGAGAGACTGTTGCTTATGTGCTAAGTCTCCCCCTCTCCTCAATGACAATTGGGTCCCACTCACCTCCTCTCCTAAATATCCCAATTTTGGCACATTGTAAACTTCAGCTCTGAGAAACTTAAATCCAAAAGTCATTTGGCAATTTGATAAGTTATTCCTCAGTTTTGAGTTTAAATTCAAATTTGGATGAAATTTACAAGTTCCTTTGATATTCCTTTCAAAGCACCTCCAAATTTGCTCCAAATTTGCCCCCTCTACAATTTGAACCTGGGGAGTTTGAATATGCCCTATGATCTTTGAGTTGGTCATTGCAAATACAACTTTTTAAACATCAGTTTGCATTTTTCTTTTTGGAGATGGCCCCTCCTCTTTTGGGAGTGACCCTCTTAATTCAAACTGAATTCAAAGTTTTTATTGCTCATGCCAACACTTTCATGAGTAAACAAAAGTTTTTGTAAGTCCCATTTCTTGCATATAAACTCAACTTTATTCATAGCTCAAGTTTTCTATTCACAAGTTTTTGACTTTTACATGGACATGTGAGGGAGTTAAAAATTTTCTCTAGCCCATGCTCAACACATGTTAACCTAGGGGAAATAATTACACTCCTAAAACTCTAACTCGTGTGCACCTCCTCTATGAGTAGAGTGGGGGGGGGGATTTAAACGCAATTTGAATCTTTTGAAAGGATTTCTATTCAGATTGTCCAAAGGCCTATATGTGAGATCATAGATGCATCTCTCATATATTCAAGAGCCTAAGTTTCAAATTTGGAGAATTTTGGAGCTCATCTACCATTTATTTGGAGGAATATTTGCGAGCACATTCAAATTCAAATTTGAATTTGGAAACTGAGCCAAATGTGCTCAATATTGAAATCAGGTTTCATATTCAATTTTTTCACATCATGTTTGGCCTCTCCTCCAAATTTGTGGAGCTTTGGACAATGTTTATGTAAGGGCCTCAGTTTTTGACACCCATTTGCAGTGTTCATCCCCACACCACACACCTCATTTGAGGAAAAATGATGAACACAAATAAAGAGCAAGTAACAATTATCAACATGCTCATTAGGGAACAAACTCACACATTGCAAAAGTGGTACTTCCCACAGGTGATATAGATGGGCTGGACATATGAAAACTCCTACACTTTGCCAAGGATGTCCATGCCAAGTTTCACCCAAATTCAAAACATTTTTTGAGGTCATCTTGGGTGTAGATAGGAAAGGGGCAGTTTGAAAACATATTCAAATTCAAACTGTTTTCACCCACTGAATTTAAAAGTGGAAGGCATATTCTTGCTCAGCACATTTTTGTGAGCTCACACACCAATTTTCACTCCATTTGGAGTTGATCTTGACATGAGCTAAGGGGGAGAAATTCAAACTTTATTTGAATTTCAAACTGCACTTGTGCTGAAATTCATTCAAACCAAACCTCATTTGAACTTTGATCAATTCAAATGGCTCTTGGGTGAATAATTTGAGTTGCCAAGGGTAGAATAGGGTTCACTGTTTACCACAGCTGTTAGGAATAAATTTCAGAGGTTAAAAGAGGAGTGGGACCCACATGTCAGCCTCAGCCTCAAAGCAAACCGACTGAACCACAGTTCAGTCGGTTCCCGGCTGCTGTGCGCGCGCGCCACCGAAGGGGGCAGCCGGCGCCAGCTCCTGCTGCGTGCCCCAAGCCGGAGACCAGACCGCCGGGCTATTTATTCCCTCCCCGGTGTGCTTCAGTCGCCATTCCTCGAGCTGCCGACGCACACGACTTGTTTTTCCCACTGCCATCGCCGCCGCTCGAGTTCCTGCTTGATCAAGCCGATCGCAGCTCCCTCTTTCCATTCCAAGGTCCCAGCAAGGTACTAGCAACCATCCTCCATCCTTCCCATTGATAGAAATCGATTGAAACCGAGTGATATCGGCTGTGCCGAAAGATCAAACTCGGAACTGGAAACCGCCGCACCTCGGGCTCTCGTGGACAGCCCAACCTGGGCGTTGTCACGCCCGAGCCAAGGCACCCTTGGACGCGCAAGTGATCGGTGCTGCTCATCCCCGAGCCACAGCTCGAGTGGTTGCTCACTGGCGGCGAATTTCCACTTTTCCCCTTTCTGTGTGCAGAACGACCTTCGGGTACGATTCTGTTTAATTCGTGCTCTAGAAAGGATTAGAGGGCCTCAGGCCACTCCCACACGAACTAGACACGGTGACGCACGAGTTGCCTTCACAACTCTGGGCCGGAGAACTTCTGTGCCCGGCGTAATTCAAGGTCTACTAATGGCGGAACGCACGGGGGGTATCGGGCGCACGGTGAGGACCGATTTCGGGCCTTCCCCGAGCTGCCCCGAGTTCATGTCGACCTTCTCTGAGGTCCGCTGATGCTCCCCGACCGGTTTCCCAAGTAGCTGAGGCACTAGGAGCATCAGTCGACATGGCCGAAGTCGTTCCGATATGGCGGCTCGTCGCCGACCATGCTCCGGCCGTTGTCATGAGCAGCTGACCCTCGGATCATGTTCCCCAAGTAAAAGTAGGCAGGGGCGGCCAGAATCAAGAAGTTTGGAGCGGTACAGCAGCCGGCGGCGAGCTCTCCGGCGAGGTCCCTCGGCGGCGGAGCGCGGGTGTCGCGGGGTTGAAGAAGGGGGTGGACCCCAGCTGTCAGCGGCCGATATTTTGAATCGGGATCCGGCTGCGGCCGGGATCGGGTGTGCTGGCGCGCAAAAGCCTTGTGGGCCGCGGTGTGCTGTCGCTTCGGCGTGCGACGCGTGTCTCCTGGGCCCACGCGCGAGTTTAAACTTTTCCCCGATTTTCAGATTTCCTTCAAACTTCAAATCCTTATAACTTTGGCTAGAAAGCTCCAAATTGAGTGAACCAAATTTTGCTGGATTCAGCTCTTTGAGTACTTTCCAGAAAATCAAGTGTCACTTCATGAGATTCCTTAATTCTCCAGAATTAATTCCTTAAAGTTTAAACTGTTAGGAATTTTAACTGGAGAATCATTTGGAGGAAAATCCTGAAATTTTGCTGAGATGTTCACCAAAATATCCTTGAACTACCATAAAAATTTCAGATCCATTTGAGCTCATTTAGTCCACCTAATGGTGTGATTAGTAAAACTGTTCCAGAGAAAATAGAAAATGTTCAGAAACATTTTCAGAATTTTCTCTGAAATTGTTTAGCTCATATCTTTAGTTAGAGACTTCCAAATTAAGTGAGACCAATTCCATTAGAACCCTCTGAAAATCTAGTTTTCAGAAAGTCATAGTTTGTTTCATGAAAATACCTAGAACACCCTAAAAGCCTTTAATTAAGGTCAAGGACATAATTATTTGTGGAGGGCTCAAATGAGCTTTGCTGCAACTAAAACTTGACCAAGTCTCTGTTTAGGTTGTAACCAAGCCACAGTAAAAGTTTCACAGTCATTAGGTCTATCTAGTAAAGGTTATAGACTTCACAACTTCAAAGTTAATACAAAAGCATTTAATTAATACATACATTGTTCTTATCATGTAGTCGCTAAGGTCGAGGAGGAACCCGAAGTCCTAGACTTCGTTACTCCGGAGGAACAGCTAGCCTACGACCAAGAGCAGCAAGGCAAGCCCCGGTTTGCATTAACCATTTTATAAATTTTTATTGTTTTGAGCACATACTTGTTTTCTTTATATTGTGCATCAGAGTCTTGTTTGGAAACCCCACTGCATAGCCAAGAAAACCATGGGTTGGGGTTTAGGATTGCAAACCCCGTTAGCCACTGCATTGCTAGGATAGAGTAGGATTCGGTACAAGTCGAGTAGTTGGAACTACTCGCGAGAATAGGCTAGAGGCACATTGCTCGGGTAGAGATAGCACATGATACACATGGCAAGAAAATGAGACCGAGCGGAGAGTAAGGGCAGCAGGACTTTGGGGCCTGTGTGCTGTAGCTCCGCTTGTGTCGATTGAGGACCGAGCCGTGTGCGGGCCTGTTGAACAAGCTAGAACAGTACCGAAGACCTACCGGCTATATGGGAACCGGGAAACTGATGTAACTCGGGTAGCTGGGTATTGAGGCATTGCCCGTCGTTCAGAGGGTAGGTTGAGAGCTCGGGGTGTAAATCAGCTGGCGGCACAGAGATGCGCGTGCAGGGACCTCTTGCTCGGGACGATGGGACCGGTTCAATATTTGGCTAACGGGTGAAAGGTAGTCGCGTACGGCGTCCGTGATGGTTGTTGTAGGCAACATCGAGTACGGGCGTACGTGACGGGTTATTCGGGTAACCCTGCAGGTGTAAATCGATTATAATCGCCGTCCCTCGCGGTCAGTGAGTACCACTTGTTCACTGTACCGTGACGTAGAAAGAACAGGCTAGTTACATGTTAAAATGTTGCTGATTGAAAGCTGGACATTGATTGTTAATGATATGCTGTAGCTTAGTGCTAACTAAAGTTCTTTTCAACTTTGGGCAAAGTACATGAGAGAAATGCGTTTCTTGTTTGATTGCGGCTCTCTCATGTGCCTTAGCGTAAAGTTCTCCACAACCTGCTGCTAAAACTTGAAAGTAAGGTTTTACTAATTAGGCGAGTCCTTGCAAATAATTTTTACCTCATGCAACCCATCACCCTCATGTAGAAGTTTCATGTTTAGGTGAGACGGGTCAGACTTGCTGAGCCTTCGTGCTCACTGCTTGTGTTTGAAGCTTTTGCAGGGTTCTATGAGGAAGGGACTCCCGAAGAGGAGACGGAACCCCAGGAGGGGAACCCCGTCGAGTGGGAGTCGTGCACGCCGCAGAGTTAGTGTGCGAGTGTGCTAGCAAGGACACGTTCGAGGGCTGAACGTGCACTTGATGCTTAGTCTACGCCCGCGAGTGTGGACTAAACTTATTTTGATGTAAACATGTTAATAAACTTGTTTATGTAATAAAGCTTCCGCTTCCGCTTTGTACCTTTGACGTGTGTTATACGGTGTTGTGCAATGCAGCACCCCTCAGCGTGATCCTGGCTCGACAGGACCAGTGGGGTCGTGTCAGCGTGGTATCAGAGCTCGCTTGAGGTTTAACACAGTACAAAGGTCTTCTTTTTCAAAAATCCAGTGAGGAACGAGTTAGTAGCCCGTATAAGGATGTTATTAGTATATAGAAAGTGGCTTATTAACTTATTTGTTATGTCGGAAAATCGTGCATCTCGGGACGTTCATGTCTTGGGGGGTGCACGTAAGCGCTGTCCACCAGTGCGCACAAGCTGAAGGGTGGAGCCCCACGGGTGGCAGGTAACCCGACCCGCTTTGATATCCTCTACGACTCTTCATGTCGTTTGGGGTATTCGAGCAACGTCTGTCCCTGGCGTGCGTGGTGCAACATGGGAGACCCCGTCACGTGGTCTGAAACGTGAACACGTAACTCAAGACGTGTTTGGCTTGAGAACATCCGGGCGAGTGATGACGGCCGGGTGTACAAACTGTATGGATTCCGGGCTCGGTGTGCAGCCGAGTCTGATGATTGTTTGAGTTTCTGCAGGTAGCCTTACCACGAAACGGTAGACGTGTAGCATCCGTGTGCGAGTGACGAGTAGTGCCACTGAACTAACGAAGCCGGCTAAATCCGGTATAGGTTTTTCCTTTGTGAGGACGTAGTACCGACATAATCTGGTGACGCCTCGACGTCACACCCAACTAAATGAACAACTTCATTTAAAAACTTGAAGGTTTTGATCCAAAGTAGTAAAACTTGATGTAACTCCTTCCCTTGAACAGGATATTCAAAGTTAATAAATTTTCAACTTATAGGATGTTAAGGACAGAGCACTCTGTTTTCAGCTAAATCAAGGCTGAAGTTAATCAGAGGTTAGAGGTTGAGTTCTTTCGAGGTTGGGGTCGTATGATACATTTCTGGAAAGCTTTGGAGGAGCTTTACAACTTTTCTGTTGAGTTCCAGAGGTGTTTCATCCCTTAACCACTCGAAAAATGCAGTAGAGTTGAAACTGTCCAGAAAACAGGACGGAGCAAAGACTCTCTGTAGACTCTCTGTAAATTAAGCATAACTTCCTGCATAAAAAAAATCCAAAAATAGAAAATGAGGTGGTTCTGGGAAGCTTATGAGATGGGTTACAACTTTGTAACAGAAAGTTTTGTCAGATTAGGAACAGAATTAACTGGAATTCTTGGATCAAATCAGTACCTAAGGCAGGGAGGTGCTGTCCAATTGTTCCCAGAAATTCTGTTAACTTTGACATCTCATAACTTTTGAACCAGAGCAGATCTTAGGCCAACCAAATACTTTCTGGAAAGCTATTGAAGTTAACTTTAACTTTGATGTTGAGCTCCAGGACTGGTTTTGCTTTTAACCTGGCCTAAATCAGATTGATATGGAAACTGGTCAGGGCTGTCATGGGAACAGCAGATCAGCAGTCAAATTTGTTTAAAAATTTGAACTATGTTTCCAAGTGTTAAGGGTTCAATGACATATCTTATGTTATAACTCAATGGTTTACTGTTTAAATAAATATTTGACATTTCTCAAATATATTTTTACAGATGGCAGCAGATAAACGGTTGGAGAACGGGTGGGTAGTTTCCCACTGCTCTGACCGTAGCGGCTACCCGGGAGCATTGTGGCTAATGCTCCAATATTTCGGGTACAACCAGATGCCGCAATACTTCGCCAAGGAAGAAGGCGAAGAGGGGAACAAGACGTGGACGATCCATGTCGAGGTTCCTGCAGGGCCTACGCCACCCGGTTGGGTGCCATTCACCGTCACGGTGAGAGGAAGACAACCGGAAGGGATGTGGCAAGTGGCAGCCCGTGACACTATGTCACGTTTCTGCCAACTACACGTACAGGCTATGGAGGGAACTCCATACGCACTCGTTCCTGTGGAGGGACGAGCTCAGCATGTGTGGGAAGAGAGGTACCTAGAGGCAACAAACCCGAGTTGCCCAAGGTACAACCCCGCGGAGGCAAATCTCAGCCTCCAAATGAGGGCGGGAAACGCTGTGATGGACAGCCAAGCTGTTCATACGGAGCATCTCGCCACCAAGCTCAAGGAGAGCACAAGCCGTGGAGATCATTTTGAGAGTGCTCACAGTGCACTCCGCAATGTGCTCCTTCCGACGATCAAGCGACTGAATGAACAACACAATCAGTTGCGTCGTCTGAAGAAGGCAAAGAAGAAGAGCCGGGTTGACATTGCGGCGTTGCAAGAGCTGGTGCAGACCCTAACCCAGCAGAATGAGGACCTTGCTCAAGAGCGGGACGACGCTATTGAGGAAGGACAAGGCTGGGAAGAGGACTACAACCAGGCTATGGACGAGGTGCATGCATTGCAGGACCTCGTGCCCCCGGTATTGGGCGTACCGGTAGTCTTGGGTCTTCCAGCCATGGGAGAACCTGGAATGGGAGAAGAGGTGGTAGACCCCGAGCCACCAGCAGAGGTACCGGAGGAGGACGACCCACAGGAGGTCGAGTTCTACTCCGAGTAGGGGGTTACGGTTGCCAAGTAGGGCAACTAGGGTAGCGTAACCCAACTTTTGTAATCGGTGACATGTCGTGTAGACAGTAGCGTATGTATAGGTAGTGACGACATGAGCACGACTTCTCGGAGATCCGAGAATAATGTATCTTGTATAAAGTTTATGCTTTATCAATATATGTGAATGTTGTGCAAGTTAATCATGCGTCGCTTCAATACTTACTCCTGTTTATGGAATTTTGAGTAAGACATGTGCTAATTGCTGCTGTGTTGAATTTCAGAATGACGCGTACTCGTGCCAACCCCGATGTTGGAGGTACTAGCCAAGGGGGAGAGACCTCCCAACCACCTCCCGAGGACTCCTCGGGACAGCAGCAGCAACAGCAACAGCAAACACCGCCACCGCCACTGCCAACGGTTACATTGGCCGACATTGTCGCGGCAATGGCGGGTTCACATCAGCAGCACACAGAGCTGCTGCAAACGTTAATTGCGAATACGTCTCGCCCGGAGAGACGTCAAGATCGTGAGGAGCGCCAACAGAGCTCCTACTCTGACTTCCTGGCGACTCATCCCCCTGTATTCTCAAGGGCGGATGAACCACTTGACGCGGACAACTGGCTCCGCGCCATAGAAATGAAGTTCGGGCTGCTCCAAATCAGCGAGCAGCGCAAGACTCAGTTCGCGGTCCAGCAGCTCCAAGGATCCGCGAGCGCGTGGTGGGCCAACTTTTGTGCTTCACAACCCACCGACCGAGTGATGACCTGGGCGGAGTTCCGGACGGCCTTCCGGGCCTATCATATACCGCCCGGTTTGATGAAGAGGAAGACGCAGGAATTCCTACACCTGCAACAAGGGAGCCGGAACGCGCTGGAGTACTCCAGAGCGTTCAACGATCTCGCACTCTACGCGTCGTATCACGCAGATACGGACGAGAAGCGGCGGGACCACTTTTACCAGGGGCTTAACCCGCTCCTGAAGGACAAGCTGGCGATGTTCAATCGCGGCAGCCTCAACGACATAATTGATGCTGCGATTGTTCAGGAAGACTCCGGCAAGGAGTTGGCGGCGGCAGAGCGAAAGCGAAGCGCGCCGCAGAGCAGCGGAGAAGGAGGCGGTCCTTCTCAGAAGTTTCGGATGGTGAATCGCCCACCATCAGGTCCGCGCTGGCAGCCACCACAACGGTCGATGCCGTTCCGCGGTCGGCCATATTCTTCACCGGCATTCCGGCCGGCACTGCCAGCACCACCGCAACAACAACAGCAGCAGCGGGCGATGCCGCGTGCGTTTGCACCTCCGCAACGCATGCCGGGCTTTCGTCCCCCGAGTACTCCACCAGCAGCGGCCACATGTTACAAGTGTGGTCGTCCAGGACACTTCGCGAGCAGTTGCCCGGAGAGGCAAGGCGGCGGAGTGGCACCACAGTTTCCGGGGAGGAATCAACCCCGGAACCCTACTAATGCGCGGCGGGCAAACCCTAGGCCCGGTACTGTCCACCAGCTTGCCATTGAGGACGTGCCGGAGGGCGAGCCAATCCTTGCGGGTATGTTCCAACTCCACCAGCATCCCGCTATAGTACTATTTGATTCAGGCGCCACGCATAATTTTATTAGCCAAGCTTTCATTGCTAAACACAGCTTGCCAATACTACCCACCGATAGTCCATATTTAATTTATTCACCGGGTGGGAAGATTTCAGCAAGCGTAATGGTCTCCAAAGCACCATTATGCTTAGCGGGTAGAGTGTACCCCACGTCTCTCATTATCTTAGAGGGACAGAAGGTCGATGTCATCCTAGGGATGTCGTGGTTAACCCACCACGGCGCTGTTTTAGACACCGTCCTTCGAGTCGTGCACTTAAACTCAGAAGTGCACGGTTCTCACTCATTATTTCTGGACAGTCCAGAAATAAAACTTCCAAGTGTCTATCAAGCCACAACCATCAGATTGGAAGACATTCCAGTGGTCCGAGAATTCCCTGATGTATTCCCGGATGATTTGCCGGGGATGCCACCCGATAGAGAGGTGGAGTTCAAGATTGAACTTGCACCGGGAACCATGCCAATATCCCGAAGGCCGTACAAGATGGCGCCCAAGGAGTTGGCTGAACTGAAGACTCAGCTCACGGACCTTCTGGAGAAGGGTTTTATTAGGCCAAGCTCCTCGCCATGGGGCTGTTCGGCATTATTTGTCAAAAAGAAGGATGAAACGTTGCGGCTTTGCGTGGACTACCGTCCATTAAATGCCGTAACCATCAAGAACAAGTACCCGTTGCCACGGATCGACATGTTGTTTGATCAGTTGGTCGAAGCAAAGGTCTTTTCCAAGATGGATTTAAGATCCGGGTACCATCAGATTAAGATCAGGGCTGAGGACATTCCAAAGACAGCTTTTTCGACAAGGTACGGACTTTATGAGTACCTGGTCATGTCCTTTGGCCTCACCAATGCTCCAGCTCACTTCATGTACTTAATGAACTCGGTGTTCATGCCAGAGCTGGACAAGTTTGTCGTGGTCTTCATCGACGACATCCTGGTATATTCCAAGTCGGAGGAAGATCACAAGAAACATCTGCGTATAGTCTTGCAACGGCTGCGGGATCACAAGTTATACGCAAAGTTCAGCAAATGCGAGTTTTGGATATCGCAAGTGCCTTTCCTCGGGCATATCATCTCAGCGGAGGGTATCGCTGTGGACCCGAGCAAAATCACGCAAGTGCTGAATTGGAAATCCCCGAGAACTGTTCATGAGGTACGGAGTTTCCTCGGACTCGCGGGATATTATCGGAGGTTCATTCCGAACTTCTCGAAGATTGCCAAGCCAATGACAGAGCTGCTGAAGAAGGCTACCAAATATGTTTGGAGTCCAGCATGTGAAGCAGCATTCAAGGCTTTAGTCAAGCACCTAACATCAGCACCGGTTTTGGCGCAGCCAGACACAACAAAACCGTTCGATGTGTACTGCGATGCATCCGGCATTGGGCTCGGATGTGTGCTGATGCAAGACCGAAGAGTGGTTGCGTATGGATCACGACAGCTTAGGAACCATGAGCAAAATTATCCAACTCACGATTTGGAGCTCGCTGCCGTGGTACTTGCACTGAAAATGTGGAGGCACTACCTACTCGGTAACCTCGTACATTTATATACCGACCACAAAAGCCTCAAGTACATATTCACTCAGAAGGAGCTGAACATGAGGCAACGAAGATGGTTAGAACTGATAAAGGATTACGAGATAGAGATCCATTATCATCCGGGCAAGGCAAACGTTGTGGCAGACGCGCTAAGCCGCAAGTCACACGTCAATAATCTGACCATCACACCGTTGGAAGAGAGCGAACCACCACTACATGTGATTCCACATGGAGCTCTCTACAACCTAGCTTTGATCCCCACCATCCGTGAAGAGATAGCGGCAGCCCAGAAGAATGACAAGGGCATATCACATTTGCGGAGACGTGTAGACAGTGGGGAGTTGAAATGTTTCCGGAAGGACGGAGACGGCGTCCTATGGTTCAAGGACCGGATCGTCGTACCCCGAAACCCGGAGTTACGGAAGAAAATCTTTGATGAGGCTCACTTATCAAAGTTTTCTATTCACCCCGGCAGCAACAAGATGTATCAAGAACTCAGAAGCAAGTTTTGGTGGACACGGATGAAGCGAGAGACTGCAAAATACGTGTCCGAGTGTGATACATGTCGACGGGTGAAGGCAGACCACATGCGGAAACCGGGACTGCTGCAACCACTGGGCATTCCTGCCTGGAAGTGGGAGGACGTGAGCATGGATTTCGTCGTCGGTTTACCCACCACCTTACAGAAACATGATTCTGTGTGGGTGATCGTCGATCGGCTCACCAAAGTTGCCCATTTCATCCCGGTCAACACCAACTACAACGCCAAGAAGTACGCTGAACTGTACATATCACGGATTCTATGCTTATACGGCGTACCCCGTACTATCGTATCGGACCGGGGCACTTTATTTGTGTCCTGTTTTTGGGAGCAGCTCCACGCTGCCTTGGGGACGAAGCTGATCCGTAGTTCAGCCTACCACCCGCAGACGGATGGGCAAACGGAGCGGGTAAATCAAATCTTAGAAGACATGCTACGAGCTTGCGCTATCGACCACGGCAAGAACTGGGATGATCACTTGCCGTTAGCCGAGTTCTCGTACAACAATGGGTACCAAGCCAGCATCAAGATGGCGCCCTACGAGGCGCTATACGGGAGAAAATGCCGCACACCATTGAATTGGTGTGAGTCTGGCGAGAGGGTTACCTTCGGGATTGATCTTGTCAACAACGCGGAAGAAAAGGTTCGATTAATTCAAGCGAACCTAAAAGCCGCTCAATCCCGACAGAAACAGTATGCGGACCGGAGAAGGCGTCCGTTACAATTCGAAGCTGGAGACCACGTATATCTACGAGTGTCTCCAATGAAGGGCGTAAACAGATTTGGGGTGAGAGGAAAGTTAGCACCCCGATTCATCGGTCCATTCCAGATTACCGAAAGATGTGGATCGGTGGCATACCGGCTAAGATTACCAGAAGCACTTTCCGGTGTGCACGACGTCTTTCACATTTCCCAGCTGAGGAAGTGTCTCAAGCTATCAACTACCGTTCAGCTGGAAGACATTGAAGAACTGCAACCGGATCTCACCTATCGGGAGGAACCGGTGCAGATTATTGATGAAAAGGCCCGAACCACACGCAACCGTACGTTGTGGTTCTACAAGGTTCTGTGGAGTAATCACTCCATGGATGAAGCGACATGGGAGAGCGAAGAATTCCTTCGCACTAACTACCCCGACTTTCTCACGTCGCATATCCGGTAATTTTTCCACCGTCCTCTCTCTCATTTTCACCTTATAATCTCGGGACGAGATTCTTTTAAGGGGGGAGGAATGTAAGGGCCTCAGTTTTTGACACCCATTTGCAGTGTTCATCCCCACACCACACACCTCATTTGAGGAAAAATGATGAACACAAATAAAGAGCAAGTAACAATTATCAACATGCTCATTAGGGAACAAACTCACACATTGCAAAAGTGGTACTTCCCACAGGTGATATAGATGGGCTGGACATATGAAAACTCCTACACTTTGCCAAGGATGTCCATGCCAAGTTTCACCCAAATTCAAAACATTTTTTGAGGTCATCTTGGGTGTAGATAGGAAAGGGGCAGTTTGAAAACATATTCAAATTCAAACTGTTTTCACCCACTGAATTTAAAAGTGGAAGGCATATTCTTGCTCAGCACATTTTTGTGAGCTCACACACCAATTTTCACTCCATTTGGAGTTGATCTTGACATGAGCTAAGGGGGAGAAATTCAAACTTTATTTGAATTTCAAACTGCACTTGTGCTGAAATTCATTCAAACCAAACCTCATTTGAACTTTGATCAATTCAAATGGCTCTTGGGTGAATAATTTGAGTTGCCAAGGGTAGAATAGGGTTCACTGTTTACCACAGCTGTTAGGAATAAATTTCAGAGGTTAAAAGAGGAGTGGGACCCACATGTCAGCCTCAGCCTCAAAGCAAACCGACTGAACCACAGTTCAGTCGGTTCCCGGCTGCTGTGCGCGCGCGCCACCGAAGGGGGCAGCCGGCGCCAGCTCCTGCTGCGTGCCCCAAGCCGGAGACCAGACCGCCGGGCTATTTATTCCCTCCCCGGTGTGCTTCAGTCGCCATTCCTCGAGCTGCCGACGCACACGACTTGTTTTTCCCACTGCCATCGCCGCCGCTCGAGTTCCTGCTTGATCAAGCCGATCGCAGCTCCCTCTTTCCATTCCAAGGTCCCAGCAAGGTACTAGCAACCATCCTCCATCCTTCCCATTGATAGAAATCGATTGAAACCGAGTGATATCGGCTGTGCCGAAAGATCAAACTCGGAACTGGAAACCGCCGCACCTCGGGCTCTCGTGGACAGCCCAACCTGGGCGTTGTCACGCCCGAGCCAAGGCACCCTTGGACGCGCAAGTGATCGGTGCTGCTCATCCCCGAGCCACAGCTCGAGTGGTTGCTCACTGGCGGCGAATTTCCACTTTTCCCCTTTCTGTGTGCAGAACGACCTTCGGGTACGATTCTGTTTAATTCGTGCTCTAGAAAGGATTAGAGGGCCTCAGGCCACTCCCACACGAACTAGACACGGTGACGCACGAGTTGCCTTCACAACTCTGGGCCGGAGAACTTCTGTGCCCGGCGTAATTCAAGGTCTACTAATGGCGGAACGCACGGGGGGTATCGGGCGCACGGTGAGGACCGATTTCGGGCCTTCCCCGAGCTGCCCCGAGTTCATGTCGACCTTCTCTGAGGTCCGCTGATGCTCCCCGACCGGTTTCCCAAGTAGCTGAGGCACTAGGAGCATCAGTCGACATGGCCGAAGTCGTTCCGATATGGCGGCTCGTCGCCGACCATGCTCCGGCCGTTGTCATGAGCAGCTGACCCTCGGATCATGTTCCCCAAGTAAAAGTAGGCAGGGGCGGCCAGAATCAAGAAGTTTGGAGCGGTACAGCAGCCGGCGGCGAGCTCTCCGGCGAGGTCCCTCGGCGGCGGAGCGCGGGTGTCGCGGGGTTGAAGAAGGGGGTGGACCCCAGCTGTCAGCGGCCGATATTTTGAATCGGGATCCGGCTGCGGCCGGGATCGGGTGTGCTGGCGCGCAAAAGCCTTGTGGGCCGCGGTGTGCTGTCGCTTCGGCGTGCGACGCGTGTCTCCTGGGCCCACGCGCGAGTTTAAACTTTTCCCCGATTTTCAGATTTCCTTCAAACTTCAAATCCTTATAACTTTGGCTAGAAAGCTCCAAATTGAGTGAACCAAATTTTGCTGGATTCAGCTCTTTGAGTACTTTCCAGAAAATCAAGTGTCACTTCATGAGATTCCTTAATTCTCCAGAATTAATTCCTTAAAGTTTAAACTGTTAGGAATTTTAACTGGAGAATCATTTGGAGGAAAATCCTGAAATTTTGCTGAGATGTTCACCAAAATATCCTTGAACTACCATAAAAATTTCAGATCCATTTGAGCTCATTTAGTCCACCTAATGGTGTGATTAGTAAAACTGTTCCAGAGAAAATAGAAAATGTTCAGAAACATTTTCAGAATTTTCTCTGAAATTGTTTAGCTCATATCTTTAGTTAGAGACTTCCAAATTAAGTGAGACCAATTCCATTAGAACCCTCTGAAAATCTAGTTTTCAGAAAGTCATAGTTTGTTTCATGAAAATACCTAGAACACCCTAAAAGCCTTTAATTAAGGTCAAGGACATAATTATTTGTGGAGGGCTCAAATGAGCTTTGCTGCAACTAAAACTTGACCAAGTCTCTGTTTAGGTTGTAACCAAGCCACAGTAAAAGTTTCACAGTCATTAGGTCTATCTAGTAAAGGTTATAGACTTCACAACTTCAAAGTTAATACAAAAGCATTTAATTAATACATACATTGTTCTTATCATGTAGTCGCTAAGGTCGAGGAGGAACCCGAAGTCCTAGACTTCGTTACTCCGGAGGAACAGCTAGCCTACGACCAAGAGCAGCAAGGCAAGCCCCGGTTTGCATTAACCATTTTATAAATTTTTATTGTTTTGAGCACATACTTGTTTTCTTTATATTGTGCATCAGAGTCTTGTTTGGAAACCCCACTGCATAGCCAAGAAAACCATGGGTTGGGGTTTAGGATTGCAAACCCCGTTAGCCACTGCATTGCTAGGATAGAGTAGGATTCGGTACAAGTCGAGTAGTTGGAACTACTCGCGAGAATAGGCTAGAGGCACATTGCTCGGGTAGAGATAGCACATGATACACATGGCAAGAAAATGAGACCGAGCGGAGAGTAAGGGCAGCAGGACTTTGGGGCCTGTGTGCTGTAGCTCCGCTTGTGTCGATTGAGGACCGAGCCGTGTGCGGGCCTGTTGAACAAGCTAGAACAGTACCGAAGACCTACCGGCTATATGGGAACCGGGAAACTGATGTAACTCGGGTAGCTGGGTATTGAGGCATTGCCCGTCGTTCAGAGGGTAGGTTGAGAGCTCGGGGTGTAAATCAGCTGGCGGCACAGAGATGCGCGTGCAGGGACCTCTTGCTCGGGACGATGGGACCGGTTCAATATTTGGCTAACGGGTGAAAGGTAGTCGCGTACGGCGTCCGTGATGGTTGTTGTAGGCAACATCGAGTACGGGCGTACGTGACGGGTTATTCGGGTAACCCTGCAGGTGTAAATCGATTATAATCGCCGTCCCTCGCGGTCAGTGAGTACCACTTGTTCACTGTACCGTGACGTAGAAAGAACAGGCTAGTTACATGTTAAAATGTTGCTGATTGAAAGCTGGACATTGATTGTTAATGATATGCTGTAGCTTAGTGCTAACTAAAGTTCTTTTCAACTTTGGGCAAAGTACATGAGAGAAATGCGTTTCTTGTTTGATTGCGGCTCTCTCATGTGCCTTAGCGTAAAGTTCTCCACAACCTGCTGCTAAAACTTGAAAGTAAGGTTTTACTAATTAGGCGAGTCCTTGCAAATAATTTTTACCTCATGCAACCCATCACCCTCATGTAGAAGTTTCATGTTTAGGTGAGACGGGTCAGACTTGCTGAGCCTTCGTGCTCACTGCTTGTGTTTGAAGCTTTTGCAGGGTTCTATGAGGAAGGGACTCCCGAAGAGGAGACGGAACCCCAGGAGGGGAACCCCGTCGAGTGGGAGTCGTGCACGCCGCAGAGTTAGTGTGCGAGTGTGCTAGCAAGGACACGTTCGAGGGCTGAACGTGCACTTGATGCTTAGTCTACGCCCGCGAGTGTGGACTAAACTTATTTTGATGTAAACATGTTAATAAACTTGTTTATGTAATAAAGCTTCCGCTTCCGCTTTGTACCTTTGACGTGTGTTATACGGTGTTGTGCAATGCAGCACCCCTCAGCGTGATCCTGGCTCGACAGGACCAGTGGGGTCGTGTCAGTTTAGGTGGGAATCTTAAAGCACAGTGAGGGATAAAAAATTTGGGAGATGTGGACCCCACCTGTCAGCCTCTCAACACAGGGCACCGCCTCTGTTTTTTCCCTCGGACGAGCGCGCGCCCGACAGCGCGCCAGCGCCTGGCGTTACCGCCATTCCCCAGCGCCAGCTCCTGCTTGCCGCTCTCGCTCGACCTGATCGACTCCACCGCGGGTGCACCGAAGGAGTTCGCTTACTCCTTTTCCCTCTCGCCTCGGTAGTTTGCCCACGATCACAACAGCTCGGCCGCTCTCGATCTCCCGATCGTCAGCCACCACTGCTCCTCCCCAGCTGAAGCTTCCAACACAGAAAAGGCGCGCAAGGGCGTGCACAAGTTGCTCACCGGCGCACCTCGGAGTTGGGAGCTGCGATTCGGCGTGAATTTGAGATTCGGCGTCATGAACCGAAGCTCACGGCGGAACTCCAACCGGCTCACCGTGGACACCGAGCTACAGACCATTTCACCATTCCCCCGCTACACAAGAAAGGTGTGTCATCTTCCCTAGCTCGTGTAGCTGCAAACCGTACAACGATCCATCAGCCGAGAGGAGAATTTCCAGTTCTCCCGAAACGTGGTGTATCCGGGTAGAACTCAGTCTACCCCGGAATTTGAGTTGCTCGGTTAACGACTGCCCTAGCGAGCTTGCAAACGTCTTCCTCACATCCTAGCGCTCCCTCTCGACCAAGAATCGGGCTAAACGATCCAGAAACGACCGAGTTCTTGCGGTTTTTCAGGCCGCCATGGAAGAACGCCTCGGGTCTCCGTGGAACACTAGGTTGCCGGCCGTTTCACCGGTGTTAGAGTCCATGTCCAGCCTCTACTAGTCCCCCTGGTGCTCTAGAGCTCGAGAGATGGTCATCTGGTGAAGGAACAACGGAAACCGACCTCGCCGGAGTTCTAATCTTCTCTGTGATCGATGCGGGCTAGTTTCCGGCGATCCTCGGCCAGCGACGACATTCTAACTGAGTTCAGCACCGAAAGTTGTGGGGGGGCGGCCGACTTGAGGTTGGGAGGCGACTGGAAACTGGGTTCCGGCGAACCTCGCCGGAGGACGCCGCCGCTCGGGCCTCTGGCGCGAGGTTGAAGGAGAAGGCTGACGGGTGGGACCCACCGTCAGCGTTTAAACAATTTTGGGATTTTCAGTTTCCAGTTCAATCTTTGAAGAGCCATAACTTTGTGTAGGAATGTCCAAAAATTGTGAAACAAATTTTGTTTGATTCCTCTCAAAGAGTACTATCCAGGGGTGCAGGCCAATGTTTATGAAAATCCATGTATTTGGCCCATCAATTCATTTAACTAGAACCTTGTAGGAATTTTTAGAGGAGTTCTGTTTATTGGAAAATTCCCAAATTTGGACAGGACATTCTTACAAAACTCCTTGAACTGCAGTAAAAAT
Source organism: Neostapfia colusana (assembly GCA_030760725.1). Classification (NCBI taxonomy): domain Eukaryota; kingdom Viridiplantae; phylum Streptophyta; class Magnoliopsida; order Poales; family Poaceae; genus Neostapfia; species Neostapfia colusana. Next base: position 68,591,323 of record JASWHV010000013.1, on the reverse strand, counting down.
TTTAGAGGCATTGGACCCAATTTGATTGGACAAATGATGTGTTCATTCCTTATGTCTCTGAAAAATGGGAAAATAAACAGAGACATATTCAGCTTTTCCCCATTCTTTGTAAAATCCATATCTCCATGTAGGAAACTCCGAAAATGGTAAAACCAATTCCTATGGACTCAGGACATTTTGTACGTCACAAAAAGTCTACTTTGAAGCATAGGAAATCTTAATATCTAGGGGCTAATGGCAGATTAGTGAAAACCACATAAGGATTTGTTGTGCTCACATGAAGCCATTTCATGAGCTCAATTTTTGCGCACTGCCTAAATAGCTTCCATAGAAGCTGTGGTTAAATTCTCAGCTTCATTGGACTTCTGGAACTTGAGCTACCATCTTTTAGGTTTGAGTGTTCATATAATGGACTTAATCACATGGTGATTACCAGTATCTCCTTTTCACCCTAGCTTTCATCATCTCTAGGGTTGTAGATCCAACAACAGAAACCTTGCTGTTGTTTGTCTCTTTTATGTGTGAGTTAACTGGTACAACAGTTTGAATCATTTTCTAAATTTCTTTTGAATACATGTGCATAAATCATCTTAAAAGCACTTGACGTCGCCGTTCGACGAGGACTCGACTCTGCAGCGAGGATCTCCATCTCGTGACGAGTTTGGCGGATTCTCTGGAGGAAGACTAACTCGTAGCTTCTAACAAAACCGTTGAGCAAGGCAAGCCCCGGTTTGCATATCGTTACCGTTTTAAATTTTGCTTTACTTCACATCATGTTTATTAGACTTGAGTGCATTATGTCTAGGATGATTGAAACCCACTTGCATGCCTATTACATCCCTCATTAGAAGGTTTAGTGTAGGCTTTGCCTTGTTGTAGGTGCTAGGCTAATGTTGTAGCTAGCTCGGTAGAAGTCGAGTAGTAAAAAGCTACTCGCGAGAATGTTCGAGTAATGGAGTTACTCGCGAGAGATAAATGATAAGAGCACCCTCATGAATATGAGATGGGGACGGGGATGTTCCTGTAGGATGGAGCGCTCAAGGTTGGTCTCGACCTGCGATGGGTGTGACAATGCTTGAGACCACATTTGGCCTGGGCCAGGATGGTAAGGCAAATGTGGAGGTTGGTTGTAGCCCCGTCCGTGTCGGTTAAGGACCGTATGTATGTGGCCCTGCTGGACAAGATTGAGCTGTACCGGATATATAGTGGGGTATGGGACCCATGAAACCGATGTAACTCGATGGACCGTGATATATAAACTCATCCTTCGCGTGGGAATGGCGTTGAGAAGGCGGGAGGTGTAAATCCTTTAGCGGGCAACTTCGACGTGTCCGTGTAGAGGACCATCCTGCTCGGCGCGAAGCGTTTTTCTATGTCGGGGTGTCGTGTGAAAGGTTGCTGCATACAACGTAAGAAATAGCTCTTGAGCGAGTCTTTCGAGGCGGGTGTATGTGTCGTGTATTCCGGGTTGTTATTGATTCGAATCACCGTCGCTCGCGGAAGAGGATTGAGCATACTTGCCCACTGCGCCGTGACATAGTAAGAAGAGGAACTAAGTCTCTTAACTTGCTGTTGTGGATTAATCACTGTATTGGAACCTTGACTGAAGTAGATATAGAGCCAACTAAATTTCATTTCCATCTTAGGCTAGCAACATCGGGATAAGCGTTTCTTGTTTGATTGTGGACTTCCGATGTTGTGAGGCGTGAGGACCACTAAAATGAAGGCTATAAGAATCTGAATATAAGGATCAAGTTAAGTCAAGATGCATTTTGCAAATTCCTATGCCTACATTATTACTACCCCTGCATGTAGAGTTGCATGTTTAGGAGTGACGGGTAAGTCTTGTTGAGCCTTAGTGCTCACGGTTGCTTCTGAGTTGTTTTTGCAGGTAGCAGGATGCCTGCTATGAAGAGGGTTGTTCGGTGAGACGATGAACCTCACGGTTTGTTCAACTCATCGGAAACCTAGCCGCTGCCTTTCTTTGGTAAAGCTAGTAGGAAGCGTTCACGGGCTGAACGACTTCTCTTCAGCGTAGTTAGGGTCAAGAGTGAGTAGTTTCTCCAGCAAATTTTAATTTCCGCTGCGTGTGTACATTATGTTGTAAAAGAAATTATCTTGAGTAACAAAATGGTTCCGTTATGTTATTACGCCTCTTTTCATGCTTGCTGTTGGGTGCCGCATCGCACGGCACCACCCACTGTGATTCCCGGGCCGGGCGTTCACAGGCGTGGTATCAGAGCCGCATTGGGAATAGCACGCATGAAAAGAGCATATTTTTGAAAACTTAGGAGTATACGAGTGAGGAACGTATATTATGCCCACATAAGGAGTATTATTAGAATAGTTACTTAAGGTGGCAAGCTAACAGTGTGTTAATCATTCAGCATTTCAATTCTGTAACGACGCACCTACGTGGAGGTAAGCATGGTAAGGAACGCTACCGAAAGCGGATCAATTTTGGGTTAGCTCACCCATACGAGGAAAGTAGTGTGGGATGTCCCGTTCAGCAATGGACGGGAAGTGAATATGTTTTCTAAGACTCTTCATGTCTTAGAGACATATGAATGGCACTAGCCTCCAGTGCGCAAACCCAGGGGCAAGAGGAGGAGACCCCATCGTGTGGTTTGTACCACGAAGTATGTTCTCTAGGACTCTTCATGTCCTATGAGGCTTACGGAAGCGCTGTTCCACCGGTGTGCTTTATTGCAAAGGTGTGGAGCCCCCGTCGGGTGGTGAATAACCCGATCATGTACCTTGAGACGTGGCTTGACTCAAGGACGGCCCGTACGGCAATGATATGGGGCGTATGTTTTTACTATGATATGGACCTGCCTGAAATGACAAACCAATGTGTGCATCATTATTGAGTGGTTTTCTGCAGGTACCTTAACCACGTTAGTACATGTCGTGTAGAAAACGTTTGTGAGGGATCGTTTTAGTGCCACCACTTGAGACGTATAAGCCGGTATAACGCCGGTTAGGAATTTAATTTGGTGAGGCAACGTAGTACCGGAATGTGTTCTGAACTGTACGAAAAAGAAGGTTTGAAAAGAAAAAGAGGAAATTTGGAGTCTAGGATTTCATTAGGGGGTAATGAACTCCTATATTGGACTAAGAGTCAATTGGGAGTATAGATTTATTCACAAAGACTTAGGAATAACCTCCCCTGTTTTCGGCAGAACTTTGCTGAAGTTGAACAGGACATAACTTTTGTTTGGTTGAACTAATGGAGGTGAGCGATACATTTCTGGAAATCTATTGAAGTCTTCTACAATTCTTCAGTAGAACTCCAGATCAGAATCACCCTCCATATGGATGAAATTCTCATAGGAGTGTGAACTGCCCAAAAACAGGGCAGACACAAATTGCTCTCTGGAAATATCTGTATTTCGACCATAACTTTCTGTAGAAAAATTTCTAAGGGTCAAGTAATACACCGTTGGAAAGCTTGTGATATATGCTATGACTTTGTAGTTCAAAGTTTCTCCAGATTTGGAGTTTAAAGTGATGAAATCTTGCGGACAAAACAGCTACTTTCAAAGGAGGTGCTGTCAAAATTGTTCCAGATTTCTGTTAAATTTGAAATATCACAACTTTTGATCCAGAACATATATGAAGGCAAATGAATACTCGTTGGAAAGATATTGAAGTTAACTATAACTTTGATATTCAACTTGAGATATGAAATTGCCATTATCATATTCAAATTCTGGGGTTAAGACCAATTGGTCATTCTGAACAGAGTAGTGCTTATTGCCTATGTAACTTAAGACTTGTTGTGGACAGGATGTTTCAGACTTCTCTAAGCTCCATAACATGTTCTTGAGTTATTTTTCAGTTTGTCCTACTGTTGGAATTAAGGGTTTGGACAAACTTGCTCACATTTGATAGATTTCAGAATTGTCGAAACCCTGGTTAGATTATGTGTGCTGCATTATTGATGTGAGGTTTTTACGGTTATGTTTTCAATTCAAGTTGAGTTTAAACTTTGAATTTTAACCGTAAATTGCTCACTCTTGCAGCATGGATCGTGCTCATTCCAGGAGTGAGGTTGGTGAGTCGAGTCACGGCGAAAGTAATTCGCCACGACAAGAAGTGCCAACATCATCAACTGGATTGGCCGAGATCTTGGCAAAGATGGCTGAGTCTCTGGATCTGTTGGTGCGACAAAGCATACGACAGGAGACACTACAGCAAAATCCTCCGCCAAGCACTTATCTGGATTTTCTAGCAAGACAACCACCAGTTTTCTCGGAAGCGAAAGAACCGTTGGAGTCGGCTCATTGGCTCCAATGTATTGAAGCCAAGTTCGGGATGCTTGAGTGCGATGAGTACCAGAAGACTTTATTTGCCGCTCAACAACTCCACGGAGCTGATGGAGTTTGGTGGGCGGAGTACATCGCTACTCTTCCTGAAGGACATCGAGTGACGTGGGATGAATTCCGGACTGTTTTCCGGGCACGTCACATTTGTTCGGGAATTCTATGAACAAAGTATCAAGACTTTCTGGAGTTAAAGCAAGGAGAAAGGAGTGCGTACGAGTACTTCAAAGAGTTTGAAGACTTGATGCAATATGCCACTCATATGGTAGACTCAGAAGCATTGAAATGCGAGTATTTCTTCCAAGGTTTGAATGTCGATCTTAAAGAACAAGTGACCTTGTTCAATAACGGTATTTACAATGAGTTGGTAAATGCCGCTATCATTAAAGAAGACATGCATCTCCGATGTGAAGCGGAGTTGAAAAGAAGTATACCGCCATACCACGATATCAAGGTTCGTCCGAACTATCGAGTGCGGTATTACTCACCAGTTAGGCAACAAATTCAGCCTGTAGTGCAACTCTCACAACCACGGCTGGAGTTACTCACTGATGAGTCTCCACCTCAACAGCAGCGGTCAGAAACTATTTGTGCAACCCTACCTCAACTATCTACGCACGAATTATCTCCACCTCGTGTTAGTAGAGAGCTGAGGATTTCTGCAACACAAAACCGTCGTGGAGCTGAGCAGAGCCACACTTATGTGTTGTCTCATCAATGCTCAGATCAACACCGTGAATCTTCAAAGAAGAATCTTTCAAAAGCTGGCAGGGTTAATTATACTGCTATTGAGGACATTGCAAAAGGTGAACCAGTTTTGGCGGGCATGTTCACGTTACATGAACAGCCCACTTTTGTGTTGTTTGATTCCGGAGCCACCCACAATTTTATTAGCAGAGACTATGTGCTGAAGAATAATCTTCCATTTAGCACAGTTAAGCATCCGTTTCATATCGGCTCACCCGGAGGCAAGATATCAACAGATGAGATGGTCTCACGGGCACCTTTATGTTTGGGTGGAAACATCTATCCTGCGAGCCTTATCATACTCAAAGGCCAAAGGATTGATATTATCTTGGGGATGTCATGGTTGACACATTATGGAGCTATCTTTGACATTAGTTCTCGAACTGTCCAACTGACTTCCCCAATACATGGTTGCAACACATTGAATCTTGTGGATCCATCACAACGAGTTGCAGCGGTGCATCAGATTGAAGCTCCTAAACTTGAGGATATTCCAGTGGTATGTGAATATCCGGATGTGTTTCCCGAAGACTTGCCGGGCATGCCGCCGGAACGAGATGTAGAGTTCAAGATTGAACTAGCACCGGGAACCACACCTATTTCTCGGCGACCATACAAAATGGCACCAAAGGAGCTAGCAGAATTGAAGGAGCAGCTTAATGACCTCATGGACAAAGGTTTTATACGCCCAAGTTCATCACCTTGGGGCTGTTCCGCACTCTTCAGGAAGAAGAAGGACGAGACTTTGAGACTATGCGTAGATTATCGTCCACTGATTGCTGTCACTATCAAGAATAAGTATCCACTACCACGCATCGATATTTTGTTCGATCAACTAGTGGGTGCTAAGGTATTTTCCAAGATAGATCTTCGGTCCGGATATCACCAGATAAAGATTTGGGCAGAAGATGTATCTAAGACGGCGTTCTCAACAAGATATGGTCTTTATGAATATCTTGTCATGTACTTTGGGTTGACCAATGCTCTGGCTCACTTTATGTATCTCATGAACTCTGTGTTCATGCCGGAGTTAGATAAGTTCGTCGTGGTTTTCATCGACGACATCTTGGTCTATTCAAAGTCAGAGAAGAACACGCTGAACATTTGCGTATTGTACTCCAACGTTTGAGAGATCACAAGCTTTATGCAAAGTTCAGTAAATGTGAGTTTTGGATCAGCAAAGTGCCGTTTCTTGGGCATATTATTTCAGCGGAAGGCATCGCTGTGGACCCAAGTAAAATCGAGCAGGTGCTGAACTGGAAATCTCCAACATCTGTTCATGAAGTGAGGAGTTTCCTAGGTTTAGCGGGCTATTACCGGAGATTCATTCCAAACTTCTCCAAAGTCGCTAAACCTATGACGGATCTGTTGAAGAAAAGCACCAAGTATGATTGGAGCAATTCATGCGAACAAACTTTTCAAACTTTAGTGAAGTATCTCACTACAGCTCCAGTTTTGGCCCAGCCGGACACTACGAAGCCGTTTGATGTATATTGTGATGCATCCGGCATTGGTTTGGGTTGTGTGTTGATGCAAGAAGGACGTGTGGTCGCGTATGGATCCCGACAACTAAGGGGTCATGAGCAGAATTACCCGACGCACGACCTTGAACTAGCTGCAGTGGTCTTAGCATTGAAAATGTGGAGACATTATCTACTAGGCAATCTAGTACATCTCTACACTGACCACAAAAGCTTGAAGTACAACTTCACACAGAAGGAACTGAATATGAGGCAGCGAAGATGGCTAGAATTGATCAAGGACTATGAACTTGAAATTCATTACCATCTGGGCAAAGCGAATGTGGTTGCCGACGCACTTAGTCGGAAAGCCCAGGTTCACCATTTAGCCATGGCTGCACATGAAGAAGGAGAACCAAGCCTGCGCTTAGTTCCCTACGGATCGCTGTTCAACCTCGCTTTTATTCCTACACTCCGAGATGAGATTGTAGAGGCTCAGAAGAGAGACAGGGGTATGTCTCATATCCGGAGGAGAGTGGACAGCGGGGAATTGATGATGTTCCGCAAGGATGAAGATGGTACTCTATGGTTTAACAACCGTATAGTTGTACCCCGGAACATGAAATTGCGGAGGAAGATACTGGATGAAGCACATTTATCCAAGTAGTCCATTCATCCGGGAAGCAATAAGATGTACCAGGACTTGAAATCTAAGTTCTGGTGGACACGGATGAAAAGAGAGATTGCGAAGTACGTATCCGAGTGTCATACGTGTCGGCGGGTTAAAGCCGACCATATGAGGAAAGCCGGACCACTTCAACCGCTGAAGGTTCCAGCATGGAAGTGGGAAGACATAAGTATGGACTTCATCGTCGGTTTACCCATGATCAGCAACAAGCATGATTCTATTTGGGTAATCGTCGATCGTTTGACCAAGACAGCACATTTTATTCCAGTCCATACCAAATATGTGGCAAAGAAGTATGCGGAGCTGTTCATCTCGAGAATCATGTGTTTACACGGGGTTCCCCGCACCATCGTGTCTCATCGAGGTGCGTTGTTCGTATCCATATTTTGGGAGCAACTGCATGCTTCCTTGGGAACCAAGTTAATTCGGAGTTCAGCGTATCATCCGCAAACTGATGGTCAAACGGAGAGGATAAATCAGATTCTGGAGGATATGCTACGGGCATGTGTCATCAATCATGGGAAGAATTGGGATGACCATCTACAGTTAGCAGAATTCTCATATAATAATGGTTATCAATCCAGCATCAAGATGGCCCCGTATGAAGCTCTTTATGGCCGAAAGTGCCGCACACCACTGAATTGGTGTGAGTACGGCGAGAGAGTGGTCTACGGGATTGATCTTGTGAATGAAGCCGAGGAACGAGTGCGAGTGATTCAAGCCAATTTAAAGGCTGCTCAATCTCGGCAGAAAAGCTATGCAGATAAAAGACGTCGACCTCTTCACTTCGACATCGGGGACCACGTTTATCTTCGTGTCTCTCCGATGAAAGGGGTTCATCGGTTCGGAGTGAAGGGAAAGCTTGCTCCGTGACTCATCAGGCCGTTTGCTGTCACAGAGATATGCGGACCCGTGGCCTACCGTCTGGAGCTACCGGCGCCACTTTCGGGTATTCACAATGTTTTCCACGTCTCTCAGCTGCGGAAATGTCTTAAGTACCCAACCGCAGTTCATATGGAGAACATTGAGGATCTTCAACCGGATCTCACTTATTCTGAGTATCCGATACAGATTATCGACGAGAAGACTCGCGCCACAAGAAATCGAACATTGCGATTTTACAAAGTCTTGTGGAGCAACCACACCGCTGATGAAGCTACGTGGGAAAGCGAGGATTTTCTCCGTTTAAATTTTCCCGACTTGTTTGTACCATATGTCCAGTAGTCATTCTCCCTTCTTCTTTCTTTTTGTAATCTCGGGACGAGATTCTTTTAAGGGGGGAGGAATGTAACAGCCCTAACTTTTGTAAAGTTTGATTTTAACTTATGAAACAAAGTTAAGGCAATAAAAGGCCTATAGTTGTGTCACATGAAATGATGAACACACAAATGGACATGTGAGGGAGTTAAATTTTTTCTCTAGCCCATGCTCAACACATGTTAACCTAGGGGAAATAATTACACTCCTAAAACTCTAACTCGTGTGCACCTCCTCTATGAGTAGAGTGGGGGGGATTTAAACGCAATTTGAATCTTTTGAAAGGATTTCTATTCAGATTGTCCAAAGTCCTATATGTGAGATCATAGATGCATCTCTCATATATTCAAGAGCCTAAGTTTCAAATTTGGAGAATTTTGGATCTCATCTACCATTTATTTGGAGAAATATTTGTGAGCACATTCAAATTAAAATTTGAATTTGGAAACTGAGCCAAATGTGCTCAATTTTGAAATCAGGTTTCATATTCAAATTTTTCACATCGTGTTTGGCCTCTCCTCCAAATTTGGGGAGCTTTGGACAATGTTTAGGTGGGAATCTTAAAGCACAGTGAGGGAAAAAATTTTGGGAGATGTGGACCCCACCTGTCAGCCTCTCAACACAGGGCACCGCCTCTGTTTTTTCCCTCAGACGAGCGCACGCCCGACAGCGCGCCGGCGCCCGGCGTTACCGCCATTCCCCAGCGCCAGCTCCTGCTTGCCGCTCTCGCTCGACCTGATCGACTCCACCGCGGGTGCACCGAAGGAGTTCGCTTACTCCTTTTCCCTCTCGCCTCGGTAGTTTGCCCACGATCACAACAGCTCGGCCGCTCTCGATCTCCCGATCGTCAGCCGCCACCGCACCTCCCCAGCTGAAGCTTCCAACACAGAAAAGGCGCGCAAGGGCGTGCACAGGTTGCTCACCGGAACACCTCGGAGTTGGGAGCTGCGATTCGGCGTGAATTTGAGATTTGGCGTTAAGAACCGAAGCTCACGGCGGAACTCCAACCGGCTCACCGTGGACACCGAGCTACAGACCATTTCACCGTTCCCCCGCTACACAAGAAAGGTGTGTCATCTTGCCTAGCTCGTGTAGCTGCAAACCATACAACGATCCATCAGCCGAGTGAGGAGAATTTCCAGTTCTCCCAAAACGTGGTGTATCCGGGTAGAACTCAGTCTACCCCAGAATTTGAGTTGCTCGGTTAACGACTGCCCTAGCGAGCTTGCAAACGTCTTCCTCACATCCTAGCACTCCCTCTCGACCAAGAATCGGGCTAAACGATCCAGAAACGACCGAGTTCTTGCGGTTTTTCGGGCCGCCATGGAAGAACGCCTCGGGTCTCCGTGGAACCCTAGGTTGCCGGCCGTTTCACCGGTGTTAGAGTCCATGTCCAGCCTCTACTAGTCCCCCTGGTGCTCTAGAGCCCGAGAGATGGTCATTTGGTGAAGGAACGATGGAAATCGACCTCGCCGGTGTTCTAATCTTCTCTGTGATCGGTGCGGGCTAGTTTCCGGCGATCCTCGGCCGGCGACGACCTTCTAACTGAGTTCAGCACCGAAAGTTGTGGGGGGGGGGGCGGCGGACTTGAGGTTGGGAGGCGACTGGAAACTGGGTTCCGGCGAAATTCGCCGGAGGACGCCGCCGCTCGGGCCTCTGGCACGAGGTTGAAGGAGAAGGCTGACGGGTTGGACTCACCATCAGCGTTTAAATAATTTTGGGATTTTCAGTTTCCAGTTCAATCTTTGAAGAGCCATAACTTTGTGTAGGAATGTCCAAAAATTGTGAAACAAATTTTTTTGGATTCCTCTCAAAGAGTACTATCCATGGGTGCAGGCCAATGTTTATGAAAATCCCTGGATTTGGCCCATTAATTCATTTAATTTAAACCTTGTAGGAATTTTTACAGGAGTTCTGTTTATTGGAAAATTCCCAAATTTGGACAGGACATTTTTCCAAAAATCCTTGAACTGCAGTAAAAATTTCAGAGGCATTGGACCCCATTTGATTGGACAAATGATGTGTTCATTCCTTATGTCTCTGAAAAATGGGAAAATAAACAGAGACATATTCAGCTTTTCCCCATTCTTTGTAAAATCCATATCTCCATGTAGGGAACTCCAAAAATGGTGAAACCAATTCCTATGGACTCAGGACATTTTGTACGTTACAAAAAGTCTACTTTGAAGCATAGGAAAGCTTAATATTTAGGGGCTAATGGCAGATTAGTGAAAACCACATAAGGATTTGTTGTGCTCAAATGAAGCCATTTCATGAGCTCAATTTTTGCACACTGCCTAAATGGCGTCCATAGAAGATGTGGTTAAATTCTCAGCTTCATTGGACTTCTGGAACTTGAGCTACCATCTTTTAGGTTTCCAGTTCAATCTTTGAAGAGCCATAACTTTGTGTAGGAATGTCCAAAAATTGTGAAACAAATTTTTTTGGATTCCTCTCAAAGAGTACTATTCATGGGTGCAGGCCAATGTTTATGAAAATCCCTGGATTTGGCCAATTAATTCATTTAAGTTAAACATTGTAGGAATTTTTACAGGAGTTCTGTTTATTGGAAAATTCCCAAATTTGGACATGACATTTTTCCAAAAATCCTTGAACTGCAGTAAAAATTTCAGAGGCATTGGACCCCATTTGATTGGACAAATGATGTGTTCATTCCTTATGTCTCTGAAAAATGGGAAAATAAACAGACATATTCAGCTTTTCCCCATTCTTTGTAAAATCCATATCTCCATGTAGGGAACTCCAAAAATGGTAAAACCAATTCCTATGGACTCAGGACATTTTGTACGTCACAAAAAGTCTACTTTGAAGCATAGGAAAGCTTAATATCTAGGGGCTAATGGCAGATTAGTGAAAACCACATAAGGATTTGTTGTGCTCAAATGAAGCCATTTCATGAGCTCAATTTTTGCACACTGCCTAAATAGCGTCCATAGAAGATGTGGTTAAATTCTCAGCTTCATTGGACTTCTGGAACTTGAGCTACCATCTTTTAGGTTTGAGTGTTCATATAATGGACGTAATCACATGGTGATTACTAGTATCTCCTTTTCACCCTAGCTTTCATCATCTCTAGGGTTGTAGATCCAACAACAGAAACCTTGCTGTTGTTTGTCTCTTTTATGTGTGAGTTAACTGGTACAACAGTTTGAATCATTTTCTAAATTGCTTTTGAATACATGTGCATAAATCATCTTAATAGCACTTGACGTCGCCGTTTGACGAGGACTCGACTCTGCAGCGAGGATCTCCATCTTGTGACGAGTTTGGCGGATTCTCTGGAGGAAGACTAATTCGTAGCTTCTAACAAAACCGTTGAGCAAGGCAAGCCCCGGTTTGCATAGCGTTACCGTTTAAAATTTTGCTTTACTTCACATCATGTTTATTAGACTTGAGTGCATTATGTCTAGGATGATTGAAACCCACTTGCATGCCTATTACATCCCACATTAGAAGGTTTAGTGTAGGCTTTGCCTCATTGTAGGTGCTAGGCTAATGTTGTAGCTAGCTCGGTAGAAGTCGAGTAGTAAAAAGCTACTCGCGAGAAAGTTCGAGTAATGGAGTTACTCGCGAGAGATAAATGATAAGAGCACCCTCATGAATATGAGATGTGGACGGGGATGTTCCTGTAGGATGGAGCGCTCAAGGTTGGTCTCGATCTGCGATGGGTGTGACAATGCTTGAGACCACATTTGGCCTGGACCGGGATGGTAAGGCAAATGTGGAGGTTGGTTGTAGCCCCGTCCGTGTCGGTTAAGGACCGTATGTATGCGGCCCTGCTGGACAAGATTGAGCTGTACCGGATATATAGTGGGGTATGGGACCCATGAAACCGATGTAACTCGATGGACCGTGATATAGAAACTCATCCTTCGCGTGGGAATGGCGTTGATAAGGCGGGAGGTGTAAATCCTTTAGCGGGCAACTTCGACGTGTCCGCGTAGAGGACCATCCTGCTCGGCGCAAAGAGTTTTTCTATGTCGGGGTGTCGTGTGCAAGGTTGCTGCATACAACGTAAGAAAGAGCTCTTTAGAGAGTCTTTCGAGACGGGTGTATGTGTCGTGTATTCCGGGTTGTTATTGATTCGAATCACCGTCGCTCGCGGAAGAGGATTGAGTATACTTGCCCACTGCGCCGTGACTTAGTAAGAAGAGGAACTAAGTCTCTTAACTTTCTGTTGTGGATTAATCACTGTATTGGAACCTTGACTGAAGTAGATATAGAGCCAACTAAATTTCATTTCCACCTTAGGCTAGCAACATCGGGATAAGCGTTTCTTGTTTGATTGTGGACTTCCGATGTTGTGAGGCATGAGGACCACTAAAATGAAAGATATAAGAATCTGAATATAAGGATCAAGTTTAGTCAAGATGCATTTTGCAAATTCCTATGCCTACATTCTTACTACCCCTGCATGTAGAGTTGCATGTTTAGGAGTGACGGGAAAGTCTTGTTGAGCCTTAGTGCTCACGATTTCTTCTGAGTTGTTTTTGCAGGTAGCAGGATGCCTGCTATGAAGAGGGTTGTTTGGTGAGACGATGAACCTCACGGTTTGTTCAACTCATCGGAAACCTAGCCGCTGCCTTTCTTTGGTGAAGCTAGTAGGAAGCGTTCACGGGCTGAACGACTTCTCTTCGGCGTAGTTAGGGTCGAGAGTGAGTAGTTTCTCCAGCAAATTTTAATTTCCGCTGCGTGTGTACATTATGTTGTAAAAGAAATTATATTGAGTAACAAAATGGTTCCGTTATGTTATTACGCCTCTTTTCATGCTTGCTGTTGGGTGCCGCATCGCACGGCACCACCCACTGCGATTCCCGGGCCGGGCGTCACATAAATCGTCCGGGAATACGTCATGGAACTCTCGGACCACTGGAATATCTTCCAATCTGATGGTTGTGGCTTGATAGACACTTGGAAGTTTTATTTCTGGACTGTCCAGAAATAAGGTGTGAGACCCGTGCACTTCTGAGTGTAAGTGCACGACTCGAAGGACGGTGTCTAAAACAGCGCCGTGGCGGGTTAACCACGACATCCCTAGGATGACATCGACCTTTTGTCCCTCTAAGATTATGAGAGACGTAGGGTAGACTCTACCCGCTAAGCATAATGGTGCTTTGGAAACCATTACGCTTGCTGAAATCCTCCCACCCAGTGAACAAATTAAATATGGACTATGGGTGGGTAGTATTTGCAAGCTGTGTTTAGCAATGAAAGCTTGGCTAATAAAATTATGCGTGGCGCCTGAATCAAACAATACTATGGCCGGATGCTGGTGGAGTTGGAACATACCCGCAAGGATTGGCTCACCCTCCAGCACGTCCTCTATGGCAAGCTGGTGGACGGTGCCGGGCCTAGGGTTTGCCCGCCGCGCATTAGTAGGGTTCCGGGGTTGATTCCTTCCCGGAAACTGCGGTGCCACTCCACTGCCTTGCCTCTCCGGGCAACTGCTCGCGAAGTGTCCCGGACGACCACACTTGTAACATGTGGCCACTGCTGGTGTAGTGCTCGGGGGACGAAAGCCCGGCATGCGCTGCTGAGGTGCATACGCACGCGGCATCGCCCACTGCTGCTGTTGTTGTTGTGGAGGTGGTGCTGGCAGTGCCGTCCTGAATGCCGGTGAACAGTTCGGCCGACTGCGTAAAGGCATCGACCTCTGGGGTGGCTGCCAGAGTGAACCTGATGGTGGGCGATTCACCGTCCGAAACTTCTGAGAAGGACCGCCTCCTTCTCCGCTGCTCTGCGGCGCGCTTCGCTTTCGCTCCGCCGCCACCAACTCCTTGCCGGAGTCCTCTTGAACAATCGCAGCGTCAATGATGTCATTGAGGCTTCCGCGATTGAACATCGCCAACTTGTCCTTCAGGAGTAGATTAAGCCCCCGGTAAAAGTGTTCCCGCCGCTTCTCGTCGGTATCTGCGTGATACGACGCGTAGAGCGCGAGATCGTTGAACGCCCTGGAGTATTCCAGCGCGTTACGGCTCCCTTGCTGCAGGTGCAGGAACTCCTGCGTCTTCCTCTTCATCAAGCCTGGCGGCATGTGATAGGCCCTGAAGGCCGTCCGGAACTCCGTCCAGGTCATAACTCGGTCGGTGGGATGTGAAGCACAAAAGTTTGCCCACCACGCGCTCGCGGATCCTTGGAGCTGCTGGACCGCGAACTGAGTCTTGCGCTGCTCGCTTATCTGGAGCAGTCCGAACTTCATCTCTATTGCGCGGAGCCAGTTGTCCGCGTCAAGAGGTTCATCCGCCCTTGAGAATACCGGGGGATGAGTCGCCAGGAAGTCGGAGTAGGAGCTCTGTTGACGCTCCTCACGGTCTTGACGTCTCTCTGGGCGAGACGTATTCGCGATGAGAGTTTGCAGCAACTCCGTGTGCTGCTGATGTGAACCCGCCATTGCCGCGACGATGTCGGCCAGTGTAACCGTTGGCAGTGGAGGTGGTGATGGTTGCTGTTGCTGTTGCTGCTGTTGCTGCTGCTGTCCCGAGGAGTCCTCGGGAGGCCGTTGGGAGGTCTCTCCACCCTTGGCTAGTATCCCCAACGTCCGGGATGGCACGAGTACGCGTCATTCTGAAATTCAAAACAGCAGCGATTAGCACATGTCATACTTAAAATTCCATAAGCAACAGTAGGTATTGAAGTGACACATGAATAATTTGCACAACATTCACATATATTGATAAAACATAAATTTTATACAAGATACATTATTCTCGGGCCTCCGAGAAGTCGTGCTCATGTCGACACTACTTATACATACGCTACTGCCTACATGACATGTCACCGATTACAAAAGTTGGGTTACACTACCCTAGCTGCCCTACTTGGCAACTGTAACTCCCTACTTGGAGTAGAACTCGACCTCCTGCGGGTCTTCCTCCTCCGGTACCTCTGCTGGTGGCTCTGGATCTACCACCTCTTCTCCCATCTCGGGTTCTCCCATGGCTGGAAGGCCCAAGACTAGAGGGTATGCCTAATACCGGAGGTACGAGGTCCTGCAATGCATGCACCTCGTCCATGGGTTGGTTGTAGTCTTCTTCCCAGCCTTGCCCTTCCTCAATAGTGCCGTCCCGCTCTTGAGCAAGGTCCTCATTCTGCTGGATTAAAGTCTGTACCAGCTCTTGCAATGCCGCGATGTCGACACGGCTTTTCCTCTTCGCCTTCTTCAGACAATGCAACTGATTATGTTGTTCATTCAGTCGCTTGATCGTCGGAAGGAGCACATTGCGGAGTGCGCTGTGAGCACTCTCGAAATGGTCTCCACGGCTCGTGCTCTCCTTGAGCATTGCAGCGAGATGCTCCGTATGAACAGCTTGGCTGTCCATCACAGCGTTTCCCGCCCTCATCTGGAGGCTAAGGTTTGCCTCCGCGGGGTTGTACCTTGGGCAACCCGGATCCGTTGCCTCCCGGTATCTCCCTTCCCACATATGCTGAGCCCATACCTCCACCGGAACAAGCGCGTATGGAGTGCCCTCCATAGCCTGCACATGTAGTTGGCAGAAACGTGACGTGGTGTCACGGGCTGCCACTTGCCACATCCCTTCCGGTTGTCTACCTCTCACCCTGACGGTGAACGGCACCCAACCGGGTGGCGTAGGTCCTGCAGGGACTTCGACATGGATTGTCCACACCTTTTTCCCCTCCTTGCCTTCTTCCTTGCTGAAGTACTGCGGCATCTGGTTGTATCCGAAATATTGAGGCATCTGCCTCAATGTTTCCGGATAGCCGCTACGGTGAGAACAGTGGGACACCACCCACCCGTTCTCCAACTGCTTATCTGCTGTCATCTTTGAAAATATATTTGAGAAATGTCAAATATTTATTTAAACAGTAAACCATTGAGTTATAACATAAAACATGTCATTGAACCCATAAAATTTGGAAACATAGTTCAAATTTTAAACAAATTTGACTGCTGATCTGCTGTCTGCATGACAGCCCTAACCAGTTCCCATTTCAACCTGATTTAGGCCATGTTAAATGCAAAACCAATTCTGGAGCTCAACATAAAAGTTAAAGCTAACTTCAATAGATTTCCAGAAAGTATTTACTTGGCCTAAGATTTGTCCTGGTTCAAAATTTATGAGATGTTAAAGTTAACAGAATTTCTGGAGAAATTTGGACAGCACCTCCCTGCTTTAGGTACTGATTTGATCCAAGAATTCCAGTTAATTCTGTTCCTAATCTGAGAAAACCTTCTGTCACAAAGTTGTAACCCATCTCATAAGCTTTCCAAAACAACCTCATTTTCTATTTTTGGATTTTTTATGCAGGAAGTTATACTCAATTTACAGAGAGTTTACAGAGAGTCCTCACTCTGTCCTGTTTTCTGGACAGTTTCAACTCTACTGCATTTTTCGATTGGTTAAGTGATGAAACATAACACGACCCCATTGGTCCTGTCGAGCCAGGATCACGCTGAGGGGTGCTGCGTTGCACAGCACCGTATAACACACGTCAAAGGTACAAGTGGAAGCGGAAGCTTTATTACATAAACAAGTTTATTAACATGTTTACATTAAAATAAGTTTAGTCCACACTCGCGGGCGTAGACTAAGCATCAAGTGCACGTTCAGCCCTCGAACGTGTCCTTGCTAGCACACACGCACACTAACTCTGCGGCGTGCACGACTCCCACTCGACGGGGTTCCCCTCCTGGGGTTCCGTCTCCTCTTCGGGAGTACCTTCCTCATAGAACCCTGCAAAAGCTTCAAACACAAGCAGTGAGCACGAAGGCTCAGCAAGTCTGACCCGTCTCACCTAAACATGGAACTTCTACATGAGGGTAATGGGTTACATGAGGTAAAATCATTTGCAAGGACTCGCCTAATTAGTGGAACCTTACTTTCAAGTTTTAGCAGCAGGTTGTTGAGAACCTTACGCGAAGGTACATGAGAGAGCCGCAATCAAACAAGAAACGCATTTCTCTCATGTACTTTGCCCAAAGTTGAAAAGAACTTTAGTTAGCTCTAAGCTACAGCATATCATTAACAATCAATGTCCATCTTTCAATCAGCAACATTTTAACATGTAACTAGCCTGTTCATTCTACGTCACGGTACAGTGAACAAGTGGTACTCACTGACCGCGAGGGACGGCGATTATAATCGATTTACACCTGCAGGGATTACCCGAACAACCCGTCACGTACGCCCGTACTCGACGTTGCCTACAACAACCATCACGGACGCCGTACGCGACTACCTTTCACCCGTTAGCCAAATATTGAACCGGTCCCATCGTCCCGAGCAAGAGGTCCCTGCACGCGCATCTCTGTGCCGCCAGCTGATTTACACCTCGAGCTCTCAACCTACCCTCTGAACGACGGGCAATGCCTCAATACCCAGCTACCCGAGTTACATCAGTTTCCCGGTTCCCATATAGCCGGTAGGTCTTCGGTACTGTTCTAGCTTGTTCAACAGGCCCGCACACGGCTCGGTCCTCAATCGACACAAACGGAGCTACAGCACACAGGCCCCAAAGTCCTGCTGCCCTTACTCTCCGCTCGGTCTCATTTTCTTGCCATGTGTTTCATGTGCTATCTCTACCCGAGCAATGTGCCTCTAGCCTATTCTCGCGAGTAGTTCCAACTACTCGACTTGTACCGAATCCTACTCTATCCTAGCAATGCAGTAGCTAACGGGGTTTGCAATCCTAAAACCCAACCCATGGTTTTCTTGGCTATGCAGTGGGGTTTCCAAACAAGACTCTAATGCACAGAATAGAGGAAACAAGTATGTGCTCAAAACAATAAAAATTTGTAAAAAGGTTAATGCAAACCGGGGCTTGCCTTGCTGCTCTTGGTCGTAGGCTAGCTGTTCCTCCGTAGTAACAAAGTCTAGGACTTCGGGTTCCTCCTCGACCTTAGCGACTACATGATAAGAACAATGTATGTATTAATTTAATGCATTTGTATTAAGTTGGAAGTTGTGAAGTCTATAACTTTTGCTAGACAGACCTAATGACTGTGAGACTTTTACTGTGGCTTGGTTACAACCTAAACAAAGAATGGGTCAAGTTTTAGTTGCAGCAAAGCTCATTTGAGCCCTCCACAAATAATTATGTCCTTGACCTTAATTGGAACTCTTAGGGTGTTCTAGGAATTTTCATGAGACAAACTATGACTTTCTGAAAACTAGATTTTCAGAGGGTTCTAATGGAGTTGGTCTCACTTAATTTGGAAGTCTCTAACTAAAGATATGAGCTAAACAATTTCAGAGAAAATTCTGGAAATGTTTCTGAACATTTTCTATTTTCTCTGGAACAGTTTTACTAATCACACCATTAGGTGGACTAAATGAGCTCAAATGGATCTGAAATTTTTATGGTAGCTCAAGGATATGTTGGTGAACATCCCAGCAAAATTTCAGGATTTTCCTCCAAAGGATTCTCCAGTTAAAATTCCTAACAGTTTAAACTTTAAGGAATTAATTCTGGAGAATTAAGGAATTTCATGAAGTGAAACTTGATTTTCTGGAAAGTACTCAGAGAGCTGAATCCAGCAAAATTTGGTTCACTCGATTTGGAGCTTTCTAGCCAAAGTTATAAGGATTTGAAGTTTGAAGGAAATCTGAAAATCGGGGAAAAGTTTAAACCCGCGCGTGGGCCCAGGGGACACGCGTCGCACGCCGAAGCGACAGCACACCGCGGCCCACAAGGCTTTTGCGCGCCAGCACACCCGATCCCGGCCGCAGCCGGATCCCGATTCAAAATATCGGCCGCTGACAGCTGGGGTCCACCCCCTTCTTCAACCTCGCGACACCCGCGCTCCGCCGCCGAGGGACCTCGCCGGAGAGCTCGCCGCTGGCTGCTGTACAGCTCCAAACTTCTTGATTCTGGCTGCCCCTGCCTACTTTTACTTGGGGAACATGATCCGAGGGTCAGCTGCTCATGACAACGGCCGGAGCATGGTCGGCGACGAGCCGCCATATCCGAACGATTTCGGCCATGTCGGCTGACTCTCCTAGTACCTCAGCTACTTGGGAAATCGGTCGGGGAGCATCAGTGGACCTCAGAGAAGGTCGACATAAACTCGGGGCAGCTCGGGGAAGGCCCAAAATAGGTCCTCACCGTGCGCCCGATACCCCCCGTTCGTTCCGCCATTAGTAGACCTTGAATTACGCCGGGCACAGAGGTTCTCCGGCCCAGAGTTGTGAAGGCAACTTGTGCGTCACCGTGTCTAGCTCGTGTGGGAGTGGCCTGAGGCCCTCTAATCCTTTCTAGAGCACGAATTAAACAGAATCGTACCCGAAGGTCGTTCTGTACACAGAAAGGGGAAAAGTAGAAATTCGCCGCCGGTGAGCAACCACTCGAGCTGTGGCTCGGGGATGAGCAGCACCGGTCACCTGCGCGTCCAAGGGTGCCTTGGCTCGGGCGTGACAACGCCCAGGTTGGGCTGTCCACGAGAGCCCGAGGTGCGGCGGTTTCCAGTTCCGAGTTTGATCTTTCGGCACAGCCGATATCACTCGGTTTCAATTGATTTACAGCAATGGGGAGGATGGAGGAATGTCTCTAGTACCTTGCTGGGACCCTGGAGTGGAGAGAGGGAGCTGCGATCGGCTTGATCAAGCAGGAACTCGAGCGCCGGCGATGGCAGTGGAAAAACAGGTCGCGCACGTCGGCAGCTCGGGGAATGGCGACTGAAGCACGCCGGGGAGGGAATAAATAGCCCGGTCGGCCGGTCTCCGGCTTGGGGCACGCAGCAGGAGCTGGCGCCGGCTGCCCCCTTCGGTGGCGCGCGCTCACAGCAGCCGGGAACCGACTGAACTGTGGTTCAGTCGGTTTGTTTTGAGGCAGAGGCTGACATGTGGGTCCCACTCCTCTTTTAACCTCTGAAATTTACTCCTAACAGCTGTGGTAAACAGTGAACCCTATTCTACCCTTGGCAATTCAAATTATTCACCCAAGAGCCATTTGAATTGATCAAAGTTCAAATGAGGTTTGGTTTGAATAAATTTCAGCACAAGTTCAGTTTGAAATTCAAATAAAGTTTGAATTTCTCCCCCTTAGCTCATGTCAAGATCAACTCCAATTGGAGTGAAAATTGGTGTGTGAGCTCACAAAAATGTGCTGAGTGAGAATATGCCTTCCACTTTTAAATTCAGTGGGTGAAAACAGTTTGAATTTGAATATGGTTTCAAACTGCCCTCCTCCTATCTATACCCAAAATGACCTCAAAAAGGTTTTGAATTTGGGTGAAACTTGGCATGGACATCCTTAGCAAAGTGTAGGAGTTTTCATATGCCCAGCCCATCTATATCACATGTGGGAAATACCACTTTTGCAATGTGTGAGTTTGTCCTCTAATGAGCATGTTGATAGTTGTTACTTGCTCTTCATTTGTGCTCATCATTCTTGCTCAAATGAGGTGTGTGGTGTGGTGATGAACACTGCAAATGTGTGTCAAAACTGAGGCCCTTACATTCCTCCCCCCTTAAAAGAATCTCGTCCCGAGATTATAAGGTGTAAATGAGAGAGAGGACGGTGGAAAATTACCGGATATGCGACGTGAAAAAGTCGGGGTAGTTAGTGCGAAGGAATTCTTCGCTCTCCCATGTCGCTTCGTCCATGGAGTGATTACTCCATAGAACCTTGTAGAACCACAACGTACGGTTGCGTGTGGTTCGGGCCTTTTCATCAATAACCTGCACCGGTTCCTCCCGATAGGTGAGATCCGGTTGCAGTTCTTCAATGTCTTCCAGCTGAACGGTAGTTGATAGCTTGAGACACTTCCTCAGCTGGGAAATGTGAAAGACGTCGTGCACACCGGAAAGTGCTTCTGGTAATTTCAGCCGGTATGCCACCGATCCACATCTTTCGGTAATCTGGAATGGACCGATGAAGCGGGGTGCTAACTTTCCCCTCAGCCCAAATCTGTTTACGCCCTTCATTGGAGACACCCGTAGATATACGTGATCCCCAACTTCGAATTGTAATGGGCGCCTTCTCCGGTCCGCATACTGTTTCTGTCGGGATTGAGCGGCTTTTAGGTTCGCTTGAATTAATCGAACCTTTTCTTCTGCGTTGTTGACAAGGTCAATCCCGAAGGTAACCCTCTCGCCAGACTCACACCAGTTCAGTGGTGTGCGGCATTTCCTGCCGTATAGCGCCTCGTAGGGCGCCATCTTGATGCTGGCTTGGTACCCATTGTTGTACGAGAACTCGGCTAATGGCAAGTGATCATCCCAATTCTTGCCGTGGTCGATAGCGCAAGCTCGTAGCATGTCTTCTAGAATCTGATTTACCCGCTCGGTTTGTCCATCCGTCTGCGGGTGGTAGGCTGAACTACGGATCAGCTTCGTCCCCAAGGCAGCGTGTAGCTGCTCCCAAAAACGGGACACAAATAAAGTGCCCCGGTCCGATACGATGGTACGGGGTACGCCGTATAAGCACAAGATCCGTGAGATGTACAGTTCAGCGTACTTTTTGGCGTTGTAATTGGTGTTGACCGGGATGAAATGGGCAACTTTGGTGAGCCGATCGACGATCACCCACACAGAATCATGTTTCTGTAAGGTGGTGGGTAAACCGACGACGAAATCCATGCTCACGTCCTCCCACTTCCAGGCAGGAATGCCCAGTGGTTGCAGCAGTCCCGGTTTCCGCATGTGGTCTGCCTTCACCCTCCGACATGTATCACACTCGGACACGTATTTGGCAGTCTCTCGCTTCATCCGTGTCCACCAAAACCTTCTTCTGAGTTCTTGATACATTTTGTTGCTGCCGGGGTGAATAGAAAACTTTGATAAGTGAGCCTCATCAAAGATTTTCTTCCGTAACTCCGGGTTTCGGGGTACGACGATTCGGTCCTTGAACCATAGGACGCCGTCTCCGTCCTTCCGGAAACATTTTAACTCCCCACTGTCTACACGTCTCCGCAAATGTGACATGCCCTTGTCATTCTTCTGGGCTGCCGCTATCTCTTCACGGATGGTGGGGATCAAAGCTAAGTTGTAGAGAGCTCCGTGTGGAATCACATGTAGTGGTGGTTCGCTCTCTTCCAACGGTGTGATGGTCAGATTATTAACGTGTGACTTGCGGCTCAGCGCATCTGCCACAACGTTTGCCTTGCCCGGATGATAATGGATCTCTATTTCGTAATCCTTTATCAGTTCCAACCATCTTCGTTGCCTCATGTTCAACTCCTTCTGAGTGAATATGTACTTGAGGCTTTTGTGGTCGGTATATAAATGTACGAGGTTACCGAGTAGGTAGTGCCTCCACATCTTCAGTGCAAGTACCACGGCAGCGAGCTCCAAATCGTGAGTTGGATAATTTTGCTCATGGTTCCTAAGCTGCCGTGATCCATACGCGACCACTCTTCGGTCTTGCATCAGCACACATCCGAGCCCAATGCCGGATGCATCGCAGTACACATCAAACGGTTTTGTTGTGTCTGGCTGCGCCAAAACCGGTGCTGATGTCAGGTGCTTGACTAAAGCCTTGAATGCTGCTTCACATGCTGGACTCCAAACATATTTGGTAGCCTTCTTCAGCAGCTCTGTCATTGGCTTGGCCATCTTTGAGAAGTTCGGAATGAACCTCCGATAATATCCCGCGAGCCCGAGGAAACTCCGTACCTCGTGAACAGTTCTCGGGGATTTCCAATTCAGCACTTGCGTGATCTTGCTCGGGTCCACAGCGATACCCTCCGCCGAGATGATATGCCCGAGGAAAGGCACTTGCGATATCCAAAACTCGCATTTGCTGAACTTTGCGTATAACTTGTGATCCCGCAGCCGTTGCAAGACTATACGCAGATGTTTCTTGTGATCTTCCTCCGACTTGGAATATACCAGGATGTCGTCGATGAAGACCACGACAAACTTGTCCAGCTCCGGCATGAACACCGAGTTCATTAAGTACATGAAGTGAGCTGGAGCATTGGTGAGGCCGAAGGACATGACCAGGTACTCATAAAGTCCGTACCTTGTCGAGAAAGCTGTCTTTGGGATGTCCTCCGCCCTTATCATAATCTGATGGTACCCGGATCTTAAATCCATCTTGGAAAAGATCTTCGCTTCGACCAACTGATCAAACAACATGTCGATCCGTGGCAACGGGTACTTGTTCTTGATGGTTACGGCATTTAATGGACGGTAGTCCACGCAAAGCCGCAGCGTCTCATCCTTCTTCTTGACAAATAATGCCGAACAGCCCCATGGCGAGGAGCTCGGCCTAATAAAACCCTTCTCCAGAAGGTCCGTGAGCTGAGTCTTCAGTTCAGCCAACTCCTTGGGCGCCATCTTGTACGGCCTTCGGGATATTGGCATGGTCCCCGGTGCAAGTTCAATCTTGAACTCCACCTCTCTATCGGGTGGCATCCCCGGCAAATCGTCCGGGAATACATCCGGGAACTCTCGGACCACTGGAATGTCTTCCAATCTGATGGTGGTGGCTTGATAGACACTTGGAAGTTTTATTTCTGGACTGTCCAGAAATAATGAGTGAGAACCGTGCACCTCTGAGTTTAAGTGCACGACTCGAAGGACGGTGTCTAAAACAGCGCCGTGGCGGGTTAACCACGACATCCCTAGGATGACATCGACCTTTTGTCCCTCTAAGATAATGAGAGACGTCGGGTACACTCTACCTGCTAAGCATAATGGTGCTTTGGAGACCATTACGCTTGCTGAAATCTTCCCACCCGGTGAACAAATTAAATATGGACTATCGGTGGGTAGTATTGGCAAGCTGTGTTTAGCAATGAAAGCTTGGCTAATAAAATTATGCGTGGCGTCTGAATCAAATAGTACTATAGCGGGATGCTGGTGGAGTTGGAACATACCCGCAAGGATTGGCTCGCCCTCCGGCACGTCCTCAATGGCAAGTTGGTGGACAGTGCCGGGCCTAGGGTTTGCCCACCGCGCATTAGTAGGGTTCCGGGGTTGATTCCTCCCCGGAAACTGTGGTGCCACTCCGCCGCCTTGCCTCTCCGGGCAACTGCTCGCGAAGTGTCCTGGGCGACCACACTTGTAACATGTGGCCGCTGCTGGTGGAGTACTTGGTGGACGAAAGCCCGGCATGCGTTGCGGAGGTGCAAACGCACGCGGCATCACCCGCTGCTGCTGTTGTTGTTGCGGTGGTGCTGACAGTGCCGGCCGGAATGCTGGTGAAGAGTACGGACGACCGCGGAACGGCATCGACCGCTGTGGTGGCTGCCAGCGTGGGCCTGATGGTGGGCGATTCACCATCCGAAACTTCTGAGAAGGACCACTTCCTTCTCCGCTGCTCTGCGGCGCGCTTCGCTTTCGCTCTGCCGCCGCCAACTCCTTGCCGGAGTCTTCCTGAACAATCGCAGCATCAATTATGTCGTTGAGGCTGCCGCGATTGAACATCGCCAGCTTGTCCTTCAGGAGCGGGTTAAGCCCCTGGTAAAAATGGTCCCGCCGCTTCTCGTCCGTATCTGCGTGATACGACGCGTAGAGCGCGAGATCGTTGAACGCCCTGGAATATTCCAGCGCGTTTCGGCTCCCTTGTTGCAGGTGTAGGAACTCCTGCGTCTTTCTCTTCATCAAACCGGGCGGTATATGATAGGCCCTGAAGGCCGTCCGGAACTCCGCCCAGGTCATCACTCGGTCGGTGGGCTGTGAAGCACAGAAGTTGGCCCACCACGCGCTCGCGGATCCTTGGAGCTGCTGGACCGCGAACTGAGTCTTGCGCTGCTCGCTGATTTGGAGCAGCCCAAACTTCATCTCTATGGCGCGGAGCCAGTTGTCCGCGTCAAGTGGTTCATCCGCCCTTGAGAATACAGGGGGATGAGTCGCCAGGAAGTCGGAGTAGGAGCTCTGTTGGCGCTCCTCACGATCTTGACGTCTCTCTGGGCGAGACGTATTCGCAATTAACGTTTGCAGCAGCTCTGTGTGCTGCTGATGTGAACCCGCCATTGCTGCGACAATGTCGGCCAATGTAACCGTTGGCAGTGGCGGTGGCGGTGTTTGCTGTTGCTGTTGCTGCTGCTGTCCCGAGGAGTCCTCGGGAGGCGGTTGGGAGGTCTCTCCCCCTTGGCTGGTACCCCCAACATCAGGGTTGGCACGAGTACGCGTCATTCTGAAATTCAACACAGCAGCAATTAGCACATGTCTTACTCAAATTTCCATAAACAGCAGTAGTATTGAAGCGACGCATGATTATCTTGCACAACATTCACATATATTGATAAAGCATAAACTTTATACAAGATACATTATTCTCAGATCTCCGAGAAGTCGTGCTCATGTCGTCACTACCTATACATACGCTACTGTCTACACGACATGTCATCGATTACAAAAGTTGGGTTACGCTACCCTAGCTGCCCTACTTGGCAACCGTAACCCCCCCTACTCGGAGTAGAACTCGACCTCCTGTTGGTCGTCCTCCTCCGGTACCTCGGCTGGTGGCTCTGGATCTACCACCTCTTCTCCCATTCCAGGTTCTCCCATGGCTGGAAGACCCAAGACTACCGGTACGCCCAATACAGGGGCACGAGGTCCTGCAATGCATGCACCTCGTCCATAGCCTGGTTGTAGTCCTCTTCCCAGCCTTGTCCTTCCTCAATAGCGTCGTCCCGCTCTTGAGCAAGGTCCTCATTCTGCTGGGTTAGGGTCTGCACCAGCTCTTGCAGCGCCGCGATATCAACACGGCTCTTCTTCTTTGCCTTCTTCAGACGACGCAACTGATTATGTTGTTCATTCAATCGCTTGATCGTCAGAAGGAGCACATTACGGAGTGCGCTGTGAGCACCCTCGAAATGATCTCCACGGCTTGTGCTCTCCTTGAGCTTGGTGGCGAGATGCTCCGTATGAACAGCTTGGCTGTTCATCACAGCGTTTCCCGCCCTCATTTGGAGACTGAGATTTGCCTCCGCGGGGTTGTACCTTGGGCAACTCGGGTCTGTTGCCTCCAGGTACCTCTCTTCCCACACATGCTGAGCTCGTCCCCCCACCGGAACGAGTGCGTATGGTGTTCCCTCCATAGCCTGCACGTGTAGTTGGCATAAACGTGACATAGTGTCACGGGCTGCCACTTGCCACATCCCTTCCGGTTGTCTTCCTCTCACCGTGACGGTGAATGGCACCCAACCGGGTGGCGTAGGTCCTGTAGGAACCTCGACATGGATCGTCCACGTCTTGTTCCCCTCTTCGCCTTCTTCCTTGGCGAAGTATTGCGGCATCTGGTTATACCCGAAATATTGGAGCATTTGCCACAATGCTTCCGGGTAGCCGCTACGGTCAGAACAGTGGGAAACTACCCACCCGTTCTCCAACCGTTTATCTGCTGCCATCTGTAGAAATATATTTGAGAAATATCAAATATTTATTTAAACAGTAAACCATTGAGTTATAACATAAGATATGTCATTGAACCCCTAAAACTTGGAAACATAGTTCAAATTTTTAAACAAATTTGACTGCTGATCTGCTGTTCCCATGACAGCCCTGACCAGTTTCCATATCATTCTGATTTAGGCCAGGTTAAAAGCAAAACCAGTCCTGGAGCTCAACATCAAAGTTAAAGTTAACTTAAATAGCTTTCCAGAAAGTATTTGGTTGGCCTAAGATCTGTCCTGGTTCACAAGTTATGAGATGTCAAAGTTAACAGAATTTCTGGGAACAATTGGACAGCACCTCCCTGCCTTAGGTACTGATTTGATCCAAGAATCCCAGTTAATTCTGTTCCTAATCTGGCAAAACTTTCTGTTACAAAGTTGTAACCCATCTCATAAGCTTTCCAGAACTACCTCATTTTCTATTTTTGGATTTTTATGCAGGAAGTTATGCTTACTTTACAGAGAGTCTACAGAGAGTCTTTGCTCTGTCCTGTTTTCTGGACAGTTTCAACTCTGCGGCATTTTTCGAGGGGTTAAGGGATGAAACACCTCTGGAACTCAACAGAAAAGTTGTAAAGCTCCTCCAAAGCTTTCCAGAAATGTATCATACGACCCCAACCTTGAAAGAACTCAACCTCTAACCTTTGATTAACTTCAGCCTTGATTTAGCTGAAAATAGAGTGCTCTGTCCTTAACATCCTATAAGTTGAAAACTTATTAGCTTTGAATATCCTGTTCAAGGGAAGGAGTTACATCAAGTTTTACTACTTTGGATCAAAACCTTCAAATTTTTAAATGAAGTTGTTCATTTAGTTGGGTGTGACGTCGATGCGTCACCAGATTATGTCGGTACTACGTCCTCACAAAGAAGAAACCTATACCGGACTTAGCCGGCTTCGTTAGTTCAGTGGCACTACTCGTCACTCGCACACGAATGCTACACGTCTACCGTTTCATGGTCAGGCTACCTGCAGAAACTCAAACAATCATCAGACTCGGCTGCACACCGAGCCCGGAATCCATACAGTTGGTACACCCGGCCGTCATCACTCGCCCGGATGTTCTCAAGCCAAACACGCCTTGAGTTACGTGTTCACGTTTCAGACCACGTGACGGGGTCTCCCATGTTGCATCACGCACGCCAGGGACAGACGTTGCTCGAACACCCCAAACGACATGAAGAGTCGTAGAGGATATCAAAGCGGGTCGGGTTACCTGCCACCCGTGGGGCTCCACCCTTCAGCTTGTGCGCACTGGTGGACAGCGCTTACGTGCACCCCCCAAGACATGAACGTCCCGAGATGCACGATTTTCCGACATAACAATTAGGTTACTAAGCCACTTTCTATATACTAATAACATCCTTATACGGGCTACTAACTCGTTCCTCACTGGATTTTTGAAAAAGAAGACCTTTGTACTGTGTTAAACCTCAAGCGAGCTCTGATACCACGCTGACACGACCCCATTGGTCCTGTCGAGCCAGGATCACGCTGAGGGGTGCTGCGTTGCACAGCACCGTATAACACACGTCAAAGGTACAAGCGGAAGCGTAAGCTTTATTACATAAACAAGTTTATTAACATGTTTACATTAAAATAAGTTTAGTCCACACTCGCGGGCGTAGACTAAGCATCAAGTGCACGTTCAGCCCTCGAACGTGTCCTTGCTAGCACACACGCACACTAACTCTGCGGCGTGCACGACTCCCACTCGACGGGGTTCCCCTCCTGGGGTTCCGTCTCCTCTTCGGGAGTACCTTCCTCATAGAACCCTGCAAAAGCTTCAAACACAAGCAGTGAGCACGAAGGCTCAGCAAGTCTGACCCGTCTCACCTAAACATGGAACTTCTACATGAGGGTAATGGGTTACATGAGGTAAAATCATTTGCAAGGACTCGCCTAATTAGTGGAACCTTACTTTCAAGTTTTAGCAGCAGGTTGTGGAGAACCTTACGCGAAGGTACATGAGAGAGCCGCAATCAAACAAGAAACGCATTTCTCTCATGTACTTTGCCCAAAGTTGAAAAGAACTTTAGTTAGCTCTAAGCTACAGCATATTATTAACAATCAATGTCCATCTTTCAATCAGCAACATTTTAACATGTAACTAGCCTGTTCATTCTACGTCACGGTACAGTGAACAAGTGGTACTCACTGACCGCGAGGGACGGCGATTATAATCGATTTACACCTGCAGGGATTACCCGAACAACCCGTCACGTACGCCCGTACTCGACGTTGCCTACAACAACCATCACGGACGCCGTACGCGACTACCTTTCACCCGTTAGCCAAATATTGAACCGGTCCCATCGTCCCGAGCAAGAGGTCCCTGCACGCGCATCTCTGTGCCGCCAGCTGATTTACACCTCGAGCTCTCAACCTACCCTCTGAACGACGGGCAATGCCTCAATACCCAGCTACCCGAGTTACATCAGTTTCCCGGTTCCCATATAGCCGGTAGGTCTTCGGTACTGTTCTAGCTTGTTCAACAGGCCCGCACACGGCTCGGTCCTCAATCGACACAAACGGAGCTACAGCACACAGGCCCCAAAGTCCTGCTGCCCTTACTCTCCGCTCGGTCTCATTTTCTTGCCATGTGTTTCATGTGCTATCTCTACCCGAGCAATGTGCCTCTAGCCTATTCTCGCGAGTAGTTCCAACTACTCGACTTGTACCGAATCCTACTCTATCCTAGCAATGCAGTAGCTAACGGGGTTTGCAATCCTAAAACCCAACCCATGGTTTTCTTGGCTATGCAGTGGGGTTTCCAAACAAGACTCTAATGCACAGAATAGAGGAAACAAGTATGTGCTCAAAACAATAAAAATTTGTAAAAAGGTTAATGCAAACCGGGGCTTGCCTTGCTGCTCTTGGTCGTAGGCTAGCTGTTCCTCCGGAGTAACGAAGTCTAGGACTTCGGGTTCCTCCTCGACCTTAGCGACTACATGATAAGAACAATGTATGTATTAATTTAATGCATTTGTATTAAGTTGGAAGTTGTGAAGTCTATAACTTTTGCTAGACAGACCTAATGACTGTGAGACTTTTACTGTGGCTTGGTTACAACCTAAACAAAGAATGGGTCAAGTTTTAGTTGCAGCAAAGCTCATTTGAGCCCTCCACAAATAATTATGTCCTTGACCTTAATTGGAACTCTTAGGGTGTTCTAGGAATTTTCATGAGACAAACTATGACTTTCTGAAAACTAGATTTTCAGAGGGTTCTAATGGAGTTGGTCTCACTTAATTTGGAAGTCTCTAACTAAAGATATGAGCTAAACAATTTCAGAGAAAATTCTGGAAATGTTTCTGAACATTTTCTATTTTCTCTGGAACAGTTTTACTAATCACACCATTAGGTGGACTAAATGAGCTCAAATGGATCTGAAATTTTTATGGTAGCTCAAGGATATTTTGGTGAACATCCCAGCAAAATTTCAGGATTTTCCTCCAAAGGATTCTCCAGTTAAAATTCCTAACAGTTTAAACTTTAAGGAATTAATTCTGGAGAATTAAGGAATTTCATGAAGTGAAACTTGATTTTCTGGAAAGTACTCAGAGAGCTGAATCCAGCAAAATTTGGTTCACTCGATTTGGAGCTTTCTAGCCAAAGTTATAAGGATTTGAAGTTTGAAGGAAATCTGAAAATCGGGGAAAAGTTTAAACCCGCGCGTGGGCCCAGGGGACACGCGTCGCACGCCGAAGCGACAGCACACCGCGGCCCACAAGGCTTTTGCGCGCCAGCACACCCGATCCCGGCCGCAGCCGGATCCCGATTCAAAATATCGGCCGCTGACAGCTGAGGTCCACCCCCTTCTTCAACCTCGCGACACCCGCGCTCCGCCGCCGAGGGACCTCGCCGGAGAGCTCGCCGCTGGCTGCTGTACAGCTCCAAACTTCTTGATTCTGGCCGCCCCTGCCTACTTTTACTTGGGGAACATGATCCGAGGGTCAGCTGCAAATGACAACGGACGGAGCATGGTCGGCGACGAGCCGCCATATCGGAACGATTTCGGCCATGTCGGCTGACTCTCCTAGTACCTCAGCTACTTGGGAAATCGGTCGGGGAGCATCAGTGGACCTCAGAGAAGGTCGACATAAACTCGGGGCAGCTCGGGGAAGGCCCGAAATAGGTCCTCACCGTGCGCCCGATACCCCCCGTTCGTTCCGCCATTAGTAGACCTTGAATTACGCCGGGCACAGAGGTTCTCCGGCCCAGAGTTATGAAGGCAACTTGTGCGTCACCGTGTCTAGCTCGTGTGGGAGTGGCCTGAGGCCCTCTAATCCTTTCTAGAGCACGAATTAAACAGAATCGTACCCGAAGGTCGTTCTGTACACAGAAAGGGGAAAAGTAGAAATTCGCCGCCGGTGAGCAACCACTCGAGCTGTGGCTCGGGGATGAGCAGCACCGGTCACCTGCGCGTCCAAGGGTGCCTTGGCTCGGGCGTGACAACGCCCAGGTTGGGCTGTCCACGAGAGCCCGAGGTGCGGCGGTTTCCAGTTCCGAGTTTGATCTTTCGGCACAGCCGATATCACTCGGTTTCAATTGATTTACAGCAATGGGGAGGATGGAGGAATGTCTCTAGTACCTTGCTGGGACCCTGGAGTGAAGAGAGGGAGCTGCGATCGGCTTGATCAAGCAGGAACTCGAGCGCCGGCGATGGCAGTGGAAAAACAGGTCGCGCACGTCGGCAGCTCGGGGAATGGCGACTGAAGCACGCCGGGGAGGGAATAAATAGCCCGGTCGGCCGGTCTCCGGCTTGGGGCACGCAGCAGGAGCTGGCGCCGGCTGCCCCCTTCGGTGGCGCGCGCTCACAGCAGCCGGGAACCGACTGAACTGTGGTTCAGTCGGTTTGTTTTGAGGCAGAGGCTGACATGTGGGTCCCACTCCTCTTTTAACCTCTGAAATTTACTCCTAACAGCTGTGGTAAACAGTGAACCCTATTCTACCCTTGGCAATTCAAATTATTCACCCAAGAGCCATTTGAATTGATCAAAGTTCAAATGAGGTTTGGTTTGAATAAATTTCAGCACAAGTTCAGTTTGAAATTCAAATAAAGTTTGAATTTCTCCCCCCTTAGCTCATGTCAAGATCAACTCCAATTGGAGTGAAAATTGGTGTGTGAGCTCACAAAAATGTGCTGAGTGAGAATATGCCTTCCACTTTTAAATTCAGTGGGTGAAAACAGTTTGAATTTGAATATGGTTTCAAACTGCCCTCCTCCTATCTATACCCAAAATGACCTCAAAAAGGTTTTGAATTTGGGTGAAACTTGGCATGGACATCCTTAGCAAAGTGTAGGAGTTTTCATATGCCCAGCCCATCTATATCACATGTGGGAAATACCACTTTTGCAATGTGTGAGTTTGTCCTCTAATGAGCATGTTGATAGTTGTTACTTGCTCTTCATTTGTGCTCATCATTCTTGCTCAAATGAGGTGTGTGGTGTGGTGATGAACACTGCAAATGTGTGTCAAAACTGAGGCCCTTACAAAACACCTCTGGACCTCAACAGAAAAGTTGCCAAGCTCTTCCAATGCTTTCCAGAAATGTATCATATGACCCCCAACCTCGAAAGAACTCAACCTCTAACCTCTGATTAACTTCAGCCTTAATACAGCTGAAAACAGAGTGCTCTGTCCTTAACAACCTATAAGTTGAAAACTTTTTAACTTTGAATATCCTGTTTAGGGGAAAGAGTTACATCAAGTTTTAGTGCTTTGGATCAAAACCTTCAAGTTTTTACAATGAAGTTGTTCATTTAGTGGGGTGTGACATCGATGCGTCACCAGATTATGTCGGTACTACGTCCTCACAAAGAAAAACCTATACCGGACATAGCCGGCTTCGT
This sequence comes from Neostapfia colusana, assembly GCA_030760725.1. Taxonomy (NCBI): domain Eukaryota; kingdom Viridiplantae; phylum Streptophyta; class Magnoliopsida; order Poales; family Poaceae; genus Neostapfia; species Neostapfia colusana. Next base: position 68,558,665 of record JASWHV010000013.1, on the reverse strand, counting down.
TAATTCAGTGGCACTAAGCGTCTCTCGCACACGGATGCTACACATCTACTGTTTCGTGGTTAGACTACATGCAGATAGCTCAAGCAATCGTCAGACTCGGCTGCACACCGAGCCCGGTATCCATACAGTTCGTACATCCGGCCGTCATCACTCGCCCGGATATTCTCAAGCCAAACACGCCTTGAGTTACGTGTTCACGTTTCAGACCACGTGACGGGGTCTCCCAAATTGCACCACGCACGCCAGGGACAGACGTTGCTCGAATACCCCAAATGACATGAAGAGTCGTAGAGGATATCAAAGAGAGTCGGGTTACCTGCCACGCGTGGGGCTCCACCCTTCAGCTTGTGCGCACTGGTGGACAGCGCTTACGTGCACCCCCCAAGACATAAACGTCCCGAGATACACGATTTTCCGACATAGACAAATAGGTTAGTATGCCACTTTCCATATGCTAATAACATCCTTATACGGGCTACTCACTCGTTCCTCACAGGGTTTTTGAAAAAAATGACCTTTGTAGTGCGTTAAACCTCAAGCATGCTCTGATACCAACGGTGACACGACCCCACAGTCTTGTTGAGCCAGGATCACGCTGAGGGGTGCTGTGTTGCACAGCACTGGATAACACACATCAAAGGTACAAAGCGGAAGCAAAACTTTTATTACATAAAGTGGTTTATGAACATTTGTACATCAAAATAAGTCTAGTCTACACTCACGGGCATAGACTACGCATCAAGTCCACGTCCAGCCCTTGAACGTGTCCTTGCTAGCACACACGCACACTAACTCTGCGGCGTGCATGACTCCCACTCGACGGGGTTCCCCTCCTGGGGTTCCGTCTTCTCTTCGGGAGTCCATTCCCGATAGAACCCTGCAAAAGCTTCAAACATAAGCAGTGAGCACGAAGGCTTAGCAAGTCTGACCCGTCTTACCTAAGCATGGAACTTCTACATGAGGGATGATGTGTTACATGAGGTAAAAATCATTTGCAAGGACTCGGCTAATTAGTAGAACATTACTTTCAAGTTTTAGCAGCAGGTTGTGGAGAACCTTACGCTAAGGCACATGAGAGAGCCGCAATCAAACAAGAAACGCATTTCTCTCATGTACTTTGCCCAAAGTTAAAAGGAACTTTATTTAGCTCTAAACTACAACAAACCATTAACAAGCAAGGTCCATATTTCAATCAGCAACATTTTAACATGTAACTAGCCTGTTCTTTCTACGACACGGTACAGTGAACAAGTGGTACTCACTGACCGCGGACGGCGATTATAATCGATTTACACCTGCAGGGTTACCCGAATAACCTGTCACATACGCCCGTACTCGATGTTGCCTACAGCAACCATCACGGACGCCGTACGCAACTACCTTTCACCCGTCAGCCAAATATTGAACCGGTCCCACCGTCTCGAGCAAGAGGTCTCTGCACGCGCATCTCAGTGCTGCCAGCCGATTTACACCTCAAGCTCTCAACCTACCCTCTGAACAACGGGCAATGCCTCAACACCCAGCTACCCGAGTTACGTCAGTTTCCCGGTTCCCATATAGCCGGTAGGTCTTCGGTACTGTTCTAGCTTGTTCAACAGGCCCGCACATGGCTCGGTCCTCAATCGACATAAGCGGAGCTATAGCACCCAGGCCCCAAAGTCCTGCTGCCCTTACTCTCCGCTCGGTCTCATCTTTCTTGCCATGTGAATCATGTGCTATCTCTACCCGAGTCGAGTGCCTCTAGCCTATGCTCGCGAGTAGTTCCAACTACTCGACTTGTACCGAATCCTACCCTAACTTAGCTTTGCAGTAGCTAATGGGGTTTTGCAATACTAAACCCAACCCATGGTTTTCTTGGCTATGCAATTGGGTTTCTAAACCAGACTCTAATGCAAGAATTTACGATACTCAAGTAAGTCCTCAAAACAATTAAGATTTGTAAAAAGGTTAATGCAAACAGGGGCTTGCCTTACTGCTCTTTGTCGTAGGCTAGCTGCTCCTCCGGAGTAACGAAGTCTAGGACTTCGGGTTCCTCCTCGACCTTAGCGACTACATGATATACAAGTATATGGATTAATTTAAATGCATTTGATTGAATTTAAATTTGTGAAGTGTATAACTCTTACTAGGCAGACCCAATGACTGTGAAACTTTTACTGTGGCTTGGTTACAACCTAAACAGAGACTTGGTCAAGTTTTCATTGCAGCAAAGCTCATTTGAGCCCTCCACAATTAATCATGTACTTGACCTTAATTGAAGTCTTTTAGGGTGTTCTAAGGATTTTCATGAAACAAACTATGACTTTCTGAAAACTAGATTTTCAGAGGGTTCTATTGGAGTTGGTCTCACTTAATTTGAAGGTTCCTAGTTAAAGATATGAGCTAAACAATTTAAAGAAAATTCTGAAAATGTTTCTGAACATTTTCTATTTTCTCTGGAACAGTTTCACTAATCACACCATTAGGTGGATCAAATGAGCTCAAATGGATCTGAAAATTTTATGGTTGTTCAGGGATATTTTGGTAAACATTTCAGTAAAATTTCAGGATTTTCCTCCAAAGGATTCTCCAGTTAAAATTCCAAAGAGTTTAAATTTTGAGGGATTAATTCTGGAGAAATAAGGATTTTCATGAAGTGAAACTTGATCTGATGGAAAGTTCTCAGAGAGCTGAATCCAACAAAATTTGGTTCACTTGATTTGGAGTTTTCTAGCCAAAGTTATGAGGATTTGAAGTTTGAAGGAAATATGAAAATCGGGGGAAAAGTTTAAATCTGCCGGGGCCCACGGGGACACGTGTTAGGCGCGGGGCCAACAGCACACTGAGGCCCACAGGGTTTTTGCGCGCCAGCACACCCGATCCCGGCCGCAGCCCGATCCCGATTTAAAATATCTGCCGCTGACAGCTGAGGTCCACCCCCTTCATCAACCTCCCGCCGCCCGCGCTCTGCCGCCGGGGAACCTCACCGGAGAGCTCGCCGGCAGCTTCTGTGGAGCTTCAAACTTCACGATCTTGACCGCCCCTGCCTACTTTCACTCGGGGAATAGGATTCTGGGGTCAGCTCGTTATGACAATGGCCGGTGCATGGTCGGCGACGAGCCGCCGCCTCGGAAGGACTTCGGCCGTGTCGGCTGACTTCCCTAGCACCTCAACTACTCGAGCAACCGGTCGGGAAGCATCAGTGGACATCAGGGAAGGTCGACATGGGCTTGAGGCAGCTCGGGGGAGGCCCGAAATAGGTCCTCACCGTGCGCCCGATGCCTCCCGCTTGCTCTGCCGTCGGTAAACTTCGAAATACGCCGGGTACAGAGGTTCTCCGGCCAAAGGTTGTGAAGGCAACTTGTGCATTACCGTGTCTAGTTTGTGTGAGAGCGGATTGAGGCCCTCTAATCCTTTCTATACTATGAATTCGACGGAACCGCACCCAAAGGTCGTTCTGCACCGAGAAAGGGGAAAACTGGAAATTCGCCGGCGGTGAGCAAGCACTCGGGCTGTGGCTCGGGGGTGAGCAGAACTGGTCACCAGCATGTCCAAGGGTGCCTTGGCTCTGGCGTGATAACTCCCCAGTTGGGCTGTCCACGGGAGCCCGAAGTGCGGCGGCGTTAGGTCACCGGATTGAACTCTTTGTATAGCCGAGATCAACCGGTTTCAGCTGAATTCTAGCAACGGGGAAGACGGAGAGGCGGTGATCAAGCTTCCCTGATCAGCTCCGAGTGATCGGCAGCGATGGCGCGTTTCTGATGCGAGGAAGCAGCAGAGTGTGTGGTGCTCACTCCGATCAGGGCGACGGCGTAGATAAGGGGGCTGCGAGGCGGTTCAGCACGTCGGGGCGGCAAGCAGGTGGTGTCCCGATCGCTTCTTCGCCGTGGCGGCTGCTCAGTCCGGCGCAAGAACCCGAGCTGGGTTTTCAGTCGGTTTGCTTTGAACCAGTGACTGACATGTGGGTCCCACGCGGGGTTTTAACCTCTGAAATTTACTCCTAATCACTGTTGTAAACAGTGAGCCCCAAAATACCCATGGTGATTCAAATTATTCACCCATGAGCCATTTGAATTGGTTAGAATTCAAATTGGGTTTGGTTTGAATGAACTTCAGCACATGTTCAGTTTGAAATTCAAATAAAGTTTGAATTTGCCCCACTTAGCTCATGTCAAGATCAACTCCAAATGGAGTGAAAATTGGTGTGTGAGCTCACAAAAATGTGCTGAATAAGAATATGCCTCCCACTTTTGAATTCATGGGATAAAAACAGTTTCAATTTCAATATGGTTTCAAACTGCCCTCTTTCTAGCTATACCCAAAATGACCTCAATAGGTTTTGAATTTGGGTGAAACTTGGCATCGACATCCTTAGCATTGTGTAGGAGTTTTCATATGCTCAGCTCTTCTATATCACATGTGGAAAATACCAATTTTGCAATGTGTGAGTTTGTTCCCTAATGAGCATGTTGATGGTGGTTACTTACTCTTCATTTGTGCTCATCTACTTACTTCAAATGAGGTGTGTGGTGTGGTGATGAACACTTCAAATATGTGTCAAAAACTGAGGCACTTACAGTACTACACTTAATAACCTCTTCCCTATGAAGAAATGATTCATGAGCTAACTTTCAACTAAAAATGGAAGTTTGAAACCAATATTAGTTACTGAACTCTTATTTTGATCTAAGATTCAAATGAGAGAAGGTTTAGGTTTCAAAGATTGTAAAAACAGAGTGCTCTGTTTCTGGCAGGAATTCTTGCTGGACTTTAACAGAGCATAACTCTGAGTAGCTTGAAGCAATTAAGGTGTATGATACAGTTATGGAAATATTTTCAAGTGCTCTACAACTTTCTTGTAGACCTCCTGAGCAAAATCACATCTTAAGTTGGTGAAAAGTCCAGTTGAAGGCAAACTGTTCATACCCAGGACAGCAGCAAAACCTCTCTGGACCTTTCTATTTTTAAGCCATAGCTTTTTGTAGAAAAATCCCTATGGAGCCTGTGATACACCGTTGGAAAGGTTATGAGATATGCAACATTGTTGTAGTTCAACGTTGGTTCAGATTCATATTGTATCTGTGTATACAACTGTGATAAAGTCAGCCACATGCAAAGGAGATGCTGGCAAAATTTATCCAGAAAGTCTGTCAACTTTGCGAAATCATAACTTTTGAGCCAGTAGTGATATGGAGGCATTTGAATACTCGTTGGAAAGATATTGAAGTTAACTTTAACTTTGATATTCAACTTGAGTTATGAAAATGCTTTTAACTGGATCAAAATCTGGTTTGTTGAAGGACCGGTCAATCTGCTTTTAAATCCTTGCTGTTAGTACATCAGTTTGCGCTTAAATCATTTTGCTTACATGTTAAGATTTCATTATCAGTGTTTCACTACTTTGTTCATGGAATAAATCAAGTGATAGTGTGGAGCTGATAATGAACTCTTGTAATTGCAGAATGGTGCGAACTAGTTCCATGGGTAAGGTGGGTGGTTCTAGTGATGGTGGTGGTGATAACTCTACACAGCGGGAGCAGCGGGCTCCGCAACCGCAGCCGCCACCAGGACCTTCACCTACAGTCACAATGGCAGACATTCTGGCTGCTATGATGGGTGCAAGCTATGAGCGAACTGACTTGCTCCGCACCCTGGTGATGAATACATCCCGTCAAGGGGGATGTCAAGATGATGACTTGCGCCAACCTCAACTGAATTCCTATGTTGAGTTCTTGGCAACTCAACCACCGGTTTTCGTTGAAGCTGAGGATTTTCTGGTGGCGGATAGCTGGATCCGTACCATTGAGAAAGTTTTATACATGGCGCAATAACTTCACGGGTCCGCCAGTGCATGGTGGGAAAATCAACTCGCCTCCTTACCAGCTGAACATCATTTCACATGGATGGAATTCCGGAAGGCATTTCTTGCTTATCATGTTCCTTCCGGAATAATTCAGCGGAAACATGAGGAGTTTCTAGCCTTAAAACAAGGAGGGAGGGATGCATACGAGCATTCGCAAGTGTTCAACAAACTTGCACAGTATGCGCCTGAACATGTGAACACTGAGGCACAAAAGTGCGAATGGTTTTTCTGCAGCCTCAATCCCATGATAAAGGAAAGACTCGTCTTAGCTGATCGAAAGAACTTCAACAAACTGATGAGTGCTGCCATCATGGTTGAAGATGCTCAGCGGGAAGTTCAGGCTGAGAAAGAAAGAACCGTATACCACCGGATAGTACCAGTAGTGCTCCTCATAAATATGGGGTGGTAGACAGTACCTTGAACTGTCAGCTGATGCAGCCGGCTCGACGACTCCAGCAATATTCAGGTCGTTCATCTCAATACTCTGAATTCGAACAGCTGCAACAACGGTATCTGCAGCCACATTATTCTGTTCCGCAAGCGTTCTTGCCGCATCAGAATACAACTAGTGTCCATACTCAGAGCAACCAGGAACCGGCTGAGAAACCGTGCTTCACATGCGGGTATTTGGGTCACATCAGCAGGAAGTGTCCAAAACGGATACGCCACAGAGGAAATGCCTCGGAGTAGGGTATAAATCAACCCCGTGCTCAGCTTCAAGGAACAGAACCAAAATCCGGATGCATTTATCATACAGCGCTAGAGGATGTGCCGTAAGGGGCACCTGTGCTAGCGGGAATGTTCACCCTCAATGAACTAGCCGTATTGATTTTATTTGACTCTGGAGTCACACACAATTTCATCAGCAGGTTATTTGTGTGCAAAGTTGAGGTCTCCACCTCTACACCGAAATATCACTACCTTATCCGCTCACCCGGTGTGAATATAGCTGCTAATGAAGTGGTGATCAAAGCACCTTTGTGCTTAGGTGGAAAATTATACCCCACGACCCTCATTGTATTAGAGGGGCAGAAGATCGATGTGATCTTAGGAATGGCGTGGATGAACTACCACGGGGCTGTTCTTGACATTTGTCCACGGATTGTTAGTTTGGACTCTCCGATCTACGGTCTCCAAACACTCATACTTGAAGCCGTGGATTCTAAAAATCCAGTCGTGTACCACAGTGTGACCACGAAACTGGAGGATATTCCGGTGGTCCATGAATATCCAGATGTGTTTCCCGACGATCTTTCAGGGATGCCGTCGGAAAGGGACGTGGTATTCAAGATTGAATTAGCACCGGGAACCACATCGATATCTCGGAGGCCGTACAAAATGTCTCCAAAGGAATTAGCTGAACTGAAAGAGCAGCTAAAGGACTTAATGGACAAAGGGTTCATCCGGCCAAGCTCATCACCATGGGGCTGTTCAGCCCTCTTTGTGAAGAAAAAGGATGAATCCCTTCGGTTATGTGTGGATTATCGGCCGCTGAATGCAGTGACGATAAAAAATAAATATCCACTGCCACGGATCGATATTTGATCAGTTGGTGGGTGCCAAAGTATTCTCCAAGATGGACTTACGGTCTGGTTATCATCAGATAAAAATTAGAGCGGAGGATATACCGAAGACGGCTTTCTTGACTAGATACGGGCTCTATGAGTATCTAGTCATGTCTTTCGGGCTAACAAATGCACCCACACATTTCATGTACCTTATGAATTATGTATTCGTGCCTGAGGTGGATCAATTCGTCGTGGTTTTGATCGACGACATTCTCGTATACTCCAAATTGGAGGAGGAGCGCACCAAACATCTCCATATTGTGCTCCAACACTTACGGGAACATAAGCTGTTTGCCAAATTCAGCAAGTGCGAATTTTGGATCAGCAAAGTACCATTCTTAGGCCACATTATTTCAGCGGAAGGTGTGGCCGTAGATCCAACCAAAATTGAGCAAGTCTTGAAGTGGGAGTCTTCGACATCTGTTCATCAAATCCGCAGTTTTCTACGACTAGCGGGTTATTACCAGAGATTTATTCCCAGCTTCTCGAAGGTGGCTAAACCAATGACAGAACTATTGAAGAAGAGCATCAAGTATGTATGGACGGAAGCCTGTGAAGAGGCATTTCAAACTTTGAAGAAACATCTCACAACGGCACCGGTGTTAGCCCAACCAGATACAACAAAGTCATTTGATGTTTATTGTGATGCCTTAGGCATTGGACTTGGCTGCGTCTTAATGCAAGACAGACGCGTGATCACGTATGGGTCTCGTCAACTACGCAACCACGAGCAGCACTACCCTACTCATGACCTAGAACTCACTGTGGTGGTGGTTGCGTTAAAAATGTGGAGGCACTATTTACTCGGAAATCTAGTGCATCTCTACACCGACCATAAGAGCCTCAAATATATATTCACTCAGAAGGATATTAATATGAAGCAGAAAAGATGGTTGAAATTAAACAAAGATTATGAGCTCGATATCCATTACCATCCGGGCAAAGCTAGCGTGGTGGCTGATGCACTCAGTCGTAAGTCCCACGTGAATAACTTGTCAGTTATTCTGGATAAGGATGAAGAACCAAGCTTGCGGGTGATTCCGTATGGGGTGTTGTATAATCTTGCTCTTGTTCCTACCATTAGAGAAGAGATTGTACAAGCCCAAAAGAGGGATAAAGGAATGCGGAATATCCGAGCAAGAATTTAGGAGCATAAAATGAAATGTTTCCGGGAAGATGATCAAGGTGTGTTATGGTTTAACAACCGTATCATGGTACCCCGGAACTTGAAGCTAAGGAAGAAAATCCTAGATGAAGCTCATATGTGCAAGTACTCAATACATCCAGGAAGCAATAAGATGTATCAAGACCTTAAAACCAAATTTTGATGGACTCGGATGAAGCGAGAAATTGCCAAGTATGCATCCGAGTGTGATACATGTCGGCGAGTCAAAGCTGATCATATTAAGAAAGCGGGAATGCTGCAACAATTAAGCATTCCAGCATGGAAGTGGGAGGACATCAGCATGGACTTTATTGTCGGGCTGCCTCTCACATTCAGAAAGCATGACTCCATTTTTGTGATTATTGATCGCTTAACAATCAGCCCACTTCATCCCAGTGAATACGAGATTTTCAACTAAGCAATATGCAGAGTTGTATCTCTCAAGAATTGTGTTCTTGCACGGAGTCCCCGAGACCATCATATCTGATCGAGGTTCTATATTTGTTGCTTGTTTTTGAGAGCAACTACATGAATCTCTGGGAACCAAGTTGATTAGAAGTTCAGCATACCATCCTCAGACCGACGGTCAAACGGAGAGGGTGAATCAGATTTTAGAAGATATGCTGAGAGCATGTGCCATAGATCAAGGAAACAATTGGGATAACCATTTGCCATTAGCAGAATTCTCCTACAACAATTGTTACCAATCCAGTATTAAAATGGCACCATACGAAGCAATTTATGGCAGGAAGTGCCGCATGCCACTCAATTGGCGTGAATCCGGCGAGAGGGTGATTTTTGGCATTGATCTTGTAAAAGATGCCGAAGACCAGTCCAGCTTATTCAAGCAAACTACAAAGCCGCTCAATCTCGCCAGAAGAGTTATGCGGACCAGCGACGCCGACCCTTGTATTATGAAGTCGGAGATCACGTCTATCTCTGAGTATCCCCGATGAAGGGAATTCAACGATTCGGGGTCAAGGGAAAGCTAGCTCCTTGCTTTGTTGGTCCATTCATTATTATAGAACGGTGTGGGTTGGTAGCCTACCATTTGGGGCTGCCGCCATCTTTATCGGGCGTCCACGACATCTTCCATGCCTCGCACTTGAGAAAGTATTGGAAGAAGCCGACAGATATTCTTTCGGGAGACATGGAGATATTACAACCAGATCTCACCTACGGCGAGCAGCCCATCAAGATTATCGACGAAAAGACCCGGATCACTCGAAATCAGACTTTGAAATTTTACAAAGTCCTGTGGAGTAATCATACAGCAGAAGAAGCGACTTGGGAGAGTGAAGATTACATCTTTTGTCCTAGACTTTGTAATTACTTTCCGCCTCATCTTTCTTTTGTAATCTCGGGATGAGATTCCCTTTTTAAGGAGGGAGGAATGTAAAGGTCCCAAAAGTATGAATACAAAGAAACATGAGTTTGCACAAATGTTGGTGTCATGTATATGAAGAAGGGGGCTAGTTTACACTTTTTACACATATGATAACACATGAGAGGTTCTTCTAAAAACCAACTTAGGGTTACTTGCATGTGTGGACCTCATGTGGATTAAAACCCCAGAATTGAAGAACTCAGGTGCAATGGAAAGGTTTAAAAATCATAGTTTGAACTAAATGTCCAACTCAAATTTCAAAGGACGGAGGACACAATGATAATTCAAACTGTTGTGTTCAAAAATCTTGCTTGCAGCAGCTAACACAAGAATCAAATTGCATATTTGGATTCCTTAGGTCCATGTTAATGGGTAGGCAAAGTTTCATTAATTTTTGAAAAGGTTTGCTACCCATTTTTCCAAAAAGGATTTAAATGTGCAAAGAATTCAAATATACATTTGAATTTGGATGGAATTTGTTCAACTATCCAAATGTAGCTCAGTTTTCAACTTCAAACATTTGAACTAGTCATTTGTCAAATTTCGGAGATACTTTGAGAAGATAAGAGGGAGAGTGGGACCCACTAGTCAGGGTGCCAAATATCTGAAATTGAGCAGCTATTCTGTTGTCCACTGAAACAACTAATATCAGCGCTGCTTCACTCGGGTAGACCGAGGACACCACGGGTGCCACCGAGACACCCACCGAAGCACTTCCAGAGGCGGTTCCCTCACACTGGTGACCTACTCGTGCGCTAGTATTACTCCCCGTCGTGCTCAGTTTCGCTACAACACCGAGAACCGCCTTCGTTCTCTGTCTCGCGCGGGCTAAAGAACAGAGCAGCTGCCGCCGGGGTTGAATCGCTGGGGAGCTGTTTTTCTTTCACGTGGAAGCCTCGGCAACCCAGACAAACAGCACCACGGGACTTCCCAGTTGATCTAAGCCACAGCAACCCGAGAGCCTTATGTTTTTTGCGGTGGTCGAAAGGAGCCGAGTAGAGGTGCTCTCGTGGACAGCTCGGCAGAGAGCTTTTCATGTCCGAGCAAGAGTGGTTTGGGACGCGCCAAGACTCTGCGCTGCTCGACCCTAAAGCTTGGACCAAGTGATTGATCGTCGCCGGCGTATTTCACTGTTTTCTCTCGGCCGGTGCAAAACCACCCTCGGGTACGAAATATTCAAATTCCCAACTTCTATTTGCTTAGAGCCCACCAAACTGCACTCACAGGAGCTAGACTTGATGGCACCCAAGTTTTCTTCTCAATCGTAGCTTGATCACGGTTGTAGCCGGCGTATTTTCCCACTTTTCCAACGGCGGTTATGGCGGGGAGAATCGGGCTCACGTTAAAAGCTAGGTTAGAGCCATCTCCGGCCTGTTTATTCAACAGGCCGATATTCCTTAGCATCCACCGGTGCTGTAGCGCCGTTTCACCGATGTTTTGGCAGGCTAGGTTGGCTGGGCGACGTCGCCGAATGGGTACCGAGCCGCCGCACCGTCACCGGCTAGGTAAGAGCCACCGCCGGTCGGGGGGGAAATGGTTCCATCGTTTTCAGCATGTGGAACTAGGCCCTAGCAGCGAGGGAGAGGGCGGGAGCTGACCGGACGGCGAAGATCAGCGCAGCTCTGGCGAGCCCGGCGGCGCGCGGGCGCTGGTGGCCGGAGGTTGAAGAAGACACGGCGGGTCCCGCGTGTCAGTGACAGGGATTTGAGTTTCTGATCGGCTGCGGCGCTGGGATCTATCGTGGCTGCACGGGAAGAGTCCAGTGGCCCCGTGTGGCTTACCCCGGCAAGTGACACGTGGTCCCCCTGGACCCACGCGCAGGATTTAAACTTTTCCGGTTTATTTGAATTCCAGGATTTCCCCAAATTTAGAACCTCATAACTTTTGCTAGGAAGCTCCAAATTTAGTGATTAAAATTGAGTTTGATTTAGGTTGGAAAACTCTATCTAAATATGCAAACCAATTTGTATGAAACTCATTATTTATTTCTGGAAAATTCTTTAATTATTTTCAGAAAAAGAATTTTTGAGGGAGTTTGGTTCATACAAAATTCCTCAAATTTTTCCAGAATATTCTTTAGGACATTAGTGGACTACTGTAAAAGTTGTAGCTTATTTGGAGTTGGTTTTCTTAGGAGAATTTCGATTTCAAGTTTCCGTGTTCAAATGGATACAGAAACAATTTCAGAAAATGTACAAAACTTGGAAATTCAGTTCTAGGAAATTCTTGGCTCCAAAAATCCTAGGAAAATTCATGCATGCTCCCTGAGCTATGTTTGAAAGTGTAGTTCACTTGAATTTTCGTAAAGGTGCAAGTTTATTCATAATTAATTTCCTTTTTTTCCCTAAATGCTTAGGGAATTGTTCTGAGTGATCTACTCATTGAAAATTTCTAAATTTTGGTCCAGATTAATTTCTTGTGACAAGGGACTCACCAGAAAATTTTCAGCTCCATTGGAGCTCTGGATCGCCACTGTGCTGTTCAACCTATTTAGATGAATATCACACAAGGGGTGAACAGCACATCTCACATGATCATAGTGTTTAACCCAAACCCAAACCACTAGCAGCAGTGTCATTTTAAATTCTTAAACAGAGTTCCAGTTTTAAACTTGTCTTTAGAACATGTTAGCAAAAAACTTTACAAGTAAACATATGTGCATATTCATTACGTGTAGCATCTACGTGAAGGATTTGAAGTCATCGGAGTGGAAATCAAGGAAGGAGGAAAGCACTTGATCAAGCCAAGTGATCTTCACTAACTGAACCTCATATATATAAGTCCCCTGCAAAACAAAGGCAAGCCCCGGTTTGCATCAAAACTTACAAGTTTTTATTTGTACTCACTTTATATCGTCTAGCATTTTATTTATTGCATTAAGTCTAGTTGGAATGAGACTCCAAATGCATGACCCAGAAAATCCTGGAGTACAATGTAGAGTAGGTTATCAATTGATTATAACTGCTGATCTCAAGTTATCACAAAGTGGATTAGAAGAAGCATAACTCGAGTAGGCAGTTTCCTACTCGTGAACCGGGATTAAGGGGGATCAATCGGAAGAGTTGGGAATTGATCCTCATAGTTGGGAATGGAGACTGGGCAACGGATGGAAGGGTCAAGGACATGGTCCTGTGAACCTAGTCTATGTCTGAGTCGATTAAGGCCCGCGAACTTTTCTCACTAGCAACACGAAGACAACTGCAACAGATGGGTTCTCCATGTGTTAAACTACTGAGAAGTCTCCGAGTCTCGCAGGACAACCTCCTCATAAGCGTCGATGTTTTTCCTGCAAAACCACTCATATAGCAAGAGTGAGCACATAGGCTCAGCAAGACTGATCCGTCTCCTCTAAACAAGAAACTCTACATGCACAACGGATTAAAAAAGGTAGCTTAATTTGCATAAAGGACTCGCCTACAGTTGATCCTTAACTTTCTGATTTAAAGCCTCATTTTAAAGACCTTGTGCCGAACAGCATCACAACTCCACAATCAAACAAGAAACGCTGCTTCTTGCACAAAGTTAAGTAAAGATTAATTGGCACTATCTCTAAGTCAAGCATGGTTACAATACAAGTTAATTCACAAGCCTTATCAAATTCAAAGGAATTCACTTCAGTTCTCACTACGTCAAGACGCAGTGGGCAAGTATGCTCATATGACTGCGAGCGATGGTGATTCGAATCAGTACACGCCCGGACTACACGACACGTACACCTATACTCGGAGTTGCCGGCAGCAACCTCGACTGATGTTGTACGCAGCCACCTTTCCCATGTTCTTCCACACAGGACGCAGTCCAATCGCCCCGAACAGCAAGCTCCCTCAAGATACATACCCGCAGTGATATGTTCTTGAGCGAGTTACCTCCTGCTGTACTGACGCCGAAAGCCTAAGCCGATTGGAAAAGTTTCAATGTGGATCTCACGAGGTACATTGGTTTCCTGGGTCCCATATAGCCAGTATGCGTCCGCTACACAACTCAAACTTGTCCAACAGGGCCATGTATGGACAGGCCTTAACCGACACAGGCAGGGCTATGCACGCACGGTCCGCAGTCTGCTGCATCTAAATTTCTCTGCCCGGTCTCAATTTCTCACTTGTGATTTTTCCTCATTGATTCTATTCATGACCCGCTCCGATGAAACCAAAACCTAAACTCATGAGTAGATTCCAACTACTCTACTTCTACCGGTCCTTTCCAACTAACATTTAGCATATCTCAAATCCACTCGAGGAGGTGCTAATCTACCATTTCTCTCTTGGGTAATTCTGGTCATGCAATTGGGTTTTCAATATCATCTGGACATAATGCAATCAATAATTCATAGCTATGATATCTAGAAATGAAAAAACTATATAAATTGCTTGAATGCAAACTGGGACTTGCCTGTTTTGCAGGTGATTAAGAATGTAAATTCAGTTAGTGTCGTAGATCACCTGAGGCTTGATCACTTGCTTTCCTCCCTCTTTGATCTCCACTTCAATTACTTCACAATCTTTACGTCGATGCTACACGCTATGAATATGCACAAGTATTTAATTGTAAAGATTTTGCTAACAAGGTCTAATGACAATTTAGAAACTGGAACTCTGTTTAAGAATTTAAAATGACACTGGTGCTAGGGGTTAGGTTTTTGTTAAGCAATGGTGATTAAGGCTAAGTGCATCCCTCACTTATGTTTTGATCACCTAAAGAGTATAAACATGTAATGTTCCCAAAAATGTGAATACAAAGAAACTCTTGTTTGCAAAAGTTGGTTTCATATGTGTGAAAAATGGGACTTGTTAAAACCTTTTCCACATGTGATAACACACATGAGAGCTAGGATTGCATTTGAACAGTTTTATAAAGTATTTCCATTTCTAGAGATCATAGCTTGAATATTTGATTGCATTAGGTCTAGTTGATAATGAATACCCCAACTGCATGACCAGAATGTCCTAAGAGAGAAAGGGTAGAATAGCACCTCCTCGAGTGAATTTGGCTACGGTAAATGTTAGTAGGAAAGGTCCGGTAGAAGTCGAGTAGTTGGAATATACTCACGAGTTTAGTGTTGGTCTATTCGGAGCGGGTCAAGAATAGAAATGATGAGGAAAATTCACACATAAGAAATGGAGACCGGGCAGGGAGGTTTAGATGCAGCAGGCTGCGGAACGTGCGTGCATAGCCCCGCATGTGTCGGTTAAGGCCCGTCCGTGCTTGGCCCTGTTGGACAAGTTTGAGTTGTGTACCAGGCACATACTGGCTATATGGGACCCAGGAAACCGATGTACCTCGGTAGATCCACATTGGAACTTTTCTAACTGTCTTAGGCTTTCGGCGTCAGGGTAGCAGGAGGTAACTCGATCAAGAACATACCACTGCGTGTATGTACCTTGAGAGAGCTTGCGGACTCAGGGCAGATAGACCGCGTCCTGTGTGCAAGATCTTGGGAAAGGTGGACGCGTACAATGTCAGTCGAGGTTGCTGCCGGCAAATTGGAGTACGGGTGTACGTGTCATGTAGTCCGGCCGTGTACTGATTTGAATCACCGTCACTCGCGGTTATATGACCATACTTGCTCACTGTGTCTTGACGTAGTAACAACTGAATGTTTTCTTTTGAACTTGATAAGGCTGTGATGTAACTTAAATTGCAACCATGATTGGATTAGAGATAGGCTCATTAAACTTTACTTTCACTTTGTGCAAGGAGCATCGCAACGAAGCGTTTCATGTTTGATTTTGGAGTTGCGATGCTGTTCGGCTCAAGGTCTGTACAATGAGGCTTAAAAATCTGAAAGTTAAGGATCAACATTAGGCGAGTCCTTTATGCAAATCTAGCTAACCCAATTGCAACCGTCGTGCATGTAGAGTTTCTTGTTTAGGAGAGACGGATCAGTCTTATTGAGCCTATGTGCTCACCCTTGCTATATGAGTGGTTTTGCAGGTTAACATCGATGCTAAGAAGAAGGTTATCCGGTGAGACTCGGAGACTCCCGAGTCGTTTAACACATGGAGAACCCAGCCGCTGCTGATGTCTTTGTGTTGCTAGTGAGAGGAGTCCGCAGGCTGGACCTCTCCTCGAGTGCTCTTTAGTTATTCGATGTGAGCTGTTTATAGACTTCCTCTGTATCTACTTGATGTAAACTATTTGCAAAGAAAAACTTGTAAGCTTCCGCTATTGTTTTATGTAATACATTGTTCCTTATATGTGTGCTGTTGGGTGCCGCACAACACGGTACCACCCAATGCGATTCCCGGGTGAGTGGCACGACCCCGTGACTGAACGGGCAGCATGATTCCTGATAGTGTGGTATCAGAGCTGCATTGGTAATAGCACGGAATACGGATCGTATTACGACAAAAAAAATTTTGGTTACGGTGAGGATACGGTACTAGGCCCACATAAGAATTACTATTATCCTAATATGAACGTGGCAACCTAACTTATTTGTTATGTCGGAAAATCGTACATCTCAGAACGTTTTATGTCTTGGGGGGTGCACGCAAGCGCTGTCCACTAGTGCGCACAAGCAAGGGTGGAGCCCCATGGGTGGCAGGTAACCCGACCCGATTTAGTATCCTCTACGACTCTTCATGTCGTTTGGGGTACTCGAGCAACGCCCTTCCCTTGTGTGCTACGGGAAAGTATGGGAAACCCCGTCACGTGGTTAGTAACGTGAACACGTAGCCTAAGGCATGTTTGGCTTGAGAACACCTGTGCGTGTGATGACGGACAGGTGTACAAACTGTATTGGGACCGGGTTCGGTGTGCAGCCGGACATGACGATTGAGTGTGACTTATGCAGGTTTAACCACAAAACCATAGTAGGAGTAGCACATGTTTGCGAGTGACCGTATTAGGGCCAACTATGATATGATTATGCCGGTAAAATTCGGTTAGGATTTTTCTTTTGGTGAAGCTATGTAGTACCGACATGTTTCGTACGGTGCATCGACGTCGTACTGAATTTAATAACCTCTTCCCTATGAAGAAATGACTCATGAACTAATTTCAACTAATAATGGAAGTTTGAAACAAATATTAGTTACTGAACTCTTATTTCGATCTAATATTAAAATGAGAGGATGATTAGGCTTCAAACATTTCAAAAACAGAGTGCTCTGTTTTCGGCAGGAATTCTAGCTGGAATCGGACAGAGCATAACACTGAGTATCTTCAACCAAGTAGGGTGTATGATACAGTTCTGGAAATATTTTCAAGTGCTCTACAACTTCTTTGTATACCACCAGAGCAAAATCACACGTTAAATTGGTGGAAAGTCTAGTTGAAGGTAAACTGTCCAGAACCAGGACAGCAGCAGAACCTCTCTGGACCTTTCTGTTTTTAAGCCATAACTTTCTGTAGAAAAATCCTTAAGGATCCTATGATACAATGTTGGAAAGTTATTGAGATGTGCAACATTGTTGTAGTTCAAAGTATGATCCGATTCTTATTGTATTTGCATATACAACTGTGATAAAATCAGCAACATACAAAGGAGATGCTGGCAAATTTTATCCAGAAATTCCGTCAACTTTGGAAAATCATAACTTTTGATCCAGAGATGATCTGGAGGCATATGAATACTCGTTGGAATGATATTGATGTTAAATTTAACTTTGGTATTCAACTTGAGTTATTAAAATGCTGTTAACTGCACCAAAATCTGGAGTTAGTGCATAAAGGTCTGTTCTGTACAGCTAGGCTGGATAGCTATGCCTACTAAGGAGTTGTGTAAACATGGATTTTGTTACTGCTTTCCTAAAGTTTTGACATATTCATGTTTTCATTAGTCTCACATACTGCTGAGTTCATGTTTAACTCATCTCGCATACATTTTTGCAGTATGGTTCATACGCTCTAGGAGTAGGGCCGGGAGTTCTCGCCGAGGCGGTGATGCTTCTATTCCACCGTCGGGACCACCATCCACGGGATGGATGGATCTCGCCGAGGCGGTGATGACTCGGGTTGTCGAGTCTAACCAGGATAACATCAGGCTACTCCAAGAAGCGACTCAAGAGAACACACGCTTACTCCAAGCCTTGGTACAGCAGGGTGTACTCCAGAACACGCAACAAGACGTTCCACCTCGGAACGCTTATCTGGACTTCTTGGCGACTCAACCGCCAATCTTTACTGAAGCCACCGAACCTGTGGAAGCAGATCAATGCCTTCGTGTTGTGGAGTCAAAATTTGGAGTATTCGAGTGTGATTAAGTGCAAAATACAAGGTTTGCCGCTCAGCAACTCCATGGAGCCGCCGGAAACTGGTGGGTTGAACATCTTGCCACCATTCCGGATGACCATCAAGTGCCATGGAATGAGTTTTGTGAAGCCTTTTGTACTCGTCACATACCACTAGGTATTGTCAAGGCAAAGCGAGAGGAATTTTTGGGCTTGAAGCAAGGGGACATGAGTGTCCTTGAGTATGTCAGAAGGTTTAACCTTTTGGCCCAATATGCTCCTGAATATGTGGCGAAAGAAGAGACACAGTGTGACTTATTCTTCCATGGCCTGAGTGCCATATTACAGGAGAAGTTGGCCGTGCTCAATAACGGCAGTTAAACCGATATGGTCGATGCGGCTCTCATACAAGAGAAGCCGACACTTGAGTGGCAAGCTGAGAAAAGAAAAATGAGTGAGATCGAGCAGGCCAGCACAAGTTATGCGCCTCAAAAATACCGTTTGGTGTATCAAACGCCACCCGGTGAAATATGGAGGCCACCTGTACGATCCACTCCTTAGAGGTTGATTGCTGATCAAGTTCCACAACTTGCACCACCTCCACAGAAGCAGCATCAGACGGTTGTTTGTGCTCCATCGCTGCAGCCATGTGTACCTAGCATCCAACCGCAAATAAATGAAGAACCGGAGAGACATCCGTGTTTCACCTGTCGTCATATGGGCCATTATGCTAGGTATTGTCCGGAGGAAACTCAAGGCTGTGGGTCATCATATTTACAACAATACGACCCGCACCTTAATCTGCAGAAAGGAGGGAAGATAAGTGGCAACATTCACTATACCGTGATTGATGATATCCCGGAAAGAGAAGCCGCTTTAGCAGGGATGTTTTCCCTGAATCAGATACGGTTTAGATTCTCTTTGATTTCGGTGCCACACACAATTTCATTAGCCAATATTTTGTGGCTCAACATCAGCTCCAAACAGTTTATACAAAGTGGCAAAACCTTGTATCTTCGCCCGGGGGCAGCAGTACCGCAAGCGAGGTTGTCTGCCGAGCACCTCTTTGTTTGGGGGGTAGAATATACCCCACGACTCTCATTATTCTTGAGGGTCTGAAGATCGACATCATTTTGGGGATGTAGTGGTTGAATTACCACAAGGCGGTTCTTAACATCAACTGTAGGACCGTTGAGCTCGACTCCCCACAGCACGGTCTTCATATATTAATTCTGGGCGCCACGCCCGAGCGAGATGTAGAGTTCAAGATTTAACTTATAGCGGGAACAACACCGATATCACGAAGGCCGTACAAGATGGCACCAAATGAACTGGCAGAATTAAAGACACAGCTGAATGACCTAATGAGCAAAGGTTTTATACGACCGAGTTCGTCACCTTGGGTTTGTTCAGCGTTGTTTGTCAAGAAGAAGGACGAAACACTACGGCTTTGTGTTGATTATCGTCCTTTGAACGTCGTTACCATCAAGAACAAGTATCCACTACAAGTGGGTGCGAAAGTATTTTCGAAGATGGATCTTCGGTCCGGATATCATCAGATTAAAATCCGGGCAGAAGATATAACAAAGACGGCATTCTCAACGAGATACGGGCTGTATGAGTATCTCGTTATGTCTTTTGGTTTGACCAACGCCCCGTCACACTTTATGTACCTGATGAATTCAGTGTTCATGCCGGAGTTGGATAAATTCGTTGTGGTCTTCATCGACGATATCTTGGTGTACTCCAAGTCAGAGGAGGAACATGCCGAGCATCTGCATATTGTGCTACAAAGATTGCGAGATCATCAGCTCTATGCAAAATTCAGCAAGTGTGAATTCTGGATTAATCAAGTACCTTTTCTCAGACACATCATTTCAGCGGAGGGCATCGCTGTACATCCGAGTAAGATTATCCAAGTACAGAAATGGGAGTCACCAGAGTCAGTGCATGAAATCCATAGGTTCCTCGGTTCAGCGGGTTATTACCGGAGGTTCATTCTGGGTTTCTCCAAGATGGATAAACCAATGATGGAATTATTAAAGAAGAATACCAGATTTATGTGGAGTGCTGCGTGTGAACAAGCCTTCAAGACTCTAGTGAAGCATCTCACAACAGCCCCAGTTCTTCCTCAGCCGGATACGAGGAAGCCATTCGATGTTTATTGCGATGCATCTGGCATCGGTCTTGGCTGCGTGCTGATGCAAGAAGGACGAGTGGTCACTTATGGATCTCGTCAACTCAGAAATCACGAGCAGCATTATCCAACTCATGATCTTGAGTTAGTTGCTGTGGTCCTGGCTTTGAAGATATGGAGGCATTACATGCTCGGAAATCTTGTACACCTCTACACCGATGACAAGAGCTTGAAATACATCTTCACTCAGAATGAATTAAACATGAGGCAATGAAGATGGTTAGAGATCGTTAAAGATTATGAACTTGAGATTCATTATCATCCAAGAAAGGCGAATGTGGTCGCCGATGCGCTCATTCATAAGGCGCATATCCATCACCTGACTATTGCTGAAATGGATGATGAAGAACCAAGCCTCTCTGTCATCCCGCATGGAGCACTCTATAATCTCGCTCTCATCCCTACCATTCGAGAGGAGATCATTGAGGCTCAACAAAAAGATAAGGGAATGTCTCACATACGGTGAAGGATAGACAAGGAGAGATGAAATGCTTCCGGAAGGATGATGATGGTATTTTGTGGTTCAATGACAGGATTGTGGTACCCCGGTATATGGGACTACGGAAGAAAATTTTGGATGAAGCTCATTTGTCCAAATTTTCCATTCATACGGGCAGCAATAAAATGTACCAAGATCTCTGGAAGAAGTTTTGGTGGACACGTATGAAACGTGAAGTTGCAACGTACGTTTCAGAATGCGATACGTGTCGAAGAGTCAAGGCTGACCATGTGAAGAAGTCGGGCCTGTTGCAACCACTGCAAGTACCGGCATGGACGTGGGAAGACTTGAGTATGGACTTCATCGTCGGGTTACCGATGACCTCCCACAACCATGATTCGATTTGGGTAATCGTTGACCGGTTAACCAAATCAGCACATTTCATCCCTTTGCATACCAGGTATAATGCAAAGCAGTATGCGGAGTTGTACATAGCACAGATCTTGTGCTTACATGGAGTTCCCCGTATCATTGTGTCCGATAGAGGATCGCTGTTCGTAGCCCGTTTCGGGGAGCAGTTACGCGCATCCTTTGGAATCAAACTGATTAGAAGCTCCGCATATCACCCTTAAACCAATGGGCAAACTGAGAGGATGAATCAAATACTGGAAGATATGCTAAGAGCGTGTGCCATCCACCACGGTAAAAGCTGGGACGATCACTTACCGTTGGCAGAGTTCTCGTACAACAACGTTTATCAGACGAGCATCAAAATGGCACCCTATGAAGTTCTCTACGACCGGAAGTGCCATACACCATTAAATTGGTACGAGCCCGGCGAACGAGTCACGTTCGGGGTTGATCTTGTCAATGAAGCCGAAGAGAGAGTTCGGATAATACAAGAGAACCTCAAAGCTGCCCAATCTCGTCAGAAAAGCTACGCGGATCAGAGGCGTCGACTGCTGCATTTTGACGTCGGAGAGCACGTGTATCTTCCTGTGTCTCCGATGAAAGGGATTCATCGGTTTGGGGTCAAGGGGAAACTTGCTCCCCGATTCATCGGTCCGTTTGCCATCACAGAGAAGTGCTGGAACTACCGGCAAGCCTTGCCGATATTCACGACATATTTCACTTGTCCCAGCTCCGTAAGTGTCTCAAGTTTACCACTGCTGTCCGCACCGAAGATATCGACTAGTTGAAGCCGGACCTCACATATGTCGACCAGCCTATACAGATTATCGACAAAAAGACCGGGATCACCCGAAACCGGACTTTGAGATTTTACAAAGTCCTGTGGAGTAATCATACCCCGGAAGAGACGACATGGGAAAGCGAAGATTACATCCACAAGAACTATCCGGAACTTTTGTCATAAACCTTGTGATTACCCTCCCGTCTCGTTCTTCTTTTGTAATCATGGGATGAGATTCCTTTTAAGGGGGAGGAATTTAAAGGTCCCAAAAATGTGAATACAAAGAAACTCTTGTTTGCAAAAGTTGGTTTCATATGTATGAAAAATGGGACTTGTTAAAACCTTTTCCACATGTGATAAGACACATGAGAGCTCTCTTCACACGAGTCAAATAATTATTTGAAAACTTGGAACCCAAGATGGATTTGAAACCAAGGTGGGAAGTTCCCATATGTGTGAAAAAGCTAAAGTTAGATTTTGGAACAAATTTGTTCAACTCAAAATTCAAATGAGAGCAACACAATGAAATTCAAACTGTTCTGCTAAAATTTTCATTTGTAGCAGCCAAATTTAAAATCAGATTTCATATTTGAATTCCTTAGGTCCAAAATAGTGGGTATGCAAAGTTTCTTGAATTTTGAAATGTTTTGCAACTCATTTTCCAAAATAGACATTAAATAGCAAAGAATTCAACTACCCATTTGAATTTGGAATAAACTTGCCCAATTATCCAAATGCACCTCAGATTTGAACTCAATTTAATTTCATCATTTGCAAATTTTGGGAGATATTTTGGAGAGGGATAAGGAGGTACTGTACTGTGGGAACCACATGTCATTGAGAGAGTTAAATTGCAGAAGACTTCAGAGTGCAAAGTCTCTGTTTTTGTTCTTCAGTCGGTTCACGCGAGTTAGACCGAGGCAGAGCGCAGCTCCACCGAACGGCGCTGAAGCCACCTCCTCCTTAGTTTTCCTCGCGCTGGCACTGCCTCGATGACTTCAGCCCTTCACTTCCGTGATCTTTTTCACCCACAGAACCGAGCACGTCTCAGTTTTGTTTCTCCTCACGCAAGAAACCGGACAGAGCTGCCACCGCTTCTTCGATTGCTCGGCCACCGCCAAGCTCACGTGCAAGCTTCGACTGAGCAGCAAAACCACACCCTAGCAACCTCCACGACCTCCTCACACCATCACCGAGTGAGATCGTGCTACCTACACCGAGAAACAATCTCTTCCACAGTGGCCAACACAAAACCGAGAGGAGGTGCTCTCGTGGACAGCTTCACCCAGGGCTTGTCACGGCAAAGCAAAGCCTCCTATGGATGCCACTACATCCATGCAGCTCACCTCCAAAGCTCAGGTCCGACCGCGGATCGTCGATGGCGAATTTTGAGATTCTCTTCCGATCGTTGAAAACCGACCTTCTGGTATGAATTCATGAAATTCACAATTGATTCTTGTTTAGAGGCCGCAAAACTTCACACACGAGAGCTAGACTTGAGGGCGCACTAGTTTGGTTTGCGAACCTAGCATGAAACTACGTTTAGCCGGTGTAGTTTGAGCTTTTCCGACGGCGGCAATGTCGGGCAGCTTCGGGCGCACGGTGAGAGTGTAGTTAGAGCTATTCCCGGTCTCTTTTGCCGCCATGCCGAGCTTCTCCAGCCCTCACTGGTTCTGTAGGGCCTTTCCAAGGAGCTTTTGGTGGGCTAACACAGCGAGGCGACGTCACCGGAGTCGGATGAGTGCCGCCGCACGTCGCGAGCTACGTTGGAAGCTCTGCCGGCTCAGGTAGACCACACCAGCGTGTTCCTCGCATGAAATTAGGGCCTAGCAGTGAGTTTGAGCATTAGAGATGGACGTACGACCGATTTCGGAGGCACTCCAGCGAGCTGCGGCATCGCGGGGCGAGGGAGTCTCGAGGTTGAAGAAGCCTTGCCAGGCCCGCCTGTCAGTGGCTTTGGAGGGGAGGCCGGATCGTCTGTGGACTCGGATCAGCTGTGACAGCGCGGGAATTAAACCTGTGGCCCCGGGTGGTGCTGTCCCGACACTAGACACGTGTCCCCTGGACCCACCGTCAGTGTTTGAATTTTTCCACGATTTATTCAAATTCCAGATTTTTCCCCAAACTTTAGAAAAGCATAACTTTTGCTAGGAGGCTTCAAATTTAGTGATTTAAATTGGACTAGATTCACATTGACAAACTCTATCCAAATATGCAACCCAATTTGTATTAAAGTCATTATTTAATTCTGGAAAATTATTTAAAACTTCTCAGCAAAAGAATTGTGGAGGGACTTATTAAATTCTGCCAAAAATCCTCAAATTTTGCAAGAATATTCTTTAGGGTGTTATTAAATTCCTGTAAAAGTGTCAGCTCATTTGGAGTTGATTTGATCAGGAGAATTCAGATTTTAAGTTGCTGTTTTCAAATGAATACAGAAACATTTTCAGAGAATTTCCAAAACTTGGAAATTCAGTTCTGGGTAATTCTTAGCTCCAAAAATCCTAGGAAAATTCATGCAGGCTCTATGAACTATAATTGAAATTATAGTTCACTAAGTTTGACATGAACATGGGCGTTACCTCAGAAATAATTCCTCTCTGCTTAATTTCTTATAGAATTGTTCTGAATAAACCAGTCAATCAAAAGTGCTAATTTTTGGTCCAGATAACTTTCTTGGGACAAGGAACTCACATGAAAATTTTCACTTCCATTGAAGCTCTGGATCACCACTGTTCAGTTCAACCTCTTAAGGTCATCAACACACAAGTGGAGATAGCACTCAACACTTGATCATATTGTTTAAATCCAACCCAAACCATTAGCACCAGTGTCATTAGAGCTTATTAGCAAAAGCTTTACAATTAAATACATATGCATATTCATATCGTGTAGCATCTACGTGAGAACGTGTGAAGGATTCGAAGTGAAGATCAAGGAGGGAGGAAAGCAAGTGATCAAGCCCCAAGTGATCTTCACTAACTGATTGTAATCTTAGTCACCTCCAAAACAGGCAAGCCACGTTCTGCATTTGATCAGTTTTATAAAGTATTTCCATTTCTAGAGATCATAGCTTGAATATTTGATTGCATTAGGTCTAGTTAATAATGAATACCCCAACTGCATGACCAGAATGTCCTAAGAGAGAAAGGGTAGAATAGAATGTAAAAGTCCCAAACATGTATATGAATAAAACCGAGGTTTGAATTCATGTGTGGCAAAGTCATGAAAAATGGGACATGCAAAAATTTCTCTGCATGCAAAGTGTTACATGGATGATCATCCAAAATGAGGCTCACACGTTTATTTGAATGTGTTGAACCAATAAGGATTTAAATACCTCTTTGCATGAAAGTTTAAAAATCAGATTTTAAACTCAAAGTTCACACAAATGGTGGGCCAAAACTTTGAATAACCATGCAGCAATATAGTTTGGAAAGTTTGGAAAAAGTTGAATCACAAACTTGTTATTTGGAGGTGGGCTCAAAAAGGAGTTAAATAGAAGCATTTCCAAATTTCAACGAAATTCAAATTTGCTATGCAAATTCAAACTGGATTTGGGGAAATTCAGATGCTAGTCCACATTTAAACTTCCAAACTTTGGAATTTGAGAGATCAACATGAGCAGATAATTTGGGAGGAAAATGTGGTGCGGGACCCACATTTAAGGAGCAACTTTTGACTTGCAGAGGAAGCAAAAGCCTCTGTTTCACTCGAACACACTGAGGGCTCACCCGGGCGCCACCGAGGAGGCTGCCGCGCCACCTCCTGCTCCCTCTCCCACATGCTGGCGATCGAGTGAAGGCTTCCCTCATGCGTTCAACGTGATCCACTCCTCTCAGACGTAGCAAAGCGCCTTTGTCTTCTCCTCCTCGCGAGAAACATGGCCATAGAGCTCTCTCGCTGCCGAGCCTCGGATAGAATCGGGAATCGGCAGAAAAACTTGCCCCTCTCCTCCCTGAGCTGCTAGACAGCACCACGAGCTCGGTATACACCTCCCTGACACCCAAACCGCTGAGCTTCAACCTCTGTTCCCCGGGAATGGCTGTCTCAGCGGCGACCTAACTCAAGCCGACGACCGGCTTCACGTGGGCAGCCCTCCACAGGGGTTTTCACGGATGAACGATCACGGCAACGGGAGCGCACGACCACCGTGCTTCTCTCACCCAAAGCTTGGAGCAAACCGTGTAGCATAGCCGACGAATTTTGGAATCTTGCTCCGGCGAGTGCAAACCGAACGTCCCGTACGAGTTCTTCAAATTCCCACTCTCTATTCCTCCTTAGGTCGTCAAACTTGGCACACACGGGCCGGACTAGCCGGCGATCATTTTTCTTTTAGCAATTTGGACTTGAAACCGACTCGGGCGTGGCCTATTCTGAGGTCTACCGAACGTGCTCATTGCGGCACACCGCGGGCGCATGGTGAAGACCGACTTGCGGCCGTTCCAGAGCCATTCGGAGGCCAGGCCGAGATTGGTGATCAACCACTGGTGCTGTAGAGCGCTTTAGTCGAGTGTTTGGCGAGGTAGCGAGGCCGGCTGACGGCGCCGAACTCCATCCGAGGGCGCCGCACATCGCCGACCCTCTTCCAGTCACTGGCAGCCCTAGAACACCCCACCATCATGATCCTCGGCATCGAAAACCCTCTGGCGGCGAGCCTCAGCTCGAGCGGTAGCCGGCAGCAGGAATTTCTTGCTGCTTCAAGTTTAAATGTGGACTAGCATCTAAATTTCCCCAAATCCAGATTGAATTCGCATAGCAAATTTGAATTCGGTTGAAATTTGGAAATGCTTCTATTTAACTCCTTTTTGAGCCCACCTCCAAATAACAAGTTTGTGATTCAACTTTTTTCCAAAATTTCCAAACTATATGGCTGCATGGTTATTCAAAGTTTTGGCCCACCATTTGTGTGAACTTTGAATTTAAAATCTGATTATTAAACTTTCATGCAAAGAGGTATTTAAATCCTTATTGGTTCAGCACCTTCAAATAAACGTGTGAGCCTCATTTTGGATGATCATTCATGTAACACTTTGCATGAAGAAAATTTTTTGCATGTCCCATTTTTCATGACTTTGCCACACATATGAATTCAAACCTCGGTTTTATTCATATACATTTTTGGGACTTTTAGATTCCTCCCCCCTTAAAAGAATCTCATCCCGAGATTACAAAAGATGAACGAGACGGGAGAGGTAATTTACAAACTGTACAAAGCTAAAAGTTCTGGATAGTTGGTGTGGAGGTAGTCTTCACTTTCCCACGTCACCTCTTCTGTGGTATGGTTACTCCACAGCACCTTGTAGAATTTTATCGTCCGGTTCCGGGTTACCCGGGCCTTTTCATCCAAAATCTTAACCGGTCACTCGGTGTAGGTAAGGTCCGGTTTCAACTCGTCGATTTCCTCGGTGCGGACAGCAGCGGTAAATTTGAGGCACTTCCGCAGCTGTGACACATGAAATACATCATGGACACCCACCAGACTTGCCGCTAATTCCAGCCGGTAGGCTACGGGTCTGCACTTCTCTGTGATAGCAAAAGGACCTATAAAACAGAGACCGAGTTTCCCCTTTACACCGAACCGGTGAATTCCCTTCATCGGAGATACACGAAGATACACGTACTCTCCGACGTCAAAATGCAATGGCCTACGCCTTTGATCAGCATAGCTCTTCTGTCGGGATTGTGCAGCCTTCAAATTTTCTTGTATCAACCGAACTTGGTCTTCGGCTTCGTTGACAAGATCAACCCCAAACAGAACTCTTTCACCGGACTCACACCAATTCAGCGGTGTGCGACACTTCCGGCCGTAGATAGCTTCATACGGTGCTATTTTAATACTCGCTTGATACCCGTTGTTATATGAAAACTCCGCCAACGGTAAGTGATCATCCCAATTCTTACCTTGGTGGATGGCACACGCTCTCAACATGTCTTCAAGCACTTGGTTCACCCTCTCAGTTTTTCCATCGGTCTGAGGGTGATATGTGGAGCTTCTAATCAGCTTGGTGCCCAACGAGGCGTGCAGCTGCTCCCGAAAATGAGCAACAAACAGCGCACCGCAATCTGAAATGATGGTCTTTGGAACACCATGTGAACATATAATTTTTGAGATGTATAACTCTGCATATTGCCTTGCTAGATAATGAGCGTTCACCGTTATGAAATGAGCTGATTTCGTCAACAGGTCGACGATCACCCATATCGAGTCATGCTTCCGGGATGTGAGTGGTAATCCGATGATGAAATCCACACTCACATCCTCCCATTTCCATGCCGGTATCTTATGAGGTTGTAGCGGTCCGGCTTTCAGCATGTGATCAGCCTTGACCCGTCTACACGTATCACACTCGGATACGTATTTAGCGATTTCCCTCTTCATCCTCGTCCACCAAAATTTCTGTTTCAAATCTTGGTACATCTTGTTACTGCTGGGATGAATGGAAAAATTAGACAGTTGGGCTTCATCCAAGATCTTCTTCCGGAGTTTCATATTACACGGTACCACTATACAGTCATTGAACCATATTGTACCGTTCTCATCCTTCCGGAAACACTTCACTTCTCCGTTGTCTAGTCTTCTCCGTAAGTGAGACATACCCCTGTCTCTTCTTTGAGCCTCAACAATCTCTTCACGGATCGTTGGAATGAGCGCGAGATTATAAAGCACACCATATGGAAAGACACGAAGACTTGGTTCTTCATCTTCCAACTCAGCAATCGCCAAGTTGTGAACGTGGGCTTTCCGACTATGCGCGTCAGCAACCACGTTTGCTTTTTCCAGATGGTAGTGGATCTCAATTTCATAATATTTTATGAGTTCCAACCATCTCCGTTGTCTCATATTCAGCTCCTTCTGCATGAACATATACTTCAAGCTTTTATGGTCGGTGTAGAGGTCAACAAGATTACCAAGTAGATAATGCCTCCACATCTTTAACGCCAACACCACTGCAGCAAGCTCAAGGCCGTGAGTTGGATAATGCTGCTTGTGGTTTCACAGTTGACGAGACACATAGGCGACTACACGCCCCTCTTGCATAAGAACACAGCCGAGACCGATGCCGGATGCATCACAATATACATCAAATGGCTTCGTCGTGTCTGGCTGAGCAAGAAGTGGAGCTGTTGTGAGATGTTTCACCAATGTCGTGAATGCGGCTTCACATGCTGCATTCCACATGTATTTAGTGCCCTTCTTCAGCAGCTCCATCATTGGTTTAGCAATCTTTGAGAAGCTCGGAGTGAACCTCCGATAATACCCTGCTAAACCTAGGAAACTTCGAACATGGTAGACAGATTTGAGAGATCCCACTTCAGCACTTGTTCAATTTTGCTGGGGTCTACGGCAATGCCCTCTGCTGAAATGATATGGCCTAGGAACGGCACTTGATCAATCCAGAACTCGCACTTGCTGAACTTGGCATATAACTTGTGCTCCCTCAGCCGCTGTAGCACGATGCACAAATGTTCAGCGTGCTCTTCTTCAAATTTGGAGTAAACCAATATGTCATCAATGAATACCAGGACGAGCATATCTAACTCCAGCATGAACACAGAATTCATCATGTACATGAAGTGTGCCAGAGCGTTGGTTAACCCAAATGACATGACGAGGTACTCATAGAGTCCGTATCTCGTTGAGAAAGCTGTCTTCGGTATGTCCTCCGGTCGGATCTTGATTTGATGATATCCAGACCGAAGATCCATCTTCCAAAATACCTTTGCACCCACAAGTTGATCGAACAAGATGTCGATGCGGGGCAAATGATACTTGTTCTTTATCGTTACAGCATTTAGAGGACGGTAATCAACACATAGCCGCAGTGTTTCGTCCTTGTTCTTAACAAACAGCGCAGAGCAACCTCAAGGTGAAGGACTTGGTTGTATGAAACCCTTGCTCATGAGTTCATTTAGTTGCTCCTTCAACTCCGCTAGCTCGTCAGGTGCCATCTTGTAAGGCCTTCGTGAGATATGTGTTGTTCCCGGCGCCAGTTCAATCTTGAACTCGATATCCCGTTCGGGCGGCATGCCCGGTAAATCATCGGGAAATACGTCAGGATAATCACGTACCACCGGAATATCTTCAAGCTTAAGCGCTTCCGTGTGGTAGGCCTCCACCATATTTGGGTCTTCGCTGTCTGAAAACAGCGTGTGCTGTCCATAAATCGGCGAGTCAATCTGGACAGTCCGGTTACCGATATTGAGAACGGCACCGTGATGATTTAACCAAGACATCCCCAATATTATGTCTATTTTCTGCCTATCCAACATAATCAGCAATGTTGGGTAAATTTTTCCTCCTAAGCACAAAGCTGCTCGGGACAAAATCTGATTAGCAGAGATATTTACTCCCGGTGAACGTATAAGATAACTCGTTGTGGGAGTATTGGTGGATAGTTGGTGCTGATCCACGCATGTTTTGCTGATGAAATTGTGGGTTGCACTGGAATCAATAAGTATGAGCACGGGCACATCTTTGAGAATAAACATGCCCGCTAACACCGGTGCTCCCTACGGGACATCCTCAATATATAGCAAGATGTTGCACACTCCAGGATTGCAATTCTGTTATATTGACTTGAGCAGGTGGCGGCATACCACCTGATGATGATGGTTGTCTGGTGTTCAACAACTTCTCCCGGCATTCTTTCCTAAAATGACCATAACGGTGGCAATAAGAACACAGGTATTTCCTTGGTTCTTTGTTGATTTGGGTTTGAGAAGTTGATGTACTTGGCTGCAGCAATGATGCACTAGGTATGATTCGTTGCTGCGGCAATGGGGTTGCTTCAAGACATTATTCTTGAGCAGGAAATCCGGGATATGTTGATCTTACTGGTTCTTGCCATAGATCATCGGATGGTGTGTGATACTCCATACGGTATTTATGAGGAACAAATGGTTTGTCTTCTTGCACATCATCTCGGTCCCTCTTCTCTGCTTGACATTCAATTGTCGCTTGTTCTTGCAGCAGAGTAGCACTGATCAACTCGGTGTAATTGCCTTGATTGAACAAAGATAACTTATCTTTTAATATGGCACTCAGGCCATAGAAAAAGTAGTCACACCTTGCAGCTTCGCTTATCGCATAAGCAGGGGCATATTGTGTCAAAAGGTTGAACCGTTTGACATAATCGAGGACACTCATGTCCCCCTGCTTCAAGTTCCTAAATTCTTGCTGCTGGGCCTTGAACCCACCATCGTGATCCTCGGCATCCAAAACCCTCTGGCGGCGAGCCTCAGATGGAGCGGTGGCCGGCAGCGGTGATCCGGCGAGCTGCAGATTGCTCTGGCGAGGGGGAACGCGCTGGCGCGGGAAAGCAGCCGGAGGAAGAAGACCGGGTGGGCCCCGGCTGTCAGCGTCAGAAAAATTCAAACTGTGATCGGCTGTGGCCTGGATCCTCTGTGCTGGCGCGCCAAAAACCCTGTGAACCAAGTGTTGCTACAATTCTATTGGCTGAGGTTTAAACACGTGGACCCAACTGATTTTCCGTAGCAAAATCATTCCAGATATTGTTCCGACTTTGGAAAATCATATCTCCGTGTAGGAACCTCAAAATTAAGTGATTTCAATTGGGTTGGATTCCTTGTTCAAAGATCTATCCAAATGTGAACTCAAATTTGTATGAAAGTCAATATTAAATTATGAAAAATTCTTTGAATATTTTCTGAAAAAGAATTATTGAGGGAGTTTGGTTTATCCAAAAATCCTCAAATCTTGCCAGAATATTCTTTAGCATATTGTTGACCTTGTAGCAAATTTTCAGCTCATTTGAAGATTATTGGGTAGGGATTTGTTAAATACAAACTGCTGTGTTCATAAGGGTACAGAAACATTTTCAGAAAATGTTGCTCACTTGAAAAATCTATTCTGGGCAATTCCTAGCTCCAAGAATCATAGGAAAATTTAGGAAATCTCTATGAGACATATTTGAAATTGTAGTTCACTTAATTGAGCCTGAAAATGCACATTACTTCAGAATTAATTCTTTTGAGTACAAATGTTTAAAGAATTGTTCTGGAGGAACTACTCAAGTAAAAAGTCTGAATTTTGGACCAATTGACTTTCATGTGACCAGGAACTCACATGTAAATTATCAGCTCAAGTGTAGCATTAGATATCCCTGTTCTTGTTCTCCATGCTTATGTATGTGGGAAAAATACATAAGAGCATTATGGGAATTATGGAGAGCACAAATGTATTCCACATTAGCTGCAATTTAGCAAGCTAAACTCCTAGGTAGTATAGAACCTTCTGTAAAAGTTTTGAGGCTATTGGAGTTCTTGTTCTTCAGTGGCATTCAAATATTTTCAGCTTATCCTTTATGGTCATTTGAAAGTTAGTTAGTGTATAGCTAAAACATTTAAGACCAAGTTAGTTCATTCACTTTTCTTTGCACAACAGAGGCAAACAAAGCCATTCTTGGCATTTCCACACAGCCTCTGTTCCTAAGAAATCCAATCTTAAATTCTTCCCATTATATTCTATACAAATTGTGCATATACATTCGATGGAGATTCGAAGGAGTGATTCATTGAAGTGGATCATACTCCGTAGAATCAAGGGTTGATCAACCATGATCACTAACTCATTATATATGACTACCCTGCAAAACAGGCAAGCCCGGTTTTGCATTTAACAGCTTTTAAGTTTTTACTTTGTATTCACTTTCGGTTAAGGTATGAAATATGCATTAGGTCTAGTTGTTTGATACTCCTATTGCATGACCAAATGAACCCATGGAGTATTGGGTAGGTGTCTTTCACCGTTTAGAACTGCCATGCTTAAGTAAGGTTCGGTAGACGTCGAGTGGTGAGATGCTACTCGCATGATCAGGAACAACAGGGGCATACGGGATTGGTTCAGAAAATGTGTAGGAAGTTAAAGTTGAGACTGGAAGGTTGTAGGGACAGCAGGACATAGGGGCCTGGGTGCTATAGACCTGTCCGTGTCATTCAAGGATCGATCTGTATGCGGCCCTGTTGAACAAGTTTGAGTTGTGTACCGGACTCATGGTGGATATATGGGACCCAGTAAACCGATGTATCTCGGGAAGCTTGCTTTGAGCCTATTCGGGTCGCCTCAGGCGAGACGGCCGGTGTGCAGTATGTGAGTAACATTCTCATGACATCTCATGTCGGTAGGTGCACCATGAGAGTAGCTACTGTACGGGGTGACTTGATCGATTCAACAGGGATGAAACGGGAGAAAGGCTGCCACATACGATGTCAGTGATGGTCGCTGTAGTCAACGTCGAGTACGGCCGTACGTGTCATGTAGTCCGGGTGTTATTGATTTGAATCACCGTCGCTCGCAGAAAGGACTGAGCATACATGTTCTCACAGTCTTGACGTAGTAAGAACTTACATGAGAAAGGAAGTAATCACATTGGTTTGAAGTTTATGCTATCTTTGTGATGTATATTTGATGAATAGCTAGTGCAAACTTGATTCTTTTATGCCGTGAGCAAATTACATCGGGGGAAAGCGTTTCTTGTTTGATTGTGGACTTCCAATGTGGCGTTCCCAAGGTTATTTAAATTGCTGCAAATAATACCTGAAAGTAACGATTCACATTTAGGCGAGTTTATTATGCATTATGCCATCCTACTTTATGTCCATAACCTCATGTAGAGTATAATGTCTAGGGTGGCGGTTAAATCTTGCTGAGCGTTATGCTCACGGATGCTGTGCGAGTTGTTTTGCAGGTATTGACTTCATGCTTATGAGAAGGGATGCTGATGAGACTCGGAAACCTCCGAGTGGTTACTCAAGAGCATCCTCGCCGCTGCGGTTTGTCTTCGTGTTGCTAGTAAGAAACATCCGCAGTCTGGACTGTTTCTTTGATGCTAAGCTAGAAATGAGTCATGAGAGTTATAGTCTTCCGCTGTAGTTTATTTTGAAATAAGTATTTGTGAAATACTCTTGTACGCTTGCGAAAATGATTTATGTAATGTGATGTGTTTCCTCAACCCATGTGTTGTTGGGTGCCGCATATCATGGCACCACCCGACAAGGTCCTGTCCGGTGCGTCGCTCGGCGGCGGTCCCCTGCATAGCACCTCCTCGAGTGAATTTGGCTACGCTAAATGTTAGTAAGAAAGGTCCGGTAGAAGTCGAGTAGTTGGAATCTATTCGCGAGTTCAGGGCTGGTCTATTCGGAGCGGGTCAAGAATTGAAATGACGAGGAAAGTTCACACATAAGAAATGGAGACCGGGCAGGGAGGTTTAGATGCAGCAGGCTGCAGACCATGCGTGCATAGCCCTGCCTGTGTCGGTTAAGGCCCGTCCGTGCTTGGCCCTGTTGGACAAGTTTGAGTTGTGTACCGGGCACATATTGGCTATATGGGATGCAGGAAACCAATGTACCTCGGGAGATCCACATAGGAACTTTTCTAACTGTCTTAGGCTTTCGGCTTCAGGGTCGAAGGAGGTAACTCGCTCAAGAACAAACCACTGCAGGTATGTACCTTGAGGGAGCTTGCGGACTCGGGCAGTTAGACCGCGTCCTGTGTGGAAGATCTTTGCTAAGGCGGCCGCATAAAACGTCAATCGAGGTTGCTGCCGGCAACTCGGAGTACGGGTGTACGTGTCTTGTAGTCCGGGCGTGTACTGATTCAAATCACCGTCGCTCGCGGTTATATGAGCATACTTGCCCACTAGATCTTTATGTAGTAACAACTGAATGGTTTCTTTTGAACATGATAAGGCTGTAATGTAACTTGTATTGCAACCATGATTGAATTAGTGATAGGCTCATTAAACTTTACTTTTACTTTGTGCAAGGAGCATCGCAACGAAGCGTTTCTTGTTTGATTGCGGAGTTGCGATGCTGTTCGGCTCAAGGTCTTTACAATGAGGCCTAAAAATCTGAAAGTTAAGGATCAACATTAGGCGAGTCCTTTATGCAAATCTAGCTAACCCAATTGCAACCGTGGTGCATGTAGAGTTTCTTGTTTAGGAGAGACGGATCAGTCTTGCTGAGCCTATGTGCTCATGCTTGCTATATGAGTGGTTTTGCAGGTTAACATCGATGCTAAGAATAAGGTTATCTGGTGAGACTCGGAGACTCTCGAGTCGCTTAACACCTGGAGAACCCAGCCGCTGCTGATGTCTTCCTGTTGCTAGCGATAGGAGTCCGCGGGCTGGACCTCTCCTCGAGTGCTCTTTAGTTATTCGATGTGAGCTGTTTATAGACTTCGGCTGTAGCTACATAATGTAAACTATTTGCAAGAAAAACTTGTAAGCTTCCTGTATTGTTTTATGTAATACATTGTTCCTTATATGTGTGCTGTTGGGTGCCGCACAACACGGCACCACCCAATACGATTCCCGGGCGAGTGGCATGTCCCCGTGACTGAACGGGCGGCGTGGTCCCTGTCAAAACACAAAAGTGATAATCCAGAGCTCCAATGGAGCTGAAAATTTTCATGTGAGTTCTTTGTCAAGAGAAAATCATCTGGACCAAATTAGCACTTTTCACTGAGTGGTTTATTCAGAACAATCCCCTAAGCAATTAAGCAAAAAGGAATTAATTCTGAAGTAACTCACATGCTCATGTCAAACCTTCCTAGGATTTTTGGAACTCAGAATTGCCCAAAAATGATTTTACAACCATGGGATTTTTTCTGAAAAAGTTTCTGTATTCATTTGAATACAGTAAATTGAAATCTGGATTCTCCTAATCAAATCAACTCCAAATGAGCTGAAAACTTTGCAGGAGTTCAATAACATCCTAAGGAATATTCTGGCAAAATTTGAGGATTTTTGGATGAACCAAACTCCCTCTAAAATTCTTTTGCTGAGAATTTTAAAGAATTTTCCGGATTTAATTATTGACTCTTATACAAATTATTGCATATTTGGATAGAGTTTTTCAACCTGAACCTAACCCAATTTGAATAACAAATTTTGGAGTTTCCTAGCAAAAGTTATGCTCTTCCAAAGTTTGAAGGAAATCTGGAATTCAAATAAACTGGGGGAAAAAGTTTAAAACCTGACAGTGGGGTCTAGGGGCTACGTGGCGCTCTTTGGGAGAAAGATACACGGGCTACAGAATTTTTTCGCTTGTTGTCAAATGTTGATTCGGCACCACAGAAGATCCAGTGCCTTTAAACTCTGCGGCTGACACGTGGGGCCCACGTCCGTCTTCAACCTCTGGCGACTCCCACGTGCCCGCGGCCAAAGCTCGCCGGATTTCGGCCTCCCGGCCACCTCCCGTGCCCCCACTCGCCGCCAGCCCCTAACAACATGTGCTGAACACGTTAAGATGATTTCCCCGGACCGGCGACGGCTCCAACATGGCTAGCGACGGAGCGGCGGCTCGGTGAAGCTTCGGCAGCATCTACCCGATGCTTTAACCCGCCAAATTTAATGAACTTTGGCCCTACAGTACCAGTGGAGTCCGTAGGAGCTCGACATGGGTTCAAAAGGGATCGAAAATGAATCTAACGCACTTCTCACCGTGCACCCGAGGTGAAAACAGCGGTGCGCCATCGGAAAAGCTGTAAATTGTGCCCCTACCCACTGTTTGAAGTTAGGGTTCTGAAGCAAGGTTATTCACCATCGAGTCTAGCTCGTGTGGGTGCAATTTTGTGGGCTCTAAGCAAGAATTCATCGGGAATTTGATGATTTCATACCCGAGGGTAGTTTTGCACCGGCTGGAAGAGAATTGGGAAATACGCAGGCAACGATCAACCACTCGGCTTGAGCTTCGGAGGTGAGAAGCATGTAACCTTGGCGCGTCTAAAGGTGTCCTTGCTTTGCCGAAAGAGGCTCTCTATAGGCCTGTCCGCGTGCGACCTCCCTTTGGTTGTTGTTCGGCCGCCACAGGAACACGAGGTTCTCGGGGTTGGGGAGGCTGAGCTCACTCGGTGGTGCGTCGAGGAGGTAGAGGGAAAGGTTCTGCTGCCATTTTGCAACTCAACGGGCGATGATCCCGTGAGAGTGGCCAGCTTCCGAGCGGAACCGAGGCGGCGGCACTGGCGGTGCTCTTTTCTTGCGTGAGGAGTGAAACTGAACCGAGACTTCGGTATTGTGGGCAAAATGATCACGGCTAGAGGTGAAAAGATCGCAAGGAGAGTGCCAGTGCAGGATAAAACAGTGAGGAGGCGGCTCACGGTTTGTCTCTGTGTCGCCCGGTGAGGCCTCGTTGACTCGAGTGAGATACAGAGAGCAAATCTTCATTTGCAAGTCTCCTGCCCCCCAATGACATGTGGGTCCCAAAATTCAGCCCCTTCTTATCCCTCTAAAATATCTCCAAATCTGACCAATGACCAAATTCAGTTGTTTGGAGTTAAAATCTGAACTGCATTTGTATAATTGGGCAAATTTCATCCAAATTCAAATGTGTATTTGAATTCATTGTAAATTTTAGTCCATTTGAAAAATGGATAGCAAAACATTTCAAAAATTCATGAAACTTTGCATACCCACTAATTTGGACCTAAGGAATTCAAATATGAAATCTGATTTTAAATTTAGCTGCTGCAAATGAGAGTTTGAACACAACAGTTTGCATTACTATTGGTTTGCCCTCATTTGAAATTTGAGTTGAAAAAATTAGTTCCAAAATCTTAATTTAACTTTCTCATGCACATGAGAGCATCCCACCTTGGTTTCAAATCCCCTTTGGTTACAAGCATTCAAAAAAATAATTGAACTTGTGTGAGAGAGCTCTCATGTACATTATCACATGTGAAAGTTTAAACAAGTCCAAATTTTCATACATATGAAACCAAATGTTTATTTCAAACTTCAGTTTCTTTGTATTCATATTTTTTGGGACCTTTACAATATACTTGAGGCATATTTCTTTAATTGCCTCGATGCATAGGCTAGCACTTGTCCTCCTTGCATAAGCACACATCCAAGCCCTTGTCTTGATGCGTCACAATATATATCGAAACTCTTGCTCACGTCCGGCAATATCAAAATAGGCGCTGTTGTTAATCTCTTGTTGAGCTCCTCAAAGCTATCTTGACACGCTTGTGTCCACTGAAATGCCTTCCCTTTCATCAGCAACTCGATCATAGGCTTCACTATTTTGGAGAAATCCTTGATGAACCGGCGGTAGTATCTACCCATCCCAAGGAAACTCCGAATATCCCTCACATTCTGCGGTTGGTTCCACTTCAAAATATCTCTCAATTTTCCGGGATCAACCGATACTCCTCTTTCAGATATGATGTGGCCTAAGAACGATATCTTCATTAGCCAAAACTGACACTTGTTGAACTTAGCATACAATTGATGCCCTCGCAGTTTCTGCAACGTCAATCTCAAGTGTTCTTCATGTTCTTCCTCACTTTTTGAATACACCATGATATCATCGATGAAAACCACGACGAACGTGTCCAAGTACTCCATGAATACCTTATTCATGAAGACCATAGCGTGTTCAAAATGCAGTCTTGGGTATGTCGGAGGGCTTAATCTTCTGCTGGAAGTATCTGTGACGGACCGTAAACCGTACGCCCAGGATGTCAGAGGGTGGTGCCGCACGATGCGACACCCGACAGCACACACCATCAGGAAAACATTGTATTACATAGAAAACAAACCTTCAGTTTACAACTAACTACAGAGTCTACAACAGAGGAAGCTAAATTTATACAACTCACGCCCACCTAACTACCAAAAGTTGGTTGTCCAGCCCTACGGACAACCCACACTAGCTCCACTCCTCAGCTCAGTGCGGCGTGTATGGCTCCCACTCAGCCGTGGTCCCCCACGGAGGGTAACCCTCACCGGTGGACTCATACCCCGAGTACGTGGGGTAGTCCTCACCAGCAAAACACTCATAGCAGCAACCGTGAGCACGATGGCTCAGCAAGTCTGAACCGACGCTTCTACACATCAAACTCTACATGCAGGACATAACCAACATAGGATAGTAAATTGCAGCGCTGGACACGCCTACAAGTTCATCCTTAGTTCACCTTTTAGCCACAAATTAACAGTTCAGGAATCTGAAATTTAGTAAGCAATATTTGGTGGCACACATGTAGCAATACAAATTAGTCATAACAGCAATATTGAATCACATCATTTCATATGTTAACCTATGTCACGACTCAGTGACCAAGTGGTACTCATCAACGTGAGGGATGGCAAATCGACTCGATATACACCTGCAGGGACACCCGAAGAGCCCGTCACGTACGCCCACCCAGTGAGCTGCACAGCACACTCACTCGATGTCATACAGGACAACCTTTCACCAAAAAGCCCAAATGTCGAACCGGTCGCACCCAAACGGACAGAAGGTTCCCTACACGGAGCATCTCTCTAGGCCCATTAGCAGAATTCCACCTTGCTGCCCTCAACCTACACCTATAAATTGGTGCGTTATGCCTCGACGCCCGGAGGTATAGGTTACATCAGTTTATCAGCGCCCATATATCCGATATGCCTTCGGTATGTTCAAACTTGATCATCGTGGGCCGCACACGGATCGGTGCTCAATCGACAGGGACAGGGCTGCACCCACAAGACTTCCTCTTGCTGCACCCGAGCCCCTGCCTAGTCTCATTTTTTTACTAAAGTGATCTCACATCACTCGAACCAATCCCGTGTGTCACAACCTATACTCTTGAGTAGATTCCAACTACTCGACTTATACCGAAGTCTATATCCATTAAGCAGAGCATATACTACTCGAGAACTTAGACACTACCCTCACTCTTGTGGAAATGATCTGGTTATGCATTTGGGTTTCATCCATCCTACACCTAATGCGCATAAATACCCCAAGCTAAAGTATATATAAAGCAAAACTGTATAAACTTTGTTAAATGCAAACCGGAGCTTGCCTTGTTGCTGCTGGTCAGATGTTAGTGTCTCGTCTGGAAGTAGGAAGTCCATCACTTCCGGGGTTTCCTCACCTTCAACGACTACACGTGAGCAATGTAACGATATGTCAATTTAAATGCAACTTTTCAAATTGAATATGTAAAGACCATAACTCTAGCTAGACCTCCCCTTTGACTCTGAAATTTTTATGGTGGCTTGTTAGGGTCCTAACCAGAGACTTGATTGAGTTTCATTTGAAACAAAGTTCATTTGAGCTCTGTACAAATAAAAGTATAATTGGTTATTACTAGAGCTTCTAAGGATTTCCAGGGATTCTCATGGCTGAAACCATTACTTTATGGAAACTAGAGTTTGATATGGTTCTAATGGAATTGGTTTCATGTCATTTGAAGAATCCTAGAGGAAGTTATGCCCTAAACAAGATTTGAGAAAATCTGAAAAATGGTTTTGTACATTTTTCTATTTTCTCTGGGCAGTTCACTTAATCACACCATGAGGGGGACTAAATGAACAAGGATGGATTTGAAATTTTTCCTGTAACTCAAGGATTTTCAAATGAACCTCGTAGCTAAATTTCAGAATTTTCCATAAAATAATTCTCCAGATAAAATTCCCAACAGTTTAAAATTGAGGGAATTAATTCTGGAAAAGAAAGTTTATGAGCTGAATCTTGTTTTGCTGGATAGTATTCACAGAGACAAATCCAACAAAATTTGGTTCACTCAATTTGGAGCTTCCTAGTCAGAGATATGGATTTATTAAGGTTGGGTAAAAGTCTGAAAATGGGCTCTGTCTATTTTTCCTATTTCCAGTCACATAAAGGATTGACAGCACATTTGGCCAAGCAAATGGTCCAATGCCTATGAAATTTTACTGGAGTTCAAGGATTTTTGGAAGAATGTCCTGCCCAAATTTGGGAATTTTCTAATAAACAGAACTCCTGTAAAAATTCCTACAAGATTTTCATTAAATGAATTAATGAGCCAAATCTAGGGATTTTCATAAGAATTGGGATGCACCCCCGGATAGCACGCACTGAGAGGAATCCAATGGAATTTATTTCACAATTTGTGGAGGTTCCTATAAAAAGTTATGAGCAAATGAAGTTGAACTGAAACTGAAAATGATGGAAAAAGTTTAAGCTCTGGCGTGTGGGTCCCATGCCACAGCTTCTTCTTCAACCTCGCGCGCGTGGAAGCACAGTGGTGGCGCTCCGGCGAGCTCCACGGAAACCATTCTTCCGGCCTCCCCTAGGGCTCCCACTCACCGCCCCTCCCTTTAGGAGCACAGGGAATTCATCCCCGGGGTCGGCCGGGGCCCCCGATCACCGGAAATGGGCCGGCGACGAGCGGCGGCTAACATTCGGTGGCGTCACACTCGCTCTACCGTGGCTCAAACTCTTCGGTTCTTGTTCCTAGAGCACCGTGGTGTTATACTACTCACAAGCATGCGCTCAAATCAGCTCAAAAGAGGCCGCAAATACGAGCTCATCGGTGACCTAGGGCCAAAACCAGCACCGGCGCAAAATTCTCGAATAACAGCGCCAAAACTCGATGAAATTTGATGGTTCTTGATCTTAGAGGAGCATGGGAGTGTCTAGATCATGTCTATAGCTTGGCACAAGCTTTGGGGAAGTGATCACTACGAATTCGGGTTTTGGTGGGGCTCGGTTCAATGAGTACCGACACAATAAACGACAGAATTCTCCACCGATCAAGCGAGAGAGAAGGGGAGGTCGGCCCGGTTGTGTTCATCACCTTAGAGCGATCCTTTTTTGTGTAGAACGTCGGGCACAAAAACACTTGTGTCGCCCGGGCGCTGGTGAGCTGAGAGGATCAGCGGCGGTGACTTTTCTTCGGCTTGTGCGGGGCTGTGGAGGGTGAGAACGAGGAAGTTGTAAAAGCCCAAGAAAAGGGACTTGCAAAAACTTTTCTTCACCTCACAACACCACAGTTTTTATTGTGGATATCTTAGGAAATGTTGTGAAGAGCAAGTAACCTCCATCAAAAGAGTAATTAGAGGGGAAAGACTTCACTTTCACAAAGTAGGATTTCTACACATGAACATGAGAGGTTGAGCTCACCCCTAGGACTTAAAAAGTCTTGGGAGGGTTCAAGCCAAGTTTCATGCAAA
This sequence comes from Neostapfia colusana, assembly GCA_030760725.1. NCBI lineage: Eukaryota > Viridiplantae > Streptophyta > Magnoliopsida > Poales > Poaceae > Neostapfia > Neostapfia colusana. The sequence continues at coordinate 68,516,755 of JASWHV010000013.1, read as the reverse complement.
TCCAACACTTTTTGAGGCACTTTTGGAGGTATTTGAAAAAGAGAACAATTTGAATGTAAATTCAAATTGCAGCAACTTTCATCACTCAAATTCAAAAGTTAGCTTCATATTCAAACTCAGCACATTTTTCTGAGCTAGCCCACCAAATTTCTTACCCATTGGAGTTCATCTTGTCGGGAGCCAAATTTGCAATAATTCAAAACTGAATTTGAAATTCAGTTTAAATATGAAGCAAATTGGACCAACCAAATTTCAAATTGGGGAACTTAAATTTGAAACAAGAACTTGGGGGCTAAGTCGCACCTTAAATTGTGAGTAGCTGGGTATAATTGAGTGCCAACAGAAATGAAAAGAATTGGAAAGGGGATTAGAAGGGAGAGGGACCCACAGGTCAGTGGGGGAATTGTTTCCAGCCGAACGGGCTCGGCTTCTCACCGAAGCAAACGCTCCCGGCGCGCCACCGAAATGATCCTCTGGACGCCCCCGCGTGAGGGTACGCAGCCACCTCCTGCTTCCTCCCTCGCGCTGGCCAGCTGCTTCCGCCCGATCAGCATGCACCTACACCGCTAAACAGAGGCGCCGTGCTCTGTTGTCCGAGAAACGACCGAGTACATGCCGTCGCTTGCGCTCAATCGAGAATCCGGCAAGCCACCGCGAGCAGCGCCGTTCCTAGCCACAAAACCACACCAGCTACTCGTCCTCTACCTCCTCGGCACGAGAGCAGTCGAGTTCGGCCCTTCCCCAGCCCTAGCTCCACGTTTCCGAGCAACGCCCGGGAAACCGCCACCACTCGGCTCACAGTGAAAGCCCAACAGAGGGCCTTTCACGGCTGAGCAAGGATGGTCTCGGACGCGTCAGGGACCGGTGGTGCTCATATCCGAAGCTCAGACCGTGACCTGGACCATAGAGCTCGAATTTGGAGAAAGTTCTCCGGCGGGCACGAACGGACCTTCCGGCACGGTAACGTCGAATTCCCTCGCCACCTTTGTTCTTAGGTCATGAAAACTAGCACACAGGACCGTCACTCATCAACGCTCGTTAGCCCCTGGCGGCCCTGGCATGAAACCGCACGTAAGCCTGGTATTTCTAGGTTTTGTTACGGTAATTGAGGCGCGGAGGCTCGGGCTCACGATGAGACCTAGGATAGAGCCCTCTCCGGGCGGTTTCACCACTATGACGAGCTTCCCTAGCATCCACTGGTGCTATAGCGCCGATCCACTGATGTTTTGGCGGGCTAAACTGTAAGGGCCTCAGTTTTTGACACACATTTGCAGTGTTCATCACCACACCACACACCTCATTTGAGGAAGAATGATGAACACAAATGAAGAGCAAGTAACAATTATCAACATGCTCATTAGGGAACAAACTTACACATTGCAAGAGTGGTATTTCCCACATGTGATATGGATGGGCTGGACATATGAAAACTCCTACACTTTACTAAGGATGTCCATGCCAAGTTTCACCCAAATTCAAAACCTTTTTGAGGTCATTTTGGGTATAGTTAGGAAGAGGGCAGTTTGAAACCATATTCAAATTCAAACTGTTTTTATCCAATGAATTTAAAAGTGGGGGCATATTCTTACTCAGCACATTTTTGTGAGCTCACACACCAATTTTCACTCCATTTGGAGTTGATCTTGACATGAGCTAAGTGGGAGAAATTCAAACTTTATTTGAATTTCAAACTGAACTTGTGCTGAAATTCATTCAAACCAAACCTCATTTGAACTTTGATCAATTCAAATGGCTCATGGGTGAATAATTTGAATTGCCAAGGGTAGTATGGGGTTCACTGTTTACTACAGTGATTAGGAGTAAATTTCAGAGGTTAAAACTGGAGGTGGGACCCACATGTCAGCCACTGCTCAGATCAAACCGACTGAGACTTTCTCACTCGGGTCGCCGAGCCGCAGCGGTGATCGCCACCGAGGCCAGCCGTCGCGCCACCAGCTGCTTGCCCACGCGCGGGCACGAGGCGGTGCAGAGCATTCTTAAGGCGCCTGCCCCCTCCTCGGCCGAGGCACCACCGTTCTTCCCCGCAAGAACTCAGCACCAGCCGAAAACTTCCGCAGCTCGGACTTGATCGGGGAACGCCGATCGCAGCTCCCTCCTTCCACTCCAGAGCCCCAGCAAGGTACTAGAGACCTTCCTCCATCCTCCCCGTGGCTAGAATTCGGTTGAAACCGAGTGATATCGGCTGTGCTGAAAGGTCAAATTCGGGACTTGGAACCGCCGCACCTCGGGCTCTCGTGGACAGCCCAACCAGGGCGTTGTCACGCCCGAGCCAAGGCACCCTTGGACGCACGGGTGACCGGTGCTGCTCATCCCCGAGCCACAGCTCGAGTGGTTGCTCACCGGCGGCGAATTTCCACTTTTCCCCTTTCTGTGTGCAGAACGACCTTCGGGTACGATTCTGTTTAATTCGTGCTCTAGAAAGGATTAGAAGGCCTCAAGCCGCTCTCACACGAGCTAGACACGGTAACGCACAAGTTGCCTTCATAACTCTGGGCCGGGGAACCTTTGTGCCCGACGTAATTTGAGGTCTACTACTGGCGGAACGCACGGGCGGCATCGGGCGCATGGTGAAGACCTATTTCGGGCCTTCCCCGAGCTGCCTCGAGCTCATGTCGACCTTCTCTGAGGTCCACTGATGCTCCCCGACCGATTTCCCAAGTAGCTGAGGTGCTAGAGGGGTCAGCCGACATGATCAAAGTTGTTCCGAGGTGGCGGCTCGTCGCCGACCATGCTCCGGCCATTGTCATGAGCAGCTAACCCTAGAATCCTGTTCCCCGAGTAAAAGTAGGCAGGGGCGGCCAGAATCGAGAAGTTTGGAGCTGTACAGCAGCCGGCGGCGAGCTCTCCGGCGAGATCCCTCGGCGGCGGGGCGCGGGTGTCGCGAGGTTGAAGAAGGGGGTGGACCCCAGCTGTCAGCGGCCGATATTTTGAATCGGGATCCGGCTGCGGCCAGGATGGGGTGTGCTGGCGCGCAAAATCCTTGTGGTCCGCGATGTGCCATCGCCTAGGCGTGCGACGCGTGTCCCCTGGGCCCACGCGCGAGTTTAAACTTTTCCCCGATTTTCAGATTTCCTTCAAACTTCAAATCCTTATAACTTTGGCTAGAAAGCTCCAAATTGAGTGAACCAAATTTTGCTGGATTCAGCTCTCTGAGTACTTTCCAGAAAATCAAGTTTCACTTCATGAAATTCCTTATTTCTCCAGAATTAATTCCTCAAAATTTAAACTGTTAGGAATTTAAACTGGAGAATCCTTTAGAGGAAAATCCTGAAATTTTGCTGAGATGTTCACCAAAATATCCTTGAACTACCATAAAATTTTCAGATCCATTTGAGCTCATTTAGTCCACCTAATGGTGTGATTAGTGAAACTGTTCCAGAGAAAATAGAAAATGTTCAGAAACATTTTCAGAATTTTCTCTGAAATTGTTTAGCTCATATCTCTAGTTAGAAACTTCCAAATTAAGTGATACCAACTCCATTAGAACCCTCTTAAAATCTAGTTTTCAGAAAGTCATAGTTTGTTTCATGAAAATTCCTAGAACACCCTAAGAGTTCCAATTAAGGTCAAGGACATAATTATTTGTGGAGGGCTCAAATGAGCTTTGCTGCAACTAAAACTTAACCAGGTCTCTGTTTAGGTTGTAACCAAGCCACAGTAAAAGTTTCACAGTCATTAGTTCTATCTAGCAAAGGTTATAGACTTCACAACTTCAACTTAATACAAATGCATTAAATTAATACATGTATTGTTTCTATCATGTAGTCGCTAAGGTCGAGGAGGAACCCGAAGTCCTAGACTTCGTTACTCCGGAGGAACAGCTAGCCTACGACCAAGAGTAGCAAAGCAAGCTCCGGTTTGCATTAACCCTTTTACAAATGTTTATTGTTTTGAGCACATCTTTGAATAGTGTTCGTTGCATTAAAGTCTTGATTGGAAACCCAACTGCATAGCCAAGAAAACCATGGGTTGGGGTTAGGATTGAAAACCCCGTTAGCTACTGCATTGCTAGGATAGCGTAGGATTCGGTACAAGTCGAGTAGTTGAAACTACTCGCGAGAATAGGCTAGAGGCACATTGCTCGGGTAGAGATAGCACATGATACACATGGCAAGAAAATGAGACCGAGCGGAGAGTAAGGGCAGCAGGACTTTGGGGCCTGTGTGCTGTAGCTCCGCTTGTGTCGATTGAGGACCGAGCCGTGTGCGGGCCTGTTGAACAAGCTAGAACAGTACCGAAGACCTACCGGCTATATGGGAACCGGGAAACTGATGTAACTCGGGTAGCTGGGTATTGACGCATTGCCCGTCGTTCAGAGGGTAGGTTGAGAGCTCGAGGTGTAAATCGGCTGGTGGCACGGAGATGCGCGTGCAGAGACCTCTTGCTCAGGACGATGGGACCGGTTCAATATTTGGCTAACGGGTGAAAGGTAGTCGCGTACGGCGTCCGTGATGGTTGTTGTAGGCAACATCGAGTACGGGCGTACGTGACGGGTTGTTCGGATAACCCTGCAGGTGTAAATCGATTATAATCGCCGTCCCTCGCGGTCAGTGAGTACCACTTGTTCACTGTACCATGATGTAGAAAGAACAGGCTAGTTACATGTTAAAATGTTGCTGATTGAATGCTGGACATTGATTGTTAATAATATGCTGTAGCTTAGAGCTAATTAAAGTTCTTTTCAACTTTGGGCAAAGTACATGAGAGAAATGCGTTTCTTGTTTGATTGCGGCTCTCTCATGTGCCTTAGCGTAAGGTTCTCCACAACCTGTTGCTAAAACTTGAAAGTAAGGTTCTACTAATTAGGCGAGTCCTTGCAAATGATTTTTACCTCATGCAACCCATTACCCTCATGTAGGAGTTCCATGTTTAGGTGAGACGGGTCAAACTTGCTGAGCCTTCGTGCTCACTGCTTGTGTTTGAAGCTTTTGCAGGGTTCTATGAGGAAGGGACTCCCGAAGAGGAGACGGAACCCCAGGAGGGGAACCCCGTCGAGTGGGAGTCGTGCACGCCGCAGAGTTAGTGTGCGTGTGTGCTAGCAAGGACACGTTCGAGGGCTGAACGTGCACTTGATGCTTAGTCTATGCCCGCGAGTGTAGACTGAACTTATTTTGATGTAAACATGTTCATAAACTTGTTTATGTAATAAAACTTCCGCTTCCGCTTTGCACCTTTGACGTGTGTTATACGGTGCTGTGCAACGCAGCACCCCTCAGCGTGATCCTGGCTCGACAGGACCAATGGGGTCGTGTCATAAACTGTCCGGGCAACGTGACCGAAGGGTTGCCGAGCCGCAGCACCGTCGCCGGCTAGGTTAGGGCCACCGCCGGCCGGAGCAGTCGGTGCCATCGTGTTCAGCGCACGAAACTAGGCCCTGGCGGCGAGGGAGAGCTCGAGAGTCGGCCGGGCGGCAAGTATCAGCATGTCTCCGGCGAGCCCGGCGGCGCGCGGGCGCGGGAACGCGAGGAGGAAGACGACCCGTGGGCCCCACGTGTCAGCGACAGAAAGTTTAAAACCCAGATCTACTGCGGCCCCGGGATCAAGTGTGACTGCACGGGATGGGGTCTGTAGCCCCGTGTGGCTCAGCTCCAGCGGTGACACGTGTGGGCCGGGCCCACGGTGAGAGTTTAAAATTTTCTCCGGATTATTTAGAATTCCAGATTTAGTTCAAACTTTAGAACTCCATAACTTTTGCTAGGAAGATCCAAATTTGGTGATTCAGATTGGGTTGGATTCATCTTGCCTAGCTCTGTCCAAATATGCAACCCCATTTGTATGAAACATATTATTTAATTCTGGGAAATTCTATAAAGCTTTTCAGCAAAAGAATTATAGATGGAGTTTGGTTCACCTCATAATCCTCAAATTTTGCCAGAATATCCTTTAGGAAGTTAGTGAACCCCTGTAAAAGGTTCAGACCATTTGGAGTTGATTTGTTCAGAGCAATTCAAATTTGAAGGTGCTGTGTTCATTTGAATACAGAAACATTTTCAGAGAATTTCCAAAACTTGGAAATTCAGTTCTGAGCAAATCTTAGCTCCAAAAATGCTAGTAAAATTCATGCAAACTCTATGAGCTATAATTGCAATTGTAGTTCACTAAGTTGGGCATGAACAGGGTTGTTACCTCAGAATTAATTCTGCTTTGCTTATTTGCTAAAAGAATTATTCTGAACAAACCCCTCAATGACAGATGCTAAATTTTGATCCAGAGAGTTTTCTTGTGACAAGGAAATCCCACAAAAATGCTCAGCTCCATTGGAGCTCTGGATCACCCCTGTCCTGTTTAACCACTTGAGGGATTAATATGGAAAAGGGGGAAAACCACTTAGCATTTAACCATGTGACTAAGTCTAAGGCAAACCACCAACACCCAGTTCATCTTTAAGTTCTTAAACAGAGTTCCAGTTGTTAGAAACTGGTTAGCAGAACTAATAGCAGAAGTATTACCCTAAACTCATGTGCATATCTATTAACATGTAGTATTTTTATTAAAGTGTAGTCGCTGAAGGCGAGGAGACTCCGGAAGTGCTGGACTTCCTTCTTCCGGACGAAGAACTAACTCCTGACCAGCAGCAACAAGGCAAGCCCCGGTTTGCATTAACCTTTTATAAGTCTTACTTTGTTTACATGTGTCATACGAAGTGTGAATGTGCATTAGGTATAGAATGGATGGAACCCCACTTGCATGACCAGAAATTTTCCATAAGAGTGAGGGTAGTGTCTAAGACCTCGAGTAGACAGGCTATGCTTAAAGTTTCATAGGACTTCGGTACGAGTCGAGTAGTTGGAATCTACTCGCGAGTTTAGGCTTGGGAACACACGGGTTCGGTTGAGTGATGTGAGATCACTTTAGTAATGAAAATGAGACTAGGCAGGGGTTAGGGCGCAGCAAGAGAGAGTCTTGTGTGCGCGGCCCTGTCCGTGTCGATTGAGGATCGATCCGTGTGCGGCCAACGCTGATCAAGTTTGAACGTACCAAAGGCATATCGGATATATGGGCCCCGATAAACCGATGTAGCCTAAACCTCCGGGCGTCGAGGCATAACGCACCGATTTATAGGTGTAGGCTGAGGGCAGCAAGGTGGAAATCTGCCAACGGGCATAGAGAGATGCTCCGTGTGGGGAACCTCCTGCTCGTTTCGGTGTGACCGGTTCGACGTTTGGGCTGTTGGGTGAAAGGTTGTCCCGTACGACATCGAGTGAGCGTGCTGTGCAGCTCCACGGGTGGGCGTACGTGACGTGCTCTTTGGGTTTCCCTGCAGGTGTATATCGAGTCGATTCACCGTCCCTCGCGGTGAAGAGTACCACTTGGTCACTGAGTCGTGACGTAGACTAATGTATAAAATATGGTGATTCAATACTGCTGATTTGAAATAATATTGTATTGCTACATGTTTGCCACCAAATATTGCTTACTAAATTTCAGCTTCATGAATTGTTAACTTGTTGCTAAAAGATGAACTAAGGATGAACTTGTAGGCGTGTCCATTTGCTGCAACATTGCTATCCTATGTCATTGTACACGTCATGCAGAGTTTCATGCTTAGGTGAGTCGGTTAAGCCTTGTTGAGCCTTCGTGCTCACAGTTGCTGCTTAAGTGTTTTTCAGGTGAGGAGCCACCCACGGACTCGGAGTACGAGTCCACCGGCGAGGGTTACCCTCCGTCGGGGACCACGGCTGAGTGGGAGCTGTACAAGCCGCGCTGAGATGAGACGTGCAGCTAGTGTGGGTTGCCCTAGGGCTGGGCAACCGACTTTTGCTAGATAGGCGGGCGTGAGATGTACAAAAGAAACTTCCGCTGTGTGATAAAAGACCCTAGTTTGTAACTGAGAAGTGTACTATTTTGTACATTCAGTTTGTTTTCTCATGTAATATAATGTGTTCTTATGACGTGTGCTGTCGGGTGTCGCAGCGTGCGGCACCACCCTCTGCGATCCTGGATGAGCGGATTCCGGTCCGCCACAGAAGTGGTTCACGTGGGCCGGGCATGTTGATCACGTCGCTTCACTCGGCATTCTCAACCCCTGAGCAGGAGGTTGCACGGTGGAGAGGCGGTTGGGTCGGGAGCTGGCGCGCTCGCTGCCTCCGGTCGCCCACGTGAGAGCCGAGTAGACTTCGGGGGTAAGTCTACTGACTAGTGGGCCCCCATTCCCCTCTTCTTTTCTTTCCAATTCCATATGAGATAGCAAACAAACCCACAATTTGATAAAACTTGGAGGATAAGCCAAAAGGAATATGAGGAACACAATGGTGCTCTCAAATTTTAATTTTAGTGAAGTCAGAATTTGAAACTGAAGTTTGAATTCAAATTTGAATTGTCTCCCATTTTAATTCCAACAAATAAGAAATCTTTCCAAATGAGCTTAAATTTGCCGGTCTACCCGTGGATGTGTGCAGAGCCAAATGGTAGATTTAGGTCTCCGTGTTTGGACAATGTTGCCCATTTACTTTAGCATTTTGAGCTCACACCGTTGTATTTAAAAATTTAATTTCCCTCTCATTTTCTCGGTGTGACTTGCAGCTCCACTTGCTAGAACTTTGGGATTTCACTGTATCCTGACCGAAGATTGATCTTGGAGAAAATTCAGGCACCTTTCATTTTATCGAATAAGTTCTCTATGCGGGGCAGCGGCTATTTATTCTTGAGCGTCACTTCGGACCTATAGTCCACACACATCCTATGGGTTGTATCATTCTTATCCACGAAGAGCACGGGGGCTCCCCAAGGTGACGAGCTTGGGCATATAAAACACTTATCTAGCTGCTCCTGAATTTGCTTCTTGAGCTTCACTAATTCATTAGTGGGCATCCTATATGGCCTCTTATCCATAGGTGCAGTTCGGAGTACTAAATCAATGGCAAGTTCAATGTCCTGGTCAGGTGGCATACCTGGAAGATTTTTCGGGACACATCTGAATATGCTTGAACCACCGGAATGCTTTCCAATGTTGCTTCTTCGATGTGTATCGGAACTGCCTTCTCCGTTGCAGGTTGAGCTGCCTCAAACTCAGTACGAGTACCGTGCTCAGTCGTCAACTGCACGATCCTCTGGGTGCATTGAATTACTCCGTTGTGCTTGCTTAATCAGTCCATTCTAAGTATTATATCAATCCCTTAGGAATCCAAGACAATAAGGTTGGCGAGAAAGTGTACCCCCCTTATTTTAAGGCTTACTTTTGGACATACTATATTAGTCCTCATCTCTCCACCGGGAGAACTAACCAACATAGTTTGTTTCATGTGGGATATGGGCAGGTTATACTTGGCAACATACTTGAAGGAGATGAAGCAATGTGATGCTCCGGAATCAAATAAAATAGTGGCTGGGGTAGAGTTGGCAAGAAACATACCAATCACGACGTCTTCAGCTTGTTGTTCTTCCTCAGCAGAGACATGATTCACATTGCCACAAGCATAGTTCTGCTGTCCTGGGCACTGAAGCATCTTAATCGGACGAGCCATAGTGTAGTGCAGCTGGTGGCATGAAGCGGGGACGTACATTACTTCTTTGTGGCTGTCATTGATATTGCATCTTTCTCGTTCCCTCTTGTTCAATCTCGCGGATCTTGCTCTCCACCACTATAGCTTTGTCAACGAGCTTTCGAAAGATTGCATAATCATTGTTGAGGAGCTGGACTTGAATTTCATTGTTCAATTCTCTCATTAACATGTACTACTTTCTGTTATCCGAGTTGCATCTTGTAGAGCATATCTTGACAGCTACATGAACTTGTTGAGGTACTCATTCACACTCTTCCTTCCATGACAGAGACCTTCAATCTCTTTCCTTTTAAGCATCATGACTCCTTCAGGGACATAGTGAGAGTGGAAACTCTCCTTGAATTCAGCCCAAGTGATTGTCTCCTGATTCATATGAGCATTGCAAAGAGCATCCCACCAATCAGCGGCTGCTCCCATCAGCTGGTGTGATTCGAAGGGAACTTTCTCCCGATCATTACACTGAACTATAGCAAGCTTCTTTTCCATGGACTTCAGTCAATCATCAGCCTCCATAGGATCATTGGCTTGTTCAAAAGTAGGCGGCCTAGTCCTCATGGACTCTCCCAATCTATTGTGAGCCGGCGGTGGTAGAGGTGGCGGCGGTGGGGGTGCAGGAATGGGGTTAGGGTTGTTGTTGTTGTTGGCCTGTAGCTGTCCCAACGTTTGTAAAGACAATAACTCTAGCTAGACATCCCTTTGCCTCTGAAATTCCTATGGTGGCTTGGTAAGGACCTAATCAGAGACTTGACCAAATTTCATTTGAAACAAACTTCTTTTGAGCTCTGCACCAGTAAAAGTATAAATGGTCATTGCTAGAGCTTCCATTGGTTTCCAGGGATTTTCATGGATCAAACCATTACTTTATGGAAACTAGAGTTTGAGATGGTTCTAATGGAGTTGGGTTCATGTCATTTGAAGAATCCTAGAGAAAGTTATGCCATAATTAAGATTTGGGAAAATCTGAAAAATATTTCTGTACATTTTTCTATTTTTTCAGGGCAGATCACTTAATCACACCATTTGGGGGAATAAATGAACTTGGATGGATCTGAATTTTTTCCTGTGACTCAAGGATTTTCAAAAGAACATCCTAGCCAAATTTCAGAATTTTCCATTAAAGAATTTTCCATTCGCAACATTTTAAATTTTAGGGAATTTATTCTGCAAAAAGAATAATTTTCATGAGCTAAAACTTGTTTTACTGGATATTACATGAAAAGATGAATCCAACAAAATTTGGTTCACTAAATTTGGACACTTCGACACAAAGTTATGAATTTCTAAAGTTTGGGCTGATTCCTGAATTATTTTCCTAAAGGAAATCTCGTCCCGCGCCTTAACACTGACTGATGGCGGGGCCCACATATTTAAATTAAACTAACCGCGCACGCTTAGCACGGTGGCTAACATGTGGGGCCCGCGCACTTCGTTTACCTCACGACGCCGCCGCCCCGAACCACCGGAGCTCCAGTGAGGTCGGTGTTCCCGGTGATCTAGCTCGCCGGGGATGGTGAAACTCGCCGCCCCCACGTAACTTTGGACGCTGAACACCATGCTGCCACCGGCTAACCCCTGTAGCTCGCCAGAGACGAGGGCTATATCGCTGTGCAACTTTGTCAACGCGTAACCGTCCTTCCGACCACCCCCTTTGCGCGCTAATCGCGTCACCACGTCCAGGGAAGCCTCAGGAAGCTCGGCATGAACTCGGTTGTGACACAAACAGCCAGCAAACCGGACCTCACTGGCGACCCTCTGTGCTGCCGGACTGTTTATCGGTGAAACTAGGGTTCAGGTGGTTTTTCTTGCAGGTTCCTGCTCAAGGAGAAGCGCAAGGATGCCTAGAGCGTGTGTGAGCTGCAGCTCGACCGGCGGTTGCCTCTGTGCAACGAATTTTGCCGTCGACCGATTGCTAACCCTAAGGTACACCATGGAGGGAAACTCGGAATTCTTGCTCTACACCGTATGAAACGGCAAATGGTTTCCTCCTACAGCTTCCACACAAGCAGCCGCACCTTTTCTTCTCTGGTGGCGGTGCGTTAAGCAGCCGGGATTGGCCGGTCGCCGGGGAGCAGAGAGCGGCGGTGAGAAGTTTGGTTGCGGGAGCCATGAGTGGGGTGTGTGAGAGTCGGTTCAGCTGGGGCACGATGAAAACGACCGAGCAGTGTGTCGTGCTGGCGCCGTGACTCGCGGTTTCCACCATGCGGTGGCCTCTCCGTCGGTGAGCGGCTGGCATGCGGGGCTCGGCGGTCGACCGCATGAGTTTCTCTCGGGTTGAGTCGGTTCTGTGAATTTCCCTCACTGACCGATGGGTCCCACCACTCCCATCTAATTCTTTTCCCTTCTTTCCTGCAAATATCTCAGATACTCACACTTAAATGGTAGACTTAGCCACAAAGTCATGAGTTGAATTTGATTTCCTCAATTTGAAATTGGTTTGGCTAAATTTGCTTCCATTTGAATTTGAAATTCAAATTCACTTTTGAATTAATGCAAATTTAGCTCCTGAGAAGATGAACTCCAATGAGGATGAAAATCGGTGGACTAACTCAGAAAAATGTGCTGAGTTTGAATATGAAGTCAACTTTTGAATCCAAGTGATGAAAGTATCTGAAATTTGAATTTGCATTCAAACTAGCCCCTTTACAAATGTCTCCAAAAGTGTCTCAAACTGATTTGGATTTGCATGAAACTTGGCATGAGCACCCATGAGAATGTTTAGGGCCTCATTGTAAACTCATCCTCTCATGTTTATGTGTGTGAGCTCCTACTTTTTGGAGTTATGGGTTTTACCTCTAATCACCCTCTTGATGGTGTTTACTTGCTCTTCACAAATGTTCATAAACTATCCACCAAATGAGCTATGGTATGGTGATGTGATGAACATTTTAGCAAGTCAATTCTTGAGCTTTTACACGGCAGCAGCGGGGGTTTTTCTGCGGGGAATTATGGTAGGGCAGATTGCCGGGCTTCTTCTCCGGCGACGGCGAGGTGTGACGGGACTGGACGGCGGGTCTCGACGGTGGGGCTCGTCGGCGGGGCTTGTCGGTGGGGATCGACGGCGACCAAACTCTGGCAACGGGGGGAGGGGGGACTCGGCGAGTTGGAGGGGCAGGGGGCAACTCGGCGAGTTTGGGGGGGCTGGGGGTTGTATTTATAAGGTGGAAAAAGAAGAGTCCTAATCAAGATGGGACTCAATCAAAGAGTCCTAGTGGTGGGGGATAGGGTTTCCCCCTCCTCAGGGCTGCGGCCAATTTGGGAGAAATGCCCCCCCCCCCCAAATGTGGGGGAAATTTCCCATAGGGGAATTTTGGGGAATTTAGGGTGACTTGGGGAAATTTTGGGGAAATTTTGGATGGCTCAATTCAGCTATCTTATTTTCATTTCTCTCCATTTCTATGTTCCTTTCTTCATTTTTATATTCGCTTCTCCATTTCTATATTCCCTTCTCCATTTCTATGGTTCTTTCTCCATTTCTATGGTTCTTTCCTTATTTCTACTTCTTTTCAAATGCTTCTCTACATGAAAAATGTATGCAATGCATGGTAGTGAAATTGAGGGTGTTAGAGGATGGTTGGCCCATTCATCACCTTCATTCTCGGCCTCAGCAGGGGGTGGCTCCTCTTCGGATTCATCTCCTCCCGACATAGCTTCATGAGACACCGCCGAGTGTAAGCCCGCGTGAAACTCCTCCTGAGGTGTGTGCCAATGCTGTTCTTGTGGATCATCTTCCATGTCTTCTTCGATTGGTTCCACCTCTTCCGGATCTTCTTCCTCATGCATAGAGCTACTGACTTCATCTTCATAATGAGGTTCCATCTTCACGTCCTCACAATACGGTCCATCGGTCACCTCAATGGGGTTAAGTGCAATCCCAAGTGGTGGTGGACGAGTTCTCATGCGTGCTGTGCTCCTAGTGAACGACATCTATAAATAAGACATGAGAAACTTTAGAGAAGAAGGAAATGACTCCAAAACTTCAGCAGCTATGAAACAAGAAAACAGGAGGTATGGCTGTCCAAAAAAATAAGAAAGAGAGGATGAAAATAGCACTTTGCGGTGGATGAATTGACAAGTAAAGTGTAGCAGCAAGCAATTTTCGAAAATAGCAGTTTAGATGGGTGTTCCTATGTGTTTTAGAATGTCCATTCTACCTAGGCTTGCGTCCTACAGTAAACGTGGCTCTGATACCAATTTGTGACACCTGGTTCCGGAAATGAACCAAGTGAATGCATATGTGTGCCCAGGATGTTCATCACACATACGCATGTACTTCATAAACTGAAATTCAGAATATAACCATGTACAAATAGTGATTAAGTACCTTATTACAATAACTCAATATCTCACTCATTAGTAGCTAACTTACTCTGCAGCCGAAGACTCTAAACGACAATGGAAAATTACTAAAACAGCGGGCTCCAACTTCAACTCCACAGGCATGTTGATGGTAGTGCACACGCCTAGTACTCCACCCTTCCTCTCGAAGTATTCTTCTCATGTAGCTGATGTGTATATGGGAATGCAAGGGTGAGTACATGTCGTACTCAGCAAGTGCGGGAAAAGTATGACATGTAGCTTACAACAAGGCAGGGAATAAAGAGGTTCGTGGCAGAAAGCAAATTTTATTTCACAAACATGGTAAAAACAGAAAGTATTTATAGGTGAGTTAAATCCCAACATAACCGAGTAATCCATCAACATTCCTTCATCATAATTCACCATTTATCAACCCTCAACCATCCAATACTATTTCTCAAGTTCATCTCATACTCATAAATATTCATAACCATCTCATTTTCATAGAACCGAAACCAAACTCATTGTCATGACCCAAAACAGTCCCAAAACCAATCCCAATGACCATACCCGAGTAACCATACAAGTTTTACCTCTAATCATGGAGTTGGCCAGGTGCTTGTAACCGGAAGCACGGCTATCATGATAGTTTTGCACTCTACAGAGGTGGCACCACTTTACCCACAAGTTCATGATTTTGTCACCCGTCGGCGACTAGAAAGAACCTCCATTATACCAGTACACAACCATCGGTTTATGGACAAGAGATCACAAAATAGCCTTTACAAAGGGGCTACTAGGATGTGCGGACCCACTGAGGTTTCACCGGCAGGCTCAAATCTCCATTCTCCCACCCACGGGCCCCCTCTTGTGCCATGCAGTGCCCAGGGCAGTCCTCCTCGACTCCCATTCTCCGCGCCATCCAATGGTCCATAACAAACTAGCAACACACCTAATTAGTCAGCTAAGCCGCACCCATATCTGGCCTTGTGGTGGCACTGTTTTCCTTCTTGTGCTTGCATGAACCGGTCCTTAGGTCTACGGCAAGCACACCACCATCTAATTCAGCAACATCGACGAACCAAGCTCGCCTAGATCTTCCCGATTCCATGCTCATTAACATCATCAAGTTATCATCGTCTTTATTCATATGAGTGCAGTAGCTAACAAGTTTTATTTCACCTTCCTGTATCCCGTAAGTTGAGCAGAGCAAAAAGGAAAAACAACCATACCCAACTCATCAACTTTCCCGGTGACAAGGATGGCTAACAAAACTAGTAAACTCCTATAAAAGGGTGTCCCATAAGTTGACACAAGCATACAAGTTTTTGCAAGCAAAACAGTTTCAAAAACATGGGATCAATATGGTCAAGGGGCACTTGCCTTGCTCCCGCGGTTCGTGTTGCTCAAGCGTCTCGAAGTCTTGGTGCTGTAGTTTCTCGTAGATGGCCTCCTGAGCATGTCCTTATACTCACGACCACGCACACAAAAAATTTACAGCAATCAATTATCATGCACAAACCTTACTCAAGATGCAATGAGCTGGATGAATGCAATTCCTATGGTGCTGTTTATAAAAATCAGTTTGCACGTGTTCTTGCAAGTTTTAATAGGTTTCCATTGAGTTTTATGATGAATAGGCTGCTGGGATCAAGTGTGGACGTGGTTATGATCTTGACACAGTTTGTAGATCAATTCCACTGTCAAAAATTGACCAAAACATGGTCTGTCCACACGTAGAATTTTTTGCTCTCAGGAGGTGGAGAAAATGGGTGCGTAGAAACAGCGGCGACGTGGTAAGAGGGGTAACGAAGATCTACCTCACTTCTTCCTCCTCTCTCCCTTGCGTCAGAACCTCCTACTTTGCAATGCCAGCAGTGGGAGATTTTCTATGGAGAATTACGAGGCTGCGGCTAGGGCAGAATGTCAGGGGCTTCTTCTCCGGCGACGGCGAGGCGTGACGGAGCTCCGACAGTGGCCAAATTCCAGCAAGGGGAGGCAACCAAGCTTGGCAGCAGGGGGTGAAGGTGGCGGCCAAAAAGAGGGATGGGGGTGGCGGCTAGGGGGGAGGGTTTTATTTATAAGAGGGGGAAAGAGCTAGGGAGGCTTGGATTTTAGCAACTCAATTATCCAAGGGCTGACATTTAATTTTAAAAGAGGTGGGAGCTAGGGGCTGGGATTTTATTATTTATTTATTTTCGACCAATGATTGAGATTAATTTAGAAAATAAAAGTCCACAAAAAAGCAAAGGGGGGATTAGGGGAGAGGGGAATTTGGGGGAAAATTGTGGAATTTTGGGGAAAATTTGGGGGTGGCCAAATTTGGTTATTTTATTTATTTATTTTTATTTTTCTTTTGTTTTTCTTTTTCTTTTTGATTTATTTTTACTATCTCCTATTTTTATTTCCTTTTATTATTTTATTTGCTTCTATGTTCCTCTCTTTATTTTCTTCTTCATTTTAAATGCTTCTCTACATGAAAAATGTGTGCAATGCATGGTAGTAATTTGGAGGGTGTTACAAACCTACCCCCCATAAAATGAATCTCGCCCTCGAGATTCGATAGAGTGGAGAAAAGATTAGTGAATTCTGCCTTGAGGTCTTCCTCACGTTCCCATGTAGTTTCGGCTTCCGTGTGGTGGCTCCATTGTATCTTGCACCAACCGATTACTTTGTTCCTCATGACCCTTTTCTTTACGTCCAAGATTTTGATGGGGTGTTCAGCGTAGGTCAGATCCTTTTGAAGTTCTAGCTCATCCATCAGTACTTATTCTTCCGGCACTCTTAGGCCTGGAGCCGAGATACATTAAATACGTCGTGCATGTCGGATAGGTGCGTTGGCAGCTCTAGTTGATAGGCTACCTCTCCTTTCTTATCCAAAATTTTGAATGACCCTATGTAGCGAGGTGCTAGCTTTCCTTTGACATTGAACCGTCATTGGCCTCGGATAGGCAACACCTTCAGATATACGAAGTCTCCAACTTCGAATGTCAAACTCCTCCGCCTATTTTCTGCATAGCCTTTTAGACGTGACTGGGCGGCCTTCAAGTTTTCACATTTTGTTTGGACATTCTTTTCGGCGTCTTGACTTTCTCCGGTCTCATTCCAGAACAGCGGTGTTCTACACCGTCTACCATACAATGATTTGAAAGGTGTCATCTTCAAGCTGGCTTGGTAACTGTTGTTATTTTAGAATTCATCATAGGGAAAGCTCTTATCCCAACTACTCCCATGTTTCAAAGCGCAAGCTCTCAACATGTCTTCCAAAATCTGAGTTGTCCTCTCAGTTTGCCCGTCTGTTTGCGGTGATATGCGGAGCTGAAATTCAACCGTGTACCCATGGCTTAATGCAGCTTCTTCCAGAACCTAGAGGTAAATTAAGAACCTCGATCTGAAACTATCCTCTTCAGAACTCCGTGTCGACACACGATTTGCTCCATGTACATCTCAGCTAATTGCGCCACGGTGTACCTAGTCCTAACAGGAATAAAGTGGGCTATTTTCGTCAATCGGTCCACGATAACCCAAATAGAGTCGTAGCCAGACTGAGTTTGTGGCAATCTGACTATGAAATCCATAGTGATGTCTTCCCACGTCCACTCATGTACTTTCAATGGTTGCAATAATCCAGCAGCTCTTTGATGTTCGGCCTTCATCCGTTGGCACGTATCGCATAAGGCAACATATTCAGCAATGTCCCTTTTCATGCCATCCCACCAATAGCAAGTTTTCAGGTCCTTGTACATCTTTGTACAGCCGGGGTGTATGGAATAAGGCGAGTCATGTGCCTCCATTATTATCGTGTCACGGATGTGCTTCACGTTAGGCACATAAGTCCTTTTCCCTAACCAAAGCGTGACATTCTCGTCTTCGTTGAAATCCTTTTCTATCCCTTATCGGATTCTTTCCTTGATTTTCTCATCCGTTGCTTGGCCATTTCGTATCTCTTGTTCCAGCATTGAGTTCAGTTCTTTCACCTCCATCTCGTTCAAGAACCCGAGATGTAATCGTTCAAACTCCTTACGCAGCTCGGGTAGCAGCTCCCGAACCGTGAGTTGGTGACATGCTCTTTTTCGGCTCAATGCATCAGCTACTACATTGGCCTTTCCAGGGTGATAGTTGATTCCAACATCATAATCATTGATGAGTTCCAACCATCGACATTGCCTCAAATTCAGATCCTTTTGCATAAATATATATGACAGTGCCCGACCACCTCACGGGGCCGTGCCGCTCGCCCGGGAATCGCATTGGGTGGTGCCGTGATATGTGGCACCCAACAGCACACATATAAGGAAAATGTGTTACATAAATCAAAAGAGGAAGCTTAAAGGTGTTCTTTGTAAATAATTTACATCAAAAAACTACAGCGGTAGACTATAATCATCTCACATTGAATAACTACTAAGCACTCGAGAAGATGTCCAGCCCGCGGACTTTTCTCGCTAGCAACACGAAGGCAACTACAGCGGCTGGGTTCTCCATCTGTTAAATGACTCGGAAGTCTCTGAGTCTCACCAGACAACCTCCTCATAAGTGTCGATGTTAACCTGCAAACCACTCATATAGCAAGCATGAGCACATAGGCTCAGCAAGACTGATCCGTCTCCTCTAAACAAGAGACCCTACATGCACGACAGATTGAAAAAGGTAGCTGAATTTGCATAAAGGACTCACCTACAGTTGATCCTTAACTTTCTGATTTAAAGCCTCATTTTAATGACCATGAGCCGAACAGCATCGCATCTCCACAATCAAATAAGAAAAGCTGCTTCTTGCATAAAGTGAAGTAAAGTTTAATTTGCACTATCTCTAAGTCAAGCATGGTTACAATACAAGTTAATTCACAAGCCTTATCAAATTCAAAGGAATTCACTTCAGTTCTTACTACGTCAAGACGTAGTGGGCAAGTATGCTCATATGACCGCAAGCGACGGTGATTCGAATCAGTACACGCCTGGACTACACGACACGTACACACATACTGGGAGTTGCCGGCAGCAACCTCGACTGATGTTGTACGCAGCCACCTTTCCCAAGTTTTTCCACACAGGACGCAGTCCAATCACCCCGAACAGCAAGCTCCCTCAAGGTACATACCCGCAGTGATATGTTCTTGAGCGAGTTACCTCCTGCTGTACGGACGCCGAAAGCCTAAGCCGATTGGAAAAGTTACAATGTGGATCTCACAAGGTACATCAGTTTCCTGGGTCCCATATAGCCACTATGCGTCCGGTACACAACTCAAACTTGTCCAACAGGGCCAAGTATGGACGGGCCTTAACCGACACAGGCAGGGCCATGGACGCACCAGTCCGCATCCTGCTGCATCTAAATCTCCATGCCCGGTCTCAATTTCTCACTTGTGAATTTTCCTCACTGATTCTATTCATGACCCGCTCCGATGAAACCAAGCCCTAAACTCGGGAGTAGCTTCCAACTACTCTACTTCTACTGGTCCTTTCCAACTAACATTTAGCATAGCTCAAATCCGCTCGAGGAGGTGCTAATCTACGCTTTGTCTCTTGGGTAATTCTGGTCATGCAATTGGGTTTTCAATATCATCTAGACCTGATGCAACCAATAATTCATAGCTATGATCTCTAGAAATGAAAAGACTTTATAAATTGCTTGAATGCAAACTGAGGCTTGCCTGTTTCGCAGGTGATTAAGAATGTAAATTCAGTTAGTGTCGTCGGTCACTTGAGGCTTGATCACTTGCTTTCCTCCCTCTTTGATCTCCATTTCAATTACTTCACAATCTTTACGTCTATGCAACACGTTATGAACATGCACAAGTATATAATTGTAAAGCTTTTGCTAACAAGGTCTAATGACAATTTAGAAACTGGAACTCTGTTTAAGAATTTAAAATGACACTGGTGCTAGGGGTTGGGTTTGGGTTAAGCAATAGTGATTAAGGCCAAGTGCATCCCTCACTTGTGTTTTAATCACCTAAAGAGGATAAACACAAAAGTGATGATACAGAGCTCCAATGAAGCTAATAATTTTCATGTGAGTTCCTTAGCACAAGAAAGTCATCTGGACCAAAAATTAGCACTTTTCACTGGGTGGTTTATTCAGAACAATTCCCTAAGCAATTAAGCAAAAAGGAATTAATTCTGAAGTAACTCACATGTTCATGTCAAACATAGTGAACTAAAATTTACATTATAGTTCATAGAGACTGCACAAATTTTCCTAGGATTTTTGGAACTGGGAATTGCCCAGAAATGATTTTACAACCTTGGGACTTTTTCTGAAAAAGTTTCTGTATTCATTTGAATACAGTAAATTGAAATCTGGATTCTCCTAATCAAATCAACTACAAATGAGTTGAAAACATTACAGGAGTTCAATAACATCCTAAGGAATAATCTGGCCAAATTTGAGGATTTTTGGATGAACCTAACTCCCTCTAAAATTCTTTTGCTGAGAAGTTTAAAGAATTTTCCAGAATTAATTATTGACTTTCATACAAATTGTTGCATATTTGGATAGAGGTTTTTAACCTGAACCTAACCCAATTTGAATCACTAATTTTGGAGTTTCCTAGCAAAAGTTATGCTCTTCCAAAGTTTGAAGGAAATCTGGAATTCAAATAAACCGGGGAAAAAGTTTAAAACCTGACAGTGGGGTCTAGGGGCTACGTGGCGCTCTCTGGGAGAAAGACACACGGGCTACAGAATTTTTTCGTGCGTTGTCACATGTTGATCCGGCGCCACAGAAGATCCAGCGCATTTAAACTCTGTGGCTGACGCGTGGTGCCCGCATCCATCTTCAACCTCCGTCAACTCCCGCGTGCCCGCGCCCGAAACTCGCCGGAACTCGCCGGATTTCGGCCTCCTGGCCACCTCCCCCACCCCCACTCGCCGCCATCCCCTAACAACATGTGCTGAACAAGTTGGGATGGTTTCCCTGAACCCGCGACGGCTCCAACACGGCTAGCGACGGTCCGGCGGCTCGGTGAAGCTTGGGAAGCATCTACCCGATGCTTTAACTCGCCAAATTTGATGAACTTTGTCCCTACAGCACCAGTGGAGTCCGTAGGAGCTCGACATGGGTTCAAAAGGGATCGTAAATGACTCTAAGGCACTTCTCACCGTGCGCCCGAGGTGAAAACAGCGATGCAACGTCGGAAAAGCTGTAAATTGTGCCCCTACCGACTGTTTGAAGCTAGGGTTCCGAAGCAAGGTTGTTCACCATTGAGTCTAGCTCATGTGGGTGCAATGTTGTGGGCGCTAAGAAAGAATTCATTGGGAATTTGATGATTTCATACCAGAGGGTAGTTTTGCACTGGCAGGAAGAGAATTGGGAAATACGCCGGCGATGATCAACCACTCGGCTTGAGCTTCCGAGGTGAGCAGCATGGAACCTTGGTGCGTCCAAAGGTGTCCTTGCTTTGCCGTGAGAGGCTCTCTGTAGGGCTGTCCACGTGCAACCTCCCTTCGGTTGTTGTTCGGCCGCCACGGGAACACAAGGTTCTCGGGGTTAGGGAGGCCGAGCTCACTCGGTGGTGCGTTGAGGAGGTAGGGGGAAAGGTTCTGGTGCCATTTTGCAACTCAACGGGTGATGATCGCGTGAGAGTGGCCGGCTTCCCAGCAGAACCGAGGTGGTGGCACTGGCGGCGCTCTGTTCTTGCGTGAGGAGTGAAACTGAACTGAGACTTCGGTGTTGTGGGCAAAATTATCACGGCTAGAGGTGAAAAGATCACGAGGAGAGTGCCAGCGCAACAGAAAACAGTGAGGAGGTGGCTTACGGCTTGTCTCAGTGTCGCCCGGTGAGGCCTCGGTGACTCGAGTGAGAAACAAAGAGAAAATCTTCATTTGCAAGTCTCCTGCCCCCAAATGACATGTGGGTCCCAAAATTCATCCCCTCCTTATCCCTCTAAAATATCTCCAAATTTGACCAATGAACAAGTTCCATTGTTGGAGTTGAAATCTAAAGTGCATTTGGATAATTGGGCACATTTCATCTAAATTCAAATGTGTATTTGAATTCATTGTAAATTTAAGTCCATTTGGAAAATGGATAGTAAAACATTTCAAAAATTCATGAAACTTTGCAATCCCACTAATTTGGACCTAAGGAATTTAAATATGAAATCTGATTTTAAATATTAGTTGCTGCAAATGAGAGTTTGAACAAAACAGTTTGCATTACTATTGATTTGCCCTCATTTGAAATTTGAGTTGAAAAATTTAGTTCCAAAATCTGAATTTAACTTTCTCACGCACATGAGAACTTCCCACCTTGGTTTCAAATCCCCTATGGTTCTTGCATTCAAATAAATAATGGAACTTGTGTGAGAGAGCTCTCATGTACGTTATCACATGTGAAAGTTTAAACAAGTTTACATTTTCATACACGTGAAACTAAATGTTTATTTCAAACTTCAGTTTCTTTGTATTCATATTTTTGGGACCTTTACAATATACTTGAGTCTTTTGTGATCCGTATAGATCTCACATTGGTGACCAAGGATATAATGCCTCCAAATCTTCAAGGCATGTACCACGGTTGCAAGTTCCACGTCATGTGTGGGGTAATTCAGCTCATATTTCTTTAATTGCATCGATGCATAGGCTACCACTTGTCCTCCTTGCATAAGCAAACATCCAAGCCCCTGTCTTGATGTGTCACAATATATATTGAAACTCTTGCTCACGTCCGGCAATATCAAAACCGGCGCTGTTGTTAATCTCTTCTTGAGCTCCTCAAAGCTGTCTTGACACGCTTGTGTCCACTGAAATGCCTTCCCTTTCATCAGCAACTCGGTCATTGGCTTCGCTATTTTGGAGAAATCCTTGACGAACCAGCGGTAGTATCTAACCATCCCAAGGAAACTACGAATATCCGTCACATTGTGCGGTTGGTTCCACTTCAAAATATCTCTCACTTTTACGGGATCAACAGATACTCCTTGTTCGGAGATGATGTGGCCTAAGAACGATATCTCCTTTAGCCAAAACTGACACTTGTTGAACTTAGCATACAATTGATGCTCTCACAGTTTTTGCAACATCAATCTCAAGTGTTCTTCATGTTCTTACTCGCTTTTTGAATATACCATGGTATCGTCGATGAAAACCATGATGAACTTGTCCAAGTACTCCATGAAGACCTTATTCATGAAGACCATACCGTGTTCAAAATGCAGTCTTGGGTATGTCGGAGGGCTTAATCTTCAGCTGGAAGTATCCCGACCGAAGACCAATCTTGGAGAAAATTTGGGCACCTTTCATTTGATCGAATAAGTCCTCTATGCGGGGCAGCGGGTATTTATTCTTGATCGTCATTTCATTGAGAGACCTATAGTCCACACACATCCTTTGGGTTCTATCCTTCTTATCCACGAAGAGCATGGGGGCTCCCCAAGTTGACGAGCTCGGGCGTATAAAACCCTTAGCTAGCTGCTCCTGAATTTGCTTCTTGAGCTCCACTAATTCATTAGTGGGCATCCTATATGGCCTCTTAGCTATAGGTGCAGTTCGGGGTACTAAATCAATGGCAAATTCAATGTCCCGGTCAGGTGGCATACCTGGATGATCTTCTAGGACACATCTGACTATTCTTGAACCACCGGAATGCTTTCCAATGTTGCTTCTTCTATGTGGTTCAGCACTGCCTTCTCCGTTGTAGGTTGGGCTACCTCAAACTCAGTACGAGTACCGTGCTCACTCGTCAACTGCACAATCCTCTGGGCGCATTAAATTACTCCGTTGTGCTTGCTTAATCAGTCCATTCAATGTAATATATCAATCCCTTGGGAATCCAAGACAATAAGGTTGGCGAGAAAGTCTACACCCCTTATTTTAATGCTTACTTTTGGACATACTATATTAGTCCTAATCTCTCCACCTGGAGAATTAACCAACATAGTTCGTTTCATGTGGCATATGCGCAGGTTATACTTGGCAACATACTTGGATGAGATGAAGGAATGCGATGCTCCGGAATCAAATAAAACAGTGGCTGGGTAGGAGTTGGCGAGAAACATACCAATCACGACGTCCTCAGCTTGTTGTGCTTCCTCAGCGGAGATGTGATTCACATTGACACGAGCATAGTTCTGCTGTCCACAGTTACCTTGCATTGCTCCTCCATTCGGCCGTTGGTTCTGCTTAGGTACATTGCTCGGCTGTACAAGGCCTTTCTTGGGGCACTGATTTGCAAAGTGTCCCGCCTCTCCAAATGAAAGACATGCCTTGTTGCTCAAAACAGCAGGAATGTTGGGGGAGGCTGGTTTTGAGCATAGGCGCCCATGTTGGGACGGGACGCAGGAGGCATAGGCATACGAGGTGCTTGCATAACAGGAGGTTGCTGCGGTGGCTGAATAGAGCGAGGTGGATTGCAAGGGTGGAAAGTAGAAGCGTACGAGCCATAGTGTAGTGCAGCTGGTGGCATGAAGCGGGGACGTACATTACTTCCTTGTGGCTGTCCTTGATATGGCAGCTTTCTCTTTCCCTCTTGTTCAATCTCGCGGATCTTGCTCTCCACCACTATGTTTTTATCAATGAGCTTTCTAAAGATTGCATAATCATTGTTGAGGAGCTGGACTTGAATTTCATTGTTCAATCCTCTCATTAACATGTACTACTTTCTGTTATCCGAGTTGCATCTTGTAGAGCATATCTTGACAGCTACGTGAACTTGTTGAGGTACTCATTCACACTCTTCCTTCCATGACAGAGACCTTCAATCTCTTGCCTTTTAAGCATCATGACTCCTTCAGGGACATAGTGAGAGTGGAAACTCTCCTTGAATTCCAGCCCAAGTGATTGTCTCGTGATTCATATGAGCATTGCAAAGAGCATCCCACCAATCAGCGTCTGCTCCCATCAGCTGGTGTGATTCGAAGGGAACTTTCTCCCGATCATTACACTGAACTATAGCAAGCTTCTTTTCCATGGACTTCAGTCAATCATCAGCCTCCATAGGATCATTGGCTTGTTCAAAAGTAGGCGGCCTAGTCCTCATGGACTCTCCCAATCTATTGTGAGCCGGCGGTGGTAGAGGTGGCGGCGGTGGGGGTGCAGGAATGGGGTTAGGGTTGTTGTTGTTGTTGGCCTGCAGCTGTCCCAACGTTTGTATCTTAGTTTGAATAAGCTGGTTCTGCATAGCCATCAACCGTTCAATGTTTCTTGCATCAGCCCCGGGGTTGGCATTTTCAGGAACCTCCACATTACCATCCTGATGTGGTTCGTTGTTACCACGAGCGTTCCTTCGTTGGCGGTTGGAATTTTCCCTCGCCATCTGTGAGAGAGTAGAGTACGAAATAGAAATTTAGATTGACCCCCCAACTATATGCATCAAGATGTATGAACTATGTAACTTCTTTTATTAATTTTAGCCTATATGAGGATGTCAACAAGTGCCAAAGCATCTCACATCTCTCCACCATGTGTGGATGTGGACACTCGCCGAAGTGTCCCACAACTCACACCAAGCACACAAGCAATCATCATGAAATTCAGAACACCACTCTTATTCAGCCAACTACATCTAAGCATTCCTATTACAACTTGATTTAATGGGGAACCTAAACTTAATCATGAGAACCGGTGCTGTCCTCGCTCTGTGACAGGGGTGGTCCACACATGGGCGCACACCATGGTGAGTCGGCAGTTCATGTAGGGGTACATGACGCTGGTGCTCCATTTGTTCCCGCGTTGACACAAGTCTCCTCTTGTTTTCCAGCAAGTACAGCTTCTTGCGGAGGTAATGGATATCTTCTTCTGCGCTTGCATAGCAGTTTCCTAACTCCACGAGCAACCTCTGAGACTTGTCAGAAGCTTGTGGGTTGGAAAGAGCTCCTGCATGGGGTCCAATGATCTCCCTTGTACCACTCTTCCAATATGGGTGCAGCTCAAAGGTAGTATTCTTAAGCTGCTCACGGAAGGCGTAGCACAGTCTGGTGAGTGCATCCCATGCAGCATCATCAATAGCTTCTGCCCTTGTAGCTCTGCATGTGTGTGTGAAGTGCCCTGTGACAACCCTACCGTTAGATAGGATGGTTACCTCAGCCTTCCACTCTTCATGTCCGAGACGAGGGACTTTCTTGAGGAGAACTCCGGGTATAGGCTGCAGCAATCCAGAAACTCTCTAAGCTCTTTGGATATGTGTCCTCCCTCCATCCCGTCGGACCGGAATTCTTGAACTGAACGTGTGACACCCGGTTCCGAAAATAGAACTAAGTGAATGCAGATGTGTGCCCAAGATGTTCATCACACTTACACATGTACTCCACAAACTGAATTCAGAATACAACCACGAAGAAATAGTGTTTAAGTACTTTATTACAATGACTCAATGTCTCACTCATGAATATCTAACTTATTCTTGCAGTGGAAGACTCTAAACGACAGCGGACAAATGACTAAAACAGCTGGCTCCAACTTCAACTCCACAGGCATGTTGACGTTAGTGCGAACGCCTAGTACTCCACATGTTTCTCAAAATACTCTTCTCCCGTAGCTTATGTATATGTGGGAATGCAAGGGTGAGTACATGTCGTACTCAGCATGTGCGCGAAAAGTATGACATGTAGCTTACAACAAGGTAGGGAATAAAAAGGTTCATTGCAGGAAGCAAATTTTATTTCACAAACATGGTAAAAACAGCAACTATTTCTAGGTGAGTTTAAATCCCAACGTAACCAAGTATTTCATCAACATTCTTTCATCATAATGCACCACTTATCAAGTCTCAACCAGCCTATAATCTTTCTCAAGTTCATCTCATACCCATAAATATTTATAACCATCTCATATTCATGTAACCGAAACAAAATTCATTGTCATGACCCAAAAATGTCCCAAAACCAATTCCAATGACCATACCCAAATATCCATCCCAAGTTTGGCCAATAATCATGGAAGTTAGCCAGGTGCTTGTGACCGGAAGCACGGCTATCATGATAGTTTTACACTCCGCAGAGGTGGCTCCACTTTACCACAAGTTTGTGATTTCGTCATCCGTCGGCGACTAGAGAGAACCTCCATTATACCAGTACACAACCGTCGGTGTATGGCCAAGAGATCATAAAATACCCTTTACAAAGGGGCTACTAGGATGTATGGACCCACTGAGGTTTCACTGGCAGGCTCGAATCTCCATTCTCCCACCCATGAGCCCCCTCTTGTGCCATGCAGTTCCTAGGGCAGTCCCTCTCGACTCCCATTTCCCGCGCCATCCAACGGTCCATAACAAGCTAGAAACACACCTAATTAGTCAGCTAAGCCGCACACATATTTGGCCTTGTGGTGGCACAGTTTTCCTAGCATTTGCTCGCATGAACCGGTCCTTAGATCCACAGCAAGTAAACCACCATCTCATTCAGCAACATCCACGAACCAATCTTGCCTAGGTCTCCCCGATTCCATGCTCATTAACATCATCAAGTTCTCATCATGTTAAATCTTATGAGTTCAGTAGCTAACCATGTTCTAATTCAGCTTCCCGTATCTCGTAAATTAAGCGAAGCAAAAAGGAAAAACAACCATACCCGACTCATAAACTTTCCCGGCGACAAGGATGGTTAACAAAACTAGTAAACTCCGATAAAAGGGTGTCCCATCAAGTTGACTAAAGCATGCGAGTTTTCGCAAACAAAACAGTTTCAAAACATGGGATCAATATGGTCAAGGGAACTTGCCTTGCTCCCATGGTTCGTATTGCTCAAGCGTCTTGAAGTCTTGGTGCTGTAGTTCCTCGTAGATGTCCTCTTGAGATTGTCCTTCTACTTACGACCACGCACATACAAAATTTACAGCAATCAATCATCATGCACAAACTTTACTCAAGATGCAACAGGGTAGATGAATGCAAATCCTATAGTGCAGTTTTATAAAACCAGTTTGTATGTGTTCTTGCATGTTTTAATGGGCTTTCATTGGGTTTTATGATGAACAAGGGTGCTGGGATCAAGTGTGGACGTGGTGATGATCTTGTCACAAGATGTAGATCAATTCCACCGTCAAAAATTGATCAAAACATGATCTGTCCACACGCATGAGTTTCTGCTCGAAGGGGGCGAAGAAAACGGATGCCTAGAAACAGCGGCGACGTCGTAAGATGGTTAATGAAGACCTACCTAACTTCCTCCATGTGGCAGGGCCTTCCTCTAACAAGGGCAGCAGCGGGGGATTTTTCTGCGGGGAATTATGGTAGGGCAGATCGTCGGGCTTCTTCTTCGGCGATTGCGAGGCGTGACGGGCCTCGACGGCGGGTCTCGACGGCGGGGCTCGATGATGGGGCTCGACGGCGGGGCTTGACGACGGGGCTCGACGGCGGGGCTTGACGGCAACCAAACTGCGGCAAGGGGGGGCAACTTAGCGAGTTGGGGGGGGGCAGCGAGCAACTCGGCAAGTTTGGGGGGGTCTGCGCCCAAAGGTGTAGGGGGGGCCTGGGGGTTGTATTTATAAGTTGGAAAAAGAAGAGTCCTAATAAAGACGGGACTCAACCAAAGAGTCCTAGGGGTGGGGTAGGGTTTCCCCCTCCTCAAGGCTGCGGACAATTTGGGGGAATCTCCCCCTAAATGTGGGGGGGGGGGATTCCCCATAGGGTAATTTTGGGGAATTTTGGGTGATTTGGGGAAATTTAGTGAGGAAATTTTGGATGGCTCAATTCAGCTATCTTATTTCCATTTCTGTCCATTTCCATGTTCCTTTCTCCATTTCTATATTCCCTTCTCCATTTCTATGGTTCTTTCTCCAATTCTATGGTTCTTTCTCCATTTCTATGGTTCTTTCTCCATTTCTACTTCTTTTCAAATGCTTCTCTACATGAAAAATGTATGCAATGCATGGTAGTGAAATTGAGGGTCTTATAAACCTACCCCCCTTAAAATGAATCTCGCCCTCAAGATTCGATAGAGTGGAGAATAGATGGGGGGATTCCGCCTTGAGATCTTCCTCACGTTCCCATGTAGGTTCGGGTTCCACGTGATGGCTCCATTGTATCTTGCACCAACGGATCACTTTGTTTCTCGTGACCCTTTCCTTCACGTCAAGATCTTGATGGGGTGTTCCACGTAGGTCAGATCCTCTTGAAGCTCTAGCTCATCCATCGGTACTTGTTCTTCCGGTACTCTTAGGAACTTCTTGAGTTGGGATACATGAAACACGTCGTGCACGTCGGAGAGGTGCGTTGGAAGTTCTAGTTGATAGGCTACCTCTCCTCGCTTGACCAAAATCTTGAATGGTCTGATGTAGCGAGGTGCTAACTTAACTTTGACGTTGAACCGTCGTTGGCCTCGGATAGGCGACAACTTAATATACACGAAGTCTCCCACTTCGAAGGTCAATCTTCTTCGCCTATTGTCCGCATAACCCTTGGTCGTGACTGAGCGGCCTTCAAATTTTCACGTATCGTTTGGACATTCTTTTCGGTGTCTTGCAGCACTTCGGGTCCAAATACATAGCTTTCTCCGGTGTCATTCCAGAACAACGGTGTCCTACACCTTCTACCATACAATGCTTCGAAGGGTGACATCTTCAAGCTGGCTTGGTAACTGTTGTTGTATGAGAATTCAGCATACAGCAAGCTCCTATCCCATCTACACCCATGTTTCAAGGCATAATCTATCAACATGTCTTCCAAAATCTGATTTGTCCTCTCAGTTTGCCCGCCGGTTTGCGGGTGATATGCGGAGCTGAAATTCAGCATTGTACCCATGGCTTCATGCAGCTTCTTCTAGAACCTAGAGGTAAATTGAGAACCTCGATCTGAAACTATCCTCTTCGGAACTCCATGGCGACACACGATTTGCTCCATATACATCTCGGCTTGTTGTGTGACAGTGTACTTGGTTCTGACAGGAAGGAAGTGTGCTGTGTTCGTCAATCGGTCCACGATAACCCAAATGGAGTCGTAGCCGGACTGAGTACGCAGCAATCCGACTATGAAATCCATAGTAATGTCTTCTCACTTCCACTCGGGTACTTTTAATGGCTGCAACAATCCAGTGGGTCTTTGATGTTCGGCCTTTAGTCATTGGCACGTATCGCATAGGCCACCATATTCTGCAATATCCCTTTTCAAACCATCCCACCAATAGCATGTTTTCAGGTCCTTATACATCTTTCTACAGCCGGGGTGTATGGAATATGGTGAGTCATGTGCCTCCTTTGGTATCGTGTCGTGTATGTGCTTCACGTTAGGCACACAAATACTTTTCCATAACCAAAGCCTGCCATTCTCGTCTTCCTTAAAATCCTTTTCTTTGCCTTGTTGGATTCTTTCCTTGATTTCCTCATCTGTTGCTTGGCAATCTCGTATCTCTTGTTCCAGCGTTGAGTTCAGTTCTTTCACCTCCATCTCGTTCAAGAACCTGAGATGTAACAGTTCAAACTCCTTACGCAGCTTGGGTTGCAGCTCCCGAACCATGAGTTGGTGACATGCTTCTTTTTGACTCAATGAATCAGCTACTACATTGGCCTTTCCGTGGTGATAGTTGATTCCAACATCATAATCCTTGATGAGTTCCAACCATCGATGTTGCCTCAAATTCAGATCCAATTGCATGAATATTGTAGGATCGAAGAGTACGTGAAAAGCTACCAGAGGGGGTGAATGGTAGATTTAAACTTTTTAGCGGAAGCAACAAAAACCCTCTCTGCAGAAAATTGATCTGTTAAAGAAACCGTGTATGCAACTGATCTAAATGTTTTCAACCATGACAAAAGTTGTATATATTATAGAGAATCAAGTCACGAAGACACTACAACAAGAATCGCAGAAATCCGTCAAGAAAAACTCAAGTTATGATTGAAAGATCAAACGAGGGTCAATCTGTTCTACTCGAGTAAAAACCAGATCTGCAACACTGCAAAGAAACTCGTGTAGACCAGAAAATACAAATCCAATGACGGTGAAATTTTCACAGATGATAGATAATCAAGTTGGGAAGACAACCCAAAAAAGAATCACGTCAATTAGATCTGTAAAACTCGAGTTATGATCAAAACATCGAAGCACTGTCGTGCTGTCCAGAAACTCGACGAGAAAAACATGACAAAAACAAGTCGGATGAACAAGGCACAAAAGCTCTTCTAAATTACGAATTTTATTTGATCAAAACATAAGAAGAACAGCACAAGGTCATCTTAATTCAAACTAGGACTGTTACTCCTACTTGGATTCAAACTCTAACTTTCCAAAACTGCTCAAGACTCTTCTATACGCAGATAGAAGCAATCTTAAGACTTCCAAACACCTTAGGAACATCCCAAACATTCCTAAAACATCTCTACTTCGTATACCACACGAAATCCTATCATAACCAACTCAACTCTTTCCATATTTGAGCCATAACCAACTCATACGCAGCCTGAGTCCATAATCCAGCCGGTTGGACTTTTCCTACCAATTCTTTACATCCACATCTCTTCATCACGCCTTGGAACCATGTTGCCACGTCCATGCATTCCTTGCATATGTGCAAACACCTTCCAACAAAGTCCATGATACTTTCATATGCATTGTTCTTGAACATGTTGCGTGACCTCCCGATCAACTCAACCACAATTTCTCCCGAACTTGGTTGTTGAACCTCATCTTCTCCCTAAGGCTAGTTCAATGGATCCTGTCACCAGCCATATCTTGAACTCAAGCAACACCTGCGCATGAATAAACAACGAATACTTTCGAGCACGAGTCCGCGACTTGACTCACGTTAGTTCCGAAAACCACAACACCTTACGTGAACACCTCACATAAGCATGTTGCAAACCATAGCAAAATGTTAATCACCGTAAACAGCCATAACACTTCAAAAACTTAGTAAAAGAATACTAAGAAAACTTTCCATAGACGTAAAGCAAGTTTGAAACATTTGCATAATAAAAACAGAACCATTACGATTTAGCTCCGGACCTTGCCAAAGCTTACCGGACCCTGAGCCGGAGTTTACCAAAGCTAGCAGAACCTAGCACCGGAACTTACCAAAGCTAGTCGGACCTACCGCCGGAGCTACCCAAACACATGTCGGACCTAGTCATAGCAAGTCGGACCTTACGTCGGATCTTGTCAGAGCTCAGACCTTGACAAAATGAGTGTTTTGGCAGAATTCAAAACTTTTATCGTCATAGCGAATGTATTCAACACACATAGGTCTCACAATCTCCCCCTTGATGAATGCATTGACAACACCACTTAAAATTCGATCATTAGCTTATTCACATGAAAAGTTTTGAAAACAATCAAATGAGAAAGAAATTTCAAAACAAAAATTTCTCCCCCTATACATATTTCTCCCCCTTTGTAAATCAGAAATAAAATGATAATAAAAACAGAAATTATCCCCTTGAGAAGAATCGTGCCAAAAAACTTGTGAATTGTGCAATGTAAGATCAATTTCTCCCCCTTTGACAATGTATTCAGCAAGTTTCAAAAGAGAAATTTTAATTGTTATGAGCATATTTATAATATATACATATAAAACAAAGCTCATCCAAGCCATACTATCAAGTAACTTACACTGTCACATCAATGAGATACATAAAGTAGTGTAAGCGAAGCTAGAGATCAAGTGTAATTTCCAATTTGAGCAAGTAATGATCTCACAAACTTAACTATGTCAAAACCTGAAAGCATGACAATCGTTGCTGCATTTTAATTATTTTTCAAAGCACAAATTCAGATCATATGACATTTGCAATAGATTATATGCCGCATCAGCCTTATTCTAACCAACCAAGCCAAGCCTATGTCATTTGACAATCAGAAGCTTAATGTAACACCCCAAAATCCTGTTAAGAGGGGAATTTAAAATTTTTTGGACGTATTGCATGGGCTGCAGAAATTCAAATTTAGTTGGAATTCAAATTCAAATTCAAACCAGAAAAGAAATGGAAAAAGGAAAAGAAAAACAGAAAAAAACCGGCTAGTGGGCCGAAACCCACCAGCCGGCCCACCCCACCCCGCGCCAGCCCGCAGCCGCGCGCCCCATTCCCTTTCTCACTGACGTGTGGGGCCCGCCATCCTTCTTACTCCTCGCTCCCGCGCTCGGCCGGCCGGGACTCTTCTCTCCTCCAAATCAAAACCGCCTCGGATACTCGCGTATCCCAGCCGAATTTCGGTTCTAGACGACGCAAACTCGATCACAACCGAACGCTGCCCTTCCCCGGCTATATAAACATCGGCATCTTCCCGATTTTCACCCACGATCAGCCGTTTTTCCTTCCGGTGAGAACCCGAGTTTCTCCGGCCAATTTCGCTCGATCTTTGCTCGGGATTTCTGATCTAATGCGCTGATCTTGATCCACCGCCTCCAGGGAATCACGCATGTGCAGAAAACTCGGTGGTTTGCGCTTCCAACACAGCGCCAACGAGCCTCGCCATGAATTCACCTCGGACCTCGTCGCCGACCGCTATCCAGGACCTCCGAGCTCAAGAAAACCCCCGAGGTGAGATCCCCGACCTCCCCTCCACCGATCTAAGCTATGAAATCCCAGTTTTAGTAAGAATTGACGAAGATCCGAAGCTCTCCGGCGAGATCGCTGCCTTCTGCCGCCGCGTGCCGCCTGGCAGCGCCGCCCGTGCTCGATCAGAGCGACGTGGCCGTTTGTGCGCCGTCTATTTTAAATCGCACGGTAGAATTTAAATCCCCGCGTACCGGTTCGGCGTTATAATCTCAGCCGTCTGTTTTAAATCGGACGGTCCACGTCAGCCCCGCATTATAAAGGCCGGGATTCTTACGCGCTACCCCATGGGGTTCTCGGAAAATACGAGCTAGCCCCGGAAACTTCTGATCTAGCCCCTAGAACTTCAGAAATTCATGTAAATTCAATTAAAAATCAGTTTTAGCCACCTGGACTAAATAAAAATTAGCAATAACC
Organism: Neostapfia colusana; assembly: GCA_030760725.1. Lineage (NCBI taxonomy): Eukaryota > Viridiplantae > Streptophyta > Magnoliopsida > Poales > Poaceae > Neostapfia > Neostapfia colusana. Next base: position 68,483,094 of record JASWHV010000013.1, on the reverse strand, counting down.
CTGTGTTATATGTAGTTAGACCCCTGGAAATTTATAAAATAATATAATAGACCCTTTGATGGGGTAAGTTTGCCATTTTAATCTTATATAATATTAAATTTAGGAGTTTGACTATGTAATTAAGATTTAAATTTAAAAAGGGTGAGGCACACACATTGTAAATTCAAGCTTAAACTCTACTAACAATTGGGAAGCTTTAGAATGAGCTAAAAATAAATTTTAGGCTGAAATGAAATCTGTTTGGGTGTGTTCATGTTTATTAGATATAGAAACACACTTTTAGGCTAGGAAATAATTCTGAAAATTGGTAAAAATAAATGTAAAATAGTTCACATGAGAGGAGAAGTTCAAAAATATATTATTTAATATTTTAGGTCAGAACCTATTCTGTTTAGATGATGTGTCTTATTATTTTCATAATAAAGTTCACAACTAGGTATAGAAAGTAAATATTAAAATATAGGAAAATAGGTATACATAACTAGAAAATGATAAATGATATCTCCAAAATCCAAAGATTTCAGTTTAGGATTTGGTAGAAGGTCTGAAAACACATTTGGAGTATGAAAATACCTTCCATGCATACTTGGTAGCTAAAATGTGTATCAATTGAATATAAGGAATTTATTTAAATTGGAAATTCATATATAGTATGCAAACATAAATATGAATACAAAAGTAGAAATCATATGCACATGTTTAAAAGTGAATTTAAGCCCAAAATCAACACACATAGAGTAACCACAACACATAGAAATGTGTATGGTTTTCATAAATGTGAATGTGTGGTTTTTATGAAGTGGAAGTGTGAACTATGTCTTATGGATTGTTGTTTTCTTTGCTATGTGTGATGGTATGAGTAGAACCTGCTCCAGAGCAAGTTTTTCCCTTCCAAGAACAAGACTTTCCATTCCCAGAGCAGCAGGAAGAAGGCAAGTTTCCTTGACCACTTTGATCCTATTCTAGGATATGTAGATAGAATTATTTGCATTGTCAATTGAAATATGAAACCCATGCTAGGAAGTTTCCCTAGAATTGCATCATCTTGTTTCCTTGTAGCTTGGGATTGGGATTTATTTTATCATATCATTCATTTACATGCTTATGCTTAGCCATGCTTAGAATGGGATAATTGGGATATGAGATCATCAGTTTATTTACCATACTCTTGAATGAGATGTTATGAGTTACGTAGAGGTAGGGATCAAGGCAAGTTGAATGATTTGGTTTGTGCTGGGTGCACGAGACTCGGGTTTGTGTTTAGTACTTGCCTGGATCCTAAGGACCGGTTCATGGAGCATGTAACCTGGCTTTACCGTGTCAACCACATGCTGAGATGGGGCAGCTTGGCCAATTAATTAGGTGTATCCCCGGCGTAGTATGGGTGTGTTGGATGGTGCGGGGAATAGGTGTCAGCTGGACTACCATATGAACCGCAAGGCTCAAGAGGGGGCCACTGCAGTGGGGTGGGAGCCTCTTGTATGCTGTTAGGGGTGAAACCTCAGTGGGCCCATGCTCGTCGGGAATCCCTTTGTAAAGGCTTCGTAGTGATCTCCTGGCTACACACCTGGGAAGTGTGAATGTGGTTCATAGCCACTGGCATAATTGAGGTTCTTTTAGTCCACCCGACAACAGGGGATGAAATCACTACATGTGGGTATAGTGGTACAAACTCTGCAGTGTCAAAACTGTCATGACAACCGTGCTCACGGTCAAGAGCGGTTGGACTTATTCATGATTCGAGGATGATGGCTTTGGAAGTTGTGGATGTTAAGCGGGGAGCTTAACATTTGAAATGATGTTATGGTTATTTGATTATGATGATGGGATGGGAGATTGGCACCATTTCACCTGTGTAGAAATGTAGGTGCTTAATAAGCTAAGGTGGTAGGCAATAATTGCGTAGTGCTTTAACCATGAGTTCAACCTCTTCTTGTTCTAGCCATGCATGACATAACTTTCCCACACATGCTGAGTACCATCGGTACTCAACCTTGCATATTTGTTGGTTTATATTGCTGCTCAGGTCAAGATAATGAAGTGGTGTTTAATGATCAAGACTTTGGACCCGAAGGAGGTTTCTAAGTTCATGGAGTCCCCCGGGCAACGCCTGTGACCGAGCCCACGAGAATAATTATTCGCTGCTATTTTATGAACATTTTATTGTCCATCAAGACATATGCTATGTAAGACTTATTTATATTCGACACCTGGCTTGTAATAAATGATGCTTCACTATTTGTCATCACATGTATGAGAAAATGATCCTGGCATACATGTGATATTCACTTGGTTGTTCTTCAGAAATACCGGGTGTGACAGAAGTGGTATCAGAGCCAAGGTTGCCCGTAGGAACGTGGGCCTAGGTAGAAATGGACGTATTTAAGGACCCTATTTTCTTAAAAACTATTTTACAAGGTGTTGGTTGAAAAGTGTTATTTAATGGGGTCACTTTCTTCATCTTACCCCAACTTTTATTCAAAATAGGATTTTTGTTTAAAATTTTATCTACCATAAGTTTAAATGCTTTATGTTTTAGATGGTTCGCATGATTCGCACCGCTCGCAAGTCCACAGGAGGGAGAGTTCCCGTAGTTGCCCTTGCACAAAGAGAGGAGAGTCGTCCGGTGACGTACCTTTCCTACGGATTGGCAGTAGGAGGCTTGTTGCGCCGTCTTCGACGCATGCTCCAAGCCGCCGGCAATACGGTCAAGATAATCATACACTATAGCTCCACCCGGACCATCCGTGAGAAGAGGGAAGAATGGAGTTCAGAGATGAGGATTATCCACGAAAATCAGCTGCTTAAGATCCACCGCTCTCCGGCTTGTCGAGCGACACAGGTCGATGCGGAGAAGGATGTCACCTAGGAGGCCATCACCTGCCAGAGTCACATCTACCGTCGCCACCTGGACAGGACTGAGTACATGTATGTCCTCCAGCGTGAGAGTGGTACGACGGAGTACAAGTACCCGCCAGTGCAGCAGGGGACTTCCCATGAGCACATGGACTTGTGCTTGGAGGATGCTGCTATGTTCAGCACTCGGCTGCAGGAGTGTCAGCAGGAGCTTCAGGATGTTCGTGACACCCTGAAGGAAACCGAGGCGTTACTTCGAGCTTGCTTGAGGGCGAGAGAAAGAGGAGGTGGGAATGAACTGTGTGTCACCGTAAATGATACATGGACTCCTGACTCCCCAGATTGCCGGGCGATCAGGCGTCGTCGCACTTCTCCACCAGCAGCCTCCCCACCCAAAGCAGAGTCAGAAGGCAGTCACAGTAATGAGGAAGATCCCGAGGAGCCAGTTCAGTGATACGAGTAGTGTAGAGTCCTTTCCTTAGTTTAGGAGGATGTCGAGTAGTCGAGTCGTTACCCTAGTTAATGGAGTGTTAATGGTTGGTGTGTGACGTGAGTTGTGGATGCCATGAGCAATTGTCCACAGCCTCGTCTTCAGGTTGTTTTGCTTTGGTGTGTGAACCCACATGAAATAATAGTGCATTTATTTTTGGGTGAGACATGAACCCTCAGAAAGTATAAATACAACAAAGCCTCAACACTTCAAAGTAAAAACAAGTGAAATAGTAAGATAATACGTAATGCTTTAAATTGACATTTGGTTGATCATGCTAGATGGCCGGAAGAGGAAAGGGTCGTGCTGCCACCCCTCCAACAACAACGATGAGGCCTGCAACCCTCATCTTTCTGGAGGCCAAGACAGGGGTGGTCGCCGTGAAGGAGTTGATCCCATCCACCAAATGCTTGAGAATCAAGATCAGCTCATCCAGAACCTGACTCAAGTGGTGGCCAACTTGCACCAAGCTCCACCTCCACAAGCTGCACACGCCAACCAAGGTTGAGTGAGTTTCTGGGAACTCAACCTCCAAAGTTTGCAAGTGTGGCTGAACCCCTGGAGGCAGATGACTGGCTAAAGACCATTGAGAGCAAGATGAGGATCATACAATGCCAAGGGTATGAGAGGGTGCTGTTTGCCTCTCACCAATTGCATGGACCTGCTACTGATTGGTGGACCGCTTACGTGGCCGCCCATCATGACCCTGAGAACATCACTTGGGAAGAGTTCAAGCATAGCTTCCGCAACCATTCCATACCAAAGGGTGAACTCAAAAACAAGAGGAAGGAGTTCTTGGGATTGCAGCAAGGAAACATGACTGTGAGGGAATACCTCACTAAATTCACTCAACTATCCCGTTATGCCCCACGGGACATAGAGACTGATGAGCAGAAACAGGATTGTTTTGTGGAAGGACTTACTGCAGAAATGCAGTGTGCAATGTCCTCCAACGAGTATGAAAGCTTCCAAAAGATGGTGGACAGAGCATTTGTTGTAGAAAGGAAGCTGAAGGCCTTGGAAAATGAAAACAAGAGGAAGGCGGGATGGTCACGCCAAGCCTCGGGTAGCAACACCCGTCCACGTCTGATGCAGCAACCCGCAGGGCAGACGAGCCGTGCTGCGGTACCCTACTCTGCACCGAGAGGGTACAACCCGAACATCAGGCCTCCGTCTGCACCAGCACAGCCACAATGTCAGTTTGTACAGCAGCCTCGCCCCACATATCAACCTCGACCAGCAGGACAAGTACCACCGAACCAACCCCAAGACAACAAAGGCCAGACACCTAAAGTTGGGGTGCAAAGCTTCAACTGTGGTGAAGTGGGGCACTACGCCCATAAGTGCCCAAAGAAGAAGCCCATGCAGCCACAACAACAGAATGTGATGCGAGGACGGGTGAATCACGTGACCATGGAGGAAGCGCAAGAGGCACCTGACGTGGTAGTTGGTAAGTTCTGTACCAATTTACACATTGCAACACTGTTGTTCGATTCTGGTGCTACGCACTCATTCATTGCCCAAGGGTTTGTTAAGAAGCATGATTTAGCAACAACACAAATGAACCATATGCTAGCCGTAAACTCTCCAGGGGAGAAATAAGGACAAGACAAGTGTGTCCCAAGGTGAATCTAGACATTAATGGGGTAGTATTTACTGCCAACCTCATAGTGATAGATTCACAAGGGATAGATATTATTTTGGGCATGGATTGGTTGACCAAACATAAAGGAATCATCTATTGTTCGACCAGAATGGTGGAACTAACTCACCCTAACGGCACAAGAGTAAAGTTCATACAATACAAGAGCCTAGGAGGGACATTAAATTAAATCAAGTTGAGGTGAAAGTGGAGGAGATCAGGATTATCAGGGAATATCCAGACGTTTTTCGGAGGAGTTGCTAGGTATGCCTCCCGATCGTGAAGTGGAATTCGTGATTGAGCTAGTGCCTGGAACAGCTCCGATATACAAGAGACCTTATCGGATGGACTCCAAGCAGCTAGGAGAACTCAAGGATCATTTAAGAGAATTGACAGGGAAGGGGTACATTCGTCCTAGTTCCTCACCATGGGGAGCTCCAGTGATATTTGTGCCCAAGAAGGATGGGACCCAAAGGCTATGCATGGACTACCGTGCGTTGAATGAGGTAACCATCAAGAACAAGTACCCATTACCTCGCATTGAAGACTTATTTGATCAGTTGAGGGGAGCTTGTGTGTTCTCGAAAATTGATCTCAGGTCAGGATACCACCAACTTAAGATAAGGCAAACTGATATTCCCAAGACAGCTTTCGTATCTCAGTACGGACTGTATGAATACACCGTCATGCCTCTCAGGCTAACTAATGCCCCGACATACTTCATGTATCTCATGAACAAGGTATTCATGGAATATCTGGACAGATTTTTGGTGGTTTTCATAGATGACATTCTCGTCTTCTCCAAATATGAAGAAGAACATGAGAAACATCTAAGGTTGGTGTTGCAGAAGCTGAGAGAACACCAACTATATGCCAAGCTGAGCAAGTGTGAGTTTTGGCTGAAGAGAGTTCCCTTCTTAGGACATATAATCTAGGAGGGAGGAATCTCCGTAGATCCCGCCAAGATCAAGAATGTACAGAAGTGGAAGACCCCTTAGAATGTCGGGGAAGTTCGAAGCTTCTTAGGATTGGCTGGGTATTATAGACGGTTTATTGAGGGTTTCTCCAAGATCTCGAGACCCCTCACAAAACTGTTGGAGAAGGGAATCATTTCACATGGACGCCGCAGTGCGAGACGAGTTTCCAGGAACTGAAGAAAAGATTGACAACAGCCCCAGTGCTAGTTATGCCAGATATGCAGAAGAACTTTTCGGTGTACTGCTATGCCTCTGGAAACGGGTTGGGATGTGTTCTCATGCAAGAGGGGCATGTCGTGGCTTATGCATCCCGGCAGCTGCGGAAACACGAGAAGAACTATCCTACACATGACCTAGAACTAGCCGCAGTGGTACACGCGTTGAGGATTTGGCGACATTACTTGATGGGGGAAGAGAACGGAGATATATACAGACTATAAGAGCTTAAAGTATATTTTCACACAGCGAGATCTCAACCTAAGGCAAAGGAGATGGTTAGAGCTGATCAACGACTTTGATGTAGGCATCAACTATCATCCTGGAAAAGAAAACGTCGTGGCAGATGCTTAAGTCGGAAAGTGCAGGTCAATAAGTTGAGCATGAAGGACATGCCTGCCGAATTGAAGGACGAGGTTATAAGGCTCAATCTATGCCTGGTGAATAGTGGTGAAGCCATCGCCATGGAAGTGGACTCCACATTAGAGCAAGACATACGCGATGGTCAGAAGAATGATGAGGAGATACAAGAAATCCGACAACTCATCAAGGATAATAGAGCCCCTGGTTTCAGAGAGGATGAACAAGGTATGGTGTGGCACGGGAAAAGAATCTGTGTGCCTGAAGTGAAGGAGATCCGCGAATTGATTTTGAAGGAGGCTAACGATTCCGACTATTCCATTCATCCTGGGAGTACGAAGATGTACCAGGACCTCAAGAGCAGGTATTGGTGGTATGGCATGAAGCGAGATGTCGCGGAACATGTTGCCCTATGTGACACATGTCAGTTGGTGAAAGCAGAACATCAACGATCCGCGGGATTATTGCAACCACTCAAAGTGCCTGAATGGAAATGGGAAGAAATCGGTATGGATTTCATAGTGGGACTGCCTAGGACCCAATCAGGATATGATTCGATATGGGTCATCGTCGACAGGCTAACCAAGGTAGCTCATTTCATCCCCGTGAAAGAAAGCTAAAGCGGATCCAAATTGGCGGGGTTGTACATGTCAAGGATCGTGTGTTACCATGCAGTGCCCAAGAAGATAGTGTCGGATCGAGGGACACAGTTCACCTCAAGTTTCTAGCAAAAGTTGCATGAAACCATGGGAACCCATCTGAATTTTAGCTCTGCCTATCATCCCCAAACTGACGGGTAGACGGAAAGAACCAATCAGATTCTTGAGGATATGCTGAGAGCGTGTGCACTCAAAAACAATCGGAGTTGGGACAAGAACTTACCGTATGCGGAGTTCTCCTATAACAACAGCTATCAGGCTAGTATGAATATGTCGCCGTTTGAAGCTTTGTATGGGAGGAAGTGCAGAACTCCCCTATTTTGGAACCAAACGGGGGAAAGTAAAGTGTTTGGTCCCGAAGTACTACAAGAAGCCGAGGCGAAAGTGAGGGAAATTCGCAACAACTTGAGGATAGCACAGACACGACAAAAGAGCTATGCCGATGTTCGGAGAAGAGAGCTCGTTTTCAACATGGGAGACTATGTCTATCTCAAGGTGTCCCCTATCTGAGGACTTCGTCGGTTCAAGGTGAAAGGGAAATTATCACCTCGATACATCGGACCCTTTCAAGTTCTGGAGAGGAAAGGCGAAGTGGCGTATCAACTAGAATTACCGGCTCGCCTATCGGATGTGCATGACGTATTCCATGTGTCCCAGCTCAAGAAATGTTTGAGAACACCTGAAGAGGTGTTACCCATGAACGAGGTTGACGTAGATGAGGATTTGTCTTATGCCGAGCAACCATCCAAGATTTTGGAGACAATGGAACGCCTCACAAGTTCCCGGAATTGTTTTCTTAGAACCACCAATCTCGAGGACGAGATTTCTTTTAAGGGGGGTAGAGCTGTAACACCCCAAAATCCTGTTAAGAGGGGAATTTAAAATTTTGGACGTATTGCATGGGCTGCAGAAATTCAAATTTAGTTGGAATGCAAATTCAAATTCAAACCAGAAAAGAAATGGCAAAAGGAAAAGAAAAACAGAAAAAAACCGGCCAGTGGGCCAAAACCCACCAGCCGGCCCACCCCTCCCCGCGGCAGCCCGCAGCCGCGCGCCTCGTTCCCTTTCTCGCTTTTGTGTGGGGCCCGCCATCCTTCTTCCTCCTCGCGCCCGCGCTCGGCCGGCCGGGACTCTTCTCTCCTCCGAATCAAAACCGCCTCGGATACCCTCGTATCCCAGTCGAATTTCGGTTCTGGACGATGCAAACTCGATCACAACCGAACGCCGCCCTTCCCCAGCTATATAAACATCGGCATCTTCCCGATTTTCACCCACGATCAGCCGTTTTTCCTTCTGGTGAGAACCCGAGTTTCTCCGGCCAATTTCGCTCGATCTTCGCTCGGGATTTCTGATCTAACGCGCTGATCTTGATCCACCGCCTCCGGGGAATCACGCAGGTGCAGAAAACTCGGTGGTTTGCGCTTCCAAAACAGCGCCGCCGAGCCTCGCCGTGTATTCACCTCGGACCTCGTCGCCGACCGCTTTCCAGGACCTCCGAGCTCAAGAAAACCCCCGAGGTGACATCCCCGACCTCCCCTCCACCGATCTAAGCTATGAAATCCCAGTTTTAGGAAGAATTGACGAAGATCCGAAGCTCTCCGGCGAGATCGTCGCCTTCCGCCGCCGCGCGCCGCCGGGCAGCGCCGCCCGCGCTCGATCAGAGCGACGTGGCCGCTTGTGCGCCGTCTATTGTAAATCGCACGGTAGAATTTAAATCCCCGCGTACCAGTTCGGCGTTATAATCTCAGCCGCCTGTTTTAAATCGGACGGTCCACGGCAGCCCCGCATTATAAAGGTTGGGATTCTTACGCGCTACCCCCTGGGGTTCTCGGAAAATACGAGCTAGCCCTGGAAACTTCTGATCTAGCCCCTGGAACTTCAGAAATTCATGTAAATTCAATTAAAAATCAGTTTTAGCCCCCTGGACTAAATAAAAATTAGCAATAACCCTCTGTTATATGTAGTTAGACCCCTAGAAATTTATATAATAATATAATAGACCCTTTGATGGGGTAAGTTTGCCATTTTAATCTTATATAATATTAAATTTAGGAGTTTGACTATGTAATTAAGATTTAAATTTAAAAAGGGTGAGGCACACACATTGTAAATTCAAGCTTAAACTCTACTAACAATTGGGAAGCTTTAGAATGACCTAAAAATAAATTTTAGGTTGAAATGAAATCTGTTTGGGTGTGTTCATGTCTATTAGATATAGAAACACAATTTTAGGCTAGGAAATAATTCTGAAAATTGGTATAATAAATGTAAAATAGTTCACATCAGAGGAGAAGTTCAAAAATATACTATTTAATATTTTAGGTCAGAACCTATTCTGTTTAGATGATGTGTCTTATTATTTTCATAATAAAGTTCACAACTAGGTATAGAAAGTAAATCTTAAAATATAGGAAAATAGGTACACATAACTAGAAAATGATAAATGAAATCTCCAAAATCCAAAGATTTCAGTTTAGGATTTGGTAGAAGGTCTGAAAACACATTTGGAGTTGGAAAATACCTTCCATGCATACTTGGTAGCTAAAATGTGTATCAATTGAATATAAGGAATTTATTTAAACTGGAAATTCATATATAGTATGCAAACATAAATATGAATACAAAAGTAGAAATCACATGCACATGTTTAAAACTGCATGTAAGCCCAAAATCAACACACATAGAGTAACCACAACATATAGAAATGTGAATGGTTTTCATAAATGTGAATGTGTGGTTTGTATGAAGTGGAAGTGTGAACTATGTCTTATGGATTGTTGTTTTCTTTGCTATGTGTGATGGTATGAGTAGATGTCACACCCGGTTTTTCCGAAGAACAACCAAGTGAATATCACATGTATGCCAGGATCATTTTCTCATACATGTGATGACAAATAGTGAAGCATCATTTATTACAAGCCAGGTGTCGAATATAAATAAGTCTTACATAGCAAATGTCTCGATGGACAATAATAAGTTCATCACAAGTAAATAAACTAGCAGCGGAATAATTATTCTTGTGGGCTCCGTCACAGGCGTTGCCCGGGGGACTCCATGAACCTAGAAACCTTCTTCGGGTCCAAAGTCTTGATCATTATACACCACCTCATTATCTTGACCTGAGCAGCAATATAAACCAACAAATATGCAAGGTTGAGTACTGATGGTACTCAGCAAGTGTGGGAAAGTTATGTCATGCATGGCTAGAACAAGGGGAGGTTGACCTCATGGTTAAAGCACTACGCAATTATTACCTATCACCTTAGCTTATTAAGCACCTACATTACTACACAGGTGAAATGGTCCCAATTTCCCATCCCATCATCATAATCAAATAACCATAACATCATTTCCAATGTTAAGCTCCCCGCTTAACATCCACAACCTCCAAGGTCCTCATCCTCTAATCATGAATAAGTCCAAGCCGCTCTGGACCGTGAGCACGGCTGTCATGACAGTTTTGACTCTGCAGAGTTTGTACCACTGTACCCACATGTAGTGATTTCATCCCCCGTTGCCGGGTGGACTAAAAGAACCTCCATTATGCCAGTGGCTACGAACCACATTCACACTTCCCAAGTGTGTAGCGAGGAGATCACTACGAAGCCTTTACAAAGGGATTCCCGACGAGCGTGGGCCCACTGAGGTTTCACCCCTAACAGCATAGAAGAGGCTCCAACCCCGCTGCAGTGTCCACCTCTTGAGCCTTGTGGTTCATATGGTAGTCCAGCTGACACCTACTCCCCGCACCATCCAACACACCCATACTACGCCGGGGATACACCTAATTAATTGGCCAAGCTGCCCCATCTCAGCATGTGGCTGGCACGGTAAAGCCAGGTTACATGCTCCATGAACCGGTCCATAGGATCCAGGCAAGTACTAAACACAAACCCGAGTCTCGTGCACCCAGCACACAACCAAAATATCCAACTTGTCTTGATCCCTACCTCTACATAACCCACAATATCTCATTCAAGAGTATGGTAAAATAAACTGATGATCTTATATCCCAAATATCCCATTCTAAGCATGGCTAAGCATATGCATAATAATAAATGACATGATAAAATAAATCCCAACCCAAGCTACAAGGAAACAAGGTAATGCAATTCTAGGGAAACTTCCTAGCATGGGTTTCATATTTCATTTGACAATGCAAATAATTCTATCTGCACATCCTAGTATAGGATCAAAGTGGTCAAGGACACTTGCCTCCTTCCTGCTGCTCTTGAAATGGGTAGTCCTGATCTTGGAAAGGAAGAACTTGCTCTGGAGCAGGTTCTACATCATACCATCACACATAGCAAAAGAAAAACAACAATCCATAAGACATAGTTCACACTTCCACTTCATACAAACCACACATTCATATTTATGAAAGTCACTCACAATTATATGTGTTGTGGTTACTCTATGTGTGTTGATTTGTGGCTTACATGCACTTTTAATCATGTATATATGATTCCTACTTTTGCATTCACATTTATGCTTGCATACTATATATATGAGTTTCCAATTTAAATAAATTCCTTATATTCAATTACTACACCTTTTAGCTACCAAGTATGCATAAAAGGAATTTTCCTAGTCCATATGTGTCTGCACCCTTCTACAAACCCTAAACTGAATTCTTTGGATTTTGGAATCTTCATTTATCATTTTCTAATTATATATACCTAGCTTGCTATATTTTCAAATTTACTTCCTATGCCTAAATGTGTACTTTATTATGAAAATAGTAAGACACATCATCTAAACAGAATAGGTTCTGATCCAAAATAGTTAATATATATTTTTGATCTTTTTCTCTGATGTAAACTATTTTACATTTATTTTTTTCGAATTTTCAAAATTATTCTCTACCTAAAAATGTGTCCCTATAACTAATAAATGTGAATAATAAATTAAACAGATTCATTTCAGCCAAAAATTTATTTTTATATCACTCCAAGGTTTTCTAAGTACTGGGAAAGTTTTTAATTTGAATTAGACAATATGTTTGTCCCACATTTTAAATTTTAAATACTAACCACATATTCAATTTCCTAAACTTAATATCAAATAGGGTCAAAAAGGTAAACTCACCCCACTACAGGGTCTATAATATTATTTTAAGAATTTTCAGGGGTCTAGATACACATAACAAAGGGGTTTTTCCTAATTTTTATTAAGTCTAGGGGCTAAAACTGATTTTTAAATTAATTTACATGATTTTCTGAAGTTCCAGGGGCTAGATCAGAAGTTTCCGGGGCTAGCTCTTATTTCCCGGGAACCCCGGGGGGTAGCACGTAAGAATTCCAGTCTTTATAACGCGAGGCTGACGTGGACCGTCCGATTTAAAACAGATGGCTGAGATTATAACGTCGATTCGGTACGCGGGGATTTAAACTCTACCGTGCGATTTAAAATAAATGGCGCACAAGCGGCCACGTCGCTCTGATCGAGCGCGGGCGGCGCTGCCCGGCGGCGGGAGGCGGCGATCTCGCTAGAGAGTTTCGGATCTTCGTCAATTCTTCCTAGAACAGTGATTTTATGTCATAGATCGGTAGAGGGGAGGTCAGGGATCTCACCTCGGGGGTTTTTTTGAGCTCGGAGGTCCTGGAACGCGGTCGGCGACGAGGTCCGAGGTGAATTCACGGCGAGGCTCGTCGGCGCTGTGTTTGAACCACAAACCACCGAGTTTTCTGCACCTACGAGGTTCCCCGGAGGCGGTGGATCAAGACCAGCGAGTTAGATCGGAATTTCCGACCGTAGATCGGCCAGAATTCAACGGAGGCGCTCGGGTTCTCACAAGAGTAAAAACGGCTGATCGCGTGGGAAAACGGGACGAGGCCGGGGTTTTTATAGACGGGGGAGGGCGGCGGGTTTGTTTAGATCGAGTTGGAGTCCTCCGGAACCAGAATTCGGCCGGAAATTCGGTCGGTTGCGATCGCGCGCGCGCGGGGAAATAGTCCGGGTTTCGGACGATCGGGGGTTAGGGATGATAGGTGGGTCCCACCTGTCTGCGAGAGGGAGCGCGGGCGCGCGGCTGCGGGCTGGCGCGGGGGCGGGGTGGGCCGGCTTGTGGGTTTCGGCCCACTGGCCGGTTTTTTTCTGTTTTCCTTTTTCTTTTTCTATTTCTTTTCTATTTTGAGTTTAAATTGAATTCCAGTTTGAATTTAAATTTTTGCAATACATGCAACACGTCCAAAAAATTTTAAATTCCACTCTTGACAGGATTTTGGGGTGTTACAGGTCTACCCCCTATAAAAGAAATCTTGTCCTCGAGATTGGTGGTTCTAAGAAAACAATTCTGGAAATTGTGCCTTAAGCTCATCTTCTCGCTCCTAGGTGGCTTCCTCTTCTGAGTGATGCTTCCACTGCACCTTGCACATCCGGATTCTTTTATTTCTGGTGAGGCGTTCCATTGTCTCCAAAATCTTGGATGGTTGCTCGGCACAAGACAAATCCTCAGCTACGTCCACTTCATTCATGGGTAACACCTCTTCAGGCGTCCTCAGGCATTTCTTGAGCTGTGACACATGGAATACATCGTGCACATCCGATAGGCGAGTCGGTAATTCTAGTTTATACGCCACTTCGCCTTTCCTATCCAGCATTTGAAAGGGTCCGATGTATCGAGGTGACAACTTCCCTTTCACCTTGAACCGACGAAGTCCTCGGATAGGGGACACCTTGAGATAGACATAGTCTCCCACGTTGAAAACGAGCTCTCTTCTTCGTACATCGGCATAGCTCTTTTGGCGTGTCTGTGCTATCCTCAAGTTGTTGCGAATTTCCCTCACCTTCGCCTCGGCTTCTTGTAGTACCTCGGGACCAAACACTTTACTTTCCCCTGTTTGGTCCAAAAATAGGGGAGTTCTGCACTTCCTCCCATACAAAGCTTCGAACGGTGACATCTTCATACTAGCCTGATAACTGTTGTTATAGGAAAATTCCGCATACGGTAAGTTCTTGTCCCAACTCCGATTGTTTTTGAGTGCACATGCTCTCAGCATATCCTCAAGAATCTGATTGGTTCTTTCCGTCTGCCCGTCGGTTTGGGGATGATAGGCAGAACTAAAGTTCAGGTGGGTTCCCATGGTTTCGTGCAACTTCTGCCAGAACCTCGAGGTGAACTGTGTTCCTCGATCCGACACTATCTTCTTTGGCACCCCATGGTAACACACGAGCCTTGACATGTACAACTCCGCCAATTTGGATCCGCTGTAGCTTTCCTTCACGGGGATGAAGTGAGCTACCTTGGTTAGCCTGTCGATGATGACCCATATTGAATCATATCCAGATTGGGTCCTAGGCAATCCCACTATGAAATCCATACTGATTTCTTCCCATTTCCATTCAGGCACTTTGAGTGGTTGCAATAATCCCGCGGGTCGTTGATGTTCTGCTTTCACCAACTGACATGTGTCACATAGGGCAACATGTTCCGCGACATCTCGCTTCATACCATACCACCAATACCTGCTCTTCAGGTCCTGGTACATCTTCGTACCCCCAGGATGAATGGAGTAGTCAGAATCGTGAGCCTCCTTCAAAATCAATTCACGTATCTCCTTTACTTCTGGCACACAGATTCTTTTCCCATGCCTCACCGTTCCCTGTTCATCCTCTCTGAAACCAGGGGCTTTATTTTCCTTGATGAGTTGCTTGATTTCTTTTATCTTCTCGTCATCCTTTTGATCATCGCGTATGTCCTGCTCTAGTGTGGAGTCCACTTCCATGGCGATGGCTTCACCATTATACACAAGGCATAGATTGAGCCTTATAATCTCGTCCTTCAATTCTACAGGCATGTCCTTCAAGCTCAACTTATTGACCTGCACTTTCTGACTTAAAGCATCGGCCACGACGTTTGCTTTCCAAGGATGATAGTTGATGCCCACATCAAAGTCATTGATTAGCTCTAACCATCTCTTTTGTCTGAGGTTGAGATCTGGCTGTGTGAAAATGTACTTCAAACTCTTATGATACGTATATATCTCTGTCCTCTTCCCCATCAAATAGTGCTGCCAAATTTTCAACGCGTGTACCACTGCGGCTAGTTCTAGGTCATGTGTAGAATAGTTCTTCTCGTGCTTCCGAAGCTGTCGGGATGCATAAGCCACGACATGCCCTTCTTGCATGAGAACACATCCCAACCCGTTTCCAGATGCATCGCAGTACACCGTAAAGTTCTTTTGCATATCTGGCATAACCAGCACTGGGACTGTTGTCAATCTTTTCTTTAACTCCTGAAAACTCGTCTCGCACTGTGGTGTCCATGTGAATGTGATTCCCTTCTTCAACAGTTTGGTGAGGG
This sequence comes from Neostapfia colusana, assembly GCA_030760725.1. Lineage (NCBI taxonomy): Eukaryota > Viridiplantae > Streptophyta > Magnoliopsida > Poales > Poaceae > Neostapfia > Neostapfia colusana. Next base: position 68,467,589 of record JASWHV010000013.1, on the reverse strand, counting down.
GTCTCGAGATTTTAGAGAATCCCTCAATAAACCGTGGATAGTATCCTGCCAATCACAAGAAGCTTCGAACTTCCCCGACATTTTCAGGGGTCTTCCACTTCTGTATATCCTCGATTTTGGTGGGATCTACGGAGATTCCTCCTTCCGAGATTATATGTCCTAAGAAGGGAACTCTCTTCAGCCAAAACTCACACTTGCTCAACTTGGCATATAGTTGGTGTTCCCTCAGCCTCTGCAACACCAACCTTAGATGTTTCTCATGTTCTTCTTCATCTTTGGAGAAGACGAGAATGTCATCTATGAAAACCACCACAAATTTGTCCAGATATTCCATGAATACCTTGTTCATGAGATACATGAAGTATGCCGGGGCATTAGTTAGCCCGAAAGGCACAACAGTGTATTCATACAGTCCGTACTGAGATACGAAAGCTGTCTTGGGAATATCAGATTGGCTTATCTTAAGTTGGTGGTATCCCGACCTGAGATCAATTTTTGAGAACACACAAGCTCCCCTCAACTGATCAAACAAGTGTTCAATGCGGGGTAATGGGTACTTATTCTTGATGGTTACTTCATTCAAGGCACGGTAGTCTATGCATAACCTTTGGGTTCCGTCCTTCTTGGGCACAAATATCACTGGAGCTCCCCATGGTGAGGAACTAGGACGAACATACCCCTTCTCCGTCAATTCTCTTAAATGATCCTTGAGTTCTCCCACCTGCTTGGAGTCCATCCGATAAGGTCTCTTGGATATCGGGGCTGTTCCCGGCACTAGCTCAAATGCGAATTCCACTTCACGATCGAGAGGCATACCTGGCAACTCCTCCGGAAAAACATCTGGATATTCCCTGATAATCCTGATCTCCTCAACTTTCACCTCAACTTGATTTAATTTAATGTCCCTCCTAGGCTCGTGTATTGTTATGAACTTTACTCTTGTGCCGCTAGGGTGAGTTAGTTCCACCGTTCTGGTCGAACAATGGATGATTCCTTTATGTTTGGTCAACCAATCCATACCCAAGATAATATCTATCCCTTGTGAATCTATCACTATGAGGTTAGCAGTAAATACTACCCCATTAATGTCTAGGTTCACTTTGGGACACACTTGTCTTGTCCTTATTTCTCCACCTGGAGAGTTTACGGCTAGCATATGGTTCATTTGTGTGATTGCTAGGTCATGCTCCTTAACAAACCCTTGAGCAATGAACGAGTGGGTAGCACCAGAATCAAACAGCAGGGTTGCAATGTGTGAATTGGCAAGAAACTTACCAACTACCACGTCGGGTGCCTCTTGCGCTTCCTCCATAGTGATGTGGTTCACCCGTCTTCTCATTACATTCTGCTGTTGTGGCTGCGTGGGCTTCTTCTTTGGGCACTTATGGTCGTAGTGCCCCACTTCACCACAGCTAAAACATTGCACCCCAACCATAGGTGCCTGGCTTTTGTTGTCCTGGGGTTGGTTTGGAGGTCCCTGTACTGCTGGTCGAGGTGGATATGCAGGGCGAGGCTGCTGTACGAACTGACGTTGTGGCTGTATTGGTGCTGCCGGAGGCCTGTAAATCGGGTTGTACCCTCTTGGTGCTGAGTAGGGTACCGTAGCACGGTTTGTCTGCCCTGCGGGTTGCTGCATTAGACGTGGACGAGTGTTGCTCCCTGAGGCTTGATGTGACCACCTGGCCTTCCTCTTATTCTCATTTTCCAAGGCCTTCAGCTTCCTTTCTACCACAAACGCTCTGTCCACCATCTTTTGGAAGCTTTCATACTCATTGGAGGACATTGCACACTGCATTTCTGCGGTAAGCCCTTCCACGAAACAATCCTGTTTCTGCTCATCAGTCTCTATGTCCCGTGGGGCATAACGGGATAGTTGGATGAATTTAGTGAGGTATTCCTTCACCGTCATGTTTCCTTGCTGCAACCCCAAAAACACCTTCCTCTTGTTTTTGAGTTCACCCCTTGGTATGTAATGATTGCGGAAGCTACGCTTGAACTCTTCCCAAGTGATGTTCTCAGGGTCATGATGGGTGGCCATGTAGGCGGTCCACCAATCAGCAGCAGGTCCATGCAATTGATGAGAGGCAAACAGCACCCTCTCGTACCCTTGACACTGTATGATCCTCATCTTGCTCTCAATAGTCTTAAGCCAATCATCTGCCTCCAGAGGTTCAGCAGCACTTGCAAACTTTGGAGGTTGAGTTCCTAGAAACTCACTCAACCTTGGTTGGCGTGGTGCACTTGTGGAGGTGCAACTTGATGCAAGTTGGCCACCACTTGAGTCAAGTTCTGGATGAGCTGATTCTGATTCTCCAGCATTTGGTGGAGGGGATCAAATCCTTCACGGCGACCACCTCTGTCCTGGCCTCCAGAAAGATGAGGGTTGCAAGCCTCATCGTTGTTGTTGGCGGGGTTGGCAGCACGACCCTTTCCTCTTCCGGCCATCTGGCATGATCAACCAATGTTAATTTAAAGCATTAAGTATCATCTTACTACTTTCACTCATTTGTACTTTGAGGTGTTGAGGCTTTGTTATACTTTTCTAAGGGTTCATGTCTCACACAAAAATAAATGAACTACTATTTCATGTGGGTTCACACACCAAAGCAAAACAATCTGAAGACGAGGCTGTGGACAGTTGCTTATGGCTTCCACAACTCACGTCACACACCAAGCACTAATCACACCATTAACTAAGATAACGACTCGACTACTCGACATCCTGCTAAACTAAGGGAAGGACTCTACACTACTCGTATTCACTGAGCTGGCTCCTCGGGATCTTCCTCTTTATTGCGGCTGCCTTCTGACTCCGCTTTGGGTGGGGAGGCTGCTGGTGGAGAAGTGCGCCGATGCCTGATCGCCCGGCGATCTGGGGAGTCAGGAGTCCATGTATCATTCACGGTGACACACAGTTCATTTCTATCTCCTCTTTCTCTCGCCCTCAAGCAGGCTCACAGCAACGCCTCCGTTTCCTTCAGGGTGTCCTGAACATCCTGAAGCTCTTGCTGACACTCCTGCAGTCGAGTGCTGAGCATAGCAGCATCCTCCAAGCACAAGTCCATGTGCTCATGGGAAGTCCCTTGCTGCACTGGTGGGTACTTGTACTCCGTGGTACCACTCTCACGCTGAAGGACATACATGTACTCAGTTCTGTCCAGGTGTCGATGATAGATGTGACTCTGTCAGGTGATTGCCTCCCAGGTAACATCCTTCTCCGCATCGACCTGTGTCGCTCGACAAGCTGGAGAGCGGTGGACCTTGAGCAGCTGATTTTCGTGGATAATCCTCATTTCTGAACTCCATTCCTCCCTCTTCTCACGGATGGTCCTGGTGGAGCTATAGTGTATGATTAGCTTGCCCGTATTGCCGGCGGCTTGGAGCATGCGTCGAAGACGGCGCAACAAGCCTCCTACTGCCAATCCGTAGGAAAGGTACGTCACTGGACGGCTCTCCTCTCTTTGGGCAAGGGCAACTACAGGAACTCTCCCTCCTGTGGACTTGCGAGCGGTGCGAATCCTGCGAACCATCTAAAACAAAAAGCATTTAAACTTAGGTTAGATAAACTTTTAAATAAAAATCCTATTTTGAATGAAAGTTGGGGTAAGATGAAGAAAGTGACTCCTTAAATAACACTTTTCAACCCACACCTTGTAAAATAGTTTTTAAGAAAATAGGGCCCTTAAATACGTCCATTTCTACCTAGGTCCACGTTCCTACGGGCAACCTTGGCTCTGATACCACTTCTGTCACACCCGGTTTTTCCGATGAACAACCAAGTGAATATCACATGTATGCCAGGATCATTTTCTCATACATGTGATGATAAATAGTGAAGCATTATTTATTACAAGCCAGGTGTCGAATATAAATAAGTCTTACATAGCAAATGTCTCGATGGACAATAATAAGTTCATCACAAGTAAATAAACTAGCAGCGGAATAATTATTCTTGTGGGCTCCGTCACAGGCATTGCCCAGAGGACTCCATGAACCTAGAAACCTTCTTCGGGTACAAAGTCTTGATCATTATACACCACCTCATTATCTTGACCTCAGCAGCAATATAAACCAACAAATATGCAAGGTTGAGTACCAATGGTACTCAGGAAGTGTGGGAAAGTTATGTCATGCATGGCTAGAACAAGGGGAGGTTGAACTCATGGTTAAAGCACTACGCAATTATTACCTATCACCTTAGCTTATTAAGCACCTACATTACTACACAGGTGAAATGGTCCCAATTTCCCATCCCATCATCATAATCAAATAACCATAACATCATTTCCAATGTTAAGCTCCCCGCTTAACATCCACAACCTCCAAGGTCCTCATCCTCTAATCATGAATAAGTCCAAGCCGCTCTTGACCGTGAGCACGGCTGTCATGACAGTTTTGACTCTGCAGAGTTTGTACACTGTACCCACATGTAGTGATTTCATCCCCCGTTGCCGGGTGGACTAAAAGAACCTCCATTATGCCAGTGCCTACGAACCACATTCACACTTCCCAGGTGTGTAGCCAGGAGATATCTACGAAGCCTTTACAATGGGATTTCACTGAGGTTTCACCCCTAACAGCATACAAGAGGCTCCAACCCTGCTGCAGTGGCCCCCTGTTGAGCCTTACGGTTCATATGGTAGTCCAGCTGACACCTACTGCCCGCACCATCCAACACACCCATACTACGCCGGGGATACACCTAATTAATTGGCCAAGCTGCCCCATCTCAGCATGTGGTTGGCACGGTAAAGCCAGGTTACATGCTCCATGAACCGGTCCTTAGGATCCAGGCAAGTACTAAACACAAACCCGAGTCTCGTGCACCCAGCACACAACCAAAACATCCAACTTGCCTTGATCCCTACCTCTACATAACTTACAATATCTCATTCAAGAGTATGGTAAAATAAACTGATGATCTCATATCCCAAATATCCCATTCTAAGCATGGCTAAGCATATGCATAATAATAAATGACATGATAAAATAAATTCCAACCCAATCTACAATGAAACAAGGTAATGCAATTCTAGGGAAACTTCCTAGCATGGGTTTCATATTTCATTTGACAATGCAAATAATTCTATCTACACATCCTAGTATAGGATCAAAGTGGTCAAGGACACTTGCCTCCTTCCTGCTGCTCTTGAAATGGGTAGTCCTGATCTTGGAAAGGAAGAACTTGCTCTGGAGCAGGTTCTACATCATACCATCACATATAGCAAAAGAAAAACAACAATCCATAAGACGTAGTTCACACTTACACTTCATACAAACCACACATTCACATTTATGAAAGTCACTCACAATTATATGTGTTGTGGTTACTCTATGTGTGTTGATTTGTGGCTTACATGCACTTTTAATCATGCATATATGATTCCTACTTTTGCATTCACATTTATGCTTGCATACTATATATATGAGTTTCCAATTTAAATAAATTCCTTATATTCAATTACTACACCTTTTAGCTATCAAGTATGCATGAAAGGTATTTTCCTACTCCATATGTGTCTTCACCCTTCTACCAACCCTAAACTGAATTCTTTGGATTTTGGAATCTTCATTTATCATTTTCTAATTATTTATAACTAGCTTGCTATATTTTCAAATTTACTTCCTATGCCTAAATGTGTACTTTATTATGAAAATAGTAAGACACATCATCTAAACAGAATAGGTTCTGATCCAAAATAGTTAATATATATTTTTGATCTTTTCCTCTGATGTAAACTATTTTACATTTATTTTTTTTTCTAATTTTCAGAATTATTCTCTACCTAAAAATGTGTCCCTATAACTAAAAAATGTGAATAATAAATTAAACAGATTCATTTCAGCCAAAAATCTATTTTTATCTCACTCCAAGGTTTTCTAAGTACTGGGAAAGTTTTTAATTTGAATTAGACAATATGTTTTCCTAGCTTTTAAATTTTAAATACTAACCACATATTCAATTTCCTAAATTTAATATAAAATAGGGTCAAAAAGGTAAACTCACCCTACTACAGTGTCTATAATATTATTTTAAGAATTTTCAGGGGTCTAGCTACACATAACAGAGGGGTTTTTCCTAATTTTTATTAAGTCCAGGGGCTAAAACTGATTTTTAAATGAATTTACATGATTTTCTGAAGTTCCAGGGGCTAGATCAGAAGTTTCCGGGGCTAGCTCTTATTTCCCGAGAACCCCAGGGGGTAGCACGTAAGAATTCCAGTCTTTATAACGCGGGGCTGACGTGGACCGTCCGATTTAAAATAGACGGCTGAGATTATAACGTCGAACCGGTATGCAGGGAGTTAAACTCTACCGTGCGATTTAAAATAAACGGCCCACAAGCGGCCACGTTGCTCTGATCGAGCGCGGGCGGCGCTGCCCGGCGGCGCACGGCGGCGATCTCGCCGGAGAGTTTCGGATCTTCGTCAATGCTTCCTAGAACTGTGATTTTATGGCATAGATCGGTAGAGGGGAGGTCAGGTTCTCACCTCGGGGTTTTTCTTGAGCTCGGAGTTCCTGGAACGCGGTCGGCGACGAGGTCCGAGGTGAATTCATGGCGAGGCTCGTGGGCGCTGTGTTTGAACCGCAAACCACCGAGTTTTCTACACCTGCGAGTTCCCCGGAGGCGGTGGATCAAGACCAGCGAGTTAGATCGGAATTTCCGAGCGTAGATCGGCCAGAATTCGCCGGAGGGGCTCGGGTTCTCACCGGAGTAAAAACGGCGGATCGCTTGGGAAAACAGGACGAGGCCGGGGTTTTTATAGACAGGGGAGGGCGGCGGGTTTGTTTAGATCGAGTTGGAGTCCTCCGGAACCAGAATTCGGCCGGAAATTCGGTTGGTTGCGATCGCGCGCGCGCGGGGAAATAGTTCGGGTTTCGGACGATCGGAGGTTAGGGATGACAGGTGGGTCCCACCTGTCTGCGAGAGGGAGCGCGGGCGCGCGGCTGCCGGCTGGCGCGGGGGCGGGGTGGGCCGGCTGGTGGGTTTCGGCCCACTGGCCGGTTTTTTCTGTTTTCCTTTTTCTTTTTCTATTTCTTTTCTATTTTGAGTTTAAATTGAATTCCAGTTTGAATTTAAATTTTTGCAATACATGCAACACGTCCAAAATTTTTTAAATTCCACTCTTGACAGGATTTTGGGGTGTTACAGTAGAACCTGCTCCAGAGCAAGTTTTTCCCTTCCAAGAACAAGACTTTCCATTCCCAGAGCAGCAGGAAGAAGGCAAGTGTCCTTGACCACTTTGATCCTATGCTAGGATATGTAGATAGAATTATTTGCATTGTCAATTGAAATATGAAACCCATGCTAGGAAGTTTCCCTAGAATTGCATTATCTTGTTTCCTTGTAGATTGGGATTGGGATTTATTTTATCATATCATTCATTTACATGCTTATGCTTAGCCATGCTTAGAATGGGATAATTGGGATATGAGATCATCAGTTTATTTACCATACTCTTGAATGAGATGTTATGAGTTATGTAGAGGTAGGGATCAAGGCAAGTTGAATGATTTGGTTGGTGCTGGGCGCACAAGACTCGGGTTTGTGTTTAGTACTTGCCTGGATCCTAAGGACCGGTTCATGGAGCATGTAACCTGGCTTTACCGTGCCAACCACATGCTGAGATGGGGCAGCTTGGCCAATTAATTAGGTGTATCCCCGGCGTAGTATGGGTGTGTTGGATGGTGCGGGTAATAGGTGTCAGCTGGACTACCATATGAACCGCAAGGCTCAAGAGGGGGCCACTGCAGCCTGGTTGGAGCCTCTTGTATGCTGTTAGGGGTGAAACCTCAGTGGGCCCACGCTCGTCGGGAATCCCTTTGTAAAGGCTTCATAGTGATCTCCTGGATACACACCTGGGAAGTGTGAATGTGGTTCGTAGCCACTGGCATAATGTAGATTCTTTTAGTCCACCCGGCAACAGGGGATGAAATCACTACATGTGGGTACAGTGGTACAAACTCTACAGTGTCAAAACTGTCATGACAGCCGTGCTCACGGTCAAGAGCGGCTTGGACTTATTCATGATTAGAGGATGATGGCTTTGGAAGTTGTGGATGTTAAGCGGGGAGCTTAACATTTGAAATGATGTTATGGTTATTTGATTATGATGATGGGATGGGAGATTGTGACCATTTCACCTGTGTAGAAATGTAGGTGCTTAATAAGCTAAGGTGGTAGGCAATAATTGCGTAGTACTTTAACCATGCGTTCAACCTCTTCTTGTTCTAGCCATGCATGACATAACTTTCCCACACTTGCTGAGTACCATCGGTACTCAACCTTGCATATTTGTTGGTTTATATTGCTGCTCAGGTCAAGATAATGAAGTGGTGTTTAATGATCAAGACTTTGGACCCGAAGGAGGTTTCTAGGTTCATGGAGTCCCCCGGGCAACGCCTGTGACGGAGCCCACGAGAATAATTATTCCGCTGCTATTTTATGAACTTTTTATTGTCCATCAAGACATATGCTATGTAAGACTTATTTATATTCGACACCTGGCTTGTAATAAATGATGCTTCACTATTTGTCATCACATGTATGAGAAAATGATCCTGGCATACATGTGATATTCACTTGGTTGTTCTTCAGAAATTCCGGGTGTGACACTTAAGGACATGGTTTTAGTCATACACAACTTCTTCCAATTTCATATGTAAGTGCAATGATAAGCCATCTCAAAAGAAGAAGTGTGATGCATGCATATTCTCTTGATATTTTTCTCAATTTTTCATTTGAACATAAAAGCTCAACATGTGAATAGTTGATTGATTATTTTTTATTTACTAAAAGCACTTGTGAGCATGCAACAAGTTTAAAAACAGATTTAGTGTAAATAATTATTCCAATTACTAGTCATGGCAAAAACTACAAAATGTATAACATGAATAATGTAGTAACAATTTTCAGCATATAAAAGGAATCACAAAGTCATATATGTATGAAATACTATGCTCATATTATTTTAAATGCAGATTCACACATAGACTTCGCAAGTTTCAAAACTCCCCCTCAATTTAAGCTATGCGGATGCATAACCCCTATTTCACTACAAGTGAAACAAAAACGTGTGAAATCCAATGGTTTTGTAAAAATGTCAGCCAATTGTTGTTCGGTATCTACATGGTGAAGCACAATGTTTCCTTTTTCAACATTATCACCGAGAAAGTGATACCTAATGTCAATGTGCTTTGTTCTCGAATGTTGCACAGGGTTTTTAGCAATGCAAATGGCACTAGTGTTATCACAAAATAGTGGAACACTATCTAGATCAACCCCACAGTCCTTATGTGTTTGAACAATCAAAAGAATTTGTGAGCAAGCGCTAGCAGCAGCTACATATTAAGATTCGGCTGTGGATTGTGCAACTGAGTTTTGTTTTCTAGAGGACCAAGCAACAAGTGAATTACCAAGAAAATGACAAGCACCCGAAGTACTTTTACTATCAAATCTACAACCCCCCAAAATAAGCATCCGGAAAAGCTTTCAAAGTAAGGGTTGAGGAAGAAGGAAAAAAATCCCAAATTCTTGAGGTCCATGTAAGTACCTGAGAATTCTTTTGACGGCTTGACAATGTGAAGCACGTGGGAAAGCTTGAAATCATGCACAAAGACATACGCTGAATTGTATGTCCGGTCTTGATGCCGTGAGGTACAAAAGTGATCCAATCATACTTCTATATTCTTTTTGATTCACGGGTTCACCATCTTCATCAAGTTCAAGTGTCGTTGCTGTACCCATTGGTGTCCGAAGATACTTGCTTTTGTCCATGTTGAAGCGCTTAAGGTCTCTTGTATACTTTGTTTGATGCACAAAAGTACCCTCGTTGGTTTGCTTGATTTGTAGCCCCAAAAAGTATGTGAGTTTTTCCATCATACTCATCTCAAATTCTGAACTCATCATAGCTGGACCGTGTGACTCGTTCGTGCAAGCTTCCAATCATTTGTTGTGGAGGATGACTTTTGAGGACCCGGAGGGGAGTATAAAATTCACAAGCTCCTTCTTCTTCATGTTCATCACAAATTAAAAAAAACATGTGACTTGAGGACGATCTGGACCAGCAATGGTGGTCATCGGTGCTGGTTGTGAATCAAAATCAGGAGCTGGAACAATGTCATTAACTCCTGAATTTTCGGGCAGCAGCGTCACTTCTTCATCTTCTTCGATGAAAATACTCTCCCCCTGCGGATATGGATCTGGTCCTGCAATATTAGAGCTAGTACCTGGGCTAGCTTCATCAAAAGAAACCTCACAAGTCTACACAATTTTGTTAGTGTCATGTAAAAGCATACGATAGCCTCTAGTATGAGATGGGTAACCAAGAAACATGCCATCAACGGATCTAGGTTCAAATTTATCAAGATTACCATGTTTCTTTGCAAAGCATTTGAAATCAAAGACCCGAAAGTGTGTGACACTAGGCCTATGTCAAAACCGTAGTTCATATGGTGTTTTACCTAGCTTAGCATGCAAGAAAACATGATTTGAGACATAACAATCAGTTGAAATTGCATCAGCCCAAAATTTTCTAGGAGTTAGATATTCATCAAGCATAGTGCTAGCCATCTCAACTAAGGTTCTGTTCTTTCTCTCTACAACACCATTTTGTTGAGGTACATATGGTGACGAACATTGATGATCTATTCCATTTTCAGCACAAAAGTGATCAAATGATTGATTATTAAATTTGGTTCCGTTATCACTCCTAATTGCTTTTAAATATCCTGGGTCATCAATTGATAATCTAAAAAATAAGGTTCTAAAGTGACTAAAAGTTTCATTCTTAGATGTCATAAAATAAACGCAAGAGTATCTATAATAGTCATCAATAATCACAAGAACATACCATTTAGCTCCGAAGGATTGAACACGTGAAGGTCCTACGGTGTCAAGGTGCAAAAATTGACCCGGTTCAGTTGTCATGGTCATTGTGAGAGGAGCATGTGAACCTGCAACCATCTTAGCTTGTCTACAAGAAGAGCACACAATTTCTTTGTCCCCTTTAAGTTTAGAAAGCTCACGTATGCGATCAAGAGCACTAACACGTGTGAGATGATCAAAGCCTACGTGACCAAGTCTACGATGCCAAAAATATAAGTCTTTTGAATCATTAGCAACTAGAGATATCAAAATCAGCTTTAAAAACTCTTCCAAACCGAACATATTAAAAATGAGCTCACTATTTGAATCTACAACCTTGCAACAATTTTTAGCAAAAATAATTTCCAGATTTTCATCTAGCTATTGTGAAACAGAAAGCAAGTTGTATTTCAAATTTTTAACAAGTGCCACATCTTTTAAAATGTAGTGATTATTTACTCTAACCGCACCCTTAGCAATTATAGGAGTTGAAGAATTATCAGCAAAAGTAACATTTTCTACATGTGACACAAAAGATAGGTAGGAGAACCATTCTTTGTTACCGGTCATGTGGCGTGAGCATCCTGAATCCACAATCCAAATGTTCTCCTTCCTCAAGCGTGTAACCTGCATAGAAGTACAATACATTGATGACTCAATACTGGGGTTAGTCAAAAGGCATTTAGGAATTCAGTACTAAGTCACACGACGTCCAGCAGAAGTAACACGCAAAGGCTGAGATAAAACAGCAGGTTTATGAACCAAAGTTTGAGGATTTTTGTACCCAACTACTGACATACAAGGTGTTACATGAGTAGCACAAAGAACAGTAGGTCCGGAAGCAAACTTTGCATGTTTTTGACACATTACAGCAGGTTGCATATTCCTAACATTCGGTTCAGCACACACAACATGTTTTGCACAGTTGTTATGTGATCTAGCAATCATTCTTTCCTTTTTCTTTTGCTTAGCTAGTCTATAACAAAAATCTATGACATGACCATCTCTACCACAGTAGGTACAATGAAATTTAACTTTATGTTCATGTCTAGATGAGCAGACAACATGTTTATTTAAAACCGAATGAGACAACACTCCTAAAGATTTAAAAACCAATTCTTTTTGTTTAGGAACTGTTTTAATCAAACCACTTTATAATGACTTTACAATTTTAGGTGGATGTGCTTTAGCATGAGCATGGGAATCAAAATCTAAACCAGTTTTATCATTGCAAGATTGAGAAGAATTCAACAGAAAGTTCATATTCTTATTCCCATTATAAACCGCTCTAGTGTCCTATTCATGTCATCAACTTTCTTAGACAAGTCTAGGCAGTTTTGACATGAAGTTTTTCCTTTTAGTTTACAATTGTAACAATACTTAACTTCATGAGAACGTAAAGCATTGTTCAATATAGAATTTTCATTCATATCATCTTGTAGTTTCTTATTAAGATCATCACAAGTAGAACAATGCAAATCAATTGTAGAACAATAAACATCTTTCAAGTTTTTATTATTAAGTGCACCAAGCTCTCTGTTCTTTTCAATCTCTAACTCAAGTTTATCAAGTGTGGAGGTATGTGCACTTCTTAGAGAGGACAATTGTTCATATATTAAATCATATGCAGAACAAGAATCATCACTAAGAATCAAAGATTTCAAAAGATTAATTTCAGATTCTAGTGACTCAATTTTAACAGCATTGTCCCTAAGCTTTTTTTCCTTTTTCTTAACTATAACAGTAGCACAAGAAATAGCATCACACATTTGTTCGCATGTAGGACATACCTCTTCATTGTTTCTGTTGTGTTCTGCCTCCTCCATACTTGAACTTGACTTGCCCACCATGAAGCATAAGTTTGCCAAATCATCTTCATCTTCGTCACTTCCGATGTCCACATCGCTCGAGCCAAGTTCTTGAAGTGCGGAGATAAAACTATTTACTAATTGGTATCCTATAAAACCCTTCTTCTATTTCTTATCGTTTGTGGAGGAGTGCTTCGTCCTAGTTTTCTTTTCATCACGGGAAGTAGGACCTTAATGGTTGGGGCAATCCGTATGAAAATGTCCTGTCTTACCACATTCGAAGCATCGTTGAGGTCCGGCACTTCTTCTCCTTCTTGTTCTCACATTTTGCAATGCTTTTGAGAACCGAGTAGAGATGAGTGCAAGTTCTTCCTCTAGAAACTCTTCAATCTGTTCAAGGGTTAGAGAGGACAACAAAGAAAGTGTACCAAAAGATGAAGATTGACTGGAGCTTGGCATATCACGTTGTGAAACAAATTCAAGAGACTTGTTGGGGTTCTTTACGTGATATTATGTCAATTTCATTAGTTTTTAACTTAGAATATAGCACATTTAATGTAAGTGTACTCATGACAGTAGATTAACGAATAGATGTAACTTTCATCTCCCAAATTGACATGTCTAATGCACTTAGTAATTGCCTAGCATTTTCAGCATCTGAAAAATTAACATTGACACTACGTAAGTTGCTGAGAATTTTATAGAAGTTAGCAAAGAGGTCATCGATTGACTCATCGGATTGCATCTCAAAGCGCGTGTATTATTTCTTGAACATATCTTGTCTTACCTCCTTGATCGTGTTGGCTCCTTCATGGTAGTCACAAAGTGCTTTCCACACATCGTATGCAGATCGGAGGTGTGCAGCACGGTCGAAGTCACTTTGAGTTAAACCTTGTACGATCAAGTTCCGTGCTTTGTTGTTTTTGTCAACATCTCTCATGTTCGTAGCCGTGACTTGATCGTTTGGCGGCACGTCATTAGGCTTGTACACTTTTTCCCATATTGCGAAACCTTGCACCTGGATGAAAGTCTCCATACATGCCTTCTAAACCTGAAAATCAATGCCACTGAACACACAAGGTTTTGCAGAGTATTTCTCCATGATGATTAGTCAAAACACGTGCAAATCACAAGGTTAGAGCACCGTGGCTCTGATACAAATTGTAGGATCGAAGAGCACGTGAAAAGCTACCAGAGGGGGTGAATGGTAGATTTAAACTTTTTAGCGGAAGCAACAAAAACCCCCTCGGCAGAAAATCGATCTGTTCAAGAAACCGTGTATGCGACTGATATAAATGTGTTCAACTGTGACAAAAGTGTTATATATTATATAGAATTAAGTCATGAAGACACGACATAAAGAATCACGGAAATCCGTCAAGAAAAACTCAAGTTATGATTGAAAGATCAAACGAGTGTCAATCTGTTCTACTGGAGTAAAAACCAGATCTGTAACACTGCAAAGAAACTCGTGTAGACCAGAAAATACAAATCCAATTATCGTGAAATTTTCAAAGATGATAGATAATCAAGTTGTGAAGACAACCCATTAAGAATAACATCAATTGGATCTGTAAAACTCGAGTTATGATCAAAACATTGAAGCACTGTCGTGCTGTCCAGAAATTCGACGGGAAAACTTGACAAAAACAAGTCAGACGAACAAGGCACAAAAGCTCCTCTAAATTACGAATTTTATTGATCAAAACATAAGAGGAACAGCCCAAGGTTATCTTAATTCAAACTAGGACTCCTACTCCTACTTGCATTCAAACTCTAACTTTTCAAAACTGCTCAAGACTCTTCTATACGTAGATAGAAGCAATCTTAGGACTTTAAAACATCTTAGGAATGTCCAAAACATTCCTAAAACATCTCTACTTCGTGTCCCACACGAAATCCTATCATAACCAACTCAAATCTTTACATATTTGAGCCATAACCGACTCAGCCGCAGCCTGAGTCCATAATCCAGCCGGTTGGACCTTTCCTACCAATTCTTTACGTCCACATCTCTTCATCACGCCTTGGAACCATGTTCTCACGTCCATGCATTCCTTACACACGTGCAAACACCTTCTAACGGCGTCCACAATACCTTCATATGCATTGTTCTTGATCCAAACATGATGCGCGACCTCCCAATCAACTCAACCACAATTCCTCCCGAACTTGGTTGTTGAAGCTCATCTTCTCCCTAAGACTATTTGAATGGATCCCGTCACCAGCCATATCTTGAACTCAAGCAACACCTGCACATGAATAAACAACCAATACTTTCGAGCACAAGTCCACAACTTGACTCACGTTAGTTTCAAAAACCATAACACCTGTAACACCCCAAAATGTGGCAAAATATGAATTCAAATTTATTGGACGTGATGCATGTTAGAGGAAATTTCAAATTCAAACCGGAATTCAAATTTAAAGCAAAAATAGAAAAAGAAAAAGGAAAGGAAAAAAGAAAAATGGCCAATGGGCCGAATCCCGCCAGCCGGCCCAGCAACCTGCGACCCATTCCCCCCCTGTCCTCTCTCTGCCATGCGGGACCCACCTGTCGGCACCTTCTTCTCAAACCGCCGCCCGACCTTTTTCCCGCTCCAAGCAACCGCCATGCACCCCCGTCCGGATTCGCCGCCTGCACCCACGATCTGCGGCCCCTCTCGGTGCAGCACGAACCCCACTCACCACCGCCGCCCCCTCGCCCATTTAAACACTTTGGTCCGTCCCTTTTTCTCCCCGATCGACTCGTCTCAGTTTCTGGTGAGGACCGAAGCTCCCATCACCGTTTTACTTCGAATTTCTCCCGTTTTCTCCGATCTAACGCGTGTAGTGTGTGCCACCGCCGCCGGGCAGTCTTGAAGGTGAAGAAGGCACTGTGTTTGGCGCTCTAGCCAGAGCTCCGGTGAGCACCGCCGAGCTTCCCCGTCGGACCTCGTCGCCGACCGACTTCCAGGGCCTCCGAGCTCAAGAAAACCACCGAGGTGAGACCCCCCTACCTCCCCACTTCCATTCTATGCCAAGAAATCCAAGTTTTAGCGAGTGTAGACGAAAACCCGAAACTCTCCGGCGAAATCGCCGCCTCCCGCCGCCCCACGCCGCTGGGCAGCGCCGCCCGCACACGGCTAGGGCGACATGGCCCTCTGTGGCCCGTCCATTTTAAATCGGGTGGATGAAAACAGAACCCCCACGTACCCCTTCGCGATCTAATCTCAGCCCTCCATTTAAAATCCAACGGCCCACATCAGCCCCACATTATAAAGGCCGGGAATCTTGCGGGCTACCCCCGGGGTTCTGAGGAAAAAGGATCTCGCCCTGGAAACTTCTGATCTAGCCCCTGGACTCTCAGAAATTCATGTAAATGCATTTAAAAATCAGTTTTAGCCCCTGGACCTAATAAAAATTAGGAAAACCTCTCTGTTTTGCACACTTAGACCCCTGAAAGTTTAGAAGATAATAAATTGGACCCTATTGCAGTGTGGATTTGCACTTCAGACCCTATAGGACATTAAATTCAGAGATTTGAACATATGAGTAGAATTTAAATTCAAATGGTGATGCAAATGCATGTGCAAGTATAATTTAAATTTTCCTAGCACATGGAAAACATTTAGTATGAGATGAGGACTGATTTTAGGCTGAAATGAAATCTGACTAAGGACTATTTACTTCTACTATTGCTGGAAATTCATTTATAGGCTAGAAATAAATCTGAAAAACAGGTAAAAACAAATATAAATTGATCCCATCAGAGAGGGAGTCAAAAGATATTTTGTTGGACATTTTAGATCAAATTATATTCTGTGTAGGTGATATATCTTTCTATTTTAGTATTAAAGTTCACTTTTAGGTATGGAAGATAAATCTAAAAATAGAGGAAAATAGGTATACATAATTAGAAAATATCAAATGAGGTCCCCACATTTAAAACATCAATTCAAGAATAGTGTAGAAGATCTGAAAAACCATTTGGAGTAGGAAATTATGTTTCATGCAAATTTTGTGGCTAATAAGTGTATTATCTCATATAGAAAATTTGTTCAAATTGGAAATTCATATTTATTGTGCACTTAGAAATCTGAATATTAAAGTTAAAGGTAAATTATATATTTAAATGTGCATGTATGCATAGGAGCAACCTATCTAGGGTAAACGCAACACTTAAATATGTGTACGACTGTAAATGGGTATGCATGTATGACTTGCATGAATGTATGTGTGGACTATTGCTTATGGATTGTGGTTTTCTTTTGCTATGTGTGTATTGGCATGAGTAGAACCAGCCCCAGAGCAGGTTCTCACCTTTCAAGATCAAGACTTTCCCTTCCCGGAGCAGCAGGAAGAAGGCAAGTGTCCCTGACCACTTTGATCCTATACTAGGATGTGTAGTTAGAATTTAATTGCATTGTCAATTTGGAATGTGGATACCCATGCTAGGAAGTTTCCCTAGATTTTCATTATCTTGCTTCCTTGTAGCCTGGGTTGGGAGTTATGTTCTTATGTCATTCATTTACACAACTCATGCTTAGCCATGCTTAGAATGGGATAAATGGGATATGAGATCATCAACTTGTTTACTTTACCCTTGAATGATATATTATGAATTATGTAGAGGTAGGGATCTAGGCAAGTTGGATGCTTTTGTTGGTGCTGCGTGCACGATACTCGGGTTTGTGTATAGTACTTGCCTGGATCCTAAGGACCGGTTCATGGAGCATGTAACCTGGCTTTACCGTGCCAACCACATGCTGAGATGGGGAAGCTTGGCCAACTAATTAGGTGCATCTTTGGCGTAGTATGGGTGTTTTGATGGTGCGGGGAATATGTGTCAACTGGACTACCATATGAACCGCAAGGCTCAAGAGGGGGCCACTGCAGAGGGGTTGGAGCCTCTTGGATGCTGTTAGGGGTGAAATCTCAGTGGGCCCACACTCGTCGGGAATCCCTTTGTAAAGGCCTCGTAGTGATCTCCTAGCTACACACCTTGGAAGTGTGAACGTGGTTCGCGGCCACTGGCAAAATGAAGGTTTTCTAGTCCACCCGGGCAACGGGGGATGAAATCACTAAATGTGGGTACAGTGGTGCAAACTCTGCAGAGTCAGAACTGTCATGACAGCCGTGCTCAGGATCAAGAGCGGCTTGGACTTATTCATGATTAGAGGATGATGAATTGGGAAGTTGAGGATGTTAAGCGGGGAGCTTAACATTGGAAATGATTTTATGGTTACTTGATATTGATGATGGGTTAGGGGATTGGGACCATTTCACCTATGTAGTAATGTAGGTGCTAAATAAGCTAAAGTTATAGGTATTAATTGCGTAGTGCTTTAACCATGAGTTCAACCTCTCCTTGCTCTAGCCATGCATGACATAACTTTCGCACACTTGCTGAGTACCAACGGTACTCAAGCCTGCTTTTCTGTTGGTTTAAATTGCTGCTCAGGCCAAGGGAATGACGTGGTGTACAACGACCAAGACTTCAGACCCGAAGAAGGATTTTAGGTTCATGTAGTCCCCCAGGGTAACGCCTGTGATGGAGCCACAAGACTTATCTTCCGCTGTTGGTTTATTTGTATGTTTGTGAACATATTATCGTCGATCGAGACATTATGTAAGACTTATTTATATTCGAACACTTGGCTTGTAATATAATGATGCTTCATTATTTGTCATCGCATGTATGAGAAAATGATCCTGGCATACATGTGATAGTCACTCGGTCGTTCTTCGGAAAAACCGGGTGTGACAGAAGTGGTATCAGAGCTAGGTTGCCCGTAGGAACGTGGACCTAGGTAGAAATGGACGTATTTAAGGACCCTATATTCTTAAAAACTATTTTACAGAAGGCGTGGAGTGAAAGTGTTATTTAATGTCGTCACTTTATTTTATTTGTTCATCTTGCCTCAACTTTTATTCAAAATACAGTCTTTATTCAATTATTATCTAACTTGATTTTAAATGCTTTATGTTTTAGATGGTTTGCATGGTCCGCACCGCTCGCAAGTTGTCACACCCGGTTTCTCCGAAGAACAACCGAGTGAATATCACATGTATGCCAGGATCATTTTCTCATACATGTGATGACAAATAGTGAAGCATCATTTATTACAAGCCAGGTGTCGAATATAAATAAGTCTTACATAGCATATGTCTCGATGGACGATAAATAGTTCATGACATGTTAATAAAGCAGCAGCGGAATATAAATCTTGTGGGCTCCATCACAGGCGTTGCTCGGTGGACTCCGTGAGCCTAGAATCCTTCCTCGGGACCAAAGTCCTGGTCATTAAACACAACATCATTCTCTTGATCTGAGCAGCAATATAAACCAACAGAAAAGCAAGTTTGAGTACCGTTGGTACTCAGCAAGTGTGGGAAAGTTATGTCATGCATGGCTAGAGCAAGGAGAGGTTGAACTCATGGTTAAAGCACTACGCAATTACTACCTGACCCCTTAGCTTATTAAGCACCTACATTACTACACGGGTGAAATGGTCCCAATCCCTCAACCCATCATCAAAATCAAGTAACCATAACATCATATCCAATGTCAAGCTCTCCCTTAACATCCTTCTCTTCCAAATTCATCATCCTCTAATCATGAATAAGTCCAAGCCGCTCTTGACCGTGAGCACGGTTGTCATGACAGTTTTGACTCTGCAGAGTTTGCACCACTATACCCACATGTAGTGATTTCATCCCCCGTTGCCGGGTGGACTAAAAGAACCTCATTATGCCAGTGGCTGCGAACCACATTCACACTTCCCAGGTGTGTAGCCAGGAGATCAATATGAAGCCTTTACAAAGTGATTTCCGACGAGCGTGGGCCCACTGAGGTTTCACCCCTAACACCATACAAGAGGCTCCAACCCCGCTGCAGTGGCCCCCTCTTGAGCCTTGCAGTTCATATGGTAGTCCAACTGACACCAATTCTCCGCACCATCCAACACACCCATACTACGCCTGAGATACACCTAATTAATTGGCCAAGCTGCCCCATCTCAGCATGTGGTTGGCACTGTAAAGCCAGGTTACATGCTTGATGAATCGGTTCTTAGGATCCAAGCAAGTACTAAACACAAACCCGAGTCTCGTGCACCCAACACCAACCAAATCATCCATCTTGCCTCGATCCCTACCTCTACATAACTCATAATATCTCATTCAAGAGTAAGGTAAATAAAATTGATGATCTCATATCCCAATTATCCCATTCTAAGCATGGCTAAGCATAAGCATATAAATAAATGACATAATAAAATAAATCCCAACCCAAGCTACAAGGAAACAAGGTAATGCAATTCTAGGGAAACTTCCTAACATGGGTTTAATATTTCAATTGACAATGCAAATAATTCTATCTACACATCCTAGCATAGGATCAAAGTGGTCAAGGACACTTGCCTTCTTCCTGCTGCTTTGAGAATGGAAAGTCTTGGTCTTGGAAGGGGAGAACTTGCCCTGTGGCAGGTTCTACTCATGCCAATACACATAGCAAAAGAAAACAACAATCCATAAGACATAGTTCACACTTTCACTTCATACAACCCACACATACATACATATGATAGTCATTCACATTTCTAAGTGTTGTGGTTACTCTAGATGTGTTGATTTTTAGCCTACATGCACTTTTAAACATATGTATATGATTTCTAACTTTTGTATTCAGATTTCTGTTTGCACACTATATATGAATTTTAAATTTGAACAAATTCTTTATATTTAATTAATATACCTCTTAACTACCAAGTTTGCATGAAAGGTAATTTCCTACTCCAAATAGGTTTCCAGATCTTCTACCAACTCCTAAACTGAAGTTTTTGGATTTGGTGACTTCATTTATCATTTTCTAATTATGCATACCTATTTTGCTATATTTTTCAGATTTATTTTCTATGCCCTAAAGTGAGTTTTAATATTAAATAGTAGGACATGTCATCTAAACAGAATATGTTCTGATCTAAAATATTAAATAATATATTTTGAACTTCTCCTCTAATGTGAACTAATTTAAATTTATTTTATCAGTTTTCAGAATTATTTCCTAGCCTAAAAATGTGTTTCTATAACTAATAAATATGAACAACAATTAGATAGATTTATTTCAGCCTAAAAATCTATTTTTAAATCATTCTATGTTTTCCAAGTGCTAGGAGAGTTTAAATTTTGAATTTGTACATGTGTTTGCCTTACCTTTTAAATTTAAATCCTAGTCACATATTCAAATTTCTAAATTTAATATCATATAGGGTCAAAAAGGTAAATCCACACTACTGCAGGGTCTAATTTATTATTTCATAAATTTCCAGCGGTCTAACTACACATAACAGGGGGGTTTTCCTAATTTTTATTAAGTCAGGGGTTAAAACTTATTTTAAAATGAATTTACACGAATTTCTGAAGTTTCAGGGGCTAGATCAGAAGTTTCTGGGGCTAGCTCGTGTTTTCCGAGATCCCCAGGGGGTAGCGCGTAAGAATCCCGGCCTTTATAACACAGGGCTGATGTGGACCGTCCGATTTAAAATAGACGGCTCAGATTAGATCGCCGAACCGGTACGCGCGGGTTTTAATTCTACCGTGCTATTTAAAATAGACGACCCTCAAGGGGCCACGTCGCCCTGACCGGAGCCAGCCCGCGCGCGCGGCGGCCGGGGGTGGCGATATCGCCGGCGCAGCCTCGGCTTTTGCCGCTACACGTTAGAACTTGCATCTTTTTGCATGGATCGGCTGCGGAGGGGTAGGGGACGCTCACCAAGGGGTTTTCCAGCACTTGGAGGTCCTGGAAGTCGATCGGCGGCGAGCTTCAATGGCGAGGATCTTCGGTGCACGTTGGAACAGATGCTAGGGCGCGAAACTTGTCGCTTCCTTCACTTGCAGGGCTCCCTGGGGGCGGTGGAGCACGATCAGCGCGTTAGATCAGATAATCTGAGCAATGATCGAAAGGAGGGCGCGCGTTAGATCAGCGCGGGAGGTAGGAGATGACACGTGGGCCCCGCGTGTCAGTGAGGTGAAGAGAGGGCGCGCGGTCATGGGCTGGCGCGGGGGGGGGGGGGGGGGGAGGGGGGAATAGTGGGCCGGCTGGCGGGATTTTGGCCCACTGGCCGGTTGGGGTTTTTTTCTTTTTCTTTTTCCTTTTCTTTTCTGTTCTGATTTGAATTTGAATTCCAGTTTGAATTTGAATTTGTGCACCACATGCAATATGTCCAAAAAATTTTAAATTCCCTTCTTTTGCAGATTTTGGGGTGTTACAGCTCTACCCCCCTTAAAAGAAATCTCGTCCTCGAGATTGGTGGTTCTAGTAAAACAATTCCTAAAACTGTGCCTTAAGCTCGTCTTCTCGCTCCCATGTGGCTTCCTCTTCCGAGTGATGCTTCCACTGCACCTTGCACATCCGAATTCTTTTATTTCTTGTGAGGCGTTCCATTGTCTCCAAAACCTTGACCGGTTGCTCGGCATAAGACAGATCCTCTCCTACGTCAACCTCATTCATGGGTAACATCTCTTCAGGCGTCCTTAGACATTTCTTGAGCTGTGACACATGGAATACATCGTGCACATCCGATAGGTGAGCCGGTAATTCAAGTTGATATGCCACTTCGCCTTTCCTCTCCAGGATCTGAAAGGGTCCGGTGAACCAGGGTGATAACTTCCCTTTCACCTTGAACCGACAAAGTCCTCGGATAGGGGACACCTTGAGATAAACATAGTCCCCCACGTTGAAAACGAGCTCTCTTCTCCGTACATCGGCATAGCTCTTTTGTCGTGTTTGTGCTATCCTCAAGTTGTTGCGGATTTCCCTCACTTTCGCCTCGGCTTCTTGTAGTACCTCGGGCCCAAACACTTTACTTTCCCCTGTTTGGTTCCAAAATAGTGGAGTTCTGCACTTCCTCCCATACAAAGCCTCAAATGGTGACATCTTCATACTAGCCTGATAGCTGTTGTTATAGGAGAACTCCGCATATGGTAAGTTCTTATCCCAACTCCTATTGTTCTTGAGCGCACACGCTCTCAGCATATCCTCAAGGATCTGATTGGTTCTTTTCGTCTGTCCGTCAGTCTGGGGATGATAGGCAGAACTAAAATTCAGATGAGTTCCCATGGTTTCATGTAACTTCTGCCAGAACATTGAGGTGAACTGTGTCCCTCGATCTGACACTATCTTCTTTGGCACTCCATGGAAACACACGATCCTTGACATGTACAATTCTGCCAATTTGGATCTTTTGTAGCTTTCTTTCACGGGGATGAAATGAGCTGCCTTGGTTAGCCTGTCGATGATGACCCATATCGAATCATATCCCGATTGGGTCCTGAGTAGTCCCACTATGAAGTCCACACCTATTTCTTCCCATTTCTATTCAGGCACTTTGAGTGGTTGCAATAATCCCGCGGGTCCTTTGGTGTTCTGCTTTCACCAACTGACATATATCACATAGGGCAACATGTTCCGCGACATCCCGCTTCATGCCATACCACCAGTACCTGCTCTTGATGTCATGATACATCTTGGTACTCCCAGGATGAATGGAATAGTCAGAATCATGAGCCTCCTTCAAAATCAATTCACGGATCTCCTCCACTTCAGGCACACAAATTCTTTTCCCGTGCCACACCGTACCTTGTTCATCCTCTCTGAAACCAAAGGCTTTATTATCCTTGATGAGTTCTCTGATTTCTTGTATCTTCTCATCATTCTTTTGACCATCACGTATGTCTTGCTCTAATGTGGAGTCCACTTCCATGGCGATGGCCTCACCACTATTCACCAGACATAGATTGAGTTTTACAACCTCTTCCTTCAGTTCTGTAGGCATGTCCTTTAATCTTAACCTATTGACCTGCACCTTCCGGCTTAAAGCATCTGCTACGACGTTCGCTTTCCCATGATGATAGTTGATGCCCACATCAAAGTCGTTGATTAGCTCTAACCATCTCCTTTGTCTGAGGTTGAGATCTGGCTGTGTGAAAACATACTTTAAGCTCTTATGATCCGTATATATCTCTGTCCTCTTCCCCATCAAGTAATGCCGCCAAATCGTCAACGCGTGTACCACTGCGGCTAGCTCTAGGTCATGCGTAGGATAGTTCTTCTCGTGCTTCCAGAGCTGCCAGGATGCATACGCCACGACATGCCCCTCTTGCATGAGAACACATCCCAACCCGTTTCCAGAGGCATCACAGTACACCAAAAAGTTCTTCTGCATATCTGGCATAACTAGCACTGGGGATGTTGTCAATCTTTTCTTCAGCTCTTAAAAACTCGTCTCGCACTGCGGTGTCCATGTGAATGTGATTCCCTTCTCCAACAATTTGGTGAGGGGTCTCGAAATCTTGGAGAAACCCTCGATAAACCGTCGATAATACCCAGCCAATCATAAGAAGCTTCGAACTTCCCCGACATTCTCAGGGGTCTTCCACTTCTGTACATCCTCGATCTTGGCAGGATCTACAGAGATTCCTCCCTCCGATATTATATGTCCTAAGAAGGGAACTCTCTTCAACCAAAATTCACACTTGCTCAACTTGGCATATAGTTGGTGTTCTCTCAGTTTTTGCAACACCAACCGTAAATGCCTCTCATGTTCTTCTTTATCTTTGGAAAAGACGAGAATGTCATCAATGAAAACCACCACAAATTTGTCCAGATATTTAATGAATACCTTGTTCATGAGATACATGAAGTATGCCGGGGCATTAGTTAGCCCGAAAGGCATGACGGTGTATTCATACAGTCCGTATCGAGATACGAAAGCTGTCTTTTGAATATCAGTTTGCCTTATCTTAAGTTGGTGGTATCCTGACCTGAGATCAATTTTCAAGAACACACAAGCTCCCCTCAACCGATCAAACAAGTCTTCAATGCGGGGTAATGGGTACTTGTTCTTGATGGTTACTTCATTCAACGCACGATAGTCTACGCATAACCATTGGGTCCCGTCCTTCTTGGGCACAAATATCACTGGAGCTCCCCATGGTGAGGAACTAGGATGAATGTACCCCTTCTCTGTCAATTCTCTTAAATGTTCCTTGACTTCTTCCAGCTGTTTGGAGTCCATCCGATAGGGTCTCTTGTATATTGGAGCTGTTCTAGGCACTAGCTCCATCGCGAATTCCACTTCACGATCGGGGGCATACCTGGTAACTCCTCTGGAAAAACATCTGGATATTCCCTGATGATCCTGATCTCCTCCACTTCCACCTCAACGTGGTTGAGTTTAAGGTCCCTCCTAGGTTCTTGTGCAGTTATGAACTTCACTCTTGTGCCACTAGGGTGAGTTAGTTCCACCGTTCTTGTCGAACAATGGATGATTCCCTTGTGTTTGGTCAACCAATCCATACCCAAAATAATATCTATCCTTTGTGAGTTTATCACTATGAGGTTTGCAGTAAATGCTACCCCATTAATGTCTAGATTCACCTTGGGACACACTTGTCTTGTCCTTATTTCTCCCCCTGGAGAGTTCACTGCTAGCATATGGTTCATTTGTGTTGTTGCTAGATCATGCTTCTTAACAAACCCTTGAGCAATGAACGAGTGGGTAGCACCAGAATCAAACAACAGGGTTGCAATGTGTAAATTGGCAGGAAATTTACCAATTACCACGTCAGGTGCCTCTTGTGCTTCCTCCATGGTCACATGGTTCACCCGTCCTCGCATCACATTCTGCTGTTGTGGTTGCATGGGCTTCTTCTTTGGGCACTTATGGGCGTAGTGCCCCACTTCACCACAGTTGAAGCATTGCACCCCAACCTTAGGTGCCTGACCTTTGTTGTCTTGGGGTTGGTTCTGTGGTCCTTGCACTGCTGGTCGAGGTTGATATGTGGGAAGAAGCTGCTATACAAACTGACGCTGCGGCTGTGTTGGTGCTGATGGAGGCCTGAAATTCGGGTTGTACCCTCTGGGTGCTGAGTAGGGTACCACAGCATGGCTCGTCTGCCCTGCGGGTTGCTGCATCAGACGTGGGCGTGTGTTGCTACCCAAGGCTTGGTGTGACCATCCCGCCTTCCTCTTGTTTTCATTTTCCAAGGTCTTCAGCTTCCTCTCCACGACAAATGCTCTGTCTACCATCTTTTGGAAGCTTTCATACTCGTTGGAGGACATTGCACACTGCATTTCCACGGTAAGTCCTTCCACAAAGCAGTCCTGTTTCTGCTCATCAGTTTCGATGTCCCGTGGTGCATAACGGGATAGTTGGGTGAACTTAGTGAGGTATTCCCTCACAGTCATGTTTCGTTGCTGCAGTCCCAAGAACTCCTTCCTCTTATTTTTGAGTTCACCCCTTGGTATGTAATGGTTGTGGAAACTGCGCTTGAACTCTTCCCAAGTAATGTTCTCGGGGTCATGGTGGGCTGCCACGATGGCGGTCCACCAATCAGCAGCGGGTCCATGCAATTGGTGAGAGGCAAACAGCACCCTCTCATACCCTTGGCATTGTATGGTCCTCATCTTGCTCTCAATGGTCTTTAGCCAGTCATCTGCCTCCAGAGGTTCAGCAGCACTTGCAAACTTTGGAGGTTGAGTCCCTAGAAACTCACTCAACCTTGGTTGGCGTGGTGCAGCTTGTGGGGGTGGAGCTTGGTGCAAGTTGGCCACCACTTGAGTTAGGCTCTGGATGAGCTGATTCTGATTTTCAAGAATTTGGTGGATGGGATCAGCTCCTTCACGGCGACCACCCCTGTCTTGTCCTCCAGAAAGATGAGGGTTGCTGGCTTCATCGTTGTTGTTGGTGGGGTTGGCACCACGACCCTTTCCTCTTCTGGCCATCTATCATGATCAACCAAATGTTAATTTAAAGCATTATGTATTAACTTCCCAAATTTGCTTGTTTAAACTTAAACTTTTGAGGCCTTATTATATTAACACTTTCTGAGGGTTTCACATCTCACGCAAAAATAAATGCACTCTTAATTCATAGGGGTTTCCACATCAAAGCAAAACAACCTAAAGACGAGGTTGTGGACAAATGCCCATGGCTTCCACAACTCACGTCACACACCAAACATTTACACACCATTAACTAGGGTATTGACTCAACTACTCGGTAACCTGCTGAACTAAGGGAAAGGACTCTACACGACTCATATCACTGAGCTGGCTCCTCGGGGTCTTCCTCATTATTGCGGCTTCCCTCTGACTCTGCTATGGGTGGGGAAGCTGCTGATGGAGAAGTGCGGCGATGCCTGCTCGCCCGGCGGTCTGGGGAGTCAGGAGTCCATGTGTCATTCACGGTGACACACAGTTCATTCCCATCTCCTCTTTCTGTCGCCCTCAAGTTGGCGCGAAGCAATGCCTCAGTCTCCTTCAGGGTGTCACGAACATCCTAAAGCTCCTGCTGACACTACTGCAGTCGAGTGCTGATCATAGCAGCATCCTCCAAGCACAGGTCCATGTGCTCATGGGAAGTCCCCTGCTGCACTGGCGGGTACTTGTACTCCGCGGTACCACTCT
The DNA here is from genome assembly GCA_030760725.1 of Neostapfia colusana. Classification (NCBI taxonomy): domain Eukaryota; kingdom Viridiplantae; phylum Streptophyta; class Magnoliopsida; order Poales; family Poaceae; genus Neostapfia; species Neostapfia colusana. The sequence continues at coordinate 68,440,462 of JASWHV010000013.1, read as the reverse complement.
CACGCTGGAGGACAGACATGTACTTAGTCCTGTCCAGGTGGCGACGGTAGATGTAACTCTCGCTGGTGATGGCCTCCCAGGTGACATCCTTCTCGGCATCGACCTGTGTCGCTCGACAAGCTGGGGAGCGGTGGATCTTGAGCAGCTGATTTTCATGGATAATCCTCATTTCGGAACTCCATTCATCCCGCTTCTCATGGATAGTCCGGGTTGAGCTGTAGTGTATGATTAGCTTGCCCGTATTGCCGGCAGCGTGGAGCATACGCCGTAGACGGCACAACAAGCCTCCTACTGCCAATCCGTAGGAGTGGTACGTCACCGAACGATTCTCCTCACTCAGGGCAAGGGCAACTACAGGAACTCTCCCTCCGGTGGTCTTGCGGGCGGTGTGGATCATGCGAACCATCTAAAACATAAAGCATTTAAAATTAAGCTAGATAAGAGTTAAACAAAAATTGTATTTTAAATAAAAGTTGGGGTAAGATAAATAAAGTGACCCCATTAGATAACAATTTTCAACCCACACCTTTGTAAAATAGTTTTTAAGAAAATAGGGTCCTTAAATACGTCCATTTCTACCTAGGTCCAGGTTCCTACGGGCAACCTTGGCTCTGATACCACTTCTGTCACACCCGGCTTCTCCGAAGAACAACCAAGTGAATATCACATGTATGCCAGGATCATTTTCTCATACATGTGATGACAAATAGTGAAGCATCATTTATTACAAGCCATGTGTCGAATATAAATAAGTCTTACATAGCATACGTCTCGATAGATGATAAATAGTTCATGACATGTAAATAAAGCAGCAGCGGAATATAAATCTTGTGGGCTCCGTCATAGGCGTTGCCCGGGGGACTCCGTGAGCCTAGAATCCTTCCTCGGGACCAAAGTCTTGGTCATTAAACACCACATCATTCTCTTGACCTGAGCAGCAATATAAACCAACAGAAAAGTAAGTTTGAGTACCGTTGGTACTCAGCAAGTGTGGGAAAGTTATGTCATGCATGGCTAGAGCAAGGAGATGTTGAACTCATGGTTAAATCACTACGCAATTAATACCTGTCACCTTAGCTTATTAAGCACCTACATTACTACACAAGTGAAATGGTCCCAATCCCTCAACCCATCATCAAAATCAAGTAACCATAACATCATATCCAATGTCAAGCTCCCCGCTTAACATCCTCAACATCCAAATTCATCATCCTCTAATCATGAATAAGTCCAAGCCGCTCTTGACAGTGAGCACGGCTGTCATGACAGTTTTGACTCTGCAGAGTTTGCACCACTGTACCCACATGTAGTGATTTCATCCCCCGTTGTCGGGTGGACTAAAAGAACCTCCATTATGCCAGTGGCCGCGAACCACATTCACACTTCCCAGGTGTGTAGCCAGGAGATCACTACGAAGCCTTTACAAAGGGATTCTTGATGAGCATGGGCCCACTGAGGTTTCACCCCTAACAGCATACATGAGGCTCCAACTCCGCTGCAGTGGCCCCCTCTTGAGCCTTGCGGTTCATATGGTAGTCCAGCTGACACCTATTCCCCGCACCATCCAACACACCCATATTACGCCAGGGATACACCTAATTAATTGGCCAAGCTGCCCCATCTCAGCATGTGGTTGGCACGGTAAAGCCAGGTTACATGCTTCATGAACCGGTCCTTAGGATCCAGGCAAGTACTAAACACAAACCCGAGTCTCGTGCACCCAGCACCAACCAAATCATCCAACTTGCCTCGATCCCTACCTCTACATAACTCATAATGTCTCATTCAAGAGTAAGGTAAATAAAATTGATGATCTCGTATCCCAATTATCCCATTCTAAGCATGGCTAAGCATAAGCATATAAATAAATGACATGATAAAATAAATCCCAACCCAAGCTACAAGGAAACAAGGTAATGCAATTCTAGGGAAACTTCCTAGCATGGGTTTCATATTTCAATTGACAATGCAAATAATTCTATCTACACATCCTAGCATAGGATCAAAGTGGTCAAGGACACTTGCCTTCTTCCTGCTGCTCTGAAAATGGAAAGTCTTGGTCTTGGAAGGGGAGAACTTGCTCTGGGGCAGGTTCTACTCATTCCAATACACATAGCAAAAGAAAACAACAATCCATAAGACATAGTTGACACTTTCACTTCATACAACCCACACATACATAAATATGGGTTGGTAGTGGGAGGCTTGTTGCGCCGTCTTCGGCGTATGCTTCACACAGCCGGCAACGTGGGCAAGCTGATCATACACTACAGCTCCACCAAGACCTTCCGTGAAAAGCATGAAGAATATAGGTAAGAGATGAGGATCATCCATGACAACAAGCTGCTCAAGATCCACCGCTCTCCAGCTTGTCGGACGACTCAGGTCGATGCTGAGAAGGATGTCACCTGGGAGGCCATCACCTGCCAGAGTTACATCAACCGTGGCCACCTGGACAGGACTGAGTATATGTATGTCCTCCAGCGTGAGAGTGGCACCGCGGAGTACAAGTACCCACCGGTGCAGCATGGGACTTCTCATGAGCACATGGACCTGTGCTTTGAGGATGCAGCTATGCTCAGCACTCGACTGCAGGAGTGCCAGCAGGAGCTTCAGGATGTCCGTGACACCCTGAAGGAGACTGAGGCATTGCTTCGCGCCTGCTTGAGGGCGAGGGAGAGAGGAGATGGGAACGATCTTTGTGTCACGGAGAATGACACATGGACTCCTTACTTCCCAGACCGCCGGGCGAACAAGCATCGCCGCACTTCTCCACCAGCAGCTTCCTCACCTAAAGCGGAGTCGGAGGGCAGCCACAATGATGAGGAAGACCCCGACGAGCCAGCTCAGTGATACGAGTCGTTTAGAGTCGTTCCCCTTACTTCAGCATGTTATCGAGTAGTCGAGTCAAGAACCTATCTATTTGCTTGTTAGTGTTTGGTGTGTGGCGTAAGTTGTCGGAGCCATGGGCACTTGTCCACAACCTCATCTTTAAGATTGCATTTGTTTTTGTGTGTGAAACCTTATGAATAAATAGTTGCTTTTATTTTCGTATGAGACATGGTGCCTAAAAGTCTATGCGAAATCTTCAGAAATTGTCTAAATTCTAAGGTCTCAAAAGTTTAAGTTTATACAAGCAATGTGGGAAATTAATGCATAATGATTAAGTTGACACTTGGTTGATCATAATAGATGGCCGGAAGAGAAAGAGGTCGTGGTGCCAACCCCAACAACAACAACAACAATGAGGCTGCCAATCCTCACCTTCCTGGAGGGTAAGACAGGGGTGGTCGTAGAGAAGAAGCTGATCCTATCTACCAAACAATCGACAATCAAAATCAGCTCATCCAGAATTTGTCTCAAGTGGTGGCCAACATGCACCAAGCTCCACCCCCACAGGCTGCACCACGTCAACCAAGGTTGAGTGAGTTTCTAGGAAACCCCCAAAGTTTGCCAGTGCTGCTGAACCTCTGGAGGCCGATGATTGGCTCAAGACCATTGAAAACAAGATGAGGATCATACAATGCCAAGGATATGAGAGGGTGCTGTTTGCCTCTCACCAGTTGCATGGACCCGCTACTGATTGGTGGACCGCTTACGTGGCAGCCCATAACGACCCCGAGAACATAATTTGGGAAGAGTTCAAGCGCGGTTTGCACAACCACTACATACCAAGGGGAGAACTAAAGAACAAGAGGAAGGAGTTCTTGGGACTGCAGAAGGGCAACATGACTGTGATGGAGTACCTCACCATGTTCACCCAACATTCCTGGTATGCCCCATGGGGCATCGAAACTGATGAGCAGAAACAGGACTGTTTTTTGGAAGGACTTACCATGGAAATGCAATGTGCAATGTCCTCCAACGAGTATGAAAGTTTCCAAAAGATGGTGGACAGGGCGTTTGCTGTGGAGTGGAAGTTGAAGGCCTTGGAGAACGAACATAAGAGGAAGATGGGATGGTCACACCAAGCGTCAAGCAGAAACACAGTCCACGTCTTATGCAGCAACCGGCAGGGCAGATGAACCGTGCTGTGGTACCCTACTCAGCACCAAGAGGTTACAACCCGAAATTCAGGCCTCCATCAGCACCAGTACAGCTGCAGCGTCAGTTTGTGCAGCAGCCAAGCCCCACTTATCAACCTCGACCAGCAGGACAAGGGCCACAGAACCCACCCCAAGACAACAAAGGTCAGGCACCTAAAGTTGGGGTGCAATGCTTCAACTGTGGTGAAGTGGTGCACTACGCTCATAAGTGCCCAAAGAAGAAGCCTATGCAGCCACAGCGGCAGAATATGATGCGAGGACGGGTGGACCACATGACCATGGAAGAAGCACAGGAGGCACCTGATGTGGCAATTGGTAAGTTCCCTGCAAATTTACACGTTGCAACCATATTATTTGATTCTGGTGCTACCCACTCGTTCATTGATCAAGGATTTGTTAAGAAGCATGATCTAGCAACAACACAAATGAATCATATATTAGCAGTGAACTGTCCAGGGGGAGAAATAAGAAAAGACAAGTGTGCCCCAAAGTGAATCTAGACATTAATGGGGTAGTGTTTACTGCAAACCTCATAGTAATAAACTCACAAGGGATAGATATTATTTTGGGTATGGATTGGTTGACCAAACATAAAGGTATTATCCATTGCTAGACGAGAACGGTGGAACTAACTCACACTAGTGGCACCAAAGTGAAATTCGTAGCTTTCCAAGGACCTAGAAAGGACATTAAACTCAATCAAGTGGACGTGGAATTGGAAAAGATCAGGGTCATCAAGGAATATCCAGATGTTTTTCCTGAGGAGTTGCCAGGTATGCCCCCAGATCGTAAAGTGGAGTTCGCGATTAAACTAGTGCAGGGAACAACCCCAATCTACAAGAGGCCTTACCGGATGGACTCTAAACAACTAGAAGAGCTCAAAGAACACATATGGGAATTGACGGAGAAGGAGTATATTCGTCCTAGTTCCTTGCCATGGGGAGCTCCAGTGATATTTGTGCCCAAGAAGGACGGAACCCAGAGGCTATGCGTAGACTACCGTGCGTTGAATGAGGTAACCATCAAGAACAAGTACCTGTTACCTCACATTGAGGACCTATTTGATCAGTTCAGAGGGGCTCGTGTATTCTCAAAAATTGATCTCAGGTTGGGGTATCAACAACTGAAGATAAGACCAAAAGACATTCCCAGGAAAGCTTTTGTATCTCGGTACGGGTTGTATGAATACACCGTTATGCCGTTCGGGCTAACTAATGCCCCGGCGTACTTCATGTATCTCATGAACAAGGTATTCATGGAATATTTGGACAAATTTGTGGTGGTTTTCATTGATGACAGCCTCATCTTCTCCAAAGATGAAGAAGAACACGAGAAGCATCTAAGACTGGTGTTGCAGAAGTTGAGAGAACACCAACTATATGCGAAGCTAAGCAAATGTGAGTTTTGGCTGAAGAGAGTTCCCTTCTTAGGACATATAATCTCGGAAAGAGGAATCTCCGTGGATCCCGCCAAGATTGTGGATGTGCAGAAGTGGAAGACCCCTGAAAATGTCGGGGAGATCAGGAGCTTCTTAGGATTGGCTGGGTACTATCCACGATTTATTGAGGGCTTCTCCAAGATTTCAAGACTCCTCACCAAATTTTTAGACAAGGGAATCACATTCACTTGGACTCCAGAGTGTGAGGCAAGATTCCAAGAGCTGAAGAAAATATTGACAACTGCCACAGTGCTAGTTATGCCAGATATACAGAAGAATTTTTCGGTATATTGTGATCCTTCTGGACACGGGTTGGTATTTGTTCTCATGCAAAAGGGGCATGTCGTTGCCTATGTGTCTCGGCAGCTCCGAAAACACGAGAAGAACTATCCTACGCATGACCTATAGCTAGCCGCAGTGGTCCATGCATTGAAGCTTTGGAGACATTACTTGATGGGAAAGAGGACAGAGATATATACAGATCATAAGAGTTTAAGTACATTTTCACACATCCAGATCTTAACCTCAGACAAAGGAGATGGTTAGAGCTAATAAACGACTTTGACGTGGGTATCAACTATCATCCTGGGAAGGCGAATGTTGTGGCGGATGCGTTAAGCTGGAAGGTGCATGTCAACATGTTGAGCTTAAATGACACGCCCACGGAATTGAAGGAGGAAATTGCAAAACTCAATCTATGTCTGGTGAATAGTGGGGAGGCCATCGCCATGGAAGTGGACTCCACATTGGAGCAAGACATACGCAACGGTCAGAAGAATGACGAGAAGGTACAAGAAATCAGAGAACTCATCAATGAGAATAAAGCTCCAGGGTTTAGAGAGGATGAACAAGGCACGGTGTGGCATGGGAAAAGAATCTGTGTGCCTGAAGTAAAGGAGATCCGTGAACTAATACTGAAGGAGGCTCCTGATTCCGACTATTCCATCCATCCTGGGAGTACGAAGATGTATCAAGACCTCAAGAGCAGATATTGGTGGTATGGCATGAAGCGGGATGTCGCGGAACATGTTGCCCTATGTGACACATGTCAGTTGGTGAAAGCAGAACATCAATGACCAGCGGGACTGTTGCATCCACTCAAGGTGCCTGAATGGAAATGGGAGGAAATAGGTATGGACTTCATAGTGGGACTGCCTAGGACCCAATCAGGATATGATTCGATATGGGTCATCATGGACAGGCTGACTAAGGTAGCCCATTTCATCCCCGTGAAAGAAAGCTATAGAGGATCCAAACTGGCAGAATTGTACATGTCAAGAATCGTGTGTTTCCATGGAGTACCGAAGAAGATAGTGTCAGATCGAGGAAAACAATTCACCTCAAGATTCTGGCAGAAGTTACATGAGACCATGGGGACTCATTTGAATTCCAGCTCCGCGTACCATCCACAAACTGACGGGCAGAACAAAAAAACCAATCAAATCCTTGAGGACATGTTGAGAGCTTGCGCACTCAAGAACAATAGGATTTGGGATAAGAACTTACCGTATGCGGAGTTCTCCTATAAAAACAGCTATCAGGCTAGTATGAAGATGTCACCCTTCGAGGCGTTGTATGGGAGGAAGTGCAGGACTCCATTGTTTTGGAACCAAACTGGGGAAAGCAAAGTGTTTGGGCCCAAGGTACTACAAGAAGCCGAGGCGAAAAAGTGAGGGAAATCCGCAACAACTTGAAGATAGTGACACGACCCCGTTGGTCTTGTCGAGCCAGGATCACGCTGAGGGGTACTGCATTGCACAGCACCGGATAACACACGTCAAAGGTACAAAGCGGAAGCAAAATTTTATTACATAAACAAGTTTATGAACATGTTTACATCAAAATAAGTTCAGTCTACACTCACGGGCGTAGACAAAGCATCAAGTGCATGTTCTGCCCTTGAACGTGTCCTTGCTAGCACACACACATACACTAACTCTGCGGCGTGCATGACTTCCACTCGACGGGGTTCACCTCCTAGGGTTCCGTCTCCTCTTCAGGAGTCCCTTCCTTATAGAACCCTGCAAAAGCTTCAAACACAAGCAGTGAGCACGAAGGCTCAGCAAGTCTGACCCGTCTCACCTCTAGATGGAACTTCTACATGAGGGGTGATGGGTACATGAGGTGAAATCATTTGCAAAGGACTCACCTAATTAGTAGAACCTTACTTTCAAGTTTTAGAAGCAGGTTGTGGAGAACCTTATGCTAAGGTACATGAGAGAGCCGCAATCAAACAAGAAACACATTTCTCTCATGTACTTTGCCCAAAGTTGAAAAGAACTTTAGTTAGCTCTAAACTACAACAAACCATTAACAAGCAAAGTCCGTCTTTCAATCAGCAGCATTTTAACATGTAACTAGCCTATTCTTTCTACGTCACGGTACAGTGAACAAGTGGTACTCACTGACCGTGAGGGACAGTGATTATAATCGATTTACACCTGCAGGGTTACCCGAACAACCCGTTACGTACGCCCGTACTCGATGTTGCCTACAGCAACCATCACGGACGCCGTACGCAACTACCTTTCACCCGTCAGCCAAATATTGAACCGGTCCCATCGTCCCGAGCAAGAGGTCTCTGCACGCGCATCTCAGTGCCGCCAGCCGATTTACACCTCAAGCTCTCAACCTACCCTCTGAACGACGGGCAATGCCTCAATACCCAGCTACCCGAGTTACATCAGTTTCCCGGTTCCCATATAGCCGGTAGGTCTTCGGTACTGTTCTAGCTTGTTCAACAGGCCCGCACACGGCTCGGTCCTCAATCGACGCAAGCGGAGCTACAGCACACAGGCCCAAAGTCCTGCTGCCCTTACCCTCCGCTCGGTCTCATTTTCTTGCCATGTGTTTCATGTGCTATCACTACCCGAGTCGAGTGCCTCTAGCCTATGCTCGCGAGTAGTTCCAACTACTCGACTTGTACCGAATCCTACTCTACCTTAGCATTGCAGTAGCTAACGGGGTTTGCAATCCTAAACCCAACCCGTGGTTTTCTTGGCTATGCAGTTGGATTTCCAAACAAGACTCTAATGCAAAGAATAAAGTAATCAATTATGTGCTCAAAACAATAAAAACTTGTAAAAGGTTAATGCAAACCGGAGCTTGCCTTGCTGCTCTTGGTCATAGGCTAGCTGTTCCTCCGGAGTAACAAAGTATAGGACTTCGGGTTCCTCCTCGACCTTAGCGACTACATGATAGAAGCAAAATATGCATCAATTTAAATGCATTTGTATTGAGTTTGAAGTTGTGAAGTCTATAACCCTTGCTAGACAGACTTAATGACTGTGAAACTTTTACTGTGGCTTGGTTACAACCTAAACAGAGACTTGGTCAAGTTTTAGTTGCAGCAAAGCTCATTTGAGCCCTCCACAATTAATTATGTCCTTGACCTTAATTGGAACTCTTAGGGCACTCTAAGGATTTTCATGAAACAAACTATGCCTTTCTGAAGACTAGATTTTCAGAGGGTTCTAATGGAGTTGGTCTCACTTAATTTGGAAGTTCCTAACTAAAGATATGAGCTAAACAATTTCAGAGAAAATTCTGAAAATGTTTCTGAACATTTTCTATTTTCTCTGGAACAGTTTCACTAATCACACCATTAGGTGGATTAAATGAGCTCCAATGGGTCTGAAATTTTTATGGTAGTTCAGGGATATTTTGGTGAACATTCCAGCAAAATTTCAGGATTTTCCTCTCCAGGATTCTCCAAATAAAATTCCTAACATTTTAAACTTTGAGGAATTAATTCTAGAGAGACAAGGGTTTTCATGAAGTGAAACTTGATTTGCTGGAATGTACTCAGAATGCTGAATCCAGAAAAATTTGGTTCACTCGATTTGGAGCTCTCTAACCAAAGTTATGAGGATATGAAGTTTGGAAGAATTCTGAAAATCGGAGAAAAAGTTTAAACTCTCGGGGCCCGCGGGGACACGTGTCGAGCGCGGAGGTGTCCGGCACACCGGAGATACCACATGTGTCGAGCGCGGAGGTGTCCGGCACACCGGAGCTCACAGGGTATTTGCGCGCCAGCACAGCCGATCCGCGGCCACACCCGGTCCGGATTTAAATTCTTCAGCCGCTGACACTTGGGCCAGCCGGCTTCGTCTTCCTCCCGCCATTCTTCTCGCGCCCGCGCCGCCGACCTCGCTGGAGGAGACTCGGGGCTCGCCGGCTCGCCGCTGCCGGACCTCCCATGGTCTGAAACTCGCCGCCAGGGGGTTGTCGACGTCGAGGAACACGTTGGTGGTGTCAGGTCGGGCTGGGTGACCTGAAATAGCTCGGCGACTTGCCGCGGCCTCGGTTGAGGTTCGGCACCGTCGACCATGATTTCTAAACCCGCCAACACCTCGAACAAACGGCCCTACAGCATCAGTGTACCTCTAGGAAGCTCGACAAGGTGTCAAAAGGGTTCAGGGATGGCGGCAAGTCGGTCGGCACCGTGTGACCGATCGTGCCCGCCATGACCGCCCTCGATCGAGCTCGAAATTCATCACTCCTAGCCAGTTTCACGCTACGGATGCCAAAAAGAACTTGATCGCCGGCTAGTCCAGCGTCTATGTGCAAGATTTGATGACCTCCGAAAGATCATAGAGCGAGAATTTAATGAAACCGTACCGGAAGCTCGGTTTACGGTCGCCGGAGCAAAAACTTGAAATTCTCTGTGGATTCTTCACGGTTGGCTTCCAAACATGGAGGAGAGAAGCACGGTGGTCGCGCGCTCCTGTTGCCTCTCTCGCTGGACCGTGAAAACGCCTGTGGAACGCTGGCCACGGGCGCCTGACTCTCGGCTGAGGCCAGGTCGCCGCGGCGGCGATCGTTTTCGGGCAAAGGAGGTCGGAGCTCGGGGTTTCTGGCGTTGGGGAGGTGGAGTGCGACCTCAGGTGACTGTCTAGCAGCTCAGGGACGAAGGAGGAGATGGTTTTGCTGGTTTTCCCGATTGAGCAGAGAGCTGCGACGAGAAACAATGCTGCTGCTCGGGTTTGCCCGCGAGAAGATAAAGCCGGCCGACTCCTGCTCGGCTGAGGCGGTGCCGGTCGCGTGGGGGCGCGAGCAAGCCGCCCTGGGCGCCAGCGCGCGGAGAGGGAAGCAGCTGGTGGCGCCGGTAGCTGCTCGGTGGCACAGCCGACAGCTGCTCGGTGGAATTTCCCACCGAGACTCTGACTTTGGGTGCAAGTTTCTCCTTCTTCCCTCTATGATATGTGGGTCCCACCCAGGGTTTTAACCTCTGAAATTTACTCCCAATCACTGTAGTGAACAGTGAACCCCATAATACCCCTGGTGATTCAAATTATTCACCCATGAGCCATTTGAATTGAATAGAATTCAAGTTGGGTTTGGTTTGAGTGAATTTCAGCACAAGTTCAGTTTTGAATTCAAATAAAGTTTGAATTTTCCCACTTAGCTCATGTCAAGATCAACTCCAAATGGAGTGAAAATTGGTGTGTGAGCTCACAAAATGTGCTGAGTAAGAATATGCCTCCCACTTTTAAATTCATGGGATAAAAACAGTTTGAATCTGAATATGGTTTCAAACTGCCCTCTTTCTAACAATACCCAAAATGACCTCAAAAAGGTTTTGAATTTGGGTGAAACTTGGCATGGACATCCTTAGCAATGTGTAGGAGTTTTTCATATGTCCAGCCCACCTATATCACACGTGGGAAATACCACTTTTGCAATATGTGAGTTTGTTCTCTAATGAGCATGTTGATGGTGGTTACTTGCTCTTCATTTGTGTTCATCATCTTTCCTCAAATGAGGTGTGTGTGTGTGAGGTGATGAACACTTCAACTAGGTGTTAAAAACTGAGGCCCTTACATTCCTCCCCCCTTAAAAGAATCTCGTCCCGAGATTATAAGGTAAAAATGAGAGAGAGGACGGTGGAAAATTACCGGATATGCGACGTGAAAAAGTCAGGGTAGTTAGCGCGAAGAAATTCTTCGCTCTCCCATGTCGCTTCATCCAGGGAGTAATTACTCCATAGAACCTTGTATAACCACAACGTACGGTTGCGTGTGGTTCGGGCCTTTTCATCAATAATCTGCACCGGTTCCTCCCGATAGGTGAGATCCGGTTGCAGTTCTTCAATGTCTTCCAGCTGAATGGTAGTTGATAGTTTGAGACAATTCCTCAGCTGGGAAATGTGAAAGACGTCGTGCACACCGGAAATTGCTTCTGGTAATTTCAGACGGTATGCCACTGAGCCACATCTTTCGGTAATCTGGAATGGACCGATGAATCGGGGTGCCAACTTCCCTCTCACCCCAAATCTGTTTACGCCCATCATAGGAGACACCCGTAGATATACGTGATCTCCAACTTCGAATTGTAATGGGCGCCTTCTCCGGTCCGCATACTGTTTCTGACGGGATTGAGCGGCTTTTAGGTTCGCCTAAATCAGTCGAACCTTTTCTTCCACGTTGTTGACGAGGTCAATCCCGAAGGTAACCCTTTCGCCAGATTCACACCAATTCAGTGGTGTGCGGCATTTCAACCGTATAGCGCCTCGTAAGGTGCCGTCTTGATGCTGGCTTGGTACCCATTATTGTACGAGAACTCGGCTAACGGCAAGTGATCATCCCAATTCTTGCCGTGGTTGATAGCGCAAGCTCGTAGCATGTCTTCTAAAATCTGATTTACCCGCTCCGTCTGCCCATCCGTCTGCGGGTGGTATGCTGAACTACGGATCAGCTTCGTCCCCAAGGCTGCGTGCAGCTGCTCCCAAAAACGGGACACAAATAAAGTGCCCCGATCCGATATGATAGTATGGCGTACGCCGTACAAGCATAGGATCCGTGAGATGTACAGTTCAGCGTACTTCTTGGCGTTGTAGTTGGTGTTGACCGGGATGAAATGGGCAACTTTGGTGAGCCGATCGACGATCACCCACACAGAATCATGTTTCTGCAAGGTGGTGGGTAAACCGACGATGAAGTCCATGCTCACATCCTCCCATTTCCAGGCAGGAATGCCCAGTGGTTGCAGCAGTCCCGGTTTCCGCATGTGGTCTGCCTTCACCCTTCGACATGTATCACACTCGGACACGTATTTTGCAGTCTCACGCTTCATCCGTGTCCACCAAAACTTGCTTCTGAATTCTTGATACATTTTGTTGCTGCCGGGGTGAATAGAAAACTTTGATAATTGAGCCTCATCAAAAATTTTCTTCCGTAACTCCGGGTTTTGGGGTACGACGATCCGGTCCTTGAACCATAGGACGCCGTCTCCTTCCTTCCGGAAACATTTCAGCTCCCCACTGTCTACACGTCTCCGCAAATGTGACATGCCCTTGTCATTCTTCTGGGCTGCCACTATCTCTTCACGGATGGTGGGAATCAAAGCTAGGTTGTAGAGTGCTCCGTGTGGAATCACATGTAGTGGTGGTTCGCTCTCTTCCAACGGTGTGATGATCAGATTGTTGACGTGTGACTTGCGGCTCAGCACATCCGCCACTACGTTTGCTTTGCCCGGATGATAATGGATCTCTATTTCGTAATCCTTTATCAATTCTAACCATCTTCGCTGCCTCATGTTCAGCTCCTTCTGAGTGAATATGTACTTCAGGCTTTTGTGGTCAGTATATAAATGTACGAGGTTACCGAGTAGGTAGTGCCTCCACATTTTCAGTGCAAGTACCACGGCAGCGAGCTCCAAGTCGTGGTTGGATAATTCTGCTCATGGTTTCTAAGCTGCCGTGATCCATACGCGACCACCCTTCGGTCTTGCATCAGCACACATCCGAGCCCAATGCCGGATGCATTGCAGTACACATCAAACGGTTTTGTTGTGTCTGGCTGCACCGAAACTGGTGCTGATGTCAGGTGCTTGACTAAAGCCTTGAATGCTGCTTCACATGTTGGACTCCAAACATATTTGGTAGCCTTCTTCAGCAGCTCTGTCATTGGCTTGGCAATCTTCGAGAAGTTCGGAATGAACCTCCGATAATATCCCGCGAGTCCGAGGAAACTCCGTACCTCGTGAACAGTTCTCGGGGATTTCCAATTCGGCACTTGAGTGATCTTGCTCGGGTACACAGCGATACCCTCCGCTGAGATGATATGCCCGAGGAAAGGCACTTGTGATATCCAGAACACACATTTGCTTAATTTCGCGTATAACTTGTGATCCCGCAGCCGTTGCAAGACTATACACAGATGCTTCTTGTGATCTTCCTCCGACTTGGAATATACTAAGATGTCGTCGATGAAGACCACGACAAACTTATCCAGCTCCGGCATGAATACCGAGTTCATCAAGTACATGAAGTGATCTGGAGCATTGGTGAGGCTGAAGGACATGACCAGGTACTCATAGAGTCCGTACCTCGTCGAGAAAGCCGTCTTCGGAATGTCCTCAGCCCTTATCTTAATCTGATGGTACCCGGATCTTAAGTCCATTTTGGAAAAGATCTTTGCTTCGACCAACTGATCAAACAACATGTTGATCCGTGGCAACGGGTACTTATTCTTGATGGTTACGGCATTTAATGGACGATAGTCCACGCAAAGCCGCAACATCTCATCCTTCTTCTTCACAAACAATGCCGAACATCCCCATGGTGAGGAGCTCGGCCTAATAAAACCCTTCTCCAGAAGATCCGTGAGCTGAGTCTTCAGTTCAGCCAACTCCTTGGGCGCCATCTTGTACGGCCTCCGGGATATTGGCATGGTTCCCGGTGCAAGTTCAATCTTGAACTCCACCTCTCTATCGGGCGGCATCCCCGGCAAATCATCCGGGAATACGTCAGGGAACTCTCGGACCACTGGAATATCTTCCAATCTGATAGTTGTGGCTTGATAGACACTGGGAAGTTCTATTTCTGGACTGTCCAGAAATAAGGAGTGAGACCCGTGGACTTCTGAGTTTAAGTGCACGACTCGAAGGACGGTGTCTAAAATAGCGCCGTGGCGGGTTAACCACGACATCCCTAGGATGACATCGACCTTCTGTCCCTCTAAGATAATAAGAGACGTGGGGTACACTCTATCCGCTAAGCATAATGGTGCTTTGGAAACCATTACGCTTGCTGGAATCTTCCCACCCGGTGAACAAATTAAATATGGACTATCGGTGGGTAGTATTGGCAAGCTGTGTTTAGCAATGAAAGCTTGGCTAATAAAATTATGCGTGGCACCTGAATCAAACAGTACTATAGCGGGATGCTGGTGGAGTTGGAACATACCCGCAAGGATTGGCTCGCCCTCCGGCACGTCCTCAATGGCAAGCTGGTGGACGATGCCGGGCCTAGGGTTTGCCCGCCACACATTAGTAGGGTTCCGGGGTTGATTACTCCCCGGAAACTGCGGTGCCACTCCGCCGCCTTGCCTCTCCGGGCAACTGCTCACGAAGTGTCCTGGACGACCACACTTGTAACATGTGGCCGCTGCTGGTGTAGTGCTCGAGGAACGGAAGCCCGGCATGCGTTGCTGAGGTGCAAACGCACGCGGCATCGCCCGCTGCTGCTGTTGTTGTTGCGGTGGTACTGGCAGTGCCGGCCTGAATGCCGGTGAAGAGTATGGTCGACTGCGGAACGGCATCTACCGCTGTGGTGGCTGCCAGTGTGGACCTGATGGTGGGCGATTCACCATCCGAAACTTCTGAGAAGGACCGCCTCCTTTTGCGCTGCTTTGCGGCGCGCTTCGCTTTCGCTCTGCCGCCGCCAACTCCTTGCCGGAGTCCTCCTGAACAATCGCAGCATCAATGATGTCGTTGAGGCTGCCGCGATTGAACATCGCCAACTTGTCCTTCAGGAGCGGGTTAAGCCCCTGGTAGAAGTGGTCCCGCTCTTGAGTAAGTTCCTCGTTCTGCTGGGTCAGATTTTGTACCAGTTCTTGTAACGCCATGATGTCGACACGGCTTTTTCTCTTCGCCTTCTTCAGACGATGCAACTGATTATGCTGTTCATTCAGTCGCTTGATCGTCGGAAGGAGCACGTTGCGGAGTGTGCTGTGAGCACTCTCGAAATGGTCTCCACGGCTCATGCTCTCCTTGAGCTTCGTGGCGAGATGCTCCGTATGAACAGCTTGGCTGTCCATCACGGCGTTTCCCGCCCTCATCTGGAGGCTAAGGTTTGCCTCCGCGGGGTTGTATCTTGGGCAACTCGGGTCCGTTGCCTCCAGGTACCTTTCTTCCCACACATGCTGAGCCCGTCCCTCCACCGCAACGAGCGCGTATGGAGTGCCCTCCATAGCCTGCACGTGCAGTTGGCAGAAACGTGACATGGTGTCACGGGCTGCCACTTGCCACATCCCTTCCGGTTGTCTTCCTCTCACTGTGACGGTGAACGGCACCCAACCGGGTGGCGTAGGTCCTGCAGGGACCTCGACATGGATCGTCCATGTCTTGTTCCCTTCTTCACCTTCTTCCTTGGGGAAGTACTGCGGCCTTTGGTTGTACCCGAAATATTGGAGCATTTGCCACAATGCTTCTGGGTAGCCGCTACGGTGAGAACAGTGGGACTTCACCCACCTGTTCTCCAACTGCTTATCTGCTGTCATCTGTAAAAATATATTTGAGAAATGTCAAATATTTATTTAAACAGTAAACCTCTGAGTTATAACATAAGATATGTCATTGAACCCATAAAACTTGGAACCATAGTTCAAATTTTAAACAAATTTGACTGTTGATCTGCTGTTCCCATGACAGCCCTGACCAGTTTCCATTTCAACCTGATTTAGGCCATGTTGAAGGCAAAACCAATTCTGGAGCTCAACATCAAAGTTAAAGTTAACTTCAATAGCTTTCCAGAAAGTATTTGCTTGGACTAAGATCTGTCCTGGTTCAAAAGTTACAAGATGTCAAATTTAACAGAATTTCTGGAGAAAATTGGACAGCACCACCCTGCTTTAGGTACTGATTTGATCCAAGAATCACGGTTAATTCTGTTCCTAATCTGACAAAACTTTCTGTTACAAAGTTGTAAACTATCTCATAATCTTTCCAGAACTACCTCATTTTCTATTTTTGGATTTTTATGCAGGAAATTATGCTTAATTTACAGAGAGTCTACAGAGATTCTTTACTCTGTCCTGTTTTCTGGACAGTTTCAACTCTACTGCATTTTTCGAGTGGTTAAGGGATGAAACACCTCTGGACCTCAACAGAAGAGTTGTAAAGCTCTTCAAAAGCTTTCCATAAATGTATCATACGACCCCAATCTCGAAAGAACTCAACCTCTAACCTCTGATTAACTTCAGCCTTGATTCAGCTGAAAACAGAGTGCTCTGTCGTTAACAACCTATAAGTTGAAACTTGTTTACTTTGAACATCCTGATTAAGGGAAGAGGGTACAGCAAAGTTTTACTGCTTTGGATCAAATCCTTCCAGTTTTTAGAATGAAGTTGTCCATTTAGTTGGGTGGGACGTCGATGCGTCACCAGAGCATGTCGGTACTACGTCCTCACAAAGGAAAAACCTATACCGGACTTAGTCGGCTTCGTTAATTCAGTGGCACTAAACGTCACTCGCACACGGATTCTACACGTCTACCGTTTCGTGGTTAGACTACCTGCAGAAACTCAATCAATCGTCAGACTCGGCTGCACACCGAGCCCGGAATCCATACAGTTCGTACACCCGGCCGTCATCACTTGCCCGGATGTTCTCAAGCCAACCACGCCTTGAGCTACGTGTTCACGTTTCAGACCACGTGACGGGGTCTCCCAAGTTGCACCACGCACGCCAGGGACAGACGTTGCTCGAATACCCCAAACGACATGAAGAGTCGTAGAGGATATCAAAGCGGGTCGGGTTACCTGCCACCCGTGGGGCTCCACCCTTCAGCTTGTGCGCACTGGTGGACAGCGCTTACGTGTACCCCCAAGACATAAACATCCCGAGATACACGATTTTCCGACATAACAAATAGGTTAATATGCCACTTTCTATAGGCTAATAACATCCTTATACGGGCTACTAACTCGTTCCTCACTGGATTTTTGAAAAAGATGACCTTGTACTGTGTTAAACCTCAAGCGAGCTCTGATACCAGCGCTGACACGACCCCGTTGGTCTTGTCGAGCCAGGATCACGCTGAGGGGTACTGCGTTGCACAGCACCGGATAACACACGTCAAAGGTACAAAGCGGAAGCGAAATTTTATTACATAAACAAGTTTATGAACATGTTTACATCAAAATAAGTTCAGTCTACACTCACGGACATAGACTAAGCATCAAGTGCACGTTCTGCCCTTGAACGTGTCCTTGCTAGCACACACACATACACTAACTCTGCGGCGTGCACGACTCCCACTCGACGGGGTTCCCCTCCTGGGGTTCCGTCTCCTCTTCGGGAGTCCCTTCCTTATAGAACCCTGCAAAAGCTTCAAACACAAGCAGTGAGCACGAAGGCTCAGCAAGTCTGACCCGTCTCACCTATACATGGAACATCTACATGAGGGGTGATGGGTACATGAGGTGAAATCATTTGCAAAAGACTCGCCTAATTAGTAGAACCTTACTTTCAAGTTTTAGCAGCAGGTTGTAGAGAACCTTACGCTAAGGTACATGAGAGAGCCGCAATCAAACAAGAAACGCATTTCTCTCATGTACTTTGCCCAAAGTTGAAAAGAACTTTAGTTAGCTCTAAACTACAACAAACCATTAACAAGCAAAGTCCGTCTTTCAATCAGCAGCATTTTAACATGTAACTAGCCTATTCTTTCTACGTCACGGTACAGTGAACAAGTGGTACTCACTGACCGCGAGGGACGGCGATTATAATCGATTTACACCTGCAGGGTTACCCGAACAACCCGTCAGGTACGCCCGTACTCGATGTTGCCTACAACAACCATCATGGACGCCGTATGCAACTACCTTTCACCCATCAGCCAAATATTGAACCTGTCCCATCGTCCCGAGCAAGAGGTCTCTGCACGCGCATCTCAGTGCCACCAGCCGATTTACACCTCAAGCTCTCAACCTACCCTCTGAGCGACGGGCAATGCCTCAATACCCATCTACCCGAGTTACATCAGTTTCCCGGTTCCCATATAGCCGGTAGGTCTTCGGTACTGTTCTAGCTTGTTCAACAGGCCCGCACACGGCTCGGTCCTCAATCGACGCAAGAGGAGCTACAGCACACAGGCCCCAAAGTCCTGCTGCCCTTACCCTCCGCTCGGTCTCATTTTCTTGCCATGTGTTTCATGCGCTATCACTACCCGAGTCGAGTGCCTCTAGCCTATGCTCGCGAGTAGTTCCAACTACTCGACTTGTACCGAATCCTACTCTACCTTATCATTGCAGTAGCTAACGGGGTTTGCAGTCCTAAACCCAACCCGTGGTTTTCGTGGCTATGCAGCTGGATTTCCAAACAAGACTCTAATGCAAAGAATAAAGTAATCAAGTATGTGCTCAAAACAATAAAAACTTGTAAAAGGTTAATGCAAACCGGAGCTTGCCTTGCTGCTCTTGGTCGTAGGCTAGCTGTTCCTCCGGAGTAACGAAGTCTAGGACTTCGGGTTCCTCCTCGACCTTAGAGACTACATGATAGAAGAAAAATGTGCATCAATTTAAATGCATTTGTATTGAGTTTGAAGTTGTGAAGTCTATAACCCTTGCTAGACAGACTTAATGACTGTGAAACTTTTACTGTGGCTTGGTTACAACCTAAACAGAGACTTGGTCAAGTTTTAGTTGCAGCAAAGCTCATTTGAGCCCTCCACAATTAATTATGTCCTTGACCTTTATTGGAACTCTTAGGGTGCTCTAAGGATTTTCATGAACCAAACTATGACTTTCTGAAAACTAGATTTTCAGAGGGTTCTAATGGAGTTGGTCTCACTTAATTTGGAAGTTCCTAACTAAAGATATGAGCTAAACAATTTCAGAGAAAATTTTGAAAATGTTTCTGAACATTTTCTATTTTCTCTGGAACAGTTTCACTAATCACACCATTAGGTGGATTAAATGAGCTCCAATGGGTCTTAAATTTTTATGGTAGTTCAGGGATATTTTGGTGAACATTCCAGCAAAATTTCAGGATTTTCCTCCCCAGGATTCTCCAATTAAAATTCCTAACAGTTTAAACTTTGAGGAATTAATTCTGGAGAAACAAGGGTTTTCATGAAGTGAAACTTGATTTCCTGGAAAGCTCAGAAAGCTGAATCAAGCAAAATTTGGTTCACTCGATTTGGAGCTCTCTAGACAAAGTTATGAGGATTTGAAGTTTGGAAGAATTCTGAAAATTGGGGAAAAAGTTTAAACTCTCGGGGCCCGCGGGGACACGTGTCGAGCGCGGAGGTGTCCGGCACACCGGAGATACCACACGTGTCGAGCGCGGAGGTGTCCGGCACACCGGAGCTCACAGGGTATTTGCGCGTCAGCACAGCCGATCCGCGGCCACACCCGATCCCGATTTAAATTCTTCAGCCGCTGACACATGGGCCAGCCGGCTTCGTCTTCCTCCCGCCGTTCTTCTCGCGCCCGTGCCGCCGACCTCGCCGGAGAAGACTCGGGGCTCGCCAGCTCGCCGCTGCCGGACCTCCCATGGTCTGAAACTCGCCGCCAGGGGGTTGTCGACGTCGAGGAACACGTTGGTGGTGTCAGGTCGGGCTGGGGGTGACCGGAAATAGCTCGGCGACGTGCCGCGGCCTTGGTTGAGGTTCGGCACCGTCGACCGTGGTTTCTAAACCCGCCAACACCTCGAACAAATGGCCCTACAGCATCAGTGTACCTCTAGGAAGCTCGACAAGGTGTCAAAAGGGTTCAGAGATGGCGGCAAGTCGGTCGGCACCGTGTGACCGATCGTGCCCGCCATGACCGCCCTCGATCGAGCTCGAAATTCATCACTCCTAGCCAGTTTCATGCTACGGATGCAGAAAAGAACTTGATCGCCGGCTAGTCCAGCGTCTATGTGCAAGATTTGATGACCTCCGAAAGATCATAGAGCGAGAATTTAAAGAAATCGTACCGGAAGCTCGGTTTACGGTCGCCGGAGCAAAAACTGGAAATTCTCTGCGGATTCTTCATGGTTGGCTTCCAAACTTGGAGGAGAGCAGCACGGTGGTCGCGCGCTCCTGTTGCCTCTCTCGCTGGACCATGAAAACGCCTGTGGAACGCTGGCCACGGGCGCCTGACTCTCGGCTGAGGCTAGGTCGCCGCGGTGGCGATCGTTTTCAGGCAAAGGAGGTCGGAGCTCGGGGTTTCTGGCGTTGGGGAGGTGGAGTGCGTCCTCAGGTGGCTGTCTAGCAGCTCAAGGTCGAAGGAGGAGATGGTTTTGATGGTTTTCCCGATTGAGCAGAGAGCTGCGGCGAGTAACAATGCTGCTGCTCGGGTTTGCCCGCGAGAAGATAAAGCCGGCCGACTCCAGCTCGGCTGAGGCGGTGCCGGTCGCGTGGGGGCGCGAGCAAGCCGCCCTGGGCGCCAGCGCGCGGAGAGGGAAGCAGCTGGTGGCGCCGGTAGCTGCTCGGTGGCACAGCCGACAGCTGCTCGCTGGAATTTCCCACCGAGACTCTGACTTTGGGTGCAAGTTTCTCCTTCTTCCCTCTATGATATGTGGGTCCCACCCGGGGTTTTAACCTCTAAAATTTACTCCCAATCACTGTAGTGAACAGTGAACCCCATAATACCCCTGGTGATTCAGATTATTCACCCTTGAGCCATTCGAATTGAATAGGATTCGAATTGGGTTTGGTTTGAGTGAATTTCAGCACAAGTGCAGTTTTGAATTCAAATGAAGTTTGAATTTGTCCCACTTAGCTCATGTCAAGATCAACTCCAAATGGAGTGAAAATTGGTATGTGAGCTCACGAAATTGTGCTGAGTAAGAATATGCCTCCCACTTTCAAATTCATGGGATAAAAACAGTTTGAATCTGAATATGGTTTCAAACTGCCTTCTTTCTAACTATACCCAAAATGACCTCAAAAAGGTTTTGAATTTGGGTGAAACTTGGCATGGACATCCTTAGCAATGTGTAGGAGTTTTTCATATGTGCAGCCCACCTATATCACACGTGGGAAATACCATTTTGCAATATGTGAGTTTGTTCTCTAATGAGCATGTTGATGGTGGTTACTTGCTCTTCATTTGTGTTCATCATCTTTCCTCAAATGAGGTGTGTGTGTGGGGGGTGATGAACACTTCAACTAGGTGTTAAAAACTGAGGCCCTTACAGATAGCCCAGACCCGATAGAAGAGCTATGCCGATGTACGAAGAAGAGAGCTCATTTTCAACGTAGGGGACTATGTCTATCTCAAGGTGTCTCCTATTCGAGGGCTTCGTCGGTTCAAGGTGAAAGGGAAGTTATCACCTCGGCACATCGGACCCTTCCAGATTCTGGAGAGGAAAGGCAAAGTGTCATATCAGTTAGAACTCCCGACTCGCCTATCGGATGTGCACGACGTGTTCCATGTGTCACAACTCAAGAAATGCTTAATAACACCTGAAGAGAAATTACCCATGAATGAGGTAGACGTACGGGAAGACCTTTCATATGCCAAGCAGCCGGTTAAGATCCTGGATACGATGGAACACATCACAAGGAATAAAAGAATAGGAATGTGCAAAGTGCAGTGGAAGCACCACTCGGAAGCAGAAGCCACATGGGAGTGAGAAGACGAGCTCAAGGCACAATTTCCGGATCTGTTCCCCTAGAGTCACAAATCTCGAGGACGAGATTTCTTTTAAGGTGGATAGAGTTGTAACACCCCAAAATGTGGCAAAATATGAATTCAAATTTATTGGACGTGATGCATGTTGGAGGAAATTTCAAATTCAAACCAGAATTCAAATTTAAAGCAAAAACAGAAAAAGAAAAAGGAAAGGAAAAAAGAAAAATGGCCAATGGGCCGAAACCCGCCAGACGGCACAGCAACCTGCGTCCCATCCCCCTCTCCTCTCTCTGCCGTGCAGGACCCACCTGTTGGCACCTACTTCTCAAACCGCCGCCCGGCCTTTTTCCCGCTCTGAGCAACCGCCGCGTGCCCCCGTCCTGATTCGCCGCCTGCACCCACGATCTGCGGCCCCTCTCGGTGCAGCACGAACCCCACTCACCCCCTCACCCATTTAAACACCGAGGTCCGTCCCTTTTTCTCCCCGATCGACTCGTCTCAGTTTCCAGTGAGGACCGAAGCTCCCATCTCCGTTTTCCTTCGAATTTCTCCCGTTTTCTCCGATCTAACGCGTGTAGTGTGTGCCACCGCCACTGGGAAGTCTTGCAGGTGAAGAAGGCACCGTGTTTTGTGCTCTAGCCACAGCTCCGGTGAGCACCGCCGAGCTTCCCCCTCGGACCTCATCGCCGACCGACTTCCAGGGCCTCCGAGCTCAGGAAAACCACCGAGGTGAGACCCCCTACCTCCCCTCTTCCGTTCTATGCCAAGAAATCCAAGTATTTGCGAGTGTAGACGAAAACCCGAAACTCTCCGGCGAGATCGCCGCCTCCCGCCGCCGGGCAGCCCCGCCCGCACACGGCTAGGGCGACGTGGCCCTCAGTGGCCCACCCCTTTTAAATCGGGCGGATGAAAATAGAACCCCCACGTACCCATTCGCGATCTAATCTCAGCCCTCCATTTAAAATCCAACGGCCCACATCAGCCCCGCGTTATAAAGGCCGAGAATCTTGCGGTCTCCCCCCGGGGTTCTGAGGAAAAAGGATCTAGCCCCGGAAACTTCTGATCTAGCCCCTGGACCCTCAGAAATTCATGTAAATGCATTTAAAAATCAGTTTTAGCCCCTGGACTTAATAAAAATTAGGAAAACCTCTCTGTTTTGCACACTTAGACCCCTGAAAATTTAGAAAATAATAAATTGGACCCTATTGCAGTGTGGATTTGCACTTCAGACCCTATAGGACATTAAATTCAGAGATTTGAACATATGAGTAGAATTTAAATTCAAATGGTGATGCAAATGCATGTGCAAATATAATTTAAATTTTCCAAGCACTTGGAAAACATTTAGAATGAGATGAGGACTGATTTTCGGCTGAAATGAAATCTGACTAAGGGCTATTTACTTTTACTATTGCTGCAAATTCAATTTTAGGCTAGAAATAACTCTGAAAAATAGGTAAAAACAAATATAAATTGATCCCATCAGAGAGGGGGTCAAAAGATATTTTGTTGGACATTTATTTCAAATTATATTCTGTGTAGGTGATATATCTTGCTATTTTAGTATTAAAGTTCACTTTTAGGTATGGAAGATAAATCTGAAAATATAGGAAAATAGGTATACATAATTAGAAAATATCAAATGAGGTCCCCACATTTAAAATTTCAATTCAAGAATAGTGTAGAAGATCTGAAAATCCATTGGAGTAGGAAATTATGTTCCATGCAAATTTTATGGCTAATAAGTGTATTATCTCATATAGAAAATTTGTTCAAATTGGAAATTCATATATATTGTGCACTTAGAAATCTGAATATTAAAGTTAAAGGAATAATATATGTTTAAAAGTGCATGTATGTATAGGAGCAACCTATCTTGGGTAAACACAACACTTAAATATGTGTATGACTTTAAATGGGTATGCATGTATGACTTGTATGAATGTATGTGTGGACTATTGCTTATGGATTGTGGTTTTCTTTTGCTATGTGTGTATTGGCATTAGTAGAACCAGCCCCAGAGCAGGTTCTCATCTTTCAAGATCAAGACTTTCCCTTCCCGGAGCAGCTGGAAGAAGGCAAGTGTCCTTGACCACTTTGATCCTAGACTAGGATGTGTAGTTAGAATTTAATTGCATTGTCAATTTGGAATGTGATACCAATGCTAGGAAGTTTCCCTAGATTTTCATTATCTTGCTTCCTTGTAGCCTGGGTTGGGAGTTATGTTCTTATGTCATTCATTTACACTGCTCATGCTTAGCCATGCTTAGAATGGGATAAATGGGATATGAGATCATCAATTTGTTTACTTTACCCTTGAATGAGATATTATAAATTATGTAGAGGTAGGGATCTAGGCAAGTTGGATGCTTTGGTTGGTGCTGCGTGCACGAGACTCGGGTTTGTGTATAGTACTTGCCTGGATCCTAAGGAACGGTTCATGGAGCATGTAACCTGGTTATACCGTGCCAACCACATGCTGAGATGGGGCAGCCTGGCCAACTAATTAGGTGCATCCCCGGCGTAGTATGGGTGTTTGGATTTTGCGGGGAATAGGTGTCAGCTAGACTATCATATGAACTGCAAGGCTCAAGAGGGGGCCACTGCAGCTCCGTTGGAGCCTCATGGATGCTGTTAGGGGTGAAACCTCAGTGGGCCCACACTCATCGGGAATCCCTTTGTAAAGGACTCGTAGTGATCTCCTGGCTACACACCTCGGAAGTGTGAACGTGGTTCACGGCCACTGGCAAAATGGAGGTTTTCTAGTCCACCCGGCAACGGGGGATGAAATCACTACATGTGGGTACAGTGGTGCAAACTTTGCCGAGTCAGAACTGTCATGACAGCCGTGCTCACGGTCAAGAGCTTCTTGGACTTATTTATGATTAGAGGATGATGAATTGGGAAGTTGAGGATGTTAAGCGGGGAGCTTAACATTGGAAATGATGTTATGGTTACTTGATATTGATGATGGGTTAGGGGATTGGGACCATTTCACCTATGTAGTAATGTAGGTGCTAAATAAGCTAAGGTGATAGGTATTAATTGTGCAGTGCTTTATCCATGAGTTCAACCTCTCCTTGCTCTAGCCATGCATGACATAACTTTCCCACACTTGCTGAGTACCAACGGTACTTGAGCCTGCTTTTCTGTTGGTTTAAATTGCTTCTCAGGCCAAGGGAGTGACGTGGTGTACAACGACCAAGACTTCGGACCCGAAGAAGGATTTTAGGTTCACGGAGTCCCTTGGGCAACGCCTGTGATGGAGCCCACAAGACTTATCTTCCGCTGTTGGTTTATTTGTATGTTTGTGAACATATTATCATCCATCGAGACATTATGTAAGACTTATTTATATTCGAACACTTGGCTTGTAATATAATGATGCTTCACTATTTGTCATCACATGTATGAGAAAATGATCCTGGCATACATGTGATAGTCACTCGGTCGTTCTTCGGAAAAACCGGGCGTGACAACACCTTACGTGAACACCTCACATAAGCATGTTGCAAGCAATAGAAAAATGTTAACCACCGTAAACAGCCATAACACTTCATAAACATAGTAAAAGAATACTAAGCAAACTTTCCATAGATGTAAAGCAAGTTCAAAACATTTGCATGGTAAAAATAGAACCATTGCGATTTAGCTCCGGACCTTGCCAAAGCTAACCGGACCTTGAGCCGGAGCTTACCAAAGCTAACAGAACCTAGCCCCGGAACTTACCAAAGCCAGTCGGTCCTACCGCCGGAGCTAACCAAACACATGTCGAACCTAGTCATAGCAAGTCAGACCCTACGTTGGATCTTGTCGGAGCTCGGACCTTGACAAAAAGAGTGTTTTGGCAGAATTCAAAACTTTTATCGTCATAGCCAATGTATTCATCACACATAGGTCTCACAAATATATACTTGAGGCTTTTATGATCCGTATAGATCTCACATCGGTGATCGAGGATGTAATGCCTCCAAATCTTCAAGGCATGTACCATGGCTGCAAGTTCCAAGTCATGTGTGTTGTAATTCAACTCATGTTTCTTTAATTGCCTCGATGCGTAGGCAACCACTTGTCCTCCTTGCATAAGCACACATCCAAGCCCTTGTCCTAATGCATCACAGTATATATCGAAACTCTTGCTCACGTCCAGCAATACTAAAACCGAAACTGTTGTTAATCTCTTCTTTAGCTCCTCAAAGCTTTCTTGACACGCTGGTATCCACTGAAATGCTTTCCCTTTAATCAACAATTCTGTCATAGGCTTCGCTATTTTGGAGAAATCATTGATGAATCAGCGGTAGTATCCATCCATCCCAAGGAAACTCCGAATATCCCTCACATTCTGCGGTTGGTTCCACTTCAAAACATCTCTCACTTTTCTGGGATCGACCGATACTCCACCCTCAGAGATGATGTGACCTAGGAACGATATCTCATTTTGCCAAAATTGACACTTGTTGAACTTGGCATATAATTTGTGACGCCCGGTCCCGTAAAAACGGAACCCAGCTGATGCATATGTGTGCCCAGGATGTTCATCACACGTACACATGTAATCCACAATCTGAATTCAGAATATAACCACGAATAATAGGGTTTAAGTACCTTATTACATCATTCTCTAACTTATTCTTGCAGCGGAAGTCTCTAACTTTATTCTAGCAGTGGAAGTCTTCTAAACTATAGCGGAAGCAAACTAAGCACGGCAGCGGCTCCATCTTCAACTCCATCCCCACAGGTAAGTCGACGGTAGATCGCACACCTAATACTCCACATGGTCTTCGAAGTACTCCTCTCCTATTGCTGATGTTTGTATGATAATGCAAGGGTGAGTACATGTCGTACTCAGCAAGTGCGGGAAAAGGATGACATGTAGCTTACATCAAGGTAAGAAATAAAAGGCTCATTGTAGAAAGCAAGTTTTGTTTCACAACCATGATTAAAAAACAGCACTATCTTTAAGTGAATTTAATCCCAACATAAATCACATTAAAACGTCAACATACCTCCTTTATATTTCACCACTTTCCATGTCTCATCCAATCATAAACCTTTCTCAACTTTCATCTCATGCTCGGGATATCCATAACCGTCTCATGTTCAAAATATCCAAAACCATCTCATATTCATATCTCCAAAACAATCTCATGTTCAAGACTCAACAGTCCCAAAACCAATCTCATTACCAAGACTCAACAGTCCCGAAACCAATACCAAAGACCAAACCATAACCATACCAACAACCATACCAATAACCATCCATCCCATCTAATCCTGTGAGTTGGCCAGGTGCTTGTGACCGTAAGTACGGCTATCATGATAGTTTTACACTCTTAAGAGGTTGCACCACTTTACCCACAAGTTTGTGATTTCGTCACCCGTCGGCGACTGTAGAACCTCCATTATACCAGTACACAACCGTCGGTGTATGGTCAAGAGATCACAAAATAGCCTTTACAAAGGGGCTACTAGATGTATGGACTCACTAAAGTTTCACCAGTAGGCTCGAATCACCATTCTCCCACCTACGGGCCCCCTCTTGTGCCATGCGGTTCCCAGAGCAGTCCTCTCTCGACTCCCATTCCCCGCGCCTTCCACGGTCCATAACAATCTAGCAACTTACCTAATTAGTCAGCTAAGCCGCACCCCTACTTGGCCTTGTGGTGGCACTGTTTTCCTGGCATGGGCTCACATTAACCGGTCCTTGGATCTATGGCAAGCAAACCACCATCTCATTCTACCACATCCACGAACCAAGCTTGCCTAGATCTCCCCTGATTCATGTTCATTATCAAGTTCTCATTATCATTATTCATATGAGTGCAGTAGCTAACATGTTCTATCTCGCTTCCCATATCCCATGGACTCAGTGAAGCAAAAAACAAAATCGACCATACCCGACTCATAAACTTTCCCGGCGACAAGGGTGGTTAACAAAACTAGTAAACTCCTATGAAAGGTTTCCCATCAACTTGACTCAAGCATACACATATTTCGCAAAACAAAACGGTTTCAAAACATGGGATCAATATGGTCAAGGGGCACCTGCCTTGTTTCTGTGGCTTTTATTGCTCAGGTGTCTTGAAGTCTTGGTGCTGCAGCCCTTCGTAGATAGCTCCCTGAGCTGGTCCTTCTACTCATGATCACGCATATACGAGAGTCACAACAATCAAACATTATGCACAATCCTTACTTAAGATGCAATGGTGCATATGCATGCTAATCCTATGATGCTGTTTTTATTAGATCCGTCTGTAGTGTTCTTGCATGTTTTAATGGCTTGCATGGGGTTTTACGATGAACAAAGTTGTAAGGATCAAGTGTGGACGTGGTGATGATCTTGACTCAAGATCTAGATCAACTCCACCATT
The DNA here is from genome assembly GCA_030760725.1 of Neostapfia colusana. NCBI lineage: Eukaryota > Viridiplantae > Streptophyta > Magnoliopsida > Poales > Poaceae > Neostapfia > Neostapfia colusana. The sequence goes on along the minus strand of JASWHV010000013.1, from coordinate 68,412,042 downwards.
AAAAACCAATCAACACGTGATCTGTCCACATGAAAAGCTTCTGCTCGAAGAAACAGATTCGAAGAAAACCGTGATGATGTCGGAAGGTGGTAACGAAGACCTACCTCACTTCTCCTTGGTGTCAGGGCCTTCCTCCTGGCAAGACAGATCGTTGGCTCTCTTCTAGCGACAGCGAGCGTGTCTGGCCTCGTCGGCGGTCTCACCGGTGGTTGAACTCCGGCGAAGGCGTTAGCTCGGCGAGTTGGGAGCTAGGGCCTCTAAGTTGTCGTCTTGGGAAGGTGTTACGACCAAGGGGTGTTTCGGGTTCTATTTATAACGGGAAAAAGAAGAGTCCTACTCCGATTGGATTTCAAATAAGAGTCCCACTCAATGTGTTTTGTATCTTAATAACTTATCTCTAATCGATTTGGTTGCAGTATTCAACGTGGAAGAATTCGTGTCGGTTTCCTCAGAATCAGGTACTCGCGTACAGGGGAAAACCTCTTAAGGATCTCGTCCTTCCGCAGGGATAAGCTCCGGAGGCTCCACGTGTCCAGCGGGGGCCGGGCTTCCCTTTTCCTCAGAGGCGAGCTTCGGTTGTGCCATGTGTCAGGCTGGCGGGACCTCCTTCTTCCTCAGAGGCGAGCTCCGCGTGCGCCACGCGTCTGGCTGGCGGGACCTCCGTCTCCCTCGGAGGCAAGCTCCGTGTGTGCCACGTGTCTGGTGGGTCGAGGCCTCCCCTATCTCCAGAGGCGAGTTCCGCGTACGCCACGTTTCTGTGTCGGACCTCCCCTCTCTTCGGAGGTGAGCTCTGAGAGTGCCACGTGTTAGTTCTGGACCTCCCCTCTCCTTAGAGGCGAGCTCCGAGACTGCCACATGTTCAGCAGCGTCGGACCTCCCTTCTCCTCGGAGCTGAGCTCTGAGGTCGACACGTGTCAGGCAATGTCTTCTCCTCAGAGGCAAGCTCCGAGGACGACACATGTCCCGTAGTGTCAGACTTCCCTTCTCCTCGGAGGTGAGCTCCGAGGATGACACGTGTCCAGCAGGACCGGACCTCTCGGAGGCGAGCTCCGAGGATGACACGTGTCCAGCAGGACCGGACCTCTGGGAGGCGAGGTCCGAGAGCGACACGTGCCCCGCGGGGTTGAGCCTTGCTTCTCCGCAGAGACTAGCTCGGAAGGCGACACGTGTCCCGCGGGGCTGGACCTCACTTTTCTGCAGCGACAAGCCCCAGAGGCGACACGTGTCCAGCAGGCTGGACCTCGCCCCCTCCGGCAGAGGCAAGCTTCTAGCGTGCCACGTGGCCAACGGTGCCGGACCTCACCCCCTCCGCAGGGATGAGCTCCGAAGGCGCCACGTGGCCAGCAGGCCGAGGGAAGTGTCGACGGCGCTCCTCGGCGAACTAGATTTGGCTCTTTTTGGCTATCTTTCTGATTCTTTCTCCGTTTCTACTTCTTTTAAAATGTTCCTCTATATGAAATATGTATGCATGCACGGATACGAAATTGAGGGTGTTACAAACCAACCCCCCTTAAACTGAATCTCGCCCTCGAGATTCGATAGAGTGGAGAATAGATGAGGGAATTCTGCCTTGATGTCTTCCTCACGTTCCCATGTAGCTTCGGCTTCCGTATGATGGCTCCATTGTACCTTGCACCAACGGATCACTTTGTTCCGTGTGACTCTTTCCTTCACGTCCAAAATTTGGACAGGGTTCTCTACATAGGTCAGATCCTCTTGAAGATCGAGCTCTTCCATTGGTACTTGTTCTTTTGGTACTCTCAAGCACTTCTTGAGTTGGGATACGTGAAACACGTTATGCACGTCGGAGAGGTGCATTGGGAGCTCTAGTTAATAGGCTACTTCTCCCCGCTTGCCCAAAATCTTAAATGGCCCGATGTAGCGAGGTGCTAACTTCCCTTTGACGTTGAAACATCGTTGGCCTCGGATAGGCGACACCTTAAGGTATACAAAGTATCCTACTTCAAAAGTCAACTTTCTTCGCCTATTGTCCGCATAACCTTTTTGTCGTGACTGAGCAGCCTTCAAGTTCTCCCGTATCGTTTGGACTTGCTTCTCAGCTTCTTACAGCACTTCAGGTCCAAACACTTGATTCTCTCTGGTCTCATTCCAGAACAGCGGTGTTCTACACTGTCTACCATACAATGCTTCGAAAGGTGACATCTTCAAGCTGGATTGATAGCTGTTATTGTATGAGAACTCAGCATACGGCAAGCTCCTATCCCAACTACGCCCATGTTTCAAGGCGCAGGCTCTCAACATGTTTTCTAAAATTTGATTTGTCCTCTCAGTTTGCCAGTCGGTTTGCGGGTGATAAATGGAGCTAAAATCCAGTCGTGTACCCATAGCCTCATGCAGCTTCTTCCAAAACCTAGAGGTAAATTGGGTACCCCAATCTGAAACTATCCTCTTCGGAACTCCATGACGACACACGATTTGTTCCATATACAGCTCGGCTAGTTGTGCAACGTTGTACTTGTTTTTAACCGGAAGGAAATTGGCTGTTTTTGTCAATCGGTTCACAATAACCCAGATGGAGTCGTAACCCGACTAAGTACGTGGCAATCCGATGACGAAATCCATACTGATGTCTTCCCACTTCCACTCGGGTACTTTCAATGGTTACAACAGTCCAGCGGGTCTTTGATGTTTGGCCTTCAACCGTTGGCATGTGTCGCATAAGGCAACATATTCAGCTATGCCCCTTTTCATACCATCCCACCCATAGCAAGTTTCCAGGTCCTTGTACATCTTTGTACTGCCGGGATGTATGGAATAAGGTGAGTCATGTGCCTGTCTTAATATCGTATCGCGGATGTGCTTCATGTTAGGCACACAAATCCTTTTTTCTAGACAAAGCGTACCCTTCTCGTCTTCCTTGAAGTCCTTTTCTATGCCTTGTCGGATCCTTTCCTTGATCTCCTTGATTTCCTCATCCATTGCTTGGCCATCTCTTATCTCTTGTTCCAGCGAAGAATGGAGTTCCATCACTTCCATCTCGTTCAAGAACCCGAGATGTAACCGTTCGAACTCCTTGCACAGCTCGGGTAGCTCCCGAACCGTGAGTTGGTGACATGCTCCCTTTCGGCTCAATGCATCAGCTACTACATTGGCCTTTCTGGGATGATAGTTGATTCCAACATCATAATCCGTTTGGGTGAATATGTACTTGAGGCTTTTGTGATCCGTATAGATCTCACATCGGTGGCAAAGGATATAATGTCTCCAAATCTTCAAGGCATGTACCACGGCTGCGAGTTCCAAGTCATGTGTAGGGTAATTCAGCTCGTGTTTCTTTAGTTGTCTTGACGCATAGGCTACCACTTGTCATTCCTTCATGAGCACAAATCCAAGTCCTTGTCTTAATTCATCACAATATATGTCAAAGCTCTTGCTTACGTCTCGTAATACCAAAACCGGCATTGTGGTTATCCTTTTCTTGAGCTCCTCAAAGCTTTCTTGGCATGCTGGGGTCCACTGGAACGCTTTTCCCTTCATTAGTAACTCCATCATAGGCTTCGCTATCTTGGAGAAGTCCTTGATGAACCGTCGGTAGTATCCAGCAATCCCGAGAAAACTCTGAATATCCCTCACGTTTTGCGGTTGGTTCCACTTCAGAACATCTCCCACTTTTCCGGGATTAACCGATACTCCTTCCTCGGAGATGATGTGGCCTAGGAACGATATCTCCTTTAGCCAAAATTGACACTTGCTGAGCTTGGCATACAATTGATGCTCTCGCAGCTTCTGCAATGTCAATCTCCAATGTTCTTCATGTCCTTCCTCGCTTTTTGAATACACCATAATATCGTCGATGAAAACCACGACGAACTTGTCCAAGTACTCCATAAAGAACTTGTTTATAAGGTACATGAAATATGCGGGTGCATTCGTTAACCAAAAAGTCATAACGGTATATTCATACGAACCATACCGTGTTTGAAAGGCAGTCTTGGGTATATCGGAGGGCTTAATCTTCAGCTGGAAGTATCCCGACCGAAGATCAATCTTGGAGAAAACCCGGGCACCTTTCATTTGGTCGAACAGGTCCTCTATACGGGGCAGAGGGTATTTATTCTTGATTGTCACCTCATTAAGAGACCTATAATCCACACACATCCTTTGAGTCCCATCCTTCTTGTCTACGAAGAGCACGGGGGCTCCCCACGGTGACGAGCTTGGGCGTATAAAACCCTTTTCTAGCTGCTCCTAAATTTGCTTCTTGAGTTCCACTAGTTCATTAACAGGCATCCTATATGGCCTCTTTGCTATAGGTGCAGTTCCAGGTACCGAATTAATGGCAAACTCAATGTCCCGGTCAGGTGGCATACCTGGAAGTTCTTCCAGGAACAAGTCTGAATATTCTTGAACCACCGAAATGCTTTCCAATTACTTGGATGATATGAATGAATGCGATGCTCCGGAATCAAATAAAACAGTGGCTGGGTTGGAGTTGGCAAGGAACATACCAATCACGACGTCCTCAGCCTGTTGTGCTTCCTCAGCGGAGACATGATTCACGTTGCCCCGAGCATAGTTCTACTCTCCACGGTTGCCTTGATCAGCTCCTCCGTTCGGCCGTGGGTTCTGCTTGGGCGCGTTGCTTGGTTGTCCAAGGCCTTTCTTCAGGCACTTACTTGCAAAGTGTCCGGTCTCTCCGCATGCAAAGCATGCCTTGTTGCCCTAGACAGCAGGAACGTTAGGGCAAGGGTGGTTTTGAGCATAAGCACCCATGTTGGGTCGGGGTGCAGGAGGCAAAGGCACACGAGGTGCTTGCATAATGGGACGTTGCTGTGGTGGTTGATTAGGGCGAAAAGTAGAAGCAGACGAGCCATACTGCGGTGCAGCTTGGGGCATGAAACGGGGACATACATTGCTCCCTTGTGGCTGATATGGCATCTTTCTTTTGCCCTCTTGCTCGTTCTCACGGATCTTGCTTTCAACCACTATAGCTTTGTCAACTAGCTTCTGGAAGTTTGCATAGTCGTTGTTGAGAAGCTGAACTTGGATTTCATTGTTTAACCCTCTCATGAACAGGTATTGCTTCCTTTGATCCGAGTTGACATCCTCGGGTGCATACCTTGACAGTTGCGTGAACTTGTTGAGGTACTCATTCACGCTTTTCCTGCCTTGGTGGAGACCTTCAAACTCTTGCCGTTTGAGCATCATGACTCCAGCAGGGACGTAATGAGAGCGGAAACTCTCCTTGAACTCAGTCCAAATGATAGTCTCCTGGTTGACATGAGCATTGGAAAGAGCGTTCCACCAGTCAGCGGCTGCTCCCCTAAGTTGGTGCGATGCGAAGAGGAATTTCTCTCGATCATTGCACTGAACAATAGCAAGCTTCTTCTCCATGGACTTCATCCAATCATCAGCCTCCAAGGGATCATTAGCTTGTGCAAAGGTAGGTGGTCGAGTCCTCATGAACTCTCCCAATCTGTTATGAGCCGGTGGTGGTTGTAAGGGCCTCAGTTTTTGACACACATTTGCAGTGTTCATCACCACACCACACACCTCATTTGAGGAAGGATGATGATCACAAATGAAGAGCAAGTAACAATTATCAACATGCTCATTAGAGAACAAACTCACACATTGCCAAAGTGATATTTCACACATGTGATATAAGGGGGGCTGGACATATGAAAACTCCAACACTTTACTAAGGATGTCCATGCCAAGTTTCACCCAAATTCAAAACCTTTTTGAGGTCATTTTGGGTATAGTTAGGGAGAGGGCAGATTGAAACCATATTCAAATTCAAACTGTTTTTATCCCATGAATTTAAAAGTGGGAGGCATATTCTTACTCAGCACATTTTTGTGACCTCACACACCAATTTTCACTCCATCTGGAGTTGATCTTGACATGAGCTAAGTGGGACGAATTCAAACTTTGTTTGAATTCAAAACTGAACTTGTGCTGGAATTCACTCAAACCAAACCCAATTCGAATCCTATTCAATTCGAACGGCTCAAGGGTGAATAATTTGAATCACCAGGGGTATTATGGGGTTCACTGTTTACTACAGTGATTAGGATTAAATTCCAGAGGTTAAAACCCTGGGTGGGACCCACATGTCATAGAGGGAAGAAGGAGAAACTTGCAACCAAAGTCAGAGTCTCGGTGGGAAATTCCACCGAGCAGCTGTCGGCTGTGCCACCGAACAGCTACCGGCGCCACCAGCTGCTTCCCCTCTCCGCGCGCTGGCGCCCAGGGCGGCTTGCTCGCGCCCCCACGCGACCGGCACCGCCTCAGCCGAGCAGGAGTCGGCCGGCTTTATCTTCTCGCGGGCAAGCCCGAGCAGCGGCATTGTTTCTCGCCGCAGCTCTCTGCTCAATCGGGAAAACCAGCAAAACAATCTCCTTCGTTCCTAAGCTGCTAGACAGCCACCGGAGGTCGCGCACCACCCTCCCAACGCCTGGACCACCGGGTTTCGGCCCCTGTTTCCGTGACCAACGACGACCGCCGTAGTTTAGCTGAAGGACAGTGATCGGTCTCACGCGGGCAGCACGCTGCAACCACTTCCACGGCCGAGCAAGGGCGGCAACAGGAGCGCACGGACTCCAAACTGCTTCCACCTGAAGCTCAAGCCAGGCCATGAAATCTCGCCGATGAATTCTCAGTTTTGTCTCCGGCAACCTTAAATTGAGCTTCCGGTACGGTTTCTTTAAATTCTCGCTCTGTGATCTTTCGGGGGTCATCAAATCTTGCACATAGACGCTGGACTAGCCGGCGATCAAGTTCTTTTCTGCATCCGTAGCGTGAAACTGTCTAGGAGTGACGAATTTCGAGCTCGATCGAGGGCGGTCATGGCGGGCACGATCGGTCACACGGTGCCGACCCACTTACCGCCATCCCTGAAACCTTTTGACACCTTGTCGAGCTTCCTAGTGGTACACTGATGCTGTAGGGCCGTTTGTTCGAGGTGTTGGCGGGTTTAGAAATCACGGTCGACGGTGCCGAACCTCAACCGAGGCCGCGGCACGTCGCCGGGCTATTTCCGGTCACCCTCAGCCCGACCTGACACCACCGACGTGTTCCTCGACGTCGACAACCCCCTGGCGGCGAGTTTCAGCCCATGGGAGGTCCGGCAGCGGCGAGCCGGTGAGCTCCGATTCTGCTCCGGCGAGGTCGGCAGCGCGGGCGCGAGAGAACGGTGGGAGGAAGAAGAAGCCGGCTGGCCCACGTGTCAGCGGCTGAAGAATTTAAATCGGGATCGGGTGTGGCCGGGGATCGGCTGTGCTGGCTCGCAAATACCCTGTGAGCTCCGGTGTGCCGGACACCTCCGCGCTCGACACGTGTGGTATCTCCGGTGTGCCGGACACCTCCGCGCTCGACACGTGTCCCCACGGGCCCGAGAGTTTAAACTTTTCCCCGATTTTCAGAATTCATCCAAACTTCAAGTCCTCATAACTTTGGCTAGAAAGCTCCAAATCGAGTGAACAAAATTTTGCTGGATTCAGCTCTCTGAGTACTTTCCAGCAAATCAAGTTTCACTTCATGAAAATCCTTAACTCTCCAGAGTTAATTCCTCAAAGTTTAAGCTGTTTGGAATTTTAACTGGAGAATCCTTTTGGAGGAAGATCCTGAAATTTTGCTGGGATGTTCACCAAAATATCCCTGAACTACCATAAAAATTTCAGATCCATGGGACCTCATTTAATCCGCCTAATGGTGTAATTAGAGAAGCTGTTCCAGAGAAAATAGAAAATGTTCAGAAACATTTTCAGGATTTTCTCTGAAATTGTTTAGCTCATATCTTTAGCTAGGAACTTCCAAATTAAGTGAGACCAATTCCATTAGAACCCTATGAGAAGCTAGTTTTCAGAAAGGCATAGTTTGTTTCATGAAAATCCTTAGAACACCCTAGGAGTTCCAATTAAGGTCAAGGACATAATTAATTGTGGAGGGCTCCAATGGGCTTTGCTGCAACTAAAACTTGACCAAGTCTCTGTTTAGGTTGTAACCAAGCCACAATAAAAGTTTCACAGTCATTAGGTCTGTCTAGCAAAGGTTATAGACTTCCCAACTTCAAACTTAATACAAATGCATTAAATTAATACATGCATTGTTTCTATCATGTAGTCGCTAAGGTCGAGGAGGAACCCAAAGTCCTAGACTTCGTTACTCCGGAGGAACAGCTAGCCTACGACCAAGAGCAGCAAGGGAAGCTCCGGTTTGCATTAACCTTTTTACAAATTTTTATTTTTTGAGCACATTCTTGTTTCCTTTATTCTGTGCATTAGAGTCTTGTTTGGAAGCCCCACTGCATAGCCAAGAAAACAATGGGTTGGGTTTAGGATTGCAAACCCCGTTAGCTACTGCATTGCTAGGATAGAGTAGGATTCGGTACAAGTCGAGTAGTTGGAACTACTCGCGAGAATAGGCTAGAGGCACATTGCTCGGGTAGAAATAGCACATGATACACATGGCAAGAAAATGAGACCGAGCGGAGAGTAAGGGAAGCAGGACTTTGGGGCCTGTGTGCTGTAGCTCCGCTTGTGTCGATTGAGGACCGAGCCGTGTGCGGGCCTGTTGAACAAGCTAGAACAGTACCGAAGATCTACCGGCTATATGGGAACCGGGAAACTGATGTAACTCGGGTAGCTGGTTATTGAGGCATTGCCCGTCGTTCAGAGGGTAGGTTGAGAGCTTAAGGTGTAAATCGGCTGGCGGCACGGAGATGCGCGTGCAGAGACCTCTTGCTCGGGACGATGGGACCGGTTCAATATTTGGCTGACGGGTGAAAGGTAGTTGTGTACGGCGTCCGTGATGGTTGTTGTAGGCAACATCGAGTACGGGCGTACGTGACGGGTTGTTCGGGTAACCCTGCAGGTGTAAATCGATTATAATCGCCGTCCCTCACGGTCAGTGAGTACCACTTGTTCACTGTACCGTGACGTAGAAAGAACAGGCTAGTTACATGTTAAAATGTTGCTGATTGAAAGATGGACTTGATTGCTAATGACTTGCTGCAGTTTAGAGCTAACTAAAGTTTATTTCATCTTTGGGCAAAGTACATGAGAGAATGCGTTTCTTGTTTGATTGCGGCTCTCTCATGTACCTTAGCGTAAGGTTCTCCACAACCTGCTGCTAAAACTTGAAAGTAAGGTTCTACTAATTAGGCGAGTGCAAATGATTTTTACCTCATGTAACCCATTACCCTCATATAGAAGTTCCATGTTTAGGTGAGACGGGTCAGACTTGCTGAGCGTTCGTACTCACTGCTTGTGTTTGAAGCTTTTGCAGGGTTCCATGAGGAAGGGACTCCCGAAGAGGAGACGGAACCCCAGGAGGGGAACCCCGTCGAGTGGGAGTCGTGCACGCCGCAGAGTTAGTGTGCGTATGTGCTAGCAAGGGCACGTTCAAGGGCTGAACGTGCACTTGACGCTTAGTCTACGCCCGCGAGTGTAGACGGAACTTATTTTGATGTAAACATGTTCATAACTTGTTTATGTAATAAAATTTCGCTTCCGCTTTGTACCTTTGACGTGTGTTATACGGTGCTGTGCAACGCAGCACCCCTCAGCGTGATCCTGGCTCGACAAGACCAATGGGGTCGTGTCAGTGGTGGTGCAGGAACGGGGTTAGGATTGTTGTGGTTGTTGGCTTGCAGCTGACCCACAGTTTGGATCATAGTTTGCATGAGCTGGTTCTGCATAGCCATCAACCGTTCAAGGTTGTTTGCACTAGCCCCGGGGTTAACATTCTCAGGAACTTCGATGTGGTCATCCTTTTGTGGTTCCTGGTTGCCACGAACGTTCCTCCTTTGGCGGCCGGCGTTTTCTCTCACCATCTGTGCGAGAGAGTTGGGTAGAATAGAAGTTAGAAGTTTAGATTGATCCCCCCAACTATATGCATAAAGGGTATGAACTATATATCAACCTACATGAGGATGTGAACACATGCCGAAGCATCTCACATCTCTCTACTATGTGTGGATGTGGACAACGCTGAAGCGTCCCAAAACTCACACTAAGCACACAAGCACAAACAATCATCACAAAAGTTCACACCACTCCTATTCAAAGCTTAATCATGTGAACCGGTGCTATTCCACCGTGTGACGGGGTGGTCCGTTGGACACCTAAATGGGGGTTGAGTGCACTCCCACGTGGTGGTGAATGTGTCACGCTCCTGATCACAGGGACTTATAATGGGACATGAAAAACATTAGAGAAGGAAGAAATAACTCCACAACTTCCGGAGCTATGGAGCAAGAAAGCAAAGGTGTTGCTGTACAAAAGAAAAGACAAGGAGGGGTTGAAAACACCACCTTGCGGGGCAAGAAAAGTGCAGCAACAAGCAGTCTTCAAAAGTAAGAGTTTAGAGGTGTGCCTGTGTGTTTTTAGAGTGTACATTATACCTAAGCTTGCACCCTACGGTCAATGTAATTCTAATGCCAATCTCTGCATTCTACCTAAGTTTGCGTCCTACGGTCAACGTGGTTCTAATGCCACTCTGTGACTAGGCTTGCGTTCTACGGTCAACGTGGCTCTGATACCAATCTATGATGCCCGGTCCCGTAAAACACGAAACCCAGATGACGCATATGTGTGCCCAGGATGTTCATCACACATACACATGTAATCCACAAACTGAATTCAGAATATAACCACGAATAATAGGGTTTAAGTACTTTATTACATCATTCTCTAACTTATTGTTGCAGCGGAAGTCTCTAACTTTATTCTAGCAGTGGAAGTCTTCTAAACTATAGCGGAAGCAAACTAAGCATGACAGCGGCTCCATGTTCAACTCCATCCCCACAGGCAAGTCGACGGTAGATTGCACGCCTAATACTCCACATGGTCTTCGAAGTACTCCTCTCCTGTTGCTGATGTTTGTATGATAATGCAAGGGTGAGTACATGTCGTACTCAGCAAGTGCAGGAAAAGCATGACATGTATCTTACATCAAGGTAGGAAATAAAAGGCTCATTGCAGAAAGCAAGTTTTGTTTCACGACCATGATAAAAAAACAGCAACTATCTTTAAGTGAATTTAATCCCAACATAAATCAAATTAAAACGTCAACATGCCTCCTTCGTATTTCACCACTTTCCATGTCTCATCCAACCATAAACCATTCTCAACTTTCATCTCATGCTCGTGATATCCACAACCATCTCATATTCACAATATCCATAACCATCTCATATTCATATCTCCAAAGCAATCTCATGTTCAAGACTCAACAGTCCCGAAACCAATCTCATTACCAAGACTCAAGAGTCCCGAAACCAATACCAAAGACCAAACAATAACCATACCAATAACCATCCATCCCAAATCATCTCATCTAATCATGCGAGTTGGCCAGGCGCTTGTGACCGTAAGCACGCCTATCATGATAGTTTTACACTCTTAAGAGGTTGCACCACTTTACCCACAAGTTTGTGATTTCGTTACCCATCGGCGACTGCAGAACCTCCATTATACCAGTACACAACCGTCTGTGTATGGTCAAGAGATCATAAAATAGCATTTACAAAGGGGCTACTAGATGTATGGACTCACTAAGGTTTCACCAGTAAGCTCAAATCACCATTCTCCCACCTACGGGCCCTCTCTTGTGCCATGCGGTTCCCAGGGCAGTCCTCTCTCGACTCCCATTCCCCACACCTTCCACGGTCCATAACAATCTAGCAACTTACCTAATTAGTCAGCTAAGACGCACCCATACTTGGCCTTGTGGTGGCACTGTTTTCCTGGCATGTGCTCGCATGAACCGGTCCTTAGATCTACGGCAAGCAAACCACCATCTCATTCTACCACATCCACGAACCAAGCTTGCCTAAATATCCCCCGATTCATGTTAATTATCAAGTTCTCATTATCATTATTCATATGAGTGCAGTAGCTAACATGTTCTATCTCGCTTCCCATATCTCATGGATCAACGAAGAAAAAAGCAAAAACGACCATACCCGACTCATCAACTTTCCCGGCGACAGGAGTGGTTAACAAAACTAGTAAACTCCTATGAAAGGGTTTCCCATCAAGTTGACTCAAGCGTACACGGTTTTCACAAAACAAAACAGTTTCGAAACAAGGGGTCAATATGGTGAAGGGGCACTTGCCTTGTTCCTGTGGATTTTGTTGCTCAGGTGTCTTGAAGTCTTGGTGTTGTAGCCCTTCGTAGATAGCTCCCTGAGCAGGTCCTTCTACTCATGATCATGCACATACGAGATTCACAGCAATCAAACATTATGCACAATCCTTACTTAAGATGCAATGGTGCATATGCATGCTAATCCTATGATGCTGTTTTTATTAGATCCGTCTGTAGTGTTCTTGCATGTTTTAATGGCTTGCATCGGGTTTTACGATGAACAAAGGTGTAAGGATCAAGTGTGGACGTGGTGATGATCTTCACCCAAGATCTAGATCAATTCCACCATTAAAAACCAATCAACACGTGATCTTTCCACATGAAAAGCATCTGCTCAAAGAAACAGATGCGAAGAAAACAGCGATGATGACGTAAGGTGGTAACGAAGACCTACCTCACTTCTCCTTGGTGTCAGGGCCTTCCTCCTAGCAAGACAGATCGTCGGCTCTCTTCTAGCGACGGCGAGCGTGTCAGGGCTCGTCGGCGGTCTCACCGGTGGTTGAACTCCAGTGAAGGGGTTAGCTCGGCGAGTTGGGAGCTAGGGCCTCTAAGTTGTCGACTTGGGAAGGTGTTACGACCAAGGGGTGTTTCGGGTTCTATTTATAACCGGAAAAAGAAGAGTCCTACTCCGATTGGATTTCAGATAAGAGTCCCATTCAATGTGTGTTGGATCTTAACAACTTATCTCCAATTGATTTTGTTGCAGTATTCAACGTGGAAGAATTCGTGTCGGTTTCCTCAGTATCGGGTACTCGCGTACAGGGGAAAACTGCTTAAGGATTTCGTCCTTCCGCAGGGATAAGCTCCAGAGGCTCCCGTGTCCAGCGGGGGCCAGGATTCCCTTTTCCTCAGAGGCGAGCTTTGGTTGTGTCGTGTGTCAGGCGGGCGACACCTTCCTCTTCCTCAGAGGTGAGCTCCGCGTGCCCCACGCGTCTGGCGGGCGGGACCTCCCTCTCCCTAAGAGGCGAGCTCCGCATGCGCCACGTGTCTGGTGGGTCGGGACCTCCTCTCTCTCCAGAGGCGAGTTCCACGTACGCCACGTGTTAGTGCCGGACCTCCCCTCTCTTTAGAGCTGAGCTTTGAGAGTGCCACGTGTCAGTCTGGACCTCCCCTCTCCTCAGAGGAGAGCTCCGAGAGTGCCACGTGTTCAGCAGCGTCGGACCTCCCTTCTGCTAGGAGATAAGCTCCGAGGTCGACACGTGTCAGGCAATGTCTTCTCATCGGAGGTGAGCTCCAAGGATGACATGTGTCCCGTAGTGTCGGACTTCCCTTCTCCTCGGAGGTGAGCTCCGAGGATGACACGTATCCAGCAGGACCGGACCTTTCGGAGGCGAGCTCCGAGGATGACACGTGTACAGCAGGACCGTACCTCTTGGAGGAAAGCTCCGAGAGCGACACGTGTCCCACGGGGTTGAGCCTTGCTTCTCTGAAGAGACTAGCTCCTAAGGCGACACGTGTCCCACGGGGCTGGACCTCGCTTTTCCGTAGCAACAAGCCCTAGAGGCAACACGTGTCCAGCGGGCCGGACCTCGCCCCCTCCCGCAGAGGCGAGCTCCTAGCCTGCCACATGGCCAACGGTGCCGGACCTCACCCCCTCCGCAGGGATGAGCTCCGAAGGCGCCATGTGGCCAGCAGGCCGCGGGAAGTGTCGACAGCGCTCCTCGGCGAACTAGATTTGGCTCTTTTCGGCTATCTTTCTAATTCTTTCTCCGTTTCTACTTCTTTTAAAATGTTCCTCTATATGAAATATGTATGCATGCATGGATACGAAATTGAGGGTGTTACATAATTGATGCTCTCACAGTTTCTGCAACATCAACCTCAAGTGTTCTTCATGTTCTTCATCACTTTTCGAATACACCATGATATTTTCTGTGAAAACCATGATGAACTTGTCCAAGTACTCCATGAAGACCTTATTCATGAGGTAAATAAAGTATGGGGGTGCATTTTTAACCCAAAAGACATAACGGTATACTCATACGAACCATACCGTGTTTGAAATTCAGTCTTGGGTATTTCGGAGGGCTTAATCTTCAGCTGGAAGTATCCCGACCGAAGATCAATCTTAGAGAAAATTTGGGCACCTTTCATTTGATCGAATAGGTCCTCTATACGGTACAGCGGGTATTTATTCTTTATCGTCACTTCGTTGAGAGACCTATAGTCCTTACACATCCTTTGGGTTCCATCTTTCTTGTCGACGAAGAGCACGTGGCTCCCCATGGTGACAAGCTTGGGCATATAAAATCCATTTGTAGCTGCTCCTGAATTTGCTTCTTGAGCTCAACTAATTCATTAGCAGGCATCCTATACGGCCTCTTCTCTATAGGTGCAGTTCCGGGTACTAAATCAATGGCAAATTCAATGTCCCGGACAGGTGGCATACCTGGAAGTTCTTCCGGGAACACATCTGAATATTCTTGAACCACCGAAATGCTGTCCAATGTCGCTTCTTCGATGTGGTTCAGCACTGCCTTCTCTGTTGCAGGTTGATCTGCCTTGAACTCGATACGGATACCGTGCTCACTTATGAACTATACAGTCCTCTTGGCACATTGAATCACTCCGTTGTACTTGCTTAACCAATCCATTCCAAGTATTATGTCAATCCCTTGGGAATCCAAGACAATAAGGTTGGCAAGAAAGTCTATCACCCTGATTTTACGGATAGAATTCAGAATTGAAAGAAGTGATTTATCAACTATATGCATCAAGGTGTATGAATTAAGTATCTTCTTTTATTAATTTCAGCCAATATGAGGATGTGAACACGTGCCGAAACATCTCACATCTCTCCACTATGTGTGGACGTGGACATTCGCCAAAGCGTCCCACAACTCACACTAAGCACACAAACCAAGCAATCATCACAAATATTTCAGCACACCACTCTTATTGAAGCTACTACGATCTAAACGTTCCTATTACAGCTTTATTGAATGGAAACCTAAACTTAAACGTGAGAACCGGTGCTGTTCTCGCCGTGTGATGGTGGCGGTCCATATATGGGCGCATGCCATGGTGAGTCGGCAGTCCATGTAGGGATAGATGACGCTGGTGCTCCATTTGCTCCTACGTTGGCACGAGTCTCCTCCTGCTTCTCCAGCAAATACAGCTTCTTGAAGAGGTAACGGATCTCTTCTTGTGCGCTTTCATAGCGGTTTCCTAACTCCACGAGCAACCTCTGAGACTTATCAAAAGCTTGTGGGTTGGAAAGAGCTCCTTCATGGGGTCCAATGATCTCCCTTGTACCACTCTTCCGATACGGCTGCAGCTCAAAAGTAGTGTTTTAAAGCTGCTCACGGAAGGCGTAGCACAGTCTGGTGAGTGCATCCTGTGCAGCATCATCGATAGCTTCTGCCCTTGTAGCTATCCATGTGGGTGTGAAGTGCCGAGTGACAACCCTACCGTTAGATAGGATGGTTACTTCTGCCTTCCACTCTTCTTGTCCGAGATGAGGGACTTTCTGGAGGAGATATTCCGGGTATAAGCTGCAGCAATCCAGAAATTCTTTGAGCTCCTTAGATATGTGTCCTCCTTCCATCCCGTCGGACGGAATTCTTGAACTGAACGGTTGACCCATTCATCACCTTCATCCTCGGTCTCAGCAGGGGGTGGCTCCTCTTCAGATTCATCTCCTTTCGACATAGCTTCATGAGGCTCCACGGGGTGTAAGCCCGCGTGAAAGTCCTCCTGAGGTGCGTACCAATGCCATTCTTGTGGATCATCTTCCATGTCGTCTTCGAATGGTTCCACCTCTTCCGGATCCTCTTCCTCATGCATAGAGCTATTGACTTCATCTTCATCTTGAGGTTCCATCTTCACCTCCTCCCAATATGGTCCATCAGACACCTCAATGGGGTTAAGTGCACTCCCACGTGGTGGTGGACAAGTCCTTATGCGTGCTGTGCTCCTAATCACCGGCATCTACAAATAAGACATGAGAAACTATAGAGAAGGAAGAAATAACTCCAAAACATCAGAAGCTATGAAGCAAGGAAACAGAAAGTGTGGCTGACCACAAGAAAAGAAGAAAAGAGGGTCTGAAAATAGCACTTTGTGGTGGCTGAATTGACAAGTAAAGTGCAGCAGCAAGCAATTTTCCAAAATAGCAGTGTAGAGAGGTGTTCCTATGTGTTTTAGAGTGTCCATTCTACCTAGTCTTGCGTCCTACGGTAAACGTGGCTCTGGTACCAATTTGTGACACCCGGTTTCAAAAATAGAACAAAGTGAATGCATATATGTGCCCAGGATGTTCATCACACATACACATGTACTCCACAAACTTAGTTCAGATTATAACCACCAATAAATAGTGTTTAAGTACTTTATTACAATGACTCAATATCTCACTCATGAATATCTAACTTATTCTTGCAGCGGAAGACTCTAAACAACGGCGGACAAATGACTAAAACAGCAGGCTCCAACTTCAACTCCACAGGCATGTTGACGGTAGTGCGCACGCCTAGTATTCCACATGTTCCTCGAAATACTTTTCTCCTGTAGCTGATGCATATGTGGGAATGCAAGGGTGAGTACATGTAGTACTCAGCAAGTGCGGGAAAAGTATGACATGTAGCTTATAACAAGGTAGGGAATAAAAAGGTTCATTGCAGCAAGCAAATTTTATTTCACAAACATGATAAAAACAGCAACTATTTCTAGGTGAGTTTAAATACCAACATAACCAAGTATTTCATCAACATTCTTTCATCATATTTCACCACTTATCAAGTCTCAACCAGCCAATAATCTTTCTCAAGTTCATCTCATACTTATAAATATTCATAACCATCTCATATTCATGTAACCGAAACCAAATTTATTGTCATGACCCAAAAGAGTCCCAAAACCAATCCCAATGACCATACCCAAATATCCATCCCATGTTTTGCCTCTAATCATGGAAGTTGGCAGGTGCTTGTGACCGGAAGTACGGCTATCATGATAGTTTTACACTCTGCAGAGGTGGCACCACTTTACCCACAAGTTTGTGATTTCTTCACCCGTCGGTGACTAGAGAGAACCTCCATTATACCAGTACACAACCGTCGGTTTATGGCCAAGAGATCACAGAATAGCCTTTACAAAGGGGCTACTAGGATGTACGGACCCACTGAGGTTTCACCGGCAGGCTCGAATCTCCATTCTCCCACCCACGGGCCCCCTCTTGTGCCATGCAGTTCCAAAGGCAGTCCCTCTAGACTCCCATTCCCCGCACCATCCAACGGTCCATAACAAGCTAGCAACACACCTAACTAGTCAGCTAAGCCGCACCCATATTTGGCCTTGTGGTGGCACTGTTTTCCTGGCATGTGCTCGCATGAACCGGTCCTTAGATCTACAGCAAGTAAACCACAATCTCATTCAGCAACATCCATGAACCCATCTTGCCTAGATCTCCCCAATTCCATGCTCTTTAACATCATCAAGTTCTCATAATGTTAAATCTTATTAGTGCAGTAGCTAACCATGTTTTAATTCAGCTTCTCGTATCCCGTAAATTAAGTGAAGCAAAAAGGAAAAACGACCATACCCGACTCATAATATTTCCCGGCGACAAGGATGGTTAACAAAACTAGTAAACTATTTTAATAGGGTGTTCCATCAAGTTGAATCAAGCATACGGGTTTTCGCAAACAAAACAGTTTCAAAACATGGGATCAATATGGTCAAGAGACACTTGCCTTGCTCCCGTGGTTTGTGTTGCTCAAGCGTCTCGAAGTCTTGGTGCTGTAGTTCCTCGTAGATGGCCTCTTGAGCTTGTCCTTCAACTTACGGCCATGCACATGCAAAATTTACAGCAATCAATCATCATGCACAAACATTACTCAAGATGCAATGGGGGTAGATGAATGCAAATCCTATAGTGCAGTTTTATAAAACCAGTTTGTAAGTGTTCTTGCATGTTTTAATGGGCTTTCATGGGGTTTTTTGATGAACAAGGGTGCTGGGATTAAGTGTGGATGTGGTAATGATCTTGTCACAAGATGTAGATCAATTCCACCGTTAAAAATCGATCAAAACATGATCTGTCCACACGCAAAAGTTTCTGCTCGAAGGGGGCAAAGGAAATGGATGCATAGAAACAGCGGCGACGTTGTAAGATGGGTAATGAAGACCTACCTCACTTCCTCCTTCTGACAGGGCCTTCCTCCTAACAACGGCATGCGACGGACCGAGATCCATATGCCCAGGATCTCAGAGGGTGGTGACGCACGATGCAAGACCTGACAGCACACACCATAAGGAAACCATTGTATTATATTGAAAACAAAACTGAATATGTACAAAGGTAGTACAAAACTTCAGTTTTACAACTAATTACAGAGTTCTACAGAGGAAGATAATTTGTACAACTCACGCCCATCTAACTAGCAAAAGTCAGTTGCCGGCCCTACAAACAACCCACACTACCTCCACTCATCAGCTCAGCGTGGCGTCTACGGCTCCCACTCAGCTGTGGTCCCCGATGGGGGGTAGCCCTTGACGGTGGACTCGTACACCGAGTCTGTGGGGTACTCCTCACCTGCAAACACTCGTAGCAGCTACTGTGAGCACGATGGCTCAGCAAGGCTTAACCGACTCACCTACACAGGAAACTCTAAATGCAGATCATAACGAAGATAGGATGGTAAAAAAATGCAGAAAACAGACACGCATACAAGTGCTACCTTAGTTCATCTTTTAGCCACAAATTAACGGTTCAGGAATCTGAAATTTAGTGAGCAATATTTGGTGGCACACATGTAGCAATACAAGTTATTCATAACAGCAATATTGAATCACATCATTCCATATGTTAACCTACGTCACGACTCAGTGACCAAGTGGTACTCATCACCGCGAGGGATGGCGAATCGACTCGATATACAACTGCAGGGATACCTGAAGAGCACGTCACGTATGCCCACCCATGGAGCTGCACAGCACGCTCACTCGATGTCGTACGGGACAACCTTTCACCAAACAGCCCAAACGTCGAACCGGTCGCACCCAAATGGGCAGGAGGTTCCCTATACGGAGCATCTCTCTTTGCCCGTTAGAGGATTTCCACCTTGCTGCCCTCAACCTACACCTATAAATCGGTGCGTTATGACTCGATGCCCGTAGGTATAGGTTACATCAGTTTATCAGGGCCCATATATCCGATATGCCTTCGGTACATTCAAACTTGATCAGCATGGGCCGCACATGGATCGGTCCTCAATCAACACGGACAGGGCTGCGCCCACAAGACTTCCTCTTGCTGCGCCCTAGCCCCTGCCTAGTCTCATTTTTGTACTAAAGTGATCTCACATCACTCGAACCAATCCGGTGTGTCCTGAAGCCTATACTCACGAGTAGATTCTAACTACTCGACTTGTACCGAAGTCTATACACATTAAGCAGAGCATAAACTACTCGAGGACTTAGACACTACCCTCACTCTTGTTGGAATGATCTGGCTATGCATTTGAGTTTTCAACCATCCTACACCTAATGCACATACATTCCTCAAGCTAAATGCGTATATAAAGCAAAACTTTATAAACTTTATTAAATGCAAACCGGGGCTTGTCTTGTTGCTGCTGGTCGGGGATTAGGGTCTTGTCCGGAAGGAGGAAGACCAACACTTCCGGGGTCTCCTCGCCTTCAGAGACTACACGTGAGCAATGTACGATATGTCAATTTAAATGCAATATGTTGAATTTTGTATGTAAAGACAATAACTCTAGCTAGTTTCATGTCATTTAAAGAATCCTAGAGAAAGTTATGCCCTAATTATGGTTTGAGAAATCTGAAAAATGTTTCTGTAAATTTTTCTATTTTTTAGGGCAGTTCATTTAATCACACCATTAGGGGGACTAAATGAACTTGGATGGATCTGAAATTTTTCATGTGACTCAAGGATTTTCAAATGAATATCCTAGCCAAATTTCAGAATTTTCCATAAAAGAATTTTCCAGATAAAATTCCCAACACTTTATATTTTAGGGAATTAATTCTGGAAAAAGAATAAGTTTCATGAGCTGAAACTTGTTTTACTGGATATTACTCAAAAAGATGAATCCAAAAAAATTTGGTTCACTAAATTTGGACACTTCTACACAAAGTTATGAATTTTTAAAGTTTGGACTAATTCCTGAATTATTTTCCTAAAGGAAATCTCCTGCCGCGCCTTAACAGTGACTGACTGCAGGGCCCGTGTGTTTAAATTAAACTAACAGCGCGCACTTAGCGCGGTGGCTAACACATGGGGCCGCGCCCTTCGTCTACCTCGCGTCGCAGCCGCCCCAAGCCGCCGGAGCTCTGGTGAGGTCGGTGTTCCCAGCGACCTAGCTCGCCGGAGAAGGTGAAACTCGACGCCCCCGCGTAACTTTGGATGCTGAACACGCTCAACACCATGCTTCCACCGGCTAACCGCCGTAGCTCGCTGGCGATGAGCGCTATATCCCTGTGCAACTTCGGCAATGCGCTCCCGTCCTTCCGACCACCCCCTTTGCGCGCTAATCGCGTCACCACGTCCAGGGAAGCCTCAGGAAGCTTGGCATGACCTCAGTTGGGACCCAAACAGCTGGCAAACTGGACCTCACCGGCGACCCTCCCTTCCGCCGGACTGTTTATCGGTGAAACTAAGGTTCGGGTGGTTTTTCTTGCGGGTTCCTGCTCGAGAAGAAGCGCAAGGATGTCTAGAGCGTGTGTGTGCTGCAGCTCGACCGGCGGTTGCCTCTGTGCAATGAATTTTGCCGTCGACCGGTTGCTAACAAAAAGGTACACTGTCGAGGGAAACTCAAAATTCTTGCTCTACACCGCATGAAACGGCAAATGGTTTCCTCCTACAGCTTCCTCACAAGCAGGCGCATCTTTTCTTCTCTGGTGGCGGTGCGTGAAGCAGCCAGGATCGGCCGGTCGCCGGGGAGCAGAGAGCGGCGAGGGGAAGTTTGGTTGCGGGAGCCACGAGTGGGGTGTGTGAGCGTCGGTTCAGCTGGGGCACGACGAAAATGACCGAGCAGTGTGTCGTGCTGTTGCCGTGAATCGTGGTTTTCACCGTGCGGTGGCCTCTCTGTCGGTGAGCTGCCTGCACGCGGCGCTCGATGGTTGCCAGCATGAGTTTCTCTTGGGTTGAGTCGGTTCTGTGATTTTTCCCTCACTGACCAATTTGTCCCACCTCTCCTCTCTAATTTTTTTCCCTTCTTTGCTGCAAATATCTCAGCTACTCACACTTAAATGGTAGACTTAGCCACAAAGTCAATAGATGAATTTGAAATTGGTTTAGCTAATTTTGCTTCCCATTCGAATTTGAAATTCAAATTCAGTTTTGAGTTAATGCAAATTTATCTCCCGACAAGATGAACTCCAATGAGGATGAAAATTGGTGGACTAACTCAGAAAAATGTGCTGAGTTTGAATATGAAGTCAACTTTTGAATCCAAGTGATGAAATTAGCTGAAATTTGAATTCGCATTGTGCCTTAAACTGATTTGGGTTTGCATGAAGCTTGGCATGAGCACCCCTAATAATGTTTAGGGCCTCATGGTAAACTCATCCTCTTATGTTTATGTGTGTGAGCTCCTACTTTTTGAGATATGGGTTTTCCTCTAATCACCCTCTTGATGGTGTTTACTTGCTCTTCATAAATGTTCATAAACTATCCATCAAATGAGCTGTGTTGTGGTGATGTGATGAACATTTTATCAAGTCAATTCTTGGGCTTTTAAATCCCTCCCCCCTTAAAAGAATGGCTGTAAAGGCCTCAGTTGTGACACATTCAAAGTGTTCATTACTACACACACACACTTCATTTAAAGAAAGATGATAAACACATTTGAAGAGCAAGTAACCATTATCAACATGCTCATTAGAAAATAAACTCACAAAATGCAAAAGTGGTTTTTTCGACATGCATCATCTAGGGGCTGGGCATATGAAAACTCCTACACCTTGCTAGGAATGTCCATGCCAAGTTTCACCCAAATTCAAAACCTTTTTGAGGTCCTTTTGGGTATAGCATGAAAGAGGGTAGTTTGAACCCAAATTCAAATTCAAACTCTTTTTATCCCATGACTTCAAAAGTGGGAGGCATATTCTTACTCAGCACATTTTTGTGAGATCACACACCAATTTTCACTCCATTTGGAGTTGATCTTGACATGAGCTAAGTGTAGCAAATTCAAACTTTATTTGAATTTCAAACTGAACATGTGCTGAAATTTAGTCAAACCAAACCAAATTTGAATTCTAACCAATTCAAATGGCTCAGGGGTGAATAATTCAAATCACCATGGGCATTGTGGGGATTTCTGTTTACAACAGTAATATGGAGTTAAGTTCAGAGGTTAAAAGGAAAATGGGACCCACATGTCAGCCACTGGAGAGAATTCAACCGACTGAAGACTCAACCCGGTTACTCGCGCCTGACCGAGCTGCCGCCACGGTGAAGAAACAGCGAGGACAGCAGCTGCTTGCTGCCCTAGGCCGATGATCCGCCTCTCAGGGCCCTTATCTACGCGCCCGAGCGGTCGCAGGGGGTTTTCACCGCTGCCCCGACGCATCCCCGTCCAGAAAACTGAAGCTCCTCGCTGCCCGGCTGAACTCTCGGTCCCTCATCGCCCGGCCGATCTAGTGATCCTCCGGGCGATCTGAGACCAGCACCAGGTGCGCCAAGCCCTCTTCGACACCCTCGCGTCGGTTCCAGGCTCGGAGCAGTCCTTTCAAAGCTCCACCGCGACAATCTTTCCTCTGCCGGTTCAGCTCGAGCCACCACCACGGGAACAATCCGTCCGGCCACCAAAGAACACCGTACACCGAGCTGTGAACAGCAAAAAGGTTCGCCTTCAGTCCCTCTTTCATCCCCGCAAGCTCCGGCGGCGTGACAGAGACTGCTCACGCCGGAATTTCATGTTTTCGCGACGGGGTGCAAAAGTGGAGTCTGAACCGATCCACAAAATTTGTAATACACACTGCACCACTCATCCTCTCATGGAGGGGATCACTTCTAGGTGTCCGTACGAGTCCATAGGAGCAGGAACCACGAAGAACCGTAGAGGGAAACCGCTGTTCTTCGAGTTTTAGTAAAAGCCCCGATTTCCATCCTAGGTCGCACGATGACAGCCCAACACAGTCCTTTCCGAGCTCCGTGGAGCTCATGTTGACCTTTCCTAAGGTCCACTGATGCTTCCCGACCGTTTTCTCGATCGATTGGGGTACTAGGGAGGTCGGTCGACACGGCCGAAGTCCTTCCGAGGCTGCCGCTTGTCGCCGACCAAGTGCCGGCCATTTTCATGACGAAATGAGCCCGGAATCATGGTCCCCGAGTGGAAGTAGGCAGGGGCGTCCAGAATCAGGAAGTTTGGCGCACCACATAGGCTGCCGGCGAGCTCCCCGGCGAGATGTTGCGGCGGCAGAGCGTGGGCGGCGAGAGGTAGACGAAGGGGTAAGTCCTGGCTGTCAGCGGCCCGTATTTTAAATCGGGATCAGTCTACGGCTCAGATCCAGTATGCTGGTGCGCAAAAACTACGTGGACCCCGGTGTGCCATTGCCTCAGCACCCGACACGTGTACCATGGACCCACCGGCAGATTTAAACTTTTTCCCGATTTTCAGATTTCATTCAAACTTCAAATCCTCATAACTTGGGCTAGGAAACTCCAAATCGAGTGAACCAAATTTTGTTGGATTCAGCTCTCGGAGTACTTTCCAACAAATCAAGTTTCACTTCATGAAAATCTTTATTTTCCAGAATTAATTCCTCAAAATTTAAACTCTTTGGAATTTTAACTGGAGAATCCTTTGAAGGAAAATTCTGAAATTTCGCAGGGATGTTCACCAAAATATCTCTGAACTACCATAAAAATTTCAGATCCATTTGAGCTCATTTGATCCACCTAATGGTGTGATTAATGAAACTGTTCCAGAGAAAATAGAAAATGTTCAGAAACATTTTCAGAATTTCTCTGAAATTGTTTACCTCATATATTTAGTTAGGAACCTTCAAATTAAGTGAGACCAACTCCAATAGAACCATCTGAAAATCTAGTTTCCAGAAAGTCATGGCTTGTTCCATGAAAATCCCTAGACCACCCTAAGAGTTACAATTAAGGTCAAGGACATAATTAATTGTGGAGGGCTCAAATGAGCTTTGCTGCAACTAAAACTTGGCCAAGTCTCTGCTTAGGTTGTAACCAAGCCACAGTAAAAGTTTCACAGTCATTGGGTCTGTCTAGTAAGACTTATAATCTTCACAAGTTCAATTCAATTCAAATGCATTTAAATTGATACATATACTTGTATATCATGTGTCTCTAAGGTCGAGGAGGAACCCGAAGTCCTAGACTTCGTTACTCCGGAAGAGCAGCTAGCCTACGACCAGGAGCAGCAAGGCAAGATCCGGTTTGCATTAACCTTTTTAAAATTTTTTATTGTTTTGAGCACTTACTTGAGTATCAATATTTCTTGCACTGAAGTCTTGTTTGAAGACCCAATTGCATAGCCAAGAAAACCATGGATTGGGATTAGGCTTGCAAACCCCGTTAGCTACTGCAATGCTAAGATAGTGTAGGATTCAGTACAAGTCGAGTAGTTGGAACTGCTCACGAGCATAGGCTAGAGGCACTCGACTCGGGTAGAGATAGCACATGATACACATGGCAAGAAAAATCAGACCGAGCGGAGAGTAAGGGCAGCAGGACTTTGGGGCCTGTGTGCTATAGCTCCTCTTGTGTCGATTGAGGACCGAGCCGTGTGCGGGCCTCTTGAACAAGGTAGAACAGTACCGAAGACCTACCGGCTATATGGGAACAAGGAAACTGATGTAACTCGGGTAGCTGGGTATTGAGGCATTACCCGTCCTTCAGAGGGTAGGTCGAGAGCTCGAGGTGTAAATCGGATGGCGGCACTGAGATGCGCATGCAGAGACCTCTTGCTCGGGACGATGGGACCGGTTCAATATTTGGCTGACAGGTGAAAGGTGGTTGCGTATGACGTCCGTGATGGTTGCTGTAGGCAACATCGAGTACGGGCGTATGTGACGGGTTATTCAGGTAACCCTGCAGGTGTAAATCGATTATAATCGCCGGCCCTCGCGGTCAGTGAGTACCAACACTTGTTCACTGTACCATGACGTAGAAAGAACAGGCTAGTCACATGTTAAAATGTTGCTGATTGAAATATGGACATTGCTTGTTAATGATTTGTTGTAGTTTAGAGCTAATTAAAGTTCCTTTTAACTTTGGGCAAAGTACATGAGAGAAATGTGTTTCTTGTTTGATTGCGGCTCTCTCATGTGCCTTAGGTAAGGTTCTCTACCACCTGCTGCTAAAACTTGAAAGTAAGGTTCCAATAATTAGGTGAGTCCTTTGCAAATTGTTTTAGCTCCTGCACCTATCACCCCTCATGTAGAAGTTCCATGTTTGGGAGAGACGGGTCAGTCTTGCTGAGCCTTTGTGCTCACTGATTGTGTTTGAAGCTTTTTCAGGGTTCTATGAGGAAGGGACTCCCGAGGAGGAGACGGAACCCCAGAAGGGGAACCCCGTCGAGTGGGAGTCGTGCACGCCACCGTGTTAGTGTGCGTGTGTGCTAGCAAGGTTATGTTCACGGGCTGAACATGAACTTGATGCGTAGTCTACGCCCGTGAGTGTAGACTGAACATATTTTGATGTAAAAATGTTCAGAGACCTGTTTCTATAATAACTTTGCTTCCGCTTTGTACATTTGATGTGTGTTACTCAGTGCTGTGCAACGCAGCACCCCTCAGCGTGATCCTGGCTAGACAAGATTGTGGGGTCATGTCAGTTACCATGTATCAGAGCTCGCTTGAGGTTTAACGTACTACAAAGGTCATCTTTTCTCAAAAATCCAGTGAGGAACGAGTTAGTAGCTCATATAAGGATGTTATTAGTGTATAGAAGGTGGCATACTAGCCTATTTTATTATGTAGGAAAATCGTGCATCTCGGGACATTTATGTCTTGGGGGTGCACGTAAGCGCTGTCCACCAGTGCGCACAAGCTGAAGGGTGGAGCCCCACGGGTGGCAGGTAACCCGACCCGCTTTAATATCCTCTACGACTCTTCATGTCGTTTGGTGTATTCGAGCAACGTCTTTCCCAGGCGTGCGTGGTGCAATTTGGGAGACCTCGTCAAGTGGTCGGTAATATGAACACGTAGCTCAAGGCGTGTTTGGCTTGAGAACATCCGGACGAGTGATGACGGCCGGGTGTACGAACTGTATGGATACCGGGCTCGGTGTGCAGCCGAGTATGACGATTGTGTGAGTTATCTGCAGGTAGCCTAATCACGAAACGGTAGATGTGTAGAATTCGTGTGCGAGTGACGCTTAGTACCACTGAACTAAAGAAGCCGGCTAAGTCCGGTATAGGTTTTTCTTTGTGAGGACGTAGTACCGACATGATCTGGTGACGCATCGATGTCACACTCCACTAAATGAACAACTTCATTATAAAACTTGAAAATGTTAATCCAAAGCATTAAAACTTGATGTAACTCCTTCCCTTAATCAGGATATTCAAAGTTAACAAGTTTTCAACTCAGGCTATTAAGGACCGGGTCCCCTGTTTTGAGCTGAATTAAGGCTGAAGTTAAATAGGGGTTAGAGGTTGAGTTCTTTCGAGTTTGGGGTCATATGATACATTTCTGGAAAGATTTGGAATAGCTTTACAACCTTTCTGTTGAGGTCCAAAGGTGTTTCATCCCTTAACCAATCGAAAAATGCAGTAGAGTTGAAACTGTTCAGAAAACAGGGCAGAGCAAACACTCTCTGTAACTCTCTGTAAATTAAGCATAACTTCCTGCATAAAAATCCAAAAAAATAGAAAATGAGGTAGTTCTGGAAATATTATGAGATGGGTTACAAACCAGTACCTAAATCAGGGAGTAGAATTAACTGGAATTCTTGGATCAAACCAGTACCTAAAGCAGGGAGGTGCTGTCCAATGTTCTCCAGAAATTCTGTTAACTTTGGCATCTCATAACTTTTGAAACAAGACATATCTTGGGCCAAGAAAATACTTTCTGGAAAGCTATTGAAGTTAGCTTTAACTTTGATGTTGAGCTCCAGAATTGGTTTTTCCTTTAGCATGGCCTAAATCAGGTTTAAATGGAAACTGGTCAGGGCTGTCAGGTTGGACAGCAGATCAGTAGTCAAATTTGTTTAAATTTGAACTATATTTCCATGTTTTATGGGTTCAATGACATGTTTTATGTTATAACTCAATGGTTTACTGTTCAAATAAATATTTGACATTTCTCAAATATATTTTTACAGATCACAGCGGATAAACAGTTCGAGAACGGGTGAGACGGGCGCGGTACCGACTGAGACAGGGCTCAGCTCTGATACCACGCTGATGCGGCCCTCTCAGCTGAGACAGGCCACTCGCCCCGGAATCGCATTGGGTGGTGCCGTGTTGTGCGGCACCCAACAGCACACATATGAGGAGCAATGTATTACATAAAACAACCGCGGAAGCTTACAAGTTTTTCTTTGTAAGTACTTTACATCAAGTAACTACAGCGGAAGTCTATATCAACTCACGTAGAATAACTAAGAGCACTCGAGATGAAGTCCAGCCCACGGACTCCTCTCGCTAGCAACACGAAGACAACAGCAGCGGCTGGGTTCTCCCTGTGTTAAACGACTCGGAAGTCTCCGAGTCTCACCGGACAACCTTCTTTTCAGCATCGATGTTAACCTGCAAAACCACTTATATAGAAAGCGTGAGCACATAGGCTCAGCAAGTCTGACCCGTCTCTCCTAAACAAGAAACTCTACATGCACGACGGTAACAATTGGGTCTGCTAGATTTGCATAAAGGACTCGCCTAAAGTTGATCCTTGACTTTCAGAATTTTAAGCCTCATTGTGCGGACCTTGAGCCGAAAAGCATCGCAACTCCACAATCAAACAAGAAACGCTTTGTTGCGATGCTCCTTGCACAAAGTAAAAGTAAACTTTAATGAGCCTATCTCTAATTCAATCATGGTTGCAATACAAGTTATAGCACAGCCTTATCAAGTTCAAAGATAAATAATTCCAATTGTTACTATGTCAAGATGCAGTGGGCAAGTATGCTCATATAACCGTGAGTGACGGTGATTCGAATCAGTACACGCCCGGAGTACACGACACATACACCCGTACTCCGAGTTGCCGGCAGCAACCTCGACTGACGTTGTACGCGACCACCTTTCCCAAGATCTTCCACATTGGACGCGTCCAACTGCCCCGAGTACGCAAGCTCCCTCAAGATACATACCCGCTGTGATATGTTCTTGAGCGAGGTACCTCCTGCTACCCAGACGCCGAAAGCCTAAGGCAGTTGGAAAAGTTCCACTATGGATCTCCCAAGGTACATCGGTTTCCTGGGTCCCATATAGCCAGTATGCGCCCGGTACACAACTCAAACTTGTCCAACAGGGCCAAGCATGGACGGGCCTTAACCGACACAGGCAGGGCTATGCACGCACGGCCTGCAACCTGCTGCATCTAAACCTCCTAGCCCGGTCTCCGTTTATTATGTGTCAACTTTCCTCATCTTCTCTAAATTGGACCCGTTCCAAGTACACCAGCACTAAACTCGCGAGTAGATTCCAACTACTCGTCTTCTACCGGACCTTTCCTACTAACATTAGCGTAGCCAAATCACCTCGAGGAGTTGCTATTCTACCCTTTCTCTCTTAGGTGTTTCTGGTCATGCAAGTGGGGTTTTCAATTTCATCTAGACGTAATGCAATCAACGATGCAAAGCTGTGATCTCTACAAATGAAAATGCTTTATCAAACGGTTCAAATGCAAACCGGGGCTTGCCTGTTTTGCAGGTGACTAAGGTTACAATCAGTTAGTGACGATCACTTGGAGCTTGATCACTTGTTTTCCTCCCTCCTTGATCTTCACTTCAAGTCCTTCTCACCTTCTTCGCGTATATGCTACACGATATGATCATGCATATGTATTTAATTGAAAAGCTTTTGCTAATAAGATCTAATGACAGTTTTAAAACTTGAACTCTGTTTAAGAATTTAAAATGACACTGGTGCTAGTGGTTTGGGTTGGGCTTAAACACTAAGATCAAATATTAAGTGTTTTTCCCACTTAAGTGTTGATCACCTTAAGAGATCACACATGACAGTGGTGATCTAGAGCTCTAATGGAGCTGAGAATTTTCATGTCAGTTCCTTGTCACAAGAAAGTCCTCTGGACCAAAATTTAGCACTTTTCATGGAGTGGTTTATTCAGAACAATTCTCTAAGTGTTTAATCAAAGATGAATTAATTCTGAGTTAACACCCATGTTCATGTCCAACTCAGTGAACAACAATTTCAATTATAGTTCTTAGAGTCTACATGAATTTTCCTAGGATTTTTGGAGCTAAGAATTTCACAGAACTGAATTTACAAGTTTTGGAAATTCTCTGAAAATGTTTCTGTATTCATTTGAATACAGGAACTTATAATCTGAATTACCCTGCTCAATTCAACTCCAAATGAGCTGAAACTTTTACAGGAGTATAATAACACCCTAAAGAATATTCTGGCAAAATCTGAGGATTTTTGGATAAATCAAACTCCCTATAAAATTCTTTTGCTGAAAAGCTTTAATGAATTTTCCAGAATTAAATAAAGACTTTCATACAAATTGGGTTGCATATTTGGATAGAGTTTGTCAATCTGAATCTAATCCAATTTGAATCACTAAATTTGGAGGTTCCTAGCAAAAGTTATGCTCTTCTAAAGTTTGGGGAAAAATCTGGAATTTGAATAAATCCGGGAAAAAGTTTAAACCTGACTGTGGGACCAGGGACACGTGTCTGC
Organism: Neostapfia colusana; assembly: GCA_030760725.1. Classification (NCBI taxonomy): domain Eukaryota; kingdom Viridiplantae; phylum Streptophyta; class Magnoliopsida; order Poales; family Poaceae; genus Neostapfia; species Neostapfia colusana. Next base: position 68,382,112 of record JASWHV010000013.1, on the reverse strand, counting down.
TGCCGGGAGCGTGCCGCACGGGCTACAGAATTGTTTCCCGTGCTGTCACAGCCGATTCCGCGCCACAGAGTATCCGGCCCACTGTTTCCGTGTGACTGACGTGTGGGGCCGGTAGCTCCTTCGTCCACCTCCCGCCCCCGCGCTTCTGCGCCACCAGGCTCGCCGGAGTTCGCCGGTTTTCGTCGCTCCGACCAACTCCCGAGCTGTTACTCGCTGCCAGACCCTATTTTAACCCGAGGAACACGATGGTGTGGCTTCTACAGACCGGCAAAGTTCCTAAACCACCCCGCACCGGTGCAGCGGCCCTGAGGGTGTCCGGCAACGTTGCCCCGATGCTCTAGCCCGCCAGAAGTCCCCTGGGAAGGTTCTACAGCACCAGTGGAGGTTTGCCCTGCTCGGCATGTCCGCATATGGGCTCGGAAACGGCTCCAACCTAGGGTTCATCGTGCACCCGATGCCCCTTATTGTGGTAGCCGTCGGAAAAGCTTGAAACAAGCCGTCTACCATGGGTTTCGTGCGACGCTTTGTGAAGAAGAAAAGTTGCTACACCAGTCTAGGTTCTGTGTGCGAAATTTGTAGAGCTCTAAATGAATATAACTCAAGAATTTCATGGATTCGTACCCGCGGTCAGTTTTCCCCGGCCGGAGAAGATTTCCGAAATTCATCGTCCAGAGGCGAAGACAAGCTCTGTGCTTCGGGTGGAAGCTGCACGGAGCTCCTGCATGACCCAGCATGGCCTTGCTTGGTCATGACAAGCTCTGGAGGAGGCTGTCCACGGGAGCACGTTGTCGCCGTTGTGTGATGGCCGCCACGGAAACTGGTTGAACTTGGTGTGGAGAGCACGAATTCCTTCGGTGATGGCGCGAGGAGGTCGTGGAGGGTTCTGTTGTGTGGTTTTGACGATCAGCTGGCGGTTGCACGCGAGCTGGGCGGTGGGCGACCGGATTGCTCGACCGTCGGCCGCTCTGTCCTGTCTCTCGCGTGAGGAGAAGGAAAACAACGCCCGGTCCTCGGTGATAAGGCGAACGGGAGGTCGGGAGAGGGTATAGATGTCCGGTGCAGCCCTCCAGCGCGATAAAACCCAGCAGGAGCTGGCCGCCGGCTGGCCCTCGGTGTCGAGCGGAGGGAAGGCGGCTTCGGCCGTTGCTTCGCGTGGGAGTAAATCAAATGAAGACTGTGCACTGAAGATCTTTTGCAATTTCAGTGCTCCCAATGACATGTGGCTCCCACATGTCAGTCCTCCTTATCCCCTCTAAAATATCTCCCCAATTTGAATATTGATGGAATTCAGTTGTGGAAGTTTAAATCTGATATGGATTTGTATAATTGGGCAAGTTTCATCCAAATTCAAACATGCATTTGAATTCTTTGTCATTTAAAGTCCATTTTGGAAAATGGGTTGCAAATCATTTTCATAAATTCTGAAACTTTGCACACCCCCTAATCTGGACCCAAGGAATTCAAATATGAATTTTTATTTTTATTTTGGCTGCTGTAAATGAGATTTTCAGCACAACAGTTTTGAATTCCATTATGTTGTTCTCATTTGAATTTTTGTTTGAACAAATTGTTCCAAATCTGATTTTCGTTTTGTCACACATATGGGAACTTCCCATCTTTGTTTTAGACCCCTCTAGGGTTCCAAGTTCTCAAATAAACATTTGACTTGTGTGAAGAAAACCCTCATGTGGGTTATCACATGTGGGGAAAAGTTTTAACAAGTCCCAAAGTTCACTCATATGAAACAAAACTTTGCAAACAAGTGTTTCTTTGTATTCATAATTTTGGGACCTTTACATTCCTCCCCCCTTAAAAGGAATCTCATCCCGAGATTCAAAAGAAGAACGAGGTGGGAGGTAATTACAGGGTTTATGACAAAAGCTCCGGATAGTTCTTGCGGATGTAATCTTCGGTTTCCCACGTCGCCTCTTCCGGGGTATGATTACTCCACAGGACTTTGTAAAATTTCAAGGTCCGGTTCCTGGTGGTCCGGGTCTTTTCGTCGATAATCTGTACAGGTCGCTCGACATAGGTGAGATCCGGCTTCAACTCGTCGATGTCTTCGGTGCGGATGGCAACGGTAAACTTGAGACATTTCCGCAGCTGGGACACGTGGAATATGTCATGAATACCGGCAAGGCTTGCCGGTAGTTCCAGCCGGTAGGCTACAGTTCCGCACTTTTCCGTGATAGTAAATGGACTGATGAATCTGGGAGAAAGTTTCCCCTTGACACCGAACCGATGAATTCCCTTCATCGGAGACACACGAAGATACACGTGCTCTCCGACTTCGAAATGCAGCGGTCGACGTCTCTGGTCCCCGTAGCTCTTTTGACTATTGGGCAGCTTTGAGGTTCTCTTGTATTATCCGAACTTTCTCTTCAGCTTCATTGACAATATCAACCCCGAATGTTACTCGTTCACCGGATTCGCACCAGTTCAATGGTGTACGGCACTTCCAGCCATATAGAGCTTCATATGGTGTCATTTTGATGCTCGTCTGATATCCATTGTTGTACGAGAACTCCGCCAGTGGTAAGTGATCATCCCAACTCTTACCGTGGTGGATGGCACATGCCCTTAGCATATCTTCCAGTATTTGATTCACCCTCTCAGTTTGCCCATCGGTTTGAGGGTGATATGCAGATCTTCTAATCAACTTTGCCCCAAGAATGCGTGTAGCTGTTCCCAGAAACAGGCTACAAACAGCGATCCTCTATCTGTCACAATGGTGCGGGGAACTCCATGTAAGCACAAGATCCGTGCTATGTACAGCTCCGCATACTGCTTTGCATTGTACCTAGTATGCACAGGGATGAAATGTGCTGATTTGGTTAACCGGTCCACAATTACCCAAATCGAATCATGGTTGTGGGAGGTCATCGGCAGCCCGACAATGAAATCCATACTCAAGTCTTCCCACTTCCATGCCGGTATTTGCAGTGGCTGCAACAGGCCTGACTTCTTCATATGGTCGGCCTTGACTCTTTGACACGTATCACACTCTGAAACGTACTTTGCAACTTCACGTTTCGTACGTGTCCACCAAAACTTCTTCCGGAGGTCTTGGTACATTTTATTACTGTCCGGATGAATGGAAAACTTGGACAAATGAGCTTCATCTAAAATTTTCTTCCGTAGTCCCATATCCCGGGGTACTACAATCCGGTCGTTGAACCACAAGGTACCTTCATCGTCCTTCCGGAAGCACTTCATTTCTCCGTTGTCTATCCTCCGCCGTATGTGAAACATACCCTTGTCTTTTCGTTGAGCTTTCATGATCTCCTCTCGATAGTAGGAATGAGAGGGAGATTGTAGAGAGCTCCATACGGGATGACACGGAGGCTTGGTTCTTCATCATCCATTTCAGCAATAGTTAGGTGATGGATATGCGCCTTACGACTGAGCGCATAGGCGACCACATTCGCCTTTCCTGGATGATAATGAATCTCAAGTTCATAATCTTTAATGAGCTCTAGCCATCTTCGTTGCCTCATGTTCAATTCTTTCTGAGTGAAGATGTACTTCAAGCTCTTGTGGTCGGTGTAGAGGTGTACAAGATTTCCGAGCAAGTAATGCCTCCACATCTTCAAAGCAAGGACCACGGCAGCTAACTCAAGATCATGAGTTGGATAATGCTGCTCGTGATTTCTGAGTTGACAAGATCCATAAGCGACCACTCGTCTTTCTTGCATCAGCACGCAGCCAAGACCGATGCCAGATGCATTGCAATAAACATCGAATGGCTTTGTCGTATCCGGCTGAGCAAGAACTGGGGCTGTTGTGAGATGCTTCACTAAGGTCTTGAAAGTTTGTTCACACGCAGCACCCCACACAAATCTGGTATTCTTCTTTAATAAATCCGTCATCGGTTTAGCAATCTTTGAAAAATTCAGAATAAACCTCCGGTAGTAACCCGCTAAAGCAAGGAAGCTTCGAATTTCATGCACTGACTTTGGTGACTCCCATTTCTGTACTTGGATAATCTTACTCGGATCTACAGCGATGCCCTCCGCTGAAATGATGTGTCCAAGAAAAGGTACTTGATTAATCCAGAATTCACACTTGCTGAATTTTGCATAGAGCTGATGATCTCGCAATCTTTGTAGCACAATATGCAGATGTTCAGCATGTTCTTCCTCTGACTTGGAGTACACCAAGATATCGTGGATGAAGATAACGACGAATTTATCCAACTCCGGCATGAACACTGAATTCATCAGGTACATAAAGTGTGCCGGGGCATTGGTCAAACCAAAAGACATAACGAGATACTCATACAGCCCGTATCTCGTTGAGAATGCCCTCTTCGGAATATCTTCTGCCCGGATTTTAATCTGATGATATCCGGACCGAAGATCCATCTTCGAAAATACCTTCGCACCCACTAATCGATCGAAGAGCATATCAATGCGAGGTAGTGGATACTTGTTCTTGATGGTAACGGCGTTCAAAGGACGATAACCAACACAAAGCCGTAGTGTTTCGTCCTTCTTTTTGACAAACAACGCTGAACAACCCCAAGGTGACGAACTCGGTCGTATAAAGCCCTTGCTCATAAGGTCATTCAGCTATGTCTTCAATTCTTCCAGTTCATTGGGTGCCATCTTGTACGGCCGTCGTGATATCGGTGTTGTTCCTGGTATAAGTTCAATCCTGAACTCAACGTCTCGTTCGGGCGGCATGCCCGGTAAATCATCGGGAAACACATCCGGATACTCACGTACCACCGGAATATCCTCTATCTTGACAGCTTCCGTGTGGTTCACTGTTGCAATCTGCTGCCGTCTGGTGCCCAGAATTAATATATGAAGACCGTGCTTTGGGGAGTTGAGCTCAACGGTCCTGGAGCTGATGTTAAGAACCGCTCTGTGGTAATTCAACCACGACATCCCCAAAATGATGTTGATCTTCAGACCTTCAAGAATAATGAGGGTCGTAGGATATATTTTACCCCCCAAACAAAGAGGTGCTCAGGAGACAACCTCGCTTGCGGTACTGCTGCCCCCGGCCGAAGATATGAGGTATTGCCTCTTTGTATAAACTGTTTGGAGCTGATGTTGAGCTACAAAGGATTGGCTAATGAAGTTGTGTGTGGCACCGGAATCAAAGAGAACTAAAACCGGTAGCTGATTCAGAGAAAACATCCCTGCTAAAGCGGCTTCTCCCTCTGGAACATCACCAATCACCGTATAGTGAATATTGCCCCTTATCGGCCCTCCTATCTGTAGATTAAGATACGGGTCATATTGTTGTAAATATGATGACCCGTATACTTGAATTCCCTCGGGACATTGCCTAGCATAATGGCCCGTACGCCCACAAGTCAAACACGGATGCCTCTCCGGTTCTTCGTTGACTTGCGGTGGACTGCTAGGTACACATTGCTGCAGCGATGGAGCACAAACCACCGTCTGATGCTGCGGCTGTGGAGGTGGTGCAAGCTGTAAAACTTGACCAGTAATCAATCTCTGAGGAGTTGATCGTACAGGTGGCCTCCATCTTTCACCGGGTGGTGTTCGATACACCACACGGTACTTTTGAGGCACATAACTTGTGCTAGCCTGCTCGATCTCACTCATCTTTCTCTTCTCGGCTTGCCACTCAAGTGTCGGCTTTTCTTGGATGAAAGCCGCATCGACATGTCGGTGTAACTGCCGTTATTGTGTACGGCCAGCTTCTCCTGTAATATGGCACTCAGGCCATGGAAGAATAGGTCACACCGTGCCTCTTCTTTCGCAACATATTCGGGACCATATTGGGCCAAAAGATTAAATCTTCTGACATACTCGAGGACACTCATGTCCCCTTGCTTCAAGCCCAAAAATTCCTCCCACTTTGCCTTGACAATACCTAATGGTATGTAACATGTATGAAAGGCTTCACAAAACTCCCTCCATGTCACTTGATGGCCCTCCGGAATGGTGGCAATATGATGCACCCACCAGTTTCCGGCGGCCCCATGGAGTTGCTGAGCGGCAAACTTTGTCTTCTGGTATTCATCACACTTGAATACTCCAAATTTTGACTCCATGACACGAAGCCATTGATCTTCTTCCACAGGTTCGGTGGCTTCAGTAAAAATTGGCGGTTGAGTCGCCAAGAAGTCCAGATAAGCGTTCCGAGGTGGAACGACTTGTTGAGTGTTCTGGAGTACGTCTTGCTGTACCAAAGCTTGGAGTAAGCGTGTGTGTTCTTGTGTTGCTTCTTGGAGTAGCCTAGTATTCTCTTGGTTATACTCGATGACTCGAGTCATAAGATCCATCCATCCCGTGGATGGTGGTTCCGATGGTGGAATAGAAGCATCACCACCTCGACGAGAACTTCCGGCCCTACTCCTAGAGCGAGTACGAACCATACTGCAAAATATAGTTGAGATGAGTTAAACAAGAACTCAGCAGTATGTGAGACTAATGGAAACATGATTATGTCAAAACTTTATGAAAGCAGTAACAAAATTCATGTTTACAAAACTCCTTAGTAGGTATAACTATCCAGCCTATCTGTACAGGACAGACCTTTATGCACTATCTCCAGATTTTGATCTAGTTAAGAGCATTTTCATAACTCCAGCTGAATAACAAAGTCAAAGTTCACTTCAGTATATTTCCAACGAGTACTCATATGCCCCCATATCATCTCCGGATAAAATGTTATGATTTTCGAAAGTTGACAGAATTCCTGGATAAAATTTGCCAGCACCTCCTTTGTACGTGGCTGATTTTATCACAGTTGTATATGTAAATACAATAAGAAACTGGACAAACTTTGAACTACAACAATGTTGCACATTTCATAACCTATCCAATTGTGTATCATAAGCTTCTTAAGGTTTTCTCTATAGAAAGTTATGGCTTGAAAACTGAAAGGTCCAGAGAGGTTTTGTTGCTGTCCTGGTTCTGGACAGTTTACCTTCCTCTGAACTTTCTACCCATTTAGCGTGTGATTTTGCTCTGGAGCTCTACATATAAGTTGTAGGTTAATTGATAAGATTTCCATATATGTATCATACACCTTAATTGGGTCAAGATACTCAGATTTATGCTCTGTTGAAGCCCAGCAAAAATTTCTGCCGAAAACAGAGCACTCTGTTTTTGAAATCTTTGAAGCCTAGTCTTCCTCTCATTTGAATCTTAGCTCAAAATAAGAGTTCAGTAACTAATATTTGTTTCAAACTTCCATTTTTAGTTGAAAGTTAGTTCATGAGTCATTTCTTTTAAGGAACGGGGTTATTAAGTTTAGTACGGCGTCGATGCACCGTAAGAAGCATGTCGGTACTACGTAGCCTCACCAAAAAAAAGTCCTAACCGGATTATACCGGTATATTCGTATCTTAGGTGGAACTAAAACGGTCACTCGCAAACGTGTACTATCTGTAAGGGCCTCAGTTTTGGCACACATTTGAAATGTTCATCACCACACCACACACCTCATTTGAGGAAAGATGATGAACACAAATGAAGAGCATGTAACCACCATCAACATGCTCATTAGAGAACAAACTCACATATTGCAAAAGTGGTATTTCCCACATGTTCTATAGGTGGGCTGGACTTATGAAAACCCCTACACATTGCTAAGGATGTCCATGCCAAGTTTCACCCAAATTCAAAACCTTTTTGAGGTCATTTTGGGTATAGACAGAAAGAGGGCAGTTTGAAACCACATTCAAATTCAAACTGTTTTTGTCCCATGAATTTAAAAATGGGAGGCATATTCTTATTCCGCACATTTTTGTGAGCTCACACACCAATTTTCACTCTATTTGGAGTTGATCTTGACATGAGCTAAGTGGGACGAATTCAATCTTTATTTGAATTCAAAAAACTGAACTTGTGCTGAAATTCACTCAAACCGAAGCCAATTTGAATTCTATTCAATTCAAATGGCTCAGGGGTGAATAATTTGAATCACCAGGGGTACTATGGGGCTCACTGTTTACAACAGTGATTAGGAGTAAATTTCAGAGGTTAAAACCCCGGGTGGGACCTACCTGTCATAGAGGGGAGAAGGAGAAACTTGCACCCAAAGTCAGAGTCTCGGTAGGAAATTCCACCGAGCAGCTGTCGGCTGTGCCACCGAGCAGCTACCGGCGCCACCAGATGCTTCCCTATCTGCGCGCTGGCGCCCAGGGCGGTTGGCTCGCGCCCCCGCGCGACCGGCACCGCCTCATCCGAACAGGAGTCGGCCGGCTTTATCTTCTATCGGGCAAACCCGAGCGGCGGTATTGTTTCTCGCCACAACTCTCTGCTCAATCGGGAAAACCAGCAAAACCATCTTCTCCTTCGTCCCTGAGCTGCTAGACAGCCACCTGAGCTCGCACTCCACCTCTCCAATGCTAGAAACCTCGAGCTCCGACCTCCTTTGCCCAAAGACGGTCGCCACCGCGACGACCTAGCCTCAGCCGAGAGTCAGGCGCCCGTGGGCAGCGTTCCACAGGCGTTTTCACGGTCCAGCGAGAGAGACAACAGGAGCGCGCGACCACCGTGCTGCTCTCCTCCAAGTTTGGAATCCAACCGTGAAGAATCCGCAGAGAATTTCCAGTTTTTGCTCCGGCGACCGTAAACCGAGCTTCCGGTACGGTTTCTTTAAATTCTCGCTCTATGATCTTTCGGAGGTCATCAAATCTTGCACATAGACGCTGGACTAGCCGGCGATCAAGTTCTTTTCTGCATCCGTAGTTCGACGAATTTCGAGCTCGATCGAGGGCGGTCATGGCGGGCACGATCGGTCACACGGTGCCGACCGACTTGCCGCCATCCCTGAACCCTTTTGACACCTTGTCGAGCTTCCTAGAGGTACACTGATGCTGTAGGGCCGTTTGTTCGAGGTGTTGGCGGGTTTAGAAACCACGGTCGATGGTGTCGAACCTCAACCGAGGCCGCGGCACGTCGCCGAGCTATTTCTGGTCACCCCCAGCCCGACCTATCACCACCGACGTGTTCCTCGACGTCGACAAACCCCTGGCGGCGAATTTTAGACCATGGGAGGTCAGGCAGCGGCAAGCTGGCGAGCCCCGAGTCTGCTCTGGCGAGGTCGGCGGCGCGGGCGCGAGAGAACGGAGAGAGGAAGACGAAGCCGGCTGGCCCACGTGTCAGCGGCGGAAGAATTTAAATCGGGATCGGGTGAGGCCAGGGATCGGCTATGCTGGCGCGCAAATACCCTGTGAGCTCCGGTGTGCCGGACACATCCGCGCTCGACACGTGTGGTATCTCTGGTGTGCCGGACACCTCCGCGCTCGACACGTGTGGTATCCACGGTGTGCCGGACACCTCCGCGCTCGACACGTGTCCCCCGCGGGCCCCGAGAGTTTAAACTTTTCCCCCGATTTTCAGAATTCTTCCAAACTTCAAATCCTCATAACTTTGGCTAGAAAGCTCCAAATTGGGTGAACCAAATTTTGTTGGATTCATCTCTCTGAGCACTTTCCAGCAATACCAAATTCAGCTCATGAAAGTGAATAGTTTTCCAGAATTAAATCCCTAAAGTTTAAACTGTTGGGAATTTTATCTGGAGAACTACTTTATGAAAAATTCTGAAATTTGGCTGAAAGGTTCATTGGAAAATCCCTGAATCCCAGTAAAGTTTTCAGACTCATCGAAGTTCATTTCATTACCCTAATCGGGTGATTAAAAGAACTGCCCTGAGAAAATAGAAAAATGTACAGAAACATTTTTCAGATTTTCTCAAATCTTAATTAGGGCATAACTTTCTATAGAATTCTTCAAACGACATGAAACCAACTCCATTAGAACCATATTAAAGTCTAGATTGCAGAAAGTCATGGTTGGAGCCATGAAAACCCCTGGAATTATTCAGAGGCTCAAATATTGACCAAGTGGGCTTTTATTTGTACAAGGTGCAAATGAACTTTGTTTCAAATGAAACTTGGTCCAGACTCTGGTTAGGACCCTACCAATCCCCCATAAAAATTTCAGAACCAAAGGGGAGGGCTAGCTAGAGTTATTAGTAATTATGTATTTAAGTTCACACATTGCATTTAAATTTACATGTAGTATTATATTCAACGTGTAGCCATTGAAGAAGAGACTCCGGAAGTGCTGGACTTCCTTCTTCCGGACGAAGAACTAACTACTGACCAGTAGCAACAAGGCAAGCCGTGGTTTGCATTAACCTTTTATAAGTTTTACTTTGTTTACATGAGTCATATGGAGTATGTATGTGCATTAGGTGTAGGATGAATGGAACCCCACTTGCATAACCAAAGGTTCCTAAAGGAGTGAGGGTAGTGTCTAAGACCTCGAGTAGGCAGGCTATGCTTAATGAGTCATAGGACTTCGGTACAAGTCGAGTAGATGGAATCTACTCGCGAGATAGGCTTGGGACACACGGGTTCGGTTGAGTGACGTGAGGTCACTGTAGTAATGAAAATGAGACTAGGCAGGGGCTAGGGCGCAGCAAGAGAGAGTCTTGTGTGCGCAGCCCTGCCCGTGTCGATTGAGGACCGATCCTGTAAGGGCCTCAGTTTTTGACACACATTTGCAGTGTTCATCACCACACCACACACATCATTTGAGGAAGAGTGATGAACACAAATGAAGAGCAAGTAAAAATTATCAACATGCTCATTAGAGAACAAACTTACACATTGCAAAAGTGGTATTTCCCACATGTGATATAGATGGGCTGGACATATGAAAACTCCTACACTTTACTAAGGATGTCCATGCCAAGTTTCACCCAAATTCAAAACCTTTTTGACGTCATTTTGGGTATAGTTAGGAAGAGGGCAGTTTGAGATCATAATCAAATTCAAACTGTTTTTATCCAATGAATTTAAAAGTGTGGGGCATATTCTTACTCAGCACATTTTTGTGAGCTCACACACCAATTTTCACTCCATTTGGAGTTGATCTTGACATGAGCTAAGTGGGAGAAATTCAAACTTTATTTGAATTTCAAACTGAACTTGTGCTGAAATTCATTCAAACCAAACCTCATTTGAACTTTGATCAATTCAAATGGCTCATGGGTGAATAATTATAATTGCCAAGGGTAGTATGGGGTTCACTGTTTACTACAGTGATTAGGAGTAAATTTCAGAGGTTAAAACTGGAGGTGGGACCCACATGTCAGCCACTGCTCAGATCAAACCGCCTGAGACTTTTTCACTCGGGTCGCCGAGCCGCAGCGGTGATCGCCACCGAGGCCAGCCGCCGCGCCACCAGCTGCTTGCCCACGCGCGGGCATGAGGCGGTGCAGAGCCTTCTTAAGGCGCCTGCCCCCCTCCTCGGCCGAGGCACCGTCGTTCTTCCCCGCAAGAACTCAGCGCCGGCCGAAAACTTCCGCAGCTCGGACTTGATCGGAGAACGCCGATCGCAGCTCCCTCCCTCCACTCCAGAGCCCCAGCAAGGTACTAGAGACCTTCCTCCATCCTCCCCGTTGCTAGAATTCGGTTGAAACCGATTGATATCGGCTGTGCCGAAAGATCAAATTCGGGACTTGGAACCGCCGCACCTCGGGCTCTCGTGGACAGCCCATCCAGGGCATTGTCACGCCCGAGCCAAGGCACCCTTGGACGCGCGGGTGACCGGTGCTGCTCATCCCCGAGCCACAGCTCGAGTGGTTGCTCACCGGCGGCGAATTTCCACTTTTCCCCTTTTTGTGTGCAGAACGACCTTCGGGTACGATTCTGTTTAATTCGTTCTCTAGAAAGGATTAGAGGGCCTCAGGCCACTCTCACACGAGCTAGACATGGTAACGCACAAGTTGTCTTCACAACTCTGGGCCGGAGAACCTCTGTGCCCGGCGTAATTTGAGGTCTACTAATGGCGGAACGAACGGGGGGTATCGGGCGCACGGTGAGGACCTATTTCGGGCCTTCCCCGAGCTGCCTCGAGCTCATGTCGACCTTCTCTGAGGTCCACTGATGCTCCCCGACCGATTTCCCAAGTAGCTGAGGTGTTAGAGAAGTCAGCCGACATGGCCGAAGTCATTCCGAGGTGGCGGCTCGTCGCCGACCATGCTCCAGCCGTTGTCATAAGCAGCTGACCCTAGAATCCTGTTCCCCGAGTAAAAGTAGGCAGGGGCGGCCAGAATCGAGAAGTTTGGAGCTGTACAGCAGCCGGCGGCGAGCTCTCCGGCGAGATCCCTCGGCGGCGGAGCGCGGGTGTCGCGAGGTTGAAGAAGGGGGTGGACCCCAGCTGTCAGCGGCCGATATTTTGAAGCGGGATCAGGCTGCGGCCAGGATCGGGTGTGCTGGCGCGCAAAATCCTTGTGGGCCGCGATGTGCCATCGCCTAGGCGTGCGACGCGTGTCCCCTGGGCCCACGCGCGAGTTTAAACTTTTCCCCGATTTTCAGATTTCCTTCAAACTTCAAATCCTTATAACTTTGGCTAGAAAGCTCCAAATTGAGTGAACCAAATTTTGCTGGATTCAGCTCTCTGAGTACTTTCCAGAAAATCAAGTTTCACTTCATGAAATTCCTTATTTCTCCAGAATTAATTCCTCAAAATTTAAACTGTTAGGAATTTTAACTGGAGAATCCATTGGAGGAAAATCCTGAAATTTTGCTGATATGTTCACCAAAATATCCTTGAACTACCATAAAAATTTCAGATCCATTTGAGCTCATTTAATCCACCTAATGGTGTGATTAGTGAAACTGTTCCAGAGAAAATAGAAAATATTCAGAAACATTTTCAGAATTTTCTCTGAAATTGTTTAGCTCATATCTTTAGTTAGAGACTTCCAAATTAAGGGAGACCAACTCCATTAGAACCCTCTGAAAATCTAGTTTTCAGAAAGTCATAGTTTGTTTCATGAAAATCCTTAGAACACCCTAAAAGCCTTTAATTAAGGTCAAGGACATAATTAATTGTGGAGGGCTCAATTGAGCTTTGCTGCAACTAAAACTTGACCAAGTCCCTGTTTAGGTTGTAACCAAGCCACAGTAAAAGTTTCACAGTCATTAGGTCTGTCTAGCAAGGGTTATAGACTTCACAACTTCAAACTTAGTACAAATGCATTTAAATTGATACATATGTTTCTTATATCATATAGTCGCTAAGGTCAAGGAGGAACCCGAAGTCCTAGACTTCGTTACTCCGGAGGAACAGCTAGCCTACGACCAAGAGCAGCAAGGCAAGCCCCGGTTTGCATTAACCTTTTTACAAATGTTTATTGTTTTGAGCACATATTTGAATATTGTTCTTTGCATTAGAGTCTTGATTGGAAACCCAACTGCACAGCCAAGAAAACCATGGGTGGGGTTTAGGATTGCAAACCCCGTTAGCCACTGCATTGCTAGGATAGATTAGGATTCGGTACAAGTCGAGTAGTTGGAACTACTCGCGAGAATAGGCTAGAGGCACATTGCTCGGGTAGAGATAGCACATGATACATATGGCAAGAAAATGAGACCGAGCGGAGAGTAAGGGCAGCAGGACTTTGGGGGCCTGTGTGCTGTAGCTCCGCTTGTGTCGATTGAGGACCGAGTCGTGTGCGGGCCTGTTGAACAAGTTAGAACAGTACCGAAGACCTACCGGCTATATGGGAACCGGGAAACTGATGTAATTCGGGTAGCTGGGTATTGAGGCATTGCCCGTCGTTCAGAGGGTAGGTTGAGAGCTCGAGGTGTAAATCGGCTGGTGGCACGGAGATGCGCGTGCAGGGACCTCTTGCTCGGGACGATGGTACCGGTTCAATATTTGTCTGACGAGTGAAAGGTAGTTGCGTACGGCGTCCGTGATGGTTGTTGTAGGCAACATCGAGTACGGGCGTACGTGACGGGTTGTTCGGGTAACCCTGCAGGTGTAAATCGATTATAATCGCCGTCCCTCGCGGTCAGTGAGTACCACTTGTTCACTGTACCGTGACGTAGAAAGAACAGGCTAGTTACATGTTAAAATGTTGCTGATTGAAAGCTGGACATTGATTGTTAATGATATGCTGTAGCTTAGAGCTAATTAAAGTTCTTTTCAACTTTGGGCAAAGTACATGAGAGAAATGCGTTTCTTGTTTGATTGCGGCTCTCTCATGTGCCTTAGCGTAAGGTTCTCCACAACCTGCTGCTAAAACTTGAAAGTAAGGTTCTACTAATTAGGCGAGTCCTTGCAAATGATTTTTACCTCATGCAACCCATTACCCTCATGTAGAAGTTCCATGTTTAGGTGAGACGGGTCAGACTTGCTGAGCCTTCGTGCTCACTGCTTGTGTTTGAAGCTTTTGCAGGGTTCTATGAGGAAGGGACTCCCGAAGAGGAGACGGAACCCCAGGAGGGGAACCCCGTCGAGTGGGAGTCGTGCACGCCGCAGAGTTAGTGTGCGTGTGTGCTAGCAAGGACACGTTCGAGGGCTGAACGTGCACTTGATGCTTAGTCTACGCCCGCGAGTGTAGACTAAACTTATTTCGATGTAAACATGTTCATAAACTTGTTTATGTAATAAAACTTCCGCTTCCGCTTTGCACCTTTGACGTGTGTTATACGGTTCTGTGCAACGCAGCACCCCTCAGCGTGATCCTGGCTCGACAGGACCAATGGGGTCGGGTCAGCGTGGTATCAGAGCTCGCTTGAGGTTTAACACAGTACAAAGGTCTTCTTTTTCAAAAATCCAGTGAGGAACGAGTTAGTAGCCCGTATAAGGATGTTATTAGTATATAGAAAGTGGCTTATTAACCTATTTGTTATGTCGGAAAATCGTGCATCTCGGGACGTTCATGTCTTGGGGGGTGCACGTAAGCGCTGTCCACCAGTGCGCACAAGCTGAAGGGTGGAGCCCCACGGGTGGCAGGTAACCCGACCCGCTTTAGTATCCTCTACGACTCTTCATGTCGTTTGGGGTATTCGAGCAACGTCTGTCCCTGGCGTGCGTGGTGCAACATGGGAGACCCCGTCACGTGGTCCGAAACGTGAACATGTAACTCAAGGCGTGGTTGGCTTGAGAACATCCGGGCGAGTGATGACGGCCGGGTGTACAAACTGTATGGATTCCGGGCTCGGTGTGCAGCCGAGTCTGATGATTGTTTGAGTTTCTGCAGGTAGCCTGACCACGAAACGGTAGACGTGTAGCATCTGTGTGCGAGTGACGAGTAGTGCCACTGAACTAACGAAGCCGGCTAAGTCCGGTATAGGTTTTTCCTTTTTGAGGACGTAGTACCGACATAATCTGGTGACGCATCGACGTCACACCCCATTAAATGAAGAACTTCATTTAAAAACTTGAAGGTTTTGATCCAAAGTAGTAAAACTTGATGTAACTCCTTCCCTTGTACAGGATAATCAAAGTTAACAAGTTTTCAACTTATAGGATGTTAAGGACAGAGCACTCTGTTTTCAGCTGAATCAAGGCTGGAGTTAATCAGATGTTAGAGGTTGAGTTCTTTCGAGGTTGGGGTCGTATGACACATTTCTGGAAAGCTTTGGAAGAGCTTTAAAACTTTTCTGTTGAGTTCCAGAGGTGTTTCATCACTTAACCACTCGCAAAATGCAGTAGAGTTGAAACTGTCCAGAAAACAGGACAGAGTAAAGACTCTCTGTAGACTCTCTGTAAAATTAAGCATAACTTCCTGCTTAAAAATTCAAAAATAGGAAATGAGGTAGTTCTGGAAAGCTTATGAGATGGGTTACAACTTTGTAACAGAAAGTTTTGTCAGATTAGGAACATAATTAACTGGGATTCTTGGATCAAATCAGTACCTAAGGCAGGGACGTGCTGTCCAATTGTTTCCAGAAATTCTGTTAACTTTGACATCTCATAACCTTTAAACCAAGACTGATCTTAGGCCAAGCAAATACTGGCTGGAAATCTATTGAAGTTAGCTTCAACTTTGATGTTGAGCTCCAGGACTGGTTTTGCTTTTAACCTGGCCTAAATCAGGTTGAAATGGAAACTGGTCAAGGCTGTCATGGGAACAGCAGATCAGCAGTCAAATTTGTTTAAAAATTTGAACTATGTTTCCAAGTGTTATGGGTTCAATGACATATCTTATGTTATAACTCAATGGTTTACTGTTTAAATAAATTTTTGACATTTCTCAAATATATTTTTACAGATGGCAGCAGATAAACAGTTGGAGAACAGGTGGGTAGTTTCCCACTGTTCTGACCGTAGCGGCTACCCGGAAGCATTGTGGCAAATGCTCCAATATTTCGGGTACAACCAGATGCCGCAATACTTCGCCAAGGAAGAAGGCGAAGAGGGGAACAAGACGTGGACGATCCATGTCGAGGTTCCCGCAGGACCTACGCCACCCGGTTGGGTGCCATTCACCGTCACGGTGAGAGGGAGACAACCGGAAGGGATGTGGCAAGTGGCAGCCCGTGACACTATGTCACGTTTCTGCCAACTACATGTGCAGGCTATGGAGGGTACTCCATACGCACTCGTTCCGGTGGAGGGACGAGCTCAGCATGTGTGGGAAGAGAGGTACCTGGAGGCAACAGACCCGAGTTGCCCAAGGTACAACCCCGCGGAGGCAAATCTCAGCTTCCAAATGAGGGCGGGAAACGCTGTGATGGACAGCCAAACTGTTCATACGGAGCATCTCGCCACCAAGCTCAAGGAGAGCACAAGCCGTGGAGATCATTTTGAGGGTGCTCACAGCGCACTCCGCAATGTGCTCCTTCCGACGATCAAGCGACTGAATGAACAACACAATCAGTTGCGTCGTCTGAAGAAGGCTACCAAATATGTTTGGAGTCCAGCATGTGAAGCAGCATTCAAGGCTTTAGTCAAGTACCTGACATCAGCACCGGTTTTGGCGCAGCCAGACACAACAAAACCGTTCGATGTGTACTGCGATGCATCCGACATTGGGCTCGGGTGTGTGCTGATGCAAGACCGAAGAGTGGTCGCGTATGGATCACGGCAGCTTAGAAACCATGAGCAAAATTATCCAACTCACGACTTGGAGCTCGCTGCCGTGGTACTTGCACTGAAGATGTGGAGGCACTACCTACTCGGTAACCTCGTACATTTATATACCGACCACAAAAGCCTCAAGTACATATTCACTCAGAAGGAGCTGAATATGAGGCAACGAAGATGGTTAGAACTGATAAAGGATTACGAGATAGAAATCCATTATCATCCGGGCAAGGCAAACGTAGTGGCAGATGCGCTGAGCCGCAAGTCACACGTCAATACTCTGACCATCACACCGTTGGAAGAGAGCGAACCACCACTACATGTGATTCCACACGGAGCTCTCTACAACCTAGCTTTGATCCCCACCATCCGTGAAGAGATAGCGGCAGCCCAGAAGAATGACAAGGGCATGTCACATTTGCGGAGACGTGTAGACAGTGGGGAGTTGAAATGTTTCCGGAAGGACGGAGACGGCGTCCTATGGTTCAAGGACCGGATCGTCTTACCCCGAAACCCGAAGTTACGGAAGAAAATCTTTGATGAGGCTCACTTATCAAAATTTTCTATTCACCCCGGCAGCAACAAAATGTATCAAGAACTCAGAAGAAAGTTTTGGTGGACACGGATGAAGCGAGAGACTGCAAAATACGTGTCCGAGTGTGATACATGTCGAAGGGTGAAGGCAGACCACATGCGGAAACCGGGACTGCTGGAACCACTGGGCATTCCTGCCTGGAAGTGGGAGGACGTGAGCATGGATTTCGTCGTCGGTTTACCCACCACCTTACAGAAACATGATTCGGTGTGGGTGATCGTCGATCGGCTCACCAAAGTTGCCCATTTCATCCCGGTCAACACCAACTACAACGCCAAGAAGTACGCTGAACTGTACATCTCACGGATCCTATGCTTATACGGCGTACCCCGTACCATCATATCGGACCGGGGCACTTTATTTGTGTCCCGTTTTTGGGAGCAGCTACACGCTGCCTTGGGGACGAAGCTGATCCGTAGTTCAGCCTACCACCCGCAGACGGATGGACAAACCGAGCGGGTAAATCAGATTCTAGAAGACATGCTACGAGCTTGCGCTATCGACCACGGCAAGAATTGGGATGATCACTTGCCGTTAGCCGAGTTCTCGTACAACAATGGGTACCAAGCCAGCATCAAGATGGCGCCCTACGAGGCGCTATACGGGAGAAAATGCCGCACACCATTGAACTGGTGTGAGTCTGGTGAAAGGGTTACCTTCGGGATTGACCTTGTCAACAACGTGGAAGAAAAGGTTCGACTAATTCAAGCGAACCTAAAAGCCGCTCAATCCCGTCAGAAACAGTATGCGGACCGGAGAAGGCGCCCATTACAATTCGAAGTTGGGTATCACGTATATCTACGGGTGTCTCCAATGAAGGGTGTAAACATATTTGGGGTGAGGGGAAAGTTAGCACCCCGCTTCATCGGTCCATTCCAGATTACCGAAAGATGTGGATCGGTGGCATACCGGCTGAAATTACCAGAAGCACTTTCCGGTGTGCACGACGTCTTTCATATTTCCCAGCTGAGGAAGTGTCTCAAGCTATCAACTACCGTTCAGCTGGAAGACATTGAAGAACTGCAACCGGATCTCACCTATCGGGAGGAACCGGTGCAGATTATTGATGAAAAGGCCCGAACCACACGCAACCGTACGTTGTGGTTCTACAAGGTTCTATGGAATAATCACTCCATGGACGAAGCGACATGGGAGAGCGAAGAATTCCTTCGCACTAACTACCCCGACTTTTTCACGTCGCATATCCGGTAATTTTCCACCGTCCTCTCTCTCATTTTCACCTTATAATCTCGGGACGAGATTCTTTTAAGGGGGGAGGAATGTAAGGGCCTCAGTTTTTGACACACATTTGCAGTGTTCATCACCACACCACACACCTCATTTGAGGAAGAGTGATGAACACAAATGAAGAGCAAGTAACAATTATCAACATGCTCATTAGAGAACAAACTTACACATTGCAAAAGTGGTATTTCCCACATGTGATATAGATGGGCTGGACATATGAAAACTCCTACACTTTACTAAGGATGTCCATGCCAAGTTTCACCCAAATTCAAAACCTTTTTGAGGTCATTTTGGGTATAGTTAGGAAGAGGGCAGTTTGAGATTATATTCAAATTCAAACTGTTTTTATCCAATGAATTTAAAAGTGGGGGGCATATTCTTACTCAGCACATTTTTGTGAGCTCACACACCAATTTTCACTCCATTTGGAGTTGATCTTGACATGAGCTAAGTGGGAGAAAGTCAAACTTTATTTGAATTTCAAACTGAACTTGTGCTGAAATTCATTCAAACCAAACCTCATTTGAACTTTGATCAATTCAAATGGCTCATGGGTGAATAATTTGAATTACCAAGGGTAGTATGGGGTTCACTGTTTACAACAGTGATTAGGAGTAAATTTCAGAGGTTAAAACTGGAGGTGGGACCCACATGTCAGCCACTGCTCAGATCAAACCGACTGAGACTTTTTCACTCGGGTCGCCGAGCCGCAGCGGTGATCGCCACCGAGGCCAGCCGCCGCGCCACCAGCTGCTTGCCCACCCGCGGGCATGAGGCGGTGCAGAGCCTTCTTAAGGCGCCTGCCCCCCTCCTCGGCCGAGGCACCGTCGTTCTTCCCCGCAAGAACTCAGCGCCGGCCGAAAACTTCCGCAGCTCGGACTTGATCGGAGAACGCCGATCGCAGCTCCCTCCTTCCACTCCAGAGCCCCAGCAAGGTACTAGAGACCTTCCTCCATCCTCCCCGTTGCTAGAATTTGGTTGAAACCGATTGATATCGGCTGTGCCGAAAGATCAAATTCGGGACTTGGAACCGCCGCACCTCAGGCTCTCGTGGACAGCCCAACCAGGGCGTTGTCACGCCCGAGCCAAGGCACCCTTGGACGCGCGGGTGACCGGTGCTGCTCATCCCCGAGCCACAGCTCGAGTGGTTGCTCACCGGCGGCGAATTTCCACTTTTCCCCTTTTTGTGTGCAGAACGACCTTCGGGTACGACTCTGTTTAATTCGTGCTCTAGAAAGGATTAGAGGGCCTCAGGCCGCTCTCACACGAGCTAGACACGGTAACGCACAAGTTGTCTTCACAACTCTGGGCCGGAGAACCTCTGTGCCCGGCGTAATTTGAGGTCTACTAATGGCGGAACGAACGGGGGGTATCGGGCGCACGGTGAGGACCTATTTCGGGCCTTCCCCGAGCTGCCTCGAGCTCATGTCGACCTTCTCTGAGGTCCACTGATGCTCCACGACTGATTTCCCATGTAGCTGAGGTGTTAGAGAAGTCAGCCGACATGGCCGAAGTCATTCCGAGGTGGCGGCTCGTCGCCGACCATGCTCCGGCCGTTGTCATAAGCAGCTGACCCTAGAATCCTGTTCCCCGAGTAAAAGTAGGCAGGGGCGGCCAGAATCGAGAAGTTTGGATCTGTACAGCAGCCGGCGGCGAGCTCTCCGGCGAGATCCCTCAGCGGCGGAGCGCGGGTGTCGCGAGGTTGAAGAAGGGGGTGGACCCCAGCTGTCAGCGGCCGATATTTTGAAGCGGGATCCGGCTGCGGCCAGGATCGGGTGTGCAGGCGCGCAAAATCCTTGTGGGCCGTGATGTGCCATCGCCTAGGCGTGCGACGCGTGTCCCCTGGGCCCACGCGCGAGTTTAAACTTTTCCCCGATTTTCAGATTTCCTTCAAACTTCAAATCCTTATAACTTTGGCTAGAAAGCTCCAAATTGAGTGAACCAAATTTTGCTCGATTCAGCTCTCTGAGTACTTTCCAGAACATCAAGTTTCACTTCATGAAATTCCTTATTTCTCCAGAATTAATTCCTCAAAATCTAATCTGTTAGGAATTTTAAATGGAGAATCCTTTGGAGGAAAATCCTGAAATTTTGCTGAGATGTCCACCAAAATATCCTTGAACTACCATAAAAATTTTAGATCCATTTGAGCTCATTTAATCCACCTAATGGTGTGATTAGTGAAACTGTTCCAGAGAAAATAGAAAATGTTCAGAAACATTTTCAGAATTTTCTCTGAAATTGTTTAGCTCATATCTTTAGTTAGAGACTTCCAAATTAAGGGAGACCAACTCCATTAGAACCCTCTGAAAATCTAGTTTTCAGAAAGTCATAGTTTGTTTCATGAAAATCCTTAGAACACCCTAAAAGCCTTTAATTAAGGTCAAGGACATAATTAATTGTGGAGGGCTCAATTGAGCTTTGCTGCAACTAAAACTTGACCAAGTCCCTGTTTAGGTTGTAACCAAGCCACAGTAAAAGTTTCACAGTCATTAGGTCTGTCTAGCAAGGGTTATAGACTTCACAACTTCAAAGTTAGTACAAATGCATTTAAATTGATACATATGTTTCTTATATCATGTAGTCGCTAAGGTCGAGGAGGAACCCGAAGTCCTAGACTTCGTTACTCCGGAGGAACAGCTAGCCTACGACCAAGAGCAGCAAGGCAAGCCCCGGTTTGCATTAACCTTTTTAAAATGTTTATTGTTTTGAGGACATATTTGAATATTGTTCTTTGCATTAGAGTCTTGATTGGAAACCCAACTGCACAGCCAAGAAAACCATGGGTGGGGTTTAGGATTGCAAACCCCGTTAGCCACTGCATTGCTAGGATAGAGTAGGATTCGGTACAAGTCGAGTAGTTGGAACTACTCGCGAGAATAGGCTAGAGGCACATTGCTCGGGTAGAGATAGCACATGATAACATGGCAAGAAAATGAGACCGAGCGGAGAGTAAGGGCAGCAGGACTTTGGGGCCTGTGTGCTGTAGCTCCGCTTGTGTCGATTGAGGACCGAGCCGTGTGCGGGCCTGTTGAACAAGCTAGAACAGTACCGAAGACCTACCGGCTATATGGGAACCAAGAAACTGATGTAATTCGGGTAGCTGGGTATTGAGGCATTGCCCGTCGTTCAGAGGGTAGGTTGAGAGCTCAAGGTGTAAATCGGCTGGCGGCACGGAGATGCGCGTGCAGGGACCTCTTGCTCGGGACGATGGGACCGGTTCAATATTTGGCTGACGAGTGAAAGGTAGTTGCGTACGGCGTCCGTGATGGTTGTTGTAGGCAACATCGAGTACGGGCGTACGTGACGGGTTGTTCGGGTAACCCTGCAGGTGTAAATCGATTATAATCGCCGTCCCTCGCGGTCAGTGAGTACCACTTGTTCACTGTACCGTGACGTAGAAAGAACAGGCTAGTTACATGTTAAAATGTTGCTGATTGAAAGCTGGACATTGATTGTTAATGATATGCTGTAGCTTAGAGCTAATTAAAGTTCTTTTCAACTTTGGGCAAAGTACATGAGAGAAATGCGTTTCTTGTTTGATTGCGGCTCTCTCATGTGCCTTAGCGTAAGGTTCTCCACAACCTGCTGCTAAAACTTGAAAGTAAGGTTCTACTAATTAGGCGAGTCCTTGCAAATGATTTTTACCTCATGCAACCCATTACCCTCATGTAGAAGTTCCATGTTTAGGTGAGACGGGTCAGACTTGCTGAGCCTTCGTGCTCACTGCTTGTGTTTGAAGCTTTTGCAGGGTTCTATGAGGAAGGGACTCCCGAAGAGGAGACGGAACCCCAGGAGGGGAACCCCGTCGAGTGGGAGTCGTGCACGCCGCAGAGTTAGTGTGCGTGTGTGCTAGCAAGGACACGTTCGAGGGCTGAACGTGCACTTGATGCTTAGTCTACGCCCGTGAGTGTAGAATAAACTTATTTCGATGTAAACATGTTCATAAACTTGTTTATGTAATAAAACTTCCGCTTCCGCTTTGCACCTTTGACGTGTGTTATACGGTGCTGTGCAACGCAGCACCCCTCAGCGTGATCCTGGCTCGACAGGACCAATGGGGTCGTGTCAGATCCGTGTGCGGCCCTGCTGAACAAGTATTGAACGTACCGAAGGCATATCGGATATATGGGCCCCGATAAACCGATGTAGCCTAAACCTCCGGGCGTCGAGGCATAATGCACCGATTTATAGGTGTAGGCTGAGGGCAGCAAGGTGGAAATCTGCCAACGGGCATAGAGAGATGCTCCGTGTGGGGAACCTCCTGCTCGTTTCGGTGCGACCGGTTCGACGTTTGGGCTGTTGGGTGAAAGGTTGTCCCGTACGACATCGAGTGAGCGTGCTGTGCAGCTCCACGGGTGGGCATACGTGACGTGCTCTTTGGGTTTCCCTGCAGGTGTATATCGAGTCGATTCGCCGTCCCTCGCGGTGACGAGTACCGCTTGTTCACTGTGTCGTAACGTAGATTAATGAATGAAATATTATGATTCAATATTGCTGTTATGATATAATTGTATTGCTACATGTGTGCCACAAAATATTGCTTACTAAATTTCAGCTTCATGAACTGTTAACCTGTTGCTAAAAGATGAACTAAGGATGAACTTGTAGGCGTGTCCATTTGCTGCAACATTGCTATCCTATGTTATGGTACCCCTCATGTAGAGTTTCATGCTTAGGTGAGTCGGTTAAGACTTGCTGAGCCTTCGTGCTCACGGTTGCTGCTTAAGTGTTTTTCAGGTGAGGAGCCACCCACGGACTCGGAGTACGAGTCCACCGGCGAGGGTTACCCTCCGTCGGGGACCACGGCTGAGTGGGAGCCGTACACGCCGCGCTGAGCTGAGGAGTGCAGCTAGTGTGGGTTGCTCTAGGGCTGGGCAACCACTTTTGCTAGATAGGCGGGCGTGAGTTGTTTAGTGTAGACTTCCGCTGTGTAAGATAATTAATATTTTGTAACTGGAGTTTGTACTATTTTGTAGATTCAGTTTGTTTTCCCTTGTAATATAATGTGTTCTTATGACGTGTGCTGTCGGGTGTCTCATCGCGCGGCACCACCCTCTGCGATCCTGGATGAGCGGATTCCGGTCCGCCACACTATCCGTACTACGGTTTCGTGGTTAATCCTGCATAAGTCACACTCAATCGTCAGGTCCGGCTGCACACCGAACCCGGTATCCATACAGTTCTTACACCTGTCCGTCATCACTCGCACAGGTGTTCTCAAGCCAAACACGACTTGAGCTACGTGTTCACATTACTAACCACGTGACTGGGTTTCCCAAATTGCACCACGCACGCCTGTGACAGACGTTGCTCGAGTACCCCAAACGACACGAAGAGTCGTAGAGGATACTAAAGTGGATCGGTTACCTGCCACCCATGGGGCTCCACCCTTCAGCTTGTGCGCACTGGTGGACAGCGCATACGTGCACCCCCAAGACATAAATCGTCCCGAGATGCACGATTTTCCGACATAACAAATAAGTTAGGTTGCCGCCTTCATATTAAGCTAATAGTAATCCGTATGTGGGCCTAGTACCGTATCCTCACCGTAACCAAAATTTTTGTCATAATACCATCCTTATTCTGGTGCTATTACCAATGCAGCTCTGATACCAGCTGAGGCGGACCCGTCAACCGAGACAGGCCACTCGCCCGGGAATCGCATTGGATGGTGCCGTGTTGTGCGGCACCCAACAGCACACATATGAGGAACAATGTATTACATAAAACAATAGCGGAAGCTTACAAGTTTTGCTTTGTAAATACTTTACATCAAGTAACTACAGCGGAAGTCTATATCAACTCACGTCGAATAACTAAGAGCACTCGAGATGAAGTCCAGCCCGCGGACTCCTCTCGCTAGCAACACGAAGATAAGCAGCAGCGGCTGAGTTCTCCATGTGTTACCTGACTCGGGAGTCCCCGAGTCTCACCGGACAATCTTCTTTTCAGCATCGTTGTTATCCTGCAAAACCACTTATATCGCAAGCGTGACCACATAGGCTCAGCAAGTTTGACCCGTCTCTCCTAAACAAGAAACTCTACATGTACGACAGTTGCAATTAGGTTGGCTAGATTTGCATAAAGGACTCGCCTAAAGTCGATCCTTAACTTTCAGATTTTAAGCCTCATTGTGCAAACCTTGAGCCGAAAAGCATCGCAACTCCACAATCAAACAAGAAACGCTTTGTTGCGATGCTCCTTGCACAAAGTGAAAGTAAACTTTAATGAGCCTATCTCTAATTCAATCATGGTTGCAATACAAGTTATAGCACAGCCTTATCAAGTTCAAAGATAAACAATTCCAGTTGTTACTACGTCAAGACGCAGTGGGCAAGTATGCTCATATAACCGCGAGCGACGGTGATTCGAATCAGTACACGCCCGGACTACATGACACGTACACCCGTACTCCGAGTTGCCGGCAGCAACCTCGACTGACGTTGTACGCGGCCACCTTTCCCAAGATCTTCCACATTGGACGCAGTCCAACTGCCCCGAGTACGCAAGCTCCCTCAAGGTACATACCCGCTGTGGTATGTTCTCGAGCGAGGTACCTCCTGCTATCCTGACGCCGAAAGCCTAAGGCAGTTGGAAAAGTTCCACTATGGATCTCCCAAGGTATATCGGTTTCCTGGGTCCCATATAGCCAGTATGCGCCTGGTACACAACTCAAACTTGTCCAACAGGGCCAAGCACGGACAGGCCTTAACCGACACAGGCAGGGTTATGCACGCATGGCCTGCAACCTGCTGCATCTAAACCTCCCTGACCGGTCTCCATTTCTTATGTGTGAACTTTCCTCATCTTCTCTAAATTGGACCCGTTCCAAGTACACCAGCCCTAAACTTGTGAGTAGATTCCAACTACTCGTCTTCTACCGGACCTTTCCTACTAACATTAGCGTAGCCAAATTCCCTCGAGGGGTTGCTATTCTACCCTTTCTCTCTTAGGTGTTTCTGGTCATGCAAGTGGGGTTTTCAATATTATCTAGACGTAATGCAATCAACAATGCAAAGCTATGATCTCTACAAATGAAAATGCATTATAAAATGGTGCAAATGCAAACCGGGGCTTGCCTGTTTTGCAGGTGACTAAGATTACAATCAGTTAGTGATGATCACTTGGAGCTTGATCACTTGTTTTCTTCCCTCCTTGATCTTCACTTCAAGTCCTTCTCGCCTTCTTCACGTATATGCTACACGATATGATCATGCATATGTATTTAATTGAAAAGCTTTTGCTAATAAGATCTAAGGACAGTTTTTAAACTGGATCTTCGTTTAAGAATTTAAAATGACACTGGTGCTAGTGGTTTGGGTTGGGTTTAAACACCATGATCAAGTGTTGAGTGCTTTTCCCACTTAAGTGTTGATCACCTTAAGAGATCACACATGACAGTGGTGATCCAAAGCTCTAATGGAGCTGAGAATTTTCATGTGAGTTCTTTGTCACAAGAAAGTCCTCTGGAACAAGATTTAGCACTTTTCATAGAGTGGTTTATCCAAAATAATTCTCTAAGGGTTTAGTCAAAGATGAATTAATTCTGTGGTAACACCCATGTTCATGTCAAACTCAGGGAACCACAATTCCAATTACAGTTCATAGAGTCTACATGAATTTTCCTAGGATTTTTGGAGCTAAGAATTTCCCAGAACTGAATTTACAAGTTTTGGAAATTCTCTGAAAATGTTTCTGTATTCATTTGAATACAGGAACTTACAATCTGAATTACCCTGAGCAATTCAACTCCAAATGAGCTGAAACATTTACAGGAGTCTAATAACACCCTAAAGAATATTCTGGCAAAATTTGAGGATTTTTGGATAAACCAAACTCCCTGTAAAATTCTTTTGCTGAAAAGCTTTAAAGAATTTTCCAGAATTAAATAAAGCCTTTCATACAAATTGGGTTGCATATTTGGATAGAGTTTGTCAATCTGAATCTAATCCAATTTGAATCACTAAATTTGGAGGTTACTAGCAAAAGTTATGCTCTTCTAAAGTTTGGGGAAAAATCTGGAATTTGAATAAATCCGTGAAAAAGTTTAAACCTGACTGTGGGACCAGGGACACGTCTCTGCTGCCGGGAGCGTGCTGCACGGGCTACAGAATTGTTTTCCGCGCTGTCACAGCCAATCCCGCGCCACAGAGTATTCGGCCCACTGTTTCCGTGCGACTGACGCGTGGGGCCGGTAGCACCTTCGTCCACCTCCCGCCCCGCGCTTCTGCGCCGCCGGGCTCGCCGGAGTTCGCCGGTTTTCGTCGCTCTGACCAACTCCCGAGCTGTTACTCGCCGCCAGGCCCTATTTTAACCCGAGGAACACGATAGTGTGGCTTCCACAGACCGGCGAAGTTCCTAAACCACCCCGCACCGGTGCAGCGGCCCTGAGGGAGTCCGGCAACGTTGCCCCGATGCTCTACCCCGCCAGAAGTCCCCTGGGAGGGTTCTACAGCACCAGTGGAGGTTTGCCCTGCTCGGCATGTCCGCATATGGACTCGGAAACAGCTCCAACCTAGGGCTCATCGTGCACCCGATGCCCCTTATTGTGGTAGCCGTCGGAAAAAGCTTGAAACAAGCCGTCTACCATGGGTTTCGTGCGACGCTTTGTGAAGATGAAAAGTTGCTACACCAGTCTAGGTTCTGTGCGCGAAATTTGTAGAGCTCTAAATGAATATAACTCAAGAATTTCATGGATTCGTACCCGCGGTCAGTTTTCCCCAGCCGGAGAAGATTTCCGAAATTCGTCGTCCAGAGGCGAAGACAAGCTCTGTGCTTCGGGTGCAAGCTGCACGGAGCTCCTGCGCGACCCAGCGTGGCCTTGCTTGGTCATGACAACCTCTGGAGGAGGCTGTCCACGGGAGCATGTTGTCGCCGTTGTGTGACGGCCGCCGCGGAAACTGGTTGAACTTGGTGTGGAGAGCACGAACTCCTTCGGTGATGGCGCGAGGAGGTAGTGGAGGGTTCTGTTGTGTGGTTTTTCCGATCAGCTGGGGGTTGCACGCGAGCTGGGCGGTGGGCGACCGGATTGCTCGAGCGTCGGCCGCTCTGTCCTGTCTCTCGCGTGAGGAGAAGGAAAACAACGCACGGTCCTCAGTGATAAGGCGAACGGGAGGTCGGGAGAGGGTATAGACGTCCGGTGCAGCCCTCCCGCATGATAAAACCCAGCAGGAGCTGGCCACCGGCTGGCCCTCGGTGTCGAGCGGAGGTAAGGCGGCTTTGGCCGTTGCTTCGCGTGGGAGTAAATCAAATGAAGACTGTGCACTGAAGATCTTTTGCAATTTCAGTGCTCCCAATGACATGTGGGTCCCATATGTCAGTCCTCCTTATCCCCTCTAAAATATCTCCCCAATTTGAATATTGATGGAATTCAATTGTGGAAGTTTAAATCTGATATGGATTTGGATAATTGGGAAAGTTTCATCCAAATTCAAACATGCATTTGAATTCTTTGTCATTTAAAGTACATTTTGGAAAATGGGTTGCAAATCATTTTTCATAAATTCTGAAACGTTGCACACCCCCTAATTTGGACCCAAGGAATTCAAATATGAATTTTGATTTTTATTTTGGCTGCTGCAAATGAGATTTTCAGCACAACAGTTTTGAATTCCATTATGTTGTTCTCATTTGAATTTTTGTTTGAACAAATTGTTCCAAATCTGATTTTGTTTTCTCACACATATGGGAACTTCCCATCTTTGTTTTAGACCCCTCTAGGGTTCCAAGTTCTCAAATAAACATTTGACTTGTGTGAAGAAAACCCTCATGTGGGTTATCACATGTGGGGAAAAGTTTTAACAAGTCCCAAATTTCACTCATATGAAACAAAACTTTGCAAACAAGTGTTTCTTTGTATTCATAATTTTGGGACCTTTACAGGGCATCACCACATCGGAGGAAAGTGTTTCTTGTTTGATTGTGGACTTCTGATGTGAGGGATTCCTAAGGCTAAATAAACTGTTGCTATAAAACTGAAAGTAAGGATCAACATGTATGCGTGTCTTTATTGCAAAGTCATTATTCCTATCTTACACATCCTTACATGTAGAGTTCCATACCTAGACTAGTCGGTTAAGCCTTGTTGCGCCATCGTGCTCACGGTTGCAATTTTTTGAGCTGTGTGCAGGTGAGAGTTATGAGGAAGGTTCCGAGGACGAGGCGATGCCCCCGTCGGGGTACACGGCCGAGCTGGAGCCTTGCACGCCGCCGTGATTCTCCGGTTCCATGCTGCTAGTGTGTAGTGTCCCTCGGCTGGACGGCTGCACTTTTGCTTAGTTAGGAATTGAGAGTATCTATGTATATAACTTCCGCTGTACAATTAAGTTTTGTAAAAGGACTTCCACTATTTCATATCAAATAAAAGTTTGTATGTTGTTCTTAAATTCTTTTCGTGTGTGCTGTTAGGTGCCGCATCACACGGCACCACCCTATGCGATCCTGGAGTGGGTGAACCACGTGGTGGTACCCACAGTCGTGTTATCAGAGCTGCGTTGGGGATAGCGCACGGATTGAGCATCATATTATGTTAAAAACTTAGGGTACGGTGAGATAACGGTATTAGGCCCACATAAGGACTACTATTAGAATATTATGAAGCTGGCAACCTAACCTATTTGTTATGTTGGAAAATCATGCATCTCTGGACGTTCTATGTCTTGGGGGTGCACGTATGCGCTGTCCACCAGTGCGCACAAGCTGAAGGGTGGAGCCCCACGTGTGGCAGGTAACCCGACCCGCTTTAGTATCCTCTATGACTCTTCATGTCATTTGGGGTATTCGAGCAGCGCCCTTCCCAGGCGTGCTTTGGGCAAGTATGGGAGACCCCGTCACATGGTAAGTAACGTGAACACGTAGCTCAAGGCGTGTTTGGCTTGAGAACACCTGTGCGAGTGATGATGGACGGGTGTACAAACTGTATGGATACCGGGTTTGGTGTGCAGCCGAGCCTGATGATTGAGTGCGTTTTATGTAGGTACTAACCACAAAAACCTTGGTGCGTGTAGAACATGTTTGCGAGTGACCTCTTTAGTGCCACCTAAGAATACGTATATGCCGGTGTAAGCCGGTTAGGTTTTTCTTTTCTGAGGCAACGTAGTACCGTCATATGTCTTAAGGTGCATCGCCACCGTACTACACTTGATAGTTTTCTTTCCTATGAAGAAATCACTCATGACCAACTTTCAAACTAAAAATGGATGTGGTAAAGCACATATTAATTACTGAGCTCTTCATTTGGACTAAGCTTCAATGAAGAGACTTGCTAGGCTTCTTTTGATCTCAAAAACAGAGTGCTCTGTTCTGGCAGAAATTGTTGCTGGACTTTGACAGAGCATAACTCTGAGTATATTGACCCAATTGAGGTGTATGATACAGTTCTGGAAATTTTTTTAAGTGGTCTACAACGTTGCTGTAGAACGCCAGAGCAAAATCAGACGCCAAATTGGTTGAATATCCAGTTGAATGCAAACTATTTAGAAACCAGAACAGCTGCAACCTTCTCTGGATGTTTCTGTAAATTGGCCATAAAATTCTGTAGAAAATTTTCTAAAGGTCATATGATACTCCGTTGGAAAGGTAATGAAATTTGCAACAATTGCTCAGTTCATGGTTTGTTCAGAATTGTAATCTATTTTTATGTACAACTGTGATGAAAACAGCCACATACAAAGGAGATGCTGGCAAATTTTATCCAGAAATTCTGTAAACTTTGAGCAATCATAACTTTTGGTCCATAAATGGTCTAGGGGCATATGAGTACTCGTTGAAAATATACTGAAGTTAACTTTAACATTGGTATTCAACTTGAGTTATGAAAATGCGGTTAACCGGATTAAAATCTGGGTTAAGTACAGAAAGGTATGTTCTGTACAGAATAGGGGATTGATTGTGGTTGCTTTAGGAAGAGGTGAAAACATGGATTTGTGTTATGCTTTCATAAAGTTTTAGCATGTTCATGTTCTACATACTTTCGCATACTGCTGACATCAAGTACCACAACTTGCACCACCTCCACAACAGCAGCGTCAGACGGTGGTTTGTGTTCCATCGCTGCTGCTATATGTACCTAGCTCCCAACCACAGGTCAGCGAGGCACCGGAGAGCCATCCGTGCTTCACTTGTGGTCGGATGGGCTATTATACTAGGTATTGTCTGGAGGGAATGCAAGGATGCGGGTCATAATGTATCAATATTCAGATCCAGACCTATATCTGCAGAAAAGAGGGCAGACAAGGGGCAACAGTCACTACATGGTGATTGTGGATGTTTCGGAAGGAGAAGCCGCATTAGCAGAGATGCTCTCTCTTAATTAGCTACCGGTATTAATTCTCTTCGATGCCGGTGTCACACCTAGCTTTATTAGTCAGTCTTTTGTTGCTCAACATCAGATCCAAACTACTTTTACAAAGAGGCTATACCTCATGTCTTCGCCCGGGGCAGCATTACAATAAGTGATGTTATTTTCCGAGCACCTCTTTGTTTGGGGGTTAGACTATAACCCACGACCCTCACTTCTCTCGGGGGTCTGAAGATCAACCTTATTTTGGGGACGTCGTGGTTGAATTACCACAATGCGGTTCTCAAAATCAGTTCTTGAACCGTTAAACTCAATTCCCCTCAGCACGATCTTCATACATTAGTTCTTGGCGCCAGTCGGGAACAGATTGCAATATTGACCCACTCGGAAACTGTTAAGATTGAAGACATTCCGGTGGTAGTTCATGCCGCCTGAACGGGACGTAGAGTTCCAGATGAAACTTGCACTGAGAACACCACCGAGTTCACGAAGTCCATACAACATGGTACCCAATGAATTAGCAGATTGGAAGACACCGCTGAATAATCTTAGGAGCAAAGGTTTTATATGACTGAGTTCGTCACCTTGGAGTTGTTCAACATTGTTTGAAAAGAAGAGGAACGAAACACTACGACTTTGTGTGGTGTTCGTCCGCTCAACACTGTGACAACCAAGAACAAGTACCCGTTGCCACGGATCAACATTTTGTGTGATCAGTTGGGCAAAGCAAGGATCTTTTCGAGGATGGACTTAGGATCAGGGTACCATCAGATTGAGATAAGGGCTGAGGCTATTCTAAAGACAGTTTTTTGACGAGGTACGAAGTCTATGAGTACCTGTCATATTCCTTGGCCTTACCAACACTCCAGTTGAGTTCATGTACTTAAGGAACTCGGTATTCATGCCGGAGCTGGACATGTTTGTCGTGGTCTTCATCAACGACCTAATGGTTTATTCCAAGTCAGAGGAAGAACACGAGAAGCATCTGCGTATAGTCTTGCAAACGCTGCGGGATCACAAGCTATGCATGAAATTCAGCAAGTGCGAATTTTAGATATCACAAGTACTTTGTCTCGGGCATATTATCTTAGCGAAGGGCATTGCTGTAGATCCGAGCAAGATCGCACAAGTGCCTCATTTGAAAGTCCCCGGGGTCTATTCACGAGGTACGGAAATTCCTCGGACTCGCGGGGCAAAGATGGTTGGATTTGATAAAGGATTACGAAATAGAGATCCATTATCACCTCGACAAAGTAAACGTGGGGCGGATGCACTGAACCGCATGTCACACGTTCATAATCTAACCATCATACCGTTGGAAGAGAGCGAGCCATCATTACATGTGGTTCCCCCTAGAGCTCTCTACAATTTAGCTTTTATCCCCACCATCCATGAAGAAAGGGTGGCAGCCCAGAAACTTGACAAGGGCATGTCACATTTGCGGACACGTATCGACAGTGGGGAACTGAAATGTTTCCGTATGGACGCAGATGTGGTCCAAGAAGAGGATAGTCGTACCCAGTAAACCGGAGTTACGGAAGCAAGTGTCGCACACCGATGAATTGGTGTGAGTCCGACGAAAGAGTTCTGTTTGGGATTGATCTTGTCAACGAAGCCGACGACCGAGTTTGTTTGACACAAGAAAATTTGAAGGCGGCACAATCTCGACAGAAGAGGTACGCTGATCAAAGGCGTAGACCATTGCATTTTGACGTTGGAGAGCGTGTTTTTTTCCGTGTATTTCCGATGAAGGGAATTCACCGGTTTAGTGTAAAGGGGAAACTCACTACCTGCTTTATAGGTACTTTTGCTATCACCGAGAAGTGTGGACCTGTAGCTTACCGGCTGGAATTACCGGCAAGTCTTGCGGGTGTCCATGACGTATTTCATGTGTCGCAGCTGCGGAAGTGCCTCAAATTTACCGCTGCTGTCCGCACCGAAGAAAATCGATGAATTGAAACCGGAACTTACCTACACCGAGTGACCTGTTCAGATTATAGATGAAAAGACCCAGGTAACCCGGAACCGGACGATCAGATTTTACAAGGTGTTGTGGAGTAATCATACCACGGAAGAGGCGACGTGAGAAAGTGATGATTACCTCCGCGCCAATTTTCTGGAACTTTCATCATTGTACAGTTTGTAATTACCTCTCCCGTCTCGTTCTTCTTTTGGAATCTCGGGACGAGATTCTTTTAAGGGGGGAGGAATGTAAAAGTCCCAAAAATGCATATGAATAAACCAAGGTTGGAATTCGTATGTGTGGCAAAGTCATTAAAAATGGGACTTGTTAAAACTTTTTCCACATGTGATAACACACATGAGAGCTCTCTTCACACAAGTTCAAACAATTGTTTAAAAACTTGGAACCCAAGAGGGGTCTAAAACAAAGAGGGGAAGTTCCAATATGTGTGAGAAAGCTAAAGTCAGATTTGGACCAAATTTGTTCAACTCAAAATTCAAATGAGAGCAACACAATGAATTTCACAACTGTGGTGCTAAAAATCTCTTTTGCAGCAGCCAAATTAAAAATTACATTTTAGATTTGAATTCCTTAGGTCCAAATTAGTGGGTATGCAAAGTTTCATGATTTGTTGAATTGTTTTGCAACTCATTTTTACAAAATGGACTTTAAATTGCAAAGAATTCAAATACTTATTTGAATTTGGATTGAGCTTGTCCAATTATCCAAATGCACCTCAGGTTTGAACTTCCACAATTTGATTTCACCATTTGCAAATTTTGGAAGATATTTTAGAGGATAAGATGGAACTGTGGTGGGGCCCACATGTCATTGAGCTGAAATGTGTGCCTTAACCACTAAGCATTTCTCTGTTTTCTCCACTTCCGGGCGCCACCGAAATCGGCTGACCACCTCCTGCTCGAGTCCCCCACACGCTGGCGCCAAAGACAGTGTCCCTCTGGGTGATCTAGTCCTCAGGCCGAGCAAAGACTCATTTGCTTCCCCCTTGCTCACCAACAGCGCCAACAGAACCTTCCCTCACTGCCGTGCCTCTGGAGCCACTGAGAAGCCCGGAAAAGCTCGCGCCCACTCTCCTCTGAGCTGCAAAACAGCATGGCGCACTCGTTGCTCACTTCCCTGGCCCAAAAGTGAGCGAGTTCCAGCGTTCCCGAGCACTCAAACAACCCCTCTGCGGCGACCTAACTCGAAACGATGATCGGGTGCACGTGGGCAGCTCGCCACAGCAGTTATCACGGCCAAGCGAGGGCGGCAATGGGATCGAACGGCCACTGTGCTGCTCTCACCCAAAGCTCCAGCCATGCCGTGAGCTATTGACGGCGAATTTTGGGATTTGGCTCCGGCGGCTTAAACCCGAGCATCCGGTACGGAAATCCAAAATTCTCCACTTCTATTCATTCTTAGCGCATCAAACTTTGCACGTGGGAGCTGGACTAGCCGGCGATCATGTTCTCTTTACCATCCGTGGCATGAAACTGACTGGGAACAACGGATTTTGAGCTCTACCCAGCGTGATCAAGGCGGACCCAATCTGGCGCACGGTGACGACCGGCTTACGGCTGTTCCAAAGCCATTTGGGGGCCATGCCGAGCCTTGTGATCATCCACTGATGCTGTAGAGATCATTGGTTGAGTGTTTGGTGGGCTAGAACCCACGGCCGACGGCGCCGAAGGGCAACCGAGGCCGCCACACGTCGCTGGCTATCTTCCGATCACCGGCAGCCGTAGAACGTCCCACCACTTTGTTCCTCGACCTCGATAACTAGCTGGCGGTGAGTTTCAGCTCGGGCGGTGGCCGGAAACAGCGAGCCGGCGAGCTCCTGCGTCGGGCTGGCGAGGGGCAGCGCGGGTGCGGGAAAAGCAGCCAAAGGAAGAAGAAGGAGCGCGGGCCCCACGCATCAGTGGCTAAGAATTTTAAACCGAGGATCTGTTGTGGCTTAGTGATCTGCTGTGGCTGCATGCCAAAATGCCATGGCCCGGTGTGGCCCAGTTCTTATTGGCTGGGATTTAGATAGCGGGCCCAGTGAAATTTCAGTAGGGGAAATAATTCCAGAGTTTGCCACAACTTTGGAAAATCATATCTCTTTGTAGAAACCTCCAAATTGAGTGATTCCAATTGGGTTGGATTAATTTTTCAGGGATCTATCCAAATATGAACTCAGATTTGTATGGAAGTCAATATATAATTCTGGAAAATTCTTTGAAATATTTATGAAAAAGAATTATTGAGGGAGTTTGGTTTATCCAAAAATCCTCAAATTTTGCCAGAAAATATTTTAGAATCTTATTGACCTTCCAGAAAATTTTGAGCTCATTTTAAGATCATTTGAATAGGAATTTGCTAAATACAATCTGCTGTATTCATCAGAGTCCAGAAACATTTTCAGAAAATGTTTCCCAGTTATAAAAATCTATTCTGGGCAATACATGGCTCTAAAAATCATAAGAGAATTTAGGCAAGCTCTCTGAGACATACTTGATATGGTAGTTCACTTAATTGGTCATGAAAATGCACATTACTTCAGAATTAATTCTTTTGAGTAGAAATGCTTAAAGAATTGTTCTGTAAGAACTACTCAAGTAAAAGGGCTGAATTTTGGACCAAGTTACTTTCATCTGACCAGGAACTCACATGTAAACTATCAGCTCCAGTTGAGCAGTAGAACTCCCTGTTCTTATTCTCCATACTTATGTATAGGTGGAAATACATAAGAGACTTTGTGAGAATTATGGAGAACACAATTTGATTCCACATTAGCTGCAATTTGGCAAGCTAAATCCCTTGGTAGTATAGAACCTGCTGTAAAAGTTTTGAATCCATTGAGGTTCTTATTCTTCAGTTGCATTGAAATCCTTTTGGCTCATTTTTTTATATATAGTCATTAGGAAAGTTAGTAGTGTATAGCTAAGACACTAAGACCAAGTGGGTTTATTCCTGTTTTTATGCACAACAGAGGTAAACCAAGCCATTCTTGGCTTTTCCACACAACCTCTGTTCCTAAGAACTCCATTCTATAACAACTTCTTTCTATTACATTCTATAAAACATGTGCATATGCATTTCAACAGGAATCACAACAAAGGGGATTCGAAGGAGCGATTCATTGAAGTGGATCAGACTCCGGAGAATCAAGGGTTGATCAGAAGGGATCACTAACTGCTTATATACGACTACCCTGCAAAACAGGCAAGCCCCGGTTTGAATTTAAGTACTTTTTGCAAATTCTTTATTTGTATCACTTATGTTTAGGGTGAATGCTTGCATTAGAGTTAGGGTGATTGAAACCCCACTTGCATAGCCTTTTTAACTCCTAATAAAGGGTTGGGTAGTTTACAAACTCGACGAGTAGAGAACGCCATGCTAATGTTTAGGATCTCGGTAGAAGTCGAGTGGTTGGAAGCTACTCGCGAGATAGTACTTGTCACACGGGATGAGAAGAGGTAGAAAATGGCTTAAGTTGTGAAAATGAGTCCTAGCAGGGGGAATAGGATGTAGTGAGCAGAGGTCTCACGTGCGTAGCCCTGTTGGCGTCGGTTGAGGACCGTCCGTGTGCAGCCCTGCTGGACAAGTATCGAACAGTACCGGATGCATACTGGCATATGGGAACCAGGAACCAGGAAACTTGGGTGCCGAGGCTAGCCCAACCGTTTTATAGGAGTGGGTTGAGGGTAGCATAGTGTAAATCTGCCGGTGGGCACAGTTACGCTCCACGCGGGGACCTCCTGCCCGTTACGGATGGACCGGTTCGGCATTTGGGTTGCCTTTGAAAGGTTGTTGCATACAACAGAGTAGGAAGGGGTGTGGAATCACACTTCTGAAAGTGGGTGTATGTGACGTGTTATCCGGGTGTCTTCTGATTGCAATCACCGTCCCACGCGGTTATTTGAGTACCCGCTTGTTCACTGCGCTGTGACGTAGTAGGAAGTGAAACAAGCCAACTGAATATGCTGCATTGAATTATTAATGTCTTGAAACCTTGTGTGCTGTATATCTAGAACTAATTAAGTTTATATTCCACTTTGGGCATCACCACATCGGAGGAAAGCGTTTCTTGTTTGATTGTGGACTTCCGATGTGAGGGATGCCTAAGGCTCAATAAACTTTTGCTATAAAACTGAAAGTAAGGATCAACATGTAGGTGTGTCTTTATTGTAAATTCATTATTCCTATCTTACATATCCTTACATGTAGAGTTCCATGCCTAGGCTAGTAGGTTAAGCCTTGCTGAGCTATCGTGCTCACGGTTGCAATGTTTTGAGCTGTGTGCAGGTGAGAGTTATGAGGAAGGTTCCGAGGACGAGGCGATGCCCCCGTCGGGGTACACGGCCGAGCTGGAGCATTGCACGCCGCCGTGATTCTCCGGTTCCATGCTGCTAGTGTGTAGCGTCCCCGGGCTGGACGGCTGCACTTTTGCTTAGTTAGGAATTGAGAGTATCTATGTATATAACTTCCTCTGTATAATTAAGTTTTGTAAAAGACTTCCACTGTTTCATATCAAATAAAAGTTTGTATGTTGTTCTTAAATTCTTTTCGTGTGTGCTGTTAGGTGCCGCATCACACGGCACCACCCTATGCGAT
Organism: Neostapfia colusana; assembly: GCA_030760725.1. Taxonomy (NCBI): domain Eukaryota; kingdom Viridiplantae; phylum Streptophyta; class Magnoliopsida; order Poales; family Poaceae; genus Neostapfia; species Neostapfia colusana. The sequence goes on along the minus strand of JASWHV010000013.1, from coordinate 68,344,580 downwards.
CCTGGAGTGGGTGAACCACGGGGTGGTACCCACAACGGTCGGTCCTCGACTGACACCAACAGGGCTACGCACGTGAGACCTCCGCTCACTGGATCCTACCCCCCCTGTCGGGTCTGAATTTCACATTCTTAAGCCATTTTTTGCTTCTTTCCATCCCGTGTGATAATATCTTATCTCGCGAGTAGATTCCAACTACTCGACTTCTACCGAGATCCTAAGAACATTATTATGGCATTCTGTACTCAGAGAGCTGTAAACTTACCAACCCTTCATAGGATTTACAGGTCATGCAAGTGGAGTTTCAATCACCTTAGCTCTAATGCAAGCATTTCCAAAGGCTCCTTAGCGTCCTCAACTTCGGTCACTATATGAGATGTAACAAAATATATGTATAAGTGATAATAATTTATAAGAAGCAAGTTTGTACTAATAGTTACTGCTATTAAGGTTTCTTAATTGGCTTTGAAATTTTTCCAGGGGAGACTAGAGTCTATGAGGATGATCTGAGAACAATTTGAGGAAATTTCATAGAAGCTTGAGGTCTCCGAAATTCCCATATTTATATGACTCCTCTTAATTTTGATCTCAAATCTTAAGCTTTGACATAGCTAACAGTGGAAAATCTAATTATAGAAGGTCTCCCTGGTGCTAGCAATTTTTTTTTTCATAATTTTTCGAGCAACCTAGAGGGAGAAATTGATTTTTGAAGTTGAAGAAATTTGCTGAATAGTTTCTGTTTGAAATTGAGAATTTCCAATGAATGCTGAATTTGGATCAGGGTTTCGCCTAGCAAATTTAATCCAACGAGGCTCAAATTTGTACAGGAGATCACTATAGTTATGAAGGAGTTTCTGGCCAAATTTTAGAAAATTTCATTACAAGAATCTACTGGAATTAATTCCAAAAGATTTAACTTTGATCAATTTTAGAGAAAATTCCAGGGACCTTCTGCGAGGACCTGACGGTCTTGACTAGCCCGGATCACGCTGAGGGGTGCTGCGTTGCACAGCACCAGATAACACACATAAAAGGGTACAAAGCGCAAGCAGAATTTTTATTACATAGAAGAGTTTATGAACATGTTTACAATAAAATACGTCAAGTCTACACTCACGGGCGTAGACTAAGCAAAAGAGTTCACGTGCAGCCCATGAACGTGTTCCCACTAGCACACACACACACTAACATGGCGGCGTGCATGGTTCCCACTCAACAGTGTTTCCCTCTTTGGGGTCCGTCTCCCCCTCGTGAGCCTCCTCCTCATAGCACCCAGCAAACGCTTCAAACACAAGCAGTGAGCACGATGGCTGAGCAAGACTAACCCATCTTACCTACACATGGAACTCTACATGCTGGGTTTGCAGTGAATAATGGAATGGATATTGCAAAAGACAAGCCTAAATAGTCGAACCTTACTTTCAAGTCTTAGCAACAGTTTGTTGGAGAATCTCGTGCTAAAACACATAAGAGAGCCGCAATCAAACAAGAAATGCATTTCTCTCATATGCTTTGCCCAAGGTTAAAAAGAACTTTAATTATCTCTAAACTACATCAAGTCATTAGCAACCAGAGTACAGCTTTCAATCAGCAATCTTTTAACATGACACTAGCCTATTCTTTCTACGTCACGGTACAGTGAACAAGTGGTACTTACTGACCGCGAGGGACGGTGATTATAATAGATTTACACCTGCAGGCTTCACCCGAAAAACACGTCATGTACGCCCGTACTCGATATTGCCTACAGCAAACATCCCGGACGTCGTACGAGACAACCTTTCACCCGTTAGCCAATCGTTGAACCAGTCCTATCGTACCAGGCAGGAGGTCCCTACGGGGAGCAACCACGTGCCCGCTACCGGATTTTAACCTTGCTACCCTCAACCAACCCCTTTGGACGACAAGCAATGCCTCAACATCCAGCTACCCGAATTTCATCGGTTTCCCGGTTCCCATAATGCTGGTATGTCTTCGGTAACAATTCTAGCTTGTTCAACAGGGCCCACACGACTCGGTCCTCAACCGACACAAGAAGAGCTACGGCTCACAGGCCCCTAAAGTCCTGCTGCTCCTACCCTCTGCTTGGTCTCAAATTCAAGTCATGCTTCTCATGATTTATCTCAATACCCGAGTAGTGTACCCCTAAGTCTATCCTCGAGAGTAGTTCTGACTACTTGACTTGTACCAATTGCTATACCATTTGGAGCATAGCAGTGGCTACTCAAAGTTCATAACCTAGACTCAAACTCCCTAGGTTTCATGGCTATGCAATTGGGTTTTCATTCAAAGACTTAATGCACACATAAATCACTTCTATAGTAAGTGTAAAATGTAAAACTTTATCAAATGGTGTTAATGCAAACCAGAGCTTTCCTTGCTGCGAATCATCGACTAAGTTCTCCTCCAGTGCCCATACTTGCTGCCAGCCCCTTATTCAATGCGAGAAACACATTGGGGAGGTCGCCTCACGCCGGCGACGACCTTACCATGGCCAGCGACGGTGTGGCGGCTCGGTTTATCTTCGGTGCCAATGGCTGGTCGTTCTAGCACCCTAACCGCTCGAGCAAAGGGCTCTACAGAACCAGTGCGCGCTAGAGAAGATCGTCAAGCAATCAAATCAGCTCAGGAACGTCTCTAACTAGGGTTGCACCATGCAACCGAGGTCTCCCGCCCCGGTCGCCATTGCAAAAGCTGGAAATGGTGCCTCTACCGATGGTTTCCCGCTAGGTTTCCAAAGGAAAAATGTTCCTTAGCAAGTCTAGCTTGTGTGTGCCTAATATGGTGAACTTTAACCGAACCTTGATCGATAATTTGATGAAATCTTACCCGCAGGTCAGTTTACACCGGGCAGAAAAAGAATCCAAAATTCGTCGGCGACGAGCTACGGTTCGATTTTATCTCTGGAGGTGAGCAGCACGTGGTCTTGGCGCGTCCGAGGATGCTCTTGCTCGGGCGTGAGAAGCTCTCAGTCGGGCTGTCCACATGAGCCCGAGGTGTGGTTGTTTTCCTGTCGCCGGAAAGACTCCAGTTTTTAGGGTTGCGGGTGCCGATCACAGCTGGGTTTTGTGTCGAGGAGCTTGTGCATGAGCCCACTGTGGGGGACCACTCTGGGGTTCACCCACTCCAGGATCACAGAGGGTGGTGCCATGCGATGTGGCACCTAACAGCGCACAAGAAAAGAATAAGAGCAACATACGAACTTTTATTTGATATAAAACAGTGGAAGTCTTTTACAAAACATAATTATAGAGCAGAAGTATTATCTCCTAGCTAAGCAAAAGTGTAGCTGTCCAGCCCGGTGACGCTACACACTAGCAACATCAAACCGGAGATCACGGTGGTGTGCAGGGCTCCAGCTCGGCCGTGTACCCCGACGGGGGCATCGCCTCGTCCTCGGACCCCTCCTCATAGCTCTCACCTGCACACAGCTCAAATATTGCAACCGTGAGCACGATGGCTCAGCAAAGCTTAACCGACACCCTAATCATGAAACTCTACATGCAGGTATTGGTAATGTAGGGTAACGACATTGCAATAAAGACACTCATACATGTTAATCCTTATTTTCAGTTTTTATAGCAGCAGTTTAATGGGCCTTAGGCAGCCCTCACATCGGAAGTCCACAATCAAACAAGAAACGCTTTCCTCCGATGTGGTGATGCCCAAAGTGGAAAATAAACTTAATTAGCTCTACATCTACAGCAGACATGGTTTCCAAACAGTAATACTTCATCACAGCATATTATCATTCATCTGGCTTATTTCTCTTCTTACTACGTCACAGAAAAGTGAACAAGTGGTACTTAAATAACCGCGAGGGACCGAGATTGCAATCAGGACACACCCGGACAACACGTCACATACACCCACATTCAGAAGCGTGATTCCACACCCCTTCGTACTCTGTTGTATGCAATAACCTTTCAAAGGAAACCCAAATGCCAAACCGGTCCATCCGTAATGGGCAGGAGGTCCGCGCGTGGAGCGTGACTGTGCCCACCAGCAGATTTACACCTTGCTACCCTCAACCCACTCCTATAAAACGGTTGGGCTAGCCTCGGCACCCAAGTTAACCAATTACATCGGTTTCCCGCTTATGTCAGTATGCCATCAGGTACTGTTCGATACTTGTTCAGCAGGCCCGCACACGACTCGGTCCTCAATCAACACCAACGGGGCTACGCACGTGAGACCTCCGCTCACTTCTCCCTATCCCCCCTGCTGGGTCTCAGTTTCACAACTCTTAAGCCATTCTCTGCTCTATTCCATACCGTGTCATAAAACCTTAACTCGCGAGTAGATTCCAACTACTCGACTTCTACCGATATCCTAAGCACATTACCATGGCATTCTATACTCGTCGAGTCTGTAAATTACCCAACCCTTCATAGGATTTAAGGTCATGCAAGTTGGGTTTCAAGCACCTTAACTCTAATGCAAACATTTCAACCTAGACATAAGTGATACAACTGAAAAACTTTGTGAAAGGTACTTAAATGCAATCCGCGGATTGCCTGGTTGCGAGTTAAATGGAAAGTCAGCGTCTGGTGGGAGGACGTCCAATGGCTCCGATGTATCTTCATCTTCGGTCACTATATGAGATGTAACAAAATATATGCATAAGTGCAAGTATTATATAAGAAGTATACTTCTATTTATAGCTACTGTTATTTAGGTTCCTTAATTGGCTTTGGGATTTTCCAGTGGCTACTAGACACTCTAAGGATGATCTGAGCAAAATTTGGAGAATTTTCATTGAACCTTGTGGTCTCCAAAATTCCCACAAGTCCAAGTCTTCTCTGACTTTTGAGCCCAAATCTGGAGCTTTGACATGACTAACAGTTGAAGATCTAGTTAGGTAGGTATGCATGGTTCTAAACAAATTTGTTTCACCATTTTTGGAGCTACCAACAGAGAGATATGAATTTTTGAAGTTGGACAGGAGTTCTGAAAAGTTTCTGTTTGGAATTTGAATTTCCAAATAAAGGCTGAATCTTGGAAGGCAATTTGGCCTAGCAAAAGAACTACAATGAAGCTCAAATATTTTCGCAGCTGCCGGACTAGGTCTCACCTCATGAAAACAGCCGAAAACAGGTCGGCACTGGCGGCGGTGCTCGGCGGCGCAGGATTGACATGTTCCAGCGTGTCCCAAGCTTCTCCCAACGAGATAAATTGCCCTAAAGAATCCCTAGTGGTCGTGGAACATGGAACGCATGCCAAACCTTGCAGCAAACAGCCGGAAAAGGGGGTTCACCGGAGGACCGACCCGTTTTTGCCGTCACCGCCGATTTCTCGTCGCCCGGGGCGTGTGGTGGACGGTTTTCTGCGGTATCCAGCGTGGGAGGATGCTAGGATGGTATGATGTTATGGATTGAACCGATGGAAGAACGATCAAGCGTGTTGGAAGAATTTCCCGGTTTGGTTTTGATCGGTTCTTCACGTATACCGGCGCCAAAACACAAATTCCGGCGAGCCGTCGATGGGGAAGAGCAAGGGGACTGCGGTGGCATGATCTACACATCTTGGTGCACCTTAGGGAGGTGTTGGTCATGTGGGAGAGGCGTTGGACCGGCCGGAAGGCAGGGAGCAGTGATGGCGACGTCGTGCTGCACCGAGGGGAAAAAGTTGGCTCGGCACCGGCTGGAGGACGATGGATACAAGATGGAGGTGCGTATGACGTCCAGTGGAGGCTGGCGCACCTCCTAGTCGGCTCAGCTGGGCGCCACAGTGGCGGTATGTTGATCGGGGATGAAGAGCAGAGGGCGGCGTTTTCCTGTCTTCTGTGCGAGCGTGTGAGCGAGCTTCTGCGCGTTGGAGTGGCCAAGCAGGGAAAAGAGGAATTTGGTTGTGCCGCTTCGAAGGTCATCGTGCAGCCGAAGGAAACCGCCTCGGTGAGCAAGCACAGAGGCAGCTCGGTGGAGAGTGCAGCACCTCGGTGTCGAGCTCACACAGTAGCAAACTCAAACGTTGCCTCTGTTCCACTGACCTGCGGGTTCCACCGAAGCCCTTCCCTCCAAACAACAGTGGCTTCAAAATTCGAATTCAAAATTTGCCGCAATTTTCCGCAAACTGAATTTGATTAACTTGGAGGTAACCCTCTGTGGTATTCAAAATTTTAAATCCGGCGCACAAAGATCACGCCGGAAGCTACTCAATCCCATGAGCTGGTCGCCAGCGCGACGGAGACAGTGAGGAGGTGGCCTCTGCTTGCAGCTCGGTTGGTGAATGAGAGGAGCATGCCGTGAGGTTTTGAAGCCACGAGCAGGTCGCCAGCTCGATTGAAGAAGCTGGAGGTGGCTGCCCTCGTTGGCGCTCGGAGGAGCCTCGGTTGGTGTTCGACACCGAACAGAGGAAGTCTTCGGGAGCAAGTTAAAGAGGCCCAATGACATGTGGGGTCTACCCCCTTAATCCTCTTCTTATCATCCAACTGTCTCCAGAAGATCTTCATTCGAGTTAATCCCCTCAATCTGATATTTTGGAAGTTTAAATGTGGGAGGAAATTTAATAAACCAAATACGGTGTGAAGTTTACATTCAAATTTGAATTCAGCAAACATTTGGAAATGATCATGATTAACTCCTTTTTGGCCCACTCTGAAATTAGAATGTGGCCACCATGAATTTCCTCAAATTCAAAGATATGAGGGTACATGTGTGCTCCAAATTTTTGGCAGCATCTCGAGGGGAACAATTGAGTTAAAATCTGAATTTAAACTCCCCCTTACATGTGAGAACTTTACACATGGTGTTTAATTCAACCTTGGCTTAACACATTTCAACTGAACGTGAGAGCTCGTTTGGTTGGACACCCATGTGCATCATCACGTGTATAAAGTTTTTGTAAGTCCCATTTTCATGCATTCCACACGTTATCTGTATCCAACCCTCTGTTTATTGCCTTTACATTTTTTGGGACTTTTACACCCACGGTGCCGTTTTGCTACTCAGGTGGAATCCACACGTGAGCTGGTGTAGTCTCCCAATCGAGCAACCGAGGCGGCGATGTCTTCGGCTCTGTTTTTGTGCGAGAGCGAGGAGCGATGAGCAAAAGTGAGTTTTGCCGGCTCGAGTGCGGGGGATAAGGAGCTGAACGCCGGTCTGGGCATGATAACACACCGAGCAGGAGCGGGCAATGTGGTTCTGCATGGTGGTGATCACCCCAGCGCGCGCAAGAAACTGAGCAGCGCTCGGTTGAGTCGGTTTCATCCCCTCTCTCACTGATTGGTGGGTCCTAACTCTCATTTTTCTCCCACAAAATTGAATTTGCACTTTTTCATAATATTTGATACCCTCCTGCCCCTCACAAATGGATCAAGCCACTGAAACACCATTTGGAGTTTGAATGTTTCGAAATCAAGTATTGGTTTGACTGAATTTTGCTTGAAATGACAAACTGAAATTCAAATTTGGGTTGAATTTGCCCAATTTAGCTCAAGTCAATATCAACTCCAAATGGAGTGAAAATTGGTGTGTGAGCTCCTAAAAATGTGCTGAGTGTGAATACAAATCCCACTTTTGAGTTCATGGGATGAAAGGAGGTTGAATTTGAATTTAAGTTCAAACTAGCCTTTTAATAATTGTACCCAAAAGTACCTCAAAAGGTTTTTGATTTGTGTGAAATTTGGCATGAGCATTCCTAACAAAGTTTAGGAGTTAATCATATGCTCAGCCTCTATATGATGCATGTGGGAAATACCACTTTTGCATTTTGTGCATGTGGCGGACCGGAATCCGCTCATCCAGGATCGCAGAGGGTGGTGCCGCGCGATGCGACACCCGACAGCACACGTCATAAGGACATATTATATTACATGGGAAAACAAGCTGAATGTACAAAGTAGTACACTTCTCAGTTACAAACTAGGGTCTTTATTACACAGTGGAAGTTTCTTTTGTACAACTCACGCCCGCCTATCTAGCAAAAATCGGATGCCCAGCCCTATGGCAACCCACACTAGCTGCACGTCTCAGCTCAGCGCGGCGTGTACGTCTCCCACTCAGCCGTGGTCCCCGATGGAGGGTAACCCTCGCCGGTGGACTCGTACTCCGAGTTCGTGGTGGCTCCTCACCTGAAAAACACTTAAACAGCAACCGTGAGCACTATGGCTCAACAAGACTTAACTGTCTTACCTTGGCATGAAACTCTATGTCACACCCGATATTCCATAAAGAACACCGAGCGTATATTCACATGTATGCCAGGATCAGTTGAGTCATACATGTTCCGACAAGAGTGAAATATCATTGTATTACAAGCCAAGTGTATCATACAACGTAATATTACATCATAAGACATAAAGTATCAATTATGAGTACAAGCACACTAATAATATGACAGCGGAAGACTCTAGCGGGGTGCTCCAGTTCCACAGGCGTTGCCCGGGGGTTACGCCAACCTAGAACAACTCCTCGGGATCGAAGTATTCCTCGTCAAAATCTACGTCTTCATTTGCACCTGAACCAACATATGATATCCAACAAAAGCAAGTTTGAGTACCGAAGGTACTCAGCAAGTGTAGGAAAGAATGTTATGAAGGCCAATAGCAAGGGAAGGCTAACATGGTTAAGCACTATGCATTAATCCTAAGCCTTAGCTTTGATTAGCAACCTATCTTACTATGTGTTAATCCCATCATCATCATAATTAAGTCATTATTGTTAGGTTACACCACCCAACAACATCTTTTGACTCACATCCATGTTTCTCTAATCATGGACAAGTCCAAGCCGCTCTTGACCGTGAGCACGGCTGTCATGACAGTTTGGTTCTCTGCAGAGATTGTACCACTTTACCCACAAGTACTGATTTCATCCCCTGTTGCCAGGTGGACTAAGAAACCTCCCTGATATCCGTGGTTGCAAGCCACATTACACACTTCCTTTGGTGTGCGATCAGGAGATCACTACATGGCCTTTACACAGGGTCTACCGGCAAGTACAAGCCCACTGAGGTTTCACCGCTGTAGTTTCTGGGAGTAACCCTCCCCTAAAGAAGCCCCCTCTTGAGCCTTGCAGTTCCCAGGGCAGTCAAAAATGGACTCCCATTCCCCGCACCATCCAAACACTCATACTATACCGGCAAACTCCTAATTAATTGGCCAAGCTGCCCCATCTCAGTCTTGTGGTGGCACTGTAAAGCCGGGTTAACTGTTCCATGAACCGGTCCTTAGAATCTAGGACAGGCACTAACTCATTCCCGAGTCTCGTGCACGAAGCACCAACCAAACAACCAGCCTGTCTAGATTCATAATCACATGACACATACACTTGTGTCTTTCATATAATCCACAAGACTAGTATCAACTACATTTCATTCATCTCTAAAGTTCTAAGCATGGCTAAGCACATAAAATGATAACCATCAAATCCTATCTAATACCCTCCATGGTTTTGCAAGGAAAGATAAAGCAATGAAACTAGGGAAACATCCTACACTGGGTTTCATATTAAAGACATCATGCAAATAATCTAACTATTCATCCTAGAATAGGAACAAAGTGATCAAGGAACACTTGCCTTTGAAGGAAGGGGGATTCACTTCAAATTCTTGCTCTTGAAGATTATGGAATAGTTCTTGAGTTGGTTCTATCCATACATTTGTACCCACAAAACAGTAATGAACATGCCATAAGAATCTTACCAAGTGATTTCAATCACCTATGTTTAGTTACACACATGCAACTATTGATTTCTTGTCATTTTATGTGAGTTAGAAGGAAAATATGTTTCAATGAACTACCTATATTCTTTGTTTTTAGTATTGACACATTCAAACACTCATTTTCAATTTGTAGGATGGTTTGACTAAATTTTTTGAATTTATTAATATATATGTGAATTTCTTATAACTAATTAAATCCTAGAAATCATTTAAATTATTACTATAAAAATTTTCAGAACTCATATTCCTAATTTTCTGCACTTCAGAACCTATTTAAGCATTTAGAACAGTTTCCAAAATTTTTATTTAATATATATTATTTTTATCTATTTTTCAGTATTTATTTAATAACTAAAAATACATTTTCAGTTATTTAAATAATTATTCTGGATCACAGAAATTATATATGTTCAAAAAGATGATAGCAGAATAATTTTACACCCTTGAAATAAATTTACAAAATTTTCTGAAATATATTTAATTTTTACTTTGATTTTTCCAAGTTAGTTGTCACTATATAAATAATATCAGCATTTGTAAACTGTTATATTTAAATTCAGAATTTTTATTCTGTTCAGAATGTTTTATCAGTGCTAAAAATAAATTTCTACCATTTTCTAGAATTCATTTAGCCTTATTTGATTATTTACAGAATTAAAAACAAACTTTTAAACTGATTTGGGCTAATTTGTAATAGATTCAAACTTTCTGGGGTTCAATTTGAATTTACTAAACTGTTCTATCAATTTCCAAAATATTCAGGGGCTAATTAGCTATTTCACAGCGAATTTCAAATTTTCTATAAGCCTAGGGTCGGTTCTGTGAATTTCAGGGGCTGTTTCCTAGTTATTTAAATCTCCAGGGACCTCTCTGTGAATCTCCTAACGTTTATAACTGTTTTGAATGTGGGCCGTTGGATCTGAGATCAACGGCCCAGATTTAATTAACCGAACCGGTATCGGTTCTTTTATTTCTAACCGCCCACTTCTCATCCGAGGGTCCAGAGACGGCCACGTCGCCTCCCCCCCCTTCTCCCTCGCGGCCGGCGGCTGCGCGCGCCGGCGAGCGGCGGCGGCCTCGCTGTAGTTTCTGTTTTTCGCCGTTTCTCCACTATTTCACGATCTACTCGTACCAGAAGAGAGAGGGGAGAGTGGGGAACTCACCTAGGGTGATTTTTGGACCCAGAGACGGCCGGAGAAACGTGCTCGACGGCGACCGAAGAGGTCTCCGGCGATCTTCGATGTCAGCGCTTCCCAGGCGTTTTCCTTCAAGGATTTTCGTCGGGAACTCGTCCTTGAGGTCTTGTGACGACGTAGAGGGGACTGGATCAAAGAATTCGGTGATGTATTTGGAGAATTCGAATTACAGGCGGTTTTTCCCGATCGGTGAACTGGGGTCGTTTCAGTGGGGAATTTCGGCCGGGGTTGGGTGGTATTTATAGAGGGGAGGTAGGCGGCGGTTGCTAGGGCGCCGGTTGGGGAAGAGGCGCGAAGGGACGGCCGGTTGTAGCGTTTTTCTCCCACATGTGATAATGAGGTCGGTGAGAGAGAGGGAGAGAAATGGAGGCGGTTGCTCGGGGAAGAAAAGAGAGGGTGAGGGTTTGGGTCACGTGTTTGCACCATTTGGGTGTTACAAACTCTACCCCCCTTAAGAAAAATCTCGTCCTCGAGATTTTGTAATTATAAAGGAAATAGATTTGGAAATTGTGACTTGAGTTCATCTTCTCTTTCCCATGTGGCTTCTGTTTCGGAATGATGTTTCCATTGGACCTTATGCATGCGAATTATTTTGTTTCTTGTAACTTTTTCCATTGTGTCGAGGATTTTGACGGGGTACTCGGTATATGAAAGATCTTCCTGTATGTCCAACTCATCCATTGGCAGATGTTCTTCTGGTGTTCTCAAACACTTCTTGAGTTGTGATACATGGAACACGTCGTGTACATCCGACAATCGAGAGGGTAACTCTAACTGATATGCTACCTCTCCTTTTCGTTCCAGTACCTTGAATGGTCCGATATACCGAGGTGCTAACTTCCCTCTTACTTTAAATCTCCTTAGTCCACGCATAGGTGACACTTTGAGATACACATAGTCTCCCACTTTGAAGACTAGTTCTCTTCGCCTTGTGTCTGCATAGCTCTTTTGTCTTGTTTGAGCTATCTTCAGATTATTGCGAATTTCTCTTACTTTCTTTTCTGCATCTTTTAACACTTCAGGCCCAAACACCTTATTTTCACCTATTTGATCCCAAAATAGTGGTGTTCTGCATCTTCTCCCATATAAGGCCTCAAATGGGGACATCTTCATGCTGGCTTGGTAACTGTTATTATAGGAGAACTCTGCATATGGTAAGTTCTTATCCCAACTCCTACTATTTTTGAGGGCACAAGCTCTGAGCATATCTTCAAGAATTTGATTGGTCCTTTCTGTTTGTCCGTCAGTTTGTGGATGATATGCAGAGCTGAAATTTAATCGAGTCCCCATAGACTCATGTAATTTCTGCCAAAACCTTGAAGTGAACTGTGTACCTCTATCTGATACTATCTTTTTGGGTACACCATGTAGGCAGACTATTCTTGACATATATAATTCCGCTAGTTTGGAACCATTATAATTTTCTTTCACTGGAATAAAGTGAGCAACTTTTGTCAGTCTATCCACTATCACCCATATAGAATCATATCCTGTTTGTGTTCTGGGCAGACCCACTATAAAGTCCATCCCAATTTCTTCCCACTTCCATTCAGGTATCTTTAGTGGTTGTAATAGCCCTGCAGGTCTTTGATGTTCTGCTTTGACTAGTTGACATGTGTCGCACAATGCCACATGCTCTGCAACATCTCTTTTCATTCCATACCACCAATACCTTGTCTTAAGATCATGATACATCTTTGTACTTCCAGGGTGGATAGAATAGTCAGAATCATGAGCTTCTTTTAATATTAACTTCTTTATTTCCTTGATGTCTGGTACACATATTCTTTTACCATGCCATACGATACCATCCTCATCTTCTCTAAATCCCGGGGCCTTGTTTTCTTTGATCAACTGCTTGATCTCTTTGATCTTTTCATCGTTCTTTTGACCACTCCGTATATCTTGTTCCAAGGTTGAATCAACTTCCATTGCTATAGCTTCCGTATGATTCACCAAGCATAAGTTGAGCTTTGTGAACTCTTCACACAGTTGGGGTTGTAGATCTCTTATGGTCAACATATTGACATGTGTCTTCCTGCTCAAAGCATCTGCAACCACATTGGCTTTTCCAGGATGATAGTTGATCCCCACATCAAAATCGTTAATGAACTCCAACCATCTCCTTTGCCGAAGGTTTAGATCCGGTTGAGTGAAGATATACTTTAAGCTCTTATGATCGGTATAGATCTCTGTCCTTTTACCCATTAGGTAATGCCTCCATAGCTTTAATGCATGCACAACTGCTGCCAACTCTAGGTCATGGGTAGGATAGTTCTTCTCATGCTTCCGAAGTTGTCGGGAAGCATAGGCAATAACATGTCCTTCTTGCATAAGCACACATCCTAACCCTTGCCCTGATGCATCACAGTATACAGAGAATGGTTTCTCCATATCAGGCATAACCAAGACTGGGGCAGTTGTTAACTTCTTCTTTAATTCTTGGAAGCTTGATTCACACTCTTGGGACCATATGAAAGCAGCTCCTTTTTCCAACATCTTTGTGAGTGGCTTGGCTATTTTTGAAAACCCTTCAATAAACCTTCTGTAATAGCCTGCCAATCCCAAGAAGCTTCGGATCTCCCCAACATTCTCTGGTGTCTTCCACTTTTGCACACCAGATATCTTTTCTGGGTCTACTGCGATTCCTCCTTCAGAGATGATATGTCCCAGAAAAGCAACTTTCTTGAGCCAAAATTCACATTTACTGAATTTGGCATAAAGTTGGTTTTCCCTTAGCTTTTGTAAGACTATTCTCAGGTGCTCTTCATGTTCTTTCTCATTCTTTGAGTATATGAGGATATCATCAATGAACACTACCACAAACTTGTCCAAGTATTTCATGAACACCTTATTCATAAGGTACATGAAATATGCCGGAGCATTTGTTAGTCCAAAAGGCATAACTGTATATTCATACAGTCCATACCTAGAAACAAATGCCGTCTTCGGAATATCTGATTCCCTTATCCTTAGTTGATGATATCCGGAACGGAGGTCAATCTTGGAGAATACACATGCACCTCTTAATTGATCAAACAAGTCCTCAATACGAGGTAAAGGGTACTTGTTTTTGATTGTCACTTCATTGAGGGCACGGTAATCTACACATAGCCTCTTGGTTCCGTCCTTCTTTGGTACAAATATGACCGGAGCTCCCCATGGTGAGGAACTGGGACGGATATACCCTTTCTCCGATAACTCTCGGATATGATCCTTGAGTTCTGCTAGTTGTTGGGTATCCATCCGGTATGGTCTTTTATATATAGGAGCAGTACCAGGTACTAGTTCTATAATGAACTCTACTTCTCGATCCGGTGGCATACCTGGTAACTCCTCGGGAAATACATCCTGAAATTCATTGACCACCTTTATGTCTTCAATAACTATTTCAGTTTTGTTGAGTTGAACATTCCCAGAGGGTACTTGAATAGATGTGAACTCAACCTTAGTTCCATCCGTATGAGTTAGTTCCACTGTCCTTGTTGAGCAATGTATAACTCCTTTGTACTTGGTCAACCAGTCCATCCCCAAGATAATATCTATTCCTTGTGATTCTATCACAATAAGGTTTGCAAGGAATTCTACTCCATTGACTCCTAGCTTAACCTTGGGACATATTTGTTTTGTCTTTATTCCTCCTCCAGGAGAATTCACTAATAACACTCGATTCATAGATGTAATTGGTAGTTTGTGCTTGGTTAAGAATTCCTTGGCTATAAATGAGTGTGTTGCACCAGAGTCAAATAGAATTGTAGCAGGATGAGTGTTCGCGGAGAACATACCAATCACCACATCTGGTGCTTCCTGTGCTTCCTCCATCGTCACATGATTCACCTTGCCACGCACAAGATTCTGTGCCTGAGGTGGCTTCTTGTTGGGGCACCGGTTGGCATAATGTCCCGTTTCTCCGCAGTTGAAGCATTGCCCCGTGACCTTGTTCATGGGTGCCTTGTTGCCTGTTGGTGCATTTTGAGGGTTTGGCCCTGCAGGACGAGGTTGGAATGCAGGGCGTTGTTGCTGCACTTGTGGTCTCTGCTGTTGTGGTTGGAAAGTTGGGTTCCTAGCAGCAGGGTTGTAGTTCCTCTGAAACTGATTGGGAGCTATAGGTCGATTCATTGCTCCTGTCGGCGGTGATGAGAAACGGGGCCGACTGTTGCTGCTAGAAGCCTGTCCTTGCCAATTCATTTTCCTCTTTCGTTCTTCGACCAACTTCTGTCTTTTCCTTTCCACTATGAAAGCCTTGTTGATGAGCTTTTGGAAACTTTCATAGTCACTTGAAGACATAGCATATTGTATCTCTGAATTCAATCCTTCAATGAAACAGTCTTGTTTCTTCTCATCAGTATCTATGTCTCCCGGAGCATAGCGAGATAACTGTGTAAACTTAGTGAGGTACTCTCGCACGGACATGCTCCCTTGCTTCAGATTGAGGAACTCCTTCCGTTTGTTCTTGATTTCTCCGGCTGTAACATAGTGATTACGGAAGGCAATTTTGAACTCATTCCATGTGATATCCTCAGGATCCTCATGGGCTTCTTTGTATGCAGTCCACCAGTTAGCTGCAGACCCATATAGTTGGTGAGAAGCAAAGAGCACTTTCTCACGTCCTGGGCATTGTATAATCTGCAACTTGTTCTCAATGTTTTTGAGCCAATCATCAGCTTCCAATGGCTCAATAGCGTTATCAAACTTTGGTGGTTGAGTGCTTAGGAACTCATTCAGTTTTGGTTGGCGTGGTGCATTCTGAATTTGTGGCTGCATGTTGGCCACCACTTGTGTCAGGTTCTGAATGAGTTGATTCTGCATGTTCATCATCTGTTGTATAACTTCTCCATCTGCCCTACGTGCAACTCGTGGTTGCCATCCAGGCAAAGGAAATTCTGCAGCCTCATTGTTGTTGTTCTCTTCATTGCGTCTCCTTCTTCCTGCCATCTATTGTAAAAGACTGTGTTTAAAATTAAGGTATAGATGTTCTCTTAGATGTATTGTGTTGTATGCTTACTTCATCCATTCTATGCAATAGTTACTAAAGTTTCTACTTCGTTTGATAAATGGTCATGATTGAATCAAACTAAGCACTTATATTCCTTAATAGATATTTACATACACTAACGTGGTTGTGAACATCAGCCTATAGCTTTCACAACTCACGTTCATCCACTAACATACATTACATCATCATTTAAACAAGTTCACTAATCAAACATTACATACTAGTCAATACATTACCGTACTACACGAATTACTACATAAACAAGGACACCTATCCTAGTTGTCCCCTGGGTTCTGTGCATCCTCCTGCGGGTTCCCACCATTACCACCTGGGTTGCTAGCCTCTGACTCCGCTGTGGAGGCCTCAGGTGCTGGAGGAACATGAGGGCGTTTGGCTGCCCTACGGTCTGGAGAGTCCGGAGTCCAAGTGTCTCCATCCGAAGCATAGAGATCACTCGCCTCTCCATCCCTCATCCTCATCAGTCCACGCATGATGGCCTCCGACTTCTTCAGGAGGTCCCGGACGTCTTGGAGTTCCTGTTGGCAGTTTTGTAGCCTCGCACTGACGTCCACCCCTATCCGAAGACTCATGTCCATCTGCACCACATCACAACCTTCTTGGAGAGGCTCATAGTTGAACGTTGCGCTTCCACTTTGTCGCCGGGGAATGTACATGTATTGGGTCCCCTCAAGGCGGCCACGGTTGGTGTAGCTCTGGCAAGTGATTGCCTCCCAAGTGGCGTCCTTTTCAGCCTCTGCCATGGTGGACCTCCATGCTGGCGAGTTGTGTATCTTGAGCAGCTTGTTCTCATGGTAGATCCTCGCCTGCGACTTCCACTCGTCTCGCTCTGCGCGAGAGACTCGAGTGGTGTCGTACTGCACCTCTAGCTTGCCGGTATAACCAGCACAGCGAAGGAGGTGTCGGAGGCGATCCACCATGCCTCTAGTGGACTCCCCGTGGGTCTGGTAGGTGGCGGGGTTGTCCACCTCCTCGGTAGTGCGCTCAGCCAACTGGTGTCGAGGAACTCGTCCTCCGGTGGACTTACGAGCCGTGAGACGTGTGCGTGCCATCTGTTTCAAAGAAAATTTAAAATGTGTTAGAAAATAAACAATAATATAATTTTGAGTATAGAGGAGGTTAGACAACATATATATAGTTCAAATAATTCTCTTTTTAACAAAATACTTAGTAAAAATAGTTTTTAATAAAATAGTGATGTCTATCTCGTCCATTTCTATCTAGGTTTGCGTCCTACGGGCAACCTTGGCTCTGATACCACTTTGTCACACCCGATATTCCATAAAGAACACCGAGCGTATATTCACATGTATGCCAGGATCAGTTGAGTCATACATGTTCCGACAAGAGTGAAATATCATTGTATTACAAGCCAAGTGTATCATACAACGTAATATTACATCATAAGACATAAAGTATCAATTATGAGTACAAGCACACTAATAATATGACAGCGGAAGACTCTAGCGGGGTGCTCCAGTTCCACAGGCGTTGCCCGGGGGTTACGCCAACCTAGAACAACTCCTCGGGATCGAAGTATTCCTCGTCAAAATCTACGTCTTCATTTGCACCTGAACCAACATATGATATCCAACAAAAGCAAGTTTGAGTACCGAAGGTACTCAGCAAGTGTAGGAAAGAATGTTATGAAGGCCAATAGCAAGGGAAGGCTAACATGGTTAAGCACTATGCATTAATCCTAAGCCTTAGCTTTGATTAGCAACCTATCTTACTATGTGTTAATCCCATCATCATCATAATTAAGTCATTATTGTTAGGTTACACCACCCAACAACATCTTTTGACTCACATCCATGTTTCTCTAATCATGGACAAGTCCAAGCCGCTCTTGACCTTGAGCACGGCTGTCATGACAGTTTGGTTCTCTGCAGAGATTGTACCACTTTACCCACAAGTAGTGATTTCATCCCCTGTTGCCAGGTGGACTAAGAAACCTCCCTGATATCCGTGGTTGCAAGCCACATTACACACTTCCTTTGGTGTGCGATCAGGAGATCACTACATGGCCTTTACAAAGGGTCTACCGGCAAGTACAAGCCCACTGAGGTTTCACCGCTGTAGTTCCTGGGAGTAACCCTCCCCTACAGAAGCCCCCTCTTGAGCCTTGCAGTTCCCAGGGCAGTCAAAAATGGACTCCCATTCCCCGCACCATCCAAACACTCATACTATACCGGCAAACTCCTAATTAATTGGCCAAGCTGCCCCATCTCAGTCTTGTGGTGGCACTGTAAAGCCGGGTTAACTGTTCCATGAACCGGTCCTTAGAATCTAGGATAGGCACTAACTCATTCCCGAGTCTCGTGCACGAAGCACCAACCAAACAACCAGCCTGTCTAGATTCATAATCACATGACACATACACTTGTGTCTTTCATATAATCCACAAGACTAGTATCAACTACATTTCATTCATCTCTAAAGTTCTAAGCATGGCTAAGCACATAAAATGATAACCATCAAATCCTATCTAATACCCTCCATGGTTTTGCAAGGAAAGATAAAGCAATGAAACTAGGGAAACATCCTACACTGGGTTTCATATTAAAGACATCATGCAAATAATCTAACTATTCATCCTAGAATAGGAACAAAGTGATCAAGGAACACTTGCCTTTGAAGGAAGGGGGATTCACTTCAAATTCTTGCTCTTGAAGATTATGGAATAGTTCTTGAGTTGGTTCTATCCATACATTTGTACCCACAAAACAGTAATGAACATGCCATAAGAATCTTACCAAGTCATTTCAATCACCTATGTTTAGTTACACACATGCAACTATTGATTTCTTGTCATTTTATGTGAGTTAGAAGGAAAATATGTTTCAATGAACTACCTATATTCTTTGTTTTTAGTATTGACACATTCAAACACTCATTTTCAATTTGTAGGATGGTTTGACTAAATTTTTTGAATTTATTAATATATATGTGAATTTCTTATAACTAATTAAATCCTAGAAATCATTTAAATTATTACTATAAAAATTTTCAGAACTCATATTCCTAATTTTCTGCACTTCAGAACCTATTTAAGCATTTAGAACAGTTTCCAAAATTTTTATTTAATATATATTATTTTTATCTATTTTTCAGTATTTATTTAATAACTAAAAATACATTTTCAGTTATTTAAATAATTATTCTGGATCACAGAAATTATATATGTTCAAAAAGATGATAGCAGAATAATTTTACACCCTTGAAATAAATTTACAAAATTTTCTGAAATATATTTAATTTTTACTTTGATTTTTCCAAGTTAGTTGTCACTATATAAATAATATCAGCATTTGTAAACTGTTATATTTAAATTCAGAATTTTTATTCTGTTCAGAATGTTTTATCAGTGCTAAAAATAAATTTCTACCATTTTCTAGAATTCATTTAGCCTTATTTGATTATTTACAGAATTAAAAACAAACTTTTAAACTAATTTGGGCTAATTTGTAATAGATTCAAACTTTCTGGGGTTCAATTTGAATTTACTAAACTGTTCTATCAATTTCCAAAATATTCAGGGGCTAATTAGCTATTTCACAGCGAATTTCAAATTTTCTATAAGCCTAGGGTCGGTTCTGTGAATTTCAGGGGCTGTTTCCTAGTTATTTAAATCTCCAGGGACCTCTCTGTGAATCTCCTAACGTTTATAACTGTTTTGAATGTGGGCCGTTGGATCTGAGATCAACGGCCCAGATTTAATTAACCGAACCGGTATCGGTTCTTTTATTTCTAACCGCCCACTTCTCATCCGAGGGTCCAGAGACGGCCACGTCGCCTCCCCCCCCCCTTCTCCCTCGCGGCCGGCGGCTGCGCGCGCCGGCGAGCGGCGGCGGCCTCGCCGGAGTTTCTGTTTTTCGCCGTTTCTCCACTATTTCACGATCTACTCGTACCAGAAGAGAGAGGGGAGAGTGGGGAACTCACCTAGGGTGATTTTTGGACCCAGAGACGGCCGGAGAAACGTGCTCGACGGCGACCGAAGAGGTCTCCGGCGATCTTCGATGTCAGCGCTTCCCAGGCGTTTTCCTTCAAGGATTTTCGTCGGGAACTCGTCGTTGAGGTCTTGTGACGACGTAGAGGGGACTGGATCAAAAACTTCGGTGATGTATTTGGAGAATTCGAATTAGGGGCGGTTTTTCCCGATCGGTGAACTGGGGTCGTTTCAGTGGGGAATTTCGGCCGGGGTCGGGTGGTATTTATAGAGGGGAGGTAGGCGGCGGTTGCTAGGGCGCCGGTTGGGGAAGAGGCGCGAAGGGACGGCCGGTTGTAGCGTTTTTCTCCCACATGTGATAATGAGGTCGGTGAGAGAGAGGGAGAGAAATGGAGGCGGTTGCTCGGGGAAGAAAAGAGAGGGTGAGGGTTTGGGTCACGTGTTTGCACCATTTGGGTGTTACACTCTACATGAGGTGTACAATGACATAGGATAGCAATGTTGCAGCAAATGGACACGCCTACAAGTTCATCCTTAGTTCATCTTTTAGCAACAAGTTAACAGTTCATGAAGCTGAAATTTAGTAAGCAATATTTGGTGGCACACATGTAGCAATACAATTATCTCATGACAGCAATATTGAATCACAGCATTCCATAAATTATCTATGTTACGACGCAGTGAACAAGCGGTACTCGTCACTGCGAGGGACGGCGAATCGACTCGATATACACCTGCAGGGAAACCCAAAGAGCACGTCACGTACGCCCACCCGTGGAGCTGCACAGCACGCTCACTCGATGTCGTACGGGACAACCTTTCACCCAACAGCACAAACATCGAACCGGTCGCACCGAAACGAGCAGGAGGTTCCCCACACGGAGCATCTCTCTATGCCCGTTGGCAGATTTCCACCTTGCTTCCCTCAACCTACACCTATAAATCGGTGTGCTATGCCTCGACGCCCGGAGGTTTAGGCTACATCGGTTTATCGGGGCCCATATATCCGATATGCCTTCGGTACGTTCAATACTTGTTCAGCAGGGCTGCACACGGCTCGGTCCTCAATCGACACGGACAGGGCTGCGCACACAAGACTTCCTCTTGCTGCGCCCTAGCCCCTGCCTAGTCTCATTTTCATAACTAAAGTGATCTCCCGTCACTCGAACCAAACCCGTGTGTCCCTACCTATCTCGCGAGTAGATTCCAACTACTCGACTTGTACCGAAGTCCTATGAAATTATTAAGAATAGCCTTTCTACTCGAGATCTTAGACACTACCCTCACTCTTATGGAAAAATTCTGGTCATGCAAGTGCGGTTCCATCCATCCTATACCTAATGCACAATCATACTTCACATGACACATGTAAACAAATTAAAACTTATAAAAAGGTTAATGCAAACCGGGGCTTGCCTTGTTGCTGCTGGTCCGTAATTAGCTCTTCTTCCGGAAGGAGGAAGTCTAGCACTTCCGGAGTCTCTTCTTGAGCGACTACACGTTTAATGAAATACGGTGTGTCAATTTAAATGCAATGTGTAAACTGGAATACTTAATTACTAATAACTCTAGCTAACCCTCCCATCTGGTTCTGAAATTTGTATGGTGGATTGGTAGGGTCCTAACCAGAGTCGTGACCAAGTTTTATTTGAAACAAAGTTCAATTGAACCTTGTACAAATAAAAGCCTATTTGATCAATATTTGAGCCTCTAAGTAATTCCAGGAGTTTTCATGGCTCCAACCATTACTTTTTGGAAACTAGAATTTAGGATGGTTCTAATGGAGTTGGTTTCATGCCATTTGAAGAATTCTACAGAAAGTTATGCCCATATTAAGATTTGAGAAAATCTGAAAAATATTTCTGTACATTTTTCTATTTTCTCAGGACAGTTCTCTTAATCACCCCATTAGGGTAACTAAATAAACTTGGATGAGTCTGAAAATTTTACTGGGATTCAGGGATTTTCCAATGAACCTCTCAGCCAAATTTCAGAATTTTTCATAAAGTAGTTCTCCAGATAAAATTCCCAACAGTTTAAATTTTAGGGATTCAATTCTGGAAAACTATTCAATTTCATGAGCTGAATTTGGTATTGCTGGAAAGTACTCAGAATTATGAGTTCAGCAAAATTTGGTTCATCGAATTTGGAGTTTCCTAGCCAAAGTTCTATGCATTTGAAGTTTGAACTAAAACTGGAAATTCCAAAAATGTTTAAATGTCTGCCAGTGGGTCCCACCCGGCAGGTCTTCTCCTTCCTCGCGCCAAACAGGGTTCCGCGGCGGCGCACTCCGGCGAGCATCGCCGTAACCGCTTTCCCGGCCATCACCCGACCCCCAAACTCGCCGCCCCGCCCTAACTCATGACGCTGAACTCAGCTCGGGGGTCACCGGCGGCCGTAGCTCACCGGAACAGGGCTCCCGACGGAGACAGCGGCGGTTAGGGTTCCGGCGTGGTCGGGAATGCGTTACAACGCATCAAAACGATCGTGAAAGGGTCAGAGATCACCGTGGAAGCTCGAGGGTGATGAAAATGGCCGCCAAACCCCATGAAAAGGTCGGCAACCTAGAGCTCCACGGTGACCCGAGCTATTATTCTAAGGCGGCCCGAAAAACAACCAGAACCCGGCCATTTCTGGGTCATATCCCTTGATTCTTGGTCGAGGAGGGCCGCTAGGGAGTGAGGAAGGTGTGTGTAGGCTCACCCGAGCTGGGTTCGACGGTGCAGCTAGAATTTCGGGGTAGACCGACCCCTACCCGGGTGCACCAGTTCTCGGGATTCTTAGGAATTCTCTGCGCTCGGTCTATCAACGGCTATGAGGGTTGCAGCTACACGATGTGGAGACTAAGGCCCACCTTTCTCGTGTACAGGTCAGGTGGTGAAACTGGCCGTGGCATGCTATCCACGGGGAGCAATCCTCGGCTTTCCGCCGGTGGCCTGAGTTCTCAGTGGCGATCGTCGATTTGTGGTCGAATGCAGTTCTAACGCCGCGATGTGGTGGGGTGGTTAGCTAGAGCACACGCTGGTGCTCCTTTTTTGTGTTGGTGGCTTGGGCAAAGGCCGAGCAGGCGCCGGCATTCAGGGGAGATCGGGGAGGCGGCGCCGGTGAACGAAACAGAGCCGGGGCGGAGCTGTTTTGCAGGGAAGCACACGCACGGCTCGTTGCGTGGGGAGGGGGTCACGTAGAGGAGGGGGCGAGCTGTTTCCCGGATGCCAGCGTGATCGACGGGAACCAGGAGGTGGCAGGCCAAGGCGGTCGGGCGCCGACGCGGCTGGCGCGCTGTCTCGGCCGAGAGAGGGAAAATCGGTGGGACACTTCTCTGTTAAGTCTACTGACAGGTGGGACCTCCCCTCTAATTCTTTTTCCAAATTTTCTCAATTCTGTGGTGCCAAAATATCCTCAGCTACTCACAATTTAATGTGAGACTTAGTCACCAAGTCTTATTTTGAATTTGAATTCTCAAATTTGAACTGTTTTGGGCTAAATTTGCTGCATGTTTAAACTGAAATTCAAATTCAGTTTTGAATTCTTGCAAATTTAGCTCTTGACAAGATGACCACCAATGAGGATGAAAATTGGTAGGCTTACTCAGAAAAATGTGCTGAGTTTGAATATGAAGCTAACTTTTGAATTTGAGTGATGAAAGTTGCTGCAATTTGAATTTACATTCAAATTGGCCTCTTCTTCAAATACTTCCAAAAGTACCTCAAAAATGTTTGGATTTGCATGAAATTTGGCCTGAACATTCCCAAGACTTTTTAAGTTCTAGGGGTGAGCTCAACCTCTCATGTTCATGTGTACAAATCCCACTTTGTGAAAATGAAAGCTTTCCCCTCTAATCACTCTTTTGATGGAGGTTACTTGCTCTTCACAATATTTCCAAAGATATCCACAAATAAAACTGTGGTGTTGTGAAGTGAAGAAATTTTTTTTGCAAGTCCCTTTTCTTAGGCTTTTACATCCCTCCCCCCTTAAAAGAATCTCATCCCGAGATTACAAAAGAAGAGATAGTGATGTAATAGGGACTTACCCGCGTTGAGATGCCATGAACTCCGGGTAATTTGAGCGAAGGAATTCCTCGCTCTCCCACGTTGCTTCTTCGGCGGTGTGGTTTCTCTAGAGTATCTTGTAGAACCACAACATCCTATTACGCGTGGTTCGGTGTTTCCCATCCAGAATTGCCACCGGATATTCAGCATATGTCAAATCCGGTTGCAACTCGCCGATGTCTTCGGTAGAAACAGCAGCGGTATGTTTCAGACATTTTCTCAGCTGGGAGACATGGAAAACGTCATGGACACCAGCAAGAGATGCCGGTAACTCTAATCTATACGCTGCTGGTCCACACTTCTCGGTGATAGCGTAGGGCCCAATGAAACGGGGAGCGAGCTTCCCCTTCACACCGAACCGGTGCACGCCCTTCATCGGAGACACGCGGAGGTACACGTGTTCACCGACGTCAAAGTGCAACGGTCTACGCCTCTTATCAGCGTAGCTCTTCTGCCGGGATTGAGCGGCCTTCAAATTAGCTTGGATCGTCTGAACACGCTCTTCAGCGTCGTTCACCACATCAACCCTGAATGTGATCCTTTCGCCGGACTCGCACCAATTTAATGGGGTGCGGCATTTGCGACCGTAGAGAGCTTCGTAGGGTGCCATCTTGATACTCGCCTGATAGCCGTTGTTGTACGAGAATTCCGCCAATGGTAGGTGATCATCCCAGTTCCTACCATGGTGGATGGCACATGCTCTCAACATGTCCTCTAATACTTGGTTCACCCTCTCTGTTTGCCCATCTGTTTGAGGGTGATAGGCGGAGCTCCTGATCAACTTAGTACCCAATGCAGCGTGTAGCTGATCCCAAAAGCGAGATACAAATAATGCACCTCGATATAAGACGATGGTCTTGGGTACCCCGTATAGGCATAGAATTTTCGCTATGTACAGCTCCATATATTTGCCGGCATTGTAACGCGTATTCACCGGGATGAAGTGAGCCGTCTTGGTTAACCGGTCAACGATTACCCAAATGGAATCATGCTTGTTGGAAGTTAGGGGTAATCCCACAATGAAATCCATGCTCACATCTTCCCATTTCCATGCCGGGATCTTCACGGGTTGCAGCAGCCCTGATTTCTTCATGTGATCCGCTTTCACTCGTCGGCACGTATCACACTCAGATACGTACTTCGCTACCTCCCGCTTCATCCGTGTCGACCAAATTTCTTTTTCAAATCTTGGTACATTTTGTTGCTGCCCGGATGAATGGAGTACTTGGACAAGTGAGCTTCATCCAGGATTTTCTTCCTCAGCTCCATATCCCGGGGTACGACTATGCGGTCATTGAACCACAGCGTCCCCTCATCATCTTTCCTGGAACATTTGATCTCTCCATTATCTATCCGTCTCGGGAGATGTGCCATACCCTTATCATTCTTCTGGGCTGCAATGATGTCCTCCCTAATAGTAGGGATGAGGGCAAGGTTGTACAGCGATCCATAAGGAACCAAGTATAAGCTTGGCTCTTCATCCTCCACCGGTGTAATGGTGAGGTGATGCACATGTGATTTCCGACTCAGCG
The DNA here is from genome assembly GCA_030760725.1 of Neostapfia colusana. Classification (NCBI taxonomy): domain Eukaryota; kingdom Viridiplantae; phylum Streptophyta; class Magnoliopsida; order Poales; family Poaceae; genus Neostapfia; species Neostapfia colusana. The sequence continues at coordinate 68,319,180 of JASWHV010000013.1, read as the reverse complement.
CGTCGGCAACCACATTTGCCTTGCCGGGGGTGTAGTGAATCTCAATTTCATAGTCCTTGATTAATTCTAACCACATCCTTTCATATTTAGCTCCTTCTGGGTGAAGATGTACTTCAAGCTCTTGTGGTCGGTGTCGAGATGCACCAGATTCCCCAGGAGATAGTGCCTCCACATTTTTAGCGCCAACACCACGGCAGCAAGCTCAAGATCATGAGTCGGATAATGCTGCTCATGGTTCCGAAGTTGGCGCGAGCCATAGGCGACCACAGGTCCTTCCTGCATCAATACGCAGCCAAGCCCAATACCGGACGCGTCACAATATACGTCGAAGGGCTTTGTTGTATCCGGTTGAGCCAAGACCAGGGCTGTGGTGAGATGCTTCACCAATGTTTGGAATGCTCCTTCACACGCCGTGTTCCAAACATATTTCGTCCCTTTCTTCAGCAATTCTGTCATTGGCTTAGCGAGCTTGGAGAAGCTTGGAATGAATCTCCGATAGTATCCCGCTAACCCGAGGAAGCTTCTGACTTCATGAACTGAAGTGGGAGATTTCCATTTCAGCACCTGCTCTATTTTGCTTGGGTCAACCGCAATGCCTTCTGCTGAGATGATATGTCCCAAGAATGGCACTTGGCTGATCCAAAACTCGCATTTACTGAACTTGGCGTAGAGCTTGTGGTCTCGTAATCGATGAAGAACGATTCTCAAGTGTTCGGCATGTTTGGCTTCTGTCTTGGAGTAAACCAAGATATCGTCGATGAACACTACCACGAACTTGTCCAGCTCCGGCATGAACACCGAGTTCATGAGATACATGAAATGGGCTGGAGCGTTTGTGAGACCAAAGGACATGACGAGATATTCATATAATCCATATTTCGTCGAGAAGGCCGTCTTCGGGATATCCTCCGCCCGGATCTTAATCTGGTGATATCCAGAGCGAAGGTCCATCTTTGAGAACACACTTGCCCCCACAAGTTGATCAAACAAAATGTCAATACGGGGCAGTGGGTACTTATTCTTGATTGTGACGGCGTTGAGCTGCCGGTAATCCACACACAGCCTCAGGGTTTCATCCTTCTTCTTTACAAACAGCGCCGAGCATCCCCAAGGCGAGGAACTCGGCCTAATGAAACCCTTGCTCAACAGATCATTGAGCTGTTCTTTCAGTTCAGCCAGCTCATTTGAAGCCATTTTGTATGGTCTCCGTGATATGGGCGTAGTCCCGGGTGTAAGTTCAATCTTGAACTCGACATCCCGCTCAGGTGGCATGCCCGGAAGATCATCCAGGAACACGTCGGGATACTCCCGGACTACAGGGATGTCCTCTAACTTGAGAGCTTCAGTATTGTTGATCACTTAAACTTCCCGGACTGGATTATCTAATAAGAGGGACTGCGGATGGTGTAATGGTGAGTTGAGGTGAACCGTCCGTGATAGGGTTTCCAGGACAGCGCCATGGTAACTTAGCCATGACATTCCCAAGATTGCATCAATCTTCTGCTCCTCAAGGATAATCATAGTGGTGGGATATATCTTCCCACCTAAGCCCAATGGTGCTTTCGGAACCATCATTGTTGCTGAAATCCTTCCTCCCGGTGAGCAGATCATATAAGAACACTCGGATGGAAAGGCTTCCAGCTGATGCTTAACCACATATGATGCACTTATGAAGTTCTGGGTTGCACCAGAATCAAGAAGTATGATGATGGCTTGATGGTTGAGAGTAAACGTACCCGCCAGCATGTTGTCTCCCTCCGGGCGTCATCATTGTCGAGTTTGTGAACGCCCCCAGTCCGTTGACCAACCTTCTTGACGGGAGGTCAGCCTCGAGCACCGCCCTAGAACTGGGCTTGCCCGCTGCTCTGCTGCCCCTGGGGACAGTCCTTCGCGAAGTGGCCCGCCTGGCCACACGTGAAGCAGGTGAAGCGGGGTGGTCCCCCGCTGATCGGTGGACGGAAACCCGGGGCGCGTTGTGGCGGTGGAAACGCCCGGGGTGCCGTCTGCTGCTGCTGCTGCTGTCTTGGTGGTGGCATCGGCGGTCGGAACGGAGGTGACTGAAAAGATCGTCCCCCGAACCGTTGAGGTCGCGCTGGTGGATGCCACTGGTGTCCGGATGGTGTCCGATACACAATGCGGTACTTCTGGGGAGCGCCACTCCCACCGCTGGGTGGAGCGCTGCGCTTCCGCTGCCCAGCTGCCAACTCCCGCTGAGCATCCTCTTGCATGACCGCGGCATTGACTAGGTCATTGAAGGTGCCGCGATTCCACTGAACGTGGTGTGTCTTCATCTCGGGGTGTAACCCCCCGATAGAAGTGTTCCCGCTTCTTCTCCTCAGTGGAGATATAGTCTGACGCGTATTGCGCCAGATGGTTGAAAGCACGGGAGTAGTCATGGGCACTCCTCCCGCCCTGCTTCAGCTCCAAGAATTCTTGGAACTTCGTCTTCATGATCCCAGGAGGGATATGATAGGCGCGGAACGCCTCCCGGAATTCCTCCCATTCCACGGTATGGCCAGCCGGACATGAGGCGACATAGTCGCCCACCACGCGCCAGCGTCACCGTGAAGCTGCTGCGCTGCGAACAGAGTCTTCTGCCGCTCCGTACATTGGAGCAGCCCGAACTTAGACTCGATGGTCCGCAGCCAGTTGTCCGCCTCCAGTAGTTCTTCAGCTTCGGTGAACACTGGAGGGTCCGTACTCATGAAATCCGGGTACGACACTTCACGGGGCTCACGGGGCCCTCTGTATTGACGTCCCCCACCTGGGACGTATTCTGCACGATCGTGCGGAGCAGGTCGGTCTGCTCCTCACGACCACCCACCAGTGCCGCTATCACATCCGCTAGAGTAAGCGGAGGCAGCGGTGGTGGCTGCTGCTGCGAGGTGCTGTCGTAGGCCGGTGGCTGGGAGTCATCGCCTCACTGTTGGCTAGAGCCACCAACCTCGTGCGTGGTCCTAGTAAGAACCATCTGCAACCATACGATAATATACATCAGTCCCGCAACATATTGCATGCAGTCCAATAAAAATAGGTGTAAAAACATAATGACAATGAAACATGCGATAGATCTCATATGTAGATAATGTAATAACTTTGCACAAGCTACACCATTACCAGACCAAATACAAGCTAGTTTAGTCCAACTTGATGAACCTCCTCTTTGGAAGCTCACCATAACTAGGTTTGGTCACTACGAGATATTACTATCGTTTTGTCATCACGTAAACCCCCCTTAGGGTACAACACCCTCTCCAATGAGTTCAACTGTCACTCCTCTGTCAGAATGACCAGTTTCTACCTATTCCAAGTTTTGATCTGGTTTTGGGCATTTTCATGACTCAAGCTGCATACCAAAGTTAAAGTTAACTTCAGTATCTTTCCAACGAGTACTTATTTGCCCTCAGATCAGCTCGGGTTAAAAAGTCACGGTAATTCAAAGTCAACAGAATTCCTGGAAGAAATTCAACAGCACCTCCTTTGGGGAAGTTGCTGTTTTCAACTCTGATTTCCACTGAATTCTGTGCTGAAATTTCAGAAACTTTGAATTACAAGGATGTAATACTTCTTCTACCCTTTCTACAAATATAACATATGAAAATTTTAGGTTTTTCTATTGGGAGTTATGTTTGAAAAACAGAACAGTTCAGAGAATGTTTTACTCTGTCCTGGTTCTGGACAGTTTACATTCCTCTGGGATTTAAGCCATCTTAAGGTGTGTTTCAGCTCTGGAAGTCTACAACAAAGTTGTAGGGTACATAAATACCTTTCCAGAACTATATAGCACACCTCCCTGGGCTAAACGACCTGTGAGTTATGCCCTGTTGAAGATCAGCAAACTTGCTGCCCAAAACAGAGCACTCTGTTTTTCAGTCTTTTTGGAACTACACTCATCACTATCCAATTTGTCTACCCAACCAGGGTCCTAAATGTTGAACCTAATGATTTTAATTCCTTGTTATCATTATCTTCATGCATATGGCTACAATATCTCGGTACTACGTTCCTCACAAAAGAAAATCCTAACCGGATCATACCGGTATATACGTCTCAAGTGTGGCACTAAACGGTCTCGCACACACGTTTACTACATGGATACATACGTGGTTAGTACCTGCAGAAGACCACACAATAGTGATGCACTCAAAGGTTGCTCATTTCAGGCAGTTCCATATTTAAAAGTAAATACAAACGCCCGTATCATTGTCATACGGCCGTCCTTGAGTTAGGTCACATCTCAAGGTACGTGATCGTGTTTCAACACCACACGACGGGGAACCCGAGTATGTCATGAACGGGTCGTCACGGTTGGGAATGTTATCAACCCAACAGATACCACCTACTGCCCTTCAGGGCACGCCGATGGCAAGCGCTGCGTATGTCCTCCTGGGCTATTTCCAGACGAACACACTCTCGTGTTACTGACCACGCGATGGGGTCTTCACTTACTTGCCTAATGCACGCTAGGGATCAGCGTTTCATATGAACTCAGGAACATGAAGAGTCCAAGAGTTTCATATTGACGTCTCACACCAAGCTGTGAGACCTATCCCAAAACCACGTTCCTTGTCAAGGAGAGCTAACCGAAATTGAACCGCTTTCGGTGGCGTTCCTTACCATTCTTACCAGAGCGTAGGTGCGTCGTTACATAATTAAAATTCAGAATTATAACACATAGGTTAGTCTTTGCCACTTTAAGTAACTATGCTAATATAGTCATTACTCGGGCTACTACCGAATCCTCACCGTAAACCTAAGTTTTCCCATACTACAGTCCTTAAGTACTGTGCTATACCCAATGCAGCTCTGATACCAGGCTGTGGCGGACCGGAATCCGCTCATCCAGGATCGCAGAGGGTGGTGCCGCGCGATGCGACACCCGACAGCACACGTCATAAGGACATATTATATTACATGGGAAAACAAGCTGAATGTACAAAGTAGTACACTTCTCAGTTACAAACTAGGGTCTTTATTACACAGCAGAAGATTCTTTTGTACAACTCACGCCCGCCTATCTAGCAAAAGTCGGTTGCCCAGCCCTAGGGCAACCCACACTAACTGCACGTCTCAGCTCAGCCCGGCGTGTACGGCTCCCACTCAGCCGTGGTTCCCGACGGAGGGTAACCCTCGCCGGTGGAATCGTACTCCGAGTCCGTGGGTGGCTCCTCACCTGAAAAACACTTAAGCAGCAACCGTGAGCACTATGGCTCAACAAGACTTAACCGACTTATCTAGGCATGAAACTCTACATGAGGTGTACAATGACATAGGATAGCAATGTTACAGCAAATGGACACGCCTACACGTTCATCCTTAGTTCATCTTTTAGCAACAAGTTAACAGTTCATGAAGCTGAAATTTAGTAAGCAATATTTGGTAGCACACATGTAGCAAATTACAGCAGTATTGAATCACAGAATTCCATAAATTATCTACGTTACGACGCAGTGAACAAGCGGTACTCATCACCGCGAGGGACGGCGAATCGACTCGATATACACCTGCAGGGAAACCCAAAGAGCACGTCACGTACGCCCACCCGTGGAGCTGCACAGCACGCTCACTCGATGTCGTACGGGACAACCTTTCACCCAACAGCCCAAACGTCGAACCGGTCGCACCGAAACGAGCAGGAGGTTCCCCACACGGAGCATCTCTCTATGCCCGTTGGCAGATTTCCACCTTGCTGCCCTCAACCTACACCTATAAATCGGTGTGCTATGCCTCGACGCCCGGAGGTTTAGGCTACATCGGTTTATCGGGGCCCATATATCCGATATGCCTTCGGTACGTTCAATACTTGTTCAGCAGGGCCGCACACGGCTCGGTCCTCAATCGACACGGACAGGGCTGTGCACACAAGACTTCCTCTTTCTGTGCCCAAGCCCCTGCCTAGTCTCATTTTCATTACTAAAGTGATCTCCCGTCACTTGAACCAAACCCGTGTGTCCCAACCTATCTCGCGAGTAGATTCCAACTACTCGACTTGTACCGAAGTCCTATGAAATTATTAAGCATAGCCTGTCTACTCGAGATCTTAGACACTAACACTCTTATGGAAAAATTCTGGTCATGCAAGTGGGGTTCCATCCATCCTATACGTAATGCACAATCATACATCACATGACACATGTAAACAAATTAAAACTTATAAAAAGGTTAATGCAAACTGGGGCTTGTCTTGTTGCTGCTGGTCCATAGTTAGCTCTTCTTCCGGAAGGAGGAAGTCCAGCACTTCCGGAGTCTCTTCTTCAGCGACTACACGTTTAATGAAATACGGTGTGTCAATTTAAATGCAATGTGTAAACTGGAATACTTAATTACTAATTACTCTAGCTAACACTCCCTTCTGGTTCTGAAATTTTTATGGCGGATTGGTAGGGTCCTAACCAGAGTCGTGACCAAGTTTTATTTGAAACAAAGTTCAATTGAACCTTGTACAAATAAAAGCCTATTTGGTCAATATTTGAGCCTCTAAGTAATTCCAGGGGTTTTCATGGCTCCAACCATTACTTTCTGGAAACTAGAATTTAGGATAGTTCTAATGGAGTTGGTTTCATGTCATTTGAAGAATTCTACAGAAAGTTATGCCCTAATTAAGATTTGAGAAAATCTGAAAAATGTTTCTGTACATTTTTCTATTTTCTCAGGGCAGTTCTCTTAATCACCCCATTAGGGTAACTAAATGAACTTGGATGAGTTTGAAAATTTTACAGGGATTCAGGGATTTTCCAATGAACCTCTCAGCCAAATTTCAGAAATTTTCATAAAGTAGTTCTCCAGATAAAATTCCCAACAGTTTAAACTTTAGGGATTTAATTCTGGAAAACTATTCACTTTCATGATCTGAATTTGGTAATGCTGGAAAGTAATCAGAATTCGGAGTTCAGCAAAATTTGGTTCATCGAATTCGGAGTTTCCTAGCCAAAGTTCTATGCATTTGAAGTTTGAACTAAAACTGGAAATTCCAAAAATGTTTAAATGTCTACCAGTGGGTCCCACCCGGCAGGTCTTCTCCTTCCTCGCGCCAAACAGGGGTCCCCGGCGGCGCACTCCGGCGAGCGTCGCCGGAACCACTTTCTTTGGCGGACCTGAATCCGCCCATTCCAGGATCGCAGAGGGTGGTGCCGCACGATGCGACACCTGACAGCACACGTCATAACAACATAATATATTACATGGGAAAAACAACTGAACTGTACAAAGTAGTACAAACTCCAGTTACAAAATATTATTTATCTTACACAGCGGAAGTCTACACTATACAACTCACGCCCTCCTATCTAGCAAAAGTCGGCTGCCCAGCCCTACGGCAACCCACACTAGCTGCACTCTTCAGCTCAGCGCGGCGTGTACGGCTCCCACTCAGCCGTGGTCCCCGACGGAGGGTAACCCTCGCCGGTGGACTCGTACTCCGAGTCCGTGGGTGGCTCCTCACCTGAAAAACACTTAAGCAGCAACCATGAGCACGATGGCTCAACAAGACTTAACCGACTCACCTAAGCATGGAACTCTATATGAGGGATACAATGAGCATAGGAGAGTAATAATGCAGCAAATGGACATGCCTACAAGTACATCCTTAGTTCATCTTTTAGCAAAAAGTTAACAGTTCAGGAAGCTGAAATTTAGTAAGCCATATTTGGTGGCACACATGTAGCAATACAATTATCTCATGACAGCAATATTGAATCACAGCATTCCATAAATTATCTACGTTACGACGCAGTGAACAAGCGGTACTTGTCACCGCGAGGGACGGCGAATCGACTCGATATACACCTGCAGGGAAACCCAAAGAGCACGTCACGTACGCCCATCCGTGGAGCTGCACAGCACGCTCACTCGATGTCGTACGGGACAACCTTTCACCCAACGGCCCAAACGTCGAACCGGTCGCACCGAAACGAGCAGGAGGTTCCCCACACGGAGCATCTCTCTATGCCCGTTGGCAGATTTCCACCTTGCTGCCCTCAGCCTACACCTATAAATCGGTGTGTTATGCCTCGACGCCCGGAGGTTTAGGCTACATCGGTTTATCGGGGCCCATATATCCAATATGCCTTCGGTACGTTCAATACTTGTTCAGCAGGGCCACACACGGATCGGTCCTCAATCGACACGGGCAGGGGTGCGCACACAAGACTTCCTCTTGCTGCGCCCAAGCCCCTGCCTAGTCTCCTTTGCATTACTAAAATGATCTCGCATCACTCGAACCAATCCCGTGTGTCCCAAGCCTATCTCACGAGTAGATTCCAACTACTCGACTTGTACCAAAGTCCTATGAAACATTAAGCATAGCCTGTCTACTCGAGGTCTTAGACACTACCCTCACTCTTTTTGGAACCTTTGGTGATGCAAGTGGGGTTTCAATCATCCTATACCTAATGCACATTCATACATCACCCTAGTTATGTGAACAAAGTAAAACTTGATAAATGGGTTAATGCAAACCGGGGCTTTCCTTGTTGCTGCTGGTCAGTAGTTAGCTCTTCTTCTGGAAGCAGGAAGTCGAGAACCTCCGGAGTCTCTTCTTCAGTGACTACACGTTTAATGAAATACGACATGTAAATTTAAATGCAATGTGTAAACTTGAATACTTAACTATTAATAACTCTAGCTAGCCCTCTCCTTTGGTTCTGAAATTTATATGGTAGCTTGGTAGGGTCCTAACCAGAGTCTTGACCAATTTTCATTTGAAACAAAGTTCATCTGAACCTTGAACAAATGAAAGCCCATTTGGTCAATATTTCAGCCTCTAAATAATTCCAGGGGTTTTCATGGCTCCAACCATTACTTTCTGGAAACTAGAATTTAGGATGGTTCTAATGGAGTTGGTTTCATGTCATTTCAAGAATTCTACAGAAAGTTTTGCCCTAATTAAGATTTGAGAAAATCTGAAAAATGTTTCTGTACATTTTCCTATTTTATGAGGGCAGTTCTTATAATCACCCCATTAGGGTAACTAAATAAACTTGGTTGAGTCTGAAAATTTTACTGGGATTCAGGGATTTTCCAATGAACCTTTCAGCGAAATTTCAGAATTTTTCATAAAGTAGTTCTCCAGATAAAATTCCCAACAGTTTAAACTTTAGGGATTTAATTCTGGAAAACTACTCACTTTCATGAGCTGAAATTGGTATTGCTGGAAAGTACTCAGAATTCTGAGTTCAGCAAAATTTGGTTCATCAAATTTGGAGTTTCCTAGCCAAAGTTCTATGCATTTGAAGTTTGAACTAAAACTGGAAATTCCAAAAATGTTTAAATCCTGTGGGTGGGTCCATCGCACACGTGTCGACCGCTGGAGCCGAGCCACACGGGGCCACAGACTCCTTCCCGCGCGGCCACACTGGATCCTGGACCACAGAGGATCCCGCACGTTTATCTCCAGCCGCTGACGAGTGGGGCCTCCCCCTTCGTCTTCCTAGGCCACCCGCGCGACCCCGCCGCCGAGCTCGCCGGAGCTCTCGCCGGTGAGGGGTTTCGGCCCTCGGAACTTGCCGATCCTCGCCGCCTGTGCCTATCTCAGCCTGGGGAACACGGTGGTGCCCTCACCAGAGCGTGACAACGGCCGGAACAGTGCTCCCGCCGGTAACAGCGGCCGGGAGCTCACCGGCGACGTCGAACTCGGCATGCCCTGCACCTTTTTCGATGCGGTTTGCTCGGGGAGCTCCGCTGACACCTGCTGGTCACGGTCATGGACACCGATCCCCGTGAAAATGGCTGTAACTATGACCTCATCGGCGACCTAGGCCGGATATCGGCTGTGCTCAGAAAACTTCGAAGAACCGTAACCCTAGCCCACGGTTCGTACTGGTTTTCGATCCTAGGTGGTCGTGGCAGGGTATAGAGCGTGTGCGTGACTCGGTAAGCCCGGTGATGAGCTAACCCCCACGAATTTTGGATTTGGTGGGGGCTCGGTCTTAGGACCACCGAAACATTCCCGGAGAAATACTCCCCCGACAGCCCATGAAATGAAGAACGGTTGGGACCAGAAGGATCAGCACCTCAAGGCGGTTCTTTCATGTGTTGTGCGTCGGGCATGAGAGCGCCTGTGCTGGCCGGGCGCCGGTGATCAGTGAGGTCGGCGTTTCTGTTCTCGCGCGGAACCGAGAAAGAAGCTGGGGTGGGGGTGATTCTCATTCGGGAAACAGGAGGAAGGGCGGCGTGGGCTGTGCGCTGGCCTTTGAGCCGCGGTTTTGGCACCGTGAGGTGGCCGTTTGCTGCCTCGGTGGCTCGCCGCCGCTCCCGTGCCTTGCGCGCGAAGCAGAGGTCGGCTGCAGCAACCGACTGCACCCTTGTATGTGCAACTGACCTGTGGGCCTCCCTTTTATTCCTTTTTCTCTAATATTTCTTTTCTATTTTTGCTGAATATCCCACCAGCTACTCACAATTTAATGTGAGACTTAGCCCCCAAGTTTTGGTTCAAATTTACGTTCTCCAATTTGAAATTTGGTTGGTCCAATTTGCTTCATATTTAAACTGAATTTCAAATTCAGTTTTGAATTATTGCAAATTTGGCTCCCGACAAGATGAACTCCACTGGGGATGAAAATTGATGGTCTAACTCAGAAAAATGTGCTCAGTTTGAATATGAAGCCAACTTTTGAATTTGAGGGGTGAAAGTTGCTGCAATTTTAATTTACATTCAAATTGGCCTCTTTTTCAAATACCTACAAAAGGGCCTCAAAAAGTGTTGGATTTACATGAAATTTGGCCTGAACCTTCCCAAGACTTTTCAAGTTCTAGGGGTGAGCTCAACCTCTCATGTTCATGTGTAGAAACCCTACTTTGTGAAAATGAAGGCTTTCCCCTCTAATCACTCTTTTGATGGAGGTTACTTGCTCTTCACAATATTTCCTAAGATATCCACAATAAAAACTGTGGTGTTGTGAGCTGAAGAAAAGTTTTTGCAAGTCCCTTTTCTTGGGCTTTTACACTTTCCCGGCCATCTCCCGACCCCCAAACTCGCCGCCCCGCCCTAACTCATGACGCTGAACTCAGCTCGGGGGTCACCGGCAGCCGTAGCTCACCGGAACAGGGCTCCCGACGGTGACAGCGGCGGTTAGGGTTCCGGCGTGGTCGGGAATGCGTTACAACGCATCAAAACGATCGGGAAAGGGTCGGAGAGCACCGTGGAAGCTCGAGGGTGATGAAAATGGCCGCCAAACCCCATGAAAAGGTTGCCAACCTAGAGCTCCACGGTGACCCGAGCTATTATTCTATGGCGGCCCGAAAAACAACCAGAACCCAGCCATTTCTGGGTCATATCCCTTGATTCTTGGTCAAGGAGGGCCGCTAGGGAGTGATGAAGGTGTGTGTAGGCTCACCCGAGCTGGGTTGGACGGTGCAGCTAGAATTTCGGGGTAGACCGACCCCTACCTGGGTGCACCAGTTCTCGGGATTCTTAGAAATTCTCTGCGCTCGGTCTATCAACGGCTATGAGGGTTGCAGCTACACGATCTGGAGACTAAGGCGCACCTTTCTTGTGTAGAGTCAGGCGGTGAAACTGGCCGTGGCGTGCTATCCACGGGGAGCAATCCTCGGCTTTCCGCCGTGGCCTGAGTTCTCAGTGGCGATCGTCGATTTGTTGTCGAATGCGGTGCTAACGCCGCGATGTGGTGGGGTGGTTAGCTAGAGCACACGCTGGTGCTCCTTTTTTGTGTTGGCGGCTCGGGCAAAGGCCGAGCAGGCACCGGCGTTCAGGGGAGATCGGGGAGGCGGCGTCGGTGAACGAAACAGAGCCGGGGCGGAGCTGTTTTGCAGGGAAGCACACGCACGGCTCGTTGCGTGGGGAGGGGGTCACGTAGAGGAGGGGGCGAGCTGTTTCCCGGCTGCCAGCGCGATCGACGGGATCCAGGAGGTGGCTGGCCGAGGCGGTCGGCCGCCGACGCGGCTGGCGCGCTGTCTCGGCCGAGAGAGGGAAAATCGGTGGGAGACTTCTCTGTTAAGTCTACTGACAGGTGGGACCTCCCCTCTAATTCTTTTTCCAAATTTTCTCAATTCTGTGGTGCCAAAATATCCTCAGCTACTCACAATTTAATGTGAGACTTAGTCACCAAGTCTTATTTTGAATTTGAATTCTCAAAATTGTACTGATTTGGGCTAAATTTGCTGCATTTTTAAACTGAAATTCAAATTCAGTTTTGAATTCTTGCAAATTTAGCTCTTGACAAGATGACCTCCAATGAGGATGAAAATTAGTGGGCTTACTCAGAAAAATGTGCTGAATTTGAATATGAAGCTAACTTTTGAATTTGAGTGATGAAAGTTGCTGCAATTTGAATTTACATTCAAATTGGCCTCTTTTTCAAATACTTCCAAAAGTTCCTCAAAAATGTTTGGATTTGCATGAAATTTGGCCTGAACCTTCCCAAGACTTGTTAAGTTCTAGGGGTGAGCTCAACCTCTCATGTTCATGTGTACAAATCCCACATTGTGAAAATGAAAGCTTTCCCCTCTAATCACTCTTTTGATGGAGGTTACTTGCTCTTCACAATATTTCCTAAGATATCCACAAATAAAACTGTGGTGTTGTGAAGTGAAGAAAATTTTTTTTGCAAGTCCCTTTTCTTGGGCTTTTACATCCCTCCCCCCTTAAAAGAATCTCGTCCCGAGATTACAAAAGAAGAGATAGTGATGTAATAGTGACTTACCCGCGTTGAGATGCCATGAACTCCGGGTAATTTGAGCGACGGAATTCCTCGCTCTCCCACGTCGCTTCTTCGGCGGTGTGGTTGCTCCAGAGTATCTTGTAGAACCACAACGCACTATTACGCGTGGTTCGGGCTTTCTCATCCAGAATTGCCACCGGATATTCAGCATATGTCAAATCCGGTTGCAACTCGCCGATGTCTTGGGTAGAAAAAGCAGCGGTATGTTTCAGACATTTTCTCAGCTGGGAGACATGGAAAATGTCATGGACACCAGCAAGAGATGCCGGTAACTCCAATCTATACGCTGCTGGTCCACACTTCTCGGTGATAGCATAGGGCCCAATGAAACGGGGAGCGAGCTTCCCCTTCACACCGAACCGGTGCACGCCCTTCATCGGAGACAAGCGGAGGTACACGTGTTCACCGACGTCAAAGTGCAATGGTCTACGCCTCTTATCAGCGTAGCTCTTCTGCCAGGATTGAGCGGCCTTCAAATTAGCTTGGATCGTCCAAACGCGCTCTTCAGCGTCGTTCACCACATCAACCCCGAATGTGACCCTTTCGCCGGACTCGCACCAATTTAATGGGGTGCGGCATTTGCGACCGTAGAGAGCTTCGTAGGGTGCCATCTTGATACTCGCCTGATAGCTGTTGTTGTACGAGAATTCCGCCAATGGTAGGTGATCATCCCAGTTTCTACCATGGTGGATGGCACATGCTCTCAACATGTCCTCTAATACTTGGTTCACCCTCTCTGTTTGCCCATCTGTTTGAGAGTGATAGGCGGAGCTCCTGATCAACTTAGTACCCAATGCAGCGTGTAGCTGCTCCCAAAAGCGAGATACAAATAATGCACCTCGATCTGAGACGATGGTATTGGGTACCCCGTATAGGCATAGAATTTTTGCTATGTATAGCTCCACATATTTGCCGGCATTGTAACGTGTATTCACAGGGATGAAGTGAGCCGTCTTGGTTAACCGGTCAACGATTACCCAAATCGAATCATGGTTGTTGAAAGTTAGGGGTAATCCTACAATGAAATCCATGCTCACATCTTCCCATTTCCATGCCGGGATCTTCAGGGGTTGCAGCAGCCCTGATTTCTTCATGTGATCCGCTTTCACTCGTCGGCACATATCGCACTCAGATACGTGCTTCGCTACCTCCCGCTTCATCCGTGTCCACCAAAATTTCTTTTTCAAATCTTGGTACATTTTGTTGCTGCCCGGATAATGGAGTACTTGGACAAGTGAGCTTCATCGAGGATTTTCTTCCTAAGCTCCATATCCCGGGGTACGACTATGCGGTCATTGAACCACAGCGTCCCCTCATCATCTTTCCGGAAACATTTGATCTCTCATTGTCTATCCATCTCCGGAGATGTGCCATACCCTTATCATTCTTCTGAGCTTCAATGATGTCCTCCCTAATAGTAGGGATGAGGGCAAGGTTGTACAGCGATCCATAAGGAACCAAGTATAAACTTGGCTCTTCCTCTTCCACCGGTGTAATGGTGAGGTGATGGACATGTGATTTCCAACTCAGCGCGTCGGCAACCACATTTGCCTTGCCGGGGTGGTAGTGAATCTCAATTTCATAGTCCTTGATTAATTCTAACCACCTCCTTTGCCTCATATTCAGCTCCTTCTGGGTGAAGATGTACTTCAAGCTCTTGTGGTCGGTGTAGAGATGCACCAGATTCCCCAGGAGATAGTGCCTCCACATTTTTAGAGCCAACACCACGGCTGCAAGCTCAAGATCATGAGTCGGATAATGCTGCTCATGGTTCCGAAGTTCGCACGAGCCATAGGCGACCACACGTCCTTCCTGCACCAACACGCAGTCAAGCCCAATACCGGACGCGTCACAATATACATCAAAGGGCTTTGTTGTATCCGGTTGAGCCAAGACCGGGGCTGTTGTGAGATGCTTCACCAATGTTTGGAATGCTCCTTCACACGCCGTGTTCCAAACATATTTTGTCCCTTTCTTCAGCAATTCTGTCATTGTCTTAGCGAGCTTGGAGAAGCTTGGAATGAATCTCCGATAGTATCCCGCTAACCCGAGGAAGCTTCTGACTTCATTAACTGAAGTGGGAGCTTTCCATTTCAGCACCTGCTTTATTTTGCTTGGGTCAACCGCAATGCCTTCTGCTTAGATGATATGTCCCAAGAATGGCACTTGGCTGATCCAAAACTCGCATTTACTGAACTTGGCGTAGAGCTTGTGGTCTCGTAATCGTTGAAGAATGATTCTCAAGTGATCGGCATGTTCGGCTTCTGTCTTGGAGTAAACCAAGATATCGTCGATGAACACTACCACGAACTTGTCCAGCTCCGGCATGAACACCGAGTTCATGAGATACATGAAATGGGCAGGAGCGTTTGTGAGACCAAAGGACATCACGAGATATTCATATAATCCATATCTCGTCGAGAAGGCCGTCTTCGGGATATCCTCCGCCCGGATCTTAATCTGGTGATATCCAGAGCGAAGGTCCATCTTTGAGAACACACTTGCCCCCACAAGTTGATACAAAGTGATACATGGATGATCATCCAAAAATGAGGTTCACATCTTTACTCGAAAGTGTTGAACCAATAAGGATTTAAACACCCTTTGCATGCAAGTTTAAAAATCAGATTTGAAATTCAAAGTTCACCAAAATGGTTGCCAAACTTTGAATAACTATGCAGCCCTAGAGTTGGAAATTTGGGAAAAAAGTGGATGACAAACTTTTCATTTTTAGGGTAGGCTCCAAAAACGAATTATGGAAGCATTTTCCAAACTCTAACCAAATTCAAATTTGTCATGCAAATTCAAACTGAATTTGGAGAATTCAAATTTTAGCCCACCTTTCAATCTCAGAACTGTCGAATTTGGAAAGATTAACATGAAGAGATATTTTTGGAGGAAAAAGTGGGGTAGGACCCACATGTCATTGGGGCTGAGGAATTAAACTTGCACATGAAGCAAACATTGCAGTGTTTCTGTTCTTTTCTCAAACCGACCCGAGAGCTGCCGGGCGCCACCGAGAAGCTTGCCGCGCCGCCTCTTGCTGCCCTTTTCCACGCACTAGCGCCAGAGGCGGTGCCCTCGGCATGATCCCCTCCTCAGATCGAGGCAACAGCGCTTTGCTTCCTCCCCCTCGCGAGCGACACCGAGCAGAACTGGTTCCTCCCTCCGCTGCCTCGGCCCGATCGGTAAAACCAATGAAACAATCGCGCCATATCCTCCCCGAGCAGCTAGACAGCCCAACGAGCTCAGCCTTCACTCCCTCGACACCTAAACCACTGAGCTCCGGCCTCCTCTTCCCGGGAACAGCCTCCAGAGCGGCTACCTAACTCAAGCTAACGGTCGGGCGCTCGTGGGCAGCCCTCCGCAGGGGTTTCAAGGCTGAGCGATCACGGCCACGGGAGTGCGCTTTTGTGGTGCTGCTCTCAACCAAAGCTCGATCCAAACCGTGCAGCATCAATGACGAATTTGAAGATTTTGCTCCGGCGAGTTCAACCCGAGCAGCCGGTACAAATTCTGCAAATTCCCCCTCTCTAATCATCCATAGGTCATCAAATCTTGCATGTAGCAGCTGGACTAGCTGGCGCTCAAAATCCCTTTAGCATCCATCACATGAAAACCCTTGGGAGCGACGTATTTTGAGGTTTACCGAACATGTTTTCGGCGGGACCGGTCGGGCACACGGTGCCAACCTATTTGCTGCAATTTCCGAGCTAACTCATGGCCTTGCCGAGCTTGGCAATCACCCACTGATGCTTCAGAGCTAAGTGGTCGAGCTTTTGGCGTGCTAGGAACCCCGGCCGATGATGCCGAAGTTCAACCGAGGCCTCTGCACGTCGCCGGCCATCTTCCGGTCACCGGCAGCCCCAAAACACTTCACCATCGTGTTCCCCGGCCTCAATAATTCCCTGGCGGCGAGTTTTAGGTCGTGCGGTGGTCGGCAGCGGCGATCCGGCGAGTCCCGGTTTACTCCGGCGAGCTGAGCGCGCGGGCGCGGGAAGACAGCCGGAGGAAGAAGAAGTCCGGGTGGGTCCCGGCTGTCAGCGGTGGAAAAATTTAAATCTGTGATCGGGTGTGCTGGCGTTCTGGAGACCCTTGACCTGGTGTGGCTTCAATCCTATTGGCTGGGAATTAAACAGTGGGTCCAGCCGACTTTTCAGTAGGGAAAATAATTCCAGAGATGGCTACAACTTTGGAAATTCATATCTCTGTGTAGAAACCTCCAATCTGAGTGATTCCAATTGGGTCGGATTCATTTTGCAGAGATCTATCCAAATATGAACTCCAATTTGTATGAAAGTCAATACTGTATTCTGGAGAATTTTTTGAAGGTTTCCTAAAAAGAATTATTGAGGGAGTTTGGTTTATTCAAAACTCCTCAAATTTTGCCAGAACATTCTTTGGCATAGTGTTGACCATATATCAAATTTTCAGCTCATTTTAAGATCATTTGAGTAGGAATTTGCTAAATACAAACTGCTGTGTTCTTAAGAGTCCAGAAACATTTTAAGAAAATGTTTCCCACTTATAAAATCTATTCTGGGCAATCCATAGCTCCAAAAATCATAGGAAACTTTAGGCAAGCTCTATGAGACATAATTGAAATTATGGTTCACTATATTGGGCATGAAAATGTACAGTACTCCAGAATTAATTCTTTTGAATAGAAATGCTTATAGAATTGTTCTGGGAGAACTACTCAAGTAAAAGGGCCGAATTTTGGACCAAATTACTTTCATGTGATCAAGAACTCACATGTAAATTGTCAGCTCAATTTGAGCCCTTGAACTTCCTGTTCTTATTCTCCATACTTATGTTTAGGTGGAAATACATGATAGGCATTGTGAGACTTATAGAGAACACAATTTAACTCCACATTAGCTGCAATTTGGCAAGCTGAATTCCTAGGTAGTATAGAGCCTGCCGTAAAAGTTTCGAGGCCATTGGAGTTCTTGGTCTTCAGTTGCATCCAATTCTTTTCAGCACATCTATTAGGATCATTAGGAAAATTAGTTAGTGTCTAGCTAAAACTTTAAGACCAAGATAGTTCATTTCTGTTTCCTTGCACAGCAGAGGCAAACCAAGCCATTCTTGGCTTTTCCACACCACCTCTGTCCCTAAGAAATCCATTCTATATTTCTTTCCATTTCAATCTATAAAAAGATTGTGCATATGCATTAAATAGGAATCACGATGAAGGGGATTCAAAGGAGTGTTTCATTGAAGTGGATCATACTTCGGAGAATCAAGGGTCGATCAACCAAGATTACTAACTGATTATATACGACTACCCTGTAAAACAGACAAGCTCTGGTTTGCATTTAACAACCTTTAAGTTTTTACTTTGTATTCACTTTCGGTTAAGATATGAACTGTGCATTAGGTCTAGTGTTTGATACTCCTCTTACATAACCAAATGACTCATGGAGTATTGGGTAGATGTCTTTCACCGTGTCGAACTGCCATGCTTAAGTAAGGTTCGGTAGAAGTCGAGTGGTGAGATGCTACCCGCACGTTCAGGAACAACAGGGGCATACGGGATTGGTTCATAAATGAATTAGCAAGTTAAAGTTGAGACCGGAAGGTTGTAGGGGCAGCAGGACATAGGGGCCTGGGTGCTATAGACCTGTCCGTGTCGGTCAAGGACCGATCCATATGTGGCCCTGTTTAACAAGTTTGAGTTGTGTACCGAACTCATGCTGGTATTATGGGACCCAGTAAACCGATGTACCTAGGGAAGCTGTCGTTGGGCCTTTTCGGGTCGCCTCAGGCGGACGGCCGGTGTGCAGTATGTGGGGAACATTCTCATGACATCTCATGTCGGCTGGTGCACAATGAGAGTGTCTACTATACGGGGCCACTTGATCGATTCAACGGGGGTGAAACGGGGGAAAGGCTGCCACGTACGACGTCAGTGATGGTTGCTGTACGCAACATTGAGTATGGGCGTACGTGTCGTGTAGTCCGGGTGTTATTGATTCGAATCACCGTCGCTCATGGGATGGACCGAGCATACTTGTTCTCACAGTCGTGACGTAGTAATAACTTGCATGAGAAAGGAACTAATCACATTGTCTGAAGTTTATACTATCTTTTGTGATGTATTTTGAGGAATAGCTAGTGCCAACTCGATTCTTTTATGCCGTGAGCAAATTACATCGGGGGAATCGTTTCCTGTTTGATTATGGACTCCCGATGTGGCGTGCCCAAGGTTACTTAAAAATGCTGCAAATAATACCTCGAAGTAAGTATTCACTTTTATGCGAGTTTATTATGCATTATTTCATCCTACTTTAGGTTCATAACCTCACATAGAGTTTCATGTTTATAGTGACGGTTAAGTCTTGCTGAGCGTTATGCTCATGGATGCTATCCGAGTTGTTTTGTAGGTATTTGACTTCATGCTTATGAAGGGATGCCAATGAGACTCTGGAACCTCCGAGTAGTTACTCAAGAGCATCCTCGCCGCTGTAGATTGTTCTTCATGTTGCTAGTAAGAAACGTCCGCGGGCTGGACTGTTTATTTGTTGCTAAGTTAGAAAGGAGTCATGAGAGTTATAGTCTTCCTCTATAGCTTATTTTGATATAAGTACTTGTAAAACACTTTTGTACGCTTCCGCAAATGATTTATGTAATGTGATGTTTTCTTCGACCCATGTGCTATCGGGTGCCGCATATCAAGGCACCACCCAATGAGGTCCTGTTCGGGGAGAGGTACTGTCGGTGACGGGGCCCCTCACTGCATGGTATCAGAGCTTCGTTGGGAATAGCACATGGATTGAGCATCATAATACATTAAAAACTTAGGATACGGTGAGATAACGGTATTAGGCCCACATAAGGACTACTATTAGCATATTATGAAGGTGGCAACCTAACTTATTTGTTATGTCGGAAAATCGTGCATCTCGGGATGGTTTATGTCTTGGGGGGTGTACGTAAGCGCTGTCCACCAGTGCGCACAAGCTGAAGGGTGGAGCTCCACGGGTGGGAGGTAACCCGCCCCGCTTTAGTATCCTCTACGACTCTTCATGTCGTTTGGGATTTTCGAGCAACGCCATTCCCTAGCGTGCTTCGGGCAAGTATGGGAGATCCCGTCATGTGGTGAGTAACGTGAACACGTAGCTCAAGGAGTGTTTGGCTTGAGAACATCCGGGTGAGTGATGACGGCCGGGTGTATGAACTGTATGGATACCGGGTTCGGTGTGCAGCTGAACCTGATGATTGAGTGTGTTTTATGTAGGTGCTAATCACAAAAACCTTAGTGCGTGTAGAACACGTTTGTGAGTGAACGTTTTAGTGCCACCTAAGGATACGTATATGCCGGTGTAATCCGGTTAGGTTTTTCTTTGGTGAGGCAACGTAGTACCGTCATATGTCTTACGGTGCATCGCCACCGTACTACACTGGATAGTCTTCTTTCCTATTAAGAAATCATTCATGACTAGTTTTCAAACTAAAAATTGATGTTGGAAAGCACATATTAGTTACTGAGCTCTTCATTTGAACTAAGTTTCAAAGAAGAGAATTGTTAGGCTTCTTTTGATCTCAAAAACAGAGTGCTCTGTTCTGGCAGAAATTCTTGCTGGAATTTGACAGAGCATAACTTTTAGTAGCTTGACCCAATGGAGGTGTATGATACAGTCCTGGAAAGTTTTTTAAGTTCTCTACAGCTCTTCTGTAGAAATCCAGAGCAAAATCAAACGCCAACTTGGTTGAATGTCCAGATAAATGCAAACTGTGTAGGAAACAGAACAGCTGCAACCTTCTCTGGATGTTTCTGTAAATTGGCCATAACATTCTGTAGAAAATCTTCTAAGGGTCATATGATTCACCATTGGAAAGTTTATGAAATTGGAAACAATTTTTTAGTTCATAGTTTGTTCAGAACTGTACTCCATGTTTATGTACAACTGTGATGAAAACAGCCACATACAAAGGAGATGCTGGCAAATTTTATCCAGAAATTCTGTCAACTTTGAAAAATCATAACTTCTGATCCAGAAATGGTCTAGAGGAATGTGAGTACTCGTTGGAAAGATACTGAAGTTAACATGAAATTTGGTATGCAACTTGAGTTATGAAAATGCTGTTCACCGGATCAAAATCTGGGTTAAGTACAGGAAGGTCTGTTCAGTACAGAATAGGGGACTGATTATGTTGGCTTTAGGAAGATGTGTAAACATGAAATTTTGTTATGCTTTCATAAAGTTTTAGCATGTTCATGTTGTACATACTTTCACATACTGCTGAGATGATGTTTTGATTCCCCTCAAAATTATCTTTTTGCAGTATGGTGCGTACTCATTCTCCGAGTAGGGCTGAAAGTTCTCGCCGAGACGGTGATGACTCGACTCCACCACGGGCACCACCATCAAAGGTATGGGAGGATGTCATGGCCCAGGTGGTCGAGTCAAGTCAAGAGAACACAAGACTACTCCAAGCCTTGGTACAACAGGGCTTACTCCAATGTACACAACAGGTCGTTCCACCTCGGAACGCCTATTTGGACTTCTTGGCGACTCAACCGTCAATTTTCACAGAAGCTCATGAACATGTGGAAGCTGATCAGTGGCTTTGGGTTATGGAGTCCAAGTTTGGAGTGTTTGAGTGTGATGAGTATCAGAAGACATTATTTACAGCTCAACAGCTCCATGGAGCCGCCGGTAATTGGTGGTTCGCTTATCTCGCCACCGTTCCGGAAGGCCATCAAGTGGAATGGATGGAATTTCATGAAGCATTCCGTGCTCGTCACATTCCTATGGGTTTTATCAAGGCCCATCAGCAAGAATTTAGGAACTTGAAGCAGGGGGACATGAGTGTTCTTGATTATGTCAAACGGTTCAACCTTTTGGCACAATATGCTCCTGCTTATGCGATGAGCGAAGCTGCAAGGTGTGACAAAGTTTTCTATGGCCTGAGTGCCATATTAAAAGATAAGTTAGATTTCTTAGATCAAGGCAATTCCACCGAGTTGATCAGTGATGCTCTGCTGCAAGAACAAGCGACACTTGAGTGTCAAGCAGAGAAGAGGGACCGAGATGATGTGCAAGAAAACACACCAGTTGTTCATCGTAAATACCGTGTGGTGTATCACACACCATCTGATGAACTATGGCAAGCGCTAGTGAGATCAACTCAGTACAGATTTCCTGCTCAAGAATCATATCTTGAAGCAACACCCATGCAAGCAGCAACGAATGATACCTGTTGCATTATTGCTGCAGCCAAGTACATCAACTTCTCAACCACAAGTCAACGAAGAACCGGGGAAACCTCCGTGTTCTTACTGCCACCGTTCAGGGCATTTTAGGAAAGAATGCCGGGAGAAGTTGTTGAACACCAGACAACCATCATTATCAGGTGGTATGCCGCCACCTGCTCAAGTGAATATAACAGCATTGCAATCCGGGACTGTGCTACATCTTGCTATTGAGGATTTCCCGGAGGGAGCACCGGTGTTAGCCGGCGTGTTCACTCTCAAAAACGTGCCCGTGATTGTACTTTTTGATTCCGGTGCAACCCACAATTTTATTAGCAAATCATGCGTGGAACAGCACCAATTATCCACCAATACTCCCACAACGAGTTATCTTATCCGTTCACCGGGAGGAAATATCTCTGCTAATCAGATTGTGTCCCGAGCAGCTTTGTGTTTGGGTGGAAAAATACACCCAACATTGCTGATTATGTTGGATAGGCAGACGATAGACATAATATTGGGAATGTCTTGGTTAAATCATCACGGTGCCGTTCTCAATATCGGTAACCAGACTGTCCAGATTGACTCGCCGATTCACGGACAGCACACACTGTTTTTAGACAGCGGAGACACAGATATGGTAGAGGCCTACCATACGGAAGCGCTTAAACTTGAAGATATTCCGGTGGTACATGATTATCCCGACGTATTTCCCGATGATTTACCGGGCATGCCACCCGAACGGGATGTCGAGGTCAAGATTGAACTGGCGTCGGGAACAACACCTATCTCATGAAGGCCTTACAAAATGGCACTGTATGAAGCACTCTATGGCCGGGAGGTCGCACACCGCTGAATTGGTGTGAGTCCGACGAAAGAGTCCTGTTTGGGGTTGATCTTGTGAACGAAGCCGATGACCGAGTTCTGTTGATACAAGAAAATTTGAAGGCTGTATAATCCCGACAGAAGAGCTACGCTGATCAAAGGCGTAGGCCATTGCACTTTGAAGTCGGAGAGCAGGTTTATCTTCGTGTGTCTCCGATGAAGGGAATTCACCGGTTCAGTGTAAAGTGGAGACTCGCTCCCCGCTTTATTGGTCCTTTTGCTGTTACGGAGAAGTGCGGACCCGTAGTCTATCGGCTGGAATTATCGGCAAGTCTAGAGGGTGTTCATGATGTATTTCATGTGTCACAGCTGCGGAAGTGCCTCAAATTCACCACTTCTGTCCGCACCGAGGAAATCGACGAATTGAAACTGGACCTTACCTACACCGAGCGACTGGTTCAGATTGTGGATGAAAGACCCGGGTAACCCAGAACCGGACGATCAGGTTTTTCAATGTGCTGTGGAGTAATCATACCGCAAAAAAGGCGACGTGGGAAAGTGAAGATTACCTCGGCACCAACTATCCGGAACTTTTAGCTTTGTACAGTTTGTAATTACCTCTCCTGTCGCGTTCTTCTTTTATAATCTCGGGACGAGATTCTTTTAAGGTGGGAGGAATGTAAAAGTCCCAAAAACATGTACATGAATAAAACTAAGGTTTGAATTCATATGTGTGGCAAAGGCATGAAAAATACGACTTGCTAAAATTTTTCTTCATGCAAAGTGATACATGGATGATCATCCAAAAATGAGGTGCACATCTTTATTTGAAAGTGTTGAACCAATAAGGATTTAAACACCCTTTGCATGCAAGTTTAAAAATCAGATTTGAAATTCAAAGTTCACCCAAATGGTGGCCAAAACATTGAATAACTATGCAGCCCTAGAGTTGGAAATTTGGAAAAAGTGGAAGACAAACTTTTCATTTTTAGGGTGGGCTCCAAAAAGGAATTATGGAAGCATTTTCCAAACTCCAACCAAATTCAAATTTGTCATGCAAATTCAAACTGAATTTGGCGAATTCAAATTCTAGCCCACCTTTCAAACTCAGAATTGTGGAATTTGGAAAGATTAACATGAAGAGATATTTTGGGAGGAAAAAGTGGGGTAGGACCCACATGTCGTTGGGGCTGAGGAATTAAACTTGCACATGAAGCAAACATTGCACTGTTTCTGTTCTTTTCTCAAACCGACCCGAGAGCTGCCGGGCGCCACCGAGAATCTTGCCGCACCACCTCTTGCTGCCCTTTTCCACGCACTAGCGCCAGAGGCGGTGCCCTCGGCATGATCCCCTCCTCAGACCGAGCCAACAGCGCTTTGCTTCCTCCCCCTCGCGAGCGACACCGAGCAGAACCGGTTCTTCCCTCTGCTGCCTCGGCCTGATCGGGAAAACCAAAGAAACAATCGCGCCCTATCCTCCCCGAGCTGCTAGACAGCCCCACGAGCTCAGCCATCACTACCTCGACACCTAAACCACTGAGCTCCGGCATCCTCTACCCGAGAACAGCCTCAACCGCGGCGACCTAACTCAAGCCGACGGTCGGGCGCTCATGGACAGCCCTCCACAGGGGTTTTCACGGATGAGCTATCACGGCCACGGGAGTGCGCGTTTGTGGTGCTGCTCTCAGCCGAAGCTCGAGCCAAACCGTGCAGCATCAACGACGAATTTGAATATTTTGCTCCGGCGAGTTCAACCCGAGCAGTCTGTACGAATTCTGCAAATTCCCCCTCTCTGATCATCCATAGGTCATCAAATCTTGCACGTAGCAGCTGGACTAGCCGGCGATCAAAATCCCTTTAGCATCCGTCACATGAAAACCCTTTGGAGCGACGTATTTCGAGGTCTACCGAACATGTTTTCGGCGGGACCGGTCGGGAACACGGTGCCAACCTATTTGCCGCCATTTCCGAGCTAACTCATGGCCTTGCCGAGCTTGGCGATCACCCACTGATGCTTCAGAGCTCAGTGGTCGAGCTTTTGGCGGGCTAGGAACCCCGGCTGACGATGCCGAAGTTCAACCGAAGCCGCTGCACGTCGCCGGCCATCTTCCGGTCACCGGCAGCCCCAAAACACTTCACCATCGTGTTCCCCGGCCTCAATAACGCCCTAACGGTGAGTTTTAGCTCGTGCGGTGGTCAGCAGCGGCGATCCGGCGAGTCCCGGTTTACTCCGGCGAGCTGAGCGCGCAGGCGCGGGAAGACTGCCGGAGGAAGAAGAAGCCCGGGTGGGTCCTGGCTGTCAGCGGTGGAAAAATTTAAATCTGTGATCGGGTGTGGCCCGGATTGGGTGTGCTGGCGCGCTGGAGACCCGTGACCCGGTGTGGCTTCAATCCTATTGGCTGGGAATTAAACAGTGGGTCCAGCTGACTTTTCAGTAGGGAAAATAATTCCAGAGATGGCTACAATTTTGGAAATTCATATCTCTGTGTAGAAACCTCCAATCTGAGTGATTTCAATTGGGTTGGATTCATTTTGCAGAGACCTATCCAAATATGAACTCCAATTTGTATGAAAGTCAATATTGTATTCTGGAGAATTCTTTAAAGATTTTCTGAAAAAGAATTATTGAGGGAGTTTGATTTATCCAAAAATCCTCATATTTTGCCAGAATATTCTTTGGCATAGTGTTGACCATGTAGCAAATTGTGAGCTCATTTGAAGATCATTTGTGTAGGAATTTGCTAAATACAAACTTCTGTGTTCATAAGAGTCCAGAAACATTTTCAGAAAATGTTTCCCACTTATAAAATCTATTCTGGGCAATCCATAGCTCCAAAAATCATAGGAAAATTTAGGCAAGCTCTATGAGACATACTTGAAATTATGGTTCACTAGATTGGGCATGAAAATGCACAGTACTCCAGAATTAATTCTTTTGAGTAGAAATGCTTAAAGAATTGTTCTGGGAGAACTACTCATGTAAAAGGGCTGAATTTTGGACCAAATTATTTTCATGTGATCAAGAACTCACATGTAAATTGCAAGCTCATGTGTAGCCCCTTAACTTCCTGTTCTTATTCTCCATACTTATGTATAGGTGGAAATACATGAGAGGCATTGTGAGAATTATAGAGAACACAATTTGACTCCACATTAGATGCAATTTGGCAAGCTAAATTAGCCTGCCGTAAATGTTTTGAGGCCATTGGAGTTCTTGGTCTTCAGTTGCATCCAATTCTTTTCAGCTCATCTATTATGATCACTAGGAAAATTAGTTAGGGTCTAGCTAAAACTTTAAGACCAAGATAATTTATTTCTGTTTCCTTGCACAACAGAGGCAAACCAAGCCATTTTTGGATTTTCCACACCACCTCTGTCCCTAAGAAATCCATTTATAATTCTTTCCATTTCATTCTATAAAAAAAATTGTGCATATGCATTCAATAGGAATCACGATGAAGGGGATTCAAAGGAGCAATTCATCGAAGTGGATCATACTCCGGAGAATCAAGGGTTGATCAACCAAGATCACTAACTGATTATATACGACTACCCTGCAAAACAGGCAAGATCCGGTTTGCATTTAACAGCCTTTAAGTTTTTACTTTGTATTCACTTTCGGTTAAGATATGAACTGTGCATTAGGTCTAGTGATTGATACTCCTCTTGCATAACCAAATGACCCATGGAGTATTGGGTAGATGACTTTCACCGTGTAGAACTGCCATGCTTAAGTAAGGTTCAGTAGAAGTCGAGTGGTGAGATGCTACCTGCACGTTCAGGAACAACAGGGGCATACGTGATTGGTTCATTAATGAATTAGCAAGTTAATGTTGAGACCGGAATGTTGTAGGGGCAGAAGGACATAGGGGCCTGGGTGCTATAGAACTGTCCATGTCGGTCAAGGACCGATCCGTATGCGGCCCTGTTGAACAAGTTTGAGTTGTGTACCAGACTCATGCTGGTATTATGGGACCCAGTAAACTGCTGTACCTCGGGAAGCTGTCGTTGGGCCTTTTCGGGTCACCTCAGGCGGACGGCCGGTGTGCAGTATGTGGGGAACATTCTCATGACATCTCATGTCGGCAGGTGCACCATGAGAGTGGCTACTGTATGGGGTGACTTGATCGATTCAACGGGGGTGAAACGGGGGAAAGGCTGCCACGTACGACGTCAGTGATGGTTGCTGTGGGCAACGTCGAGTACGGAAGTACGTGTCGTGTAGTCCGGGTGTTATTGATTCGAATCACCGTCGCTCATGGGATGGACCGAGCATACTTGTTCTCACAGTCGTGATGTAGTAAGAATTTGCATGAGAAAGGAACTAATCACATTGGCTGAAGTTTATACTATCTTTTGTGATGTATTTTGAGGAATAGCTAGTGCCAACTCGATTCTTTTATGCCGTGAGCAAATTACATCGGGGGAAAATGTTTCATGTTTAATTGTGTACTCCCGATGTGGCGTGCCCAAGGTTACTTAAAAATGCTGCAAATAATAATTGAAAGTAAGGATTCACTTTTAGGCGAGTTTATTATGCATTATGCCATTGTACTTTAGGTTCATAACCTCACATAGAGTTTCATGTTTAGGGTGACGGTTAAGTCTTGCTGAGCGTTATGCTCACGGATGCTATCCGAGTTGTTTTGCAGGTATTTGACTTCATTCTTATGAAGGGATGCCAATGTGACTCGGGAACCTCCGAGTGGTTACTCAAGAGCATCCTCGCCACTGCAAATTGTTCTTCGTGTTGCTAGTAAGAAACGTCTGCGGGCTGGACTGTTTCTTTGTTGCTAAGTTAGAAAGGAGTCGTGAGAGTTATAGTCTTCCGCTGTAGCTTATTTTGATATAAGTACTTGTAAAACACTTTTGTACGCTTCCGCAAATGATTTATGTATTGTGATGTTTTCTTCGACCCATGTGCTATCGGGTGCCGCATATCATGGCACCACCCAACGAAGTTCTGTTCGGGGCGAGGTCCTGTCGGCAACGGGCCCCTCACATGTTCACGCCCTTCATTGGAGAGACACATAGATACACGTGATCCCCGACTTAAAATTGGAGACGACGTCTTCTACGGTCCACATATTCACTACAAGAAACCGGCGCACTTACGGTGACCAAACTGTCGTAAATAACGTAAAACCGCCGTAAGTTAGTTATTTACGATGGTTTTTTGTTATTTACGACGGTTTCTGGCCATTTAAAGTTTTTGGTCATAAATAATGTTATTTATGATACTTACGACGGCTAGGAACGGCCGTCGTAAGAAAATGGCCATCGCCCATCGCCGTGCCACATGGAGGGATGGCCGCCTTATTTAGGGTGGCCAGGGAACCGGCCGTCGTAAGTTAGTTAGGTTAACTTACGACGGCCTTGCCCCTGGCCGTCGTAAGTTAATTAGGTTAACTTACGATGGCCCTGTATAGCCGGCCGTCGTAAATAAGGTTTGCAATTTTATTTAAAAAAAACAGAATTAGGATAACCTGACACGATGGTCAGCTCACAGAACAGTTTATATAAACATCCGAAACATAAAACATCCAAAACATTAAACAAAAAAAATATCCGCTCGCTAAACACTACCCCTTCCACTCGCGGATCCGGTCGCTCCTCCAGTCGCTCCTCCACTCGCTCCGGAGCCGAAGAATCCGTCTCCACGACCTCCTCCCGGTGCCGATAGCTGTGGCGGTGGAGTTTGAGCCTCCGTTGCTGATCTCTGCAATTCAAATAGATAGATAAAGTGAGTTTGAGCTTGTACGGCTCTCTAGCCACTACTCTCACTGCCTCTCTCTCCCTCCCCTGCACTCTCACTTTCTTCCTCGCCCTCTCCCTCCCCCTCTCTCTATGACTCCCTCTCTCTCTTGTGGGGACCACCCCGTGGTTCACCCACTCCGGGATCGCAAAGGGTGGTGCCGTGCAATGCGGCACCCAACAGCACACAAGAAAAGATTAAGAACCACATATAAACTTCTATTTGACATAAAATACAACGGAAGTCTTTTACAAACTTATTTATATAGCGGAAATATTATACATAACTAGTCTCTCATCCTAACTAAGCAAAAGTGCAGCCGTCCAACCCGGGGACGCTACACACTAGCAACACTCACACCACGATCACGGCGGCGTGCAGGGCTCCAGCTCGGCCGTGTACCTCGATGGGGGCATCGCCTCGTCCTTGGAACCTTCCTCATAACTCTCATCTGCACACAGCTCAAATATTGCAACCGTGAGCACGATGACTCAGCAAGGCTTAACTGACACTCCTAATCATGAAACTCTACATGCAGGGTCTAGTAATATAGGAAATTGACATTTGGGATAAAGACACGCCTACATGTTAATCCTTACTTTCAGTTTTATAGCAGCAGATTAATGCGCCTTAGGCAGCCCACACATCGGAAGTCCACAATCAAACAAGAAACGCTTTCCTCCGATGTGGTGATGCCCAAAGTGGAAAATAAACTTAATGAGCGCTACATCTACAGCATACATGGTTTCTAAGACATTAATAGTTCAATGCAGCATATTCATCTGGCTTCTTTCATTTCTTACTACGTCACAGCGCAGTGAACAAGCGATACTCAAATAACCATGAGGGACGGTGATTGCAATCAGGAGACACCCGGATAACACGTCACATACACCCACTTTCAGAAGTGTGGTGCTTCACACCTTCCTACTCTGTTGTATGCAGCAACCTTTCAAAAGAAACCCAAATGCTGAACCGGTCCATCCGTAACAGGAAGGAGATCCCTGTGTGGAGCGTGTCTGTGCCCACCGGCAGATTTACACCTTTCTACCCTCGACCCTCTCCTATAAAATTGTTGGGTAAGCCTCGGCACCCAGGTTGACCAATTACATCGGTTTCCTGGTTCCCATATGCCAGTATGCATCTGGTACTGTTCAAACTTGTCCAGCAGGGCCGCACACGGCTCGGTCCTCAATTGAAACCAACAGGGCTACGCACGTGAGACCTCCTCTCACTGCATCCTATCCCCCTTGCTGGGTCTCAGTTTCACATTCTTAAACCATTCTCTACCTCTTTCCATACCATGTGAATAAATACCTATCTCGCGAGTAGATTCTAACCACTCGACTTCTACCGAGATCCTAAGAACATTAGCATGGCATTGTATACTCGTCGAGTTTGTAAACTACCCAACCCTCCATAGGATTTAAAGGTTATGCAAGTGGGGTTTCAATCACCCTAACTCTAATTCAAGCAATTCACCCTAAACATCAGTGATACAAATGAAAAATTTGCAAAAGTACTTAAATGCAAACCGGGGCTTGCCTGGTTGCGAGTTAAAAGGGAAATTTGCTTCGGGTGGGAGGACATCCAACGGCTCCGGCGTGTCCTCAACTTCTGTCACTATATGCAATGTAGCAAAATATATGTATAAGTGCTAGTGAAGTATAAGCATTACACTTTTATTCATAGCTACTGCTATTTAGGTTCCTTAATTGGCTTTTTGATTTCTCCAGTGGATACTAGATTCTATAACGATGATCTGAGCAAAATTTGGAGAAATTTACTTGAAGCTTGTGGTCTCCAAAATTCCCACTAGTACAAGGCTTCTCTGAATTTTGATACCAAATATGAAGCCTTGACATGGCTAAAAGTGGAACATCTAATTAGGGGAGGTCTCTATGGTTCTAAAAAAATTGTTTCACCATTTTTGGAGCTACCTATAGGGAGATATGAATTTTTGAAGTTGGTGAACAATTCTGGAAAAGTTTCTGTTTAGAATTTGAATTTCCAATTGAAGGCTGAACTTTGGAGTAGAATTTATCCTAGTAATTGTACACCAATTAAGCTCAACTTTTTACAGGAGATCACTAATATGATGAAGAATCTTCTGGCAAAATTTGAGGAAATTCCATAACAAAGATCTTCTGGAATTAATTCCCAAAAATTTAACTTTGATAAATTTTGGAAAAAATTCCATAGATCTTCAGATCAAATTCTTTGCATTTCTGGAAAG
Organism: Neostapfia colusana; assembly: GCA_030760725.1. Classification (NCBI taxonomy): domain Eukaryota; kingdom Viridiplantae; phylum Streptophyta; class Magnoliopsida; order Poales; family Poaceae; genus Neostapfia; species Neostapfia colusana. Next base: position 68,288,485 of record JASWHV010000013.1, on the reverse strand, counting down.
TACTGACTGAGAGGAATCCAAAAAAAATTGTTTCACAAATTTTGTACATTCCTAATAAAAGTTATGGGGTTTCAAAGTTGCTCTAAATCTGAAATTCGGGAAAAAGTTTAAACTCTGTTTGTGGGCCCCACTGCTTGAACCGGCCAGTGACATCGCAGCCACACCAAGGTCCATGGGGTTTTCCCAATGCAGCCGCACTAGATCCCGTGCCACAATCCGATCCCCGCACCGAATCCAGTGACTGACAGGTGGGACCCGGCCTCCTTCGTCTACCTCGCATTGCCCGCGCTCCCTGCGGTGGCGCACTCCGGCGACGCTCGCCGGAACTGGGTTCCCGGCCTCCCTTGGAGCTGAAACTCGCCGCCTAGCCCTAACTCGACTTGCTGAACCCTTTTAGGAGGTCGGTGGCCGCCGGCGATGGCCAGAAATATGCGTGCGATGATGGCAGCTGCGGCTAGGGTTTTGGTGACGGTGTTCTCGTGCTATGGTGTACCAAATCGACCGTGGTTTGCTCGGAGAGCACCAGTGGAACATGGGACACATGAAATGAAGAAGCTTGGAAGCTCAAACCGCTGGCAAATCCACTCTCGACGGTGAGCCAAAGGTTCTTGCGGTGGCGACGAGCAAAACGGCGATAACTCGGCCGATTTTCAATGGTTTTCGTTGCTTCTTCTTCGAGGACGGCCGCTAGGATGTGAGAAAACTACTTGCTAACGAGCTCGACCGGTGGTAGCATGTGTGGATTTAATTTTGCTATAGACCGAGCTCGGTGGAATAACACTAGGTTTTGGAGAAACCTAAAATTCTTGCTACCTAATTGTATCGATCGACAAACGGTTCATTGCTACACATTCTATGGAGGCAAACACACCTCTTTCGTGTAGGGAAGTGGAGACGATGATGGCTGGAGCGTGCTGGCGACGGTGAGGCCGAACTGTGCTTCGCCTGTTCACATCGGCACTCAGCGGCGATCGTCCGTTTGCGGCTACTACGAGCAAGCAACCTTGGTATTGATGTGGTAGGCCGGTAGAGCACGTCGTGGTGCTGCTTTCTTGTGTTGGGAGCTCGAGCAACAGAGGAACCGACCGAGCTGGCGATCGGAACAGAGGCGTGCGGCACTGAGGTGTGTTCTTCGCGGGAGAAGGCGGAAAGAGCTGCGAGCGAGAGAGGCAAAGAAGAACTTCGGTGCTGCGACTGTGGCGTGTTGAGATGATCAAGCGGCCGAGGAAACAGGAGGTGGTGCGGTGGAGTCCTCGGGAGCGGGTTGCGCCGGGAGCTGGCGGGCGCTCGGTGATCGACCGAAGGCAAAACAGAGTGGGTTTGCTTCTGTGGGTGGGTGACTAGTGGGCTCCACCCTCTCCTTTTCTAATTTATATTTCCCACTGATATTTTTGCCACAGCTACTCACAATTAAAGGCTATACTTCCACACCAAGTCATGGTTTGAATTTTTGAAATTCAAATGAACTGAATTCTTGTGTGGAATTTGAAATGTATTTGGCTCTTTGAATTTGAATTGGAATGTGAATCTTCCCTTTTGCATTGTTCCAAAAGCATAGCAAACCACACTCAAATACTCTTAATTTTTGAATGGATGCTAAATCAAATGTGGAGAACACATATGTGGAACCAACTTTGCAAGTTGAGGAAGTTGAAATTTGAAACTGAAATCTAAATTCAGATTCGAGGGCTTCCTCTTTTAAATTCCAACAATAATAAAACCCCTCCAAATGAGAAGAAATTTGGGAGGTTCAATATTTGAATTATGAAGAGCCAAGTTATGAATTATATTTCCATGTTTGGAAGTTTTTTAGAAGTTTGAATCACCACTTTGAACTCACACCGTTATAATTCAAAATTTTAATTCCCCTCATTTTTCCTAAGTGTAAACATACTGAATTTCTTGCTACCACTTTTGGGGATTTTACATCCCTCCCGCATTAAAAAAAATCAAATTCCCCGCTAGCAGATAGTCCTCACTTTCCCATGTCACCTCATCAGCGGTATGGTTACTCCACAAGACCTTTTAAAACCATAAGGTCCGTTTTCTTGTGGCGCGAGTTTTTTCATCGATAATCCCGATCGGATACTCCGAGTACGTGAGGTCCGGTTGGAGAACTTCTATATCTTTGGTGCAGATTTCAGCTGAGGGCTTGAGGCATTTCCTCAGCAGAGAGATGTGGAATACATTGTGAATTCCTGCAAGCAACGCTGGTAACTCCAGGCGATAGGCCACGGTTCCACGTTTTTCAATGCCAGCGAACGGATCGATGAATCGCGGCGCAAGTTTGCCCTTCACTCCGAAATGATGAACTCCCTTCATTGGAGACACACTGACATAAACATGGTCCCCAGTAATGAAGTGGAGATGACGGCGTCTTTTATCCGCATAGCTCTTCTGACGAGATTGAGCAGCCTTGAGGTTGGCTTGTATTACTCGCACTCGTTCTTCAGCCTCATTCACAAATTCAATGCTGTAGATAACTCGTTCGCCGGACTCACACCAGTTGAGTGGTGTGCCACATTTCTGGCCGTAGAGAGCTTCACACAGCGCCATCTTTATGCTAGCTTGATAGCCATTGTTATATGAAAACTCCGCCAACGACAAATGATCGTCCCAGTTTTTACCGTGGTGGATGGCACAAGCACGTAGCATTTCTTCCAGCACTTGATTCACCCGTTCAGTTTGACCATCTGTCTGTGGGCGATAAGCAGAGCTTCGGATCAGTTTGGTCCCCAATGACGTGTGCAACTGTTCCCAAAACCGAGCGACGAACAGCTCACTGCGATCTGAACTAATGGAGCGGGGAACACCGTACAAGCACAAGAACCTTGCAATATTGAGCTCCGCATATTGCTTGGCCACGTACTTTGCATGTACTGGAATAAAATGAGCCGACTTGGTTAGTCGATCGACTGTCACCCAAATTGAGTCATGCTTGTTGGAGGTGAGAGGTAACCCGACTATGAAGTCCATGCTGATATCCTCCCAATTCCACGTCGGAACGTTCAATGGTTGCAGCTGTCCGACTTTACGCATATGGACGGCTTTCACACGCCGACACGTATAACATTCGGATACGTACTTTGCGATTTCTCTTTTGATCCGCATCTACCAAAACCTAGTTTTCAGATCTTGGTACATCTTGTTGCTGCACGGATGAATAGAATACTTGGACAAATGAGCTTCGTCCAAGATATTCTTCCGAAGCTTCATGTCACGGGGTACCACTATACGGTCTTTAAACCATAGAGTGTCGTGTTCATCCATTCGGAAGCATTTCGTGCAGGAGCCCGCCCGGTGATCGCAGTGGGTGGTGCTGTGCGATGTGGCACCCAATAGCATGCACGAAAAGATGATAAGAACATATGGAACCATTTTGTTACTCAAGATAAGTTCTTTTACAACATAAGTACACATGCAGCGGAAATTAAAAACTGGACAATCTACTCACTCTCGACCCTAACAACGCCGAAGAGAAGTCGTTCAGCCCGTGAGCGCTTCCTACTAGCTTCACAAAAGAAAGGCAGCGGCTAGGTTTCCAATGAGTATAACGAACCGTGAGGTTCGTCGTCTCACCGAACAACCCTCTTCGTAGCAGGCATCCTGCTACCTGCAAAACAACTCAGAAGCAACCGTGAGCACTAAGGCTCAGCAAGATTTAACTGTCAATTCAAAACATGTAACTCTACATGCAAGGGTAGTAAGACAATAGGAACATGTATTTGCAAAAATGAAGCTTCACTAAACTTGATCCTTATATTCAGATTCTTATAGCCTTCATTTTTGTGGTTCTCACGCCTCAGAACACCGGAAGTCCACAATCAAACAAGAAACGCTTATCCCGATGTTGCTAGCCTAAGGTGGAACAGAAATTTAGTTGGCTCTATATCTAATTCAGTCAAGGTCCCAATACAATGATTCATCCACAACAGCAAGTTAAGAGACTTAGTTCCTCTTCTTACTACGTCACGGCGCAGTGGGAAAGTATGCTCAATCCTCTTCCGCGAGCGACGGTGATTCGAATCAATAACAACCCGGAATACATGACACGTACACCCGCCTCGAAAGACTCTCAAGAGCTCTTTCTTACGTTTTATGCAGCAACCTTTCACACGATACCCCGACATAGAAAAACGTTTCGCGCCGAGCAGGATGGTCCTCTACGCGGACACGTCGAAGTTGCCCGCTAAAGGATTTACACCTCCCGCCTTCTCAACGCCATTCCCATGTGAAGGATGAGTTTCTATATCATGGTCCATCGAGTTACATCGGTTTCATGGGTCCCATACCCCACTATATATCCGGTACAGCTCAATCTTGTTCAGCAGGGCCGCATACATACTGTCTTTAACCGACACGGACGGGGCTACAACCAACCTCCACATTTGCCTTACCATCCCAGTCCAGGCCAAATATGGTCTCAAGCGTTGTCACACCCATCGCAGGCCGAGACCAACCTTGAGCGCTCCATCCTACAGGAACATCCCCGTCCCCATCTCATTTTCATGAGCGTGCTCTTATCATCAACCTCTCGCGAGTAACTTCATTACTCGAACTTTCTCGCGAGTAGCTTTTTACTACTTGACTTCTACCGAGCTAGCTACAACATTAGCCTAGCATCTACGACGAGGCAAAGCCTACACTAAACTTTCTACTCAGTGCTGTAATAGCCATGCAAGTGGGTTTCAAACATCCTATACATAATGCACAATATCAAGTCTAGTAACCATGAGGTGAAGTAAAGCAAAATTTAAAACGGTAACGATATGCAAACCGGGGCTTGCCTTGCTCAACGGTTTTGTTAGAAGCTAGGAGTTAGTCTTGCTCCAGAGAATCCACCAACCTCGTCACAAGATGGAGATCCTTGCTGCAGAGTCGAGTCCTCGTCGAACGTCGACGTCACGTGCTATTAAGATGATTTATGCACATGTATTCAAAAGCAATTTAGAAAATGATTCCAAGCTAGAGTTCAACAACAAAGTTATAGTAGACTCAAAAAGGAATTCATATTATATTTATTTGCCTCCATAGACAGAATTTTCTCAGGAATTTTGACAGCACCTCCTTTGCTAGTGGCTGTTTTGTTCACAAAATTCCAACTATTTCTGCCCCCAATCTAGAAATACACTGAACTACAAAGTTGTAGCACATTCCCTACACTTTCCAACATTGTCTTACTTGACCCTTAGAAATTTTTCTACAATAAGTTGTGGTCGAAATACAGAAAATTCCAGAGAGAATTTTTGGTCTGCTGACACGACCCCACAGTCTTGTCAAGCCAGGATCACGCTGAGGGGTGCTGTGTTGCACAGCACCGGATAACACACATCAAAGGTACAAAGCGGAAGCAAAGTTTTATTACATAAACCAGTTTATCAACATTTTTGCAACAGAATAGTTCAGTCTACCCTCATGGGCGTAGACTACGCATCAAGTTCACGTTCAGCCCGTGAACGTGTCCTTGGTAGCACGCACACACACTAACACGGCGGCGTGCACGACTCCCACTCGACGGGGTTCCCCTCCTGTGGTTCTGTCTCCTCCTCGGGAGTCCTTTCCTCATAGAACCCTGCAAAAGATTCAAACACAAGCAGTGAGCACAAAGGCTCAGCAAGTCTGACCCGTCTCTCCTAAACATGAAACTTCTACATGAGGGATGATAGGTACATGAGGAAAAATAAGTTGCAAAGGACTCTCCTACTTAGTGGAACCTTACTTTCAAGTTTTAGCAGCAGGTTGTGGAGAACCTTATGCTAAGGCACATGAGAGAGCCGCAATCAAACAAGAAACGCATTTCTCTCATGTACTTTGCCCAAAGTTGAAAGGAACTTTAATTAGCTCTAAACTACAACAATTCATTAACAATCAAAGTCCATCTTTCAATCAGCAACATTTTAACACGTAACTAGCCTGTTCTTTCTACGTCACGGTACAGTGAACAAGTGGTACTCACTGAAAGCGAGGGACGGCAATTATAATCGATTTACACCTGCAGGGTTACCCGAATAACCCGTCACGTACGCCCGTATTCGATGTTGCCTACAGCAACCATCACGGACATCGTACGCAACTTGTAAAAGCCCAAGAAAAAGGACTTGTAAAATTTTCTCTTCACCTCACAACACCACAGTTTTTATTGTGGACACCTTAGGAAATGTTGTGAAGAGCAAGTAACCTCCATCAAAAGAATGATTAGAGGGGAAAGCCTTCACTTTCACAAAGTAGGGTTTCTACACTTGAACATGAGAGGTTGAGCTCACCCCTAGAATTTAAAAAGTCTTGGGTAGGTTCAGTCCAAGTTTCATAGAAATCCAACACTTTTGGAGGCACTTTTTAGGGTTATTTGAAAAAGGGGCCAATTTGAATGTAAATTCAAATTGCAGCAACTTTCATCACCCAAATTCAAAAGTTAGCTTCATATTCTTATTCAGCACATTTTTGTGAGCTCACACACCAATTGTCACTCCATTTGGAGTTGATCTTGACATGAGCTAAGTGGAACGAATTCAAACTTTATTTGAATTCAGAACTATACTTGTGCTGAAATTCACCCAAGCCGAACCCAATTTGAATTCTATTCAATTCAAATGGCTCAGGGGTGAATAAATTGAATCACCAGGGGTATTATGGGGCTCACTGTTTACAACAGTAATTAGGAGTAAATTTTAGAGGTTAAAATCCCGGGTGGGACCCACGTGTCATAGAGGGGAGAAGGAGAAATGTGGCGGACCGGAATCCGCTCATCCAGGATCGCAGAGGGTGGTGCCACGCGATGCGACACCCGACAGCACACGTCATAAGAACATAATATATTACATGGGAAAAACAACTGAAACTGTACAAACAGGTACAAATTTCAGTTACAACTATTGTTTGTATCACACAGCGGAAGACTACACTATACAACTCACGCCCGCCTATTTAGCAAAAGTTGGTTGCCCAGCCCTAGGGCAACCCACACTAGCTGCACTCCTCAGCTCAGCGCGGTGTGTACGGCTCCCACTCAGCCGTGGTCCCCGACGGAGGGTAACCCTCGCCGGTGGACTCGTACTCCGAGTCCGTGGGTGGCTCCTCACCTGAAAAACACTTAAGCAGCAACCGTGAGCACGAAGGCTCAGCAAGGCTTAACCGACTCACCTAAGCATGAAACTCTACATGAGGTGTACCATGACATAGGATAGCAATGGTGCAGCAAATGGACACGCCTACAAGTTCATCCTTAGTTCATCTTTTAGCACAAAGTTAACGGTTCATGAAGCTGAAATTTAGTGAGCAATATTTGGTGGCACACATGTAACAATACAATTATATCATAACAGCAATATTGAATCATAACATTTCATTCGTTAGTCTATGTTACGATGCAGTGAACAAGTGGTACTCGTCACCGCGAGGGACGGCGAATCGACTCGATATACACCTGCAGGGAAAACCCAAAGAGCACGTCACGTACGCCCACCCGTGGAGCTGCACAGCACCCTCACTCGATGTCGTACGGGACAACCTTTCACCCAACAGCCCAAACGTCGAACCGGTCGCACCGAAACGAGAAGGAGGTTCCCCACACGGAGCATCTATCTATGCCCATTGGCAGATTTCCACCTTGCTGCCCTCAACCTACACCTATAAATCGGTGTGCTATGCCTCGACGCCCGGAGGTTTAGGCTACATCGGTTTATCGGGGCCCATATATCCGATATGCCTTCGGTACGTTCAATACTTGTTCAGCAGGGCCGCACACGGCTCGGTCCTCAATCGACATGGACAGGGCTGCGCACACAAGACTTCCTCTTGCTGCGCCCTAGCCCCTGCCAAGTCTCATTTTCATTACTATAGTGATCTCACATCACTCAACCGAACCCGTATGCCCCAATGCCTATCTCGCGAGTAGATTCCAACTACTCGACTTGTACCGAAGTCCTATGACTCATTAAGCATAGCCTGTCTACTCGAGGTCCTTGACACTACCCTCACTCTTTTAGGAACCTTTGGTTATGCAAGTGGGGTTTCATTCATACTATACCTAATGCACATACATACTTCATATGACACATGTAAACAAAGTAAGACTTTAAAAAAAGTTAATGCAAACCGGGGCTTGCCTTGTTGCTGCTGGTCAGTAGTTAGTTCCTCGTCCGGAAGAAGGAAGTCCAGCACTTCCGGAGTCCCTTCTTCAACGGCTACACGTTAATGAAATACTACATGTTAATTTAGATGCAAATGTGAGTTTTAGAGTAAGACTTCTACTATTAGTTCTAATAACCAGCCTCTAACACCTGGAACTTTGTTTAAGAATTTAAAGATAAACTGGTGTTGGTGGTTTGGCTTGGACTTAATCACATGGTTAAATGCTAAGTGGCTTTCCCCCTTTTCCACATTAATCCCTTAAGTGGTTAAACAGGACAGGGGTGATCTAGAGCTCCAATGGAGCTGAGAATTTTTGTGTGAGTTCCTTGTCACAAGAAAACTCTCTGGACCAAACATTAGCACTTTTCATGGAGTGGTTTGCTCAGAATAATTCTCTTGGCAAATCAGCAAGGAAGAATTTATTCTGAGGTAATACCCCTGTTCATGCTCAACTTAATGAACTAAAATTTAAATTATAGATCATAGAGTTTGCATGAATTTTCCTAACATTTTTGGGGTTAAGATTTGCCCAGAACTGAATTTCCAAGTTTTGGAAATTCTCTGAAAATGTTTCTGTATTCAAATGAACACAGCACCTTCCAATTTGAATTTCTCTAACCAAATCAACTCCAAATGGTCTGAAACTTTTACAGTGGTTTACTAATGTCCTAAAGAACATTCTGGCAAAATTTGGGGATTTTTGGATGAACCAAACTCCCTCTAAAATTCTTTTGCTGAAAAGCTTTATAGAATTTTCCAGAATTAATTACTGGGTTTCATACAAATTGGGTTGTAAGTCTGGACAGAGCTAGGCAAGATGAATCCAACCCAATTTGAATCACTAAATTTGGAGCTTCCTAGCAAAAGTTATGGGGTTCTAAATTTGCACTAAAACTGGAAATTCCAGAAATGTTTAAATCCTGCGGGTGGGTCCACGTACACGTGTCGACCGCTGGATCCGAGCCACACGGGGCCACAGACTCCTTCCCGCGCGGCCGCACTGGATCCCGGACCACAGAGAATCCCACCCCTTTATCTCTAGCCGCTGACGCGTGGGGCCTACCCCTTCGTCTTCCTCCGGTCACCCGCATGACCCCGCCGCCAAGCTCGCCGGAGCTCTCGCCGGAGACGGGTTCCGGTCCTCGGAGCTTGCTGAACCTCGCCGCCAGTGCCTATCTCGGCCTGAGGAGCACGTTGGTGCCCTCCCCAGAACTTGACAACCACCGGAACAGTGCTCCCGACGGCAACAGCGGCCGGGACCTCACCGGCGACGTCCAACTCGACATCCCATGCACCTTTTTCGATGCGGTTTGCTCGGGGAGCTCCGCTGACACCTGCTGGACATGGATATGGGCACCGATCCCCGTGAAAACGGCTGCAACTATGACCTCGTCGGCGACCTAGGCCGGATATCGGCTGTTGCTCGAAAAACATGGATAACCGCAACCCTAGCCCATGATTCTTGCTGGTTTTCGATCCTAGGTGGTCGTGGCAGGGTGTAGATCGTGTGTTTAGCTTGGTACGCCCGGTGATAAGCCAATACTCATGAATTTTGGGATTTGGGGGAGCTCGGCCTTAAGAACACCGAAGCGTTCCCGGAAGAAATTCTCCCCTGACGGTGCATGAAATGCCGAACGGTAAGGGCAGGCAGAACCAGCACCTTGTGGCGATCGTTTCTTGTGTTGAGCGTCGGGCAGGAGGAAGCCTGTGCCGTCCGGCCGCCGGCGATCAGAGGGCGGCGACTCCGGGTGAGCTGCTTCAGATGTAGGCGAGTGGAACCGAGAGGATGGGGAGCGAATTCTCGCCGACCAGGGCGCGATCACATGTTTTGTAGCCGGCGCCCTCATCCCCCCGAGCAGGAGGTGGCGCGGTGGCTGCGTTGGGACGGGGTCGACCCCGTGCGCTGTCGGCCGCAGGGTGTTCGACCGCGCGCCCGAGTCGGTTTGCTCCCCAGGGTGGCTGACCAGTGGGCCCTCTTCTCCCCTCTAAATCTTTCTCCCCCCTTTCTTTTGTAAATATCCCAGCTACTGAGAATTGAATGGGAGACTTAGCCCCCAAGTACTGGTTTGAATTTGAGTTTTCACATTCGAACTTTGTTTGGTTAAATTTGCTTCATGTTTAAACTGAAGTACAAATTCAGTTTTGAATTCTTGCCAATTTAGCTCCTGACAAGATGAACTCCAATGGGGATGAAAATTGGTTGGTTTACTCATAAAAATGTGCTGAGTGTAGATATGAAGCTAACTTTTGAATTTGGGTGATGAAAGTTGTTGCAATTTGAATTTACATTCAAATTGGCCTCTTTTTGAAACAACCCAAAAGTACCTCAAAAAGTGTTGAATTTGCATGAGCTTTGGACTGAACCTTCCCAAGACTTTTTAAATTCTAGGGGTGAGCTCAACCTTTCATGTTCATGTGTAGAAACCCTACTTTGTGAAAGTGAAGGCTTTCCCCTCTAATCACTCCTTTGATGGAGGTTACTTGCTCTTCACAATATTTCCTAAGATTTCCACAATAAAAACTGTGGTGTTGTGAGGTGAAGAAAAAGTTTTTGCAAGTCCCTTTTCTTGGGCTTTTACATCCCTCCCCCCTTAAAAGAATCTCGTCCCGAGATTATAAAAGAAGAGATAGCGATGTAATAGGGACTTACCCGTGTTGGGAAGCCATGAACTCCGGGTAATTTGAGCGAAGGAACTCCTCGCTCTCCCACGTCGCTTCTTCGGCGTTGTGGTTACTCCAGAGTATTTTGTAGAACCACAACCTTCTGCTACGCATGGTTCGGGCTTTCTCATCAATAATTTCCACCGGATACTCATCATATGTTAAATCCGGTTTCAACTCGCCAACGTCTTCGATAGGAACAGCAGCTGTATGCTTCAAACATTTTCGCAGTTGCGAAACATGGAAAACATCGTGAACACCAGCCAGAGATGCCGGTAGTTCTAATCGATACGCCGCTGGTCCACACTTCTCGGTGATAGCGTAGGGTCCAATAAAACGGGGAGCGAGCTTCCCCTTCACACCGAACCGGTGCACGTCCTTCATCGGAGACATGCGTAGGTATACGTGTTCCCCAACGTCAAAGTGCAACGGCCTACGCCTCTTATCAGCGTAGCTCTTCTGTCGGGATTGTGCGGCTTTTAAATTGGCTTGAATTGTCCGAACGCGCTCTTCGGCGTCGTTCACCACATCAACCCCGAATGTGACTCTTTCACCGGACTCGCACCAATTTAATGGGGTGCGGCACTTGCGACCGTAGAGAGCTTCGTAGGGTGCCATCATGATACTCGCCTGATAGCCGTTGTTGTACGAAAATTCCGCCAATGGTAGGTGATTATCCCAGTTCCTACCATGGTGGATGGCACATGCTCTCAACATGTCCTCCAGAACTTGATTCACCCTCTCTGTCCGGCCATCTGTCTGAGGGTGATAGGCGGAGCTCCTGATCAACTTAGTACCCAATGCAGCGTGTAGCTGCTCCCAAAAGCGAGATACAAATAATGCACCTCGATCTGAGACAATGGTCTTGGGTACCCCGTATAGGCATAGAATCTTCGCTATGTATAGCTCCGCATATTTGCCGGCATTGTAACGTGTATTCACCAGAATGAAGTGAGCCGTCTTGGTTAACCGATCAACGATTACCCATATGGAATCATGCTTGTTGGCTGTTAGGGGTAATCCCACAATGAAATCCATGCTCACATCTTCCCATTTCCATGCCGGAATCTTCAGGGGTTGCAACAGCCCTGATTTCTTCATGTGATCAGCTTTCACTCGTCTACACGTATCGCACTTGGATACGCACTTAGCTACCTCCCGCTTCATCCGTGTCCACCAAAATTTCTTTTTCAAATCTTGGTACATTTTGTTGCTGCCCGGATGAATGGATTATTTAGACAAGTGAGATTCATCGAGGATCTTTTTCCTCAACTCCATATCTCGGGGTACGACTATGCGGTCATTGAACCACAGCGTCCCCTCATCATCTTTACGGAAACATTTAATTTCTCCATTGTCTATCCGTCTCCGGAGATGTGCCATGCCTTTATCCGTTTTCTGAGCTGCAATGATGTCCTCCCTAATAGTAGGGATGAGGGCAAGGTTGTACAGCGATCCATAAGGAACCAAGTATAAACTTGGCTCTTCCTCCTCCACCGGTGTAATGGTGAGGTGATGGACATGTGATTTCCGACTCAGCGCGTCGGCAGCCACATTCGCCTTGCCGGGGTGGTATTGGATTTCAATCTCATAATCTTTGATCAGTTCTAACCACCTCCTATGCCTCATGTTCAGCTCCTTCTGGGTGAAAATGTATTTCAAGCTCTTGTGGTCGGTGTAGAGATGCACCAAGTTCCCCAGGAGATAGTGCCTCCACATTTTTAGCGCCAACACCACGGCAGCAAGTTCAAGATCGTGAGTCGGGTAGTGCTGCTCATGGTTCCGAAGTTGGCGTGAGCCATAAGCGACCACACGTCCTTCCTGCATCAACACGCAGCCGAGCCCAATACCGGACGCGTCACAATACACGTCGAAGGGCTTTGTTGTATCCGGCTGAGCTAACACCGGGGCTGTTGTGAGATGCTTCACCAGTGTTCGGAACGCTCCTTCACACGCCGTGTTCCAAACATATTTTGTCCCTTTCTTCAGCAACTCTGTCATCGGCTTAGCGAGCTTGGAGAAGCTTGGAATGAATCTCCGGTAGTATCCCGCTAACCCGAGGAAGCTTCTGACTTCATGAACTGAAGTGGGAGCTTTCCATTTCAAAACATGCTCCATTTTACTTGGGTCAACCGCAATGCCTTCAGCTGAGATGATATGCCCCAAGAATGGCACTTGGCTGATCCAAAATTCGCATTTGCTGAACTTGGCGTAGAGCTTGTGGTCTCGCAATCGTTGAAGAACGATCCGTAAGTGTTCGGCATGCTCGGCTTCTGTCTTGGAGTAAACCAAGATATCGTCGATGAACACTACCACGAACTTGTCCAGCTCCGGCATGAACACCGAGTTCATGAGATACATGAAATGGGCTGGAGCATTTGTCAGACCAAAGGACATGACGAGATATTCGTATAAGCCGTATCTCGTCGAGAACACCGTCTTCGGGATATCCTCCGCCCGGATCTTGATCTGGTGATATCCAGAGCGAAGGTCCATCTTTGAGAATACACTTGCCCCCACAAGTTGATCAAACAAGATGTCAATACGGGGCAGTGGGTACTTATTCTTGATGGTGACGGCGTTGAGTGGCCGGTAATCCACACACAGCCTCAGGGTTTCATCCTTCTTCTTTACAAATAGCGCCGAGCATCCCCAAGGCGAGGAACTCGGCCTAATGAAACCCTTGCTCAACAGATCATTGAGCTGTTCTTTCAGTTCCGCCAGCTCATTTGGAGCCATCTTGTATGGTCTCCGTGATATGGGCGTAGTCCCGGGTGCGAGCTCAATCTTGAACTCGACATCCCGCTCAGGTGGCATGCCCGGAAGATCGTCCGGGAACACGTCGGGATACTCCCGGACTACGGGGATGTCTTCTAACTTGAGAACTTCAGCATTATTAATTGCTAAAACTTCCCGGACTGGCGTGTCTAACACCATGGAATGCGGACGGTGGAATGGAGAATTTAAGTGAACCGTCCGTGTCCGAGTCTCTAGGACAGCCCCATGGTATTGCAGCCATGACATCCCTAAGATTGCATCAATCTTTTGTCCCATAAGGATTTTCAAGGTGGTGGGATATAGTTTCCCACCTAAGCACAGAGGTGCCTTTGGAATCATCATATTAGCTGAAATCTTCCCTCCCGGTGAGCAGATCATATAAGTGCAGTCGGTTGGGAAGACTTGCAATTGATGTTTAGCCACATAGGATGCACTTATAAAGCTGTGGGTTGCACCAGAATCAAATAATATGACGATGGCTTGATGGTTGAGAGTAAACGTACCCGCCAGCACGTTGTCTCCCTCTGGGGCGTCCTCATTGTCGAGGTTGCGGACGCCCCCAGTCCGCTGACCAACCTTCTTCACCGGAGGTCGGCCTCGAGGACCGCCCTGGAACTGGGCTTGCCCGCTGCTCTGCTGCCCCTGGGGACAGTCCTTCGCGAAGTGGCCCGCCTGGCCACACGTGAAGCAGGTGAAACGGGGCGGTCCCCCGCTAATCGGTGGACGGAAACCCGGGGCGCCTTGTGGCGGTTGAAACGCCCGGGGTACCGTCTGCTGCTGCTGCTGTCTTGGTGGTGGCATCGGCGGATGGAACGGGGGTGCTTGGAACGAACGTCCCCCGAACTGATGAGGTCGCGCCGGTGGACGCCACTGCTGCCCGGATGGTGTCCGATACACCATACGGTACTTCTGGGGAGCGCCACTCCCACCGCTGGGTGGAGCGTTGCGCTTCCGCTGCTCAGCTGCCAACTCCCGCTGAGCATCCTCTTGCATGATCGCGGCATTGACTAAGTCGTTGAATGTGCCGCGGTTCCACTGTACGAGGTGGGTCTTCATTTCGGGGTGTAACCCCCGATAGAAGTGCTCCCTCTTCTTCTCCTCCGTGGAGATGTAGTCTGACGCATACTGCGCCAGATGGTTGAAGACACGGGAGTAGTCGTGGGCACTCCTCCCGCCCTGCTTCAGTTCCAAAAATTCTTGGAACTTCCTCTTCATTATTCCGGGAGGGATGTGATAGGCGCGGAACGCCTCCCGGAACTCTTGCCATTCCACGGCATGGCCAGCCGGACGTGAGGCGACATAATTCGCCCACCACGCACCAGCGGCACCGTGGAGCTGCTGTGCTGCGAACAGAGTCTTCTGCCGCTCCGTACACTGGAGCAGCCCAAACTTGGACTCGATGGTCCGCAGCCAGTTGTCAGCCTCCAGTGGTTCTTCAGCTTCGGTGAACACTGGAGGGTGCGTACTCATGAAATCCGAGTACGACATTTCGCGGGGCTCACGAGGCCCTCGCTCTTGACGTCCTCCCGCCTGGGACGTATTCTGCACGATCGTGCAGAGCTGGTCGGTCTGCTCCTCACGACATCCCACCAATGCCGCTATCACATCCGCTAGAGTAAGCGGAGGCGGCGGTGGTGGCTGCTGCTGCGGGGTGCTGTCGTAGGCCGGTGGCTGGGAGTCGTCACCTCCCTGTTGGCTAGAGCCACCAACCTCGTGCGTGGTCCTAGTACGAACCATCTGCAACCACACGACAATAATCATCAGTCCCGCAACATTTTGCATGCAGTCCAGAGAAAATAGGCGTAAAACATAATGACAATAATTCATGCGATACATCTCGTATGTAGATAATGTAATAACTTTGCACAAGCTACACCATTACCAGACCAAACACAAGCTAGTTTAATCCAACTTGATGAACCTCCACTTTGGAAGCTCACCATAACTAGGTTTGGCCACCACGAGACATTATTATTGCGTTGTCATCACGTATAACACCCTTAGGGTACAACACCCTTTTCAATGAGTTCAACTGTTATTCTTCTGTCAGAATGACCAGTTTCTACCTATATCAAGTTTTGATCTGGTTCTGTGCATTTTCATGACTCAAGTTGAATTCCAAAGTTAAAATTAACTGCAGTATCTTTCCAACGAGTACTCATTTGCCCCCAGATCAGCTTTGGTTAAAAAGTTATGCTAATTCAAATTCAGCAGAATTTCTGGAAGAATTTTAGCAGCACCTCCCTTGGAAGTGGCTGTTTTCAACCCTTGTTTCCACTGAAATCCGTGCTGAAATTTCAGAAACTTTGAATTGCAAAGATGTCACACATCTTCTACTCTTTCTAAGTATGTATTATATGACAATTTTAGATTTTTCTACTGGGAGTTATGTTTGAAAAACAGAACAGTCCAGAGAATGTTTAACTCTGTCCTGGTTCTGGACAGTTTACATTCCTCTGGGATTTACGCCATCTTACGGTGAGTTTCAGCTCTGGAAGTCTACAACAAAGTTGTAGAGTACTTGAATACCTTTCCATAACTATATAGCACACCTCCCTGGGCTAAAAGACCTGTGAGTTAGGCCCTGTTGAAGATCAGCAAACTTGCTGTCCAAAACAGAGCACTCTGTTTTTCATCCCTTTAACTATCCTGGTCCACTATGCCATTCTTATACCCAACCAGGGTCTTAATTGTTGAACCTAATGATATTAGTTCCTTGTTCTCAATATTTTCATTCATATGCCTACAATATCTCGGTACTATGTTCCTCACCAAAGAAAATCCTAACCGGATTATACCGGTATATACGTCTCAAGTGTGGCACTAAACGGTCTCTCGCACACGTTTACTACACGGATACATACGTGGTTAGTACCTGCAGAAGACCACACAATAATGGTGCACTCAATGGTTATTCATTTCAGGCAGTTCCCTATTTGACAGTAAATACAAACGCCCGTATCATTGTCATACGGCCGTCCTTGAGCTAAGTCACGTCTCAAGGCACGTGATCGTGTTTCAACACCACACGACGGGGAACCCGAGTATGTCATGAACGGGTCGTCACGGTTGGGAATGTTATCAACCAAACAGATACCACCTACTGCCCTGCAGGGCACGCCGATGGCAAGCGCTGCGTACGTCCTCCTGGGCTATTTCCAGACGAACACACTCTCGCGTTACTGACCACGCGATCGGGTCTCCACTTACTTGCCTAATGCACGCTAGGGATCAGCGTTTCATATGAACTCAGGGACATGAAGAGTCCAAGAGCTTCATATTGACATCTCACACCAAGCGTCTCCACTTACTTGCCTAATGCACGCTAGGGATCAGCGTTTCATATGAACTCAGGGACATGAAGAGTCCAAGAGCTTCATATTGACATCTCACACCAAGCTGTGAGATCAATCCCTGAACCACGTTCCTCGTCAGGGGGAGCTAACCGAAATTGAACCGCTTTCGGTGGCGTTCCTTACCATACTTACCAGAGCGTAGTTGTGTCGTTACATAATTGAAATTCAGAATTATAACACATAAGTTAGTCTTTGCCACTTTAAGTAACTATGCTAATATAGTCCTTACTTGGGCAACTACCGAATCCTCACCGTATACCTAAGTTTTTCCCCTAATGCAGTCCTTAAGTACTGTGCTATCCCCACTGCAGCTCTGATACCAGGCTGTGGCGGACCGGAATCCGCTCATCCAGGATCGCAGAGGGTGGTGCCACGCGATGCGACACCCGACAGCACACATCATAAGAACATAATATATTACATGGGAAAAACAACTGAAACTGTACAAACAGGTACAAATTTCAGTTACAACTATTGTTTATATCACACAGCGGAAGACTACACTATACAACTCACGCCCGCCTATTTAGCAAAAGTTGGTTGCCCAGCCCTAGGGTAACCCACACTAGCTGAACTCCTCAGCTCAGCGCGGCGTGTACGGCTCCCACTCAGCCGTGGTCCCCGACGGAGGGTAACCCTCGCCAGTGGACTCGTACTCCGAGTCCGTGGGTGGCTCCTCACCTGAAAAACACTTAAGCAGCAACCGTGAGCACGAAGGCTCAGCAAGGCTTAACCGACTCACCTAAGCATGAAACTCTACATGAGGTGTACCATGACATAGGGTAGCAATGGTGCAGCAAATGGACACGCCTACAAGTTCATCCTTAGTTCATCTTTTAGCACCAAGTTAACGGTTCATGAAGCTGAAATTTAGTGAGCAATATTTGGTGGCACACATGTAACAATACAATTATATCATAACAGCAATATTGAATCATAACATTTCATTCGTTAGTCTACGTTACGACGCAGTGAACAAGCGGTACTCGTCACCGCGAGGGACGGCGAATCGACTCGATATACACCTGCAGGGAAAACCCAAAGAGCACGTCACGTACGCCCACCCGTGGAGCTGCACAGCACGCTCACTCGATGTCGTACGGGACAACCTTTCACCCAACAGCCCAAACGTCGAACCGGTCGCACCGAAACGAGCAGGAGGTTCCCCACGCGGAGCATCTCTCTATGCCCGTTGGCAGATTTCCACCTTGCTGCCCTCAACCTACACCTATAAATCGGTGTGCTATGCCTCGACGCCCGGAGGTTTAGGCTACATCGGTTTATCGGGGCCCATATATCCGATATGCCTTCGGTACGTTCAATACTTGTTCAGCAGGGCCGCACACGGCTCGGTCCTCAATCGACACGGACAGGGCTGCGCACACAATACTTCCTCTTGCTGCGCCCTAGCCCCTGCCTAGTCTCATTTTCAATACTATAGTGATCTCACATCACTCAACCGAACCCGTATGCCCCAATGCCTATCTCGCGAGTAGATTCCAACTACTCGACTTGTACCGAAGTCATATGACTCATTAAGCATAGCCTGTCTACTCGAGGTCCTTGACACTACCCTCACTCTTTTAGGAACCTTTGGTTATGCAAGTGGGGTTTCATTCATACTATACCTAATGCACATACATACTTCATATGACACATGTAAACAAAGTAAGACTTTAAAAAAAAGTTAATGCAAACCGGGGCTTGCCTTGTTGCTGCTGGTCAGTAGTTAGTTCCTCGTCCGGAAGAAGGAAGTCCAGCACTTCCGGAGTCTCTTCTTCAACGGCTACACGTTAATGAAATACTACATGTTAATTTAGATGCAAATGTGAGTTTTAGAGTAAGACTTCTACTATTAGTTCTAATAACCAGCCTCTAACACCTGGAACTTTGTTTAAGAATTTAAAGATGAACTGGTGTTGGTGGTTTGGCTTGGACTTAATCACATGGTTAAATGCTAAGTGGCTTTCCCCCTTTTCCACATTAATCCCTTAAGTGATTAAACAGGACAGGGGTGATCTAGAGCTCCAATGGAGCTGAGAATTTTTGTGTGAGTTCCTTGTCACAAGAAAACTCTCTGGACCAAACATTAGCACTTTTCACGGAGTGGTTTGCTCAGAATAATTCTCTTGGCAAATCAGCAAGGAAGACTTTATTCTGAGGTAATACCCCTGTTCATGCTCAACTTAATGAACTAAAATTTCAATTATAGCTCATAGAGTTTGCATGAACTTTCCTAACATTTTTGGGGTTAAGATTTGCCCAGAACTGAATTTCCAAGTTTTGGAAATTCTCTGAAAATGTTTCTGTATTCAAATGAACACAGCACCTTCCAATTTGAATTGCTCTGACCAAATCAACTCCAAATGGTCTGAAACTTTTACAGGGGTTTACTAATGTCCTAAAGAACATTCTGGCAAAATTTGGGGATTTTTGGATGAACCAAACTCCCTCTAAAATTCTTTTGCTGAAAAGCTTTAAAGAATTTTCCAGAATTAATTAATGGGTTTCATACAAATTGGGTTGTATGTCTGGACAGAGCTACCCCAATTTTCCAGAATCCAACCCAATTTTAATCACTAAATTTGGAGCTTCCTAGCAAAAGTTATGGGGTTCTAAAGTTTGCACTAAAACTGGAAATTCCAGAAATGTTTAAATCCTGCGGGTGGGTCCACGTACACGTGTCGACCGCTGGATCCGAGCCACACGGGGCCACAGACTCCTTCCCGCGCGGCCGCACTGGATCCCGGACCACAGAGAATCCCACCCCTTTATCACCAGCCGCTGACGCGTGGGGCCTACCCCTTCGTCTTCCTCCGGTCACCCGCGCGACCCCGCCGCCAAGCTCGCCGGAGCTCTCGCCGGAGACGGGTTCCGGTCCTCGGAGCTTGCTGAACCTCGCTGCCAGTGCCTATCTCGGCCTGAGGAACACGGTGGTGCCCTCCCCAGAACTTGACAACCACCGGAACAGTGCTCCCGACGGCAACAGCGGCCGGGACCTCACCGGCGACGTCCAACTCGACATCCCATGCACCTTTTTCGATGCGGTTTGCTCGGGGAGCTCCGCTGACACCTGCTGGACATGGATATGGGCACCGATCCCCGTGAAAACGGCTGCAACTATGACCTCGTCGGCGACCTAGGCCGGATATCGGGTGTTGCTCGAAAAACTTGGATAACCGCAACCCTAGCCCATGATTCTTGCTGGTTTTCGATCCTAGGTGGTCGTGGCAGGGTGTAGATCGTGTGTTTAGCTTGGTACGCCCGGTGATAAGCCAATACTCGTGAATTTTGGGATTTGGGGGAGCTCGGCCTTAAGAACACCGAAGCGTTCCCGGAAGAAATTCTCCCCCGACGGTGCATGAAATGCCGAACGGTAAGGGCAGGCAGAACCAGCACCTTGTGGCGATCGTTTCTTGTGTTGAGCGTCGGGCAGGAGGAAGCCTGTGCCGTCCGGCCGCCGGCGATCAGAGGGCGGCGACTCCGGGTGAGCTGCTTCGGATGTAGGCGAGTGGAACCGAGAGGATGGGGAGCGAATTCTCGCCGACCAGGGTGCGATCACATGTTTTGTAGCCGGCGCCCTCATCCCCCCGAGCAGGAGGTGGCGCGGTGGCTGCGTTGGGACGGGGTCGACCCCGTGCGCTGTCGGCCGCAGGGTGTTCGACCGCGCGCCCGAGTCGGTTTGCTCCCCAGGGTGGCTGACCAGTTGGCCCTCTTCTCCCCTCTAAATCTTTCTCCCCCCTTTCTTTTGTAAATATCCCAGCTACTGAGAATTGAATGGGATACTTAGCCCCCAAGTACTGGTTTGAATTTGAGTTTTCACATTCGAACTTTGTTTGGTTAAATTTGCTTCATGTTTAAACTGAAGTTCAAATTCAGTTTTGAATTCTTGCCAATTTAGCTCCTGACAAGATGAACTCCAATGGGGATGAAAATTGGTGGGTTTACTCAGAAAAATGTGCTGAGTGTAGATATGAAGCTAACTTTTGAATTTGGGTGATGAAAGTTGTTGCAATTTGAATTTACATTCAAATTGGCCTCTTTTTGAAACAACCCAAAAGTACCTCAAAAAGTGTTGAATTTGCATGAGCTTTGGACTGAACCTTCCCAAGACTTTTTAAATTCTAGGGGTGAGCTCAACCTCTCATGTTCATGTGTAGAAACCCTACTTTATGAAAGTGAAGGCTTTCCCCTCTAATCACTCCTTTGATGGAGGTTACTTGCTCTTCACAATATTTCCTAAGATTTCCACAATAAAAACTGTGGTGTTGTGAGGTGAAGAAAAAGTTTTTGCAAGTCCCTTTTCTTGGGCTTTTACAAGAAACTTGCAACCAAAGTCAGAGTCTCGGTGGGAAATTCCGCCGGGCAGCTGTCGGCTATGCCACCGAGCAGCTACCGGCGCCACCAGCTGCTTCCCTCTCCGCGCGCTGGCACCCAGGGCGGCTGGCTCGCGCCCCCACACGACCGACACCGCCTCAGCCGAGCAGGGGTCGGCCGGCTTTATCTTCTCGCGGGCAAACCCGAGCAGCGGCATTGTTTCTCGCCGCAGCTCTCTGCTCAATCAGGAAAACCAGCAAAACCATCTCCTCCTTGGTCCCTGAGCTGCTTGACAGCCACCTGAGCTCGCACTTCACCTCCCCAACGCCAGAAACCCCGAGCTCCGACCTCCTTTGCCCAATGACGATCGCCACTGCGGCCACCTAGCCTCAGCCGAGAGTCAGGCACCCGTGGGCAGCGTTCCACAGGCGTTTTCACGGTCCAGCGAGAGAGGCAACAGGAGCGCGCGACCACCGTGCTGCTCTCCTCCATATTTGGAAGCCAACCGTGAAGAATCTGCAGAGAATTTCCAGTTTTTGCTCCGACAACCGTAAACCGAGCTTCCGGTACGGTTTCTTTAAATTCTCGCTCTATGATCTTTCGGAGGTCATCAAATCTTGCACATAGACGCTGGACTAGCCGGCGATCAAGTTCTTTTCTGCATCCATAGCGTGAAACTTTCTAGGAGTGACGAATTTCGAGCTCGATCGAGGGCGGTCATGGCGGGCACGATCGGTCACATGGTGCCGACCGACTTGCCGCCATCCCTGAACCGTTGTGACACCTTGTCGTGCTTCCTAGAGGTACACTGATGCTGTAGGGCCGTTTGTTCGAGGTGTTGGCGGGTTTAGAAACCACGGTCGACGGTGTCGAACCTCAACCGAGGCTGCGGCACGTCGCCGAACTACTTCCGGTCACCCCCAGCCCGACCTGTCACCCCCGACGTGTTCCTCGACGTCGACAACCCCCTGGCGGCGAGTTTCAGACCATGGGAGGTCCGGCAGCAGCGAGCCGGCGAGCCCCGAGTCTGCTCCGGCGAGGTCGGCGGCGCGGGCGCGAGAGTACGGCGGGAGGAAAACGAAGCCGGATGACCCACGTGTCAGCGGCTGAAGAATTTAAATCGGGATCGGGTGGCCAGGGATCGGCTGCGCTGGCGTGCAAATACCCTGTGAGCTCCGGTGTGCCAGACACCTCCGCGCTCGACACGTGTGGTATCTCCGGTGTGCCGGACACCTCCGCGCTCAACACGTGTGGTATCCCCGGTGTGCCGGACACCTCCGCGCTCGACACGTGTCCCCGCGGGCCCCGAGGGTTTAAACTCTTCCCCCGATTTTCAGAATTCTTCCAAACTTCAAATCCTCATAACTTTGGCTAGAGAGCTCCAAATCGGGTGAACCAAATTTTTTGGATTCAGCTCTCTGAGCACTTTCCAGCAATACCAAATTCAGCTCATGAAAGTGAATAGTTTTCCAGAATTAAATCCCTAAAGTTTAAACTGTTGGGAATTTTATCTGGAGAACTACTTTATGAAAAATTCTGAAATTTGGCTGAAAGGTTCATTGGAGAATCCCAGAATCCCAGTAAAATTTTCAGACTCATCCAAGTTCATTTAGTTACCCTAATTGGGTGATTAAGGGAACTGCCCAGAGAAAATAGAAAGATGTACAGAAACATTTTTCAGATTTTCTCCAATCTTAATTAGGACATAACTTTCGGTAGAATTCTTCAAATGACATGAAACCAATTCCATCAGAACCATCCTAAATTCTAGTTTCCAGAAAGTAATGGTGGGAGCCATGAAAAACCCTGGAATTACTTAGAGGCCCAATTATTGACCAAAGAGGCTTTTATTTGTACAAGGTTCAAATGAACTTGGTTTCAAATGAAGCTTGGTCAAGAATCTGGTTAGGATCCTACCAAGCCACAATAAAAATTTCAGAACCACAGGGGAGGGCTAGCTAGAGTTATTAGTAAATAAGTATTCAAGTTTACACTTTGCATTCAAATTAACATGTAGTATTGTATTAAACGTGTAGCCATTGAAGAAGAGACTCCGGAAGTGCTGGACTTCCTCCTTCTG
Organism: Neostapfia colusana; assembly: GCA_030760725.1. NCBI lineage: Eukaryota > Viridiplantae > Streptophyta > Magnoliopsida > Poales > Poaceae > Neostapfia > Neostapfia colusana. The sequence continues at coordinate 68,265,163 of JASWHV010000013.1, read as the reverse complement.
GAAGAGGAACTAACCCCTGACCAGCAGCAACAAGGCAAGCCCCGGTTTGCATTAACCCTTTCATAAGTTTTACTTTGTTTAAATGCGTCATATGAAGTATGTTTGTGCATTAGGTATAGGATGGATGGAACCCCACTTGCATAACCAGAATTTTTCCCTAAAAGTGAGGGTAGTGTCTAAGACCCCGAGTAGACAGGCTATGCTTAATGAGTCATAGGACTTCGGTACAAGTCGAGTAGTTGGAATCTACTCGCGAGATAGGCTGGGAACACACGGGTTCGGTTGAATGATGTGAGATCACTTTAGTAATGAAAATGAGACTAGGCAGGGGCTAGGGCGCAGCAAGAGAGAGTCTTGTGTGCGCGGCCCTGCCCGTGTCGATTGAGGACCGATCCGTGTGCGGCCCTGCTGAACAAGTATTGAACGTACCGAAGGCATATCGGATATATGGGCCCCGATAAACCGATGTAGCCTAAACCTCCGGGCGTCGAGGCATAACGCACCGATTTATAGGTGTAGGCTGAGGGCAGCAAGGTGGAAATCTGCCAACGGGCATAGAGAGGTGCTCCGTATGGGGAACCTCCTGCTCGTTTCGGTGCGACCGGTTCGACGTTTGGGCTGTTGGGTGAAAGGTTGTCCCGTACGACATCGAGAGAGCGTGCTGTGCAGCTCCACGGGTGGGCGTACGTGACGTGCTCTTTGGGTTTCCCTGCAGGTGTATATCGAGTCGATTCGCCGTCCCTCGCGGTGAAGAGTACCGCTTGTTCACTGCGTCGTGACGTAGACTAATGAATGAAATGTTATGATTCAATATTGCTGTTATGATATAATTGTATTGTTACATGTGTGCCACCAAATACTGCTTACTAAATTTCAGATTTCATGAACTGTTAACTTGTTGCTAAAAGATGAACTAAGGATGAACTTGTAGGCGTGTCCTTTTGCTGCAACATTACTATCCTATGTCCATTGTACCCCTCATGTAGAGTTTCATGCTTAGGTGAGTCGGTTAAGCCTTGCTGAGCCTTCGTGCTCACGGTTGCTGCTTAAGTGTTTTTCAGGTGAGGAGCCACCCACGGATTCGGAGTACGAGTCCACCGGTGAGGGTTACCCTCCGCCGGGGACCACGGCTGAGTGGGAGCCGTACACGCCGCGCTGAGCTGAGACGTGCAGCTAGTGTGGGTTGCCCTAGGGCTGGGCAACCGACTTTTGCTAGATAGGCGGGCGTGAGTTGTACAAAAGAAACTTCCGCTGTGTAACGAAAGACCCTAGTTTGTAACTGAAAAGTGTACTACTTTGTACATTCAGTTGTTTTCCCATGTAATATAATGTGTCCTTATGACGTGTGCTGTCGGGTGTCGCATCGCGCGGCACCACCCTCTGCGATCCTGGATGAGCGGATTCCGGTCCGCCACACAACTACCTTTCACCCTTCAGCCAAATGTTGAACCGGTCCAATTGTCCCGAGCAAGAGGTCTCTGCACACGCATCTCAGTGCCGCCAGCCGATTTACACCTCGAGCTCTCAACCTACCCACTGAACGACCAGCTATGCCTCAACACCCAGCTACCCGAGTTACATCGGTTTCCCGGTTCCCATAGAGCCAGTAGGTCTTCTGTACTGTTCTAGCTTGTTAAACAGGCCCACACACGGCTCGGTCCTCAATCGACACAAGCGGAGCTATAGCACACAGGCCCCAAAGTCCTGCTGCCCTTACTCTCTGCTCGGTCTCATTTTTCTTGTGTCACACCCGGTTTCTCCAAAGAGCAACCGAGTGAATATCACATGTATGCCAGGATCATTCTCATAGACATGTGATGACAAATAGTGAAGCATCATTATATTAGAAGCCAAGTGTTCGGATATAAATAAGTCTTTACATAGCATAATGTTTTGATGGACGATAATATGTTCATAACATGTAAATAAAACAGCAGCGGAATATAAATCTTGTGGGCTCCGTCACAGGTGTTGCCCGGGGGACTCCGTGAACCTAGAATCCTTCTTCGGGTCCGAAGTCTTGGTCATTGAACACCACGTCATCCCCTTGACCTGAGCAGCAATTTAAACCAACAAAAAAGCAAGCTTGAGTACCGTTGGTACTCAGCAAGTGTGGGAAAATTATGTCATGCATGGCTAGAGCAAGGAGAGGTTGAACTCATGGTTAAAGCACTACGCAATTAATACCTATCACCTTAGCTTATTAAACACCTACATTATTACACAGGTGAAATGGTTCCAATCTCTCAACCCATTATCAATATCAAGTAACCATAATCTCATATCCAATGTTAAGCTTCCCGCTTAACATCCTCAACATCCCAATTCATCATCCTCCAATCATGAATAAGTCCAAGCCGCCCTTGACCATGAGCACGGCTGTCATGACAGTTTTAACTCTGTAGAGTTTGCACCACTGTACCCACATGTAGTGATTTCATCACCCATTGTCGGGTGGACTAAAAGAACCTCCATTATGCCAGTGGCCGCAAACCATGTTCACACTTCCGAGGTGTGTAGCAGGAGATCACTACGAGGCCTTTACAAAGGAATTTCCGACGAGCGTGGGCCCACTGAGGTTTCACCCATAACAGCATACAAGAGGCTCCAACCCCGCTGCAGTGGCCCCCTCTTGAGCCTTGCGGTTCATATGGTAGTCCAGCTGACACCTATTCCCCGCACCATCCAAACACCCATACTATGCCAGAGATACACCTAATTAATTGGCCAATCTGCCCCATCTCGGCATGTGGTTGGCACGGTAAAGCCAGGTTACATGCTCCATGAACCGGTCCTTAGGATCCAGACAAGCACTAAACACAAACCCGAGCCTCGTGCACACAACACCAACCAAATCATCCAACTTGCCTCGATCCCTACCTCTACATAACTCATAATATCTCATTCAAGAGTAAGGTAAACAAGTTGATGATCTCATATCCCACTTATCCCATTCTAAGCATGGCTAAGCATAAGTAATATGAATGAATGACATAATAAAATAAATCCCAAACCAGGCTACAAGGAAGTAAGATAATGAAAATCTGGGGAAACTTCCTAGCATGGGTACCATATTCCAAATTGACAATGCAATTAATTAAATTCTAACTACACATCCTAGTATAGGATCAAAGTGGTCAAGGATACTTGCCTTCTTCCTGCTGCTCTGGGAATGGAAAGTCTTGATCTTGAAAGGTGAGAACCTGCTCTGGGGCTGGTTCTACTCATGCCAATACACATAGCAAAAGAAAACAACATTCCATAAGCCATAGTCCACATTTCCACTCATACAAACCACACATGCATACACATGAGAGTCATACACCTATTTAAGTGTTGTGTTTACCCTAGATATGTTGATTCTAAGAATACATGCACTTTTAAATATATATTATTTCTAGCTTTAATATTCAGATTTCTAAGTGCACACTATTTTTGAATTTCCAATTTGAACAAATTTTCTATATGGGATAATACACTTCTTAGACACAAAATTTGTATAAGAGATAACTTCCTACTCCAAATAGGTTTTCAGATCTTCTACAAAATCTTAATTTGAAGTTTTGGATTTGGAGACCTCATTTAGCATTTTTCTAATTATGCCTGCCTATTTTCCTATATTTTCAGATTTATTTTCTATGCCTAAAATTGAACTTTAATATTAAAATAGCAAGATATATCACCTAAACAGAATATGTTCTGATCTAAAATGTTCAATAAAATATCTTTGGACTTCCTATCTGACGGGGATCAAATTAAATTTATTCTACCCATTTTCAGAATTATTTTCTAGCCTAAAAATGATTTTCCAGCAATAATAAAAATAAACAGCACTTAGTCAGATTTCATTACAGCCTAAAATCAGTTCTCAACTCATTCTAAATGTTTTCCAAGTGCTAGGAAAATTTAAATTTGTATTTGCACATGTGTTTGCATCACCATTTGAATTTAAATTCTACTCTTATGTTCAAATTTCTAAATTTAATATCCTATAGGGTCTGAAGTGCAAATCCATCGTACTGCAGGGTCTAATTTACTATTTCCTAAATTTCCAGGGGCCTATTTACACAAAACAGAGAGGTTTTCCTAATTTTTTGTAAAAGCCCAAGAAAAGGGACTTGCAAAAACTTTTCATCACCTCACAACACCACAGTTTTTGTTGTGGATAGCTTGTGAAAAATTGTGAAGAGCAAGTAACCCCATCAAAAGAGGGATTAGAGGAGAAAGCCCTAACTTTCACAAAGTAGGATCTCTACAAATGAACATGAGAGGTTGAGCTCACCCCTAGGACTTAAAAAGTCTTGGGGAGATTCAAGCCAAGTTTCATGCAAACCCAACACTTTTTGAGGCAATTTTGGAGGTATTTGGAAAGAGGCCAATTTGAATATAAATTCAAATTGCAGCAACTTTCATCACTTAAATTCAAAAGTTAGCTTCATATTCAAACTCAGCACATTTTTCTGAGTTGGCCCACCAATTTTCATCCCCATTGGAGTTCATCTTGTCGGGAGCTAAATTTGCAATAATTCAAAACTGAATTTGAATTTCAGTTTAAACATGAAGCAAGTTTAGCCAAACAAAGTTCAAATTTGGGAAACCAAATTTAAACTATGACTTGGTGATTAAGTCTCACATTCAATTGTGAGTAGCTGGAGATATTTTCAGCAAAAACAGAGATGAAAAATGGAGAGTACATTAGGGGGGAGAGGAGGGCCCACTGGTCAGCAGGCCTAAGACCGAAGGCAGCTCGGGCGAGTCATCCGGCAGCCGGCGATCAGCGCTCGACATCTCCTTCTCCCGCGCCCGAGTGGAAGCGGCCACCGCACGGTGAAAACCGCGAGTCAACACGCCAGCGCGACGCCCACTCGGTTGTTTTCATGGTGCCCCGGCTGACCCGACGTTCTCTCACCCACAGTCGCCTCCGCTCGCAAGTGTTTTCATCGCCGCTCTCTGGTCGCCGGCGTCCGGACAACACAGGCTCCTTCGTGCCTGACGAACAATACAAGAAACAACCGCCCTAAGGTGCTGATCCTTTTAGTCCAAACCTTTCGTCGTTCGTGCACTGTCGGGGGAGAATTTCCCCAGGGATGTTTCTGTGTTCTTAACACCGAGCCACCCCAAATCCTAAAATTCACGGCTATCGGCTCAACAACGGTTTTATCCGAGCTACACACATGTTCTTCACTTGTCCACGACCACCTAGGATCAAAAACCAGCGAAAACCATGGGCTAGGGTTATGGTTCTTCGAAGTTTTCCATTCACAGCCGATATCGGGCCTCGGTCGACGGTGAGCACGTAGCTCCGGCCATTTCCATGGCCAACCGAGCTCATATTCGTGCTCAGCATGCCACAGCGGAGCTGTAGAAGAAAACTGTTTGAAGAATAAGGCCCTGAGTAGCCCGGGCGACATCGCCGGAGTAGAGAGAACCTCTGTCACCGTCGCGGGCATGGTTCCGGCCATCGCCGAGCTTTGGTGTGGGCACCAGTGTGTTCTCCTAGTCCAGTTAGGCACATGCGGCATGTTACGTCGAAGTTCAGGCGGTGGAACGCCCGGTGGCGAGAGCTTTGGCGAAGCGCCGCCGCGGAAGCTACGCGATGGCGCGAGGTAGACGAGGGGGGGCCGGGTCCACCGGTCAGCCCCTAGTCTCGCACGGGGATCCGGTTGCGGCCGGGATTTGGTGCGGCTGCGCGGGTAAAACACCGTGGGCCGCGGTGTGGCCGCATTCTGAGTGGGCTGGCTTAAGGAGTGGGCCCCACCCGCAGAATTTAAACGTTTTGGAAATTTCCAGTTTTAGTTCAAACTTCAAATGAATAGAACTTTTGCTTGGAAACTCCAAATTCAGTGAATTAAATTTTGCTGAACTCAGGAGTCTGAGTACTTTCCAGATATACCAATTTCAGCTCATGAAACCTAATAGTTTTCCAGAATTAATTCCCTAAAATTTAAAATATTGGGAATTTTATCTGGGGAACTACTTTAGGAAAAATTCTGAAATTTGGCTGAGAGGTTTATTGGAAAATCCTTGAGTCACTGTAAAATTTTCAGAAGCATCCATGTTCATTTAGTCCACCTAATGGGGTGATTAAGAGAACTGCCCTGAGAAAATAGAAAAATGTACAGAAACATTTTTTCAGATTTTCTCCAATCCTAGTCAGGGCATAACTTTCAGTAGAATTCTTCAAATGACATGAAACCAATTCCATTAGAACCATCTTAAATTCTAGTCTCCAGAAAGTAATGGTTGGAGCCATGAAAACCCCTGGAATTATTTAGAGGCTCAAATATTGACCAAATGGGCTTTTTATTTGTACAAGGTTCAAATGAACTCTGTTTCAAAAAAAACTTGGTCAAGACTCTGGTTAGGACCCTACCAAGCCACCAAAAAAATTTCAGAACCAAAGGGGAGAGCTAGCTAGAGTTATTAGTAATTATGTATTCAAGTTACACATTGCATTTAAATTGACATGTAGTATTTCATTAACGTGTAGTCGCTGAAGACGAGGAGACTCCGGAAGTGCTTGACTTCCTCCTTCCGGACGAAGACCTAACCACTGACCAGCAACAACAAGGCAAGCCCCGGTTTGCATTAACTTATTTATAAAGTTTTGCTTTGTTCACATGTCTAGTGTGAAGTATGAATGTGCACTAGGTGTAGGATGGATGGAACCCCACTTGCATAACCAGAATTTTTCCTATAAGAGTGAGGGTAGTGTCTAAGACCTCGAGTAGACAGGCTCTGCTTAATGCTTCACAGGACTTCGGTACAAGTCGAGTAGTAGGAGTCTACTCGCGAGTTAGGCTTGGGACACACGGGTTTGGTTCGAGTGATGTGACATCACTTTAGTAATGAAAATGAGACTAGGCAGGGGCTAGGGCGCAGCAATAGGAAGTCTTGTATGCGCAGCCCAGTCCGTGTCGATTGAGGACCGATCTGTGTGCGGCCCTGCTGAACAAGTATTGAACGTACCGAAGGCATATCGGATATATGGGCCCCGATAAACCGATGTAGCCTAAACCTCCGGGCGTCGAGGCATAGCACACCGATTAATAGGTGTAGGCTGAGGGCAGCAAGGTGGAAATCTACTAATGGGCTGTTGGGTGAAAGGTTGTCCCGTACGGCATCGAGTGAGCGTGCTGTGCAGCTCCACGGGTGGGCGTACGTGACGTGCTCTTTGGGTATCGCTGCAGGTGTATATCGAGTCGATTCGCCGTCTCTCGCGGTGACGAGTACCGCTTGTTCACTGCGTCGTAACATAGACTAATGTATGAAATGTTATGATTCAATATTACTGTTATGATATATTTGTATTGCTACATGTGTGCCACCAAATATTGCTTACTAAATTTCAGATTCCTGAACTGTTAAACTTGTGGCTAAAAGATGAACTAAGGATGAACTTGTAGGCGTGTCCATTTGCTGCAATGTTACTATCCTATGTCATTGTACATCTCATGTAGAGTTTCATGCCTAGGTGAGTCGGTTAAGTCTTGTTGAGCCCTCGTGCTCACGGTTGCTGCTTAAGTGTTTTTCAGGTGAGGAGCTGTAAGGGTCTCAGTTTTTGACACACAATTGCAGTGTTCATCACCACACCACACACCTCATTTGAGGAAGGCTGATGAACACAAATGAAGAGCAAGTAACAATTATCAACATGCTCATTAGAGAACAAACTCACACATTGCCAAAGTGGCATTTCACACATGTGATATAAGGGGGCTGGACATATGAAAACTCCTATACATTGTTAAGGATGTCCATGCCAAGTTTCACCCAAATTCAAAACCTTTTTGAGGTCATTTTGGGTATAGTTAGGAAGAGGGCAGTTTGAAACCATATTCAAATTCAAACTGTTTTTATCCCATGAATTTAAAAGTGGGAGGCATATTCTTACTCAGCACATTTGTGTGAGCTCACACACCAATTTTCACTCCATTTGGAGTTGATCTTGACATGAGCTAAGTGGGACAAATTCAAACTTTATTTGAATTCAAAACGGAACTTGTGCTGGAATTCACTCAAACCAAACCCAATTCGAATCCTATTCAATTCGAATGGCTCAAGGGTGAATAATTTGAATCACCAGGGGTATTATGGGGTTCACTGTTGACTACAGTGATTAGGAGTAAATTTCAGAGGTTAAAACCCCGGGTGGGACTCACATGTCATAGAGGGAAGAAGGAGAAACTTGCAACCAAAGTCAGAGTCTCGGTGGGAAATTCCACCGAGCAGCTGTCGGCTGTGCCACCGAGCAGCTACCGGCACCACCAGCTGCTTCTCTCTCCACGCGCTGGCGCCCAGGGCGGCTTGCTCGCGTCCCCACGCGACCGGCACCGCCTCAGCCGAGCAGGAGTCGGCCGGCTTTATCTTCTCGCAGGCAAACCCGAGCAGCGGCATTGTTTCTCGCCGCAGCTCTCTGCTCAATTGGGAAAACCAGCAAAACAATCTCCTTCGTTCCTAAGCTGCTAGACAGCCACCGGAGGTCGCGCACCACCCTCCCAACGCCTGGACCACCGGGTTTCGGCCCCTGTTCCCGTGACCAACGACGACCGCCGCAGTTTAGCTGAAGGACGGCGATCGGTCTCACGTGGGCAGCACGCTGCAACCACTTCCACGGCCGAGCAAGGGCGGCAACAGGAGCGCACGGACTCCACACTGCTTCCACCTGATGCTCGAGCCACGCCGTGAACTCTCGCCGGTGAATTCTCAGTTTTTGCTCCGGCAACCTTAAATTGAGCTTCCGGTACGGTTTCTTTAAATTCACGCTCTATGATCTTTCGGAGGTCATCAAATCTTACACATAGACGCTGGACTAGCCGGCGATCAAGTTCTTTTCTGCATCCATAGCGTGAAACTGTCTAGGAGTGACGAATTTCGAGCTCGATCGAGGGCGGTCATGGCGGGCACGATCGGTCACACGGTGCCGACCCACTTACCGCCATCCCTGAACCCTTTTGACACCTTGTCGAGCTTCCTCTGGTACACTGATGCTATAGGGCCGTTTGTTCGAGGTGTTGGCGGGTTTAGAAACCACGGTCGACGGTGCCGAACCTCAACCGAGGCCGCAGCACGTCGCCGGGCTATTTCCGGTCACCCCCAGCCTGACCTGACACCACCGACGTGTTCCTCGACGTCGACAACCCCCTGGCGGCGAGTTTCAGACCATGGGAGGTCCGGCAGCGGCGAGCCGGAGATCTCCGGGTCTGCTCCGGCGAGGTCGGCGGCGCGGGCGCGAGAGAACGGCGGGAGGAAGACGAAGCCGGCTGGCCCACGTGTCAGCGGCTGAAGAATTTAAATCGGGATCGGGTGTGGCCGGGATCAGCTGTGCTGACGCGCAAATACCCTGTGAGCTCTGGTGTGCCGGACACCTCCGCGCTCGACACGTGTGGTAGCTCCGGTGTGCCGGGCACCTCCGCGCTCGACACGTGTCCCTGCGGGCCCCCGAGGATTTAAACTTTTCCCCGATTTTCAGAAATCTTCCAAACTTCAAATCCTCATAACTTTGGATATAAAGCTCCAAATCGAGTGAACCAAATTTTGCTGGATTCAGCTTTCTGAGCACTTTCCCGCAAATCAAGTTTCACTTCATGAAAACCCTTGTTTCTCCAGAATTAATTCCTCAAATTTAAACTGTTAGGAATTTTAATTGGAGAATCCTGGGGAGGAAAATTCTGAAATTTTGCTAGGATGTTTACCAAAATATCCTTGAACTACCATAAAAATTTCAGACCCATTGGAGCTCATTTAATCCACCTAATGATGTGATTAGTGAAACTGTTCCAGAGAAAATAGAAAATGTTCAGAAACATTTTCAGGATTTTCTCTGAAATTGTTTAGTTCATATCTTTAGTTAGGAACTTCCAAATTAAGTGAGACCAACTCCATTAGAACCCTCTGAAAATCTAGTTTTCAGAAAGACATAGTTTGTTTCATGATAATCCTAGAACACCCTAAGAGTCCCAATTAAGGTCAAGGACATAATTAATTGTGGAGGGCTCAAATGAGCTTTGCTGCAACTAAAACTTGACCAAGTCTCTGTTTAGGTTGTAACCAAGCCACAGTAAAAGTTTCACAGTCATTAGGTCTGTCTAGTAAAGGTTATAGACTTGACAACTTCAGACTCAATACAAAATGCATTTAAATTGATACATATATTGCTCTTATCATGTAGTCGCTAAGGTCGAGGAGGAACCCGAAGTCCTAGACTTCGTTACTCCGGAGGAACAGCTAGCCTACGACCAAGAGCAGCAAGTCAAGCTCCGGTTTGCATTAACCTTTTTACAAATGTTTATTGTTTTGAGCACATCTTTGTATATTGTTGTGATTCTTTGCATTAGAGTCTTGATTGGAAACCCAACTGCATAGCCAAGAAAACCATGGGTTGGGGTTAGGATTGAAAACCTCGTTAGCCACTGCATTGCTAAGATAGAGTAGGATTCGGTACAAGTCGAGTAGTTGGAACTACTCGCGAGCATAGGCTAGAGGCACTCGACTCGGGTAGTGATAGCACATGAAACACATGGCAAGAAAATGAGACCAAGCGGAGGTTAAGGGCAGCAGGACTTTGGGGCCTGTGTGCTCTAGCTCCACTTGTGTCGATTGAGGACTGAGCCGTGTGCGGGCCTGTTGAACAAGCTAGAACAGTACCGAGGACCTACCGGCTATATGGGAACCGGGAAACTGATGTAACTCAGGTAGCTGGGTGTTGAGGCATAGCTGGTCGTTCAGAGGGTAGGTTGAGAGCTCGAGGTGTAAATCGGCTGGCGGCACTGAGATGCGCGTGCAGAGACCTCTTGCTCGGGATGATTGGACCGGTTCAACATTTGGCTAACGGGTGAAAGGTAGTCTCGTACGGCGTCCGTGATGGTTGTTGTAGGCAACATCGAGTACGGGCGTATGTGACGGGTTGTTCGGGTAACCCTGCAGGTGTAAATCGGTTATAATCGCCGTCCCTCGCAGTCAGTGAGTACCACTTGTTCACTGTACCGTGACATATAAAGAATAGGCTAGTTACATGTTAAATGTTGCTGATTGAAAGATGGACTTGATTGCTAATGAATTGCTGTAGTTTAGAGCTAACTAAAGTTCTTTTCAACTTTGGGCAAAGTACATGAGAGAAATGCGTTTCTTGTTTGATTGCGGCTCTCTCATGTACCTTAGCGTAAGGTTCTCCACAACCTGCTGCTAAAACTTGAAAGTAAGGTTCTACTAATTAGGCGAGTCCTTGCAAATGATTTTTACCTCATGTAACCCATTACCCTCATGTAGAAGTTCCATGTTTAGGTGAGACGGGTCGGACTTGCTGAGCCTTCGTGCTCACTGCTTGTGTTTGAAGCTTTTGCAGGGTTCTATGAGGAAGGGACTCCCGAAGAAGAGACGGAACCCCAGGAGGGGAACCCCGTCGAGTGGGAGTCGTTCACGCCGCAGAGTTAGTTTGTGTGTGTGCTAGCAAGGACACGTTCGAGGGCTGAACGTGCACTTGATGCTTAGTCTACGCCCACGAGTGTAGACTGAACTTATTTTGATGTAAACATGTTCATAAACTTGTTTATGTAATAATATTTCCGCTTCCGCTTTGTACCTTTGACGTGTGTTATACGGTGCTGTGCAACGCAGCACCCCTCAGCGTGATCCTGGCTCGACAGGACCAATGGGGTCGTGTCAGCACTGGTATCAGAGCTCGCTTGAGGTTTAACACAGTACAAAGGTCTTCTTTTTCAAAAATCCAGTGAGGAACGAGTTAGTAGCCTGTATAAGGATGTTATTAGCATATAGAAAGTGGCATATTAACCTATTTGTTATGTCGGAAAATCGTGCATCTCGGGACGTTCATGTCTTGGGGGTGCACGTAAGCGCTGTCCACCAGTGCGCACAAGCTGAAGGGTGGAGCCCCACGGGTGGCAGGTAACCCGACCCTCTTTAGTATCCTCTACGACTCTTCATGTCGTTTGGGGTATTCGAGCAACGTCTGTCCCTGGCGTGTGTAGTGCAACTTGGGAGACCCCGTCACGTGGTCTGAAACGTGAACACGTAACTCAAGGCGTGGTTGGCTTGAGAACATCCGGGCGAGTGATGACGGCCGGTTGTACGAACTGTATGGATTCCGGGCTCGGTGTGCAGCCGAGTCTGTTGATTGTTTGAGTTTCTGCAGGTAGCCTGACCATGAAACGGTAGACCTGTGGCATCCGTGTGCGAGTGACGTTTAGTGCCACTGAAATAACAAAGCCGGCTAAGTCCGGTATAGGTTTTTCCTTTGTGAGGACGTAGTACCGACATAATCTGGTGACGCATCGACGTCACACCCCATTAAATGAACAACTTCATCTAAAAACTTGAAGGTTTTGATCCAGAGTAGTAAAACTTGATGTAACTCCTTCCCTTGAACAGGATATTCAAAGTTAACAAGTTTTCAACATATAGGTTGTTAAGGACTGAGCACTCTGTTTTTAGCTGAATCAAGGCTGAAGTTAATCAAAGGTTAGAGGTTGAGTTCTTTCGAGGTTGGGGTCGTATGATACATTTCTGGAAAGATTTGGAAGAGCTTTACAACTTTTCTGTTGAGGTCCAGAGGTGTTTCATCCCTTAACCACTCGAAAAATGCAGTAGAGTTGAAACTGTCCAGAAAACATGACAGAGTAAAGACTCTCTGTAGACTCTCTGTACATTAAGCATAACTTCCTGCTTAAAAATCCAAAAATAGAAAATGAGGTAGTTCTGGAAAGCTTATGAGATTGGTTACAACTTTGTAACAGAAAGTTTTGTCAGATTAGGAACAGAATTAACTGGGATTCTTGGATCAAATCAGTACCTAAAGCAGGGAGGTGCTGTCCAATTGTTTCCAGAAATTCTTTTAACTTTGACATCTCATAACTTTTGAACCAGGACAGATTTTAGGCCAAGCAAATACTTTCTGGAAATCTATTGGAGTTAGCTTTAACTTTGATGTTGAGCTCCAGAACTGGTTTTGCATTTAGCATGGCCTGAATCAGGTTTAAATGGAAACTGGTCAGGGCTGTCATGGGAACAGCAGATCAGCAGTCAAATGTTTCAAACATTTGAACAATGTTTCCAAGTTTTATGGGTTCATTGACATGTTTTATGTTATAACTCATAGGTTTAATGTTTAAATAAATATTTGAATTTCTCAAATATATTTTTACAGATGACAGCAGATAAGCAACTAGAGAACGGGTGGGTGATGTCCCACTGTTCTCACCGTAGCGACTACCCGGAAGCATTGTGGCAAATGCTCTAATATTTCGGGTACAACCAGATGCCCCAATACTTCGCTAAGGAAGAAGGCGAAGAGGGGAACAAGACGTGGACGATCCATGTCGAGGTTCCTGCAGGACCTACACCATCCGGTTGGGTGCCGTTTACCGTCACGGTGAGGGGAACACGACCGGAAGGGATGTGGCAAGTGGCAGCCCGTGACACCATGTCACGTTTCTGCCAACTACACGTGCAGGCTATGGAGGACACTCCATACGCGCTCGTTCCGGTGGAGGGACAGGCTCAGCATGTGTGGGAAGAGATGTACCTGGAGGAAACGGACCCGAGTTGCCCAAGGTACAACCCCGCGGAGGCAAACCTTGGCCTCCAGATGAGGACGGGAAACGCCGTGATGGACAGCCAAGCTGTTCATACGGAGCATCTCGCCACAAAGCTCAAGGAGAGCACGAGCCGTGGAGACCACTTCGAGAGTGCTCACAGTGCACTCCGCAATGTGCTCCTCCCGACGATCAAGCGACTGAATGAACAACACAATCAGTTGCATCGTCTGAAGAAGGCGAAGAGGAAAAGCCGTGTCGACATCGCGGCATTGCAAGAACTGGTGCAGACCCTAACCCAGCAGAATGAGGACCTTGCTCAAGAGCGGGACGACGCTCTTGAGGAAGGACAAGGCTGGGAAGAGGACTACAACCAAGCCATGGACGAGGTGCATGCATTGCAGGACCTCGTACCTCCGGTGTTGGGTATACCGGTGGTCTTGGGTCTTCCAGCAATGGGAGAACCCGGGATGGGAGAAGAGGTGGTAGATCCAGAGCCACCAGCAGAGGTACCGGAGGAGGACGACCCGCAGGAGGACGAGTTCTACTCCGAGTATGGGGTTGCAGTTGCCAAGTAGGGCAGCTAGGGTAGTGTAACCCAACTTTTGTAATTGGTAACATGTCGTGTAGACAGTAGCGTATGTATGGGTAGTGACAACATGAGCACAACTTCTCGGAGACCCGAGAATAATGTATCTTGTATAAAGTTTATGCTTTATCAATATATGTGAATGTTGTGCAAATTATTCATGTGTCACTTCAATACCTACTGTTGCTTATGGAATTTTAAGTAAGACATGTGCTAATTGCTGCTGTTTTGAATTCCAGAATGACGCGTACTCGTGCCAACCCTGATGTTGGGGGTACTAGCCAAGGGGGAGAGACCTCCCAACCACCTCCCGAGGACTCCTCGGGACAGCAGCAGCAACAGCAAACACCGCCACCACCACTGCCAACGGTTACATTGGCCAACATCGTCGCGGCAATGGCGGGCTCACATCAGCAGCACACGGAGTTGCTGCAAACGCTTATTGCTAATACGTCTCGCCCAGAGAGACGTCAAGACCGTGAGGAGCGTCAACATAGCTCCTACTCCGACTTCCTGGCGACTCATCCCCCGGTATTCTCAAGGGCGGATGAACCACTTGACGCGGACAACTGGCTCCGCGCCATAGAGATGAAGTTCGGGCTGCTCAAAATAAGCGAGCAGCGCAAGACTCAGTTCGCGGTCCAGCAGCTCCAAGGATCCGCGAGCACGTGGTGGGCCAACTTCTGTGCTTCACAGCCCACCGACCAAGTGATGACCTGGACGGAGTTTCGGACAGCCTTCATGGCCTATCACATACCGCCAGGTTTGATGAAGAGAAAGATGCAGGAGTTCTTACACCTGCAACAAGGGAGCAGGAACGCGCTGGAATATTCCAGGGCGTTCAACGATCTCGCGCTCTACGCGTCGTATCACGCAGATACAGATGAGAAGCGGTGAGACCACTTTTACCAGGGGCTTAACCCGCTCCTGAAGGACAAGTTGGCGATGTTCAATCGCGGCAGCCTCAACGCTATCATTGATGCTGCGATTGTTCAGGAGGACTCCGGCAAGGAGTTGGCTGCGGCAGAGCGAAAGCGAAGCGCGCCGCAGAGCAGCGGAGAAGGAGGCGGTCCTTCTCAGAAGTTTCGGATGGTGAATCGCCCACCATCAGGTCCACGCTGGCAACCACCACCGCGGTCGATGCCGTTCCACAGTCGGCCGTACTCTTCACCGGCATTCAGGCCGGCATTGCCAGTACCACCTCCGCAACAACAGCAGCAGCGGGCGATGCCGCGTGCGTTTGCACCTCAGCAACGCATGCCGGGCTTTCGTCCCCCGAGCACTACACCAGCAGCGGCCACATGTTACAAGTGTGGTCGTCCAGGGCACTTCGCGAGCAGATGCCCGGAGAGGCAAGGCGGCGGAGTGGCACCACAGTTTCCGGGGAGGAATCAACCCCGGAACCCTACTAATGCGCGGCGGGCAAACCCTAGGCCCGGCACCGTCCACCAGCTTGCCATTGAGGACGTGCCGGAGGGTGAGCCAATCCTTGCGGGTATGTTCCAACTCCACCAGCATCCCGCCATAATATTATTTGATTCAGGCGCCACGCATAGCTTCATTAGCCAAGCCTTCATTGATAAGTATAGCTTGCAAATACTACCCACCAATAGTCCTTATGTGATCTGTTCACCGGGTGGGAAAATTTCAGCAAGCATGATGGTCCCAAAAGCGCCATTGTGCTTAGAGGGTAGAGTTTACCCTACGTCTCTCATAATCTTAGAGGGACAAAAGGTCGATGTCATCTTAGGGATGTCGTGGTTAACCCGCCACGGCGCTGTTTTAGACACCGTCAATCGAGTCGTGCGCTTAAACTCAGAGGTGCACGGTTCTCACTCCTTATTTCTGGACAGTCCGTAAATAAAACTTCCAAGTGTCTATCAGTCCACAACCATTAGATTGGAAGATATTCCAGTGGTCCGAGAGTTCCCTGACGTATTCCCGGATGATTTGCCGGGGATGCCGCCTGATAGAGAGGTGGAGTTCAAGATTGAACTTGCACCGGGAACCATGCCAATATCCCGAAGGCCGTACAAGATGGCGCCCAAGGAGTTGGCTGAACTGAAGATTCAGCTCACGGACCTTCTGGAGAAGGGTTTTATTAGGCCGAGCTCCTCACCATGGGGATGTTCGGCATTATTTGTCAAGAAGAAGGATGAGACATTGCGGCTTTGTGTGGACTATCGTCCATTAAATGCCGTAACCATCAAGAACAAGTACCCGTTGCCACAGATCGACATGTTGTTTGATCAGTTGGTCGAAGCAAAGATCTTTTCCAAAATGGACTTAAGATCCGGGTACCATCAGATTAAGATAAGGGCTGAGGACATCCCGAAGACGGCTTTCTCGACGAGGTACGGACTTTATGAGTACCTGGTCATGTCCTTCGGCCTCACCAATGCTCCAGCTCACTTCATGTACTTGATGAACTCGGTATTCATGCCGGAGCTGGACAAGTTTGTCGTGGTCTTCATCGAAGACATCCTGGTATATTCCAAGTCGGAGGAAGATCACAAGAAACATCTGCGCATAGTCTTGTAACGGCTGCGGGAACACAAGTTATACGCGAAATTCAGCAAATGCGAGTTTTGGATATCGCAAGTGCCTTTCCTCAGGCATATCATCTCAGCGGAGGGTATCTCTGTGGACCCGAGCAAGATCACTCAAGTGCTGAATTGGAAATCCCCGAGAACTGTTCACGAGGTACGGAGTTTCCTTGGACTCGCGGGATATTATCGGAGGTTCATTCCAAACTTCTCGAAGATTGCCAAGCCAATGACAGAGCTGCTGAAGAAGGCTACCAAATACGTTTGGAGTCCAGCATGTGAAGCAGCATTCAAGGCTTTATTCAAGCACCTGACATCAGCACCGTTTTTGGCGCAGCCAGACACAACAAAACCGTTCGATGTGTACTGCGATGCATCCGGCATTGGGCTCGGATGTGTGCTGATGCAAGACCGAAGAGTGATCGCGTATGGATCACGGCAGCTTAGGAACCATGAGCAGAATTGTCCAACTCACGACTTGGAGCTCG
Source organism: Neostapfia colusana (assembly GCA_030760725.1). Classification (NCBI taxonomy): domain Eukaryota; kingdom Viridiplantae; phylum Streptophyta; class Magnoliopsida; order Poales; family Poaceae; genus Neostapfia; species Neostapfia colusana. Next base: position 68,247,990 of record JASWHV010000013.1, on the reverse strand, counting down.
CTGCCGTGGTACTTGCACTAAAAATGTGGAGGCACTACCTACTCGGTAACCTCGTACATTTATATACCGACCACAAAAGCCTCAAGTACATATTCACTCAGAAAGAGCTGAACATGAGGCAACGAAGATGGTTAGAACTGATAAAGGATTACGAAATAGAGATCCATTATCATCCGGGCAAGGCAAACGTAGTGGCAGATGCGCTGAGCCGCAAGTCATACGTCAATAATCTGACCATCACACCGTTGGAAGAGAGCGAACCACCACTACATGTGATTCCACACGGAGCTCTCTACAACCTAGCTTTAATCCCCACCATCCGTGAAGAGATAGCGGCAGCCCAGAATAATGACAAGGGCATGTCACATTTGCAGAGACGTGTAGACAGTGGGGAGTTGAAATGTTTCCGGAAGGATGGAGACGGCGTCCTATGGTTCAAGGACCGGATTGTCGTACCCCGAAACCCGGAATTACGGAAGAAAATCTTTGATGAGGCTCACTTGTCAAAGTTTTCTATTCACCTCGGCAGAAACAAGATGTATCAAGAACTCCGAAGGAAGTTTTGGTGGACACGGATGAAGCGCGAAGTTGCAAAATACGTGTCAGAATGTGATACATGTCGAAGGGTGAAGGCAGATCATAAGCGGAAACCGGGACTGCTGCAACCACTGGGCATTCCTGCCTGGAAGTGGGAGGATGTGAGCATGGACTTCATCGTCGGTTTACCCACCACCTTGCGGAAACATGATTCCGTGTGGGTGATCGTCGATCGGCTCACCAAAGTTGCCCATTTCATCCCGGTCAAAACCATCTACAACGCTAAGAAGTACGCTGAACTGTACATCTCACGGATCCTATGCTTGTACGGCGTACCCCGTACCATCATATCGTATCGGGGCACTTTATTTGTGTCCCGTTTTTGGGAGCAGCTGCACGCTGCCTTGGGGACGAAGCTGATCCGTAGTTCAGCCTACCACCCGCAGACGGATGGGCAAACGGAGCGGGTAAATCAAATCTTAGAAGACATGCTACGAGCTTGCACTATCGACCACGGCAAGAATTGGGATGATCACTTGCCGTTAGCTGAGTTCTCGTACAATAATGGGTACCAAGCCAGCATCAAGATGGCACCTTACGAGGCGCTATACGGTAGGAAATGCCGCACACCATTGAACTGGTGTGAGTCTGGCGAAAGAGTTACCTTCGGGATTGACCTTGTCAACAACGCGGAAGAAAAGGTTCGACTAATTCAAGCGAACCTAAAAGCCGCCCAGTCCCGTCAAAAACAGTATTCGGACCGGAGAAGGCGCCCATTACAATTCGAAGTTGGAGATCACGTATACCTACGGGTGTCTCCAATGAAGGGCGTAAACAGATTTGGGGTGAGGGGAAAGTTGGCACCCCGATTCATCGGTCCATTCCAGATTACCGAAAGATGTGCGTCAGTGGCATACCGGCTGACATTACCAGAAGCACTTTCCGGTGTGCACGACGTCTTTCACATTTCCCAGCTGAGGAAGTGTCTCAAGCTATCAACTACCGTTCAGCTGGAAGACATTGAAGAACTGCAGCCGGATCTCACCTATCGGGAGGAACCGGTGCAGATTATTGATGAAAAGGCCCGAACCACACGCAACCGTACGTTGTGGTTCTACAAGGTTCTATGGAGTAATCACTCCATGGACGAAGCGACATGGGGGAGCGAAGAATTCCTTTGCACTAACTACCCCGAATTTTTCACGTCTCATATCCGGTAATTTTCCACTGTCCTCTCTCTCATTTTCACCTTATAATCTCGGGACGAGATTCTTTTAAGGGGGGAGGAATGTAAGGGCCTCAGTTTTTGACACACAATTGCAGTGTTCATCACCACACCACACACCTCATTTGAGGAAGGCTGATGAACACAAATGAAGAGCAAGTAACAATTATCAACATGCTCATTAGAGAACAAACTCACACATTGCCAAAGTGGCATTTCACACATGTGATATAAGGGGGCTGGACATATGAAAACTCCTATACATTATTAAGGATGTCCATGCCAAGTTTCACCCAAATTCAAAACCTTTTTGAGGTCATTTTGGGTATAGTTAGGAAGAGGGCAGTTTGAAACCATATTCAAATTCAAACTGTTTTTATCCCATGAATTTAAAAGTGGGAGGCATATTCTTACTCAGCACATTTGTGTGAGCTCACACACCAATTTTCACTCCATTTGGAGTTGATCTTGACATGAGCTAAGTGGGACAAATTCAAACTTTATTTGAATTCAAAACGGAACTTGTGCTGGAATTCACTCAAACCAAACCCAATTCGAATCCTATTCAATTCGAATGGCTCAAGGGTGAATAATTTGAATCACCAGGGGTATTATGGGGTTCACTGTTCACTACAGTGATTAGGAGTAAATTTCAGAGGTTAAAACCCTGGGTGGGACTCACATGTCATAGAGGGAAGAAGGAGAAACTTGCAACCAAAGTCAGAGTCTCGGTGGGAAATTCCACCGAGCAGCTGTCGGCTGTGCCACCGAGCAGCTACCGGCGCCACCAGCTGCTTCCCTCTCCACACGCTGGCGCTCAGGGCGGCTTGCTCGCGCCCCCACGCGACAGGCACCGCCTCAGCCGAGCAGGAGTCGGCCGGCTTTATCTTCTCGCAGGCAAACCCGAGCAGCGGCATTGTTTCTCGCCGCAGCTCTCTGCTCAATCGGGAAAACCAGCAAAACAATCTCCTTCGTTCCTAAGCTGCTAGACAGCCACCGGAGGTCGCGAACCACCCTCCCAACGCCTGGACCACCGGGTTTCGGCCCCTGTTCCCGTGACCAACGACGACCGCCGCAGTTAAGCTGAAGGACGGCGATCGGTCTCACGCGGGCAGCACGCTGCAACCACTTCCATGGCCGAGCAAGGGCGGCAACAGGAGCGCACGGACTCCACACTGCTTCCACCTGAAGCTCAAGCCACGCCGTGAACTCTCGCCGGCGAATTCTCAGTTTTTGCTCCGGCAACCTTAAATTGAGCTTCCGGTACGGTTTCTTTAAATTCACGCTCTATGATCTTTCGGAGGTCATCAAATCTTGCACATAGACGCTGGACTAGCCGGCGATCAAGTTCTTTTCTGCATCCGTAGCGTGAAACTGTCTAGGAGTGACGAATTTCAAGCTCGATCGAGGGCGGTCATGGCGGGCACGATCGGTCACACGGTGCCGACCCACTTACCGCCATCCCTGAACCCTTTTGACAACTTGTCAAGCTTCCTAGAGGTACACTGATGCTGTAGGGCCGTTTGTTTGAGGTGTTGGCGGGTTTAGAAACCACGGTCGATGGTGCCGAACCTCAACCGAGGCCGCGGCACGTCGCCGGGCTATTTCCGGTCACCCCCAGCCCGACCTGACACCACCGACGTGTTCCTCGACGTCGACAACCCCCTGGCGGCGAGTTTCAGACCATGGGAGGTCCGGCAGCGGCGAGCCGGAGAGCTCCGGGTCTGCTCCGGCGAGGTCGGCGGCGCGGGCGCGAGAGAACGGCGGGAGGAAGACGAAGCCGGCTGGCCCACGTGTCAGCGGCTGAAGAATTTAAATTGGGATCGGGTGTGGCCGGGATCAGCTGTGCTGACGCGCAAATACCCTGTGAGCTACGGTGTGCCGGACACCTCCGTGCTCGACACGTGTGGTAGCTCCGGTGTGCTAGGCACCTCCGCGCTCGACACGTGTCCCCGCGGGCCCCCGAGGATTTAAACTTTTCCCCGATTTTCAGAAATCTTCCAAACTTCAAATCCTCATAACTTTGGCTAGAAAGCTCCAAATCGAGTGAACCAAATTTTGCTGGATTCAGCTTTCTGAGAACTTTCCAGCAAATCAAGTTTCACTTCATGAAAACCCTTGTTTCTCCATAATTAATTCCTCAAAGTTTAAACTGTTAGGAATTTTAATTGGAGAATCCTGGGGAGGAAAATCCTGAAATCTTGCTAGGATGTTCACCAAAATATCCTTGAACTACCATAAAAATTTCAGACCCATTGGAGCTCATTTAATCCACCTAATGATGTGATTAGTGAAACTGTTCCAGAGAAAATAGAAAATGTTCAGAAACATTTTCAGGATTTTCTCTGAAATTGTTTAGTTCATATCTTTAGTTAGGAACTTCCAAATTAAGTGAGACCAACTCCATTAGAACCCTCTGAAAATCTAGTTTTCAGAAAGTCATAGTTTGTTTCATGATAATCCTAGAACACCCTAAGAGTTCCAATTAAGGTCAAGGACATATTTAATTTTGGAGGGCTCAAATGAGCTTTGCTGCAGCTAAAACTTGACCAAGTCTCTGTTTAGGTTGTAACCAAGCCACAGTAAAAGTTTCACATCATTAGGTCTGTCTAGTAAAGGTTATAGACTTCACAACTTCAGACTCAATACAAAATGCATTTTAATTGATACATATATTGCTCTTATCATGTAGTCGCTAAGGTCGAGGAGGAACCCGAAGTCCTAGACTTCGTTACTCCGGAGGAACAGCTAGCCTACTACCAAGAGCAGCAAGGCAAGCTCCGGTTTGCATTAACCTTTTTACAAATGTTTATTGTTTTGATCACATCTTTGAATATTGTTGTGATTCTTTGCATTAGAGTCTTGATTGGAAACCCAACTGCATAGCCAAGAAAACCATGGGTTGGGGTTAGGATTGAAAACCTCGTTAACCACTGCATTGCTAAGATAGAGTAGGATTCGGTACAAGTCGAGTAGTTGGAACTACTCACGAGCATAGGCTAGAGGCACTCGACTCGGGTAGTGATAGCACATGAAACACATGGCAAGAAAATGAGACCAAGCGGAGGTTAAGGGCAGCAGGACTTTGGGGCCTGTGTGCTGTAGCTCCACTTGTGTCGATTGAGGACCGAGCCGTGTGTGGGCCTGTTGAACAAGCTAGAACAGTACCGAAGACCTACCGGCTATATGGGAACCGGGAAACTGATGTAACTCGGGTAGCTGGGTGTTGAGGCATAGCTGGTCGTTCAGAGGGTAGGTTGAGAGCTCGAGGTGTAAATCGGCTGGCGGCACTGAGATGCGCGTGCAGAGACCTCTTGCTCGGGACGATTGGACCGGTTCAACATTTGGCTAACGGGTGAAGGTAGTCGCGTCCGGCGTCCGTGATGGTTGTTGTAGGCAACATCGAGTACGGGCGTACGTGACGGGTTGTTCGGGTAACCCTGCAGGTGTAAATCGATTATAATCGCCATCCCTCGCGGTCAGTGAGTACCACTTGTTCACTGTACCGTGACGTAGAAAGAATAGGCAAGTTACATGTTAAAATGTTGCTGATTGAAAGATGGACTTGATTGCTATTGAATTGCTGTAGTTTAGAGCTAACTAAAGTTCTTTTCAACTTTGGGCAAAGTACATGAGAGAAATGCGTTTCTTGTTTGATTGCGGCTCTCTCATGTACCTTAGTGTAAGGTTCTCCACAACCTGCTGCTAAAACATGAAAGTAAGGTTCTACTAATTAGGCGAGTCCTTGCAAATGATTTTTACCTCATGTAACCCATTACCCTCATGTAGAAGTTCCATGTTTAGGTGAGACGGGTCAGACTTGCGGAGCCTTCGTGCTCACTGCTTGTGTTTGAAGCTTTTGCAGGGTTCTATTAGGAAGGGACTCCCGAAGAGGAGACGGAACCCCAGGAGGGGAACCCCGTCGAGTGGGAGTCATGCACGCCGCAGAGTTAGTGTGTGTGTGTGTGCTAGCAAGGACACGTTCGAGGGCTGAACGTGCACTTGATGCTTAGTCTACGCCCGCGAGTGTAGACTGAACTTATTTTGATGTAAACAGGTTCATAAACTTGTTTATGTAATAAAATTTCCGCTTCCGCTTTGTACCTTTGACGTGTGTTATACGGTGCTGTGCAACGCAGCACCCCTCAACGTGATCCAGGCTTGACAGGACCAATGGGGTCGTGTCAGGAGCCACCCACGGACTCGTGTTACGAGTCCACCGGTGAGGGTTACCCTCCGTCGGGGACCACGGCTGAGTGGGAGCCGTACACGCCACGCTGAGCTGAGACGTGCAGCTAGTGTGGGTTGCCCTAGGGCTGGGCACCCGACTTTTGCTAGATAGGCGGGCGTGAGTTGTATAATTTAGACTTCTGCTGTGTAATATAAACAATAGTTTGTAACTGAAGTTTGTACCGTTTTGTGCATTCAGTTTGTTTTCCCATGTAATAAAAATGTGTCCTTATGACGTGTGCTGTTGGGTGTCGCATCGCGCGGCACCACCCTCTGCGATCCTGGATGAGCGGATTCCGATCCGCCACAGCCTGGTATCAGAGCTGCATTGGGGATAGCACAGTATCTAAGGACTGTATTATGGGAAAAACTTAGGTTTACGGTGAGGAATCGGTAGTTGCCCAAGTAAGGACTATATTAGCATAGTTATTTAAAGTGGCAAAGACTAACCTATGTTTTATAATTCTGAATTTTAATTATGTAACAACGCACCTACGCTCGGGTAAGATTGGTAAGGAACGCCACCGAAAGTGGTTCAATTTCGGTTAGCTCCCCTGACGAGGAACGTGGTTCAGGGATAGGTCTCACAGCTTGGTGTGAGACGTCAATATGAAACTCTTGGACTCTTCATGTCCCTGAGTTCATATGAAACGCTGATCCCTAGCGTGCATTAGGCAAGTAAGTGGAGACCCCATCGCGTGGTTGTAACGCGAGAGTGTGTTCGTCTCGATGTAGCCCAGGGGGACATACGCAGCGCTTGCCATCGGCGTGCCCTGCAGGGCAGTAGGTGGTATCTGTTGGGTTGATAACATTCCCAACCGTGACGACCCGTTAATGACATACTCGAGTTCCCCGTCGTGTGGTGTTGAAACACGATCACGTACCTTGAGACGTGACCTAACTCAAGGACGGCCGTATGGCAATGATACGGGCGTTTGTATTTACTTTCAAATATGGTCCTGCCTGAAATGGAAACCCAACATTTGAGTGCATCACTATTGTGTAGTCTTCTGCAGGTACTAACCACGTATGTATCCGTTTAGTAAACGTGTGCGAGAGACCGTTTAGTGACACACTTGAGACGTATATGCCGGTATAATCCGGTTAGGATTTTCCTTTGTTTGGAACATAGTACCGACATATTGTAGGCATGTGCATGAAAAATAATGATAACAAGGAATTAAAATCACTAAGATTCAACATTTAGGACCCTGGTTGGGTAGAAAAATGTGATAGTTGATTGGTGTAGTCTAAAGGAATAAAAAACAGAGTGCTCTGTTGTGGACAGCAAGTTTGCTGAACTTCAACAGAGCATAACTCATAGGTATTTTAGCCCAGGGAGGTGTGGTATATAGTTCTGGACAGGTATTTAAGTACTCTACAATTTTGTTGTAGACTTCCAGAGCTGAAACTCACCTTAAGATGGCCTAAATTCCAGAGGAATGTAAACCGTCCAGAACCAGGACAGAGTGAAACACTCTCTGGACGGTTCTGTTTTTCAAACATAACTCCCAGTAGAAAAATCAAAAATTTTCATATAATACATCTTTAGAAAGGGTACAAGTGGTGTTACATCTTTGCAATTTAATGTTTCTGAAATTTCAGCACAGATTTCAGTGGAAACCAGAGTTGAAAACAGCAACTTCCCAAGGGAGGTGCTGTTAAAACTCTTCCAGCAATTCTGCTGACTTTGAATTACCATAACTTTTTAACCAGAGCTGATCTGAGGGCAATTAAGTACTCGTTGGAAAGATACTGGAGTTAACTTTAATTTTTGTATTCAACTTGAGTCATGAAAATGCCCGAACCAGATCAAAATCTGGGATATGTAGAAACTGGTCATTCTGGCAGAGGAATGACAGTTGAACTCATTTGAGAGATTGTTGTACCCTAGAGGGGGTTTGAGTACTCCCAATGGGGTAGAGCATACTCATTAGAGGTTATGTTCAACTAGTTAAAGATTTGAGTATAGGTCTCACTCAAGTTTCTTTTACTAGAGACCATGTTTGTGTCGTATTGAAGATAAAAGGGGGGTATACGTGATGACAAAGCAATAGTAACATCTTGTAGTGACCAAACCTAGTTGTGGTGAGCTTCCAAGAGGAGGTTCATCAAGTTGGATTAAACTAGCGTGTATTTGGTCTGTTAATGGTGTAGCTTGCGCAAAGTTATTACATTATCTACATACGAGATGTATCACATGTTTTACTGTCATTATGGTTTACGCCTATTCTATTTGACTGCATGCAATATGTTGCGGGACTGATGTTTATTGTCGTATGGTTGCAGATGGTTCACACTAGGACCACGCACGAGGTTGGTGGCTCTAGCCAGCAGGGAGGCAATGACTCCCAGCCACCGGCCTACGACAGCACCCCGCAGCAGCAGCCGCCACCGCCGCCTCCGCTTACTCTAGCGGATGTGATAGCGGCACAGGTGGGGGGTCGTGAGCAGCAGACCGACCTGCTCCGCACGATTGTGCAGAATACGTCCCAGGCGGGGGGCGTCAAGAGAGGGGTCCCCATGAGCCCCGTGAGGTGTCGTACTCGGACTTCATGAGTACGCACCCTCCAGTGTTCACAGAAGCTGAAGAACCACTGGAGGCTGATAACTGGCTGCGGACCATCGAGTCCAAGTTCGGGATGCTCCAATGTACGGAGCGGCAGAAGACTCTGTTTGCTGCACAGCAACTTCACGGTTCCACTGGTGCGTGGTGTGCAAACTATGTCGCCTCACGCCTGGCTGGCCATGCCGTGGAATGGGAAGAGTTCCGGGAGGCGTTCCACGCCTATCATATCACTCCCGGGATAATGAAGAGGAAGTTCCAAGAATTCTTGGAGCTGAAACAGGGCGGGAGGAGTGCCCATGACTACTCCCGTGCCTTCAACCATCTGGCGCAATATGCGTCAGACTACATCTCCACCAAGGACAAAAAGCGGGAGCACTTCTATCGGGGGTTACACCCCGAAATGAAGACGCATCTCGTGCAATGGAATCGCAGCACCTTCAACGACCTCGTCAATGCCGCGATCATGCAAGAGGACGCTCAGCGGGAGTTGGCAGCTGAGCAGCGGAAGCGCAGCGCTCCACCCAGAAGTGGGGGTGGCGCTCCTCAGAAGTACCGCATGGTGTATCGGACACAATCCGGACAGCAGTGGCATCCACTGGCGCGACCTCAACAGTTTGGGGGACGTTCTTTCCAAGCACCCCCGTTCCGACTGCCGATGCCATCACCGAGACAGCAGCAGCAGCAGCAGATGGCACCCCGGGCATTCCCACCGCCACAACGCGCTCCAGGTTTCCGTCCACCGATCAGCGGGGGACCGCCCCGTTTCACCTGCTTCACGTGTGGCCAGGCAGGCCACTTTGCAAAGGACTGTCCCCAGGGGCAGCAGAGCAGTGGGCAAGCCCAGTTCCAGGGCGGTGCTCGAGGCCGACCTCCGGTCAAGAAGGTTGGTCAGCGGACTGGGGGCGTTCACAACCTCGACATTGAGGATGCCCCAGAGGGAGACAACGTGCTGGCGGGTACGTTTACTCTCAATGACCAAGCCATCAACATACTGTTTGATTCTGGTGCAACCCACAGTTTTATAAGTGCATCCTATGTGGCTAAGCATCAAATGCATGTCTTCCCAACCGACTGCACTTATATGATCTGCTCACCAGGAGGGAAGATTTCAGCAAATATGATGATCCCAAAGGCACCTCCGTGCTTAGGTGGGAAACTATATCCTACCACCTTGATAATCCTTACGGGGCAAAAGATTGATGCAATCTTATGGATGCCATGGCTACAATACCATGGCGCTGTCCTGGAGACACGGACACGGACGGTTCATTTAAACTCTCCATTCCACCGTCCGCATTCCATTGTGTTAGACACTCCAGTCCGGGATGTTTCAGAAATTAATAATGCTGAAGCTCTCAAGTTGGAGGACATCCCCGTAATCCGGGAGTACCCCGACGTGTTCCAGGATGATCTTCCGGGCATGCCACCTGAGCGGGATGTCGAGTTCAAGATTGAACTTGCACCCGGGACTACGCCCATATCACGGAGACCATATAAGATGGCTCCGAACGAGCTGGCTGAATTAAAAGAACAGCTCAATGATCTGTTGAGCAAGGGTTTCATTAGGCCGAGTTCCTCGCCTTGGGGATGCTCGGCGCTGTTTGTGAAGAAGAAGAATGAAACCTTGCGGCTGTGGGTGGACTACCGGCCGCTCAACGCCGTCACCATCAAGAATAAGTACCCATTGCCCCGCACCGACATATTGTTTGATCAACTTGTGGGTGCAAGTGTGTTCTCCAAGATGGACCTTCGCTCTAGATATCATCAGATAAAGATCCGGGCGGAGGATATCCCGAAGACGGCTTTCTCGACGAGATATGGATTATATGAATATCTCGTCATGTCTTTTGGTCTCACAAATGCTCCAGCCCATTTCATGTATCTCATGAACTCGGTGTTCATGCCGGAGCTGGACAAGTTCGTGGTGGTGTTCATCGATGATATCTTGGTTTACTCCAAGATAGAAGCCGAACATGCCGAACACTTAAGGATCGTTCTTCAACAATTGCGAGACCACAAGCTCTACGCCAAGTTCAGTAAATGCGAGTTCTGGATCAGCCAAGTGCCATTCTTGGGACATATCATCTCAGCTGAAGGCATTGCGGTTGACCCGAGCAAAATTGAGCAAGTGCTGAAATGGAAAGCTCGCACTTCAGTTCATGAAGTCAGAAGCTTCCTCTGGTTAGCGGGATACTATCAAAGATTCATTCCAAGCTTCTCCAAGCTCGCTAAACCGATGACAGAATTGCTGAAGAAGGGAACGAAATATGTTTGGAACACGGCGTGTGAAGGAGCGTTCCAAGCATTGGTGAAGCATGTCACCACAGCCCCGGTCTTACCTCAACCGGATACAACCAAGCCCTTCGACGTGTACTGTGATGCGTCCTGTATTGGGCTCGGCTGCGTGTTGATGCAGGAAGGACGTGTGCTCGCATATGGCTCACGCCAAATTCGGAACCATGAGCAGCACTATCCGACTCATGATCTTGAGCTTGCTGCAGTGGTTTTGGTGCTGAAAATGTGGAGGCACTATCTCCTGGGGAATTTGGTGCATATCTACACCGACCACAAGAGCATGAAATACATTTTCACCCAGAAGGAGCTGAATATGAGGCAAAGAAGGTGGTTAGAACTAATCAAAGACTATGAGATTAAGATCCATTACCACCCCGGCAAGGCAAATATGGTTGCCGACGCGTTGAGTCGGAAGTCACATGTTCATAACCTCACCATTACACAAGTGGAGGAGGAAGAGCCGAGTTTATACTTGGTTCCTTATGGATCGCTTTACAACCTTGCCCTCATCCCTACTATTAGGGAGGACATCATTGCAGATCAGAAGACTGATAAAGGCATGGCACATCTCCGGAGACGGATAGACAATGGGGAGATCAAGTGTTTCCGGAAAGATGATGAGGGGACGCTATGGTTCAATGACCGCATAGTCGTACCCCGGGATATGGAGCTGAGGAAGAAGATCCTCGATGAAGCTCACTTGTCTAAATACTCCATTCATCCGGGCAGCAACAAGATGTACGAAGATTTGAAAAAGAAATTTTGGTGGACACGAATGAAGCGGGAGGTAGCTAAGTACGTATCCGAGTGCGATACGTGTAGACGAGTGAAAGCTGATCATATGAAGAAATCAGGGCTGCTGCAACCCCTGAAGATCCCAGCATGGAAATGGGAACATGTGAGCATGGATTTCATTGTGGGATTGCCACTAACTTCCAACAAACACGATTCCATTTGGGTAATCGTTGATCGGTTAACCAAGACGGCTCACTTCATCCCGGTGAATACACGTTACAATGCCGGCAAATATGCGGAGCTGTACATAGCAAAGATTATATGCTTATATGGGGTACCCAAGACTATCGTCTCAGATCGAGGTGCATTATTTGTATCTCACTTTTGGGAGCAGCTACACGCTGCTTTGGGTACTAAGCTGATTAGGAGCTCCGCCTACCACCCTCAGACAGATGGCCAAATAGAGAGGGTGAATCAAGTTCTGGAAGACATGTTGAGAGCTTGTGCCATCCACCACGGTAGGAACTTGGATGATCACCTACCGTTGGCGGAATTCTCATACAACAACGGCTATCAGGCGAGTATCAAGATGACACCCTACGAAGCTCTCTATGGTCGAAAATGCCGCACCCCATTAAACTGGTGCGAGTCCGGTGAAAGGGTCACATTCGGGGTTGATGTGGTGAACGACGCCGAAGAGCGCGTTCGGACGATTCAAGACAACTTAAAGGCCGCTCAATACCGGCAAAAGAGCTACGCTGATAAGAGGCGTAGACCGTTGCACTTTGACGTCGGGGAACACGTGTACCTCCGTGTGTCTCCGATGAAGGGCGTGCACCGGTTCGGTGTGATGGGGAAGCTCGCTCCCCGTTTCATTGGTCCTTATGCTATCACCGAGAAGTGTGGACCAGCGGCGTATAGCCTGGAGCTACCGGCATCTCTTGCTGGTGACCATGACGTTTTCCATGTTTCGCAACTGCAAAAATGTCTGAACCATACAGCTGTTGTTCCTACCGAAGACATCGGCGAGCTGCAACCGGATTTGACATATGATGAGTATCTGGTGGCAATTCTTGATCAGAAAGCCCGGACCACGCGTATCCAAACATTGTGGTTCTACAAAATACTCTGGAGCAACCACACCCCCGAAGAAGCGACGTGGGAGAGCGATGAATTCCTTCGCTCAAATTACCCGGAGTTCATGGCGTCTCAACACGGGTAAATTCCTATTACATCTCTGTCTCTTCTTTTGTAATCTCGGGACGAGATTCTTTTAAAGGGGGAGGGATGTAAAAGCCCAAGAAAAGGGACTAGCAAAAACTTTTCATCACCTCACAACACCACAGTTTTTGTTGTGGATAGCTTGTGAAAAATTGTGAAGAGCAAGTAACCCCCATCAAAAGAGGGATTAGAGGAGAAAGCCCTAACTTTCACAAAGTAGGATCTCTACACATGAACATGAGAGGTTTAGCTCACCCCTAGTACTTAAAAAGTCTTGGGGAGGTTCAAGCCAAGTTTCATGCAAACCCAACACTTTTTGAGGCAATTTTGGAGGTATTTGAAAAGAGGCCAATTTGAATGTACATTTAAATTGCAGCAACTTTCATCACTTAAATTCAAAAGTTAGCTTCATATTCAAACTCAGCACATTTTTCTGAGTTAGCCCACCAATTTTCATCCCCATTGGAGTTCATCTTGTGAAGAGCTAAATTTGCAATAATTCAAAACTGAATTTGAATTTCAGTTTAAACATGAAGCATGTTTAGCCAAACAAAGTTCAAATTTGGGAAACCAAATTTAAACTATGACTTGGTGATTAAGTCTCACATTCAATTGTGAGTAGCTGGAGATATTTTCAGCAAAAACAGAGATGAAAAATGGAGAGTACATTGGGGGGGAGAGGAGGGCCCACTGGTCAGCAGGCTTAAGACTGAAGACAGCTTGCGTGAGTCATCCGGCAGCCGGCGATAAGCGCTCGACACCTCCTGCTCCCGCGCCTGAGTGGAAGAGGCCACCGCACGGTGAAAACCGCGAGTCAACACGCCAGCGCGACGCCCACTCGGATGTTTTCACGGTGCCCCGGCTGAACCGACGTTCTCTCACCCACAGTCGCCTCCGCTCGCAAGCGTTTTCATCGCCGCTCTCTGGTCGCCGGCGTCCGGGCAACACAGGCTCCTTCGTGCCCGATGAACAATACAAGAAACAACCGCCATAAGGTGCTGATTCTTTTAGTCCAAACCATTCGTCGTTTCACGCACTGTCGGGGGAGAATTTCCCCGGGGATGTTTTGGTGTTCTTAACATCGAGCCACCCCAAATCCTAAAATTCGCGGATATTGGCTCAACAACAGTTTTATACGAGCTACACACACGTTCTGCACTTTTCCACGACCACCTAGGATCAAAAACCAGCGAAAACCATGGGCTAGGGTTACGGTTCTTCGAAGTTTTCCGATCACAGCCGATATCAGGCCTAGGTCAACGGTGAGCACGTAGCTCCGGCCATTTCCATGGCCAACCGAGCTCATATTCATGCTCAGCATGCCACAGCGGAGCTGTAGGAGCAAACCGTTTGAAGAATAAGGCCCAGAGTAGCCTGGGCGACATCGCCGGAGTAGAGAGAACCTCTGTCACCGTTGCGGGCATGGTTCCGGCCATCGCCGAGCTTCGGTGAGGGCACCAGTGTGTTCTCCGAGTCCAGTTAGGCACAGGCGGCAAGTTTCGTCGAAGGTTGGGCGGTGGAACACCCGGCGGTGAGAGCTCCGGCGAAGCGCCGCCGCGGAAGCTGTGGCATGGCGCGAGGTAGACGAAGGGGGCCGGGTCCACCGGTCAGCCCCTGGTCTCGCGCGGGGATCCGGTTGCGGCCGGGATTCGGTGCGGCAGCGCGAGTAAAACCCCGTGGGCCGCTGTAACGCCGCATTCTGAGTGGGCCGGATTAAGGAGTGGGCCCCACCCGCAGAATTTAAACATTTTGGGAATTTCCAGTTTTAGTTCAAACTTCAAATGAATAGAACTTTTGCTAGGGAACTCCAAATTCAGTGAACCAAATTTTGCAGAGCTCAGGAGTCTGAGTACTTTCCAACCATACCAATTTCAGCTCATGAAACCTAATAGTTTTCCAGAATTAATTCCCTAAAGTTTAAACTATTGGGAATTTTATCTGGAGAACTACTTTAGGAAAAATTCTGAAATTTTGCTGAGAGGTTCATTGGACAAATCCTTGAGTCACAGTAAAATTTTCAGAATCATCCAAGTTCATTTAGTCCCCCTAATGGGGTGAGTAAGAGAACTACCCTGAGAAAATAGAAAAATGTACAGAAACATTTTTTCAGATTTTCTCCAATCCTAGTCAGGGCATAACATTCAGTAGAATTCTTCAAATGACATGAAACCAATTCCATTAGAACCATCTTAAATTCTAGTTTCCAGAAAGTAATGGTTGGAGCCATGAAAACCCCTGGAATTATTTAGAGGCTCAAATATTGACCAAATGGTTTTTATTTGTACAAGGTTCAAATGAATTTTGTTTCAAATAAAACTTGGTCAAGACTCTGGTTAGGACCCTACCAAGCCACCAAAAAAATTTCAGAACCAAAGGGGAGGGCTAGCTAGAGTTATTAGTAATTATGTATTCAAGTTACACATTGCATTTAAATTGACATGTAGTATTTCATTAACGTGTAGTCGCTGAAGGCGAGGAGACTCCGGAAGTGCTTGACTTCATCCTTCCGGACGAAGACCTAACCACTGACCAGCAGCAACAAGGCAAGCCGTGGTTTGCATTAACTTCTTTATAAAGTTCTGCTTTGTTCACATGTCTAGTGTGAAGTGTCAATGTGCATTAGGTGTAGGATGGATGGAACCACACTTGCATAACCAGAATTTTTCCTACAAGAGTGAGGGTAGTGTCTAAGACCTCGAGTAGACAGGCTCTGCTTAATGCTTCACAGGACTTCGGTACAAGTCGAGTAGTTGGAATCTACTCGCGAGTTAGGCTTGAGACACACGGGTTTAGTTCGAGTGATGTGAGATCACTTTAGTAATGAAAATGAGACTAGGCAGGGGCTAGGACGCAGCAAGAGGAAGTCTTGTGTGCGCAGCCCTGTCTGTGTTGATTGACGACCGATCCGTGTGCGGCCCTGCTGAACAAGTATTGAACGTACCGAAGGCATATCGGATATATGGGCCCCGATAAACCGATGTAGCCTAAACCTCCGGGCGTCGAGGCATAGCACACCGATTTATAGGTATAGGTTGAGGGCAGCAAGGTGGAAATCTGCTAACGGGCATATAGAGATGCTCCGTGTAGGGAACCTCCTCTCCGTTTCGGTGCGACCGGTTCGACGTTTGGGCTGTTGGGTGAAAGGTTGTCCCGTACGACATCGAGTGAGCGTGCTGTGCAGCTCCACGGGTGGGCGTACGTGACGTGCTCTTTGGGTATCTCTGCAGGTGTATATCGAGTCGATTCGCCGTCTCTCGCGGTGACGAGTACAGCTTGTTCACTGCGTCGTAACGTAGACTAATGTATGAAATGTTATGATTCAATATTGCTGTTATGATATAATTGTATTGCTACATGTGTGCCACCAAATATTGCTCACTAAATTTCAGATTCCTGAACTGTTAAACTTGTGGCTAAAAGATGAACTAAGGATGAACTTGTAGGCGTGTCCATTTGCTGCAATGTTACTATCCTATGTCATTGTACATCTCATGTAGAGTTTCATGCCTAGGTGAGTCGGTTAAGTCTTGTTGAGCCCTCGTGCTCACGGTTGCTGCTTAAGTGTTTTTCAGGTGAGGAGCCACCCACGGACTCGTGTTACGAGTCCACCGGCGAGGGTTACCCTCCGTCGGGGACCACGGCTGAGTGGGAGCCGTACACGCCGTGCTGAGCTGAGACGTGCAGCTAGTGTGGGTTGCCCTAGGGATGGGCAACCGACTTTTGCTAGATAGGCGGGCGTGAGTTGTATAATTTAGACTTCCGCTGTGTAATATAAACAATAGTTTGTAACTGAAGTTTGTACCGTTTTGTGCATTCAGTTTGTTTTCCCATGTAATAAAAATGTGTCCTTATGCGGCACCACCCTCTGCGATCCTGGATGAGCGGATTCCGGTCTGCCACATTTTTATTAAGTCCAGGGGCTAAAACTGATGTTTAAACGGGTTTGCATAAATTCCCGAGGGTCCAGGGGCTAGATCAGAAGTTTTCTGGGGCTAGATCCGTTTTCCTCAGAACCCCAGGGGTACGTGGGGCTGATGTGGGCCGCTGGATTTAAAATGGACGTCTGAGATTATAACGCGAAGGGGTACGTGGGGGTTCTGTTTTCATCCGCCCGATTTAAAATGGACGGGCCACAGAGGGCCACGTCGCCCTGGCCGTGTATGGGCGGCGCTGCCCGGCGGCGCGCGGTGGCGGGAGGCGGCGATCTCGCAGGAATTTCTCGAAATCTTATCTACCGACCCTAGACTACCGTTTTCTCTGCACAATACGGAGGAGGGGGAGTAGGGGATCTCACCTCGGGGGTTTTCTTGAGCTCGAGGCCCTGGAAGGCGGTCGGCGACGTGGTCCGAGGGGTAAGCTCGGCGGTGCTCACCGGAGCTGTGTTCAGAGCGCAAAACACAGGGTCTCCTTCACCTGCAAGACTCTCCGGCGGCGGCAGGACGCACTACATGTGTTAGATCGGAGAGAATGGACGAAGATCGAAAGAAAACAGCGATGGGAGCTTCGGTTCTCACTAGAAACTGAGGCGAGTCGATCGGGGATAGAAGGGGGCGGACCTCGGTGTTTATATGGGCGAGGGGGCGGCGGGGGCGTGTGGGGTTCGTGTCGCACCGAGATCGGCCGCAGATCGTGGGCGCAGGCGGCGAATCCGGACGAGGGCGCGCGCGGCGTTTGCTCAGAGTAGGAAAAGACCGGGTGGCGGCTGGAGAAGAAAGTGCCGACAGGTGGGTCCCGCACGGCAGAGAGAGGGGGAGGGGGGAAGCAGCCACGGGCTGTTGGGCCGGCTGAGGCAGGTTTTGGCCCACTGGCCGTTTTTCTTTTTCTTTTTGCTTTTTCTTTTCTGTTTTGATTCAAATTTGAATTCCAGTTTGAGTTTGAATTATTTCACCACATGCATTACGTACAAAATTTTTAAATTCCCCTCTTTAACATGTCTTGGGGTGTTACAACTCTACCCCCCTTAAAAGAAATCTCGTCCTCGAGATTGGTGACTCTAGGAGAACAAATCCAGAATCTATGCCTTGAGCTCGTCTTCTCGCTCCCATGTGGCTTCTGCTTCCGAGTGATGCTTCCACTGCACTTTGCACATTCGGATTCTTTTATTTCTTGTGAGGCATTCCATTGTCTCCAGAATCTTGACCGGTTGCTCGGCATATGAAAGATCCTCTCGTACATCCACCTCATTCATGGGTAACATCTCTTCGGGTGTTCTTAAACATTTCTTGAGTTGTGACACATGGAATACATCGTGCACATCTGATAGGAGAGCCGGTAGTTCTAGCTGATATGCCACTTCGTCTTTCCTCTCCAGAATCTGGAAGGGTCCGATGTATCGAGGTGATAGCTTCCCTTTCACCTTGAACCGACGAAGCCCTTGGATAGGGGACACCTTGAGATAAACATAGTCCCCCACGTTGAAAACGAGCTCTCTTCTCCGTACATCGGCATAGCTCTTTTGTCGGGTCTGGGCTATTCTCAAGTTGTTGCGGATTTCCCTCACTTTCGCCTCGGCTTCTTGTAGTACCTCGGGCCCAAACACTTTACTTTCCCCAGTTTGGTTCCAAAATAGTGGAGTTCGGCACTTCCTCCCATACAACGCCTCAAATGGTGACATCTTCATACTAGCCTGATAACTGTTGTTGTAGGAGAACTCCGCATACGGTATGTTCTTATCCCAACTCCTATTGTTCTTGAGTGCACAAGCTCTCAGCATATCCTCAAGGATTTGATTGGTTCTTTCCGTCTGCCCGTCAGTATGGGGGTGATAGGCAGAACTAAAATTCAGATGAGTTCCCATGGTTTCATGTAACTTCTGCCATAACCTTGAGGTGATCTGTGTCCCTCGATCTGACACTATCTTCTTTGGCACTCCATGAAAACACACGATTCTTGACATGTACAATTCTGCCAACTTGGATCCGCTGTAGCTTTCTTTCACGGGGATGAAATGAGCTACTTTAGTCAGCCTGTCGATGATGACCCATATCGAATCATATCCCGATTGGGTTCTAGGCAGTCCCACTATGAAGTCCATACCTATTTCTTCCCATTTCCATTCAGGCACTTTGAGTGGTTGCAACAGTCCCGCGGGGCTTTGATGTTCTGCTTTTACTAGCTGACATGTGTCACATAGGACGACATGTTCCGCGACATCTCGCTTCATGCCATACCACCAATATCTGCTCTTGAGGTCATGATACATCTTTGTACTCCCAGGATGAATGGAATAGTCAGAATCATGAGCCTCCTTCAAAACCAGTTCACGGATCTCCTTCACCTCAGGTACATAGATTCTTTTCCCATGCCACACCGTACCTTGTTCATCCTCTCTGAACCCAGGAGCTTTATTCTCTTTGATGAGTTCTCTGATTTCTTGTATCTTCTCATCATTCTTCTGACCGCTGCGTAATCTTGCTCCAATTTTGAGTCCACCTCCATGGCGATGGCCTCACCACTATTCACCAGGCATAGATTGAGTTTTGCAATCTCTTCCTTCAACTCCGTAGGCGTGTCATTTAAGCTCAACATGTTGAAGTGCACCTTCCGGCTTAAAGTATCTGCCACGACGTTCGCTTTCCCAGGATGATAGTTGATGCCCACATCAAAATCGTTGACTAGCACTAACTATCCTTTGTCTGAGGTTGAGATCTGGCTGTGTGAAAATGTACTTTAAGCTCTTATGATCTGTATATATCTCTGTCCTCTTTCCCATCAAGTAATGCCGCCAAATCTTCAATGCGTGGACCACTGCGGCTAGTTCTAGGTCATGCGTGGGATAGTTCTTCTCGTGTTTTCGGAGCTGCCGGGACGCATAGGCAACGACATGCCCCCCTTGCATGAGAACACATCCCAACCCGTGTCCAGATGCATCACAATACACCGAAAAATTCTTCTCCATATCTGGCATAACTAGCACCAGGGCTGTTGTCAATCTTTTCTTCAGCTCTTGGAAACTCGTCTCACACTCTGTTATCCATGTGAATGTGATTCCCTTCTCTAACAATTTGGTGAGGGGTCTCGAGATCTTGGAGAAACCCTCAATGAACCGTCGATAATACACAGCCAATCCTAAGAAGCTTCCAATTTCCCCGACAATTTCAGGGGTCTTCCACTTCTGCACATCCTCGATCTTGGCGGGATCAACGGAGATTCCTCCCTCCGAGATTATGTATCCTAAGAAAGGAACTCTCTTCAGCCAAAACTCACACCTGCTCAACTTGGCATATAGTTGGTGTTCTCTCAACTTTTGCAACACCAGTCTTAAATGTCCCTCATGTTCTTCTTCATCTTTGGAGAAGACGAGAATGTCATCAATGAAAACCACTACAAATTTGTCCAGATATTCCATGAACACCTTGTTCATGAGATACATGAAATACGCCGGGGCATTAGTTAGCCCGAACGGCATGACGGTGTATTCATACTGCCTGTACCGAGATATGAAAGCTGTCTTTGGAATGTCAGTTTGCCTTATCTTCAGTTGGTGATATCCCGACCTGAGATCAATTTTTGAGAATACACAAGCTCCCCTCAACTGATCAAATAAATCTTCAATGCGGGGTAATGGGTACTTGTTCTTGATGGTTACTTCATTCAGCGCACGGTAGTCTACGCATAACCTTTGGGTTCCGTCCTTCTTGGGCACAAATATCACTGGAGCTCCCCATGGTGAGGAACTAGAACGAATATACCCCTTCTCTATCAATTCTCTTATATGTTCTTTGAGCTCTTCCAGCTGTTTGGTGTCCATCCGATAAGGCCTCTTGTATATCGGGGCTGTTCTAGGTACTAGTTCAATCGTGAATTCCACTTCACGATCTGGAGGCATACCTGGCAACTCCTCCAGAAAAATGTCTGGATATTCCCTGATAATCCTTATCTCTTCCACTTCCACCTCAACTTGATTGAGTTTAATGTCCCACCTAGGTTCTTGCACGGCTATGAACTTCACTTTTGTGCCACTAGTGTGAGTTAGTTCCACCGTTCTTGTCGAACAATGGATGATACCTTTATGTTTGGTCAACCAATCCATACCCAAAATAATATCTATCCCTTGTGAGTCTATCACTATGAGGTTTGCAGTAAATACTACCCCATTAATGTCTAGACTCAACTTGGGACACACTTGTCTTGTTCTTATTTCTCCCCCTGGAGAGTTCACTGCTAACATATGGTTCATTTGTGTTGTTGCTAGATCATGCTTCTTAACAAACCCTTGAGCAATGAACGAGTGGGTAGCACCAGAATCAAACAATAGGGTTGTGATGTGTAAATTTGCAGGAAACTTACCAATTACCACGTCAGGTGCCTCTTGCGCTTCCTCCATGGTCACATGGTTCACCCGTCCTCGCATCACATTCAGCTGCTGTGGCTGCATAGGCTTCTTCTTTGGGCACTTATGAGCGTAGTGCCCCACTTCATCACAGTTGAAGCATTGCACCCCAACTTTAGGTGCCTAGCCTTTGTTATCTTGGGGTTGGTTCCGTGGCCCTTGTCCTGCTGGTCGAGGTTGATATGTGGGGCGTGGCTGCTGCATAAACTGACGCTGTGGCTGTACTGGTGCTGATGGAGGCCTGAAGTTCGGGTTGTACCCTCTCGGTGTCGGGTAGGGTACCACAGCACGGCTCGTCTGCCCTGCAGGTTGCTGCATCAGACGCGGACGGGTGTTGCTGCTTGATGCTTGGTGTGACCATCCCATCTTCCTCTTGTTTTCATTCTCCAAGGCCTTCAGCTTCCTCTCCACGACAAACGCTCTGTCTACCATCTTTTGGAAACTTTCATATTCGTTGGAGGACATTGCACATTGCATTTCCATGGTATGTCCTTCCACAAAACAGTCCTATTTCTGCTCATCAGTTTCGATGTCCCGTGGTGCATAACGGGATAGTTGGGTGAACTTGGTGAGGTATTCCCTCACAGTCATGTTGCCTTGCTGCAGTCCCAAGAACTCCTTTCTCTTGTTCTTGAGTTCACCCCTTGGTATGTAGTGGTTGCAGAAACTGCGCTTGAACTCTTCCCAAGTGATGTTCTCGGGGTCATGATGGGATGCCACGTAAGTGGTCCACCAATCAGTAGCGGGTCCATGCAATTGGTGAGAGGCAAACAGAGCACCCTCTCATACCCTTGGCATTGTATGATCCTCATCTTTCTCTCAATGGTCTTTAGCCAATCATCTGCCTCCACAGTTTCAGCAGCACTTGCAAACTTTGGGGGTTGAGTTCCAAGAAACTCACTCAACCTTGGTTGACGTGGTGCAGCTTGTGGGGGTGGAGCTTGGTGTAAGTTGGCCACCACTTGAGTTAGACTCTGGATGAGCTGATTCTGATTTTCGATCATTTGGTAGATAGGATCATCTCCTTCACGGCGACCACCCCTATCTTGCCCTCCAGGAAGGTTAGGAGTGGCGGCCTCATTGTTGTTGTTGTTGTTGGGGTTGGCACCACGACCTCTTCCTCTTCCGGCCATCTATCATGATCAACCAAATGTTAACTTTAATCATTACGCATTAACTTCCCAAATTGCTTGTTTAAAATTAAACTTTAGAGGCCTTAATATTTAGACAATTTCTTGAAGATTTCACATAGATTTTTGGGCGTCATGTCTCACGCGAAAATAAATGCACTATTGATTCATAGGGGTTCACACACCAAAGCAAAGCAAACTTAAAGACGAGGTTGTGGACAAGTGCCTATGGCTTCCACAACTCACGTCACACACCAACACTAACAAGCAAATAGATGGGTTATTGACTCGACTACTCGATAATCATGCGGAAATAAGGGAAATAACTCTAACAACTCGTATCACTGAGCTGGCTCGTCGGGGTCTTCCTCATCATTGCGGCTGCCCTCTAATTCCGCGTTAGGTGGGGAAGCTGCTGGTGTAGAAGTGCGGCGACGCTTGCTCACCCGGCGGTATGGGGAGTCAGGAGTCCACGTGTCATTCACGGTGACACACAGTTCATTCCCATATCCTCTTTCTCTCGCCCTCAAGCTGGTGCGAAGCAACGCCTCAGTCTCCTTCAGGTTGTCACGAACATCCTGAAGCTCCTGCTGGCACTCCTGCAGTCGAGTGCTAAGCATAGCTGCATCCTCCAAGCACAGGTCCATGTGCTCATGGGAAGTCCCCTGCTGCACTGGCGGGTACTTGTACTCCGCGGTGCCACTCTCACGCTAGAGGACATACATGTACTCAGTCCTGTCCAGGTGGCGACGGTTGATGTAACTCTGGCAGGTTATGGCCTCCCAGGTGACATCTTTCTCAGCACCGGCCTGAGTCGCCCGACAAGCAGGAGAGCGGTGGATCTTGAGCAGCTGGTTTTCATGGATAATCCTCATCTCTGAGCTCCATTCTTCACGCTTCTAACGGATGGTCCTGGTGGAGCTGTAGTGTATGATCAGCTTGCCAACATTGCCGGCGGCGTGGAGCATACGCCGAAGACGGCGCAACAAGCCTCCTACTGCCAACCCGTAGGAGTGGTACGTCACTGTCACAACCGGTTTTTCCGAAGAACAACCAAGTGAATATCACATGTATGCCAGGATCATTTTCTCATACATGTGATGACAAATAGTGAAGCATCATTTATTACAAGCCAGGTGTCGAATATAAGTAAGTCTTACAAAGTAAATGTCTCGATGGACAATAATAAGTTCTTCACAAGTAAATAAACTAGCAGCGGAATATTATTCTTTAGGGCTCCATCACAGGCGTTGCCCGGGGGTCTTCATGAACCTAAAATCCTTCCTCGGGTCCAAAGTCTTGGTCATTATACACCACCTGATTATCTTGACCTGAGCAGCAATATAAACCAACAAATATGCAAGGTTGAGTACCAATGGTACTCAGCAAGTGTGGGAAAATTATATCATGCATGGCTAGAACAAGGAGAGGTTGAACTCATGGTTAAAGCACTACGCAATGAATACCTATCACCTTAGCTTATTAAGCACCTACATTACTACACAGGTGAAATGGTCCCAATCTCCCAACCCATTATCATAATCCAATAACCATAACATCATTTCCAATGTTAAGCTCCCCGCTTAACATCCACAACTTCCAAAAACCTTCACTCCTCTAATCATGAATAAGTCCAGGCCGCTCTTAACCGTGAGCACGGCTGTCAAGACAGTTTTGACTCTGCAGAGTTTGTACCACTGTACCCACAAGTAGTGAATTCATCCCCCGTTGCCGGGGTGGACTAAAAGAACCTCCATTATGCCAGTGGCTACGTTCCACATTCACACTTCCCAGGTGTGCGGCCAAGAGATCACTACGAAGCCTTTACAAAGGGATTCCCGATGAGCGTGGGCCCACTGAGGTTTCACCCCTAACAGCATACAAGAGGCTCCAACCTCGCTGCAGTGGCCCCCTCTTGAGCCTTGCGGTTCATATGGTAGTCCAGCTGACACCTACTCCCCGCATCATCCAACACACCCATACTACGCCGGGGATACACCTAATTAATTGGCCAAGCTGCCCCATCTCAGCATGTGGTTGGCACTGTAAAGCCGGGTTACATGCTCCATGAACCGGTCCTTAGGATCTAGGCAAGTACTAAACACAAACCCAAGTCTCGTGCACCCAGCACACAACCAAAACATCCAACTTGCCTTGATCCCTACCTCTACATAATTCACAATGTCTCATTCAAGAGTATGGTAAAATAAACTGATGATCTCATATCCCATATATCCCATTCTAAGCATGGCTAAGCATATGCATGTAAATAAATGACATGACAAAATAAATCCCAACCCAAGCTTCAAGGAAACAAGGTAATGCAATTCTAGGGAAACTTCCTAGCATGGGTTTCATATTTCATTTGACAATGCAAATAATTCTATCTACACATCCTAGCATAGGATCAAAGTGGTCAAGGACACTTGCCTCCTTCTTGCTGCTCTTGAAATTGGTAGTCCTGATATTGGAAAGGGTTAACTTGCTCTTGAACAGGTTCTACTTCATACCATCACACATAGCAAAAGAAAAACAACAATCATAAGACATAGTTCACACTTCTACTTCATACAAACCACACATTCATATTTATGAAATTCTTTCACCATTATATGTGTTGTGGTTACTTTATGTGTGTTGAGTTGTGGCTTGCATGCACTTTTAACCATGTGTATATGATTCCTACTTTTGTGTCCACCTTTATACTTACATACTATTTGTATGGGTTTCCAATAAATTTCTTATATTCAACTACTTCACCTTTTTACTACAAAGTGTGTATGAAAAGTATTATTCTTCCCCATATGTGCTTTCATAACTTCTATCAACCCTAAACTGAATTCTTTGTATTTTAGAAACCCCATTTATCATTTACTAGTTGCTATATTTTCAGATTTATATTCCTATGCATAATTCTGTATTTTATTATTAAATTAGTAATACACATCACCTAAACAGATTAGGTTCTGGTCCTAAATGATTTAATAACATCTTTTGACCTTGGCTTCTGATGTAAACTATTTTATAATTATTTTCCCAATAACTATTCTTTACTTAAAAATGTGTCCCTATACTAATAAATGTGAATAATAGATGAAACAGATTTATTTCAGCCCAAAAATATACTTTTATCTCACTCCAAAGTTTTCTAAGTACTGAGGAAGTTTTTAATTAATTTTGACAATTATGTTTGTCCCCCTTTTTAATTTTTAAACACTAGTTACATATTCAATGTTTTAAATTAAATACTAAATAGGACTAAAATAATGAACTCTCCCCATTACAGGGTCTATAATATTATTTTCATAATTCCCAGGGGTCTAGCTACACTTATCAGAGGTGTTTTACCTAATTTTTATTAAGTCCAGGGGCTAAAACTGATTTTAAATGAATTTACACGATTTTCTGGAGTTCCAGGGGCTAGATCTGAAGTTTCCGGGGCTAGCTCTCAATTCCATAGAACCCCAGGGGGTAGCACGTAAGAATTCCTGTCTTTATAACGCGGGGCCGACGTGGACCGTCCGATTTTATACCGACGGCTGAGATTATAAGATCGAACCGGTACGCGGGGTTTTAAAGTCTACCGTGCGATTTAAAATAAACGGCGCACAAGCGGCCACGTCGCTCTGATCGAACGCGGGCGGCGCTGCCGGCGGCGCACGGCGGCGGGGAGCGGCGATCTCGCCGGAAACTTTCGGATCCTCGAGAATTCTGCCTAGAACTGTGATCTTATGGCCTAGATCGGTAGAGGGGAGGTCAGGGATCTCACCTCGGGGGTTTTCTCGAGCTCGGGGGTCCTGGAAAGTGATCGGCGGCGAGGTCCGAGGCAAAACCACGGCGAAGCTCGTCAGCGCTGCGTTTACACCGTAACTCTCCGAGTTTTCTGCACCTGCAAAGTTCCCCGGAGGCGGTGGATCAAAACCAGCGAGTTAGATCAGAGTTTCCGAGCTTAGATCGGCCAGAATTCACCGGCGAAGTCTCGGTGCTCACCGGAGTGAAAATCGGCGATCGCGTGAGGAAAACTGATCGGATCGGGGGTTTTTATAGCCGGGGGAGGGCGGTGGGTCTTTTGTGATCGAGTTGGAGTCCTCTAGGACCAGAATTCGGCTGCGGGACGGGCTTTTCCCGGTCGGTTGCGATTTCGCGCGCTCGGGAGAAAAGTCCGGGGTCGCGGGGCTCGGGCTTAGGGATGACAGGTGGGTCCCACCCGTCGGTGAGAGGCAGCGCGGCGCGCGCGGGGGCGGGCTGGCGCGGGGGAAGCTGGGCCGGCTGGCGGTTTCGGCCCACTGGCCAGTTTTTTCCCGTTTTCCTTTTTCTTTTTTCCATTTCTTTTCTGTTTTGAGTATAATTTGAATTCCAGTTTGAATTTGAATTTTTGCAAAACATGCAACACGTCCAAAATTTTTTAAATTCCCCTCTGAACATGGTTTTGGGTTTTGAATCAAAATTTGGGGTGTTACAGCTCTACCCCCCTTAAAAGAAATCTCGTCCTCGAGATTGTTGTTTCTAAGAAAACAATTCCGGAAATTGTGCCTTGAGCTCATCTTCCCGTTCCCAGGTGGCTTCCTCTTCTGAGTGATGCTTCCACTGCACCTTGCACATCCGGATTCTCTTGTTTCTGGTGAGGCGTTCCATCGTCTCCAAAATTTTGTATGGTTGCTCGGCATAAGACAAATCTTCAGCTACATCCACTTCATTCATGGGTAACACCTCCTCATGCGTCCTCAGACATTTCTTGAGTTGTGACACATGGAATACATCGTGCACATCCGATAGATGAACCGGTAACTCTAGTTGGTACGCCACTTCGCCTTTTCTTTCCAAAACTTGAAAGGGTCCGATGTATCGAGGTGACAACTTCCCTTTCACCTTGAACCGACGAAGTCCTCTGATAGGGGACACCTTGAGATAAACATAGTCTCCCACGTTGAAAACGAGTTCTCTTCTTCGTACATCAGCATAACTCTTCTAGCGTGTTTGTGCTATCCTCAAGTTGTTGCGAATCTCCCTCACCTTCGCCTCAGCTTCTTGTAGCACTTCTGGACCAAACACTTTACTTTCTCCTGTTTGGTTCCAAAATAGGGGAGTTCTGCACTTCCTTCCATACAAAGCTTCAAACGGTGACATCTTCATACTAGCTTGATAGCTGTTGTTATAGGAAAACTCCGCATACGGTAAGTTCTTGTCCCAACTCCTATTGTTTTTGAGTGCACATGCTCTTAACATATCTTCAAGGATCTGATTGGTTCTTTCCGTCTGCCCGTCAGTTTGGGGATGATAGGCAGAGCTGAAGTTCAGATGGGTTCCCATGGTTTCATGCAACTTTTGCCAAAACCATCTAAAACATAAAGCATTTAAAATCAAGTTAGATAAGAAAAAATAAAATTTGTATTTTGAATAAGAGTTGGGGCAAGATGAACAAATAAAATTACCCCATTAAATAACACTTTCACCCCACACCTTTTGTAAAATAGTTTTTAAGAAAATAGGGTCATCAAATACGTCCATTTCTACCTAGGTCCGCGTTCCTACGGGCAACCTTGGCTCTGATACCACTTCTGTCACACCCGGTTTCTCCGAAGAGCAACCAAGTGAATATCACATGTATGCCAGGATCATTCTCTCAGACATGTGATGACAAATAGTGAAGCATCATTATATTAGAAGTCAAGTGTTCGGATATCAATAAGTCTTACATAGCATAATGTCTCGATAGACGATAATATGTTCATAACATGTAAATAAAACAGCAGCGGAATATAAATCTTGTGGGCTCCGTGACAGGTGTTGCCCGGGGGACTCCGTGAACCTAGAATCCTTTTTCGTGTCCAAAGTCTTGGTCATTGAACACCACGTCAACCCCTTGACCCGAGCAGCAATTTAAACCAACAGAAAAGCAAGCTTGAGTACCGTTGGTACTCAGCAAGTGTGGGAAAATTATGTCATGCATGGCTAGAGCAAGGAGAGGTTGAACTCATGGTTAAAGCACTACGCAATTAATACCTATAACATTAGCTTATTAAGCACCTACATTATTACACAGGTGAAATGGTCCCAATCCCTCAACCCATCATCAATATCAAGTAACCATAATCTCATCTCCAATGTTAGGCTTCCTTCTTAACATCCTCAACTTCCCAATTCATCATCCTCTAATCATGAATAAGTCCAATCCGCTCTTGACCGTGAGCACGGCTGTCATGACAGTTTTAACTCTGCAGAGTTTGCACCACTGTACCCGCATGTAGTGATTTCATCCCACGTTGCCGGGTGGACTAAAAGAACCTCCATTATGCCACTGGCCACAAACCACGTTCACACTTCCGAGGTGTGTAGCAAGGAGATCACTACGAGGCCTTTACAAAGGCATTCCCGACGAGCATGGGCCCACTGAGGTTTCACCTCTAACAGCATACAAGAGGCTCCAACCCCGCTGCAGTGGCCCCCTCTTGAGCCTTGCGGTTCATATGGTAGTCCAGCTGACACCTATTCCCCGCACCATCCAAACACCCATACTACGACGGAGATACACCTAATTAATTGGCCAAGCTGCCCCATCTCAGCATGTGGTTGGCACGGTAAAGCCAGGTTACATGCTCCATGAACCGGTCCTTAGGATCCAGGCAAGCACTAAACACAAACCCGAGTCTCGTGCACACAGCACCAACCAAATCATCCAACTTGCCTCAATCCCTACCTCTACATAACTCTTAATATCTCATTCAAGAGTAAGGTAAACAAGTTGATGATCTCATATCCCACTTATCCCATTTTAAGCATGGCTAAGCATAAGTAATATGAATGAATGACATAATAAAATAAATCCCAACCCAGGATACAAGGAAGTAAGATAATGAAAATCTGGGGAAACTTCCTAGCTTGGGCACCATATTCTTAATTGACAATGCAATTAATTAAATTCTAACTACACATCCTAGTATAGGATCAAAGTGGTCAAGGACACTTGCCTTCTTCCTGCTGCTCTGGGAATGGAAAGTCTTGATCTTGAAAGGTGAGAACCTGCTCTGGGGCTGGTTCTACTCATGACAATACACATAGCAAAAGAAAACAACATTCCATAAGCCATAGTCTACATTTCCACTCATACAAACCACACATGCATACACATGAAAGTCATACACCTATTTAAGTGTTGTGTTTACCCTAGATATGTTGATTCTAAGAATACATGCACTTTTAAACATATATTTTATTTCTAGCTTTAATATTCAGATTTCTAAGTGCACACTATATTTGAATTCCCAATTTGAACAAATTTTCTATATGGGATAATACACTTCTTAGACAAAAAATTTGTATAAGAGATAACTTCCTACTCCAAGTAGGTTTTCAGATCTTCTACTAAACCTTAATTTGAAGTTTTGGATTTGGAGACCTCATTTAGCATTTTCTAATTATGCCAGCCTATTTTCCTATATTTTCAGATTTATTTTCTATGCCTAAAAGTGGACTTTAATATTAAAATAGCAAGACATATCACCTAAACAGAATATGTTCTGATCTAAAATGTTCAATAAAATATCTTTGGACTTCCTCTCTGATGGGGATCAAATTAAATTTATTTAACCCATTTTCAGAATTATTTTCTAGTCTAAAAATGAATTTCCAGCAATAGTAAAAATAAACAGCACTTAGTCAGATTTCATTTCAGCCTAAAATCAGTTCTCAACTCATTCTAAATGTTTCCAAGTGCTAGGAAAGTTTAAATTTGTATTTGCACATGTGTTTGCATCACCATTTGAATTTAAATTCTACTCATATATTCAAATTTCTGAATTTAATATCCTATAGGGTCTGAAGTGCAAATCCACCCTACTGCAGGGTCTAATTTACTATTTCCTAAATTTTCAGGGGCCTAATTACACAAAACAGAGAGGTTTTCCTAATTTTTATTAAGTCCAGGGGCTAAAACTGATGTTTAAACGGGTTTGCATAAATTCCCGAGGGTACAGGGGCTAGATCAGAAGTTTTCCGGGGCTAGATCCGATTTCCTCAGAACCCCAGGGGGTAGCGCGTAAGTTTACCAGGGTTTAATATGCAGGGCTGATGTGTGCCGTCGGATTTAAAACGGACGGCTGAGATTATAACGTGAAGGGGTACGCGGGGGTTCTGTTTTCATCCGCCCGATTTAAAATGGACGGGCCACAGAGGGCCACGTCGCCCTGGCCGTGTGTGGGCGGCGCTGCACGGCGGCGCGCGGCGGCGGGAGGCGGCGATCTCGCCGGAATTTCTCGAAATCTCATCTACTGACCCTAGACTACCGTTTTCTCTGCACAATTTGGAGGAGGGGGAGTAGGGGATCTCACCTCGGGGGTTTTCTTGAGCTCGGAGGCCCTGGAAGGCGGTCGGCGACGAGGTCCAAGGGGTAAGCTCGGCGGTGATCACCTGAGCTGTGTCCAGAGCGCAAAACACAGGGTCTCCTTCACCTGCAAGACTCCCCGGCGGCGGCAGGACGCACTACACGCGTTAGATCGGAGAGAATGAACGAAGATCGAAAGAAAACAGCGACAGGAGCTTCGGTTCTCACCGGAAACTGAGGCGAGTCGATCAGGGAGAGAAAGGGGCGGACCTCGGTGTTTATATGGGCGAGGGGGCGGCGGGGGCGTGTGGGGTTCGTGTCGCACCGATATCGGGCGCAGATCGTGGGCGCAGGCGGCGAATCATCATGGTGGCGCGCGCGGCGGTTGCTCGGAGCGGGAAAAGACCAGGTGGCGGTTGGAGAAGAAAGTGCCGACAGATGGGTCCCTCACGGAAGAGAGAGGGGGGGGGATGCAGCCGCGGGCTGTTGGCCCGGCTGTGTCAGGTTTCGGCATACTGGCCGTTTTTCTTTTTCTTTTTCCTTTTTCTTTTCTGTTTTGATTCAAATTTGAATTCCAGTTTGAGTTTGAATTGTTTCACCACATGCATTACATCCAAAATTTTTAAATTCCCATCTTTAACAGGTTTTGGGGTGTTACATCCTGCCATGTGTATCATGTGCTACCTCTACCCGAGTCGAGTGCCTCTAGCCTATCTTAGCATTGCAGTAGCTAACGGGGTTTTCAATCCTAATCCCAACTCATGGTTTTCTTGGCTATGCATTTGGGTTTTCAAACAAGACTCTAATGCAACAATTATTGATACTCAAAGTAAGTTCTCAAATCAATAAAAGTTTGTAAAGAGATTAATGCAAACCGGAGCTTGCCTTGCTGCTCTTGGTCGTAGGCTAGCTGCTCTTCCGGAGTAACGAAGTCTGAGACTTCGGGTTCCTCCTCGACCTTAGCGACTACATGAGATAACAAGTGCATGTATTAATTTAAATGCATTTGAATTGAATTTAAACTTGTGAAGGCTATAAGTCTCACTAGACAGACCCAATGACTCTGAAATTTTTATTGTGGTTTGGTTACAACCTAAACAGAGACTTAGCCAAGTTTTAGTTGCAGCAAATCTCATTTGAGCTCTCCACAAATAATTATGTACTTGACCTTAATTGGAGCTCTTATGGTGTTCTAGGGATTTTCATGGAGCAAGCCATGACTTTCTGAAAACTAGATTTTCAGAGGGTCCTTATGGAGTTGGTCTCACTTAATTTGAAGGTTCCTAGCTAGAGATATGAGCTAAAAATTTTCATAGAAATTCTGAAAATGTTTCTGAGCATTTTCCATTTTCTCTGGAACAGTTTTATTAATCACACCATTTGGTGTATCAAATGCACTCAAATGGATCTTAAATTCTTATGGTAGCTCAGGGATATTTTGGTGAACAACCCAGCAAAATTTCAGAATATTCCTCCAAAGGATTCTCCAGTTAAAATTCTAAACATTTTAAAAATTGAAGAATTAATTCTGGAGAAATAAGGATTTTCATGAAGTGAAACTTGATTTGTTGGAAAGTACTCAGAGAGCTGAATCCAACAAAATTTTGTTCACTCGATTTGGATGTTCCTAGCCAATGTTATGAGGATTTGAAGTTTTAATGAATTCTGAAAATCGGGAAAAGTTTAAATCTGCCGGTGGGACCACGGTTACACGTGTTGGGCGCTGAAGCGATGGCACACCGGGGTTCACGGGATTTTTGCGCGCCAGCACACCAGATCCAAGCCGCAGACTGATCCCAGAATTAAAATCCGAGCCGCTGACACGTGGGCCACTCGGCTTCTTCTACCTCCCGACGCTCCCTCGCACGCGCGCCGCCTCCCCTCGCCGGAGCAGAACCGCAGCTCGCCGGATTGCCGCTTCCGGCCACCGCACGGTCCGAAACTCGCCGCCAGGGGGTTATCGACGTCGAGGAACACGTCTGTGAGGTCAGTTCGAGCTGGCGGTGACCGGAAAAACCCTGGTGACATGCGGCGGCCTCGGTTGAGGTTCGGCGCCGTGGGACGTGGGTTCTAACCCGCCAAGACCTCGAACAAACGGCTCTACAGCATCAGTACACCTCTGGGAAGCTCGACAAGGCCTCAAAGGTGTTCAAAAATGGCGGTAAGTTGGTCGGCACTGTGCGACCGATCGTGCCCGCCATGGACGCCTTTGATCGAGCTCAAAATCCATCACTCCTAGCCGGTTTCATGCAACGGATGCTAAAAGGAAAATAATTGCCGGCTAGTCCAGCATCTATGTGCAAGATTTGATAACCTAAGAAGGATCAGAGGGCGGTAATTCGAAGAAACGGTACTGGAAGCTCGGGTTGAGGGCGCCGGAGCAAAATCTGGAAATTCGCGGTGGATGCTTCACGGTTTGCTTCAAGAATTGGAGGAGAGCAGCACAGTGGCCGCGCGCTTCCGTTGCCACTCTTGCTGGCCCGTGAAAGCCCCTGTGGAACGCTGTCCACGAGTGCCCGACCTTCGGCTGAGGTTAGGTCGCCGCTGTGGCGATAGTTCTTGGGCAAGGGAGGCCGGAGCTCGGGGTTTTTGGTGTCGGGGAAGTGGAGGTTGACCTCATGGTGCTTCCTAGCCGCTCGGGGGAGGAGAGGGCGTGATGTTTTCGTGGTTTCTCGATCGAACAGAGAGGCGAAGGCAGAGGAGCTCGGTGTTTGCATGGGAGAAGAACACGAGCGATGGTCGCTTCGGTGGAGCGCGTGGAGAGCCTTAAGAAGACCCTGGAACCGACCCTGGGCTCGCGCGTTGAGGCGTGAAGCAGCTGGTGGCGCCGGCTCCCCTCGGTGGCGCACGAGCAGCCTTCGGTGGCGTTGAACAGACAGAGGCAAAGTCCACTGCTTCGGGTGCAAGTTTTGAGCAGTCACTCTATGACAGGTGGGTCCCACCTCCATTTTAACCTCTGAGATTAACTCCATCTTACTGTTGTAAACAGTAATCCCCACAATACACATGGTGATTTGAATTAACTACCCCTGAGCCATTTGAGTGGGGTAGAATTCAAATTGGTTTGGGTTTGACTAAATTTCAGCACACATGTAGTTTGAAATTCAAATAAGGTTTGAATTTGCTACACTTAGCTCATGTAAAGCTCAACTCCAAATGGAGTGAAAATTGGTGTGTGAGCTCACAAAAATGTGCTGAGTAAGAATATGACTCCCACTTTTGAATTCATAGGGTTAAAACAGTTTGAATTTGAATTTGAGTTCAAACCACCCTCTTTCTAGCTATACCCAAAAGGACTTCAACAAGGTTTTGAATTTGGGTGAAACTTGGCATGGACATTCCTAGCAAGGTGTAGGAGTTTTCATATGCCCAGCCCCTAGATGATGCACGTCGGAAATGCCACTTTTGCATTGTGTGAGTTTGTTCTCTAATGATCATGTTGATGATGGTTACTTACTCTTCAAATGTGTTCATCAACTTTCTTCAAATGAGCTGTGTGTGTGGTGATGAACACTTTGATTATGTGTCAAAAACTGAGGCCCTTACATTCCTCCCCCTTAAAAGAATCTCGTCCCGAGATTATAAGGTGGAAATGAGAGAGAGGACGGTGGAAAAATTACCGTATATGCGACAGGAAAAAGTCGGGGTAGTTAGCACGAAGAAATCCTTCGCTCTCCCATGTTGCTTCGTCCACGGAGTGATTCCTCCATAGGACTTTGTAGAACCACAACATACGGTTGCGTGTGGTTCGGGCCTTTTCATCAATAAACTGAACCGGTTCCTCCCGATACGTGAGATCCGGTCTCAGTTCCTCAATGTCCTCCAGTTGAACGGTAGTTGATAGCTTAAGACACTTCCTCAGCTGGGAGATGTGAAAGAAGTCGTGCACACCGGAAAGTGCTTCTGGTAAATTCAGCCGGTATGCTACTGACCAACATCTTTTGGTAATCTGAAATGGACCGATGAATCGGGGTGCCAATTTTCCTCTCACCCCGAATCTGTTCACGCCCTTCATTGGTGACACACGTAGGTATACGTGATCCCTGACTTCGAATTGTAGTGGGCGCCTTCTCCGGTCCGCATATTGTTTCTGTCGGGATTGGGTGGCTTTTAGGCTCACTTGGATCAGCCAAACCTTTTCCTCCACGTTGTTGACAAGATCAACCCCGAAGGTAACCCTTTCGCCAGACACACCAATTCAATGGGTGTGGCATTTCCTCCCGTATAGCGCCTCATAAGGCGCCATCTTGATGCTGGCTTGGTACCCATTGTTGTACAAGAACTCGGCTAACGGCAAGTGATCATCCCAATTCTTGCCGTGGTTGATAGCGCAAGCTCGTAGCATATCTTCTAGAATCTGATTTACCCGCTCGGTTTGCCCATCCGTCTGTGGGTGGTACGCTGAACTACGGATTAGCTTCGTCCCCAACGCAGCGTGTAGCTGCTCCCAGAAACGGGACACAAATAAAGTGCCCCGATCCGATATGATGGTACGGGGTACACCGTACAGGCATAGGATCCGTGGGATGTACAGTTCAACATACTTCTTGGTGTTGTAGTTGGTGTTGACCGGGATGAAATGGGCCACTTTGGTGAGTCGGTCGACGATCACACACATAGAATCATGTTTCTGAAAAGTAGTGGGTAAACTGAGATGAAGTCCATGCTCACATCTTCCCATTTCCAGGCAGGAACGCTAAGTGGTTGTAGCAGTCCTGGTTTCCGCATATGATCTGCCTTCACCCTTCGACATGTATCACATTCGGACAAGTATTTTGCGATCTCCCGCTTCATCTGATTCCACCAAAACTTGCTTCTGAGTTCTTGATTTTTGTTGCTGCCGGGGTGAATAGAAAACTTTGACAAGTGAGCCTCATCAAATATTTTCTTCGGTAACTCCGGGTTATGGTGTACGACGATCCGGTCCTTGAACCATAGGACGCCGTCTCCGTCCTTCCGGAAACATTTCAGCTCCCCACTATCTATACGTCTCCACAAATGCGACATGCCCTTGTCATGTTTCTGAGCAGCTGCTATCTCTTCACGGATGGTGGGGATCAAAGCTAATTTGTAGAGAGCTCCGTGTGGAATCACATGCACTGGTGGTTCACTCTCTTCCAACGGTGTGACGGTCAGATTGTTGACGTGTGACTTGCGGCTCAGCGCATCTGCCACTATGTTTTCCTTGCCGGGGTGATAATGGATCTCTATTTCGTAATCCTTTATCAACTCTAACCATCTTCGTTGCCTCATGTCCAGCTCCTTCTGAGTAAATATGTACTTGAGGCTTTTGTGGTCGTTATATAAATGTACGAGGTTACCGAGTAGGTAGTGCCTCCACATTTTAAGTGCAAGTACCACGGCAGCGAGCTCCAAGTCCTGAGTTGGATAATTCTGGTCATGATTTCTGAGCTGCCGTGACCCCCACGTGATCACCCTTCGGTCTTGCATCAGCACACATCCGAGCCCAATGGCGGATGCATCGCAGTACACATCGAGCGGTTTTGTTGTGTCTGGCTGCACCAAAACCGGTGCTGATGTTAGGTGCTTCACTAATGCCTTGAATGCTGCTTCATATGCTGGACTCCAAACATATTTGGTAGCCTTCTTCAGCAGCTCTGTCATAGGGTTGGCAATCTTTGAGAAGTTCGGAATGAACCTCCGATAATATCCCGTGAGTCCGAGGAAACTCTGTACCTCATGAACAGTTCTCAGGGATTTCCAATTCAGCACTTGTGTGATCTTACTCGGATCTACAGAGATACCCTCCGCTGAGATGATATGCCCGAGAAAAGGCACTTGCGATATCCAGAATTCGCACTTGCTGAATTTCGCGTATAGCTTGTGATCCCGCAGCCGTTGCAAGACTATACGCAGATGCTTCTTGTGATCTTCGTCCGACTTGGAATATACCAGTATGTCGTCGATGAAGACCACAACAAACTTGTCCAGCTCCGACATGAATACCGAGTTCATCAAATACATGAAGTGAGCTGGAGCATTGGTGAGGCCAAAGGACATGACCAGGTACTCATAAAGTCTGTACCTCGTCAAGAAAGTCGTCTTCAGAATATCCTCAGCCCGTATTTTAGTCTGATGGTACCCGGATCTTAAATCCATCTTGGAGAAGATCTTTGCTTTGACCAACTGATCAAACAACATGTCGATCTGTGGCAATGGATACTTGTTCTTGATGGTTACGGCATTTAATGGACGATAGTCCATGCAAAGCCGCAACGTCTCGTCTTTCTTCTTCACGAATAATGCCGAACAGCCCCATGGCGACGAGCTCGGCCTAATAAAACCCTTCTCCAGCAGATCCGTTAGCTGGGTCTTCAGTTGAGCCAACTCCTTGGGCGCCATCTTGTACGGCCTTCGGGATATTGGCATGGTTCCCGGTGCAAGTTCAATCTTGAACTCGACCTCTCTGTCGGGTGGCATCCCTAGTAAATCATCCGGGAACATGTCAGGGAACTCTCGGACCACTGGAATGTCATCCAATCTGATGGTTGTGGATTGATAGATACTTGGAAGTTTTATTTCTGGACTGTCCAGAAATAAGGAACGAGGTTCGTGCACGTTTGAATTCAAGTG
Source organism: Neostapfia colusana (assembly GCA_030760725.1). NCBI lineage: Eukaryota > Viridiplantae > Streptophyta > Magnoliopsida > Poales > Poaceae > Neostapfia > Neostapfia colusana. Next base: position 68,210,802 of record JASWHV010000013.1, on the reverse strand, counting down.
CACAATTCAGAGGACGGTGTCTAAAACAGCGCCGTGGCGGGTAAACCATGACATCCTTAAGATGACATCGACCTTTTGTCCCTCTAAAATTATGAGAGACGTAGGGTATACTCTACCCTCTAAGCATAATGGCGCTTTTGGGACCATCATTCTTGCTGAAATCTTCCCACCCGGTGAACAAATCAAATATGGACTATCGGTGGGTAGTATTGGCAAGCTGTATTTAGCAATGAAAGCCTGGCTAATAAAGCTATGCGTGGCGCCTGAATCAAATAATGCTATGGCGGGATGCTGGTGGAGTTGGAACATACCCGCATGGATTGGCTCTCCCTCTGGCACGTCCTCTATGGCAAGTTGGTGGACGGTGCCAGGCCTAGGGTTTGCCCGCCACGCATTAGTAGGGTTCCGGGGCTGATTCCTCCCCGGAAGTTCTGGTGCAACTCCGCCTCCTTGCCTCTCAGGGCAACTGCAGGCGAAGTGTCCTGGACGACCACATTTGTAGCATGTGGCCGCTTCTTGTCCGGTGCTTGGGGAATGAAAGCCCGGCATGCGCTGCTGAGGTGCATACGCACGCGGCATCGCCCGCTGCTGCTGTTGTCATTGCGGAGGTGGTGCGGGCAGTGCCGGCCTGAATGCCGGTGAAGAATATGGCCGACTGCGGAACGGCATCGGCCTTTGTGGTGGCTGCCAGCGTGGACCTGATGGTGGGTGATTCACCATCCGATATTTCTGAGAAGGACCACTTCCTTCTCCGCTGCTTTGCGGCACGCTTCGCTTCCTTTCCGCCGCCGCTAACTCCTTGCCGGAGTCCTCCTGAACAATCGCAGCATCAATTATATTGTTGAGGCTGCCGCGATTGAACATCGCCAACTTGTCTTTTAGGAGCGGGTTAAGCCCCTGGTAGAAGTGATCCCGCCGCTTCTCGTCAGTATCGGCGTAATACGACGCGTAGAGCGCGAGATCGTTGAACGCCCTGTAGTATTCCAGCGCGTTCCTGCTCCCTTGTTGCAGGCGTAAGAACTCCTGCGTCTTCCTCTTCATGGGACCCGGCGATATGTGATAGGCCCTGAAGGCCGTCCGGAACTCCGTCCAGGTCATAACTCGGTCGGTGGGCTGTGAAGCACAGTAGTTTGCCCACCACGCGCTCGCGGATCCTTGGAGCTTTTGGACCGTGAATTGAGTCTTGCGCTGCTCACTTACTTGGAGCAGCCCAAACTTCATCTCCATAGTGAGGAGCTAGTTGTCCGCATCAAGGGGTTCATCCGCCCTTGAGAATACCGGGGGATGAGTTGCTAGAAAGTTGGAGTAGGAGCTCTGTTGGCGCTCCTTACGATCTTGACGCCTCTCTGGTCGAGACGTATTCACAATAAGCGTTTGCAGCAACTCCGTGTGCTGCTGATGACAACCCGCCATTGCCGCAACGATTTCGGCCAATGTAACCGTTGGCGGTGGTGGTGGCGGTGTTTGTTGTTGCTGTTGCTGCTGTTGCTGTTGCTGTCCCGAGGAGTACTCGGGAGGCTGTTGGGAGGTTTCTCCCCCTTGACTAGAACCCCCAACATCTGGGTTGGCACAAGTACGAGTCATTCTGAAATTCAAAACAGCAGCGATCAGCACATGTCATACTTAAAAATTCCATATGAAACAGTAGGTATTGAAGTGATGCATGAATAATTTGCACAACATTCACATATATTGATAAAGCATAAACTTTATACAAGATACATTATTCTCGGGTCTCCAAGAAGTCGTGCTCATGTCGTCACTACCTATGCATACGCTACTGCCTACACGACATGTCACTGGTTACAAAAGTATGGGTTAATCCACTCTGGTTGCCCTACATAGCAACGGTAACCCCCAACTCCGAGTAGAACTCGACCTCCTGCAGGTCGTCCTCCTCCAGTACCTCTGCTGGTGGCTCTGGATCTACAACCTCCTCTCCCATCTCAAGTTCTCCCATTGCCGGAAGACCCAGGACCACCGGTATGCCCAATACCGGAGGTACGAGGTCCTGCAACGCGTGTACCTCGTCCATGGACTGATTGTAGTCTTCTTCCCAGCCTTGCGCTTCCTCAATAGCGTCGTCCCGCTCTTGAGTAAGGATCTCGTTCTTCTGGGTCAGAGCCTGCACTTGTTCTTGCAAAGCCGTGATACTGACGCGGCTTTTCTTCTTCGCCTTCTTCAGACGATGCAACTGATTATGCTATTCGTTCAGTCGCTTGATCGTCGGATGGAGCACATTGCAGAGTGCGCTGTGAGAACTCTCGAAATGGTCTCCACGGATTGTGCTCTCTTTGAGCCTTGTGGCGAGACACTCCGTATGAGCAGCTTGGCTGCCCATTATGGCCTTTCCCGCCCTCATCTGGAGGCTGAGGTTCGCCTCCGCGGGGTTGTACCTTGGGCAACCCGGATCTGTTGCCTCCATGTACCTTTGCCCCCACACATGATCAGCCCGTCCCTCTACCGGAACGAGCGTGTATGGAGTGCCCTCCATAGCTCTCACGTGTAGCTGGCAGAAACGCGACATGGTGTCGAGGGCTGCCACTTGCCACATTCCCTCTGGCTGTCTCCCTCTCGCCGTAACGGTGAATGGCACCCAACCGGGTTGCGTAGGCCCTGCAGGAAGTTCGACATGGATCATCCATGTCTTGTTCCCCTCCTTGCCTTCTTCTTTGGCGACGTACTGCGGCATCTTATCATACCCGAAATATTGAAGCATTTGCCTCAACGTTTCCGGATAGCCGCTGCGGTGAGAACAGTGGGACACCACCCACCCGTCCTCCATCTGTTTATCCGCTGTCATCTGTAAAAACATATTTGAGAAATTTAAAATATTTATTTGAACAGTAAACCATTGAGTTATAACATAAAACATGTCATTGAACTCATAAGACTTGGAATCATAGTTCAAATTTAAACAAATTTGACTGCTGATCTGCTGTCCAACATGACAGCCCTGACCATTTTCCATTTCAACTTGATTTAGGCCATGCTAAAGGCAAAAACAATTCTGGAGCTCAACATCAAAGTTACAGCTAACTTCAATAGCTTTCCAGAAAGTATTTTCTTGGCCTAAGATATGTCCTGGTTCAAAAGTTATGATATGTCGAAGTTGATAGAATTTCTGGAGAAAATTGGACAGCACCTCCCTGCTTGAGGTACTGATTTGATCCAAGAATTCCAGTTAATTCTGCTCCCAATCTGACAAAACTTTTTATTAAAAAGTTGTAACCCATCTCATGAAATTTTCAGAACAACCTCATTTTCTATTTTTGGATTTTTATGCAGGAAATTATGCTCAATTTACAGAGAGTTACAGAGAGTATTTGTTCTGCCCTGTTTTCTGGACAGTTTCAACTCTACTGCATTTTTCGATTGGTTAAGTGATGAAACACCTCTGAACCTCAACCGAAAAGTTGTAAAGCTCTCCCAAAGATTTCCAGAAATGTATCATATGACCCCAACCTCGAAAGAACTCAACCTCTAACCTCTGATTAACTTCAGCCTTCTATCAGCTGAAAACAGGGGACTCTGTCCTTAATAGCCTATAAGTTGAAAACTTGTTAACTTTGAATATCCTGATTAAGGGAAGGAGTTACATCAAGTTTTAGTACTCTGGATTAAAACTTTGAAGTTTTACAATGAAGTTGCTCATTTAGTGGGGTGTGACATTGATGCGTCACCAGATCATGTCAGTACTACGTCCTCACAAAGAAAAACCTATACCGGACTTAGCCGGCTTCGTTAGTTCAGTGGCACTAAGCGTCACTCGCACACAAATGCTACACGCCTACCGTTTCTTGGTTAGACTACCTGCAGATAACTTACACAATCGTCAGACTCGGCTGCACACCGAGCCAGGTATCCATACAGTTCGCACACCTGGCTGTCATCACTCGCCTGGATGTTCTCAAGCCAAACACGCCTTGAGTTACGTGTTCACGTTACTGACCATGTGACGGGGTCTCCCAAATTGCACCACGCATGCCAGGGACAGACGTTGCTCGAATACCCCAAACGTCATGAAGAGTCGTAGAGGATATTAAAGCGGGTCGGGTTACCTGCCACCCGTGGGGCTCCACCCTTCAGCTTGTGCGCACTGGTGGACAGTGCTTACATGCACCCCCAAGACATAAACGTCCCGAGATGCATGATTTTTCCGACATAATCAAATAGGTTAGTATGCCACTTTCTATACACTAATAACATCCTTATACGGGCTACTAACTCGTTCCTCACTGAATTTTTGAAAAAGATGACCTTTTCAGTGTGTTAAACCTCAAGCGAGCTCTGATACCAACGCTGACACGACCCCACGGTCTTGTCGAGCCAGAATCACGCTGAGGGGTGCTGCGTTGCACAGCACCGGATAACACACATCAAAGGTACAAAGCGGAAGCAAAGTTTTATTACATAAACCAGTTTATGAACATTTTTACAACAAAATAGTTCAGTTTACACTCACGGGCGTAGACTACGCATCAAGTTCACGTTCAGCCCATGAGCGTGTCCTTGCTAGCACGCACACACACTAACACGGCGGCGTGCACGATTCCCACTCGATGGGATTCCCCTCCTGAGGTTCCGTCTCCTCCTCGGAAGTCCCTTCCTCATAGAACCCTGCAAAAGCTTCAAACACAAGCAGAGAGCACGAAGGCTCAGCAAGTCTGACCCGTCTCTCCTAAACATGAAACTTATACATGAGGGATGATAGGTACATGAGGAAAAATAAGTTGCAAAGGACTCGCCTACTTAGTGGAACCTTACTTTCGAGTTTTAGCAGCAGGTTTTGAAGAACCTTACGCTAAGGCACATGAGAGAGCCGCAATCAAACAAGAAACGCATTTCTCTCATGTACTTTGCCCAAAGTTGAAAGAAACTTTAATTAGCTCTAAACTACAACAATTCATTAACAATCAAAGTCCATCATTCAATCAGCAACATTTTAACATGTAACTAGCATGTTCTTTCTACGTCACGGTATAGTAACTAGTGGTACTCACTGACCGTGAGGGACGGCGATTATAATCGCACCTGCAGGGCTACCCGAATAACCCGTCACGTACGCCTGTACTCGATATTGCCTACAACAACCATCACGGACGTCGTACGCAACTACCTTTCACCCGTCAGCAAATGTTGAACCGGTCCAATCGTCCCGAGCAAGAGGTCTCTGCACGCGCATCTCAGTGCCAACAGCCGGTTTACACCTCGAGCTCTCAACCTACCCTCTGAACGACCAGCTATGCCTCAACACCCAGCTACCCGAGTTACATCGGTTTCCCGGTACCCATATAGCCGGTAGGTCTTCGGTACTGTTCTAGCTTGTTCAACAGGCCCACACACGGCTCGGTCCTCAATCGACACAAGCGGAGCTATAGCACACAGGCCCCAAAGTCCTGCTGCCCTTACTCTCCGCTCGGTCTCATTTTTCTTGCCATGTGTATCATGTGCTACCTCTACCCGAGTCGAGTGCCTCTAGCCTATCCTCGCGAGTAGTTCCAACTACTCGACTTGTACCGAATCCTACACTATCTTAGCATTGTAGTAGCTAACAGGGTTTTCAATCCTAATCCCAACCCATGGTTTTCTTGGCTATGCATTTGGGTTTTCAAACAAGACTCTAATGCAAGAATTAATGGTACTCAAAGTAAGTTCTCAAAACAATAAAAGTTTGTAAAGAGATTAATGCAAACCGGAGCTTGCTTGCTGTTCTTGATTGTAGGCTAGCTGCTCTTCTGGATTAACGAAGTCTAAGACTTCGGGTTCCTCCTCGACCTTAGCGACTACATGAGATAACAAGTGCATGTATTAATTTAAATGCATTTGAATTGAATTTAAACTTGTGAAGGCTATAAGTCTCACTAGAGAGACCCAATGACTCTGAAATTTTTATTGTGGTTTGGTTACAACCTAAACAGAGACTTGGCCAAGTTTTAGTTGCCGCAAAGCTCATTTGAGCTCTCCACAAATAATTATGTATTGACCTTATTTGGAGCTCTTATGGTGTTCTAGGGATTTTCTTGGAGCAAGCCATGACTTTCTGAACACTAGATTTTCAGAGGGTTCTTATGGAGTTGGTCTCACTTAATTTGAAGGTTCCTAGCTAGAGATATGAGCTAAAAAATTTCAGAGAAATTCTGAAAATGTTTCTGAGCATTTTCCATTTTCTCTGGAACAGTTTTATTAATCACACCATTTGGTGGATAAAATGCACCCAAATGGATCTTAAATTCTTATGGTAGCTTGGGGATATTTTGGTGAACAACCCAGCAAAATTTCAGAATATTCCTCCAAAGGATTCTCCATTTAAAATTCTAAACAGTTTAAAAATTGAAGAATTAGTTCTGGAGAAATAAGGATTTCAGGAAGTGAAACTTGATTTGTTGGAAAGTACTCAGAGAGATGAATCCAACAAAATTTGGTTCACTCGATTTGGATGTTCCCAGCCAAAGTTATGAGGATTTGAAGTTTGAATGAATTCTGAAAATCGGGAAAAGTTTAAATCTGCCAGTGGGACCACGGTTACACGTGTTGGGCGCTGAAGCGATGGCACACCGGGGTTCATGGGATTTTTGCGCGCCAGCACACCGGATCCAAGCCGCAGAATGATCCCAGAATTAAAATCCGAGCCGCTGACACGTGGGCCACCCGGCTTCTTCTACCTCCCAGCGCTCCCTCGCGCGCGCGCCGCCTCCCCTCGCCGGAGCAGAACCGCAGCTCGCCGGATTGCCGCTTCTGGCCACCGCACGGTCCGAAACTCGCCGCCAGGGGTTATCGACGTCGAGGAACACGTCTGTGGGGTCAGTTCGAGCTGGCGGTGACCGGAAATACCCCGGCAACATGAGGCGGCCTCGGTTGAGGTTCGGCGCCGTCGGCCGTGGGTTCTAACCCGCCAAGACCTCGAACAAATGGCTCTACAGCATCAGTACACCTCTGGGAAGCTCGACAAGGCCTCAAAGGTGTTCAAAAATGGCGGTAAGTTGGTCGGTACCGTGCGACCGATCGTGCCCGCCATGGATGCCATTGATCGAGCTCAAAATCCATCACTCCTAGCCGGTTTCATGCAACGGATGCTAAAAGGAAAATGATCACCGGCTAGTCCAGCGTCTATGTGCAAGATTTGATAATCTAAGAAAGATCAGAGGGCAGTAATTCGAAGAAACCGTACCAGAAGCTCGGGTTGATGCCGCCGGAGCAAAATCTGGAAATTCGCGGTGGATGCTTCACGGTTTGCTTCAAGAATTGGAGGAGAGCAGCACGGTGGCCGTGCGCTTCTGTTACCGCTCTTGCTGGCCCGTGAAAGCCCCTGTGGAACGCTGTCCACGAGCGCCTGTGAGGGACCACAGGACCTCCTCGGGTGGTGCTGTGATATGCAGCACCCAACAGCACACGTGTTGCAGAAACACATCATATTACATAAATAGTTTGCGGAAGCGTACAAGAAAGTTTTACAAATACTTGTATCAGAGTAAGCTACAGCGGAAGACTATCACTCTCACGATTCATTCTAACTAGCAACAAAGAAACGGTCCAGCCCGCGGACGTTTCTTACTAGCAACACGAAGAACAATCTGCAGCGGCGAGGATGCTCTTTGAGTAAACACTCGGATGTTCCCGAGTGTCATCGGAATCCCTTCTCATAAGCATGAAGTCAATTACCTGCAAAACAACTCGGATAGCATCCGTGAGCATAACGCCCAGCAAGACTTAACCGTCACCCTAAACATGAAACTCTATGTGAGGTTATGAACCTAAAATAGGATGGCATAAGCATAATTAAACTCGCCTAAAAGTAAACCCTTACTTTCAGGTATTATTGGCAGCCTTTTAAGTAACCTTGGGCATGCCACATCGGGAGTCCACAATCAAACAAGAAACACGTTCCGCCAATGTAAAGTGCTCATGGCATAAAAGAATCGAGTTTGCACTAGCCTATTCATCAAGATCCAATACAAAGCTAGTATAATACTTCACAACAATATGATTAGTTCCTCTCTCATGCAAGTTCTTACTACGTCACGACTGTGAGAACAAGTATGCTCGGTCCATTCTGCGAGCGACGGTGATTCGAATCAATAACACCCGGACTACACGACACGTATGCCCGTACTCGACGTTGCCTACAACAACCATCACTGACGTCGTACGTGGCAGCCTTTCCCCTGTTTCACCCCCGCTGAATCGATCAAGTCACCCCGTACAGTAGCCACTCTCATGGTGCACTTGCCGACGTGAGATGTCATGAGGATGTTCCCCACATACTGCACACTGGCCGTCCGCCTGAGGCGACCCGAAAAGTCCCAACGACAGCTTCTCGAGGTACATCGGTTTACTGGGTCCCATATAGCCAGCATGAGTCCGGTACACAACTCGAACTTGTTCAACAGGGCCGCATACGGATCGGTCCTTGACCGACACGGACAGGTCTATAGCACCCAGGCCCCTATGTTCTGCTGCTCCTACAACCTTCCGGTCTCAACTTTAACTTGCTAATTCGTTTATGAACTAATCCCGTATGCCCCTGTTGTTCCTGAAACTGCGAGTAGCATCTCACCACTCGACTTCTACCAAACCGTACTTAAGCATGGCAGTTCTACACGGTGAAAGACACCTACCCAACACTCCATGAGTCATTTGGCTATGCAATAGGAGTATCAAACACTAGACCTAATGCACAGTTCAAATATTAACCAAAAGTGAATACAAAATAAAAACTTAATAGCTATTAGATGCAAACCGGAGCTTGCCTGTTTTGCAGGGTAGTCGTATATAATCAGTTAGTGTCCTTGCTGATCCATCCTTGATTCTCCGGAGCTTGATCCACTTCAATGGGTCACTCCTTTGAATCCCCTTCGTTGTGGTTCCTATTGAAATGCATATGCACATGTTTTATGGAATGTAATGGAAAGAAGTTATGAAATTAATTTATTAGAAACAGAGGTTGTGTGGAAAAGCCAAGAATGGCTTGGTTTGCCTCTGTTGTGCAAAGAAACAGACTTAAACTAAATTGACCTTAAGGCCTTAGCTATACATTAACCATTTTCCCTAATGAGCATAATAGATAAGCTGAAAAGATTTGAGTGCAACTGAAGAACAAGAACTCCAATGGCCTCAAAACTTTTACAGCAGGTTCTATACTACCTAAGGATTTAGATTGCGAAATTGCAGCTAATGTGGAGTTAAATTGTGTTCTTCATAATTCTCATAATGTCTCTTATGTATTTCCACATATACATAAGTATGGAAAATAAGAACAGGGTGTTCAAGGGCTTAACTTGGGCTGATAATTTACATGTGAGTTCCTGGCCACATGAAAGTAATCTGGCCCAAATTTCAGCCCTTTTTCTGGAGTAGTTCTTCCAGAACAATTCTTTAAGCATTTGTACTCAAAAGAATTAATCCTGAACTAATGTGCATTTTCATGCCCAATTAAGTGAACTACAATTCCAAGTATGTCTCAGACAGCTTTCCTAAATTTTCCTATGATTTTTGGAGCTATGGTTGTCCATAACAGATTTTTGAAGTGGGAAACATTTTCTGAAAATGTTTCTGGACTCTTATGAACACAGTAGTTTATATTTAGCAAATTCCTATTCAAATGGGCTTCAAATGATCTGAAATTTTGCTAGAAGGTCAATACTATGCTAAAGAATATTCTGGCAAAATTTGGGGATTTTTGGATAAACCAAACTCCCTCAATAATTCTTTTTCCGAATATCTTCAAAGAATTCTCCAGAATATACTATTGACTTTCATACAAATCTAAGTTCATATTTGGATAGATCTCAGAAAGATGAATCCAACCCAAGTGGAGTCACTCAAATTGGAGGTTTCTATCAGGAGCTATGAATTTCCAAAGTTTGAGCCAACTCTGGAATTGTTTTCCTACTGAGAATTCAGCTGGACCCACTGTTTTAAATCCCAGCCACTAGAATCGAAGCTACACCGGCGCCACGGGGTTTTGCGCGCCAGCACACGGGGTCCCGGCCACACCTGATCCCGGATTTGAATTCTGAGCTTCTGACAGCCGGGGCCCATGCCTCGTCTTCTTCCTCCGGCTCCTCTCTCGCGCCCGCGCGCTCCCCCTCGCCGGAGCAACCGGAAGCTCACCGGACCGGCGTTCCCGGCCACTATCCGAACCCGGACTCGCCGCCAGGGGGTTTAGGGCACCGAGGAACACGGTGGTGGGGTCTTCTTGGGCTGCCGGCAGCCGGAAAATGGCCGGCGACATGTAACAGCCTCTGTGGTGGTTCGGCATTGTCGCCCGAAGTCTTCAGCCCGCCAAAGCCTGTGCTGAGTAGCTCTACAGCACCAGCGCAGCTCGAGGAAGATCGGCATGACCTCAAAATGGCTTGGGAGTGGCTGCAAATAGGTTGTCGTCGTGCGACCAAATGGGTCCGCCATGAACACCTCTAGTCGAGCTCGAAATCCGTCGTGCTGAGGCGTTTTCATGCGCTGGATCCTACAGGAGAAATGACCGCCGGCTAATCCAGCGTCTATGTGACAAATTTGATGACTTAAGGAGGATCAGAGGGCAAGAATTTGAAGGAACCGTACCGGAAGCTCGGAATGAGGTCGCCGGAGCAAAACTTCGAAATTCGCCGGCAATAGCTCACGGCATAGCCTGAGCTTTGGGTGAGAGCAGCGCGGTGGCCGTGCGCTCCCGTTGCCGCCCTTGCTTGGCCGTGAAGACCGCTGTGGCGAGCTGTCCACGTGCACCCGATCACTTTCTTAAATTAGGTCGCCACGGTGGCGGTCGTTCTCGGGCACCGGAGGCCGAAGCTTGCTTGCTTTCGGGTCAAGGAGGTGGAGGCCGAGCTCGCGGCGATGTTTAGCAGCTCAGGGGAGGAAAGACACGATTTCTTTGCCGTTTCTTCGACCGGACCGAGCAGCGGAGGTGAGGAGCTCGGGTTGCTCGGCGTTCTCGTGAGAGAGGAAGGCAAATGAGCTTTGCTTCGGCCAGGGGGGTGATCAAGCCACTGAACCGCCTCTGGGCGCCGTGCGTGGGGGAAGGAAGCAGCTGGTGGCGCTGCCGAGCCTCCCAGTGGCTCCACGGTGGGACCTGCTCGTGGCTCACGCGAGCTGTTCGGTGGAATTGCCCACCGAGGCTTAGACTTACGGTGCAAGGCTCCCTCTTTAGCTCTATGACATGTGGGTCCCACTCCACATGTACCTCCCAAATATCTTCTCAAGATGATCCTCACAATTCCCAGAATGCTGAGTTTAAAATTGTGGCTAGAATTTGAATTCTTCAAATTCAGTTTGAATTTGCAAGACAAAATCTGAATTTGGTTAGAATTTGAAAATGCTCCTCTTTAACTCCTTTTTGAGCTCACCCTACAATTGAAAAGTTTGTGATAAAACTTTTTCCTATAAACCCAACTATAGGGCTGCATGTTTATTCAAAGTTTTTGGTCACTACATGTGTGAACTTTGAATTTCAATCTGATTTTTAAACTTACATGCAAAGAGATATTTAACTCCTTAGTGGTTCAACCCTTTCAAATAAAAATGTGAACCTCATTTTGGATGTTCATCCATGTATTACCTTGCATGAAGAAAAGTTTTAGCAAGTCCCATTTTTCATGTCGTTGCCACACATATGAACTCAAGCCTTAGTTTTTATTCATACACCTTTTTGGGACTTTTACAGCGCCCGACCTTCGGCTGAGGTTAGGTCGCCGCTGTGGCGATCGTTCTCGGGCAAGGGAGGCCGGAGCTCGGGGTTTTTGGCGTCAGGGAAGTGGAGGTTGACCTCAGGGTGCTGCCTAGCCGCTCAGGGGAGGAGAAGGCGCGATGTTTTCGCGGTTTCTCGATCGAACAGATAGGCGGAAGGCAGAGGAGCTCGGTGTCTGCATGGGAGAAGAACACGAGCGATGGTTGCTTCGGTGGAGCGCGTGGAGCGCCTTAAGAAGACCCCGGAACCGACCCTGGGCTCGCGCGTTGAGGCGTGAAGTAGCTTGTCGTGCTAGCTCCCCTCGGTGGCGCACGAGCAGCCTTCGGTGGCGTTGAACAGACAGAGGCAAAGTCCACTGCTTCGGGTGCAAGTTTTGAGCAGTCACTCTATGACAGGTGGGCCCCACCTCCATTTTAACCTCTGCGATTAACTCCATCTTACTGTTGTAAATAGTAATCCCCACAATACCAATGGCGATTCGAATTATCTACCCCTGAGCCATTTGAGTGGGGTAGAATTCAAATTGGTTTGGGTTTGACTAAATTTCAGCACACATGTAGTTTGAAATTCAAATAAGGTTTGAATTTGCTACACTTAGCTCATGTCAAGCTCAACTCCAAATGGAGTGAAAATTGGTGTGTGAGCTCACAAAAATGTGCTGAGTAAGAATATAACTCCTACTTTTGAATTCATGGGGTGAAAACAGTTTGAATTTTAATTTGAGTTCAAACCACCCACTTTCTAGCTATACCCAAAAGGACTTCAACAAGGTTTTGAATTTGGGTGAAACTTGGCATGGACATTCATAGCAAGGTGTAGGAGTTTTCATATGCCCAGCCCCTAGATAATGCATGTGAGAAATGCCACTTTTGCATTGTGAGAGTTTGTTCCCTAATGATCATGTTGATGATGGTTACTTACTCTTCAAATGTGTTCATCAACTTTCTTCGAATGAGGTGTGTGTGTGGTGATGAACACTTTGATTATGTGTCAAAAACTGAGGCCCTTACATCTGCCCTGTTTCTGGACAGTGCATACTCATCTGAGATTTTCATCCATTTGGAGGGAGATTTTGTTCGGGAGTTCTACAGAACAATTGTAGAAGACTTCAAAACCTTTCCATAATAGTATCACACACATCCATAGGTTCAACCAATCATAAGTTATACCCTGTTTAAGTTCAGCAAAATTTCTGCCAAAAACAGGGGAGGTTGTTCCTAAGTCTTTAAAATTGAATCTATACTCCCAATTGACTGTTAGTTCAATATGTGAGTTCAATAACCCGTACATGGAATCCTAAACTCCAATTCGACTCTTTTCTTTGAAAATATCCTTTTATGCAACTAAGAACTTACCTCGATACTATGTTTCCTCACCAAAGAAAAATCCTAAGCCGGTATTCCGGCGTATACGTGTCAAATGGTGGAACTAAAGACGTCACTCACAAACGATTTCTAAACGTCATGCGCTAACGTGGTTAATGTACCTGCAGAAGACCACACAATAATGGTGCACACAAGGGTTTTGACATTTCAGGCAGGTCCATATCATAATAAAAACATGCAATCCGTATCATTGCCATACGGATCGTCCTTGAGTCAAGCCACGTCTCAAGGTACATGGTCATGTTTTCACACCACATGACGGGGAACCCGAGTAGAGCGCGAATGGGTCGTCACGTTTGGGAATTTTATCAACCCAACAGATACCACCTACTGCCTCATGACCATTAAGGCACGCCGATTGTGAGTGCTGCGTATGGCCCTTTAAACATTGAACGTTCAAGAGTTGCATACTATCGTATTGCTTACCACACGATGGGGTATTCTCACTTTTGCCTAAAGCACGCTGGAGATCAGCGTTTCCATATGCTCTCAGAACCATGGAGAGGTTCAGAGACTTATATTCACTCCCGTGCCAAGCCACGGTAAACCATTCTATACTATTGCTCATATGGCGAGCTTACCGCAATTGATCTGCCTGCGGTGGTGTACCATAGCTCTTACCTGACGTCGAAGTGTCGTTACAAATTAATAACAAGTAGGTTAGCATTTCCAACTTAGTAACTACTACTATCATAGACCTTATTTGGGCATAGTGACTAATCCTCACTCGACTACTTCTGTGTTTTCAAGATAGACTCTTTTTGAGCGTGCTATTCCCAGTGCGGCTCTGATACCATGACTGTGGGGACCACCCCGTGGTTCACCCACTCCGGGATCACAAAGGGTGGTGCCGTGCGATGCGCAACCGAACAGCACACAAGAAATGATTAAGAACAACATATAACTTTTATTTGACATAAAAATGCAGCGGAAGTCTTCTACAGACTTATTTATACAGCGGAAGTATTATACATAACTAGCCTCTCATCCTAACTAAGCAAAAGTGCAGCCGTCCAGCCCGGGGACGGTACACACTAGAAACACTCACACCACAATCACGGCGGCATGCAGGGCTCCAGCTCGGTTGTGTACTCCGACGGGGGCATCGCCTCGTCCTCGGAACCTTCCTCATAACTCTCACCTGCACACAGCTCAAATATTGCAACCGTGAGCACGATGGCTTAGCAAGGCTTAACCGACACTCCTAATCATGAAACTCTACATGCAGGGATAAGTAATATAGGAAAATGACATTTGCGATAAAGACACGCCTACATGTTAATCCTTATTTACAGTTTTATAGCAGCAGATTAATGCACCCTAGGCAGCCCTCACATCGGAAGTCCACAATCAAACAAGAAATGCTTTCCTCCGATGTGGTGATGCCCAAAGTGAAAAATAAACTTAATGATCACTACATCTACAGCATACATGGTTTCCAAAACATTAATAGTTCACCACAGCATATTCATCTGGCTTCTTTCATTTCTTACTACGTCACAGCACAGTGAACAAGCGGTACTCAAATAACCGCGAGGGACGGTGATTGCAATCAGGAGACATCCGGAGAACACGTCACATACACCCACTTTCAGAAGTGTGGTGCTTCACATCTTCCTACTCTGTTGTATGCAGCAACCTTTCAATGGAAACCCAAATGCCGACCGGTCCATCCGTAACAGGCAGGAGGTCCCCGCATGGAGCGTGTCTGTGCCCACCGGCAGATTTACACCTCGCTACCCTCAACCCACTCCTACAAAACGGTTGTAATCCTCGGCATCCAGGTTAACCAATTACATCGGTTTCCTGGTTCCCATATGCCAGTATGCATCCGGTACTGTTAAAACTTGTCCAGCAGGGACGCACATGGCTCGGTCCTCAATCGACACCAACAGGGCTACGCACGTGAGACCTCCGCTCACTGCATCCTATCCCCCTGCTGGGTCTCAGTTTCACATTCTTAAGCCATTCTCTACCTCTTTCCATACCGTGTGAATAAATACCTATCTCGCGAGTGGATTCCAACCACTCGACTTCTACCGAGATCCTAAGAACATTAGCATGAACTTCTCTACTCATTGAGTTTGTAAACTACCCAACCCTCCATAGTATTTAAAGGTTATGCAAGTGGGTTTCAATCACCCTAACTCTAATGCAAGCAATTCACCCTCAACATAAGTGATACAAATGAAAAATTTGCAAAAGTACTTAAATGCAAACCGGGGCTTGCCTGGTTGCGAGTTAAAAGGAAAGTTAGCTTCGGGTGGGAGGACATCCAACGGCTCCAACGTGTCCTCAACTTCGGTACCTATATGCAATGTAGCAAAATATATGTATAAGAGCTACTGGAGTATAAGAATTACACTTCTATTCATAGCTACTACTATTGAGATTCCTTAATTGGCTTTGGGATTTCTCCAGTGGATACTAGATTCTATAAAGATGATCTGAGCAAAATTTGGAGAAATTTAATTGAAGCTTGTCGTCTCCAAAATTCCCACAAGTACAAGGTTTCTCTGAATTTTGATACCGAATCTGAAGTTTTGACATGGCTAAAAGTGGAATATCTAATTATAGTAGGTCTCTATGATTCTAACAAAATTTGTTTCACCATTTTTGGAGCTACCTACAGGGAGATATGAATTTTTGAAGTTGGTGAACAATTCTGAAAAAGTCTCTATTTAGAGTTTGAATTTTAAATTGAAGGCTGAACTTTGTATTAGAATTTAGCCTAGCAATTTTACACCAGTAAATCTCTAATATTTACAGGAGATCACTAATATGATGATGAATCTTCTGGCCAAATTTGAGGAAATTCCATAATAGGGATCTTCTGGAGTTAATTTCCAAATATTTAACTTTGATGAATTTTGGAGAAAATTCCAAAGATCTTCAGATCAAATTATTTGCATTTCTACAATGTATTGACTGAGAGGAGTCCAACAAAATTTGTTTTACAAAATTTGGACATTCCTACTAAAAGTTATGGGGTTTCAAAGTTGCTCTAAATCTGAATCTCAGGAAAAAGTTTAAACTCTGTTTGTGGGCCCCACTGCTTGAACCGGCCAGTGACATCGCAGGCACACCGAGGCCCATGGGGTTTTCCCCGTGCAGCCGCACTTGAACCCATGCCACAATCCGATCCCCGCACTGTAAGAGCCCATGTTTTTGCACACAATCAAAGTGTTCATTACACACACACACCTCCTTTGGAGACAACTTACGGACACATTTGAAGAGCAAGTAACCACTAACAATATGGTCATTAGAGGAGGAACTCACAAAAGGCGAAAGTGGTATTTCCCACATGCGTCACATAGGAGCTGAGCTAATGGAAAACTCCTACACCTTGCTAGGAATGCTCATGTCTAAATTCACCCAAATCAAAAACCTTTTTGAGGTATTTTTAGGTATAACTAGAAAGAGGCTAGTTTGAACTCAAATTCAAACTACTTCTATCCCATGAATTCAAAATTGGGAGGCATATTCATACTCCGCACATTTTTGTGAGCTCACCCACCAATTTTCACTCCATTTGGAATTGATCTTGACATGAGCTAATTTTAGCAAATTCAAATTCAATTTGAATTTCAAACTGCATATGGGCTGAAATTATATTCAAACACTTCACAATTTGAATTCTATCAAGTTTGAATAGGCATTTGGTAGATAATTCAAATTTCAGAGGGTAGTATGGGGACTACTGTTTAGAGCAGTGGGAGAAAGTTAATTTCAGAGGTTAAAATGGAGGTGGGTCCCACCTGTCAGCCTTACTAGCTGTTTAACCAACTGAAGAACAGGGCTCTCGGTTTCTCGGGCCAGGGCTGTGGTCGCCACCGAGCTGATCGCCGGTGCCAGCTCCTGCTCGGCCTGATCCATGTTCAACCGATGTTGCTCCCTCTATCCCCACAGCCGAGACGGCCAGAAGCAGAGCCGATCAGTTCTTTGCTCCCTCGCGCAAGAATCCGACCGTAGCCGCCACTACTCTTCCGATCCCTTGGCCACCCACCAAACTTGTGTGTGAGCTTCGGCTGAGCAGCAAAACGGTACCACATGACTTCCCACAACTTCCTCAAACCATCACCGAGTGAGCTCGTGCTCCTACACCGAGAAACAATCTCTCCGGCGGCGGCTGACACAAAACCGAGAGGAGGTGCTCTCATGGACAGCCTCACCCAGTGCTTTTCACGGCCAAGCAAAGCCTCCTCTGGGCGCGCACGACATCCACACAGCTCACCTCCAAAGCTCAGGTCCGACCGCGAACCGTCGACGGCGAATTTTGAGATTCTCTTCTGATCGGTGCAAACCGACCTTCGGGTATGAATTCATGAAATTCCCGAAGGATTCTTGTTTAGAGGCCACAAAACTTCACACACGTGATCTAGACTTGAGGGCGCACCAGTTTGCTTTGCAAACCTAGCATAGAACTACGTGTAGCCGGTGTAGTTTGAGCTTTTCCCGACGGCGGCAATATTGGGCAGCTTCGCGCGCACGGTGAGAGTATAGTTAGAGCTATTCCCGGTCTCTTTTTCCACCATGCCGAGATTCTCCAGCTCTCACTGGTTCTGTAGGGTCCTTCCAGATAGCTTTTGGCGGGCTAACACTGCAAGGCGACGTCACTGGAGTCGGATGAGTGCCACCGCACGTCGCGAATTACGTTGGAGGCTCTTCCGGCTCGGGTAGACCACACCAGCGTGTTCCTCACATGTTTCTTGGGCCTAGCAGCGAGTGGCAGCTCGAGAGAGGGCAAGGAAGTCGGAAACCCGCGAGCTCCGGCGGCGCTATCGCGCGGGGGCAAGAGGTAGACGAAGGAGTCGCCGGGCCCGCGTGTGTGGGGCTCTGGAGGGGGAGGCCGGATCGTCTATGGACTTGGATCAGCTGTGACAGCGCGTGAATTAAATCTGTGGCCCCGTGTGGCGCTGTCCTGACACTAGACACGTGTCCCCTGGACCCACCATCAGTGTTTTTTAATTTTCCATGATTAAATCAAATTCTAGATTTTCCCCAAACTTTAGAAGAGCATAACTTTTGCTAGAAAACTCCAAACCGAGTGAACCAAATTTTTTTGGATTCAGCTCTCTGAGTACTTTCCAACAAATCGAGTTTCACTTTATGAAAATACTTATTTCTCCATAATTAATTCTTCAAATTTTAAACTATTTAGAATTTTAACTGGAGAAACCTTTGGAGGACAATTCTGAAATTTGGCCAGGATGTTCACCAAAATATCCCTGAGCTACCATAAAAGTTTCAGATCCATTTGAGCTCATTTGATCCAGCTAATGGTGTGATTAATAAAACTGTTCCAGAGAAAATGGAAAATGTCCAGAAACATTTTCAGATTTTCTCTTAAATTCTTTAGCTCATATATTTAGCTAGGAACCTTCAAATTAAGTGAAACCAACTCCATTAGAATCCTCTGGAAATCTAGTTTTCAGAAAGTCATGGCTTGCTCCATGAAAATCCCTAGAACACCCTAAGAGCTTCAATTAAGGCCAAGTAAATAATTATTTGTGGAGAGCTCAAATGGGCTTTGCTGCAAATGAAACTTTGCCAAGTATCTGTTTAGGTTGTGTATGCAAACCACAGTAAAAATTTCAGAGTCATTGGGCCTGTCTGGCAAGACTTATAGTCTTCACAAATTCCACTTCAATTCAAATGCATTCAAATTGATACATATATATATATATATATATATGTTTATCTCATGTAGTCCCTAAGGTTGAGGAGGAGCCCGAAGTCTTACACTTCGTCACTCCTGAGGAGCAGCTAGCCTACGACCAAAAGCAGCAAGGCAAGCTCCGGTTTGCATTAACCATTTTTACAAATTTTACTGTTTTGAGAACTTACTTTGAGCACCCACTTAAATTTTGCATTAGAGTCTTGTTTGAAAAGCCAAATGCATAGCCAAGAAAACCTTGTGTTGGGCTTAGGTGTTTAAACCTCGATTAGCTACTGCAATGCTAAGTTAGTGTAGGATTCGGTACAAGTCAAGTAGTTGGAACTGCTCGCGAGAATAGGCTAGAGGCACACTACTCGGGTAAAGGTAGCAAATGAAACACATTGCAAGAAAAACGAGACCGAGCAGAGAGTAAGGGCAGAAGGATGTTGGGGCCTAGGTGCCATAGCTCTGCTTGTGTCGATTGAGGAAGCCGTGTGCGGGCCTGTTGAACAAGCTAGAACAGTTCCGAAGACCTACCGGATATATGGGAACTGGGAAACCGATGTAACTTGGGTAACTGGGTGTTGAGGTATAGCTGCTCGTTCAGAGGGTAGGTTGAGAGCTGGAGGTGTAAATTGGCTGGCGGCACTGCAGATGTGCGTGCAGAGACCTATGCTCGGGATGATTGGACCGGTTCAACATTTGGCTGACGGGAGAAAGGTGGTTGCGTACGACGTCCGTGATGGTTGCTGTAGGCAACATCGAGTACGGGCGTACGTGACGGGTTATTTGGGTAACCCTGCAGGTGTAAATTGATTATAATCACCGTCCCTCACGGTCAGTGAGTACCACTTGTTCACTGTACCGTGACATAGAAAGAACAGACTAGATTCATGTAAAAGTTTCTGATTGAAAGCTATACCCTGATTGTTAATGACTTGCTGTAGTTTAGAGCTAATTAAAGTTCTTTTCAACCTTGGGCAATGTACATGAGAGAAATCCGTTTCTTGTTTGATTGCGGCTCTCTCATGTTCCTTAGCGTGAGGTTCTCCACAACTTGCTGCTGAAACTTGAAAGTAAGGTTCAAATAATTAGGTGAGTCCTTTGCAACTTATTTACCTCATGTACCCCGAAACCCCTCATGTAGAAGCTTCATGTATAGGAGAGACGGGTCAGACTTGCTGAGCTATCATGCTCACTGCTTGTGCTTGAAGCTTTTGCAGGGGTTTATGAGGAAGGGACTCCCGAGGAGGAGACGTAACCCCAAGAGGGAAATCCCGTGAGTGGGAGTCGTGCACGCCACCGAGTTAGTGTGCGTGTGTGCCAGCGGGGACACGTTCACGGGCTGAACGTGAACTCGATGCGTAGTCTACGCCCGCGAGTGTAGACTGAACATATTTTTTTGTAAAAATGTTCATAAACTCGTTTATGTAATAAAACTTTGCTTCTGCTTAGTACCATTTTATGTGTATTATCCGGTGCTGTGCAACGCAACACCCCTCAGAGTGATCCTGGCTCGACGAGGACGTGGGGCCCTTGCAGCGTGGTATCAGAGCTCGCTTGAGGTTTATCGCACTAAAAAGGTCATCTTTTTCAAAAACTCGGTGAGGAACGAGTTAGTAGTGCATATAAGGATGTTATTAGTGTATAGAAAGTGACATGCTAACCTATCTGCTTATGTCGGAAAATCATGCATCTCGGGACGTCATATGTCTTGGGGGGGTGCATGTAAGTGCTGTCCTCCAGTGCGCACAAGCTGAAGGGTGGAGCCTCACGGATGGCAGGTAACCAGGCCTGCTTTAATATCCTCTACGACTCTTCATGTTGTTCGGGGTATTCGAGCAACGCCCTTCCCTGGCGTGCTTCAGGCAAATTTGCGAGACCCCGTCATGTGGTCAGTAACGTGAACACGTAGCTCAAGGCGTGTTTGGTGTAAAAGTCCCAAAAAATTGTAAATGCAAAACTTGAGTTGTGAATAAAGTTGAGTTTAATTTCAAGAATTGGGACTTCTAAAAACTTTCATAAACATATAAATATGGTCCTGTGCCAAAGGAGTTTAAATTGGTCTTTGAACTAAATGGTTCCCTTTAACCATAAGGTGGCCATTTCCAAAATGAGGGTTCCAAACTGTTGGTTCAAAACTCTCATTTGCAGGGGCCAACTCAAGAATCAGAGGTCATATTCAAATTTTTCAGGTAGAAATTATGAGGAAGGCAAATTTGGAGAAAATTTGGAGGTGCTTTGATAAGTATATCAAAGAGACTTGCGAATTTCATTGAAATTTGTATTCAAATTTAGAACTGAGGTCAAACTTGATCAAATTGCCAAATGGGGTTCAAATTTAGGCCCTCATGAGTGAACTTTGCACTGGGCCAAAAATTCGAGATCTTTTGGAAGAGTGAAGCTGTGGGACCCAATTGTCATTGTGCGGGGGAGACTTACCACTTAAGTCTTTGTTCCTCTGTTCAGACTCAACCAACTGAAACAATCGGTTCACTGCTCCACAGTGGCTTGTGGGGGGACACGGCGCTGGCCACCGAGGCTACCGCTGAAGCCACCGCCTCGCTCACTCCTCACGCTGGCGACCAGCTTATCGGCCTCATTACCCTTGGCGCGATCTTTCTCCTCTGAACCGAGCTATTCGTGTTTCGTCTCTCCTCCTCGCACCCGATAAGCGCTGAGCTCGCCGCCGCCTCGGTTCCAACCAGGAACACACGCACCCCCAGCGCACAGCACCTTCTGAACCACAAAACGGCAAGGCCTGGTCACCCTTTACCCCCTCAGCGCGACAGACCGCAGCTCCCAACGCCCTCCACCCTAGAACAAGGGTTGTTGCGGCAGGCCGTGATAAACCGACAAGCAAGCTCACATGGACAGCTCATCACTGTGGGTTTCACACTCAAGAAACAATGCTCAGAGGTGCGCTGTACCACCTTGGTGCTTCTCCCCGGAGCTCAGCTCAAGCCGTGATCCCTAGCAGCCGAATTTGAAGTTTTTCTTCCCGAGCACGACTACGGACCCTCTGGTAAAGATCTCTAAAATTCATGCTTAATTCACACTTAGAGTTCACCAAATCGTGCACACATGATCTAGACTCGATGGAGACCCAATCCTCTTCACGACCCTAGCTTGAAAACCCGTGTCAGTGGCCCATTTCGAGCTTTCCAATCGGCGGCCATGGCGGGGATGCATGGGCGCACGGTGACAACCGGATTGCCGCTGTTTCCGAGCTATGTTGAGGCCTTGCCGAGCTAGCCTGACCTCCACTGATGCTTTAGAGCGAATTCTCCAAACCTTTGGTGGGCTAGGGTGCTCGGACCACGGCGCCGAAGCTTCACCGAAGCCTTTGCACGCCGCCGACCTAGTTCCGGCCTTCTAGAGCTTCTGCCGACACTGTAGATCAGTTGCCCGTCCCCAAAAACCGCCAGGCGGCGAGTACCGAGCCGAGAGATGGCCGGGAAGCCGACTCCGGCGAGCTCCGGTGGGCGTCCGGCGAGGGGGCAGCGCGGGAGAGAAAACAGCCCGAGGAGGAAGAAGGTCGGGCGGGCCCCACGTGTCAGTGGCGAAAGTTTAAATTCCTGATCTGCTGCGGCTTCGGGATCCCTTGTGACTGTGTTGGAAAGGTCCTATGGCACGTGTGGCTTGGTTTCACCGGCTGACACGTGTACCGGGACCCAAAGCTCAGAGTTTAAACATTTCCAGTTTATTTAAATTCCCAAATTTAGTTCAAACTTTAGAACCTCATAACTTTTGCTAGGAAGCTCCAAAATTAGTGATTTAAATTGGGTTAGATTCAGGATGAAAAAACTCTATCAAATATGCAACCCAATTTGTATGAAAATCGATAGAAAATTCTGGAAAATTCTTTGAAGCTTTTCAGCAAAAGAATTTTAGAGGGGGTTTGGTTCGTCCAAAAATCCCCAAATTTGGCCCGAATATTCTTTAGGATGTTAGGAAACTCCTGTAAAAGTTTCAGTTCAATTGCATTTGATTTAGTTAGGACAACTCTGAAATCAAGTTTCTGAGTTCAAATGAATACAGAAACAATTTCAGAGAATTTCCAAAACTTGGAAATTCAGTTCTAGAAAATTCTTAGCTCCAAAAATCGTAGGAAAATTCAAGCATACTCTCTGAGCTATGTTTGAAATTTTAGTCCACTTGAGTTTGCATGAAAGGACAAATTTATTCAGAATTAATTCCTTTTTTCCTAAATGCTTAGGGAATTGTTCTGAGTAATATACTCAGTGAAAAATTCTAAATTTTTGTCCAGATGACTTTATTGTGATAAGGAACTCACAAGAAAATTTTCAGCTCCATTGGAGTCCTGGATCAGTACTATCCTGTTTAACCTTATAGATGATCAACACCACCCAAGTGATGAACCCACCTATCACTTGATGATAGTGCTTAAACACAAACCCAAACCACTAGCGCCAGTGTCATTTTAAATTCTTAAACAGAGTTCCAGTTTATAAACTTGTCTGTAGAACTTGTTAGTAAAAGTTTTATAATTAAACATGTATGCATATTCATAACGTGTAGTGATTAAACATGTAAAAGTGAAGGAGAAGTTAAGCTTGGATCAAGGAGCAAGAAGGGAAGGGATTAAGCTTCAAGTCATCAGAAACTAACTTCATAATTGTCTGAATTTAGTCACCTGCAAAACCAAGGCAAGCTCCGGTTTGCATTTAAGTTATTTATAAAGTTTTTACTTTGTTCACAATTATGGTTTAGAGTTTGTATGTGCATTAGGTCAAGGATGTTTTACACTCCAAATGCATGACCAAATGAACCCTGGAGTTAAGGGTAGAAAAGGGTCACCGCTGTAGAATAATGCTTTGCTAAATAGCTTAGGACATCCGGTAGAAGTCGAGTAGACGGAATCTACTCGCGACCTAGAGTCGGGATTACATGGGTGTAGTTGGAAAAGAGGCAAACTAAAATTTACATTTCTAAAGATGAGACCGGGTAGGATGGTTAGGCAGCGACAAGACAGGGTCTTGGTTGAGTAGCTCTGCCTGTGTCGGTTAAGGACCGATGCGTGTGAGGCACCTATGAGCAAGTATTGAGTTGTGTACCGGATTCTTACTGCTATATGGGAACCAGGAAACCAATGTACCAGGTTAACTTGATTGTAGAGGCATACCACATCGTCTCGTTAGACCTATGAGCCCGAGACAGCGCGACCGGTTCTACATTCGAGTGTCCTGCGAAAGGTTGCCACATACGACGTAATGAAGGACGCCAGAATTGGGTCTTCAGAGGCGGGCGTATGTGTTGAGTTATCCGTGTAGTGTTTGATTCGAATCACCGTCCCTCACGGTTATTGAGTACCGCTTGCTCACTGTGTTGTGACGTAGTAATCATGTTGTGCGGAAACAGTTTGCAAAAGTTTTAGTTGCTGCTATGATTATTGTAAATTGCATGAAAATCCTGTTAGAAGTAGAGATAGAGCAAACTAAAGTTATTTTCCACCTTGGGTCAGTTGCATTGGAATAAGGCATTTCTTGTTTGATTGTGGAGTTCCAATGTTGCTGGGCGCAATGTCACTACTATTATGGCTAAAATCTGAAAGTTAAGGATGAACTCGTAGGCGAGTCTTTTCGCAACTTATATGTTTAGGTCTTAAGTTACTTTCATGTAGAGTTGCATGACTTAGGAGAGACGGCTAAGTCTTGCTGAGCCTTTGTGCTCACTCTTGCTATATGAGTGGTTTTGCAGGTATACTTCGACGCTATAAAGAAGGTTGTCCGGTGAGACTCAGGAACTTCCGAGTCATGTATCATGTGGAGAACCTAGCCGCTGCCTTGTCTTCGTGTGGCTAGCGAGAGGAGTCCGCGGGCTGGACCTCCTCTTGAGTGCTCATTAGTTATTCGATGTGAGTTGTTTGTAGTCTTCCGCTGTAGCTAATTTATGTGAATTATTTACAAAGACAATTTGTAAGCTTCCGCTTGATTTATGTAGTACAGCTTTCCTTATATGTGTGCTGTTGGGTGCCGCATAACACGGCACCACCCAATGCGATTCCCGAGCGAGGTGCCCCGTCCCCGTGATCGGGACTGGGGGCCCTGTCATTTGGATTGAGAACACCTGTGCGAGTGATGACGGACGGGTGGATGAACTGTATTGGGACTGGGTTCAGTGTGCAGCCGGACCTGATGATTGAGTGGTTTATCTGCAGGTAGTATGACCACAAATCGGTAGACGAGTAGCATCCGTGTGCGACGTCGCTTGGGGGATGATGCTCGCGTGACCATCGAGTGACAGCGGCAAAGGCGTCGCATCCACGAGGCCGACTACAGCATGTCGACTGCCTCGACTCAGCCTAGGCCTCAGACGTTTGCCATGTGACCTCTGCCCCAGGCGTACGCCACGCAGCATATGCTGCAGCCATATGCCCAGCAGTCGGCGCCCCAGGTATATGGTGCACACCATTGCCCATGCCGGGGTACACCGTGCCAGCAGCGGACCAAGCATTCACGGCACCAAGATATGCAGCAGCAGGGACGGGGTGTGCAGCCCTAGCGCCACACCTTCGCTTCGCAGTGTGGCCACGCAAGTTCCGGCCACACTTGCCGGAGAAGTACGACGGAAGCATCAACCCTGCAGAGTTCCTGCAGATCTACTCCACTGCCATCCTCGCGGCAGGAGGGGATGGGGCCATCATGGCCAACTACTTCCCCGTCGCCTTGACCGACCCGCAGTGGTCATGGTTCATGAACATGCCCAAGGGTTCCATAACTTCCTGGGGGAAGCTATGTCGACAGTTCACGGCGAACTTCAGCAGCTCCTACACGCGTCCCGACACGGAGCTGGACCTCCACGCCGTGCGACAGCAGCCGGGGGAATCACTGCACTCCTTCATCCAGCGATTCTCCTAAGTACGGAACACCATCCCTCACATCCAGAACGCATCAGTTGTGGTCGCATTCCGACAGGGTGTGAGGGACATGAAGATGCTCGAGAAGTTGGCCACCAGGGAGATCTGAGACGTCTCAGAGCTCTTCAGCTTGGCGGACAAGTGCGCCAGAGCAGCAGAAGGGCATAACAGGCACTCACAGCCAGCCTCCGAAGCAGGAGGGCAGCCCGGAGATGGCGGAGTTCGAGCTGGACTCCCTACCACGTCATGCAGTTAAGAGCCAAGCACTGGCTGGCTTCGTGGCCGAGTGGACGCCATCACCAAGCAGCCCAGGGAGACCTAAAGGTGGAGAACCGGAGCCCCACTGGACGTTCTACTTCGATGGCTCCTCACGGAAGCAGGGGGCCGGAGCCAGCGTACTGCTCCTCATGCCAACGAGGGAGCAATTTCGGTACATGGTCCACCTCAACTTGAAGGCAATCAACAACATGGCCTTGGACCTGTGCCATGTACCACGCGCCGACAACACCGTCGCCAATGACCTGTCGATGAAGGCCTCCACCGGAGGTCCAGAGCCGGAAGGAGCCTTCGAAGGGACGTTGCCGCGACCCACAGCCCGGCCTGCCGAACCGGGCGAAGGGGGCGAGACCAGCACCTCGAAGCTGGCGGTCCCGGTGGCCCTGCAGCCATGGTGCCCACCAAGGATCGTATGCGCCATGGGGACTCTGTGCTACCCACCACCCAAGTAGCCCCGATGCATGGGCCACGGAGGTCCGGGACTATATGAAAGACAACATCCTTCCTGATGAACGTGCATCTGCTGAACGTATTGTGCGGATGGCTAAGAGCTACACGCTGGTATCTCTACCGGCGTGGCGCCAACGGAATCCTATTGCAGTGCATAACCCAGGAGGAAGGCTGCGACCTGCTCGCAGCAATCCACGAAGGAGAGTTCGGGAACGCTCATCTACCCGCACGCTGGTCGGTAAAGCCTTCCGGCATGGCTTCTACTGGCCGACAGCTTCCTGGACGCCGTCAAGCCGGTTAGAGATGCAAGGCAGGCCAGTTTCATGCCGAGCAGATCCACACAACAGTGCAGCCACTGCACATCCTAGGGCCCTGCCCCAAAAGCCGTCGTGGGATACCGGCTCTTCTACGTCGGGGGCCAGCCAGACATCCAGGGGCTGGGTCACGGGAATTACCCTTCTTCATGGTATGCGGGGGCCGAAGTTGTGCTTCCCCCGGAGATCACCATGGGGGTCTCCCCGTGTCCGAGCGTACAGCGAAGCCGTGTAGTACCAGCTCCTGCGTGAGGACATCGACCTCGTCGACGAGGCAAGATGGCAAGCAACGCTCCGAATCGCACGGTACCAGCAGACGCTCCGGTTCTACCACTAGAGGTCTGTGTATGGGACCTCAAGGCAGGCGCTCCGGCACTACCTCCGTAAGTTCTACCCTTAGAACAATGGTAGGACAGGTTTATTCTTTCTGTAACAGATCCCATAGAGTCTAGGAGCAGCGCTCGGAGCAACTAAGCCACAGGGGGTGGTCCAGGACTACGTCCGGCGTAGCCTGGTCCTGTACCCTAAGCGTGTAGGCACTGACCCCCTTCACAATTGGGCGGGTCGTTGCCTCCATGTACGGCCTGTTTTCTATAAAAGTCCCAAAAATGTGTATGAATAAAAACTATGGTTTGAGTTCATATGTGTGGCAATGACATGACAAATAGGACTTGCTAAAACTTTTCTTCATGCAAAGTAATACGTGGATGATCATCCAAAATGAGGTTCACCTTTTTATTTAAAAGTGTTGAACCAATAAGGAGTTAAATACCTCTTTGCATGTAAGTTTAAAATTCAGATTTGAAATTCAAAGTTCACACATATGGTGGCCCAAAAACTTTGAATAAACATGCAGCCCTATAGGTGGAATTATAGGGAAAAGTTTTCTCACCAACTTTCCATTTGTAGGGTGGGCTCAAAAGAGAGCTAAAAAGAAGAAATTGCAAATTCTAAACCAAATTCAGATTTAGTCTAGCAAATTCAAACTGAATTTGAAGAATTCAAATTCTAGCCCACCTTTTTAAAACTTAGCATTCTGGGGATTGAAAAGATCAGCTTGAGAAGATATTTGGGGAAGAAATGTGGGGTGGGACCCACAGGTCATAGAGCTAAAGGAGGAGACTTACTCACTAAGTTTTACTCTCGGTGGGAACTTCTCCCGAACAGCTCGCGAGTGCCACCGAGCAGCTTGCAACGCCAGCTCCTGCTGCCGGTCTCCACGCGTTGGCACCCCAGGGTCGGTTCTCACCGCTTCAGCAACGTGATCTCTCCCTCCTCGGACCAAGCCGACAGCAGTTGCTTCCTCTCTTCACGATCAGCAGCCACTCTGGGCGCTGTTTTTCCTTCACCGGCGCTCCTACACTGCTCCCTGTCTCCCGGCCAGCCCAGCACCTCTCCGACAGGATCAAGAGGCCACAGAGGTGCGCCAGGAGGTACTGATCCTCATACCGTCGTCCTCCTGCTCTCCCTCGACGCCGGCTCGCCGGAATTCGATTTTTGGCACCGGCGCACGTATAGAACCGACCGTGTTTAATTCGTGAAATTCTCCCAATCCGATTGATCATACCTCCTATAATTCAAACCACAGCAACTAGATGCCCTAGCGCCCTCCCACGTCGAAAACCAAAGGAAACCGACCCTCCTATGCCCCGGGCGACGAGAAATCGTCGCCGGCGGCCAAAACTGCCACGGTCCACGGTGACGACTAGGTTGCAGCCATTTCCTGCACGATCTGATCTCCGTTCCATGTTCCTAGAACCATAGGGATGCTGTAGGACATCGTAGCTCGTCGGGAGGTGCCTTGGACACGCTGGAACGCATCCATGTCGAGCTCCCGAGCCGCTCCGCCGGTGCCGACCCACCTACAGCTGTTTTCACGCGGGGAAACCTTGCCCGGCAGCTGCGCCACGTTCCCAGGAGCATGTAGGGAGAAACCGGAGCTCATTTGGTGGAGAAATAAGAGAGAACGAGCCATGCTAAGTTTTCTGCCGGTGTGCACCCGCGGGCTCTGGCGGGAGGTTGAAGAAGCACCTGACCCGTGGGCCCCACGTGCGACTGTTCTGTTTAAAATCAAACAGAGAGTTGTTCAAACTTGTAAAATGCATAACTTGGTGTAGGAAGCTCCAAAAATAGTAAGATAAATTTTGTTGGACTCCTCTAAGAGAGTACTATCCCAAGGTACAACCCAATAATTATGAAAACCCCTGGTTTTGGCTCATTAATTCATAGAAGGAAAAGCTTGTGGGAATTTTTCCAGGAGTTCTATGTATTGGAAAACCCCCAAATTTGGGCAGTAGAGTCTTCCAAAAATACTTGAACTCCAGTAAAATTTTCAGAAGCATTGGACCTCATTTGCTTGGCCAAATGTGGTGTTAATTCCTTATGTCTCTGAAAATGGGAAAATAAACAGAGGTCAATTTCAGAAATTTTCCCCAAACTTTAGAACCTCATAACTCTTGCTAGGAATCCCCAAATTTAGTGATTCAAATTGGGTTGGATTCATATTGAATAGCTCTGTCCAAATCTACAACCCAATTTGTATGAAACGCATTATTTAATTTTGGAAAATGCTTGGAACTTTTTCTGAAAAAGAATTATGGAGGGAGTTTGGGTTATCCAAAAATACCCAAATTTTTCCATAATATTATTTAGCATATTTTGGACCTTCTAGCAAATTTTCAGCTCATTTGAAGATCATTTAAGAAGGAATTTGCTAAATGCAAACTACTGTGTTCAAAAGAGTCCAGAAACATTTTCAGAAAATGTTTCCCACTTCAAAAATCTGTTTTGAGCAATCCATAGCTCCAAAAATCATAGGAAAATTTAGGCAAGCTCTCTGGGACATACATGGAATTTTAGTTCACTTAGTTGGGCATGAAAATGCACATTACTACAGAATTAATTCTGTTGAGTACAAATGCTTAAAGAATTGTTCTGGGAGAACTACCCAAGTAAAAGGGCTGAATTTTGGACCAGATGACTCTCATGTGATCAAGAACTCACATGTAAATTATCAGCCTATGATAAGTCCTGGAACTCCCTGTTCTTATTCTCCATACTTGTGTATATATGGGAATACATAAGAGATGTTGTGA
Organism: Neostapfia colusana; assembly: GCA_030760725.1. Classification (NCBI taxonomy): domain Eukaryota; kingdom Viridiplantae; phylum Streptophyta; class Magnoliopsida; order Poales; family Poaceae; genus Neostapfia; species Neostapfia colusana. Next base: position 68,181,060 of record JASWHV010000013.1, on the reverse strand, counting down.
GAATTATGGGGAGGACACAATAAGACTCCACATTAGGTAGTATAGAACCTGCTGTAAAAGTTTTGAGGCCGTTGGAGTTCTTGTTCTTCAGTTGCACTCAAATCCTTTTAGCTTATCTATTATGTTCATTAGGGAACATGATTAGTGTATAGCTAAAGCCTTTAGGACAAATTTGTTTATTTCTGTTCTTTGCACAACAGAGGCAAACCAAGCCATGCTTGGCTTTTCCACACAACCTCTGTTACTAAGAGATTAATTCTATAACTTCTTTCCATTACATTCTATAAAACATGTGCATATGCATCTCAATAGGAACCACAACGAAGGGGACTCAAAGGAGTGATTCATCGAAGTGGATCAAGCTCCGGAGAGTCAAGGGTGGATCTGCAAGGATACTAACTGCTTATATACGACTACCCTGCAAAACAGGCAAGCTCCGGTTTGCATTTAATAGCTGTTAAGTTTTAGTTTTGTATTCACTTTCGGTCAACATATGAACTGTGCATTAGGTCGAGTGATTGATTCTCCTCTTGCATAACCAAATGACCCATGGAGTATTGGGTAGGTGTCTTTCACCGTGTAGAACAGCCATGCTTAAGTACGGTTCGGTAGAAGTCGAGTGGTGAGATGCTACTCACAGATTTAGGAACAACAGGGGCATACAGGATTGGTTCGTAATTGAATTAGCAAGTCAAAGTTGAGACCGGAAGGTTGTAGGAGCAGCAGGACATAGGGGCCTGGGTGCTGTAGACCTGTTCGTGTCGGTCAAGGACCGATCCGTATGCGGCTCTGTTGAACAAGTTTGAGTTGTGTACCGGACTCATGCTGGCTATATGGGACCCAGTAAACCGATGTACCTCGGGAAGCTGTCGTTGGGACTTTTTGGGTCGCCTCAGGCGGACGGCCGGTGTGCAGTATGTGGCGAATATTCTCATGACATCTCACGTCAGAAGGTGCACCATGAGAGTAGCTACTGTACGGGGCGACTTGATCGATTCAGCGGGGGTGAAACGGGGGAAAGGTCGCCACGTACAACGTCAGTGATGGTTTTTGTAGGCAACGTCGAGTACGGGCGTACGTGTCATGTAGTCCGGGTGTTATTGATTCGAATCACCGTCGCTCGCGGAATGGACCGAGCATACTTGTTCTCACAGTCGTGACGTAGTAAGAACTTGCATGAGAAAGGAACTAATCATCTTGATGTGAAGTATTATTCTACCTTGTATTGAAGCTTGATGAATAGGCTAGTGCAAACTTGATTCTTTTTTGCCATGAGCAATTTACATCGGGGGAAAGTGTTTCTTGTCTGATTGTGGACTCCCGATGTGGCGTGCCCAGGGTTACTTAAAATGCTGCAATTAATACCTGAAAGTAAGGATGCACTTTTAGGCGAGTTTAATTATGCTTATGCCATCCTATGTTAGGTTCATAACCTCACTTAGAGTTTCATGTTTAGGGTGACGGTTAAGCCTTGCTGAGCGTTATGCTCACGGATGCTATCCGAGTTGTTTTGCAGATAATTGACTCGATGCTTATGAGAAGGGGTGCCGATGAGACTCGGGAACCTCCGAGTGCTTACTCAAAGAGCATCCTCGCCGCTGCAGATTGTCTTCGTGTTGCTAGTAAGGAACGTCCGCGGGCTGGACCGTTCTTTGTTGCTAGTTTAGATATAAGTCGTGAGAGTGATAGTCTTCCGCTGTAGTTTACTCTGATATAACTATTTGTAAAACATTCTTGTACGCTTCCGCTAAACTATTTATGTAATATGATGTGTTTCTGCAACCCGTGTGCTGTTGGGTGCCGCATAACACGGCACCACCCGACGAGGTCCTGTGGGGCCGTATCAGCGTGGTATCAGAGCTGTTACACATGGTATCAGAGCTGCGTTGGGAACAGAGCACGGATTAAGCATCAAATTATGTCAAAAACTTAGGATATGGTGAGATAACGGTACTAGGCCCACATAAGGACTATTATTAGCATATAATGAAGGTGGCAAGCTAACTTATTTGTTATGTCAGAAAACCGTGCATCTCGGAACGTCTATGTCTTGGGGGGTGCACGTATGCGCTGTCCACCAGTGCGCACAAGCTGAAGGGTGGAGCCTCACAGGTGGCAGGTAACTCGACCCGCTTTAGTATCCTCTACGACTCTTCATGTCGTTTGGGTTATTCGAGCAACGTCTTCCCAGGCATGCGTGGTGCAATTTGGGGGACCCCGTCACGTGGTCAGTAACGTGAACACGTAGCTCAAGGCGTGTTTGTCTTGAGAACACCTGGGCGAGTGATGATGGCCGGGTGTACAAACTGTTATGTATACCGGGTTCGGTGTGCAGCCGAACCTGATGATTGAGTGTGGCTTATGTAGGTACTAACCACGAAAACCTTAGTGCGTGTAGAACACGTTTGCGAGTGACCGTTTTAGTGCCACCTAATGATGCGTGTATGCCGGTGTAATCCGGTTAGGTTTTTCTTTGGTGAGGCAACGTAGTACCGTCATATGTCTTACGGTGCATCGTCACCGTACTACACTGGATAGTATTCTTATCTATGAAGAAATCATTCCTGACTAACTTCCAAACTAAAAATGGATGTGATAAAGCACATATTAGTTACTGGGCTCTTCAATTGAACTAAGTTTCAAAGAAGAGACTTGTTAGGCTTCTTTTGATCTCAAAGACAGAGTGCTCTGTTCAGACAGAAATTTTTCTGGTCTTTAACAGAGCATAACTCTAATTAGTTTGACCCAATGGAGGTGTTTGAGACAGTTCTGGAAAGTTTATTAAGTGATCTACAACTTTTCTGTAGAATTCCACAGCCAAATCCGACACCAACTTCGTTGAACGTCCAGATGAATGCAAACGGTTCAGAAAACTGAGCAGCTACAAACTTCTCTGGATGTTGCTGTAAATTAGCCGTCACAGTCTGTAGAAAAATTTATAAGGGTCATATGATACACCGTTGGAAAGGTTAGGAAAGTTGCAACAATTTTGTAGTTCATCATTTGTTCAGAATTGTACTTCATTTGTATGTAAAACTGTTTTAAAAACAGCCACATACAAAGGAGGTGCTGGCAAAATTTATCCAGAAATTCTGTAAACTTTGAACGATCATAACTCCTGGTTAAGGAATGATCGAGAGGCATGTGAGTACTCGTCGGAAAGATACTGAAGTTAACTTTAACTTGGTATTCAACTTGAGTAATGAAAATGCTAGTAACTGGATCAAATTCTGGGTTAAGTACTGAAAGGTCTGTTTTGTACCGAATGAGGGACTGAATATGTTGGCTTTAGAAAGATGTGTAAACATGAAATTTTGTTATGCTTTCATAAAGTTTTAGCATGTTCATGTGTTACATACTTTCACATACTGCCGAGATCATGTTTTGACTCCCCTCAAAAATTATCTTTGTGCAGTATGGTGCGTACTCATTCTCCGAGTAGGGTTGATAGTTCTCGTCAAGACGATGATGACTCAACTCCACCACGGGCACCGCCATCAACGGTATGGGCGGATGTCATGGCTCAGATGGTCTCCAGCAGGTACTCAACGGCATCTTCAGTTCACCCAATTCCTTGGGTGCCATCTTGTACGGCCTCCGGGATATTTGGCATAGTTCCCGGTGCTAGTTCAATCTTGAACTCCACCTCTCGGTCGGGCGGCATCCTGGGTAAATCATCCGGGAACACGTCAGGGAACTCACGGACAACTGGAATGTCTTCCAATCTGATGGTTGTGGATTGATATACACTTGGAAGTTTTATTTCTGGACTCTCCAGAAATAAAGAGTGAGACTCGTGCACTTCTGAGTGCAAATACACGACTCGGAGGATGGTGTCTAAAACAGCGCCGTGGCGGGTTAACCACGACATCCCTAGAATGACATTGACCTTCTGTCCCTCTAAAACTATGAGAGAAGAAGGGTATACTCTACCCTCTAAGCATAATGGTGCTTTTAAACCATCATGCTTGCTGAAATTTTCCCACCCGATGAACAAATCAAGTATGGCCTATCGGTGGGTAGTAGCTGCAAGCTATATTTAGCAATAAAAGCTTGGCTAATGAAGCTATGCGTGGCGCCTGAATCAAATAACACTATAGTGAGATGCTGGTGTAAAAGCCCAAGAAAAGGGACTTGCAAAAACTTTTCATCACCTCACAACACCACAGTTTTTGTTGTGGATAGCTTGTGAAAAACTGTGAAGAGCAAGTAACCTCCATCAAATGGGGATTGGTTCAAACTTCTACACATATGATTACACATGAGAGGTTGTTCTAAAACCAACTTAGAGTCATTTGCATGTTTGGACCCTAGTTAGATGAAGACCACCGAGTTGAAGTACTCAAGTGCAATGGGAGGGTTTGAAAATCAGAATTTGAACTAATGTCCAACTCGAAATTCAAATGAGGGGAGGACATAATGGTGATTCAAAACTGTTGTATTGAAACTCTTGGTTGCAGCAGCTAACACAAAAATCAAATTGCATATTTGGATTCCTTAGGTCCAAATTAGTGGGTAGGCAAAGTTTCAGTAATTTTTGAAAAGGTTTGCTACCCATTTTTCCAAAAAGGATTCAAATCTGCAAAGAATTCAAATATACATTTGAATTTGGATGGAAATTGTCCAACTATCCAAATGCAGATCAGATTTTTAACTCCAAACATTTGGATTGATCACTTGCCAAGTTTTGGAGATCTTTTGAGGGATAGGGGGGTACTGACTAGTTGGTGCCACATGTCACAGGGCTCAGTTGGCTTAACCCCTATGTATTGTGCTCTGGTTTTCACTCCACCGAGAGAGGCTCACCGAGTGACACCGCGGGGAGAACTGGACGCCACCTCCTGCTGAGTCCTACGCACTGGCGAGCTCCTCGTGGAGGTCCTTTACTCTCAGCCGTGCCTCATCTCACCACAGCACCGAGAGAACCCCTGTTTTCCTCACTTTCACCGCCAGAGAACAGAGGCGCCGCCGCCATCGTTAATTCGCTCGGGAGCGATTTCATCTCATGGGCAAGCCTCGGCAGCTCACCCAAACAGCACCACAGGACTTCTCACGATCCGCACACACCATTTCCAGTTGAACTGAGCCACCACAACCCGAGAAACTGTGTTCTTCGCGGCGGCCGGGAAGAACCGAGCAAAGGTGCTCTCATGGACAGCCCAACAGAGGGTCTTTCATGGCTGAGAAAGAACGGCCTCGGACGCGCCAGAAACCGGTGGTGCTTATATCCGAAGCTCAAGCCGTGACCTGGTCCACAGAGCTCGAATTTGAAGAAAGTGCCCCGGCAGGCACGAACTGACCTCCCGACACGGTAAACTCGAATTCACCCGCCACCCTCGTTCTTAGGTCATGCAATCTTGCACACAGGACCGCCACTCATCGAAGCTCAGTAGCCCTTCACAGCCCTGGCTTGAAACCGCACGTAGGCCGGGTATTTCTAGGTTTTGTTACAACAAATATGGCAGGGAGGATCGGGCTCACGGTGACAGCTTGGTTAGAGCCTTCCCCGAGCCTTTGCATGGCCATGTCGACGTTCCCTGGGATCCCCCGGTGCTGTAGGGCCCTTTCACCGATGTTTTGGCGGGTTAAAAGCATCGGGTGACATAGCCGTAGTGATCCCGAGCCGCTGCACCATCGCCGGCTAGGTTAGGGCCACCGCCGGCCGGGGAAGATGGTGCCATCGTGTTCAGTGCACGAATTTAAGCCCTGCCGGCGAGGGAAAGCACGAGAGTTGGCCGGACGGCAAGAATCAGCGCGGCTCCGGCGAGCCCCGCGGCGCACGGACGCGGGAGCACGAGGAAGAAGACGAGTCGGCTGGGCCCGCTCGTCAGTCGCTCAGTAAACAGTGTGGGGATTTTCTGTTGCACTTGATCATCTGTGACAATGCGGAGAACAGTCCTGTGGCCCCGTGTGGCGTAGCCGAGGGGGTGACACGTGGGGCCCGGACCCGCTGTCAGGGATTTGAACTTTTCCCGGTTAATTCAAATTCCAGAATTTCCCCAAACTTTTGAACCTCATAACTTTTGCTAGGGAGCTCCAAATTTAGTGATTAAAAATGGGTTGGATTCATATTGCATAGATCTATCCAAATATGCAACCCAATTTGTATGAAAACCATTATTTAATTCTGGAAAATTCATTAAAACTTTTCAGCAAAATAATTTTAGAGGGAGTTTGGTTCATCCAAAAATCCTCAAATTTTCCAGAATATTCTTTGGGATGTTAGTGAACTCCTGTAAACGTTTCAGATCATTTGGAGTTGATTTGGTCAGGGCAATTCAGATTTGATGGTGCTGTGTTCAATTGAATACAGAAACATTTTCAGAGAATTTCCAAAACTTGGAAATTCAGTTCTGGGCAGATCTTAGCTCCAAAAATGCTAGAAAAATTCTTGAAAACTCGATGAGCTATAATTGAAATTGTAGTTCACTAAGTTTCGCATGAACATGGGTGTTATCTCAGAATTAATTCTTCTTTACTTAATTGCTTAGAAAATTATTCTGAACAAACCACTCAATGAAAAGTGCTAATCTTTGGTCCAGAGGGTTTTCTTGTGACAAGGAACTCACATGAAAATTCTCAGATCCATTGGAGCCCTGGATCACCCCTGTTCTGTTTAACCACTTGAGGTGATCAGTATAGAAGAAGGGGAAAACCACTTAGCACTTAATCATGTGCTTAGGTCCAAACCCAAACCACTAGCCCCAGTTTCATTTTAAATTTTTAAACAGAGTTCCAGTATTTGAAAACTTATTATTAGAACTGGTAGCAAAATCTTTACAATTAACTTATGTGCATATTCATTAACGTGTAGTCGCTGAAGGTGAGGAGACTCCGGAGGTGCTCGACTTCCTCCTTCCGGACGAAGACCTAACTACTGACCAGCAGCAACAAGGCAAGCCCTGGTTTGCATTAAGCCTTTTATAAAGTTTTTACTTTGTTTACATACGTAGTGTGAAGTGTGTATGTGCATTAGGTGTAGGATGGATGAATACCAACTGCATAACCAGAATTTTCCCCAAGAGTGAGGGTAGTGTCTAGGGCCTCGAATAGACAGGCTATGCTTAATGATTCATAGGACTTCAGTACAAGTCGAGTAGTTGAAATCTACTCGCGAGTTAGGTTTGGGACACACGGATTTGGTTCGAGTGATGTGAGATCACTTTAGTAAGGAAAATGAGACTAGTCAGGGGCTAGGGCGCAGCAAGAGGAAGTCTTGTGTGCGCAGCACTGTCCGTGTCGATTGAGGACCGATCTGTGTGCGGCCCTGCTGAACAAGTATTGAACGTACCGAAGGCATATCAGATATATGGGCCCCGATAAATCGATGTGGCCTAAACCTCCGGGCGTCGAGGCATAGCACACTGATTTATAGGTGTAGGTTGAGGGCAGCAAGGTGGAAATCTGCTAACAGGCATAGAGAGATGCTCCGTGTAGGGAACCTCCTGTCCTTTTCGGTGCGACCGGTTCGACGTTTGGGCTGTTGGGTGAAAGGTTGTCCCGTACGACATCGAGTGAGCGTGCTGTGCAGCTCCACGGGTGGGCGTACGTGACGTGCTCTTTGGGTTTCCCTGCAGGTGTATATCGAGTCGATTCGCCGTCCCTCGCGGTGACGAGTACCGCTTGTTCACAGCGTCGTAACGTAGATAATTGATGGAATGTTATGATTCAATTCTGCTGTATGATATAATTGTATTGTTACATGTGTGCCACCAAATATTGCTTACTAAATTTCAGATTCCTGAAATTTAAACTTGTGGCTAAAAGATGAACTAAGGATGAACTTGTAGGCGTGTCCAATTGCTGCAATGTTACTACCCTATGTTCATTGTAAACCTCATGTAGATTTTCATGCCGAGGTGAGTCGGTTAAGTCTTGTTGAGCCATCGTGCTCACAGTTGCTGCTTAAGTGTTTTTCAGGTGAGGAGCCACCCACGGACTCGGGTTACGAGTCCACCGGCGAGGATTACCCTCCGTCGGGGACCACAGCTCAGTGGGAGCCGTACACGCCGTGCTGAGCTGAGACGTGCAGCTAGTGTGGTTGCCCTAGGGCTGGGCAACCGACTTTTGCTAGATAGGCGGGCGTGAGTTGTATAATTTAGGCTTCCGCTGTGCAATATAAACCATAGTTTGTAACTAAAGTTTGTACCTGTTTGTACAGTTCAGTTGGTTTCCCATGTAATATATTGTGTCCTTATGACGTGTGCTGTCAGGTGTCGCATCGTGTGGCATCACCCTCTGCGATCCTGGATGAGCGGATTCCGATCCGACACAGCTGGTGGAGTTGGAACAGACCTGCAAGGATTGGCTCCCCCTCCGGCACGTCCTCTATGGCGAGTTGGTGGACGGTGCCGAGCTTAGGATTTGCCCGTCACGCATTAGTGGGGTTCCGGGGATGATTCCTCCCCGGAAACTCTGGTGCCACTCCGCCGCCTTGCCTCCCAGGACAGTTGTTGGCTAAGTGTCCTGGGCGACCACATTTGAAGCATGTGGCTGCTGACTGGCCCGTGCTTGGGGGACGAAAGCCCGGCATGCGCTGCTGAGGTGCAAACGCACGCGCCATCGCCCGCTGCTTCTTTTGTTGCTGCAGAGGTGGTGCTGGTAGTGCCGGCCTGAATGCCGGTGGAGAATATGGCCGACTGTGGAATGGCATCGGCCTCTGTGGTGGCTGCTAGCGTTGACCCTGTCGATGTGTAGCGTCGACACTTCCACTGGGCCTGTGTCAGGAGTAGCCCGCGGAGGTTCTTTTATGGAGGGGCTAGTTCTCTCGGAAGGTCGCGTTGGATGAAGGAGGATTGACACAAGGATTTTTACATGGTTCGGGCCGCCGGAGCGTAAAATCCTACGTCCACGGGAGCTGTGTTGCTCTGTGTATTGCTTGCTCGTGTATGAGCTGAGTTGCTAAAATGTTGAACTGGGGTCGAATGCTGAGGGATCTGAATCCCTTGCAACATTGCCTACCCGAGCCTTTTATACTCCAAGGCTCGGGCGACTTACAAGGTGGGCTCCGGGGCCCGACAGCTGGCCCCGGGGTGATTTCCTGCCATCTACCATATCTTGCCGTGAATGATGGTAGCTGTCTTCTGGCGATGGCTCCTTTCATCCTGATGTCCTGCCCATGCCGCAAGCTAGGCGTAGTGGTTGATGATGGCAGGGACGGCAGGGCATGTCTTGTCGCTGTATTTATTGGTCTACAGCTCCTGACATGGTGCGCCTGTCTTGACTGTGACCGGTCACAGTGCCTCCTGACAGGCGTGCGCCGCGCCTCCGCGTCTTGGGAAGGTGGGGGTCTTGAATGTATTGATCGGTCAGGGCACGCCGTGCCATTACTCCTGCTGCCTACCGAGCCGGGGTGGGCAGCGCGGCACTTCTGGCCACGTGGCAGGCCCGGGGCTCACCTCCGAGGAGAGGGGAGGCCCGGCACTGCTAGACACGTGGCGCCTTCGGAGTTCACCCCTATGGAGAAGCTGAAGTCCGGATCTTCTGGCCACGTGGCAGGCCCGGAGCTCTCCTCTGAGGAGGGGGGAGCCCCGGCCCTGCTGGACACGTGCGCCCTCGGAGCTCACCCCTACGGAGGGGGTGAGGTCCGGCTCTTCTGGCCACGTGGCAGACCCAGAGCTCTTCTCTGAGGAGAGGGGTGCCCCTGCTCTGCTGGGCACGTGGTGCCCTCGGAGCTCACCCCTGCGGGAGGGGGGTGAGGTCCGGCTCTTCTGGCCACGTGGCAGGCCCGGAGCTCTCCTATGAGGAGAGGGGAGCCCCGGCCCTGCTGGGCACGTGGCGCCCTTGGAGCTCACCCCTGTGGGGGGGGGGGGGTGAGGTCTGGCTCTTCTGGCCACGTGGCTGGCCCGGACCTCTCCTCTGAGGAGAGGGGATCGCCGGCCCTGCTGGGCACGTGGCTCCCTCGGAGCTCACCCCTGCGGGGGGGGGGGGTGGGGGTGAGGTCCTTAGGCGGTTTTCTCTTGTGCGCCGGGGGTACTCGGTATTGAGGGTACCGACAGTGGCCTGGGCCTATCTCGGGGGAGATAACGATCCTGGGGTGGGGCCTTATCCTTGTCTACCCTGCTCACTTTCTTATCTTAAGTGTTCCCTGTGCTTGTAGGGTCTCGTCGGCTCCTGAGCTCAGCCCTGCGGAGGGGATGAGGTCCGGCATCAGAGCTCGGCCTTGAGGAGCGTGTGAGGTCCGGCATCGGAGCTCGCCTGTGAGGAGAGGGCGAGGGCCGGCATCGGAGCTCAGCCCTGCGTAGGCGGTGAGGTCCTGCATCAGAGCTCGGCCCTGAGGAGCGCGTGAGGTCCTGCATCGTAGCTCGCCTCTGAGGAGAGGGCGAGGGCCATCATCGAAGCTAAGCCCTGAGGAAAGGGTGAGGTCCGGCATCGGAGCTCGCCTCTGAGGAGAGGGCGAGAGCCGGCATCGGAGCTCAGCCCTGAGGAGAGGGTGAGGTCCGGCATCAGAGCTCGCCTCTAAGGAGAGGTGAGGTCCGGCTTCGGAGTTCACCCCTTAGGAGGGGGTGAAGTCCGGCACTGTCAGCCACATGGCAGGTCCGGCGCTTGACTCTGAGGAGAGGGGAGGCCCAGTCCTTCTGGACACGTGGCACCTTCGGAGCTCACCCCTACGGAAGGGGTGAGGTCCGGCTTCGGAGTTCACCCTGCGGAGGGGGTGAAGTCTGGCACCCGCTGACCACGTGGCAGGCCCGGGGCTCACCTCTGAGGAGAGGGGAGGCCCGGCCCTGCTGGACACGTGGCGCCTTCGGAGCTTACCCCTACGGAAGGGGTGAGGTCCGGCTTCGGAGTTCACCCCTGCGGAGGGGGTGAAGTCCGACACTGCTGACCACGTGGCAGGCCCGGGGCTCGCTTCTGTGGAGAGGGGAGGCCCAGCCCTGCTGGACACGTGGCGCCTTCGGAGCCTGCCTCTGAGGAGAGGGCGAGGTCTGGCTTCGGATCTCACCTCTGAGGAGAGGGCGAGGTCCGACATAAGAGCTCGCCTCTGAGGAGAGGTGAGGTCCGGCTTCGGAGTTCACCCCTGAGGAGGGGGTGAATTCCGGCACTGTCAGCCACATGGCAGGCCCGGGGCTTGCCTCTGAGGAGAGGGGAGGCTCGTACTTGCTGGACACGTGGCGCCTTCGGAGCTCACCACTGCGGAGGGGGTGAGGTCCGGCTTCAGAGTTCACCCCTGCGGAGGGGGTGAAGTCCGGCACCGCTGACCATGTGGCAGGCCCGAGGCTCACCTTTGAGGAGAGGGGAGGCCAGGCCCTGCTGGACACGTGGCACCTTCGGAGCTTACCCCTGCGGAGGGGGTGAGGTCAGGCTTCGGAGTTCACCCCTGTGGTGGGGGTGAAGTCCGGCACTGCTGACCATGTGGCAGGCCCGGGGCTCGCCTCTATGGAGAGGGGAAGCCCGGCCCAGCTGGACACATGGCGCCTTCGGAGCCTGCCTTTGAGGAGAGGGCGAGGTCCGGCTCCGGAGCTCGCCTCTGAGGAGAGGGTGAGGTCCGGCATCGGAGCTCGCCTCTGAGGAGAGGGTGTGGTCCGGCATCGGAGGTCGCCTCTGAGGAGATGGCAAGGTCCGGCTTCGGAGCTCACCCCTGTTGAGGGGGTGAGGTCCGGGAGGCCTCTCAGGAGGTCCTGCACACGAGTAGGGAAACAGTAACTCTGCTCAGAGGTCCTCCCTTCCCTGTCTCTAGTCCTATTTGGCTTACAGTCCTGGGCTGGTATACGGGGCTTGGGCATTCCAGTTCACTCGGTACTAGAGGCCCGACTCCCTCCTTGGTCAGGGTGTAACCGTCCGGCCCCTAGTACTCAGACCATAGCGCTGGGGAGGCAGAATACGCATGCTTTGGGTGCAGGACTAGGCAAAGCAGGCTCCTGGACCTCCCGCTTTGGCACAGGTCTTTTCCTGGAAGAGACCGACTGGCGTCACATTGCCCTAACAGGGGGAGGTCCGAGAGGTCCCCGGGCCTTTGGTAGGTACCTCAAGCACAACGGCCCTCGGATGGCAAATGCTTACTAGGCATGAGAGTGGGAAAGGAGAACCGAGTATACGATGCACGTACACTATCTTAAGCATGGGAAGGTGATCATAAAAATTGATGCATAACTTAAATGAACACATAAGTCAGCGTTGTAGGGCAGGGTTCTTTTCATTCATGTAAGTCCATAGGAGGAAAATGTAACAGCTCTGATATCACGCTGAGACGGCCCCACAGGACCTCGTCGGGTGGTGCCGTGTTATGCGGCACCCAACAGCACACGGGTTTCAGAAACACATCATATTACATAATTAGTTTAGCGGAAGCGTACAATAATGTTTTACAAATAGTTATATCAGAGTAAACTATAGCGTAAGACTATCACTCTCACGACTTATATCTAAACTAGCAACAAAGAAACGGTCCAGCCCACTGACGTTCCTTACTAGCAACACGAAGACAATCTGCAGCGGCGAGGATGCTCTTTGAGTAAGCACTCGGAGGTTCCCGAGTCTCATCGGCACCCCTTCTCATAAGCATCGAGTCAATTACCTGCAAAACAACTCGGATAGCATCCGTGAGCATAACGCTCAGCAAGGCTTAACCGTCACCCTAAACATGAAACTCTAAGTGAGGTTATGAACCTAACATAGGATGGCATAAGCATAATTAAACTCGCCTAAAAGTGCATCCTTACTTTCAGGTATTAATTGCAGCATTTTAAGTAATCCTGGGCACGCCACATCAGGAGTCCACAATCAGACAAGAAACACTTTCCCCCGATGTAAATTGCTCATGGCATAAAAGAATCGAGTTTGCACTAGCCTATTCATCAAGCTTCAATACAAGGTAGAATAATACTTCACATCAAGATGATTAGTTCCTTTCTCATGCAAGTTCTTACTACGTCATGACTGTGAGAACAAGTATGCTCGGTCCATTCCGCGAGCGACGGTGATTCGAATCAATAACACCCGGACTACACGACACGTACGCCCGTACTCGACGTTGCCTACAACAACCATCACTGACGTCGTACGTGACAGCCTTTCCCCCGTTTCACTCCCGCTGAATCGATCAAGTCGCCCTGTACAGTAGATACTCTCATGGTGCACCTTCCGACGTGAGATGTCATGAGAATATTCCCCACATACTGCACACCAGCCGTCCGCCTGAGGCAACCCGAAAAGTCCCAACGACAGCTTCCCGAGGTACATTGGTTTACTGGGTCCCATATACCCAGCATGAGTCCGGTACACAACTCAAACTTCTTCAACAGGGCCGCATACGGATCGGTCCTTGACCGACACGGACAGGTCTACAGCACCCAGGCCCCTATGTCCTGCTGCTCCTACAACCTTCCGGTCTCAACTTTAACTTGCTAATTCAATTACGAACCAATCCCGTATGCCCCTGTTGTTCCTAAATCTGCGAGTAGCATCTCACCACTTGATTTCTACCGAACCGTACTTAAGCATGGCTGTTCTACACGGTGAAAGACACCTACCCATGGTCGAGTCAAGTCAAGAGAACACAAGAATACTCCAAGCCTTGGTACAACAGGGCTTACTCCAGCATGCACAACAGGACGTTCCACCTCGGAACGCCTACTTGGATTTCTTGGCGACACAACCGCCAATCTTCACGGAAGCCCATGAACCAGTGGAAGCTGATCAGTGGCTTCGAGTTATGGAGTCCAAGTTTGGGGTGTTTGAGTGTGACGAATATCAGAAGGCATCATTTGCAGCTCAACAGCTCCATGGAGCCGCCGGAAATTGGTGGTTTGCTTATCTCGCCACCTTTCCAGAACGCCATCAAGTGGAGTGGACGGAATTTCGTGAACCATTCCGTGCTCGTCACATTCCTATGGGTTTTATAAAGGCCCAACAGCAAGAATTTAGGAACTTGAAGCAGGGGGACATGAGTGTCCTCGATTATGTCAGACGATTCAACCTTCTGGCACAATATGCTCCTGCTTATGCGACGAGCGAAGCTGCAATGTGTGACTACTTTTTCTATGGCTTGAGTGCCATACTAAAAGAGAAGTTAGCTTTGTTCAATCAAGGCAGTTACACCGAGTTGATCAGTGCTGCTCTGCTGCAAGAACAAGCGACACTTGAGTGTCAAGCAGAGAAGAGGGACCGGGAGGATGTGCAGGAAGACACACCAGTCGTTCCTCGTAAATATCATGTGGTGTATCACATACCATCTGAAGAAAGATGGCGAACACCAGTGAGATCAACTCCGTACAGACTTCCTGCTCAAAAGTCTTGTTTTGAAGCAACACCATTGCCACAGCAACGAAGGACACCTGTTGCATCATTGCTGCAGCCAAGTACATCAACTTCTCCACCCCAAGTCAACGAAGAACAGGGGAAACCTCCGTGTTCTTATTGCCACCGTTCTGGGCATTTTAGGCAGGAATGCCGGGAGAAGTTGTTGAATACTAGACAGCCATCATCATCACGTGATATGCCGCCACCTGCTCCAGTCAACATAACAGCATTGCAATCCAGGAGTGTGCAACATCTTGCTATTGAGGATGTCCCGGAGGGAGCACCGGTGTTAGCGGGCATGTTCACTCTCAAGGACGCGCCCGTGTTGGTACTTTTTGATTCAGGTGCAACTCACAATTTTATCAGCAAAACATGCGTGGATCAGCACCAATTATCCACCAATACTCCCACAACGAGTTATTTTATACGTTCACCGGGAGGAAATATCTCTGCCAATCAGATTGTGTCCTGAGCAGCTTTGTGTTTGGGCGGAAAAATATACCCAACATCGCTGATTATGTTGGATAGGCAGAAGATAGAAATTATATTGGGGATGTCTTGGTTAAATCGTCACGGTGCCGTTCTCAATATCGGTAACCGGACTATCCAGATTGACTCGCCGATTCACGGACAGCACACGCTGTTTTTGGACAGCGAAGATCCATATATGGTAGAGGCCTACCACACGGAAGCGCTAAAGCTTGAAGATATTCCGGTGGTACGTGATTATCCCGACGTTTTTCCCGATGACTTACCGGGCATGCCGCCCGAACGGGACGTCGAGTTCAAAATTGAACAGGCGCCGGGAATGACGCCTATTTCATGAAGGCCTTACAAGATGGCACCTAACGAGCTAGCGGAGTTGAAAGAGCAACTGAATGAACTTATGAGCAAGGGTTTCATATGACCAAGTTCTTCACCTTGGGGTTGCTCAGCGCTGTTCATTAAGAAGGACGAAACACTACGGCTATGTGTTGATTACCGTCCTCTCAATGCTGTCACAATAAAGAACAAGTATCCTTTGCCCCGCATTGACATCCTGTTTGATCAACTTGTGGGTGCAAAGGTATTTTCGAAGATGGATCTTCGGTCGGGCTATCATCAAATCAAGATCCGACGGGAGGACATACCGAAGACAGCTTTCTCGACGAGATACGGACTCTACAAGTACCTCGTCATGTCATTTCGTCTAACCAACGCTCCGGCACACTTTATGTATTTGATGAATTCTGTATTCATGCCGGAGCTAGACAAGTTCGTCGTGGTATTCATCGACGACATTTTGGTTAACTCCAAATCTAAAGAAGAGCACGCTGAACATTTGCGCATTGTGCTACAACGGTTGCGGGAGCACCAATTATATGCCAAGTTCAGCAAGTACGAATTTTGGATTGATCAAGTGCCTTTCCTAGGCCATATCATTTCAGAAGAAGGTATTGCCGTGGACCCCAGCAAGATTGAACAAGTGCTGAAGTGGGAATCTCCCAAATCAGTCCACGAGGTCCGAAGTTTCCTAGGTTTAGCGGGGTATTATCGGAGGTTTGTTCCGAGCTTCTCAAAGATTGCTAAACCAATGACGGAGCTGCTGAAGAAGGGCACTAAATACATGTGGAATGCAGCATGTGAAGCCGCATTCAAAACTTTGGTTAAACATCTCACAACGGCTCCAGTTCTTGCTCAGCCGGACACGACGAAGCCATTCGATGTATACTGTGATGCATCCGGCATCGGTCTCGGCTGCGTTCTGATGCAAGAAGGGCGTGTAGTATCCTATGGGTCTCGTCAACTGCGAAACCACGAGCAACTTTATCCAACTCACGATCTCGAGCTTGCTGCTGTGGTGTTGGCGTTGAAGATGTGGAGGCATTACCTGCTTGGTAATCTTGTTCACCTCTACACCGACCATAAAAGCCTGAAGTATATCTTCACGCAGAAGGAGCTGAATATGAGATAACGGAGATGGTTGGAGCTCATCAAAGATTATGAAATTGAGATCCACTATCATACGGGAAAAGCAAACGTGGTTGCCGACGCGCTGAGTCGGAAGGCCCACGTTCACAACTTAGCGGCTGCTGAGTTGGAAGATGAAGAACCAAGCCTCCGTGAAGAGATTGTTGAGGCTCAAAGAAGAGACAGAGGTATGTCTCACATACGGAGAAGACTGGACAACGGAGAGGTGAAATGCTTCCGGAAAGATGAGAACGGTACAATATGGTTTAACAACTGTATAGTGGTACCGCGCAATATGAAACTCCGGAAGAAGATCTTGGATGAAGCCCACCTGTCAAAGTTTTCCATTCATCCCAGAAGTAACAAGATGTACCAAGATTTGAAACAGAAATTTTGGTGGACGAGGATGAAGAGGGAGATTGCTAAATACGTATCCGAATGCGATATGTGTAGACGGGTCAAGGCTGATCATATGCGGAAAGCCGGACCGCTACAACCTTTGAAGATTCCGGCGTGGAAATGGGAGGATGTGAGTATGGACTTCATAGTCGGATTACCGCTCACATCCAGGAAGCATGACTCGATATGGGTGATCGTCGACCGGTTGACAAAGTCAGCTCATTTCATACCGGTGAACACTCATTATCGAGCAAGGCAATATGCGGAGTTATTCATCTCCAGAATTATATGCTCACATGGTGTCCCGAAGACCATCATTTCAGATCGAGGTGCGCTGTTTGTTGCTCGTTTTTGGGATCAGCTGCATGCCTCGTTGGGCACAAAGCTGATTAGAAGCTCCGCATATCACCCTCAAACCGATGGACAAACCGAGAGGGTGAATCAAGTACTTTAGGATATGTTGAGAGCGTGTGCCATCCACCACGGTAGGAATTGGGACGATCACTTACCGCTGGCGGAGTTTTCATACAACAACGTGACATGACCCCAATTGGTCTTGTCGAGCCAGGAACACGCTGAGGGGTGCTGCGTTGCACAGCACCGGATAACACACGTCAAAGGTACAAAGCGGAAGCGAAATTTTATTACATAAACAAGTTTATGAACAAGTTTACATCAAAATAAGTTCAGTCTACACTCACGGGCGTAGACTAAGCATCAAGTGCACGTTCAGCCCTTGGACGTGCCCTTGCTAGCACACACGCACACTAACTCTGCGGCGTGCACGACTCCCACTCGACGGGGTTCCCCTCCTGGGGTTCCGTCTCCTCTTCGGGAGTCGCTTCCTCATAGAACCCTGCAAAAGCTTCAAACACAAGCAGTGAGCACGAAGGCTCAGCAAGTCTGACCCGTCTCACCTAAACATGGAACTTCTACATGAAGGTAATGGGTTACATGAGGTAAAAATCATTTGCAAGGACTCGCCTAATTAGTAGAACCTTACTTTCAAGTTTCAGAAGCAGGTTGTGGAGAACCTTACGCTAAGGTACATGAGAGAGCCGCAATCAAACATGAAACGCATTTCTCTCATGTACTTTGTCCAAAGTTGAAATGAACTTTAGTTAGCTCTAAACTACAGCAAGTCATTAGCAATCAAGTCCATCTTTCAATCAGCAACATTTTAACATGTAACTAGCCTGTTCTTTCTATGTCACGGTACAGTGAACAAGTGGTACTCACTGACCGCGAGGGACAGCGATTATAATCGATTTACACCTGCAGGGTTACCCGAACAATCCATCACGTACGCCCGTACTCGATGTTGACTACAACAACCATCACGGATGCCGTACGCGACTACCTTTCACCCGTTAGCCCAATGTTGAACCGGTCCAATCGTCCCGAGCAAGAGGTCTCTGCACGCGCATCTCAGTGCCGCCAGCCGATTTACACCTCGAGCTCTCAACCTACCCTCTGAACGACCAGCTATGCCTCAACACCCAGCTACCCGAGTTACATCAGTTTCCCGGTTCCCATATAGCCGGTAGGTCTTCGGTACTGTTCTAGCTTGTTCAACAGGCCCGCACACGGCTCGGTCCTCAATCGACACAAGCGGAGCTACAGCACACAGGCCCCAAAGTCCTGCTGCCCTTACCCTCCGGTTGGTCTCATTTTCTTGCCATGTGTTTCATGTGCTATCACTACCCGAGTCGAGTGCCTCTAGCCTATGCTCGCGAATAGTTCCAACTACTCGACTTGTACCGAATCCTACACTATCTTAGCATTGCAGTAGCTAACGGGGTTTGCAATCCTAAACCCAACCCATGGTATTCTTGGCTATGCAATTGGGTTTCCAAACAAGACTCTAATGCAAGGAATAAAGCAATCAAGTATGTGCTCAAAACAGTAAAAATTTGTAAAAAGGTTAATGCAAACCAGAGCTTGCCTTGCTGCTCTTGGTCGTAGGCTAGCTGCTCCTCCAGAGTAACAAAGTCTAGGACTTTGGGTTCCTCCTCGACCTTAGCGACTACATGATATAAGACATACATGTATTAATTTGAATGCATTTATATTAAATTTAACTTGTGAAGCTTATAAGTCCCACTAGACAGACTCAATGACTGTGAAACTTTTACTGTGGCTTGGTTACAACCTAAACAGAGACTTGGTCAAGTTTTAGTTGCAGCAAAGCTCAATTGAGCCCTCCACAATTAATTATGTCCTTGACCTTAATTAGAACTCTTAGGGTGCTCTAAGGATTTTCATGAAACAAACTATGACTTTCTGAAAACTAGAGTTTCATAGGGTTCTAATGGAGTTGGTCTCACTTAATTTGGAAGTTCCTAACTAAAGATATGAGCTAAACAATTTCAGAGAAAATTCTGAAAATGTTTCTGAACATTTTCTATTTTCTCTGGAACAGTTTCACTAATCACACCATTAGGTGGATCAAATGAGCTCCAATGGGTCTGAAATTTTTATGGTAGTTCGGGGATATTTCGGTGAACATCCCAGCAAAATTTCAGGATTTTCCTCCACAGGATTCTCCAGTTAAAATTCCAAACAGTTTAAATTTTGAGGATTTAATTCTGGAGAATCAAGGAATTTCATGAAGTGAAACTTGATTTGCTGGAAAGTACTCAGAGAGCTGAATCCAGCAAAATTTGGTTCACTCAATTTGGAGCTTTCTAGCCAAAGTTATGAGGATTTGAAGTTTGAAGGAAATCTGAAAATCAGGGAAAAGTTTAAACTCGCGCGTGGGCCCAGGGGACACACGTCGCACGCCGAGGCGACAGCACACCGCGGCCCACAAGGATTTTGCGCGCCAGCACACCCGATCCCGGCCGCAGCCGGATCCCGATTCAAAATATCTCCCGCTGACAGCTGGGGTCCACCCCTTCGTCAACCTCCCGACACCCGCGCTTGCCGCCGAGGGACCTCGCCGGAGAGCTCGCCGCCGGCTTCTGTACAGCTCCAAACTTCACGATTCTAGCCGCCCCTGCCTACTTTTTCTCGGGGAACAGGATTCTAGGGTCAGCTGCTCATGACAATGGCCGGAGCATGGTCGGCGACGAGCCGCCACATCGGAAAGACTTCGGCCACGTCGGCTGACTTCCCTAGCACCTCAACTACTCGAGGAACCGGTCGGGAAGCATCAGTGGACCTCAGAGAAGGTCGGCATGAGCTCGAGGCAGCTCGGGGAAGGCCCGAAATAGGTACTCACCGTGCGCCCGATGCCGCCCGTTCATTCCGCCATTGGTAAATCTCGAATTACGCCGGGTACAGAGGTTCTCCGGCCAAGGGTCGTGAAGGTAACTTGTGCGTCACCGTGTCTAGCTTGTGTGAGAGTAGATTGAGGCCCTATAATCCTTTCTAGAGCACGAATTTGACAGAACAGCACCCGAAGGTCGTTCTGCACACAGAAAGGGGAAAAATGGAAATTCGCCGCCGGTGAGCAACCACTCGAGCTGTGGCTCGGGGGTGAGCAGCACCGGTCACCGGCGCGTCCAAGGGTGCCTTGGCTCGGGCATGACAACGCCCTGGTTGGGCTGTCCACGGGAGCCCGAGGTGCGGTGGTTCCAAGTCGCCGAATTGATCCTGCGGCACAGCCGATATCAATCGGTTTCCATCGAATTCTAGCAGCGGGGGAAGATGGAGGAAGGTCTCTAGTACCTTGCTGGGGCTCTGGAGTGGACGGAGGGAGCTGTGATCGGCGTTCTCCGATCGATTCCGAGCTGCGGAAGACTTCGGCCGGCGCTGAGTTCTTGCGGGGAAGAACGGCGATGCCTCGGCCGAGGAGGGGGACAGGCGCCTTAAGAAGGCTCTGCACCGCCTCACGCCCGCGCATGGGCAAGCAGCTGCTGGCGTGGCGGCTGCCCTCGGTGGCGATCGCAGCGGCGGCTCGGCGACCCGAGTGAGAAAAGTCTCAGTCGGTTTGATCTGAGCAGTGGCTGACATGTGGGTCCCACTTCCAGTTTTAACCTCTGAAATTTACTCCTAATCACTGTTGTAAACAGTGAACCCCATAGTACCCCTGGTAATTCAAATTATTCACCCATGAACCATTTGAATTGATCAAAGTTCAAATTTGGTTTGGTTTGAGTGAATTTCAGCACAAGTGCAGTTTTGAATTCAAAAGAAGTTTAAATTTGTCCCACTTAGCTCATGTCAAGATCAACTGCAAATGGAGTGAAAATTGGTGTGTGGGCTCACAAAAATGTGCTGAGTAAGAATATGCCCCCCACTTTTAAATTCATGGGATAAAAACAGTTTGAATTTGAATATGGTTTCAAACTGCCCTCTTCCTAACTATACCCAAAATGACCTCAAAAAGGTTTTGAATTTGGGTGAAACTTGGCATGGATATCCTTAGCAATGTATAGGAGTTTTCACATGTCCAGCCCGCTTATATCACATGTGTGAAATACCACTTTGGCAATGTGTGAGTTTGTTCTCTAATGAGCATGTTGATAATTGTTACTTGCTCCTCATTTGTGTTCATCATCCTTCCTCAAATGAGGTGTGTTGTGTGGTGATGAACACTGCAAATATGTGTCAAAAACTGAGGCCCTTACATTCCTCCCCCCTTAAAAGAATCTCGTCCCGAGATTATAAGGTGAAAATGAGAGAGAGGACGGTGGAAAATTACCGGATATGCGACGTGAAAAATTCGGGGTAGTTAGTGCGAAGGAATTCTTCGCTCTCCCATGTCGCTTCGTCCATGGAGTGATTACTCCATAGAACCTTGTAGAACCACAACGTACGGTTGCGTGTGGTTCGGGCCTTTTCATCAATAATCTGCACCGGTTCCTCCCGATAGGTGAGATCCGGTTGCAGTTCTTCAATATTTTCCAGCTGAACGGTAGTTGATAGCTTAAGACACTTCCTCAGCTGGGCAATGTGAAAGACGTCGTGCACACCGGAAAGTGCTTATGGTAATTTCAGCCGGTATGCCACTGATCCACATCTTTCGGTAATCTGGAATGGACCGATGAATCGGGGTGCCAACTTTCCTCTCACCCCAAATCTGTTTACGCCCTTCATTGGAGACACCCGTAGGTATACGTGATCTCCAACTTCGAATTGTAATGGGCGCCTTCTCTGGTCCGCATACTGTTTCTGACGGGATTGAGCGGCTTTTAGGTTCGCTTGAATTAGTCGAACCTTTTCTTCCACGTTGTTGACAAGGTCAATCCCGAAGGTAACCCTTTCGCCAGACTCACACCAGTTCAATGGTGTGCGGCATTTCCTACCGTATAGCGCCTCGTAGGGCGCCATCTTGATGCTGGCTTGGTACCCATTGTTGTACGAGAACTCGGCTAATGGCAAGTGATCATCCCAATTCTTGCCGTGGTTGATAGCGCAAGCTTGTAGCATGTCTTCTAGAATCTGATTTACCCGCTCGGTTTGTCCATCCGTCTGCGGGTGATATGCTGAACTGTGGATCAGCTTTGTCCCCAAGGCAGCGTGTAGCTGCTCCCAAAAACGGGACACAAATAAAGTGCCCCGATCCGATATGATGGTACGGGGTACGCCGTACAAGCATAGGATCCGTGAGATGTACAGTTCAGCGTACTTCTTGGTGTTGTAATTTGTGTTGACCGGGATGAAATGGGCAACTTTGGTGAGCCGATCAACGATCACCCACACAGAATCATGTTTCTGAAAGGTGGTGGGTAAACCGACGATGAAATCCATGCTCACGTCCTCCCACTTCCAGGCAGGAATGCCCAGTGGTTGTAGCAGTCCCGGTTTCCGCATGTGGTCTGCCTTCACCCTTCGACATGTATCACACTGGGACACGTATTTTGCAGTCTCTCGCTTCATCCGTGTCCACCAAAACTTGCTTCTGAGTTCTTGATACATTTTGTTGCTGCCGGGGTGAATAGAAAACTTTGATAAGTGAGCCTCATCAAAGATTTTCTTCCGTAACTCCGGGTTACGGGGTACGACAATCCGGTCCTTGAACCATAGGACGCCGTCTCCGTCCTTCTGGAAACATTTCAGCTCCCCACTGTCTACACGTCTGCGCAAATGTGACATGCCCTTGTCATTCTTCTGGGCCGCCACTATTTCTTCACGGATGGTGGGGATAGCTGGTTGTAGAGAGCTCCGTGTGGAATCACAAGTAGTGGTGGTTTGCTCTCTTCCAACGGTGTGATGATCAGATTATTGACGTGTGACTTGCGGCTCAGCGCATCTGCCACTACGTTTGCTTTGCCCGGATGATAATGGATCTCTATTTCGTAATCCTTTATCAGTTCTAACCATCTTCGTTGCCACATGTTCAGCTCCTTCTGAGTGAATATGTACTTGAGGCTTTTGTGGTCGGTATATAAATGTACGAGGTTACCGAGTAGGTAGTGCCTCCATATTTTCAGTGCAAGTACCACGGCAGCGAGCTCCAAGTCATGAGTTGGATAATTTTGCTCATGGTTTCTAAGCTGCCGTGATCCATACGCGACCACTCTTCGGTCTTGCATCAGCACACATCCGAGCCCAATGCTGGATGCATCGCAGTACACATCAAACGGTTTTGTTGTGTCTGGCTGCGCCAAAACCAGTGCTGATGTCAGGTGCTTGACTAAAGCCTTGAATGCTGCTTCACATGTTGGACTCCAAACATATTTGGTAGCCTTCTTCAGCAGCTCTGTCATTGGCTTGGCAATCTTCGAGAAGTTCGGAATGAACCTCCGATAATATCCCGCGAGTCCGAGGAAACTCCGTACCTCATGAACAGTTCTCGGGGATTTCCAATTCAGCACTTGAGTGATCTTGCTCGGGTCCACAGCGATACCCTCCGCTGAGATGATATGCCCGAGAAAAGGCACTTGCGATATCCAAAACTCGCATTTGCTGAATTCTGCGTATAACTTGTGATCCCGCAGCCGTTGCAAGACTATACGCAGATGTTTCTTGTGATCTTCCTCTGACTTGGAATATACCAGGATGTCGTCGATGAAGACCACGACAAACTTGTCCAGCTCCGGCATGAATACCGAGTTCATTAAGTACATGAAGTGAGCTGGAGCATTGGTGAGGCCGACGGACATGACCAGGTACTCATAAAGTCCGTACCTCGTCAAGAAAGCCGTCTTTGGAATGTCCTCAGCCCTTATCTTAATCTGATGGTACCCGGATCTTAAGTCCATTTTGGAAAAGATCTTTGCTTCGACCAACTGATCAAACAACATGTCGATCCGTGGCAACGGGTACTTGTTCTTGACGGTTACGGCATTTAATGGACGATAGTCCACACAAAGCCGCAACGTCTCATCCTTCTTCTTGACAAATAATGCCGAACAGCCCCATGGCGAGGAGCTCGGCCTAATAAAACCCTTCTCCAGAAGGTCCGTGAGCTGAGTCTTCAGTTCTGCCAACTCCTTGGGCGCCATCTTGTACAGCCTTCGGGATATTGGCATGGTTCCTGGTGCAAGTTCAACTTGAACTCCACCTCTCTATCAGGCGGTATCCCCGGCAAATCATCCGGGAATACGTCAGGGAACTCTCGGACCACTGGAATATCTTCCAATCTGATGGTTGTGGCTTGATAGACACTTGGAAGTTTTATTTCTGGACTGTCCAGAAATAATGAGTGAGACTCGTGCACTTCTGAGTTCAAGTGCACGACTCGGAGGACGGTGTCTAAAACAGCGCCGTGGCGGGTTAACCACGACATCCCTAAGATGACATCGACCTTTTATCCCTCTAAAATTATGAGAGACGTAGGGTAAACTCTACCCTCTAAGCACAATGGCGCTTTTGGGACCATCATGCTTGCTGAAATTTTCCCACCCGGTGAACAGATCACATAAGGACTATCGGTGGGTAGTATTTGCAAGCTATATTTATCAATGAAAGCTTGGCTAATGAAGCTATGCGTGGCGCCTGAATCAAACAATATTATGGCGGGATGCTGGTGGAGTTGGAACATACCCGCAAGGATTGGCTCGCCCTCCGGCACGTCCTCAATGGCGAGCTTGTGGACGGTGCCGGGCCTAGGGTTTGCCCGCCGCGCATTAGTAGGGTTCCGTGGTTGATTCCTCCCCGGAAACTGTGGTGCTACTCCGCCGCCTTGCCTCTCCGGGCAACTGCTCACGAAGTGTCCTGGACGACCACACTTGTAACATGTGGCCGCTGCTGGTGTAGTGCTCGGGGGACGAAAGCCCGGCATGCGTTGCTGAGGTGCAAACGCACGCGGCATTGCCCGCTGCTGCGGTTGTTGTTGCGGTGGTACTGGCTGTGCCGGCCTGAATGCCGGTGAAGAGTACGGCTGACTGCGGAATGGCATCGACCGCTGTGGTGGCTGACAGCATGGACCTGATGGTGGGCGATTCACCATCCGAAACTTCTGAGAAGGACCGCCTCCTTCTCCACTGCTTTGCGGCGCGCTTCGCTTTCGCTCTGCCGCCGCCAACTCCTTGCCGGAGTCCTCTTGAACAATCGCAGCATCAATGATGTCGTTGAGGCTTCCGCGATTGAACATCGCCAACTTGTCCTTCAGGAGCGGGTTAAGCCCCTGGTAAAAATGGTCCCGCCGCTTCTCGTCAGTATCAGCATGATACGACGCATATAGCGCGAGATCGTTAAACGCCCTGGAGTATTCCAGCGCGTTCCGGCTCCCTTGTTGCAGGTGTAAGAACTCCTGCATCTTCCTCTTCATCAGACCTGGCGGTATATGATAGGCCCTGAAGGCCGTCCGGAACTCCGCCCAGGTCATCACTCGGTTGGTGGGCTGTGAAGCACAGAAGTTGGCCCACCACGCGCTCGTGGATCCTTGGAGCTGCTGGACCGCGAACTGAGTGTTGCGCTGCTCGCTGATCTGGAGCAGCCCGAACTTCATCTCTATGGTGCGGAGCCAGTTGTCCGCGTCAAGTGGTTCATCCGCCCTTGAGAATACCGGGGGATGAGTAGCCAGGAAGTCGGAGTAGGAGCTCTGTTGGCGCTCCTCACAATCTTGACGTCTCTCTGGGCGAGACGTATTGGCGATGAGAGTCTGCAGCAACTCCGTGTGCTGCTGATGTGATCCCGCCATTGCCGCGACAATGTCGGCCATTGTAACCGTTGGCAGTGGCGGTGGTGGTGTTTGCTGTTGCTGCTGCTGTCCCGAGGAGTCCTCGGGAGGTGGTTGGGAGGTCTCTCCCCCTTGACTGGTATCCGCAACGTCAGGGTTGGCACGAGTACGCGTCATTCTGAAATTCAAAACAGCAGCGATTAGCACATGTCTTACTTAAAGTTCCATAAGCAACAGTAGGTATTGAAGTGACACATGATTAATTTGCACAACATTCACATATATTGATAAAGCATAGACTTTATACAAGATACATTATTCTCGGATCTCCGAGAAGTCGTGCTCATGTCGTCACTACCTATACATATGCTACTGTCTACACGACATGTCACCGATTACAAAAGTTGGGTTACGCTACCCTAGCTGCCCTACTTGGCAACCGTAACCCCCTACTCGGAGTAGAACTCGACCTCCTGTGGGTCTTCCTCCTCCGGTACCTCTGCTGGTGGCTCTGGATCTACCACCTCTTCTCCCATTCCGGGTTCTCCCATTGCTGGAAGACCCAAGACCACCGGTATACCCAATACCGGAGGTACGAGGTCCTGCAAAGCATGCACCTCCTCCATAGCCTGGTTGTAATGTTCTTCCCAGCCTTGCCCTTCCTCAATAGCATCGTCCCGCTCTTGAGTAAGTTCCTCGTTCTGCTGGGTCAGATTTTGTACCAGTTCTTGTAACGCCGTGATGTCGACATGGCTTTTCCTCTTTGCCTTCTTCAGACGATGCAACTGATTATGTTGTTCATTCAGTCGCTTGATCGTTGGAAGGAGCACATTGCGGAGTGCGCTGTGAGCACTCTCGAAATGATCTCCACGGCTTGTGCTCTCCTTGAGCTTTGTGGCGAGGTGCTCCGTATGAACAGCTTGGCTGTCCATCACGGCGTTTCCCGCCCTCTGGTTCGCCTCCGCGGGGTTGTACCTTGGGCAACTCAGGTTCGTTGCCTCCCGGTACCTCTCTTCCCACACATGCTGAGCTCATCCCTCCACCGGAATGAGCGCGTATGGAGTACCCTCCATAGCTTGCACGTGTAGTTGGCAGGAACGTGACATAGTGTCACGGGCTGCCACTTGCCACACCCCTTCCGGTTGTCTTCCTCTCACCGTGACGGTGAAGAGCACCCAACCGGGTGGCGTAGGTCCTGCGGGGACTTCGACATGGATCGTCCACGTCTTGTTCCCCTCTTCGCCTTCTTCCTTGGCGAAGTACTGCGGCATCTGATTGTACCCGAAATATTGGAGCATTTGCCACAATGCTTCCGGGTAGCCGCTACGGTCAGAACAGTGGGAAACCACCCACCCGTTCTCCAACTGTTTATCTGCTGTCATCTGTAAAAATATATTTGAGAAATGTAAAATATTTATTTAAACAGTAAACCATTGAGTTATAACATAAGACATGTCATTGAACCCATAAAACTTGGAAACATAGTTCAAATTTTAAACAAATTTGACTGCTGATCTGCTGTTCCCATGACAGCCCTGACCAATTTCCATTTCAACCTGATTTAGGCCATGTTGAAGGCAAAACCAATTCTGGAGCTCAACATCAAAGTTAAAGCTAACTTCAGTAGCTTTCCAGAAAATATTTGCTTGGCCTAAGATCTGTCTTGGTCCAAAAGTTATGAGATGTCAAAGTTAACAGAATTTCTGGAGAAAATTGGACAGCACCTCCCTGCTTTAGGTACTGATTTGATCCAAGAATCTCAGTTAATTCTGTTCCTAATATGACAAAACTTTATGTTACAAAGTTGTAACCTATCCCATAAGCTTTCCAGAACTAACTCATTTTCTATTTTTGGATATTTATGCAGGAAGTTATGCTTAATTTACAGAGAGTCTACAGAGAGTCTTTCCTCTGTCCTGTTTTCTGGACAGTTTCAACTCTACGGCATTTTTCGAGTGGTTAAGGGGTGAAACATCTCTGGACCTCAACATAAGAGTTGTAAATCTCTTCCAAAGCTTTCCAGAAATGTATCATGCGACCCCAACCTCGAAAGAACTCAATCTCTAACCTCTGATCAACTTCAGCCTTGATCCAGCTGAAAGCAGAGTGCTCTGTCCTTAACAACCTATAAGTTGAAAACTTGTTAACTTTGAATATCTTGTTCAAGGGAAGGAATTACATCAAGTTTTACCACTTTAGATCAAAACCTTAAAGTTTTAAATGAAGTTGTTCATTTAATGGGGTGTGACGTCGATGCGTCACCAGATTATGTCGGTACTACGTCCTCACAAAGAAAATCCTATACCGGACTTAGCCGGCTTCGTTAATTCAGTGGCACTAAACATCACTCGCAGACGGATGCTACACGTCTAACGTTTCGTGGTCATGCTACCTGCAGAAACTCAAACAATCATCAGACTCGGCTGCACACCGAGCCCGAAATCCATACAGTTCGTATACCCGGCCGTCATCACTCGCCCGGATGTTCTCAAGCCAAACACGCCTTGAGTTATGTGTTCACGTTTCAGACCACGTGACAGGGTCTCCCAAGTTGCACCACGCACGCCAGGGACAGACGTTGCTCGAATAACCCAAACGACATGAAGAGTCGTAGAGGATATCAAAGCGGGTCGGGTTACCTGCCACCCGTGGGGCTCCACCCTTCAGCTTGTGCGCACTGGTGGACAGCGCTTACGTGTACCCCCCAAGACATAAACGTCCCGAGATACACGATTTTCCGACATAACAGATAGGTTAATATGCCACTTTCTATATGCTAATAACATCCTTATACGGGCTACTAACTCGTTCCTCACTGGATTTTGAAAAAGATGACCTTTGTAGTGCGTTAAACCTCAAGCGAGCTCTGATACCAGCGCTGACACGACCCCAATTGGTCTTGTCGAGCCAGGATCACGCTGAGGGGTGCTGCGTTGCACAACACCGGATAACACACGTCAAAGGTACAAAGCGGAAGCGAAATTTTATTACATAAACAAGTTTATGAACAAGTTTACATCAAAATAAGTTTAGTCTACACTCACGGGCGTAGACTAAGCATCAAGTGCACGTTCAGCCCTTGAACGTGCCCTTGCTAGCACACACGCACACTAACTCTGCGGCGTGTACGACTCCCACTCGACGGGGTTCCCCTCCTGGGGTTCCGTCTCCTCTTCGGGAGTCCCTTCCTCATAGAACCCTGCAAAAGCTTCAAACACAAGCAGTGAGCACGAAGGCTCAGCAAGTCTGACCCGTCTCACCTAAACATGGAACTTCTACATGAGGCTGATGGGTTACATGAGGTAAAAATCATTTGCAAGGACTCGCCTAATTAGTAGAACCTTACTTTCAAGTTTTAGCAGCAGGTCGTGGAGAACCTTACGCTAAGGTACATGAGAGAGCCGCAATCAAACAAGAAACGCATTTCTCTCATGTACTTTGCCCAAAGTTGAAATGAACTTTAGTTAGCTCTAAACTACAGCAAGTCATTAGCAATCAAGTCCATCTTTCAATCAGCAACATTTTAACATGTAACTAGCCTGTTTTTTCTACGTCACGGTACAGTGAACAAGTGGTACTCACTGACCGCGAGGGACGGCGATTATAATCGATTTACACCTGCAGGGTTACCTGAACAACCCGTCACGTACGCCCGTACTCGATGTTGCCTACAACAACCATCACGGATGCCG
Source organism: Neostapfia colusana (assembly GCA_030760725.1). Lineage (NCBI taxonomy): Eukaryota > Viridiplantae > Streptophyta > Magnoliopsida > Poales > Poaceae > Neostapfia > Neostapfia colusana. Next base: position 68,151,768 of record JASWHV010000013.1, on the reverse strand, counting down.
TACGCGACTACCTTTCACCCGTTAGCCCAATGTTGAACCGGTCCAATCGTCCCGAGCAAGAGGTCTCTGCACGCGCATCTCAGTGCCGCCAGCCGATTTACACCTCGAGCTCTCAACCTACCCTCTGAACGACCAGCTATGCCTCAACACCCAGCTACCCGAGTTACATCAGTTTCCCGGTTCCCATATAGCCGGTAGGTCTTCGGTACTGTTCTAGCTTGTTCAACAGGCTCGCACACGGCTCGGTCCTCAATCGACACAAGCGGAGCTACAGCACACAGGCCCCAAAGTCCTGCTGCCCTTACCCTCCGCTTGGTCTCATTTTCTTGCCATGTGTTTCATGTGCTATCACTAACTGAGTCGAGTGTCTCTAGCCTATGCTCGCGAGTAGTTCCAACTACTTGTACCGAATCCTACACTATCTTAGCATTGCAGTAGCTAACGGGGTTTGCAATCCTAAACCCAACCCATGGTATTCTTGGCTATGCAATTGGGTTTCCAAACAAGACTCTAATGCTAGGAATAAAACAATCAAGTATGTGCTCAAAACAATAAAAATTTGTAAAAAGGTTAATGCAAACCGGAGCTTGCCTTGCTGCTCTTGGTCGTAGGCTAGCTGCTCCTCCGGAGTAACGAAGTCTAGGACTTCGGGTTCCTCCTCGACCTTAGTGACTACATGATATAAGACATACATGTATTAATTTGAATGCATTTATATTAAGTTTGAACTTGTGAAGCTTATAAGTCCCACTAGACAGAATCAATGACTGTGAAACTTTTACTGTGCCTTGGTTACAACCTAAACAGAGACTTGGTCAAGTTTTAGTTGCAGCAAAGCTCAATTGAGCCCTCCACAATTAATTATGTCCTTGACCTTAATTAGAACTCTTAGGGTGCTCTAAGGATTTTCATGAAACAAACTATGACTTTCTGAAAACTAGATTTTCAGAGGGTTCTAATGGAGTTGGTCTCACTTAATTTGGAAGTTCCTAACTAAAATATGAGCTAAACAATTTCAGAGAAAATTCTGAAAATGTTTCTGAACATTTTCTATTTTCTCTAGAACAGTTTCACTAATCACACCATTAGGTGGATCAAATGAGCTCCAATGGGTCTGAAATTTTTATGGTAGTTCCGGGATAGTTCGTTGAACATCCCAGCAAAATGTCATGATTTTCCTCCACAGGATTCTCCAGTTAAAATTCCAAACTGTTTAAAATTTGAGGATTTAATTCTGGAGAATCAATGAATTTCATGAAGTGAAACTTGATTTGCTGGAAAGTACTCAGAGAGCTGAATCCAGCAAAATTTGGTTCACTCAATTTGGAGCTTTCTAGCCAAAGTTATGAGGATTTGAAGTTTGAAGGAAATCTGAAAATCGGGGAAAAGTTTAAACTCGCGCGTGGGCCTAGGGGACACGCGTGGCACGCCAAGGCGACAGAACACCGCGGCCCACAAGGATTTTGCGTGCCAGCACACCCGATCCCGGCCGCAGCCGGATCCCGATTCAAAATATCTCCCGCTGACAGCTGGGGTCCACCCCTTCGTCAACCTCTCGACGCCCGCGCTCTGCCACCGAGGGACCTCGCCGGAGAGCTCGCCGCTGGCTTCTGTACAGCTCCAAACTTCACGATTCTGGCCTCCCCTGCCTACTTTTTCTCGGGGAACAGGATTCTAGTGTCAGCTGCTCATGACAATGGCCGGAGCATGGTCGGCGACTAGCCACCACCTCGGAAAGACTTCAGCCACGTCGGCTGACTTCCCTAGCACCTCAACTACTCGGGGAACCCGTCGGGAAGCATCAGTGGACCTCAGAGAAGGTCGACATGAGCTCGAGGCAGCTCGGGGAAGGTCTGAAATAGGTCCTCACCGTGCGCCCGATGCCGCCCGTTCATTCCGCCATTGGTAAACCTCGAATTACGCCGGGTACAGAGGTTCTCCGGCCAAGGGTCGTGAAGGCAACTTGTGCGTCACCGTGTCTAGCTTGTGCGAGAGCGGATTGAGGCCCTCTAATCCTTTCTAGAGCACGAATTTGACAGAACCGCACCCGAAGGTCGTTCTGCACACAGAAAGGGGAAAACTAGAAATTCGCCGCCGGTGAGCAACCACTCGAGCTGTGGCTCGGGGGTGAGCAGCACCGGTCACCGGCGCGTCCAAGGGTGCCTTGGCTCGGGCGTGACAACGCCCTGGTTGGGCTGTCCACGGGAGCCCGAGGTGCGGCGGTTCCAAGTCGCCGAATTGATCTTGCGGCACAGCCGATATCAATCGGTTTCCATCGAATTCTAGCAGCGGGGGAAGATGGAGGAAGGTCTCTAGTACCTTGCTGGGGCTCTGGAGTGGGCGGAGGGAGCTGTGATCGGCGTTCTCCGATCGATTCCGAGCTGCAGAAGACTTCGGCCGGCACTGAGTTCTTGTGGGGAAGAACGGCGATGCCTCGGCCGAGGAGGGGGACAGGCGCCTTAAGAAGGCTCTGCACCGCCTCACGCCCGCGCGTGGGCAAGCAGCTGCTGGCGCGGCGGCTGCCCTCGGTGGCGATCGCAGCGGCGGCTCGGCGACCCGAGTGAGAAAAGTCTCAGTCGGTTTGATCTGAGCAGTGGCTGACATGTGGGTCCCACTTCCAGTTTTAACCTCTGAAATTTACTCCTAATCACTGTTGTAAACAGTGAACCCCATAGTACCCCTGGTAATTCAAATTATTCACCCATGAACCATTTGAATTGATCAAAGTTCAAATTGGGTTTGGTTTGAGTGAATTTCAGCACAAGTGCAGTTTTGAATTCAAATGAAGTTTGAATTTGTCCCACTTAGCTCATGTCAAGATCAACTCCAAATGGAGTGAAAATTGGTATGTGGGCTCACAAAAATGTGCTGAGTTTTACTCTCGGTGGGAACTTTTCCCGAACAGCTCGCGAGCGCCACCGAGCAGCTTGCAACGCCAGCTCTTGCTGCCGGTCTCCATGCGTTGGCACCCCAGGGTCGGTTCACACCGCTTCAGCAACGTGATCTCTCCCTCCTCGGACCAAGCCGACAGCAGTTGCTTCATCTCCTCACGATCAGCAGCCACTCCGGGCGCTGTTTTTCCTTCACCGGCGCTGCTACACTGCTCCCTGTCTCCCGGCCAGCCCAGCGCCTCTCCGGCAGGCTCAAGAGGCCACAGAGGTGCGCCAGGAGGTACTGATCCTCATCCCGTCGTCCTCCTGCTCTCCCCCGACGCCGGCTCGCCGGAATTCGATTTTTGGCACCGGCGCACGTATAGAACCGACCGTGTTTAATTCATGAAATTCTCCCAATCTGATTGATCATACCTCGTACAATTCAAACCACAGCAACTAGATGCCCTAGCGCCCTCCCATGCCGAAAACCAAAGGAAACCGACCCTCCTATGCCCCGGGCGACGAGAAATCGTCGCTGGCGGCCAAAACTGCCACGGTCCACGGTGACGACTAGGTTGCAGCCACTTCCTGCACGATCTGATCTCCGTTCCATTGTTCCTAGAACCATAGGGTTGCTGTACGACATCGTAGCTCGCCGGGAGGTGCCTTGTACACGCTGGAACGCGTCCATGTCGTGCTCCCGAGCCGCTCCGCCGGTGCCGACCCACCTACAGCCGTTTTCACGCGGGGAAACCTTGCCCGGCAGCTGCGCCACGTTCCCAGGAGCATGTAGGGCAAAACCGGAGCTCATTTGGTGGAGAAATGAGAGAGAACGAGCCATGCCAAGTTTTCTGCCGGTGTGCACCCGCGGGCTCTGGCGGGAGGTTGAAGAAGCACCTGACCCGTGGGCCCCACGTGCGACTGTTCTGTTTAAAATCAAACAGAGAGTTGTTCAAACTTGTAAAATGCATAACTTGGTGTAGGAAGCTCCAAAAATAGTGAGATAAATTTTTTGGGACTCCTCTAAGAGAGTACTATCCCGAGGTACAACCCAATAATTATGAAAACCCCTGGTTTTGGCTCATTAATTCATAGAAGGAAAAGCTGGTGGGAATTTTTCCAAGAGTTCTATGTATTGGAAAACCCCCAAATTTGGGCAGGAGAGTCTTCCAAAAATACTTGAACTCCAGTAAAATTTTCAGAAGCATTGGACCTAATTTGCTTGGCCAAATGTGGTGTTAATTCCTTATGTCTCTGAAAATGGGAAAATAAACAGAGGTCAATTTCAGAATTTTTCCCCAAACTTTAGAACCTCATAACTCTTGCTAGGAATTCCCAAATTTAGTGATTCAAATTGGGTTGGATTTATATTGAATACCTCTGTCCAAATCTACAACCCAATTTGTATGAAACGCATTATTTAATTCTGGAAAATTCTTGGAATTTTTCTGAAAAAGAATTATGGAGGGAGTTTGGGTTATCCAAAAATACCCAAATTTTTCCAGAATATTCTTTAGCATATTGTTGACCTTCTAGCAAATTTTCAGATCATTTGAGGATCATTTAATTAGGAATTTGCTAAATGCAAACTACTGTGTTCAAAAGAGTCCAGAAACATTTTCAGAAAATGTTTCCCACTTCAGAAATCTGTTCTGAGCAATCCATAGCTCCAAAAATCATAGGAAAATTTAGGCAAGCTCTCTGGGACATACTTGGAATTCTAGTTCACTTAGTTGGGCATGAAAATGCACATTACTACAGAATTAATTCTGTTGAGTACAAATGCTTAAAGAATTGTTCTGGGAGAACTACCCAAGTAAAAGGGCTGAATTTTGGACCAGATGACTATCATGTGGTCAAGAAATCACATGTAAATTATCAGCCCAATATGAGTCCTGGAACTCCCTGTTCTTATTCTCCATACTTGTGTATATATGGGAATACATAAGAGATGTTGTGAGAATTATGGGGAGGACACAATAAGACTCCACATTAGCTGCAATTTGGCAAGCTAAATCCTTAGGTAGTATAGAACCTGCTGTAAAAGTTTTGAGGCCATTGGAGTTCTTGTTCTTCAGTTGCACTTAAATCCTTTCAGTTTATCTATTATGTTCATTAGGGAACATGATTAGTGTATAGCTAAAGCCTTTAGGACAAATTAGTTTATTTCTGTTCTTTGCACAACAGAAGCAAACCAAGCCATGCTTGGCTTTTCCACACAACCTCTGTTACTAAGACATTAATTTTATAACTTCTTTCCATTACATTCTATAAAACATGTGCATATGCATCTCAATAGGAACCACAACGAAGGGGACTCAAAGGAGTGACTCATCGAAGTCGATCAAGCTCCGGAGAGTCAAGGGTGGATCTGCAAGGATACTAACTGCTTATATACGACTACGCTGCAAAACAGGCAAGCTCCGGTTTGCATTTAATAGCTGTTAAGTTTTTGTTTTGTATTCACTTTCGGTCAAGATATGAACTGTGCATTAGGTCTAGTGATTGAGAAGGATGAAACGTTGCGGCTTTGCGTGGACTATCGTCCACGAAACGCCGTAACCATGAAGAACAAGTGCCCATTGCCACGGATCGACATGTTGTTTGATCAGTTGGTCAAAGCAAAGATCTTTTCTAAGATGGACTTATGATCCGGGTACCATCAGATTAAGATACGGGCTGAGGATATTCCGAAGATGGCTTTCTCGACGAGGTACGGACTTTATGAGTACCTGGTCATGTCCTTCGGCCTCACCAACGCTCCATCTCACTTCATGTACTTAATGAACTTGGTATTCATGCCGGAGCTGGACAAGTTTGTCATGGTCTTCATCGACGACATATTGGTATATTCCAAATCGGAGGATGAACACACGAAGCATCTGCGTATGTCTTGCAACAGCTGCGGGATCACAAACTATACGCGAAATTCAGCAAGTGCGAATTCTGGATATCACAAGTGCCTTTCTCAGGCATATTATCTCAGCGGAGGGCATCGCTGTAGACCCAAGTAAAATCACACAAGTGCTGAATTGGAAGTCCCCGAGAACTGTTCATGAGGTACGGAGTTTTCTCGGACTCGCCGGATATTATCGGAGGTTCATTCCGAACTTCTCAAAGATTGCCAAGCCTCTGACTGAGCTGCTGAAAAAGGCTACCAAATACGTTTGGAGTCCAGCATGTGAAGCAGCATTCAAGGCATTAGTGAAGCACATAACATCAGCACTTGTTTTGGCGCAGCTGGACACAACAAAACCGTTCGATGTGTACTGCGATGCATCCGGCATCGGGTTTGGATGTGTGCTGATGCAAGACCGAAGGGTGGTGGCGTATGGATCACGGCAGCTCAGAAACCATGAGCAGAATTATCCAACTCATGACCTAGAGCTCGCTGCCGTGGTACTCGCACTCAAAATGTGGAGGCACTACCTACTCGGTAAGCTCGTGCATTTATATACCAACCATAAAAGCCTCAAGTATTTATTCACTCAGAAAGAGCTGAACATGAGGCAGCGAAGATGGTAGAGCTGATAAAGGATTACGAAATAGAGATCCATTATCACCCTGGAAAAGCAAACGTAGTGGCGGATGCGCTGAGTCGCAAGTTACACGTCAACAATCTGACCATCACACTTTGGAAGAGAGCGAGCCACCACTGCATGTGATTCCACATGGAGCTCTCTACATCTTAGCTTTGATCCCCACCATCCGTGAAGAGATAGCGGCAGCTTAGAAACATGACAAGGGCATGTCGCATTTGCAGAGACGTGTAGGCAGTGGGGAACTGAAATGTTTCCAGAAAGACGGAGACGGCATCCTATGGTTCGAAGACCGGATTGTCGTACCCCGTAACCCGGAGTTACGGAAGAAAATCTTTGATGAGGCTCACTTGTCAAAGTTTTATATTCACCCCGGCAGTAACAAAATGTATCAAGAACTCAGAAACAAGTTTTGGTGGACACGAATGAAGCGGAAGATCGCAAAGTACGTGTCAGAGTGTCATACATGTCGAAGGGTGAAGGCAGACCACATGAGAAAACCGGGACTGCTACAACCGCTGGGCGTTCCTGCCTGCAAGTTGGAAGATGTGAGCATGGACTTCATCGTCGGTTTACCCACCACCTTTCAGAAGCATGATTCCATGTGGGTGATCGTCGACCGGCTCACCAAGGTTGCCCATTTTATCCCGGTTAACACCAACTATAATGCCAAGAAGTATGCTGAATTGTACATCTCACGGATCATGTGCTTGTACGGCGTACCCCGCACCATCATATTTGATCGAGGCACTTTGTTTGTGTCCCATTTTTGGGAGCAGCTACGTGCTTCTTTGGGGACGAAACTGATCCCTAGTTCAGTGTACCACCCACAGACGGATGGGCAAACCGAGCGGGTAAATATGATTTTAGAGGATATGCTACGAGCTTATTCTATCAACCACGGTAAGAATTGGGATGATCACTTACCGTTAGTCGAGTTCTCGTACAACAATGGGTACCAAGCCAGCATCAAGATGGTGCCTTACGAGGCACTATACGGGAGAAAATGCCGCACACCGCTTAATTGGCGTGAGTCTGGCGAAAGGGTCACCTTTGGGATTGATCTTGTCAACAACGCGGATGAAAAGGCTCGGCTGATTCAAGCAAACCTAAAAGCCGCCCAATCCCGACAAAAACAGTATGCAGAGAGGAGAAGACGCCCGTTACAATTCGAAGTTGGGGATCACGTATATCTACGTGTGTCTCCAATGAAGGGAGTGAACAGATTCGGGGTGAGAAGAAAGTTGGCACCCCGATTCATCGGTCCATTCAGATTACAGAATGATGTGAATCAGTTGCATACCGACTGGAATTACCCGAAACACTTTCCGGTGTGCATGACGTCTTTCACATTTCTCAGCTGAGGAAGTGTCTTAAGCTATCAACTACCATTCAGCTGGGGGATATCGAAGAACTGAAACCGGATCTCACGTATCGGGAGGAACCGGTTCAGATAATTGATGAAAAGGCCCGAACCACATGCAACCGTACGTTGTGGTTCTACAAAGTTCTATGGTGTAATCATTCCATAGACGAAGCGACATGGGAGAGCGAAGGTTTTCTTCTCGCTAACTACCCCGACTTTTTTGCGTCGCACATACGGTAATTTTTCCACCGTCCTCTCTCTCATTTTCACCTTATAATCTCGGGATGAGATTCTTTTAAGGGGGAGGAATGTAAGATCCCAAGTTTTTGCACACAATCAAAGTGTTCATTACACACACACACACCTCATTTGGAGACAACTTATGAACACATTTGAAGAGCATGTAACCACAATCAATATGGTCATTAGAGGAGGAACTCACAAAAGGCAAAAGTGGTATTTCCCACATGCACCATATAGGGGCTGATCTTATGGAAAACTCCTACATCTTTCTAGGAATGCTCATGCCAAAATTCACCCAAATCCAAAACCTTTTTGAGGTTTTTTTGGGTATAACTAGAAAGAGGCTAGTTTGAATTCAAATTCAAACAACTTTTATCCCATGAATTGAAAATTGGGAGGCATATTTGTACTCCGCACATTTTTGTGAGCTCACCCACCAATTTTCACTCCATTTGGAGTTGACCTTGACATGAGCTAATTTTAGCAAATTCAAAATCAATTTGAATCTCAAAATGCATATGGGCTGAAATTATATTCAAACACTTCACAATTTGAATTCTATCAAGTTTTTATAGGCATTTGGTAGATAATTCAAATTTCAGAGGGTAGTATGGGGACTACTGTTTAGAGCAGTGGGAGAAAGTTAATTTCAGAGGTTAAAATGGAGGTGGGTCCCACCTGTCAGCCTCATTAGCTGTTTAACCGACTGAAGAACAGGGCACTTGGTTTCTCGGGCCAGGGCTGCGGTCGCCACTGAGCTGATCGCCGGTGCCAGCTCCTGCTCGTCCTGAGCCGTGTTCAACCGACGTTGCTCCCTCTTATCCCCACAGCCGAGCCGGCCAGAGGCAGAGCCGATCAGTTCATTGCTCCCTTGCGCAAGAAACCGACCGTAGCCGCCGCTACTCTTCCGATCCCTCGGTCACCCGCCAAACTTGCATGTGAGCTTCGGCTGAGCAGCAAAACGGTACCACAGGACTCCCCACAACCTTCTCAAACCATCACCGAGTGAGCTCGTGCTCCCTACACCGAGAAACAATCTCTCCCGTGGCGGCCGACACAAAACTGAGAGGAGGTGCTCTCGTGGACAGCCTCACCCAGGGTTTGTCACGGCCAAGTAAAGCCTCCTCTGGATGTGGACGACATCCACACAGCTCACCTCCAAATCTCAGGTCCGACCGCGAATTGTCGACGGCGAATTTTGAGATTCTCTTCCGATCGGTGCAAACCGACTTTCGGGTATGAATTCATGAAATTCCTGATGAATTCTTGTTTAGAGGCCACAAAACTTCACAGACGAGAGCTAGACTTGAGGGTGCACCAGTTTGCTTTGCGAATGTAGCAAGGAACTACATGTAGCCGGTGTAGTTTGAGCTTTTCCCGACGGCGGCAATATCGGGCAGCTTCGGGCGCACGGTGAGAGTATAGTTAGATTTATTCCCGGTCTCTTTTGCCACCATGCCGAGCTCCTCCAGCTCTCACTGGTGCTGTAGAGTCCTTCCAGAGAGGTTTTGGCGGTTTAACACTGCGAGGCGACATCACCGGAGTCAGATGAGTGCCGCCGCACGTCGCGAACTATGTTGGAGGCTCTGTCGGTTCGGGTACACCACACCAGCATGTTCCTCGCATGTTTCTTGGGCCTAGTGTCGAGTGGCAGCTCGAGATAGGGCCGGGAAGTCGGAAACCGGCGAGCTCCGGCGGCGCTATCGCGCGGGGGCGAGAGGTAGACAAAGGAGTCGCCGGGCCCGCGTGTCAGGGGCTCCGAAGGGGGAGGCCGGATCGTCTGTGGACTCGGATCAGCTGTGACAGCGCGGGAATTAAATCTGTGACCCCGTGTGGCGCTGTCCCGACACTAGACACGTGTCCCCTGGACCCACCATCAGTGTTTTTGAATTTTCCACGATTAATTCAAATTCCAGATTTTCCCCAAAATTTAGAAGAGCATAACTTTTGCTGGAAAACTCCAAACCGAGTGAACCAAATTCTGTTGGATTCAGCTCTCTGAGTACTTTCCAACAAATCAAGTTTCACTTTATGAAAATCTTTATTTCTCCAGAATAAATTCTTCAAAATTTAAACTATTTAGAATTTTAACTGGAGAACCCTTTGGAGGACAATTCTGAAATTTGGCCAGGATGTTCACCAAAATGTACCTGAGCTACCGTAAAAGTTTCAGATCCATTTGATCTCATTTGATCCACCTAATAGTGTGATTAATAAAACTGTTCCAGAGAAAATGGAAAATGTCCAGAAACATTTTCAGATTTTCCCTGAAATTGTTTAGCTCATATATTTAGCTAGGAACCTTAAAATTAAGTGAAACCAACTCCATTAGAATCCTCTGAAAATCTAGTTTTCATAAAGTCATGGATAGCTCCATGAAAATCTCTAGAACACCATAAGATCTTCAATTGAGGACAAGTACACAATTATTTGTGGAGAGCACAAATGAGCTTTGCTGCAAATGAAACTTGGCCAAGTCTCTGTTTAGATTGTATCCAAACCACAATAAAAATTTCAGAGTCATTGGGCCTGTCCGGCAACACTTATAGTCTTCACAAATTCAACTTCACTTCAAATACATTCAAATTGATATATATATATGTTTATCTCATGTAGTCGCTAAGGTTGAGGAGGAGCACAAAGTCTTAGACTTAATCACTCCTGAGGAGCAGCTAGCCTACGACCAACAGCAGCAAGGCAAGCTCCGGTTTGCATTAACCATTTTTACAAATTTTCCTGTTTTGAGAACTTACTCTGAGCACCCACATAAATTTTGCATTAGAGTCTTGTTTGAAAACCCAGATGCATAGCCAAGAAAACCTTGGGTTGGGCTTAGGTGTTTAAACCTCGATTAGCTACTGCAATGCTAAGTTAGTGTAGGATTCGGTACAAGTCGAGTAGTTAGAACTGCTCGCGAGAATAGACTAGAGGCACACTACTCGGGTAAAGGTAGCAAATGAAACACATGGCAAGAAAAATGAGACTGAGCGGAGAGTAAGGGCAGCAGAACGTTGGGGTATGGGTGCCATAGCTCCGCTTGTGTCGATTGAGGACCGAGCCATGTGCGGGCCTGTTGAACAAGCTAGAACAGTACCGAAGATCTACCGGATATATGGGAACCGGGAAACCGATGTAACTCAGGTAGCTGGGTGTTGAGGCATAGCTGGTCGTTCAGAGGGTAGGTTGAGAGCTTGAGGTGTAAATCGGCTGGAGGCACAGCAGATGCGCACGCAGAGACCTCTTGCTCGGGACGATTGGACCGGTTCAACATTTGGCTGATGGGTGAAAGGTGGTTGCGTACGATGTTCGTGATGGTTGCTGTAGGCAACATCGAGTACGGGCGTACATGACGGATTATTCAGGTAACCCTGCAGGTGTAAATCGATAATAATCACCATCCCTCACGGTCAGTGAGTACCACTTGTTCACTGTATCGTGACATAGAAAGAACAGGCTAGAGTCATGTAAAAGTTTCTGATTGAAAGCTATACCCTGATTGTTAATGACTTGCTATAGTTAAGAGCTAATTAATGTTCTTTTCAACCTTGGGCAATGTACATGAGAGAAATGCGTTTCTTTTTTGATTGCGGCTCTCTCATGTGCCTTAGCATGAGGTTCTCCACAACTTGCTGCTAAAACTTGAAAGTAAGGTTCAAATAATTAGGCGAGTCCTTTGCAACTTATTTACCTCATGTACACCGAAACCCCTCATGTAGAAGTTTCATGTATAGGAGAGACGGGTCAGACTTGCTGAGCCAACATGCTCACTGCTTGTGTTTGAAGCTTTTGCCGGGGTTTATGAGGAAGGGACTCCCGGGGAGGAGACGGAACCCCAAGAGGGAAATCCCGTCGAGTGGGAGTCGTGCACGCCGCCGAGTTAGTGTGCGTGTGTGATAGCGGGGACACGTTCACGGGCTGAACGTGAACTCGATGCGTAGTCTACGCCCGCGAGTGTAGACTGAACATATTTTGTTGTAAAAATGTTCATAAACTCGTTTATGTAATAAAACTTTGCTTCCGCTTTGTACCATTTATGTGTGTTATCCGGTGTTGTGCAACACAGCACCCCTCAGCGTGATCCTGACTCGATGAGGACGTGGGGCCCTCGCACGCACCAAATCCAGCAACTGACAGGTGGGACCCAGCCCCCTTCGTCTACCTCACGCTGCCCACGCTCCCTGCGGCGGCGCACTCCGGCGAGGCTCGCCGGAACTGGGTTCCGGCCTCCCCCGGAGCTGAAACTCGCCGCCTAGCCCTAACTCGACTTGCTGAACCCTTCTAGGAGGTCGGCGGCCGCTGGCGACGGCCTAAAATATGCGTGTGACAACGGCAGCGGCGGCTAGGGTTTCGGCAACGGTGTTCTCGTGCTATGGTGCACCAAATCGACCGTGGTTTGCTCGGAGAGCACCTGTGGAACATGGGACACATGAAATGAAGAAGCTTGGAAGCTCAAGCCGCCGGCAAACCCACTCTCGATGGTGAGCCGAAGATTCTTGCAGTGGCGGCGAGAAAACGGTGATAACTCAGCCGATTTTCAATGGTTTTTGTTGCTTTTTCTTCGAGGACGGCTGCTAGGATGTGATAAAATTACTTGCTAACGAGCTCATCCGGTGTTAGCATGTGTGGATAGAATTTTGCTATGGACCAAGCTCGGTGGAATAACACTGCGTTTTGGAAAAACCTAAAATTCTTGCTACCTAATTGATCAATCGACAAATGGTTTGTTGCTACACGTTCTAGGGAGGAAAACACACCACTTTCATGTAGGGAAGTGAAGACGATGATGGCTGCAGTGTGCTGGCGACGGTGAGGCCAAACTGTGCTTCGCCTGTTCACTTCGGCACTCAGCGGCGATCGTCTGTTTGTGGCTACTACAAGCAAGCAACCTTGGTGTGGATGTGGTAGGCCGAAAGAGCACGTCGTCGTGCTGCTTTCTTGCATTGGGAGCTCGAGCAACAGAGGAACCGACCGAGCTGGCGATCGGAACTCAGTCGTGCGGCACCGAGGTGTGTTCTTTGCGGGAGAAGGCGGAAAGAGCTGCGAGCGGGGAAGACAGGCAATGAAGAACTTCGGTGCTGCGGCTGTGGCGTGTTGATATGATCAAGCGGCCAAGGAAACAGGAGGTGGCACGGTGGAGTCCTCAGGAGTGGGTTGCGCGGGAGCTGGCTGGCGCTCGGTGATCGACCAAAGGCAAAACATAGTCTGTTTGCTTCTGTGGGTGGCTGACTAGTGGGCTCCACCCTCTCCTTTCTTATTTAATTTTTCCCACTGATATTTTTGCCACAGCTACTCACAATTAAAGGCTATACTTACACACTAAGTCATGGTTTGAATTTTTGAAATTCAAATGAACTGAATTCTGGTGTGGAATTTGAAATGTATTTGGCTCTTTGAATTTGAATTGTAATTTGAATCTTCCCTTTTGCATTGTTCCAAAAGCATTGCAAACCACACTCAAATACTCTGAATTTTTGAATGGATGCTAATTCAAATGTGGAGAACACATCTGTGGAACCAACTTTGCAAGTTAAGGAAGTTGAAATTTGAAACTGAAATTTAAATTCAGATTCGAGGGCTTCCACTTTTAATTTCCAATAAATAGTAAAACCCCTCCAAATGAGCTGAAATTTGGGAGGTTAAATATTTGTATTATGAAGACCCCAGTTATGAATTTAGATCTCCATGTTTGGAAGTTTTTGGGAAGTTTGAATCACCACTTTGAACTCACACCATTATAATTCAAACTTTTAATTCCCCACATTTTTCCTAAGTGTAAACGTACTGAATTTCTTGCTACCACTTTTGGGGATTTTACATCCCTCCCCATTTAAAAAGAATCAAATTCCCCGCTTGCAGATAGTCCTCGCTTTGCCATGTCGTCTCACCAGCGGTATGGTTACTCCACAAGACCTTTTAAAACCATAAGGTCCGGTTTCTTGTGGCGCGAGTCTTTTCATCGATAATCTGTATCGGATACTCCGAGTACGTGAGGTCTGGTTGGAGAACTTCTGTGACGGACCGCAATCCGTAAGCTTAGGATCTCAGAGGGTGGTGCCGCACGATGCGACACCTGACAGCATACAGCATAAGGAAACCATTGTATTACATAGAAAACCCACTGAACATGTACAAAAGAGTACAAGACTTCAGTTACAAACTAAGTATTGATATTACAACAGCGGAAGCTAAGTTTATACAACTCATGCCCATCTATCTAGCAAAAGTCGGTTGTCCAGCCCTATGGACAACACACCCTAGCTCAACTCTGCAGCTCAGCACGGCGTGTATGGCTCCCACTCAGTCGTGGTTCCAAAGGAGGGTAGCCCTCGCCGGTGGACCCATACCCCGAGTCTGTGGGGTAGTCCTCACCTGAAAAACACTCATAGCAGCAACCGTGAGCACGATGGCTCAGCAAGTCTTAACCGACTCACCTATACATGAAACTCTACATGCAGTTTGTAACCCACATGGGATGGCATATTGCAGCAAAGGACATGCCTAAAAGTTCATCCTTATTTTATCTTTTAGCCACAAGTTAACATTTCAACAATCTGAAATTTAGTAAGCGATATTTTGTGGCACACATGTAACAATGCAATTTATAATATCAGCAGAATTGAATCACAATATTCCATAATTTAGCTACATCACGACACAGTGAACAAGCGGTACACATAACCGCGAGGGACGGTGAATCGACTCGATATACACCTGCAGGGATACCCGAATAGCACGTCATGTACGCCCACCCGTGGAGCTGCATAGCACGCTCACTCGATGCCGTACGGGACAAACTGTCACCAAACAGCCCAAACGTCGAACCGGTTGCACCAAAATGGACTGGAGGTTCCCTACACAGAGCATCTCTCTATGCCCGTTAGCGGATTTCCACCTTGCTGCCCTCAACCTACACATATAAATCGGTGTGTTATGCCTCGACGCCCGGAGGTATAGGTTACATCGGTTTATCGGACCCCATATATCCGATATGCCTTCGGTACATTAAAACTTGCTCAGCGGGGCCGCACACGGATCGGTCATCAATCGACACGGACAAGGATGCGCCCACAAGACTTCCTCTTGCTGCGCCCTAGCCCCTGCCTAGTCTCATTTTCTTACTAAAGTTATCTCACATCACTCGAACCAATCCCGTGTGTCCCGACTCCTATACTCGCGAGTAGATTCAAACTACTTGACTTGTACCGAAGTTCAATGAACATTAAGCTTAGCCTGACTACTAGAGGACTTAAATATTACCCTCACTCTTGTAGGAATAATCTTGTTATGCACTTGGGGTTTCATCCACCCAACACCTAATGCACATACATACCACATGCTAAGTATACATAAAGCAAAACATTGTAAAATTTGTTAATGCAAACTGGGGCTTGCCTTGTTGCTGCTGGTCAGTAGTTAGTGCTTCGTCCGAAAGGAGAAAGTCCAGCACCTCCGGGGTTTCCTCGCCTTCAGCGACTACACGTAAGCAATATGCTATATGTCAATTTAAATGCAATGTTTGGAACTGAATATGTAAATACCATAACTCTAACTAGCCCTTCCTTTGGCTCTGAAATTTTATGGTGGTTTGGTAGGGTCCTAGCCAGAAATTTGACCAAGTTTCGTTTGAAACAAAGTTCATTTGAGCTCTGTACAAATAAAAGCCTATTTAGTCATTATTAGGGTCTCTAAGGCTTTCCAGGGATTTTCATGGTTCAACCCCTTACTTTCTGGAAACTAGAATTTGAGGTGGTCCTAATGGAATTGTTTTCATGTTATTTGAAGAATCCTAGATGAAGTTATGCCCTAAACAAGATTTGAGAAAATCTGAAAAATGTTTCTGTACATTTTTCCCTTTTCTCAGGGCAGTTCTCTTAATCACACCATTAGGGGGAATAAATGAACTTGGATGGACCTGAAATTTTTACTGTAAGTCAACGATTTTCAAATGAACATCAAAGCCAAATTTCAGAATTTTCCATAAAAGCATTCAACAGATAAAATTCCCAACAGTTTACACTTCAGGGAATTAATTCTAGAAAAAGAATAAGTTTCATAAGCTGAAACTTATTTTTCTGGTTAGTATTAAAAAATATGAATCCAACAAAATTTTGTTCACTAAATTTGGAGCTTCCTAGAAAAAGTTATAGGTATTTAAAGTTTGAACCAAATCTGAAAATCATAGAAATGTTTAAACTCGGGTTATGGGCCCCACTCTTTAAACCGGCCCACTGAGATCGCGGACACACCGCAGCCCACGGGCATTTACTTGCGCTGCCACACCGCATCCCAGCCGCAAAACGGATCCCCGCTGGAAAACAGAGACTGACCGGTGGACCCGGCCCCTCCTTTGTCTTTCTCGCGACAACCCGCGATCCCTGCGGCGGCGCGTCGCCGGAGAGCTCGCCGCCGGCCGTTTTACTGCATGACCTTTAACGGAATTCACCACCTGTGCCCAACTTTGCTCTGGGAACACGTTGGTGCACTCACAGAAGCTCGGGGATGGCCGGAACCACACTTGTGATGGTCACAGCGGCGATCCCTACTCCGGTGATGTCGCCCGAGCTACCCAGGGCTCTATTTTTGGAACGGTTTGCTCCTACAGCTCTGCGGTGGCATGCTGAGCATGGAAATGAACTCGGTTTGCCATGGAAACGGCTGGAGCTAGGACCTCACCATCGACCTAGGGCTAAAACGGCGGCGATCGGAAAAACTCAGAGAACAGCCACCATGATCGACGGTATTCGTCGATTGTTGATCCTAGAGGTTTGTTGGACGGCCTAGGACATATGGCTAACAAAATACGAGCTGGTATGGACTGACCACCATGAATTTCGAGTCGAGCCCGCTCTCGGTCCTACAGACGGCAATTCGGTAAACCTCAAAATATTCCCTCACTACTGAACGGAAGGGAAGAAGGCGTTCACCGGAAGATCGAGGAGGGGACGGCTTGTGTTTTTGCTGTAGATGATCGATCGAGTCATGGCTTGTATCGAAGGGACGGTGGAGAGCCGAGAGTTGCTTGGGTGTTGAGAACAGCGGTGATACGCGCTCGTGAGGGAGGGCACAACGGTGAAATGGTTCTGGTTGGGGTCAAATGACGTGGAGAAGACGTCTGCGTGGTCTGGTCCCCGGAACAGGAGGTGGCACGGTGACTTCATTGGGGCGAGGTTCCACCGTGCATTGGCGAGCTCTCGGTGTTCGACCGGAGAACAGAGCCCATTTTGCCTCTGTGTATCTGACCAGTGGGTCCCTCCTCTCCCCTCTAATTCATTTCCCCAATTCTTTCTGCAAATATCCGAACTACTCACACTTAAATGGGAGACTTAGTCACAAAGTCTTGGAATTAAATTTGAATCCTCCACTTGAAGTTGATTTGGCTAAATTTACTTCACATTTGACTTTAGAATTCAAACTAAGTTTTGAATTCATGCAAATTTAGCTCCCGACAAGATGAACAAAAATGGGGATGAAAATTTGAGGACTAACTCAGAAAAATATGCTGAGTTGGAATATGAAGTCAACTTTTGAATTCAAGTGATGAAAGTGGCTGCAATTTGAATTTGCATTCAAATTAGCCCTTTTTACAAATGTCTCCAAAACTGGCTCAATAGAGTTTGGATTTACATTAAACTTGGCATGAGCATTCCCAAAAATCTTTAGGACCAACTAGTGAACTCATCCTCCCATGTTAATGTGTGTGAGCTCCTAATTTTTTGAGTTATGGGTCTTTCCTCTAGTCACCCTCTTGATGGAGTTTTACTTGCTCTTCACAAGTGTCCATGAGCTATCCACAAAATGAGCTGTAGTGTTGTGAGGTGATGAACATTTTTGCAAGTCACTTCTTGGGCTTTTACATCCCTCCCCCCTTAAAAGAATCTCGTCCCGACATTATAAAAGAAGAGACGAAGTGTGGCGGACCGGAATCCGCTCATCCAGGATCGCAGAGGGTGGTGCCGCGCGATGTGACACCCAACAGCACACGTCATAAGAACACATTATATTACAAGGGAAAACAAACTGAATGTACAAAATAGTACAAACTCCAGTTACAAAATATTAATTATCTTACACAGCGGAAGTCTACACTATACAACTCACGCCCGCCTATCTAGCAAAAGTGGTCGCCCAGCCCTAGAGCAACCCACACTAGCTGCACTCCTCAGCTCAGCGCGGCGTGTACGGCTCCCACTCAGCCGTGGTGCCCGACGGAGGGTAACCCTCGCCGGTGGACTCGTACTCCGAGTCCGTGGGTGGCTCCTCACCTGAAAAACACTTAAGCAGCAACCGTGAGCACGAAGGCTCAGCAAGTCTTAACCGACTCACCTAAGCATGAAACTCTACATGAGGTGTACCATGACATATGATAGCAATGTTGCAGCAAACGGACACGCCTACAAGTTCATCCTTAGTTCGGCTTTTAGCAACAAGTTAACGGTTCATAAAGCTGAAATTTAGTGAGCAATATTTGGTGGCACACATGTAACAATACAATTATATCATAACAGCAATATTGAATCATAACATTTCATTCATTAATCTACGTTACGATGCAGTGAACAAGCGGTACTCGTCACCGCGAGGGATGGCGAATCGACTCGATATACACCTGCAGGGAAAACCCAAAGAGCACGTCACGTACGCCCACCTGTGGAGCTGCACAGCACGCTCACTCGATGTCGTATGGGACAACCTTTCACCCAACAGCCCAAACGTCGAACCGGTCGCACCGAAACGAGCAGGAGGTTCCCCACACGGAGCATCTCGCTATGCCCATTGCCAGATTTCCACCTTGCTGCCCCCAGCCTACACCTATAAATCGGTGCGTTATGCCTCGACGCCCGGAGGTTTAGGCTACATCGGTTTATCGGGGCCCATATATCCGATATGCCTTCGGTACGTTCAATACTTGTTCAGCAGGGCCGCACACAGATCGGTCCTCAATCGACACGGACAGGGCTGCGCACACAAGACTTCCTCTTGCTGCGCCCTAGCCCCTGCCTAGTCTCATTTTCATTACTAAAGTAATCTCACATCACTCAACCGAACCCATGTGTCCCAATGCCTATCTCGCGAGTAGATTCCAACTACTCGACTTGTACGAAGTCCTATGACTCATTAAGCATAGCCTGTCCACTCGAGGTCCTTGACACTACCCTCACTCTTTTAGGAACCTTTGGTTATGCAAGTGGGGTTTCATTCATCCTATACCTAATGCACATACATACTTCATATGACACATGTAAACAAAGTAAGACTTATAAAAAGGGTTAATGCAAACCGGGGCTTGCCTTGTTGCTGCTGGTCAGGGGTTAGTTCTTCGTCCGGAAGAAGGAAGTCCAGCACTTCCGGAGTCTCTTCTTCAATGGCTACACGTCGAATATAATACTACATGTAAATTTTAATGCAATGTGTAAACTTGAATACTTATTTACTACTAACGATAGCTAGCCCTCCCCTTTGGTTCTGAAATTTTTATTGTGGCTTGGCAGGGTCCTAACCAGAGTCTTGACCAAGTTTCATTTGAAACAGAGTTTATTTGCACCTTGTACAAATAAAATCCCATTTGGTCAATATTTGAGCCTCTGAATAATTCCAGGGGTTTTCATGGCTCCAACCATTACTTTCTGGAAACTAGACTTCAAGATGGTTCTAATGGAGTTGGTTTCATGTCATTTGAAGAATTCTATAGAAAGTTATGCCCTAATTAAGATTTGAGAAAATATGAAAAATGTTTCTGTATATTTTTCTATTTTCTCAGGGCAGTTCTCTTAATCACCCCATTAGTGTAACTAAATTAACTTGGATTAATCTGAAAATTTTACTGGGATTCAGGGATTTTCCGATGAACCTTTCAGCCAAATTTCAGAATTTTTCATAAAGTAGTTCTCCCGATAAAATTCCCAACAGTTTAAACTTTAGGGATTTAATTCTAGAAAACTATTCACTTTAATGCGCTGAATTTGGTATTGCTGGAAAGTACTCAGAATCCTGAGTTCAGCAAAATATGGTTCATTGAATTTGGAGCTTCCTACACCAAATTATGAATTTCTAAAGCTTGAGCTAATCCCTGAATTATTTTCCTACAGAAAATCCCCTCCCGCGCTAAACCAGAGGCTGACAGCGGGGCCCGTCCGTTTAAATTGAACTAACCGCGCGCTCGCGTGCAATTAGCACAGGGGCTGACAGGTGGGGCCGCGCCCTTCATCTACCTCCCAATGTCGCCGCCCATAGCCGCCGGAGCTCCGGCGAGGTCAGCGTTCCCGGCGATCTAGCTCACCGGAGCCGACGAGACTCGCCGCCACCACGTAATCTCGGGTGCTGAACCCGCTGGACACCATGTCGCCGCCGGCTAACCGCCATAGCTCGCCGGCGACGAGCCCTATGCCTCTGTGCTACCTCGGCAACGTGTTCCCGCCCTTCTGACCATCTCCTTCGTGCGCTAATCGCGTCGCCACACTCAGGGAAACCTCGGGAAACTCGGCATGAGCTCTGTTGGGCCCTAAACGGCCGGCAACCCAGACCTCACCGGCAACCCCCTCCTCCGCCATACTGTCCTAGGGTGAACTTAGGGTTCCGGCGGTGATTTCCTTCTGGTTTTCGATCGAGAAGGGTCGCCAGAACCTCTAGATGCTCTCTCACAGCTCCGTTCGACCTCCCACCCACTAAGCTTCCCGAATTTCTCCTAAACCTAATCGGGTCCCGAAAGGAGCTACCCGTCCTAAACTGGAAAATTCTCCGCGCACAAAGGTCGAACCTTGGAACGGTTTGCGCGGTGGTCTTGAGGACGAGCTAGCGCTTCACTTTCCTATGGAGGTCAAAGCCGGAAGATGATCACAGCTGGGGTGGCATACGATCGGAGCTCGGGCGACTAGGCTGCTGGTTGCGGAACTCGTGAAAATCAGCAACTCGCCGGCAGTCTCGGGCCTTTTATAGGCCCCTGAGGCCAGTGGAGAGCGCGACACCTGCTGTGCCACCTCCTCTGCCGAAACAGGAGCTGGCCGGCCGAGGTGGTCGGGCGCCGACGCTGGCTGCAGCTGGCGAGCGCGCTCGGTCGAGGAAGTCGGCTGAGGAGACTTCTGTGCTAAGTCTACTGACCAGTGGGCCTCCCCTCTAATTCTTTTGTTTTTCCAATTTTCTGAATTCTGTTGTGCCAAAATATCCTCAGCTACTCACAATTTAATGTGAGACTTAGTCACCAAGTCTTGGTTTAAATCTGAATTCTCAAATTTGAACTGTGTTTGGCTAAATTTGCTGCATGTTTAAACTGAAATTCAAATTCAGTTTTGAATTCTTGCAAATTTAGCTCTTGACAAGATGAACTCCAATGAGGATGAAAATTGGTGGGCTTACTCAGAAAAATGTGCTGAGTTTGAATATGAAGCTAACTTTTGAATTTGAGTGGTGAAAGTTGCTGCAATTTGAATTCACATTCAAATTGGCCTCTTTTTCAATCACCTCCAAAAGTGCCTCAAAAAGTGTTGGATTTACATGAAATTTGGCTTGAACCTTCCCAAGACTTTTCAAGTCCTAGGGGTGAGCTCAAGCTCTCATGTTCATATGTAGAAATTCTACTTTGTGAAAGTGTAGGCTTTCCCCTCTAATTACCCTTTTGATGGAGGTTACTTGCTCTTCACACTTTTCCTAAGATATCCACAATAAAAACTGTGGTGTTGTGAGGTGAAGAGAAAATTTTGCAAGTCCCTTTTCTTGGGCTTTTACATCCCTCCCCCCTTAAAAGAATCTCGTCCCGAGATTACAAAAGAAGAGATAGCGATGTAATAGGGACTTACCCGTGTTGATATGCCATGAACTCCGGGTAATTTGAGCGAAGGAACTCCTCGCTCTCCCACGTCGCTTCTTCCGCGGTGTGGTTACTCCAGAGTATCTTGTAGAACCACAACGTTCTGCTACGCGTGGTTCTGGCTTTCTCATCAAGAATTTCCACCGGATACTCCTCATAGGTTAAATCTGGTTTCAGCTCGCCGATGTCTTCGGTAGGAACAGCAGCCGTATGCTTTAAACATTTTCGCAGTTGTGAAACATGAAAAACATCATGGACACCAGAGAGAGATGCCGGTAGTTCCAATCGATACGCCGCTGGTCCACACTTCTCGGTGATAGCGTAGGGTCCAATAAAACGGGGAGCGAGCTTCCCCTTCACACCAAACCGGTGCACGCCCTTCATTGGAGACACGCGGAGGTACACGTGTTCCCCAACGTCAAAGTGCAACGGTATACGCCTCTTATCAGCGTAGCTCTTTTGTCGGGATTTAGCGGCCTTCAAATTGGCTTGAATTGTCCGAACGCGCTCCTCGGCGTCGTTCACCACATCAACCCCGAATGTGACCCTTTCACCGGACTCGCACCAATTTAATGGGGTGCGGCATTTACGACCGTAGAGAGCTTCGTAAGGTGCCATTTTGATACTCGCCTGATAGCCGTTGTTGTACGAGAATTCCGCCAATGGTAGGTGATCATCCCAGTTCCTATCACGGTGGATGGCACATGCTCTCAACATGTCTTCCAGGACTTGATTCACGCTCTCTGTCTGGCCATCTGTCTGAGGGTGATAGGCGGAGCTCCTGATCAACTTAGTACCCAATGCAGCGTGTAGCTGCTCCCAAAAGCGAGATACAAATAATGCACCTCGATCTGAGACAATGGTCTTGGGTACCCCGTATAGGCATAGAATCTTTGCTATGTACAGATCCGCATATTTGCCGGCATTGTAACGTGTATTCACCGGGATGAAGTGAGCCGTCTTGGTTAACCGATCAACGATTACCCATACGGAATCATGCTTGTTGGATGTTAGGGGTAATCCCAAAATGAAATCCATGCTCACATCTTCCCATTTCCATGCCGGGATCTTCAGGGGTTGCAACAGCCCTGATTTCTTCATGTGATCAGCTTTCACTCGTCTACACGTATCGCACTCGGATACGTACTTAGCTACCTCCCGCTTCATCCGTGTCCACCAAAATTTCTTTTTCAAATCTTGGTACATTTTTTTGCTGCCCGGATGAATTGAGTACTTGGACAAGTGAGCTTCATCGAGGATCTTCTTTCTCAACTCCATATCCCGGGGTACGACTATGCGGTCATTGAACCACAGCGTCCCCTCATCATCCTTCCGGAAACATTTGATTTCCCCGTTGTCCATACGTCTCTGGAGATGTGCCATGCCTTTATCCGTCTTCTGAGCTGCAATGATGTCCTCCCTAATGGTAGGGATGAGGGCAAGGTTGTACAGCGATCCATAAGGAACCAAGTATAAACTTGGCTCTTCCTCCTCCACCGGTGTAATGGTGAGGTGATGGACATGTGATTTCCGACTCAGCGCGTCGGCAACCACATTCGCCTTGCCGGGGTGGTAGTGGATCTCAATTTCATAGTCTTTGATTAATTCTAGCCACCTCCGTTGCCTCATGTTCAGCTCCTTCTGGGTGAAAATATATTTTAAGCTCTTGTGGTCGTTGTAGAGATGCACCAAGTTCCCCAGGAGATAGTGCCTTCACATTTTCAGCACCAACACCACGGCAGCAAGCTCAAGGTCATGAGTGGGATAATGCTGCTCATGGTTCCGAAGTTGGCGTGAGCCATAAGCGACCACACGTCCTTCCTGCATCAACACGCAGCCGAGCCCAATACCGGACGCGTCACAATACACATCAAAGGGCTTTGTTGTATCCGGCTGAGCTAAGACCGGGGCTGTGGTGAGATGCTTCACCAATGCTCGGAACGCTCCTTCACACGCCGTGTTCCAAACATATTTCGTCCCTTTCTTCAGCAACTCCGTCATTGGCTTAGCGAGCTTGGAGAAACTTGGACTGAATCTCCGGTAGTATCCCGCTAACCCGAGGAAACTTCTGACTTCATGAACTGAAGTGGGAGCTTTCCATTTCAGCACTTGCTCTATTTTGCTTGGGTCAACCGCAATGCCTTCAGCTGAGATGATATGTCCCAAGAATGGCACTTGGCTGATCCAAAACTCGCATTTGCTGAACTTGGCATAGAGCTTGTGGTCTCGTAATCGTTGCAGAACGACCCGCAAGTGTTCGGCATGTTCGGCTTCTGTCTTGGAGTAAACCAAGATATCGTCGATGAACACTACCACGAACTTGTCCAGCTCCGGCATGAACACCGAGTTCATGAGATACATGAAGTGGGCTGGAGCATTTGTGATACCAAAGGACATGACGAGATATTCATATAACCCATATCTCATCGAGAAGGCCGTCTTCGGGATATCCTCCGCCCGGATCTTTATCTGGTGATATCCAGAGCGAAGGTCCATCTTGGAGAACACACTTGCACCCACAAGTTGATCAAACAATATGTCGATGCGGGGCAGTGGGTACTTATTTTTGATGGTGACGGCGTTGAGCGGCCGGTAGTCTACACACAGCCTCAGGGTTTCATCCTTCTTCTTCACGAACAGCGCCGAGCATCCCCAAGGCGAGGAACTCGGCCTAATGAAACCCTTGCTCAACAGATCATTGAGCTGTTCTTTCAGTTCCGCCAGCTCATTTGGAGCCATCTTGTATGGTCTCCGTGATATGGGTGTAGTCCCGGGTGCGAGCTCGATCTTGAACTCGACATCCTGCTCAGGTGGCATGCCCGGTAGATCATCCGGAAACACGTCGGGATACTCCCGGACTACGGGGATGTCTTCTAACTTGAGAGCCTCAGCACTATTGATCGCTGAAACCTCTCTGACTGGATTATCTAATAGGAGGGACTGCGGACGGTGTAATGGGGAGTTGAGGTGAACCGTCCGTGTTAAAGTTTCGAGGACAGCGCCATGGTAGCTTAGCCATGACATTCCCAATATTGCATCAATCTTCTGTCCCCCTAGGATAATCCTAGTGGTGGGATATATCTTCCCACCTAAGCACAATGGTGCTTTTGGAACCATCATCGTTGCTGAAATCTTTCCTCCCGGTGAGCGGATCATATAAGAACACTCGGTTGGAAAGGCTTCCAGCTGATGCTGAGCCACATATGATGCACTAATGAAGTTGTGGGTTGCACCAGAATCGAACAATATTATAATGGCTTGATGGTTGAGAGTGAACGTACCCGCCAGCACGTTGTCTCCCTCTGGGGCATCCTCATTGTCGAGGTTGCGGACGCCTCCAGTCCGCTGACCAACCTTCTTCACCGGAGGTCGGCCTCGAGCACCGCCCTGGAGCTGGGCTTGCCCGCTGCTCTGCTGCCCCTGGGGACAGTCCTTCGCGAAGTGGCCCACCTGGCCACACGTGAAGCAGGTGAAACGGGGCGGTCCCCCGCTAATCGGTGGACGGAATCCCGGGGCGCGTTGTGGCGGTGGCAATGCCCGGGGTACCGTCTGCTGCTGCTGTTGCTGTTGTCTTGGTGGTGGCATCGGCGGACGGAACGGAGGTGCTTGGAACGAACGTCCCCCGAACTGTTGAGGTCGCGCCGGTGGACGCCACTGCTGCCAGGATGGTGTCCGATACACCATACGGTACTTCTGAGGCGCGCCACCACCGCTGCTAGGTGGAGCGCTGCGCTTCCTCTGCTCAGCTGCCAACTCCCGCTGAGCGTCCTCTTGCATGATCGCGGCATTGACTAAGTCGTAGAATGTTCCGCGATTCCACTGAACGAGGTGCGTCTTCATTTCGGGGTGTAACCCCCGATAGAAATGCTCCCTCTTCTTCTCCTCCGTGGAGATATAGTCTGACGCATACTGCGACAGATGGTTGAAGGCACGGGAGTAGTCGTGGGCACTCCTCCTGCCCTGCTTCAGCTCCAAGAATTCTTGGAACTTCCTCTTCATTATTCCGGGAGGAATGTGGTAGGCGCGGAACGCCTCCCGGAACTCTTGCCATTCCACGGCATGGCCAGCCTGACGTGAGGCGATATAGTTCGCCCACCACGCACCAGCGGCACCGTGGAGATGCTGTGCTGCGAACAGGGTCTTCTGTCGCTCCGTACATTGGAGCAGCCCGAACTTGGACTCGATAGTCCGCAGCCAGTTGTCCGCCTCCAGTGGTTCTTCGGCTTCGGTGAACACTGGAGGGTGCGTACTCATGAAATCCGAGTACGACAATTCACGGGGCTCAGGAGGCCCTCGCTCTTGACGTCCCCCGCCTGGGACGTATTCTGCACGATCGTGCGGAGCAGGTCGGTGTGCTCCTCACGACCTCCCACCAGTGCCGCTATCACATCCGCTAGAGTAAGCGGAGGCGGCGGTGGTGGCTGCTGCTGCGGGGTGCTGTCGTAGGCCGGTGGTTGGGAGTCATCGCCTCCCCCTTGGCTAGAGCCACCTACCTCGTGCGTGGTCCTAGTGCGAACCATCTGCAACCATACGACAATAACATCAGTCTCGCAACACTTGCATGCAGTTCCATTAAAATGGGCGTAAAAATATTATGACAACAAAAACATGCGATATATCTCGTAAGTAGATAATGTAATAACTTTGCACAAGCTACACCATTACCAGACCAAACACAAGCTAGTTTAATCCAACTTGATGAACCTCCACTTTGGAAGCTCACCATAACTGGGTTTGGTCTCTACGAGACATTATTATCGCGTTGTCATCACGTATCACACCCTTAGGGTACAACACCCTTTTCAAAGAGTTCAACTGTCGTTCTTCTGTCAGAATGACCAGTTTCCACCTATTCCAAGTCTTGATCTGGTTCTGGGCATTTTCATGACTCACGTTGAATACTAAAGTTAAAGTTAACTTCAGTATCTTTCCAACGAGTATTCAATTGCCCCGAGATCAGCCTTGGTTAAAAAGTTATGCTAATTCAAAGTCAGCAGAATTTCTGGAAGAATTTTACCAGCACCTCCCTTGGAAGTGGCTGTTTTCAATTTGAGTTTCCACTGAAATCTGTGCTGAAACTTCAGAAACTTTGAATTACAAAGATGTCACACTTCTTCTCTCCTTTCTAAGGATGTATTATATGAAAATTTTATATTTTTCTACTGGGAGTTATGTCTGAAAACAGAACAGTTCAGAGAATGTTTTACTCTGTCCTGGTTCTGGACAGTTTACATTCCTCTGGGATTTAAGCCATCTTAAGTTGAGTTTCAGCTCTGGAAGTCTACAACAAAGTTGTAGAGTACTTCAATACCTTTCCAGAACTATATAGCACACCTCTTTGGGCTAAAGGACCCGTGAGTTATGCCCTCTTGAAGATCAGCAAACTTGCTGTCCAAAACAGAGCACTCTGTTTTTCATCCATTTGGCTATCCTGCTTCACTATCCCATTTTTATACCCAACCAGGGTCAAAATTGTTGAACCTAATGATTTTAGTTCCTTGTTCTAAATATTTTCATGCATATGCCTACAATATCTCGGTACTACGTTCCTCACAAAAGAAAATCCTAACCGGATCATACCGGTATATACGTGGTAAGTACCTGCAGAAGACCACACAATAATGGTGCACTCAATGGTTATTCATTTCAGGCAGTTCCATATTTGAAAGTAAATACAAACGCCCATATCATTGTCATACGACCGTCCTTGACCTAAGTCACGTCTCAAGGCACGTGATCGTGTTTCAACACCACACGACGGGGAACCCGAGTATGTCATGAACGGGTCGTCACGGTTGGGAATGTTATCAACCCAACAGATACCACCTACTGCCCTGCAGGGCACGCCGATGGCAAGCGCTGCGTATGTCCTCCTGGGCTATTTCCAGACGAACACACTCT
This sequence comes from Neostapfia colusana, assembly GCA_030760725.1. Lineage (NCBI taxonomy): Eukaryota > Viridiplantae > Streptophyta > Magnoliopsida > Poales > Poaceae > Neostapfia > Neostapfia colusana. The sequence continues at coordinate 68,124,045 of JASWHV010000013.1, read as the reverse complement.
CGCGTTACTGACCACGCGATGGGGTCTCCACTTACTTGCCTAAAGCACGCTAGGGATCAGCGTTTCATATCAACTCAGGAACATGAAGAGTCCAAGAGTTTCATATTGACGTCTCACACAAAGCTGTGAGATCAATCCCTGAACCACGTTCCTCGTCAGGGGGAGCTAACCGAAATTGAACCGCTTTCGGTGGCGTTCCTTACCATACTTACCAGAGCATAGGTGCGTCGTTACAATAATTGAAATTCAGAATTATAACACATAAGTTAGCCTTTGCCACTTTACGTAACTATGCTAATACAGTCCTTACTTGGGCAACTACCGATTCCTTACCGTAAACCTAAGTTTTCCCATAATGCAGTCCTTAAGTACTGTGCTATCCCCAATGCAGCTCTGATACCAGGCTGTGGCGGACCTGAATCCGCTCATCCAGGATCGCAGAGGGTGGTGCCGCGCGATGCGACACCCGACAGCACACGTCATAAGAACACATTATATTACAAGGGAAAACAAACTGAATGTACAAAATAGTACAAACTCCAGTTACAAAATATTAATTATCTTACACAGCGGAAGTCTACACTATACAACTCACGCCCGCCTATCTAGCAAAAGTGGTTGCCCAGCCCTAGAGCAACCCACACTAGCTGCACTCTTCAGCTCAGCGCGGCGTGTACGGCTCCCACTCAGCCGTGGTCCCCGACGGAGGGTAACCCTCGCCGGTGGACTCGTACTCCGAGTCCGTGGGTAGCTCCTCACCTGAAAAACACTTAAGCAGCAACCGTGAGCACGAAGGCTCAGCAAGTCTTAACCGACTCACCTAAGCATGAAACTCTACATGAGGTGTACCATGACATAGGATAGCAATGTTGCAGCAAACGGACACGCCTATAAGTTCATCCTTAGTTCGGCTTTTAGAAACAAGTTAACGGTTCATAAAGCTGAAATTTAGTGAGCAATATTTAGTGGCACACATGTAACAATACAATTATATCATAACAGCAATATTGAATCATAACATTTCATTCATTAATCTACGTTACGATGCAGTGAACAAGCGGTACTCGTCACCACGAGGGACGGTGAATCGACTCGATATACACCTGCAGGGAAAACCCAAAGAGCACGTCGCGTACGCCCACCCGTGGAGCTGCACAGCACGCTCACTCGATGTCGTACGGGACAACCTTTCACCCAACAGCCCAAACGTCGAACCGGTCGCACCGAAACGAGCAGGAGGTTCCCCACACGGAGCATCTCTCTATGCCCGTTGGCAGATTTCCACCTTGCTGCCCTCAGCCTACACCTATAAATTGGTGCGTTATGCCTCGACGCCCGGAGGTTTAGGCTACATCGGTTTATCGGGGCCCATATATCCGATATGCCTTCGGTACGTTCAATACTTGTTCAGCAGGGCCGCACACGGATCGGTCCTCAATCGACACGGACAGGGCTGCGCACACAAGACTTCCTCTTGCTGCGCCCTAGCCCCTGCCTAGTCTCATTTTCATTACTAAAGTAATCTCACATCACTCAACCGAACCCGTGTGTCCCAATGCCTATCTCGCGAGTAGATTCCAACTACTCGACTTGTACCGAAGTCCTATGACTCATTAAGCATAGCATGTCTACTCGAGGTCCTTGACACTACCCTCACTCTTTTAGGAACCTTTGGTTATGCAAGTGGGGTTTCATTCATCATATACCTAATGCACATACATACTTCATATGACACATGTAAACAAAGTAAGACTTATAAAAAGGGTTAATGCAAACCGGGGCTTGCCTTGTTGCTGCTGGTCAGGGGTTAGTTCTTCGTCCGGAAGAAGGAAGTCCAGCACTTCCAGAGTCTCTTCTTCAATGGCTACACGTCGAATATAATACTGCATGTAAATTTTAGTGCAATGTGTAAACTTGAATACTTATTTACTACTAACTCTAGCTAGCCCTCCCCTTTGGTTCTGAAATTTTTATTGTGGCTTGGCAGGGTCCTAACCAGAGTCTTGACCAAGTTTCATTTGAAACAGAGTTCATTTGCACCTTGTACAAATAAAAGCCCATTTGGTCAATATTTGAGCCTCTGAATAATTCCAGGGGTTTTCATGGCTCCAACCATTACTTTCTGGAAACTAGACTTCAAGATGGTTCTAATGGAGTTGGTTTCATGTCATTTGAAGAATTCTACAGAAAGTTATGCCCTAATTAAGATTTGAGAAAATATGAAAAATGTTTCTGTATATTTTTTTATTTTCTCAGGGCAGTTCTCTTAATCACCCCATTAGGGTAACTAAATGAACTTGGATTAATCTGAAAATTTTACTGGGATTCAGGGATTTTCCAATGAACCTTTCAGCCAAATTTCCGAATTTTTCATAAAGTAGTTCTCCCGATAAAATTCCCAACAGTTTAAATTTTAGGGATTTAATTCTAGAAAACTATTCACTTTCATGAGCTGAATTTGGTATTGCTGGAAAGTACTCAGAATCCTGAGTTCAGCAAAATTTGGTTCATTGAATTTGGAGCTTCCTACACCAAATTATGAATTTCTAAAGCTTGAGCTAATCCCTGAATTATTTTCCTACAGAAAATCCCCTCCCGCGCTAAACCAGAGGCTGACAGCGGGGCCCGCCTGTTTAAATTGAACTAACCGCGCGCTCGCGCGCGATTAGCACAGGGGCTGACAGGTGGGGCCGTGCCCTTCGTCTACCTTCCGACGTCGCCGCCCCGAGCCGCCGGAGCTCCGGCGAGGTCAGCGTTCCCGGCGATCTAGCTCACCGGAGCCGACGAGACTCGCCGCCCCACGTAATCTCGGGTGCTGAACCCGCTGGACACCATGTCGCCGCCGGCTAACCGCCATGGCTCGCCGGCAACGAGCCCTATGCCTCTGTGCTACCTCGGCAACGTGTTCCCGCCCTTCTGACCATCTCCTTCGTGCGCTAATCGCGTCGCCACACTCAGGGAAACCTCGGGAAACTCGGCATGAGCTCTGTTGGGCCCTAAATGGCCGGCAACCCAGACCTCACCGGCGACCCCCTCCTCTGCCATACTGTCCTAGGGTGAACTTAGGGTTCCGGCGGTGATTTCCTTCTGGTTTTCGATCGAGAAGGGTCGCCAGAACCTCTAGATGCTCTCTCACAGCTCCGTTCGACCTCCCACCCACTAAGCTTCCCGAATTTCTCCTAAACCTAATCGGGTACCGAAAGGAGCTACCCGTCCTAAACTGGAAAATTCTCCGCGCACAAAGGTCGAACCTTGGAACGGTTTGCGCGGTGGTCTTGAGGACGAGCTAGCGCTTCACTTTCCTATGGAGTTCAAAGCCGGAAGATGATCACAGCTGGGGTGGCATACGATCGGAGCTCGGGCGACTAGGCTGCTGGTTGCGGAACTCGCGAAAATCAGCAACTCGCCGGCGGTCTCGGGCCTTTTATAGGCCCCTGAGGCCAGTGGAGAGCGCGACACCTGCTGTGCCACCTCCTCTGCCGAAGCAGGAGCTGGCCGGCCGAGGTGGTCGGGCGCCGACGCTGGCTGCAGCTGGCGAGCGCGCTCGGTCGAGGAAGTCGGCTGAGGAGACTTCTGTGCTAAGTCTACTGACCAGTGGGCCTCCCCTCTAATTCTTTTGTTTTTCCAATTTTCTGAATTCTGTTGTGCCAAAATATCCTCAGCTACTCACAATTTAATGTGAGACTTAGTCACCAAGTCTTGGTTTAAATTTGAATTCTCAAATTTGAACTGTGTTTGGCTAAATTTGCTGCATGTTTAAATTGAAATTCAAATTCAGTTTTGAATTCTTGCAAATTTAGCTCTTGACATGATGAACTCCAATGAGGATGAAAATTGGTGGGCTTACTCAGAAAAATGTGCTGAGTTTGAATATGAAGCTAACTTTTGAATTTGAGTGGTGAAAGTTGCTGCAATTTGAATTCACATTCAAATTGGCCTCTTTTTCAATCACCTCCAAAAGTGCCTCAAAAAGTGTTGGATTTACATGAAATTTGGCTTGAACCTTCCCAAGACTTTTCAAGTCCTAGGGGTGAGCTCAAGCTCTCATGTTCATGTGTAGAAATTCTACTTTGTGAAAGTGTAGGCTTTCCCCTCTAATTACCCTTTTGATGGAGGTTACTTGCTCTTCACACTTTTTCCTAAGATATCCACAATAAAAACTGTGGTGTTGTGAGGTGAAGAGAAAATTTTGCAAGTCCCTTTTCTTGGGATTTTACACGAAGATGTACGAGGAATTACCCGTGATGAGACGCCATAAAATCCGGGTAGTTTGAGCGAAGGAATTCCTTGCTATCCCACGTCGCTTCTTCAGTGGTGTGGTTACTCCACAGTATCTTGTAGAACCACAGCGTTCGGCTACGTGTGATCCGGGCCTTCTCATCAATAATCGCCACCGGATATTCAGCATATGTCAAATCCGGTTGCAACTCGCCAATGTCTTCGGTGGGAACGGTAGCCGTGTACTTCAGACATTTCCGTAGTTGTGAAACATTGAAAACGTCGTGAACACTAGCGAGCGATGCTGGTAGTTCCAGTCTATATGCCACTGGTCCACACTTTTCAGTGATAGCATAGGGTCCAATAAATTGGGGAGCGAGTTTCCCCTTTACGCCAAATCGATGCATGCCTTTCATCGGAGATACACAGAGGTACACGTGTTCCCCGACATCGAAGTGTAGCGGCCTATGCCTCTTTTCAGCGTAACTTTTCTGCCGGTATTGAGCGGCCTTCAAGTTTGCTTGAATCATCAGAATGCGCTCTTCGGCGTCGTTCACCAAATCAATCCCGAACGTGACCCTATCACCGGACTCGCACCAGTTCAATGGGGGTGCGGCATTCGCGACCGTAGAGAGCCTCATATGGTGCCATCATGATACTAGTTTGATAGACATTGTTGTACGAAAATTCCACCAACGGTAGGTGATCATCCCAATTTCCACCGTGGTGGATGGCACACGCTCTCAACATGTCTTCTAATACTTGGTTCACCCTCTCAGTTTGCCCATCTGTCTGAGGGTGATAAGCGGAGCTTCTAATCAGTTTGGTACCCAATGCAGCGTGCCACTGCTCCCAGAAACGAGCTACAAACAGTGCCCCTCGATCTGAGATTATGGTCTTGGGTACTCAATGCAAGCACAAGATTCTTGCAATGTACAACTCCGCATACTTGCTAGCATGGTAGTCGGTATGCACCAGAATGAAGTGAGCTGACTTGGTTAACCGGTCAATGATTGCCCAAATGGAATCATGCTTGTTAGAAGTCATGGGTAATCCCCCAATGAAATCCGTGCTCACATCTTCCCACTTCCATGCTGGAATTTCCAGGGGTTGCAACAGCCCTGCTTTTCTCAAGTGATATGCCTTCACTCGTCTACACGTATCACATTCAGATACGTATTTGGCGATCTCCCGCTTCATCCGTGTCCACCAAAATTTACTCTTCATGTTTTGGTACATTTTGTTGCTGCCCGGATGAACGGAGAACCTAGACAAGTGGGCTTCGTCAAGGATTTTCTTTTTCAGCTCCATGTTCCGGGGTACGACTATGCGGTCATTGAACCATAGCGTCCCCTCATCATCCTTCTGGAAACATTTGATATCCCCGCTGTCTATTCGTTCCCGGAGATGTCCCATGCCCTTGTCACTCTTCTGAGCTGCAATTATATCTTCCCTAATGGTAGGGATGAGGGCAAGGTTGTAGAGTGATCCATAGGGAACCAAGTATAAACTCGGCTCTTCCTCCTCCACCGGTGTAATGGTGAGGTTATGGACATGTGATTTCTGACTTAGCTCATCGGCAACCACGTTCGCCTTCCCGGGGTGGTAATAAATATCAATCTCATAATATTTGATGAGTTCTAACCACCTCCTTTGCCTCATATTCAGTTCCTTCTGGGTGAAGATATATTTTAAGCTCTTGTGGTCGGTGTAGAGATGCACCAAATTCCCCAGGAGATAATGCCTCCACATTTTCAGCGCCAAAACTACAGCAGCAAACTCAAGATCATGAGTCGGATAGTGCTGCTCATGATTTTGAAGTTGGCGTGAGCCATACGCGACCACACGTCCTTCTTGCTTCAACACACAGCCGAGCCCGATGCCGGACGCATCACAATACACGTCGAAGAGCTTGGTCGTATCCGGTTGAGCTAAGACCGGGGCTGTTGTGAGATGCTTCACCAATGCTTGGAACGCTCCTTCACATGCTGAATTCCAAACATATTTTGTTCCCTTCTTCTGTAATTTTGTCATCGGCTTAGCAAGCTTGGAGAAGCTTGGAATGAATCTCTTGTAATACCTTCCGCTGATAGGATATGTCCCAAAAATGGCACTTGGCTGATCCAAAACTCACATTTGCTGAACTTGGCATAGAGCTTATGGTCCTGCAATTGTTGAAGAACGATTCTCAAGTGTTCGGTGTGTTATGCTTCTGTCTTGGAGTAAATCAAAATATCATCAATGAACACCACCACGAACTTGTCCAGCTCCTGCATGAACACCGAGTTCATGAGATACATGAAATGTGCCGGAGGGTTAGTGAGACCAAAAGACATGACGAGATATTCGTATAAGCCATATCTCGTCGAGAAAGCCGTCTTCGGGATATCCTCCGCCTGGATTTTTATTTGATGATACCCGGAGCGAAGGTCCATCTTGGAGAACACGCTTGCACCCACAAGCTGATCAAACAGCATGTCAATACGGGGCAGTGGATATTTGTTCTTGATGGTGACGGCATTGAGCGGCTGATAATCCACACACAGTCTCAAGGTTTCATCCTTCTTCTTGATGAACAGCGCCGAGCATCCCCAAGGTGAGGAACTCAGCCTAATGAAACCCTTGCTCAACAAATCATTGAGCTGTTCTTTCAACTCGGCCAGCTCATTCGGAGCTATTTTATATGGTCTCCGTGATATGGGAGTAGTCCCGGGTGCAAGTTCAATCTTGAACTCCACATCCCGTTCAGGTGGCATGCCCGGAAGATCATCCAGAAACATGCCGGGATACTCTCAGACTACAGGGATGTCCTCTAACTTGGAAGCTTCAGTAGTACAGGTGGCTGAAACTTCCAGGACTGGATTGTCTAGTATGAGGGACTGCGGATGGTGTAGTGGGGAGTTGAGGTGAACCGTCCGGGATAATGTTTCTAGGACAGCTCCATGGTAACTTAGCCATGACATCCCTAAGATTGCATCAATCTTCTGTCCCTCAAGAATAATCATGGTAATGGGATATATCTTCCCACCTAAGCACAGTGGTGCTTTCAGAATCATCATAGTTGCTAAAATCTTTCCTCACGCTGAGCAGATCATTTAATAGCACTCGGTTGGAAACGCTTCCAGATGATGCTTAACCACATATGATGTACTTATGAAGTTGTGGGCTGCACCAGAATAAAATAATATGATGATTGCTTGATCGTTGAGAGTGAACGTACCCGCCAGCACGTTTTCTCCCTCCGGGGCGTTCTCATTGTCGAGGTTGTGAAATCCCCCGGTTCACTGACCAACCTTCTTGACTGGAGGTCGGCCTCGAGCACCGCCCTGATATTGGGCTTGCCCGCTGCTCTGCTGCCCGTGGGGACAGTCCTTCGAGAAATGGCCCGCCTGGCCACACGTGTAGCAGTTGTAGCATGGCGGTCCTCCGCTAATCGGCGGACGGAAACCCGGGGCGCGTTGTGGCAGTGGAAATGCCCGGGGTACCATCTGCTGCTGCTGTAGCGGTCGCGGTGGTGGCATCGGCGGTTGGAACGGGGGTAGCTGTAGAGAACGACCCCCGAACCGCTGAGGTCGCGCCGGTGCATGCCACTGCTGACCGCATGGTGTGCGGTATTTTTGAGGAGCTTTACCCCCGCTGCTTGGTGGAGTGCTGTGCTTTCGCTGCTCAGCCGCCAATTCCCGCTGAGCATCTTCTTGCATGATCGCAGCGTTGATGAGATCGTTGAACGTGCCACAATTGTATTGTACGAGATGTGTCTTCATCTCGTTATTTAACTCTCGATAGAACTGTGAGGGCCTGCCGTCCCGATCACTCACGGGGATGGGGAACCTCCCCCGGGAATCGCATTGGGTGGTGCCGTATGATGCGCCACCCAACAGCACACATAATAAAGCATCATATTACATAAAACAAGTGGAAGCTTACAAAGTGGTGATTTTACAAATACTTCTCAAAAATATGCTACAGCGGAAGACTATTACAACTCACGTCTCATACCTATGCTAAGCAACAGAGAAGGTGTCCAGCACGCGGACCCTTCTCACTTGCAACACTGTCATGATAGCAGCGGCAGGGGTTGCCATGAGTTCACCACTCGGGGAGTTCTAAGTCTCATCGGGCACCCGTACATATCAGCCTACAGTTATTACCTGCAAAACAACTTATGCAGTATCTGTGAGCACGAAGCTCAGCAAGACTGACCCGTCACCCTAGTCATGAAACTCTACATGATGTAAATAGAGGGCTGATTATAGCAGTTTCCATAAACGATGAACTTGAGCTAAAGAGGGTCCTTACTTCAAGTTTTAAGCAACTTATATAGCCCTCGCGCAACTTATAATCGAGACTCCACAATCAAACAAGAAACGCTTCATTTCGATGTCACTTGCCCGAGGTGAAAGTAACTTTAGTGAGCTATCCTAGACCCACACAGACCTTGCGCCATAAACGACAAGACTCCACAATCAAACAATAAACGCTTCGCCTCGACGCTACTAGCCAAAGGTGAAGACTAAATTTAGTGAAGTGTTGGTCGTTCCTCATCTCCATTATGAGGATTACTCACGAAGCATATTAACGTGTCCCAGTTTATTACTACGTCACGACTCAGTGTACAAGTATGCTCACTATCGCGAGCGACGGTGATTGCAATCAAAAACACCCGGCTGACACAACACGTGCGCCCGTACTCGACGTTGCACACAGCAACCATCACTGACGTCGTACGTGGCAACCTTTCACATGACACCCAAATGTCGAACCGGTCCCACCGACTGGGATTAAGTCTCTCTACGGCAAACCCTCGTAGAGCCGACTTCTCTATCCTTTCAGCATCGACATCATACGGTGAGGTATGCCTTGACACCCAGGTTAACATGTTACATCGGTTTCCTGGGTCCCATATTGTCAGTATGCATCCGGTACACATCTCAATCTTGTCCAGCGGGGCCGCACACGAGAACGGGCCTTAATCGACTCATAGACTAGGCTCACAGGACCACGTCCTTGACCTTCCATCCACTGCCCGGTCTCCATTCCCAACTATGAGGATCAATTCCCAACTCTTCCGAGTGATCCCCCTTAACCCCGTTTCACGAGTAGGAATCTGCCCACTCGAGTTATGCCTCTTTTAACCCACTTTTGTTCAGATCAGCAGTTATAATTACTTGATAACATATCCTACATTAAACTCCAGGATTTTCTGGTCATGCATTTGGAGTTTCATACCATCTGGACTTAATGAAATAAATAAAATGCTAGACGTATAATGTGAATACAAATAAAATCTTGTAAATTTGATGCAAACCGGGGCTTGACTTTGTTTTGCAGGTGACTTATATATATATGAAGTTCACTTAGTGAAGACCACTTGGTGCTTGATCAACTGCTTTCGTCCTTCCTTGATCTCTACTCCGATGACTTCAACTCCTCCACGTAGATACTACACGTGATGAATAAGCATATATGTTTAATGGTAAAACTTTTCTACAAGTTCTAACAACAAGTTTCAAAACTGGAACTCTGTTCAAGAATTTAAAATGACACTGGTGCTAGTGGATTGGGTTTGGATTTAAGCACATGATTAGTGCTAAGTGGTTTCCCCCTCTTTTATATTGATCACCTTAAGAGGTTAAACAGAACAGGGGTGATCCAAAGCTCCAATGGAGCTGAGAATTTTCATGTGAGTTCCTTGTCACAATAAAATCCTATGGACCAAAAATTAGAACTTTTCATTGAGTGGTTTGTTCAGAACAATTTTATAAGCAATTAAGCAAAGAAGAATTAATTCTGAGATAACACCCATGTTCCTGCCAAACTTAGTGAACTACAATTTCAAGTATATCTCATAGAGTTTGCATGAATTTTCCTAGCATTTTTGGAGCTAATATTTGCCCAGAACTGATTTTTCCAAGTCTTGGAAAATTCTCTGAAAAAGGTTTCTGCATTCAATTGAACACAGCATTTTCAAAGCTGAATTGCTCTGATCAAATCAACTCCAATTTATCTGAAATTTTTACAGGGGCTCACTAATACAGTAAGGACTATTTTGGAAAAATTTGAGGATTTTTGCATTAGCCAAACTCCCTCTAAAATTCTTTTGCTGAAAAGCTTTAAAGAATTTTCCAGAATTAAATAATGAGTTTCATACAAATTGGGTTGTAGATTTGGACAGATCTATTCCATAGGAATCCAACCCAATTTTAATCACTAAATTTGGGGCTTCCTAGCAAGATCTATGAGGTTCTAAAGTTTGGGGGAAAATTCTGAAATTGAACTCTGTTTATTTTTCCCATTTTCAGAGACATAAGGAATTAACACCACATTTGGCCAAGCAAATGAGGTCCAATGCTTCTGAAAATTTTACTGGAGTTCTGGAATGTTCGGAGGAATCTCCTGCCCGAGTTTGGGAATTTGCCACTACACAGAGCTCCTGGAAAAATTCCTACAAGATTTTCCTTATATGAATTAATGAGCAAAAACCAGGGATTTTCATAAATATTGGGCTGTACCTCTGGATAGTACTCTCTTAGAGGAATCCAACAAAATTTATCTCACTATTTTTGGAGCTTCCTACACCAAGTTATGCATTTTACAAGTTTGAACAACTATCTGTTTGATTTTAAACAGCACAGTCACACGTGGGGCCCACGGGTCAGGTGCTTCTTCAACCTCCCGCCAGAGCCCGCGGGTGCACACCGGCAGAAAACTTGGCATGGCTCGTTCTCTCTCATTTGTCCACCAAATGAGCTCCGGTTTCGCCCTACATGCTCCTTGGAACATGGCGCAGCTGCCGGGTAAGGTTTCCCCGCATGAAAACGGCTGTAGGTGGGTCGGCACCGGCGGGGCGGCTCGGGAGCTCGGCATGGATGCGTTCCTGCGTGTCCAAGGCATCTCCCAGCGGGCTACGATGTCCTACAGAATCTCTATTGGGCTAGGAACATGGAACGGAGATCAAATCGTGCAGAACATGGCTGCAAACTAGTCGTCACCGTGGACCGTGGCAGTTTTGGCCGCCGGCGATGATTTCTCGTCGCCCGGGGCATAGGAGGGTCGGTTTTCTTTGGTTCTCGGCGTGGGAAGGCGCTAGGGCATCTAGTTTCTGTGGTTTGAATTGTAGGAGGGATGATCAATCGGTTTGGGCGAATTTCAAGAATTAATCAAGGTCTGTTCTATACGTGCGCCGGTACCAAAAATCAAATTCCGGCGAACCGGCGTCGGGGGAGAGCAGGGGAACAACAGGAGAAGGTTCACTACCTCATGGCGCACCTCTGTGGCCTCTTGAGCACGCCGGAGAAACACTGGACTGGCCGGGAGACGATGAGCAAAGGAGGCGTCGTGGCTCTGGTTTGGCCAGAAGAAATCTGGCTCAGCAGCAGCGGGGAAAGGCCGGGAACGAGCTGAGCACACGTTGAGGACGTCGGGGAGACTTTGGCACAGCTCTGGGATGGTCCAGCCGGCGTTCAACTCGTGGGAATGGCTCAGCGGTGATCGACTGTAAAAGCCCAAGAAAAGGGACTTGCAAAAACTTTTTATCACCACACAACACCACAGTTTTGTTGTGGATAGATTGTGAAAAAGTGTGAAGAGCATGTAACCTCCATCAAAAGAGTGGTTAGAGGGGAAAGCCTACACTTTCAAAAAGGGGGAAGTTTACACATGACACATGAGAGGGTGATTCAAAACTGTTACATTCAAACTCGTGGTTGCAGCATCTAAAACAAAGATCAAAGTGCATAATTGGATTCCTCAGGTCCAAATTAGTGGGGAGGCAAAGTTTCAATAATTTTTGAAAAGGTTTGCTACCCATTTGTCCAAAAAGGATCCAAATGTGCAAGAATTCAAATATACATTTGAATTTGGGGGAGATTTGCCCAATCATACAAATGTAGATCAGTTTGAAACTCCAAACATTTGAATTCATCTCTTGTCAAGTTTTGGGGATCTTTTGAGGTGTGGGGGAGCACTGACAATTGGGTCCCACATGTCATTGGGGAGGATCAAATGGCACAAAAGTCAACAGCCTTAGGGGCTATGTATTGCACTCGGAACAGAGACGAGGCTCCACGGTGACACCCCGAGAAACGCCGGGCGCCACCTCCTGCTCTTCCCCTCGCGCGCTGGCGAGCTCCTCGTGGGGGCGCCGTAAAGCCCAGCCGTGCCCCAGCTCGCCACGACCACGAGCCGATCGTGTTTTGCCTCCTTCTCCCGAGCAGCACCACACCGAGCTCAGTTCTTTCACCGGCGCAGCTCTCCCGATTCTCCCCTGCACGCCGACGTCTGCTCGGCCTTTGCCCAAGCTCCCCACACAAAAAGGAAGCGCCTGGGTGTGCTCTAGCTGACCACCTCACCACCTTGCGGTGTTAGCACTTCATTTGGCCACCAATTGACGATCACAGCTGAGGACCGAGGTGCAACCGGCGGAACCGCAACCGGCTCACCGTGGGCAGACCTCCACAGCCGTTTTCACCGTTCCTCTCCTGCACGAAAAAGGTGCGCCGTGCTCTCTAGATTGTGTAGGTGCAAGCCGTTTAGCGGTTGATTCACCGGGTGAAGAGTATTTCCAATTCTTCCAAAACGTAGTGTGTTTGGGTAGAGCGCGGTCTAACCCAAAATTCGTGCTTCTCACTTAGCTATTGGCCGCGCAGGCTTGTCAGCAAAAGAATTTTAGAGGAAGTTTGGTGCATCCAAAAATCCCCAAATTTTGCCAGAATGTTCTTTAGGACATTAGTGAACCCCTGTAAAAGTTTCAGACCATTTGGAGTTGATTTGGTCAGAGCAATTCAAATTTGAAGGTGCTGTGTTCATTTGAATACAGAAACATTTTCAGAGAATTTCCAAAACTTGGAAATTCAGTTCTGGGCAAATCTTAGCTCCAAAAATATTAGGAAAATTCATGCAAACTCTATGATCTATAATTGAAATTGTAGTTCACTAAGTTGGGCTTGAACAGGGGTATTACCTCAGAATTAATTCTTCTTTGCTTATTTGCTAAGAGAATTATTCTGAGCAAACCACTCCATGAAAAGTGCTAGTGTTTGGTCCAGAGAGTTTTCTTGTGACAATGAGCTCACACAAATATTCTCAGCTCCATTGGAGCTCTGGATCACCCCTGTCCTGTTTAACCACTTGAGGGATTAATATGGAAAAGGGGGAAAAACCACTTAGCATTTAACCAGGGGGATTAAGTCTAAGCCAAACCACCAACACCCAGTTCATCTTCAAATTCTTAAACAGAGTTCCAGTTGTTAGAGACTGGTTATTAGAACTAATAGCAGAAGTATTACCTAGACTCACATTGCATTTAAATTAACATATATTGTTTCATTAACGTGTAGCCATTGAAGAAGAGACTCCGGAAGTGCTGGACTTCCTGCTTCCGGAAGAGGAACTAACCCCTGACCAGCAGCAACAAGGCAAGCCCCGGTTTGCATTACACTTTTTATAAGTTTTACTTTGTTTACATGTGTCATATGAAGTATGATTGTGCATTAGGTATAGGATGGATGGAACCCCACTTGCATAACCAGAACTTTTCCCTAAGAGTGAGGGTAGTTCTAAGACCTCGAGTAGATAGGCTATGCTTAATGATTCATAGGACTTCGGTACAAGTCGAGTAGTTGGAATCTACTAGCGAGATAGGCATTGGGACACACGGGTTCGGTTGAGTGATGTGAGATCACTTTAGTAATGAAAATGAGACTAGGCAGGGGCTAGGGCGCAGCAAGAGGAAGTCTTGTGTGTGTGGCCCTGTCCGTGTCGATTGAGGACCGATCCATGTGCAGCCCTGCTGAACAAGTATTGAACGTACCGAAGGAATATCGGATATATGGGCCCCGATAAACCGATGTAGCCTAAACCTCCGGGCGTCGAGGCATATCGCACCGATTTATAGGTGTAGGCTGAGAGCAGCAAGGTGGAAATCTGCCAACGGGCATAGAGAGATGCTCCGTGTGGGGAACATCCTGCTCGTTTCGGTGCGACCGGTTCGACGGTTGGGCTGTTGGGTGAATGGTTGTCCCGTACGACATCGAGTGAGCGTGCTGTGCAGCTCCACGGGTGGGCGTACGTGACGTGCTCTTTGGGTTTCCCTGCAGGTGTATATCGAGTCGATTCGCCGTCCCTCGCGGTGACGGGTACACTTGTTCACTGCGTCGTAACGTAGACTAATGAATGAAATGTTATGATTCCATATTGCTGTTATGATATAATTGTATTGCTACATGTGTGCTACCAAATATTGCTCACTAAATTTCAGCTTCATGAACCGTTAACTTGTTGCTAAAAGAGGAACTAAGGATGAACTTGTAGGCGTGTCCATTTGCTGTAACATTGCTATCCTATGTCATGGTGCACCTCATGTAGAGTTTCATGCTTAGGTGAGTCGGTTAAGCCTTGCTGAGCCTTCGTGCTCACGGTTGCTGCTTAAGTGTTTTTCAGGTGAGGAGCCACCCACGGACTCGGAGTACGAGTCCACCGGCGAGGGTTACCCTCCGTCGGGGACACGGCTGAGTGGGAGCCGTACACGCCGTGCTGAGCTGAGGAGTGCAGCTAGTGTGGGTTGCCCTAGGGCTGGGCAACCACTTTTGCTAGATGCGCGGGCGTGAGTTGTATAAAAGAAACTTCCTCTGTGTAATAAAGACCCTAGTTTGTAACTGAGAAGTGTACTACTTTGTACATTCAGTTTGTTTTTCCCATGTAATATAATGTGTTCTTATGACGTGTGCTGTCGGGTGTCGCATCGCGCGGCACCACCCTCTGCAATCCTGGATGAGCGGATTCCGGTCCGCCACATCGACCAAGGCGCAGCAGCGTGTTTGGAGTCGGGTGAGCGCGTGAGAAAAAAAAACACACGTGGCTGCCTCGCCTGTGCAGGAAAATCACGTAGGGAGGGCACCGCCAACCCCCGTGCTGCCAGCAACCGATGCAAAGAGCAGGAGGTGGCTCGGAGCAGCTCCCGCGGTAGCACATGGTGTGGCCTCTGTTCTGTCGAGTGGCTCAGTTGCTTCGAGTGGGAAAACTGCAGACTGAAAACTAAGGGCTGAAGACTGAAGATATTTTGGGCATATGACAAGTGGGTCCCACTTTCCCCCTTATCCCCTCTCAACAGATCTCCAATGTCTCCACATTTTGGCAAATGCTGGAAATCAATGGTGAGAATTCAAATCTGAAATGTTTGTGGACATTTGGACATTTGGACAAGTTTCATCCAAATTCAAATGTATATTTGAATTCATTGCAATTTAAGTCCATTTGGAAAATGGATAGCAAATATCTCCCAAAATTCATGAGACTTTGCCTACCCCCTAATTTGGACCTAAGGAATTCAAATATGAACTCTGATATTTGCTTTGACTGCTGCAAATGAGGTTTTTAATACAACAGTTTGAAAACCATTGTGTTACTCATTTGAATTTTTGAGTGGAACAATTTGTTCTCAAAATCTAACTTTAGCTTCCTCACTCATATGGGAACTTCCCACCTTAGTTTTAGATCCCTCTTGGGTTCCAAGTCTTCAAATAAATATTTGAACTTGTGTGAAGAAGGCTCTCATGTGTATTATCACATGTGGAAAGAAAAGTTTTAACAAGTCCCATTTTTCATACATGTGAAACCAACTTTGTGCAAACAAGAGTTTCTTTGTATGCATATTTTGGGACCTTTACAATCCTCTCCCCTTAAAAGAATCTCGTCCCGAGATTATAAGGTAAAAACGAGAGGGAGGATGGTGAAAAATTATAGGTTGTGCAACGTCAAGGGTTGGGATGATTGACACTAAGAAGTCCTTCGCTCTCCGCTGTCGCTTCAACCTTGGAGTAAGCACTACCTAAAACTTTATAGAACCATAACGTATGGCCGCGTGTGGTTCAATCCATTATGTCGATGATCTGAGCCAGTCCCTCCTGATGTGTGAGATCTGGCTTCAGTCCTTCGATATTCCCCAGCTGAATGGTGATTGAACACTTGAGGCACTTCCTCAGCTGAGAGATGTGGAAGATGTCGTACACACTGGTGATACTTCCAGCCGGTATGCAACGGGTCCACATCTTTCCATAACCTGCAATGGACCAACGAATCGAGATGGATAGAAACTATGACAAGTGAGCCTCGTCAACAATCTTTCTCCCTCGACTCTAATTTACGGGGTACGACGATTCTGTTCTTAAACTGCAGGACGCCGTCTCCGCCTTTCCAGAATTATTTCAGCTCCCCACTGTCCATACATTTCCGCAAATGTGACCTGTCCTTGTCATGTTTCTGGGCTGCAACCCTTTTTCACGGATGGTGGGGATAAAAGCTAAATTGTAGAGAGCTCTAGGGTGAACCATACGTAATGATGGCTCGCTCTCTCCCCACGGGGTGATGGTTGGATTACGAACGTTTGACTTGCGATTCCCGCATTCGCCCACGTTAACCTTGCCGGGGTGATAATGGATCTCTATTTTGTAATCCTTTATCAACTCCAACCATCTTTGTTGCCTCATGCTTCACTCCTTCCAAGTGAATATGTACTTGAGGCACTTGTGGTCGGTATATAAATGCACGAGGTTACCGAGTAGGTAGTACCTCCACATTTTGAGTGCGAGTACCACGGCAGCGAGTCCTAAGTCATGAGTTGGATAGTGTTGCTCATGATTCCTAAGTTGCCGTGATCCATACACAACCACACTTCGGTCTTGCATCAGCATACATCCTAGCCCAAAGCCGGATGCATCGCAGTACCCAGCGAACGGTCTTGTTGTGTTTGGCTGCGCCAAAACCGGTGTTGATGTTAAGTGTTTCACTAATGCCTTGAACGCTGCTTTACATGTTGGACTCCAAACTTATTTGGTAGCCTTCTTCAGCAGCTATGTCATAGGCTTGGCAATCTTTGAGGAGCTCGAAATGAACCTCCAATAATATCCCGCGAGTCCGAGGAAACTCCGTATCTCGTGAGCAGTTCTCGGGGACTTCCAATGCAGCACAGGTGCGATATTACTCGGGTTCCCAGCGATGCCCTTTGCTGAAGTGATATGCCCGAGACAAAGTACTTGTGATATCTAAAATTCGTACTTGCTGAATTTCACGTATAGCTGGTGATCCCGCAGCCGTTGCAAGACTATAGGCATGTGCTTCTCGTGTTCTTCCTCCGACTTGGAATAAACCAGTAGGTCGTCGATGAAGACCACGACAAACATGTCCAGCTCCGGCATGAATACCGAGTTTATCAAGTACATGAACTGAGCTGGAGCATTGGGGAGGCCACGGAACAGGGCAAGGTACTCATAAACTCCGTACCTCATTGAAAAACTGTCTTCAGAATAGCCTCAGCCCTTATCTCAATCTGATGGTACCCTGACCTTAATTCCATCTTGGAAAAGGTCCTTGCTTTGACCAACTGATCAAACAATATGTCGATCTGTGGTAACGGTACTTGTCCTTGATTGTCACAATGTTAAGCGGACGAAAATTAACACTAAGCCGTAGTATTTCGTCCTTCTTCCTACTACACAGCACTGAGCAACCCCAGGGTCATGAGCTTGGTTGTATAACACATTTGCTCATGGTTTTCCCTGAGTTGCTCCTTCAACCGTTCTCTTTGCTGTGTAGGATAAACTCTTCTGTCCTAAGCCAGATTTTGATCCGTTTAACGGCATTTTCATAACTCAAGTTGAATACAAAAGTTAGAGTTAACTTCATTATCTTTTCAAAGAGTATTCATATGCCTTCGGATCATCTCTAGATTAACAGTTAGGATTGTTCAAAGTTGATAGGATTCCTGGATAAAATCTGCCAGCATCTCCTTTGTATGAGGCTATTTTATCACAGTTGTATACGAAAATACAATAAGAATCTGAGCAAACTCTGAACTACAACAATGTTGCACATCTCCTAACCTTTTCAACGGTGTATCATAGGCTCCTTAATGGGTTTTTTCTACAAGAAGTTATGGCTTAAAATAGAAAGGTCCAGAGAGGTTTTGCTACTGTCCTGGTTCTGAACAGTTTGCCTTCAACTGGACATTTCACCAACTTAACGTGTGATTTTTGCGCTGGAGGTCTACAATAAAGTTGTAGAGCACTTGAAAATCTTTCCATAACTGTATCATACACCTTAATGGGATCAATATACTCAGAGTTATGCTCTGTTAAAGTCCAGCAAGAATTCCTGCCAGAAACAGAGCACTCTGTTTTTGAATTCTTTGAAACCTAAACCTTCTCTCATTTGAATCTTAATTCAAAATAAGAGTTCAGTAACTAATATTTGTTTCAAACTTCCATTTTTAGTTGAAAGTTAACTCATGAATCATTTCTTCATAGGGAAGAGGATTATTAAGTGTAGTACGGTGTCGATGCACCGTAAGAATCATGTCGGTACTACGTTGCCTCACCAAAGAAAATCCTACGCCGGATCATACCGGCATATACGTATTATCAGTAGAACTAGACGGTCTCTCACACACGTGTACTACACGGGATGCGTACGTGGTTAGTACCTGCAGAAGAACACTCAATAGTGGTGCACTCAAAGGTTGCTTCATTCCAGGCAGTTCCATATTTGAAAGTAAATACAAACGCCCGTATCATTGCCATACGGCCGTCTTTGAGTTAAGCCACGTCTCAAGGAACGTGATCATGTTTTTACACCACACGACGGGGAACCCGAGTACATCATGAACGGGTCGTCACGGTTGGGAATGTTATTAACCCAACGGATACCACCTACTACCCTGCAGGGCACGCCGATGGCAAGCGCTGCATATGTCCTCCTGGGCTATTTCCAGCAGACCATACTATCGCGTTACTGACCACACGATGGGGTCTCCACTTACTTGCCTAATGCACGCTAGGGATCAGCGTTTCATATGAACTCAGGAACATGAAGAGTCCAAGAGTTCATATTAACGTCTCACACCAAGCTGTGAGACCTTTCCCTGAACCACTTTCCTCGTCAGGGGAGCTAACCGAAATTGATCCGCTTTCGGTGGCGTTCCTTACCATGCTTACCTGAATGCAGGTGCGTCTTTACATAATTAAAATTTCAGAATTATAACAAGTATGTTAGTACTGCCACTTTAAGTAACTATACTACTATAGTCCTTATGTGGGCCTAATATCGTTTCCTCACCGTATCCTAAGTTTTTGTCGTAATACGATCCTTATTCTAATTTGCTATTACCAATGTGGCTCTGATACCACGCTGTGAGGGCCCGCCGTCCCGATCACTCACGGGGACGGGGCACCTCCCCCGGGAATCGCATTGGGTGGTGCCGTATGATGCGGCACCTAACAGCACACATAATAAAGCATCATATTACATAAAACAAGCGGAAGCTTACAAAGTGTTGATTTTACAAATACTTCTCAAAAATATGCTACAGCAGAAGACTATTACAACTCATGTCTCATACCTATGCTAAGCAACAGAGAAGGTGTCCAGCCCGCGGACCCTTCTCGCTAGCAACACTGTCATGATAGTAGCGGCAGCGGTTGCCATGAGTTCACCACTCGGGGAGTTCCGAGTCTCATCAGGCACCCGTACATATCAGCCTACAGTTATTACCTGCAAAACAACTTATGCAGTATCTGTGAGCACGAAGCTCAGCAAGACTGACCCGTCACCCTAGTCATGAAACTCTACATGATGGAAATAGAGGGCTGATTATAGCAGTTTGCATAAACGATGAACTTGAGCTAAAGAAGGTCCTTACTTCAAGTTTTAAGCAACTTTTATAGCCCTCGCGCAACTTACATCGAGACTCCACAATCAAACAAGAAACGCTTCATCTCGATGTCACTTGCCCGAGGTGAAAGTGACTTTAGTGAGCTATCCTAGACTCATACAGACCTTGCGCCATCAACGTCGAGACTCCACAATCAAATAAGAAACGCTTCGCCTCGACGCTACTAGCCCAAGGTGGAAACTAAATTTAGTGAAGTGTTGGTCGTTCCTCATCTCCATTATGAGGATTACTCACGAAGCATATTAATGTGTCCCAGTTTATTACTACGACACGACTCAGTGTACAAGTATGCTCACTACCGCGAGTGACGGAGATTGCAATCAAAAACACCCGGCTGACACGACACGTACGCCCGTACTCGACGTTGCACACAGAAACCATCACTGACGTCGTACGTGGCAACTTTTCACACGACACCCAAATGTCGAACCGGTCCCACCGACTGGGATTAAGTCTTTCTACGGCAAACCCTCGTAGAGCCGACTTTTGTATCCTTTCAGCATCGGCATCAGACGGTGAGGTATGCCTCGACACCCAGGTTAACATGTTACATCGGTTTTCTGGGTCCCATATTGCCAGTATGCATCCAGTACACATCTCAAACTTGTCCAGCGGGGCCGCACATGAGAACGGGCCTTAATCGACTCAGACATAGACTAGGCTCACGGGACCACGTCCTTGACCTTCCATCCACTGCCCGGTCTCCATTCCCAACTATGAGGATCAATTCCCAACTCTTCCGAGTGATCCCCCTTAACCACGTTTCACGAGTAGGAATCTGCCCACTCGAGTTATGCCTCTTTTAACCCACTTTTGTTGAGATCAGCAGTTATAATTACTTGATAACATATCCTACATTAAACTCCAGGGTTTTCTGGTCATGCATTTGGAGTTTCATACCATCTGGACGTAATGAAATAAATAAAATGCTAGACGTATGAAGTGAATACAAATAAAAACTTATAAATTTGATGCAAACCGGGGCTTGCCTTTGTTTTGTAGGTGACTTATATATATATGAAGTTCAGTTAGTGAAGACCACTTGGTGCTTGATCAACTGCATTCCTCCTTCCTTGATCTCTACTCCGATGACTTCAACTCCTCCATGTAGATACTACACGTGATGAATAAGCATATATGTTTAATGGTAAAACTTTGCTACAAGTTCTAACAATAAGCTTCAAAACTGGAACTCTGTTCAAGAATTTAAAATGACACTGGTGCTAGTGGTTTGGGTTTGGATTTAAGCACATGATTAGTGCTAAGTGGTTTCCCCCTCTTCTATATTGATCACCTTAAGAGGTTAAACAGAACAGGGGTGATCCAGAGCTCCAATGGAGCTGAGAATTTTCATGTGAGTTCCTTGTCACAATAAAGTCCTATGGACCAAAAATTAGCACTTTTCATTGCGTGGTTTGTTCAGAACAATTTTCTAAGCAATTAAGCAAAGAAGAATTAATTCTGAGATCACACCCATGTTCATGCCAAACTTAGTGAACTACAATTTCAAGTATATCTCATAGAGTTTTCATGAATTTTCCTAGCATTTTTGGAGCTAATATTTGCCCAGAACTGATTTTTCCAAGTCTTGGAAAATTCTCTGAAAAAGGTTTCTGCATTCAATTGAACACAGCATCTTCAAAGCTGAATTGCTATGATCAAATCAACTCCAATTTATCTGCATTTTTACAGGGGTTCACTAATACCGTAAAGACTATTCTGGCAAAATTTGAGGATTTTTGGATTAGCCAAACTCCCTCTAAAATTCTTTTGCTGAAAAGCTTTAATAAATTTTCCAGAATTAAATAATGAGTTTCATACAAATTGGGTTGTAGATTTGGACATATCTATTCCATAGGAATCCAACCAAATTTTAATCACTAAATTTGGGGCTTCCTAGCAAGAGCTATGAGGTTCTAAAGTTTGGGGGAAAATTCTGAAATTGAACTCTGTTTATTTTCCCATTTTCAGAGACATAAGGAATTAACACCACATTTGGCCAAGCAAATTAGGTCCAATGCTTCTGAAAATTGTACTGGAGTTCAGGCATTTTTGGAGGAATCTCCTGCCCAAATTTGGGAATTTTCCACTACACAGAGCTCCTGGAAAAATTCCTACAATATTTTCCTTATATGAATTAATGAGCAAAAACCAGGGATTTTCATAAATATTGGGCTGTACCCCTGGATAGTACTCTCTTATAGGAATCCAACAAAATTTATCTCACTATTTTTGGAGCTTCCTACACCATGTTATGCATTTTACAAGTTTAAACAACTATCTGTTTGATTTTAAACAGCACAGTCACACGTGGGGCCCACGGGTCAGGTGCTTCTTCAACCTCCCGCAAGAGCCCGCGGGTGCACACCGGCAGAAAACTTGGCATGGCTCGTTCTCTCTCATTTCTCCACCAAATGAGCTCCGGTTTCACCCTACATGCTCCTTGGAACATGGCGCAGCTGCCGGGTAAGGTTTCCCCGCATGAAAACGGCTGTAGGTGGGTCGGCACCGGCGGGGCGGCTCGGGAGCTCGGCATGGATGCGTTCCAGCGTGTCCAAGGCATCTCCCGGTGAGTTACGAGGTCCTACAGCATCCCTATTGGTCTAGGAACATGGAACAGAAATCAAATCGTGCAGAACATGGCTGCAAACTAGTCGTCACCGTGGACCGTGGCAGTTTTGGCCGCCGGCGACGATTTCTCGTCGCCCGGGGCATAGGAGGGTCAGTTTTCTTTGGTTCTCGGCGTGGGAGGGTGCTAGGGCATCTAGTTGCTGTGGTTTGAATTGTAGTAGGGATGATCAATCGGTTTGGGCGAATTTCAAGAATTAATCAAGGTCTGTTCTATACGTGCGCCGGTACCAAAAATCAAATTCTGGTGAACCAGCGTCGGGGCAGAGCAGGGGAACGACAGGAGAAGGTTCACTACCTCATGGCGCACCTCTGTGGCCTCTTGAGCACGCCGGAGAAGCACTGGACTGGCCAGGAGACGATGAGCAAAGGAGGCATCGTGGCTCTGGTTTGGCCGGAAGAAACCTGGCTCAGCAGCAGCGGGGAAAGGCCGGGAACGAGCTGAGCACACGTTGAAGACGTCGGGGAGACTTTGGCGCAGCTCTGGGATGGTCCAGCCGGCGTTCAACTCATGGGAATGGCTCAACGGTGATCGACCGAGGCGCAGCAGCGTGTTTGGAGTCGGGTGAGCGCGTGAGAAAAAAAAACACTCGTGGCTGCCTCGGCTGTGCGGGAAAATCACGTAGGGAGGGCACCGCCAACCCCCGTGCTGCCAGCAACCGATGCAAAGAGCAGGAGGTGGCTCGGAGTAGCTCCCGCGGTGGCACATGGTGAGGCCTCTGTTCTGTCGTGTGGCTCGGTTGCTTCGAGTGGGAAAACTGCAGACTGAAAACTAAGGGCTGAAGACTGAAGATCTTTTGGGCATATGACAAGTGGGTCCTACTTTCCCCCTTATCCCCTCTCAACAGCTCTCCAATGTCTCCACATTTTGGAAAATGATGGAAATCAATGGTGAGAATTCAAATCTGAAATTTTTGTGGACATTTGGATAAGTTTCATCCAAATTCAAATGTATATTTGAATTCATTGCAATTTAAGTCCATTTGGAAAATGGATAGCAAATATCTCCCAAAATTCATGAGGCTTTGCCTACCCCCTAATTTGGACCTAAGGAATTCAAATATGAACTCTGATATTTGCTTTGGCTGCTGCAAATGGGGTTTTTAATACAACAGTTTGAAAACCATTGTGTTACTCATTTGAATTTTTGAGTGGAACAATATGTTCTCAAAATCTAACTTTAGCTTCCTCACTCATATGGGAACTTCCCACCTTAGTTTTAGATCCCTCTTGGGTTCTAAGTCTTCAAATAAATATTTGAACTTGTGTGAAGAAGGCTCTCATGTGTATTATCACATGTGGAAAGAAAAGTTTTAACAAGTCTCATTTTTCATACATGTGAAACCAACTTTGTGCAAACAAGAGTTTCTTTGTATGCATATTTTGGGACCTTTATAAGAACTGCTCTCGCTTCTTCTCCTTGGTGGATACATAATCCGACGCATACTGCGCCAGATGGTTGAAGACACGGGAGTAGTCGTGGGCACTCCTCCCGCCCTGCTTCAGCTCCAAGAACTCTTGGAACTTCCTCTTTATTATCCTGGGAGGGATATGGTAGGCACGGAACGTCTCCCAGAATTCTTCCCATTCCACGGCGTGGCCAGCGGGGTGTGAGGCGACATAGTTCGCCCACACGCACCAGCGGCACTGTGAAGCTGCTGCGCCGCGAAGAGAGTCATCTGCCGCTCCGTGCATTGGAGCAGCCTGAACTTGGACTCGACCGTCTGCAGCCAGTTGTCGGCCTCCAGGGGTTCTGCCGCTTCAGTGAACACCGGAGGATGCGTACTAATGAAATCCGAGTACGTCACTGTGTGGGGCTCACGAGGCCTCCTTTCTTGACGCCCCCCCTGTCTGGGACGTATTTTGTACGATCATGCGGAGCAGATTGGTCTGCTCCTCACAATTACCCACCAGTGCCGCAATCACATCCGCTAGTGTAAGTGGAGGCGGCGGTGCTGGTTGTTGCTGCGGGGTACTGTCGTAGGCAGGTGGCTGGGAACCATCACCCCCTCCTGGCTGGAGCCACCGAATTCATGCGTGGCCCGTGTACGAACCATATGCAACCATACGACAATAAAAATCAGTCCCGCAACATACTTCATGCAGTCCAATGAAATAGGGGTAAAACATAATGACAGTAAAACATGCGATACATCTCGTATAAAGATAATGTAATAACTTTGCACAAGATACACCATTACCAGACCAAATACCAGCTAGTTAAATCCAAATTGATGGACTTCCTCTTTGGAAGTTCATCTCAACTAGGTTTGGTCACTACGAGACGTTAATATCGCTTTGTCACCACGTAAACTACCCTTTTATCTTCAATACAACACAAACATGGCCTCTAGCAAAAGAAACTTGAGTAAGAAACCAACTCAAATCTTTCACTAGTTGAAGATAACCACTCATGAGTATGTTCTACCCTATTGGATGTACTCAAACACCCTAGGGTACAACAATCTCTCAATTGAGTTCACTGTCATCCATCTGCCAGAATGACCAATTTCCACATATTCCATATTTTGACCTGGTACATTGCATTTTCGTAACTCAAGTTGAATACCAAGTTAAAGTCAACTTCATTAGATTTCCAACGAGTATTTATTTGCCCTCAGATCAGCTCTGGTTAAAAAGTTATGATAATTCAAAGTCAACAGAAATTCTGGAAGAATTTCAACAGCACCTCCTTTGGAATTTGCTATTTTCAACTCTACTTTCCACTGAGTTCCTTGCTGCGATTGAAGAAACTCTGAATTACAAAGATGTAACACATATCCTACCCTTTCCAAAAATGTATCATATGATAAATTTAGATTTTTCTACAGGAAGATATGCTTGAAAAACAGAACAGTCCAGAGAGTTTTTGACCCTGTCCTGGTTCTGGACAGTTTACAATTCCTCTGGGATTTACACCAGTTTGATGTGTGATTCTGCTCTGGAAGTCTGCAACAAAGTTGTAGGACACTTAAACTCCCTTCCAGAACTATATCCTACACCTCCATTGGCTAAATAATCTGTGATTTATGCTCCATTAAAGTTCAACAAACTTGCTGCCCAAAACAGAGCACTCAGTTTTTCAATCCCTTTGAGCTAAACTAATCCACTTGTTGTTTTTTCTACCCAACCAGGGTCCTAAAGATTGAACCGTGGTTATTTTAATTCCTTGTTACCATTATCTTTAATGCAAATGCTTATTACATGTCGGTACTACGTTCCTCACAAAAGGAAAATCCTAATCGGATTATACCAGCATATATGTCTCAATTGTGGCACTAAACAGTCTCTCGCACATGTATACTACACAGGATACATACGTGGTTAGTACCTGCAGAAGAACACAAAATAGTGATGCACTCAAGGGTTGTTTTCATTTCAGGCAGGTCCATATTTAAATGTAAATACATACGCCCGTATCATTGCCATACGGCGTCCTTGAGTTAAGCCACGTCTCAAGAAACATGATCGTGTTTTAACACCACACGACAGGGAACCCGAGTAGAGCGCGAACGGGTCATCACGGTTGGAAATTTTATCACCCCAACAGATACCACCTACTGCCCTGCAGGCCACGCCGATGGCAAGCGCTGCGTATGTCCTCCTAGGCTACTTCCAGAAGAACACACTCTCGCGTTACTGACCACATGATGGGGTCTCCACTTTCTTGCCTAATGCACGCTAGGGATCAGCGCTTCATATGAACTCAGGAACATGAAGAGTCCAAAAGTTTCATATTGATGTCTCACACCAAGCTGTGAGACCTATCCCTGAACCACATTCCTTGTCAGGGGAGCTAACTGAAATTGAACCGCTTTCGGTTGCGTTCCTTACCATTTTTTACCTGAGCGTAGGTGCGTCGTTACATAATCAAAATGCAGAATTATAACACATATGTTAGTCATGACACTTTAAGTAACTATGCTAATATAGTCCTTACTTGGGCATACTAGCGAATCCTCACCGTAAACCTAAGTTTTCCAGTAATACAGTCCTTAATTAGTGTGCTATCCCCTAAGCAGCTCTGATACCAGCCTGTGACGGACCAGAATCCGTACGTCCAGGATCTCAGAGGGTGGTGCCGCACGATACGACACCCGACAGCACACAACGTAAGGAAACCATTGTATTACATAGAAAACCCACTGAACATGTACAAAAGTGTACAAGACTTCAGTAACAAACTAAGTATTGATATTACAACAGCGGAAGCTAAGTTTAAACAACTCACACCCATCTATCTAGCAAAAGTCGGTTTTC
The DNA here is from genome assembly GCA_030760725.1 of Neostapfia colusana. NCBI lineage: Eukaryota > Viridiplantae > Streptophyta > Magnoliopsida > Poales > Poaceae > Neostapfia > Neostapfia colusana. The sequence continues at coordinate 68,097,215 of JASWHV010000013.1, read as the reverse complement.
CAGCCATATGGACAACCCACCCTAGCTCCACTCTGCAGCTCAGCGCGGCATGTACGGCTCCTACTCAGCAGTGGTCCCCGACGGAGGGTAGCCCTCACCGGTGGACTCATACCCGGAGTCCGTGGGGTAGTCCTCACATGAAAAACACTCATAGCAGCAACCGTGAGCACGATGGCTCAGCAAGTCTTAACCGACTCACCTATACATGAAACTCTACATGCAGTTTGTAACCCACATGGGATGTCATATTGCAGCAAAGGACACGCCTACAAGTTCATCCTTATTTTATATTTTAGCCACAAGTTAACCGTTCAGGAATCTGAAATTTAGTAAGCGATATTTGGTGGCACACATGTAACAATACAATTTATAATATCAGCAGAATTGAATCACAATATTCCATAATTTAGCTACGTCACGACACAGTGAACAAGCGGTACTCATACCCGCGAGGAACGGCGAATCGACTCGATATACACCTGCAGGGATACCCGAATAGCACGTCACATATGCCCACCCATGGAGCTGCACAGCACGCTCACTCAATGTTGTACGGGACAACCTTTCACCAAACAGCCCGAACGTCGAACCGGTCGCACCCAAACGGACAGGAGGTTCCCTACACGGAGCATCTCTCTATGCCCGTTAGCGGATTTCCACCTTGCTGCCCTCAACCTACACTTATAAATCGGTGCGTTATTCCTCGACGCCCGGAGGTATAGATTACATCGGTTTATCGGACCCCATATATCCGATATGCCTTCGGTACATTCAAACTTGCTCAGTGGGGCCGCACAGAGATCGGTCCTCAATCGACACGGACAGGGCTGCGCCCAAAAGACTTCCTCTTGCTGCGCCCTAGCCCCTGCCTAGTCTCATTTTCTTACTAAAGTGATCTCACATCACTCGAACCAATCCCGTGTGTCAAGACTCCTATACTCGCGAGTAGAATCCAACTACTCGACTTGTACCGAAGTTCTATGAACATTAAGCATAGCCTGACTACTCGAGGACTTAGATACTACCCTAACTCTTGTAAGAATAATCTGGTTATGCACTTGGGGTTTCATCCACCCTACACCTAATGCACATACATACCACATGCTAAGTATACATAAAGCAAAACTTCGTAAAATTTGTTAATGCAAACCGGGGCTTGCCTTGTTGCTGCTGGTCAGTCGTTAGTGCTTCATCCGGAAGGAGAAAGTCCAGCACCACCGGGTTTCCTCTCCTTCAGCGACTACACGTAAGAAACATGCTATATGTCAATTTAAATGCAATGTTTGGAACTGAATATGTAAATACCATAACTCTAACTAACCCTCCCCTTTGGCTCTGAAATTTTTATGGTGGTTTGGTAGGATCCTAGCCAAAAACTTGACCAAGTTTCATTTGAAACAAAGTTCATTTGAGCTCTGTACAAATAAAAGCCTATTTGGTCATTATTAGGGTCTCTATGGATTTCCAAGGATTTTCATGGTTCAACCCCTTACTTTCTGGAAACTAGAATTTGAGATGGTCCTAATGGAATTGGTTTCATGTTATTTGAAGAATCCTAGATGAAGTTATGCCCTAAACAAGATTTGAGAAAATCTGAAAAATGTTTCTGTACATTTTCCCTTTTCCCAGGGCAGTTCTCTTAATCACACCATTAGGGGGACTAAATGAACTTGGATGGACCTGAAATTTTTAATGTGACTCAAGGATTTTCAAATGAACATCCAGCTAAATTTCAGAAGTTTCCATAAAAGAATTCTCCAGATAAAATTCCCAACAGTTTACAATTTATGGAATTAATTCTGGAAAAAGAACAAGTTTCATAAGCTAAAACTTATTTTTCTGGTTAGTATTCAAAAATATGAATCCAACAAAATTTGGTTCACTGAATGTGGAGCTTCCTAGCAAAAGTTATAGGCATTTGAAGTTTGAACCAAATCTGAAAATCATAGAAATGTTTAAACTCGGGTTGTGGGCCCCACTATTTAAACCGGCCCACTGAGATCGCGGCCACGCCGCGGCCCATGGGGATTTACCCATGCTGCCACACCGGATCCCAGCCACAAAACGGATCCCCGCTGGAAAACAGAGACTCACCGGTGGACCCGGCCCCCACTTCGTCTTCCTCGCGACAACCCGCGATCCCCGCGGTGGCACTTCGCCGGAGAGCTCGCCGCCGGCCGTTTTACCGCATGACCTTCGACGGATTTCGCTGCATGTGCCCAACATTGCTCAGGGAACACGTTGGTGCACTCACCGAAGCTTGGGGATGGCCGGAACAACGCTCGCGACGGTGACAGTGGCGATCCTCACTCCGGTGATGTCGCCCGAGCTACCCAGAGCTCTACTTTTGGAACGGTTTGCTCCTACAGCTCCACGGTGGCATTCTGAGCACAAAAATGAACTCGGTTTGCCATGGAAATGGCTGGAGCTAGGACCTCACCGTCGACCTAGGGCTAAACTGGCGGCGATCGGAAAAACTCGGAGAACAGCCACCATGGTCGACCGTTATCATCGATTGTTAATCCTAGAGGTTCGTTGGACGGCCTAGGACGTATGGCTAATGGAAGACGAGCTGGTATGGACTGACCACCACGAATTTCGAGTCGAGGCCGCTCTCGGTCCAACAGACGGCAATTCGGTAAACCTCAGAATATTCCCTCACTACTGAACGGAAGGGAGGAAGGAGTTCACCGGAAGATCGAGGCGGGGACAGCGCGTGTTTTTGCTGTAGATGATCGATCGAGTCTTGGTTTGTATCGAAGGGACGGTGGAGAGCCGAGAGTCGCTCGGGTGGTGAGAACAGCGGTGATACGCACGCGTGAGGGAGGGCGTAACAGTGAAATGTTTCTGGTTGGGGTCGAACGACGTGGAGAAGACGTCTGCGTGGTCCGGTCCCCGGAAAAGGAGGTGGCACAGCGACTTTGTTGGGGCGAGGTTCCACCGTGCGCTGGCGAGCTCTCGGTGTTTGACTGCAGAACAGAGCCCGTTTTTCCTCTGTGTATCTGACCAGTGGGTCCCTCCTCTCCCCTCTAATTCATTTTCTTCAATTCTTGCTGCAAATATCCGAACTACTCACACTTAAATGGGAGACTTAGTCACAAAGTCTTGGAATGATATTTGAATTCTGCACTTGATGTTGATTTGGCTAAATTTGCTTCACATTTGACTTTGGAATTCAAACTAAGTTTTGAATTCATGCAAATTTAGCTCCCGACAAGATGAACTCCAATGGGGATGAAAATTTGTGGACTAACTCAGAAAAATGTGCTGAGTTTGAATATGAAGTCAACTTTTAAATTCAAGTGATCAAAGTGGCTGCAATTTGAATTTGCATTCAAATTAGCCCTTTTTACAAATGTCTCCAAAAGTGGCTCAAAAGAGTTTGGATTTACATGAAACTTGGCATGAGCATTTCTAAACATCTTTAGGACCAACTAGTGAACTCATCCTCTCATGTTAATGTGTGCGAGATCCTACTTTTTGGAGTTATAAGTTTTTCCTCTAATCACCCTCTTGATGGAGTTTTACTTGCTCCTCACAAGTGTCCATGAGCTATCCACCAAATCAGCTGTGGTGTTGTGAGGTGATGACCATTTTTGCAAGTCACCTCTTGTGCTTTTACAACTTCTATGACTTCGGTGCAGATTTCAGCCGAGGGCGTGAGGCATTTCTTCAGCAGAGAGATGTGGAATACATTGTGAATTCCTGCGAGCGAGGCCGATAACTCCATGCGATAGGCCATGGGTCCGCATTTTTCAATGCCGGCGAACGGACAGATGAGTCACGGTGCAAGTTTGCCCTTCAAAGTCTTAATTCCCCTCATTTTTCCTAAGTGTAAACATACTGAAATTCTTGCTACCACTTTTGGGGATTTTACATCTCTCACCCCTATCTCTACCACTCCGTATCTCTATCCCTCCCTCTTTCCCTCTTCACTCTCACTCTCTCTCCCTCTCCCTCCCCCTCTCTACCACAATCTCTTACTCTCACTCCCTCCCTCTCCCCCCTCTAATCTAACTTTCTCCCTCGCCCTCTCCCTCCCCCTCTCTCTACGACTACCTCTCTCACACCCCCTATCTCTACCACTCTGTCTCTCTCCCTCCCTCTTTCCCTTTTCACTCTTACTATCTCTTCTCCCCCTCTCTACCACTATCTCTTACTCTCGCTCTCTCCCTCTCCCCCCTCACTCTCATTCTCACTCTCTCCCTCAACTACAATAAGTTTTTCTTAGATTAGAAAATGGCAAATAAAAACACATTACCATCTAAATGTGCATGTGGTGGGGGCACTTGTGGCGGGGCAAAATCCGACGGCTGCCACGGCGGGATCGGGATCTGCTGCCAAATCTGTCGAGCTAAGGCCTGTAATTGCAAAATATTAAAACAAATAAACTAACGCAATGTTAGGAATTTAAATTAACTTGTATTTAAATACTTACCTCCATCGCCGCCTGCATCTGAGCCAAGTAGTTTGCCATGTAGGTGGCCTGCTGCTCCCTCTCCCTCTGGAGCTCCTCCCTTTCTCCGGATCTCTTCTTCTTCCTAAGGAGCTCATCTATCTGGGTCTGTGAGGGACAACGACTTGTATGCCCGATGGAGGAGCCCTCAGTCGATGGAGTGGCGATGGAAGGTCGCGCTACCCTCGAGTCAACAATTCCATCAAAAATGGCAAACCTACAAAGAAATAAAAGAATAATAATTAGAAGAAGCAAGTTTTTACAAAAATAAAGAAAATGACCAACTTACCGGCCATGTGCCTTCCCTCCTCCGGTAGCGTAAACGGCTTGAGGGTCGATTGGCGCGTTTTCCCAATCATACACTCTCGCCCATACTTTTCTTAAAAGAAGTAAAATTGCGTATTAGTAAAAACTGAATTGATAAGTTTTGATAACTTGCTAGTCGATCGGCCGCGACCTTACTGCACTCCCCAAACTGGGATGGGTCCTTATGACCCCGCTTCCAGACGGCAGTGTCGGTAGGTACCTGACTGGTCTCGCACTCTTGTAGATATGTGTTAGTATGCTAATTATATTATAAAGACATACAAAGAAGGGTTATTATTCTTACCATGTGTTTCGCTAAACACACATGGCCATCGGGGCCATAGGAGTGCTTTGAGTCTGAACCTCTACATCCATGAGCCCTCCTGGACTTAGCGATGAAAGCATCGCTAGCCCACATCTGGCAGAGAGCTCGGTATGCTTCGGGCCGACCCTCTAGCCTGGAAATACTGACATGCACATATTTATTATGTCATTGAAATATCTTTTACATAACTAAGTATTGAAATAATTGAACACAAATAACTTACCTCCGCGTACTACTCCTCTGTCAAGTAAGTGTCGGAGGCCCTCCTAAACAGCCCCGACTGGTACTCTAGGTGCCGCTTGAGGTACTCGTTCACGGCTTGAATACGAGCGTATAATAACGCTTGCGTTATAAGTTTCTGTGCGTTCCTGTTGAATACGGCTCTAGCATGGTCCAACATGCTCTGGCTCGTGTCCTCTAAACGGTACTCTGCTATAATAAAACAAATATTGGGGAGATATGCATTAACGATTGAATCAAGTTGAAGAATAATAATTTACAAAATTTTATTAAGAAGACTTACCATAAAATCTGCCCACACAGCCCCTTGAAGGTTGCTGTGCGCCTCATGGTAAACACGAGTGTAGTAGTCCCACGACGTCGCAGGGACCCCGTTGATGACACTGGGATAGTGCAGACACACTAAAGACCCAATGCAACCGGACACCTGTCCGTGGTGCCCCTGACCCGCGAACGAGCAGTCATACCAGGAGCTGCAAGGATTTAGTGAACTTATTAGTATTCCCACAAACGAAAGAATCTAAAAGTTGAATATTATTTGATAGTTTGCTTACGTGTCTCTGACCGGGCGAATAGTGACCCGCTCTGTAGGAACTGGAGAAGGAGACACAAAGTGTGTCCTCCTCGTCCGCCTCCTCTGCTCCGGGGCCACGTCCGGTGACCCATAAGGCTGCTCACCACTGGAGCCCGAAGGCTCCATGCTAGGCACCTCCGTGGCAGCCATATGCGACTCCGAAGGCTGTGACGACGCCCTAGCCTCTGACTCTGACTGAGATGACTCCGAGTCAGACTGCAAAATAAAAGGGTTGATAAGAATAGTTAAGTGCAAAGTGACATATAAGATAACGTAATTTCCAATGAAAATGTACCTCCGTGCGCTGTAAGGCCACAGGTACCCCGCTAGGTCTGAGACGTATCTCAACAGCTGAGAGCGCCTGCTCTCAACTGAGAAACTACCCCTAAAAAGGGTGTCCCATGACTCCCCGAGTAAGCCCCTAGCCCTTTTCCTTTCTCTAACTATGTCATGTTGTAAGGACTAATTGATAAATATGCTAGGAAAATATACGAAGTTATAATAATTTAAGTAAAAAGTTACTTGGAGTCAGTTTTAGAATTCATCGACATCACGAACACTACTCCTCAAACCAGACCATTGATATTGTTTCGTAATTTATTTCTGTTTTCATTTGCGCATATTAGAAGTCTCTTCATCGTTAGCATCACCAACCAAGTTATCGAGTTCGACACCAGGCTCGATGGAAAACGAGTCTGGCAACTCTTGTTCTTGATAAACCTCATCAACGTCATTGATATCATGGTATTCATCATCTCTTAGAGTATATAACCGCTCACGAGGATTCACCTTATGTACCACCCACCAAGCATTAAGCTTTTGACATGGATAAGGTAAATAATACACTTGCTCCACTTGGTGTGCAAGCATAAATGTATCATAGCCTCGTAGTCGTTAATTGTGTTGGACTTCTACCATGCCAAATTCATTTTGTCATGTTCCATGTTTATTATCAAAGCAATCACAATCAAAGAATACGACTTGAAGTTCCTTATTTTCGGCAAAACTAAATTCAAGGATTTTGTTAATGATCCCATAATAATTAGTTTCGCTGCCTTGAGAGTTGATTGCCCTCGTCAGAACTCCAGTATTACATGTTGCTGCGAGCGGACGAAGAGCTTCAAATTCAGTTGTACGAAATCGAAACCCGTTGACGTCATTTTGGCTATAGCTTCTAACTTTAACCAGTCCATAAGACAGTTGTCGCAAATCTTCATGGACGTTAGGCTCTTTCACGCACTGTTCAAATTATAAAGTTATATGAATACTTTATAATACTTAAAAGTTATAAGTTAATGAGGAAACATTACATATTCTCGGAACCAGGAAAGAAAATTAGTTCGTCCATTTATTTCGTCCCGTCGCATCGTTTCTACATGCTTGCTCGTAGGTTGATGCCTATGTTTCCAATTTTGCTTGTGGAACTCACTGGACGTAAAAAACATTCATTAATATAAATGTTGCATTATATGTTGATAATCATCAATGTTAGGACAAAAACATACTCGAAATATTTGTCCATCCCATCTATATTAGCATACATGTAGAGTAAAGCGGTCGTTCTTTCATCTGCGGTACAATTGTAGCTTCGACTACCACCAACAGTAGTGCCCTTCGTTGTAAAAATAGAGAGATCGTGTGATGGCTCTCTAGGATCATAGACTGTCCCCACATACCGCCACTCGTCTTTTCTACGCAATTTGTCCTCACTCGTGCGCACTTAGGAAAACTTCCCAGTCGGTCACCCATACCCAAATTCCTCCGGGCCAAGCACGCTTAACCCCAGAGTCCTTTGCAGGTGGGCTTCCGGAAAAGAAGGTATACCTTGGTGGTATGAGTACTCTATCAATCCTATTAAGCCGGGAGCCAGGATATCACAGATCGCTGCAAGGTGGATGTTCATCCATATTGTATCGCATCGCCAAAGTATTTATATTGCGTTGCTCTACAAAGTAAACACTTGAAAAGTATCCCACTTCCTTAAGGGTAAAAGCGTCAGCGATGCACCCTTCGACACTTGCTCGGTTTCCAACCAATGGCTTCAGATATCTAAGTGCTCTTTAAATGTGATACATCCATCTATATTGCATAGGACCACCCACTTTAGCCTCAAAAGGAAGATGGATAAGGAGATGTTGCATTTTATTAAAGAAGCCTAGAGGAAAAAAATTACCATCTTACATAACAGTACCGGTATCTCCTTCTCCAACTTATTCATCATCTCTACCGTGATTTCTTTAGCACATAACTGTCTATAGAAGTAGGTAAACTCGGCTAGCACCTTCACACTGCATCATCAAAATAGCCATTAAACATAAAAGGTAGGAGTCTTTCCATAATTATGTGATAATCATGACTTTTCAATCCAATGAGCTTTCCCGTCTTCACATTCATGGCTCGTTTCAGATTAGCTGCATAACCATCTGGGAATTTCAAACTTTTCAACCATTTCATGACTTCTTTCTTTTTTTTAGATTGAACACAAAAAGAAGCACGTGGCTTACCACCGCTTTCGGAGAGCTCAAGAGTTGGACGGTTACAAAGCTCTGCTAGATCCTTTCGAGCCTTTATATTGTCTTTCGTCTTATCCGTCATATCCATGCATGTGCTCATTATACATTCACCCATGTTACGCTCGTGATGCATAACATCAATGTTGTGCATTAAAATCAAGGACTTCACATACGAGAGCTCCCAAATTCCACATATGTGAGTCCAACTATGTTCCTCCTCGTAACCTACAAAATATCCAAGACGACTTTCATCTGCCACCAGTTTGTTCAACATATCAGAAATTTCTGAACCATTTTGACGTTTCGGTCATCCTTTGGTTACAACTGTGTCCTTTCTGAATACATTCTTCTGTTGTTGAAACACGTGATTTCGAGAAAACCAACGTCTATGACTGTCGAAGTAACATATCTTGCCTCCATGAGCATGTTAAAAGCAATCCATGTCCGAAGCACATATCGGGAACATCAAACGACCGTGAGTGCTCCATCCAGAAAACATACCGTATGCTGGAAAATCATGGACGGACAATAATATAGCAGCCCGCAGGTTGAATTTATGTTTCTTGTAACAGTCGTAAGCTTCGACTCATGTCCACAAAGTTTTCAGTTCTTCAATCAATGGTTTCATTATCACATTTAGAGGTGGCCCAAGATGATCCAGTCAAGGTATGATGAGGCAAAGAAACATGAATTCATACTTCATACAAAGAGATGGTGGCAGGTTGTATGGAATAAACAAAACCGGGCCAACACGAGTATGGCGTGTCGTTTCTACTAAACGGCGAGAAGCCATCTGTCGCCAAACCCATGAGAATATTTCTTGCATCACTGGCAAATTATGGATCGAAGTGGTCCAGTGCTTTCCATGCCTCACCATTGGACAGGTGTGTCACGACTCCATTGTTCTGACATACATCTTCTTTGTGCCATCTCATGTGTCTAGCTGTTCTTTTTGAAATAAACAACGCTTGAATCAAGGTGTCAGTGGTAAGTAACAAACTTGCTTATGTGCGACTTCTGGGATCACATTATCACCATCATCATTAACAACTTTGACAAACCTCAATTTACCACATTTTAAGCTCTTGTTCTCTTTCGCATGCTCTTTCCAAAAAAAAGTATACAATTTTTTGGACACACATTAATCTTCTCATATTTCATATTGAGACTAGACAACAATTTCTTCGACTGATACATATCTTTAGCCACTTTGTGGGGTTGTGGAAGGATATCGCCGATCAATTTGATTAGGTCATTGTAACCATTGTTGGAAAAGAAGTATTTGGACTTATTGCCATAAATTTGGTGATGAATGTAAGGAGGGTCACTTCTATGTGTTCATGAAGCGGCTCTTCTGAAGCTTCAAGAAATTTGAAGAACGCTTCTAGCTCCGTTGTTGGAGGATCCTCCATAGCCTCTGGTTCAATAGCTTGTTGCATCTCAGCCATCTGATCAAACCCCGTGTTGTCATTTTCCTCTTGCACTTGTTGTACGGCTTTAGAAGTTGTCTCGCCGTGAAAACTCCACACCTCATAATGTGATGTGTAACCGTTTCGACACAAGTGTATCAAAGAGTAATTTTACCAAGCCACTTTGTGTTTTCGCAATTCATAATGGACATCGCACCATGTCGATCGTCAACAACGAAAAGGCTCGATGGATAAAAGCATATGTCTTTGCCAGCCTTTCATCTAAGTGACCACCTTTCTTGTTCCAAACAGCGTACATCCAACTACTGTCTTCACCCATGTTGGAGGCCACAGATTAAAGAGGGAGAAAACATCATTAATTTATACTTCTATTGGGACAGATAGGTCCTAAACCCACCCAAGAGTGACCGAGATGAACGTGCTTCTGACGAGACGGCAGGTCCGAATCCAGACGAAATTTTGGCAGCATAACCATGCTGTTCTCCGATTGCGTGTCCGATAATAGTGCAGCAGAGAACATCAGGGTTATGCTGTCAAAATCTCGTTCAGATTCAGACCAGCGTCTCGTCGTAGGCACGCAACCTCGGTCACTCTAAGTCTGTCCAAAACGGGACAATTCCGAACCTACCCGGCTCACATGCGTAACACATGTGAGACGAACCGGTTTGACACGGGTGATGCATATTCTAAAAGTTTACGTTACATGTAAAAGCCCAAGAAGGGACTCGCAAAAATGTTCATTACCTCACAACGCCACAGCTCATTTGGTGGATAGCTCATGAACATTTGAGAAGAGCAAGTAAACACCATCAAGAGGGTGATTAGAGAGGAAAACCATAACCCCAAAAAGTTGGAGTTCATAGACATAAACATGAGAGGCTGAGCTCACCCCTAGACCTTAATCATTCTTGGGAAGGCTCAGGCCAAGTTTCATGCAAATCAAAGCCTTTGTGAGGCAATTTTGGAGACATTTGAAAAGTTCCAATTTGAATACAGATTCAAATTGCAGCCACTTTCATCACTTGGATTCAAAAGTTGACTTCATATTCAAACTCAGCATATTTTCTGAGTTAGTCCACCAATTTTCATCCTCATTGGAGTTCATCTTGTCGGGAGCTAAATTTGCAATAATTCAAAACTGAATTTGAATTTCAAATTCTAAATTGAAGCAAGTTTAGCCAAACAAGTTTCAAATTGAGGAATTCAAATTCAACTCATGACTTTGTGGCTAAGTTTGCCATTTAAGTGTGAGTAGCTGGGATATTTGCAGTGAAAAATTGGAAAAGAATTAGAGGGGAGAGCTGGGGCCCACTAGTCAGTGACTCAGCCTCCAGTGAACCCACTCAACCCGAAGGAAACAACCGCAGCGACCATCGAGCGCTCGGGGGGCGGCCAGCTCGCTCGGTTAGCGCCACCTCACGGTGAAAAACCCGGCTCAATGTCCATCACACGAGCTACTCTATCCGTTCTCTTCATTCCCGAGTGAAACCAGCTCCCACCGCGCCGTAAGGTTGCTCCCGCTCCCAAGTTTCTCACCGCCGCTCTCTGCTCCACGGCGACCGGCCGATCCCGGCTGCTTCACGCGCCGCCACCAGAGAAGAAAAGGTGCGCCAGCTTGTGAGGAAGCTGTAGGAGGAAGCCGTCCACCGTTTGATGTGGGGTAGAGCGAGAATTCTGAGTTTTCCTCCACGGTGTACCTTAGGGTTAGCAATCGGTCGTCGGCGAAATTCGTTGCACAGAGGCAACAGCCGGTCGAGCTGCAGCTCACACATGCTCTAGACACCCGTGCGCTTCTCCTCGAGCAAGAACCCGCAAGAACAACCACCCAAACCCTAATTTCACCGATAAACTGTCCAGTGGAAGAGAGGGTCACCGGTGAGGTCCGGGTTTCCGTCCGTTTAGGTTTCAACCGAGGTCATGCCGAGCTTCCTGAGGCTTCCTTGGACGTGGCGACACGATTAGCGCGCGAAGGGGGTGCTCAGAAGGACGGGAACACGTTGCCGATGTTGCACAGGGACATAGCGCTCTTCGCCTGCGAGCTACGGCGGTTAGCCGGAGGCAGCATGGTGTCCAGCGTGTTCAGTGTCCAAAGCTACTTGGGGGCGGCAAGTTCCACCGTCGCCGGCGAGCTAGGTCGCCGGGAACGCCGACCTCACCGGAGCTCCGGCGGCTCGGGGCGGCAACATCGCGAGATAAAAGAAGGGCGCGGGTCCCACCTGTCAGACGCTGGACTAAGCACGCACACGCGGTTAGTTTGATTTTAAACAGGCGGGCGCCGCTGTCAGTCACTGGTTAAGCGCGGGAGGCGATTTTCTTTAGAAAAATAATTCAGGGATCAGCCCAAACTTTAGAAATTCATAACTTTGGTTAGAAGTGTCTAAATCCAGTGAACCAAATTTTGTTGGATTCATTTCTTCGAGTACTATCCAGCAAAACAAGTTTTAGCTTATGAAACTTATTCTTTTTCCACAATTAATTCCCTAAAATTTAAACTGTTGGGAATTTTAGCTGGTGAATTCTTTTATGGAAAATTCTGAAATTTGGCTGTGATGTTCATCTAAAAATCCTTGAGTCACAGGAAAATTTTCAGATCCATCCAAGTTCATTTAGTCCCCTTAATGGTGTGACTAAGTGAACTGCCATGAGAAAATAGAAAAATGTACAGAAACATTTTTCAGATTTTCTCAAATCTTGTTTAGGGCATAACTTCATCTAGGATGTTTCAAATGACATGAAACCAATTGCATTAGAACCATCTCAAACTCTAGTTTCCAGAAAGTAATGGTTGGATCCATGAAAACTCCTGGAAATCCTTAGAGGCCCTACTAATGACCAAATAGGCTTTTATTTGTACAGAGCTCAAATAAACTTTGTTTCAGATGAAACTTCGTAAAGTCTCTAGTTAGGATCCTACAAAGCCACCATAAAAATTTCAGAGCCAAAGGGGAGGGCTAGCTAGAGTTAGGGTCTTTATTTATTCAATTTAACACATTGAATTTAAATTGACATATATTATATTGCTTACGTGTAGTGGCTGAAGGCGAGGAAACCCCAGAAGTGCTGGACTTTCTCCTTCCGGACGAAGCCCTGGTTTGCATTAACACATTGTACAAAGTTTTTCTTTATGTATACTTAGTATGAGGTATGTATGTGCATTAGGTGTAGGATGGATGAAACCCCAAGTGCATAACCAGAATTTTTCCTACAAGGGTGAGGGTAGTATCTAAGTCCTCGAGTAGTCAGGCTATGCTTAATGTTCATAGAACATCGGTACAAGTCGAGAAGTTGGAATCTACTCGCTAGTACAGGAGTCGGGACACACGGGATTGGTTTGCGTGATGTGAGATCACTTTAGTAAGAAAATGAGACTAGGCAGGGGCTACGGAGCAGCAAGAGGAAGTCTTGTGGGCGCAGCCCTGTCCGTGTCGATTGAGGACCGATCCGTGTGCGGCCCCACTGAACAAGTATTGAACGTACCGAAAGCATATCGGATATGGGCCCCGATAAACCGATGTAACCTATACCTCTGGGCGTTGAGGCATAAGGCACCGATTTATAGGCGTAGGTTGAGGGCAGCAAGGTGGAAATCCGCTAACAGGCATAGAGAGATGCTCCGTGTAGGGAACCTCCTGCTCGTTTCGGTGTGACCAGTTCGATGTTTGGGCTTTTAGGTGAAAGGTTGTCCCATACGACACGGGGTGAGCGTGCTGTGTGCAGCTCCGCGTGTGGGCGTACGTGACGTGCTATTCTGGTATCCCTGCAGGTGTATATCGAGTCGATTCGCCGTCCCTCGTGGTGATGAGTACCGCTTGTTCACTGAGTCGTGATGTAGGTTAATATATGAAATGTATGATTCATTATTGCTGTGATGAGTAACTTGTATTGTTACATGTGTGCCATCAAATATTGCTCACTAAATTTCATATTTTGTGACTGTTAACTTGTGGCTAAAAGATTAATTGAGGATGAACTTGTAGGCGTGTTTTTTTCTGCAACGTGCCATCCTATATTTTTTATGACCTGCATATAGAGCTTCATGTGTAGGTGAGTCGGTTAAGTCTTGTTAAGCCATCGTGCTCATGGTTGCTGCTATAAGTGTTTTTCAGGTGTGGATTACCCCACGGACTCGGGTTACGAGTCCACCGGCAAGGGCTACCCTCCGTTGTGTACCACGGCTTAGTGGGAGCCGTACACGCCGCCCTGAGCTGAGGAGTGCAGGTAGTGTGGGTTGTCCATAGGGCTGGGCAACCGACTTTTGCTAGATAGGCGGGCGTGAGTTGTATAAACTTAGCTTCCGCTGTTGTAACTTCAATACTTAGTTTGTAACTGAAGTCTTGTACCACTCTGTGCATATTCAGTTTGTTTTCTATGTAATACAATGTTATCCTTATGATGTGTGCTGCCGGGTGTCGCATCGTGCGGCACCACCCTCTAAGATCCTGGGTGACCGGATTCCGGTCCGCCACAGGCTGGTATCAGAGCTGCATTGGGGACAGCACACTAATTAAGGACTGTATTACGGGAAAACTTAGGTTTACGGTGAGGATTCGCTAGTATGCCCAAGTAAGGACTATATTAGCATAGTTACTTAAAGTGGCATGACTAACTTATGTGTTATAATTCTGAATTTTTATTATGTAAAGACGCACCTACGCTCAGATAAAAATGGTAAGGAACGCCACCGAAAGCGGTTCAATTTCTGTTAGCTCCTTTGACGAGGAATGTGGTTCAGGGATGTGTCTCACAGCTTGGTGTGAGATGTCAATATGAAACTCTTGGACTCTTAATGTTCCTGTACTCATATGAAACGCTGATCCCTAGCATGTATTAGGCAAGAAAGTGGAGACCCCATCGTGTGGTCAGTAACGAGAGAGTGTGTTCTTCTGGAAATAGCCTAGGAGGACTTTCGCAGCGCTTGCCATCGGCGTTCCCTGCAGGGAAGTAGGTGGTACCTGTTGGGTTGATAAAAATTCCAAACCGTGACGACCCGTTCGCGCTCTACTTGGGTTCCCCGTCGTGTGGTGTGAAAACACGATCATGTACCTTGAGACGTGGCTTAACTCAAGGACGGCCGTATGGCAATGGTACAGGCATATGCATTTAAATTCAAATATGGACCTGCCTGAAATGAAAACAACCCTTGAGTGCATCATTATTGGGTGTTCTTCTGCAGGTACTAACCACGTATGTAAACCGTGTAGTACACGTGTGTGAGCGACCGTTTAGTGCTACAATTGAGACGTATATGCCGGTATAATCCGGGTAGGATTTTCCCTTTTGTGAGGAACATAGTACCGACATATAATAGGCATTTGCATGAAAGATAATAGTAACAAGGAACTAAAATAACCAAGTCTCAATATTTAGGACCCTGGTTGGGTAGAAAAATTCAATAGTTGATGAGTTTAGATCAAAGGGATTGAAAAACAGAGTGCTCTGTTTTGTGCAGCAAGTCTGCTAAATTTTAACAGAGCATAACAAACAGATTATTTAGCCAATAGAGGTGTGGGATATAGTTCTGGAAAGGTGTTTAAGTACTCTAGAACTTTTCTGTATACCTCGAAAGCAGAATCATATATTAAGATGGTCTAAATTCCAGAGAAATGCAAACTGTCCAGAACCAGGACAGATTTAAAATACTCTCTGGACTGTTCTGTTTTTCAAGCATAACTCCCAGTAGAAAAATCTAAAATTTTCACACGACACCTTTTTGGAAAGGGTAGGAGATGTGTTACATTTTTGTAATTCAAAGGTTCTGCAATTTCAGCAAAGAATTCAGTGGAAATCAGAGTTGAAAACAGCAACTTCCAAAGGAGGTGCTCTTGAAATTCTTCCAGAAATTCTGTTGACTTTGAATTATCATAACTTTTTAACCAGAGCTAATCTGAGGGCAAATAAATACTTGTTGGAAATATAATGAAGTTAACTTTAACTTTGGTATTCAGCTTGGGTCACGAAAATGCTCAGCACCAGATCAAAATCTGGAATATGTAGGAACTGGTCATTCTGGCAGAGGGATGACAGTTGAACTCATTTGAGCGAGTGTTGTACCCTAGGGGGTTTAAGTACTTCCAAATGAGGTAGAACATACTCATGAGTAGTTATATTCAACTAGTGAAAGATTTGAGTAGGTTTCGGACTCAAGCTTCTTTTGCTAGAGGCCATGTTGGGGTCGTATTGAAGAGAAAAGGGTAGTATACGTGATGACAAAGCGATATTAACGTCTCGTAGTGGCCAAATCTAGTTGAGGTGAACTTCCAAAGAGGAAGTCCATCAATTTGGATTTAACTGGCTTGTATTTGTCTGGTAATGGTGTAACTTGTGCAAAGTTATTGCATTATGTATATACGAGATGTATCGCATGTTTTACTGTCATTATGTTTTCCACCTATTTTATTGGACTGCATGAAGTATGTTGCGGGACTGTTTTTTTATTGTTGTATGGATGCAGATGGTTCGTACTCGGGCCACGCATGAGGTCAGTGGCTCTAGCCGGAAGGGGGGTGATGACTCCCAGCCACATGCCTACGACAGTACCCCGCAGAAACAACCACCACCGCCGCCTCCGCTTACACTAGCGGATGTGATTGCGGCACTGGTGGCTAATCGTGAGGAGCAGACCGACCTGCTCCGCACGATGGTGAAAAATACATCCCAGGCGTGGGGGGGGGGGGTTTCAAGAAAGGGGGTCTCGTGAGCCCCACACTGTGACGTACTTGGACTTCATGAGAACCCTTGGAGGCCGACAATTTGCTGCGGACGATCGAGTCAAAGTTCGGGCTGCTCCAATGCACGGAGCGGCAGGAGACTCTTTTCATGGCGCAGCAGCTTCACAGTGCCACTGGTGCATGGTGGATGAACTATGTCGCCTCACTGTCGGCTGGCCACGATGTGGAGTGGGAAGAATTCCAGGAAGCATTCCATGCCTACCATATCCCTCCTGGGATAATGAAGCGGAAGTTCCAAGAGTTCTTGGAACTGAAGCAGGGCGGGAGGAGTGCCCACAACTACTCCCGTGCCTTCAACCATCTGGTGCAGTATGTGTCGGATTATGTCTCCACCGAGGAGAAGAACCGAGAGCATTTCTATCGGGGGTTAAATCCTGAGATGAAGACGCATCTCGTACAATGCAATCGCGGCACATTCAACGATCTTGTCAATGCCGCGATCATGCAAGAAGATGCTCACCGGGAATTGGTGGCTGAGCAGCGAAAGCGCAGTGCTCCACCCAGCAGTGGGGGTGTTGCTCCTCAGAAAAACCGCATGGTGTATCGGACACCATCCAGTCAGCAGTTGCATCCACCGGCGCGACCTCAGCAGTTCGGGGGTCGTTCTTTCCAGCCACCTCCGTTCCGACCGCCAATGCCACTATCACGACTGCAAAGCAGCAGCAGATGGTACCCCGGGCTTTTCCACCACCACAACGCGCCCCGGGTTTCCGTCCGCCGATCAGCGGAGGACCGCCTCGCTACACTTGCTACACGTGTGCCCAGGCGGGCCATTTCTCGAAGGACTGTCCCCAGGGACAGCAGATAAGCGGGCAAGCCCAGTATCAGGGCGGTGCTCGAGGCTGACCTCCGGTCAAGAAAGTTGGTCAGCAAACTGGGGGCGTTCGCAACCTCGACAATGATGACGCCCCAGAGGGAGAAAACGTAATGTCAGGTACGTTCACTATCAAGCAATCATCATATTATTTGATTCTGGTGCAACCCACAACTTCATATGTGCATCATATATGGTTAAGCATCATCTGGAAGCCTTTCCAACCAAGTGCTCTTATATGATTTGCTCACCGGGAGGAAAGATTTCAGCAACTATGATGATTCCGAACGCACCACTGCACTTAGGTGGGAAGATATATCCCACTACTATGATTATTCTTGAGGGGCAGAAGATTGATGCAATCTTAGGGATGTCATGGCTAAGTTACCATGGTGCTGTCCTAGAAACATTATCACAGACGGTTCACCTCAACTCCCCACTATACCGTCCGCAGTCCCTCAAAATAGGCAATCCAGTCCCGGAAGTTTCAGCCGCCTATACTACTGAATCTTCCAAGTTAGAGGACATCTCTGTAGTCCGGGAGTATCCCGATGTGTTCCCGGATGATCTTCCGGGCATGCCACCTGAACGGGATGTGGAGTTCAAGATTGAACTTGCACCCGGGACTACACCCATATCATGGAGACCTTACAAGATGGATCCAAATGAGCTGGCTAAGTTGAAAGAACAGCTCAATGAGTTGTTGAGCAAAGGTTTCATTAGGCCGAGTTCCTCGCCTTGGGGATGCTCGGTGCTGTTCACCAAAAAGAAGGATGAAACTTTGAGGCTGTGTGTGGATTACCGGCCGCTAAACGCCGTCACCATTAAGAACAAATATCCACTGCCCCGCATTGACATACTGTTTGATCAGCTTGTGGGTGTAAGTGTGTTTACAAGATGGACCTTCGCTCCGGGTATCATCAAATAAAAATCCGGGCGGAGGATATCCCAAAGACGGCCTTCTCAACGAGATATGGCTTATATGAGTATCTCGTCATGTCTTTTGGTCTCACCAATGCTCCGGCACATTTCATGTATCTTATGAACTCGGTGTTCATGCCGGAGCTGGACAAGTTCGTTGTGGTGTTCATTGATGATATCTTGGTTTACTCCAAGACAGAAGCAGAACATGCCGAACACTTGAGAATCGTTCTTCAACGATTGCAGGACCATAAGCTCTATGCCAAGTTCAGCAAATGTGAGTTTTGGATCAGCCAAGTGCCATTTTTGGGACATATCATCTCAGCAGAGGGCATTGCGGTTGAACCAAGCAAAATTGAGCAGGTGCTGAAATGGAAAGCCCCCACTTCTGTCCATGAAGTCAGAAGCTTCCTCGGCTTAGCGGGATATTACCGGAGATTTATCCCAAGCTTCTTCAAGCTTGCTAAGCCGGTGACAGAATTACTGAAAAAGGAAACAAAGTATGTTTTGAACTCAGCATGTGAAGCAGTGTTCCAAGCATTGGTGAAGCATCTAACAACAGCCCCGGTCTTAGCTCAACCGGATACAACCTAGCCCTTCAACGTGTATTGTGATGTGTCCGGCATCGGACTCGGCTGCGTGTTGATGCAAGAAGGACGGGTGGCCGCGTATGGCTCACGCCAACTTTGAAACCATGAGAAACACTATCCGACTCATGATCTTGAGCTCGCTGCTGTGGTTTTGGCGCTGAAAATGTGGAGTCACTATCTCCTGGGGAATTTGGTGCATTTCTACACTGACCACAAGAGCTTGAAGTATATACTCACCCAGAAGGAGCTGAATATGAGGCAAAGGAGGTGGTTAGTACTAATAAAATATTATGAGATTGAGATTCATTACCACCCCGGCAAGGTGAATGTGGTTGCCGACGCGCTGAGTCGGAAATCACATGTCCATAACCTCACCATTACACCGGTGGAGGAGGAAGGGCCGAGTTTATAATTGGTTCCTTATGGATCACTCTACAACCTTTCTCTCATCCCTACCATTAGGGAAGATATCATGGCAGCTCAGAAAGTTGACAAGGGAATGGCACATCTCTGGAGACGGATAGACAGCGAGGATATCAAATATTTCCGGAAAGATGATGGGGACGCTGTGGTTCAGTGACCGCATAGTCATACCCCAGAAGATGGAGCTGAGGAAGTAGATCCTTTGACACGACCCCACTGGTCCTGTCGAGCCAGGATCACGCTGAGGGGTGCTGCGTTGCACAGCACCGTATAACACACGTCAAAGGTACAAAGCGGAAGCGAAATTTTATTACATAAACAAGTTTATGGACATGTTTACATCAAAATAAGTTTAGTCTACACTCGCGGGCGTAGACTAAGCATCAAGTACACGTTCAGCCCTTGAACGTGTCCTTGCTAGCACACACGCACACTAACTCTGCGGCGTGCATGACTCCCACTCGACGGGGTTCCCCTCCTAGGGTTCCGTCTCCTCTTCGGGAGTCCCTTCCTCATAGAACCCTGCAAAAGCTTCAAACACAAGACGAAGGCTCAGCAAGTCTGACCCGTCTCACCTAAACATGGAACTTCTACATGAGGGTAACGGGTTGCATGAGGTAAAAATCATTTGCAAGGACTCGCCTAATTAGTAGAACCTTACTTTCAAGTTTTAGCAGCAGGCTGTGGAGAACCTTACGCTAAGGCACATGAGAGAGCCGCAATCAAACAAGAAACGCATTTCTCTCATGTACTTTGCCCAAAGATGAAAAGAACTTTAATTAGCTCTAAGCTACAGCATATCATTAACAATCAATGTCCAGCTTTCAATCAGCAACATTTTAACATGTAACTAGCCTGTTCTTTCTACGTCACGGTACAGTGAACAAGTGGTACTCACTGACCGCGAGGGACGGCGATTATAATCGATTTACACCTGCAGGGTTACCCGAACAACCCGTCACGTACGCCCGTACTCGATGTTGCCTACAACAACCATCACGGACGCCGTACGTGACTACCTTTCACCCGTCAGCCAAATATTGAACCGGTCCCATCGTCCCGAGCAAGAGGTCCCTGCACGCGCATCTCTGTGCCGCCAGCTGATTTACACCTCGAGCTCTCAACCTACCCTCTGAACGACGGGCAATGCCTCAATACCCAGCTACCCGAGTTACATCAGTTTCCCGGTTCCCATATAGCCGGTAGGTCTTCGGTACTGTTCTAGCTTGTTCAACAGGCCAGCACACGGCTCGGTCCTCAATCGACACGATCTGAGCTACAGCACACAGGCCCCAAAATCCTGCTGCCCTTACTCTCCGCTCGGTCTCATTTTCTTGCCATGTGTATCATGTGCTATCTCTACCCGAGCAATGTGCCTCTAGCCTATTCTCGCGAGTAGTTCCAACTACTCGACTTGTACCGAATCCTACTCTATCCTAGCAATGCAGTGGCTAACGAGGTTTTCAATCCTAAACCCAACCCATGGTTTTCTTGGCTGTGCAGTTGGGTTTCCAATCAAGACTCTAATGCAAAGAACAATATTCAAAGATGTGCTCAAAACAATAAACATTTGTAAAAAGGTTAATGCAAACCGGGGCTTGCCTTGCTGCTCTTGGTCGTAGGCTAGCTGTTCCTCTGGAGTAACGAAGTCTAGGACTTCGGGTTCCTCCTCGACCTTAGCGACTACATGATAGAAACAATACATGTATTAATTTAATGCATTTGTATTAAGTTTGAAGTTGTGAAGTCTATAACCTTTGCTAGATAGACCTAATGACTGTGAAACTTTTACTGTGGCTTGGTTACAACCTAAACAAAGACTTGGTCAAGTTTTAGTTGCAGCAAAGCTCATTTGAGCCCTCCACAAATAATTATGTCCTTGACCTTAATTGGAACTCTTAGGGTGTTCTAGGAATTTTCATGAGACAAACTATGACTTTCTGAAAACTAGATTTTTAGAGGGTTCTAATGGAGTTGGTCTCACTTAATTTGGAAGTCTCTAACTAAAGATATGAGCTAAATAATTTCAGAGAAAATTCTGAAAATGTTTCTGAACATTTTCTATTTTCTCTGGAACAGTTTCACTAATCACACCATTAGGTGGATTAAATGAGCTCAAATGGATCTGAAATTTTTATGGTAGTTCAAGGATATTTTGGGGAACATCTCAGCAAAATTTCAGGATTTTCCTCCAAAGGATTCTCCAGTTACAATTCCTAACAGTTTAAACTTTAAGGAATTAATTCTGGAGAATTATGGAATTTCATGAAGTGAAACTTGATTTTCTGGAAAGTACTCAGAGAGCTGAATCCAGCAAAATTTCGTTCACTCAATTTGGAGCTTTCTAGCCAAAGTTATAAGGATTTGAAGTTTGAAGGAAATCTGAAAATCGGGGGAAAAGTTTAAACTCGCGCGTGGGCCCAGGATACACGCGTCGCACGCCTAGGCGATGGCACACCGCGGCCCACAAGGATTTTGCGCGCCAGCTCACCCGATCCCGGCCGCCGCCGGATCCCGATTCAAAATATCAGCCGCTGACAGCTGGGGCGCCGGAGAGCTCGCTGCCGGCTGCTGTACAGCTCCAAACTTCTTGATTCTGGCCGCCCCTGCCTACTTTTACTTGGGGAACAGGATCCGAGGGTCAGCTGCTCATGACAACGGCCGGAGCATGGTCGGCGACGAGCCGCCATATCGGAATGGCTTCGGCCATGTCGGCTGACTCTCCTAGTACCTCAGCTACTTGGGAAATTTGTCGGGGAGCATCAGTGGACCTCAGAGAAGGTCGACATGAGCTCGAGGCAGCTCGGGGAAGGCCCGAAATAGGTCCTCACCGTGCGCCCGATACCCCCCGTTCGTTCCGCCATTAGTAGACCTTAAATTACGCCGGGCACAGAGGTTCTCCGGCCCAGAGTTGTGAAGGCAACTTGTGCGTTACTGTGTCTAGCTCGTGTGGGAGTGGCCTGAGGCCCTCTAATCCTTTCTAGAGCACGAATTAAACAGAATCGTACCCGAAGGTCGTTCTGCACACAGAAAGGGGAAAAGTGGAAATTCGCCGCCGGTGAGCAACCACTCGAGCTGTGGCTCGGGGATGAGCAGCACCGGTCACCTGCGCGTCCAAGGGTGCCTTGGCTCGGGCGTGACAACGCCCTGGTTGGGCTGTCCACGAGAGCCCGAGGTGCGGCGGTTCCAAGTTCCGAGTTTGATCTTTCGGCACAGCCGATATCAATCGGTTTCAACCGAATTCTAGCAATGCGGAGGATGGAGGAAGGTCTCTAGTACCTTGCTGGGGCTCTGGAGTGGAAGGAGGGAGCTGCGATCGGCGTTCTCCGATCAAGTCCGAGCTGCGGAAGTTCTCTGCCGGCGCTGAGTTCTTGCGGAGAAGAACTGTGGTGCCTCGGCCGAGGAGGGGGCAGGCGCCTTAAGAAGGCTCTGCACCGCCTCATGCCCGCGCATGGGCAAGCAGCTGGTAGCGCGGTGGCTGGCCTCGGTGGCGATTACCGCTGCGGCTCGGCGACCCGAGTGAAAAGTCTCAGTCGGTTTGTGTTGAAGTAGAGGCTGACATGTGGGTCCCACCTCCAGTTTTAACCTCTGAAATTTACTCCTAATCACTGTTGTAAACAGTGAACCCCATACTACCCTTGGCAATTCAAATTATTCACCCATGAGCCATTTGAATTGATCAAAGTTCAAATGAGGTTTGGTTTGAATGAATTTCAGCACAAGTTCAGTTTGAAATTCAAATAAAGTTTGAATTTCTCCCACTTAGCTCATGTCAAGATCAACTCCAAATGGAGTGAAAATTGGTGTGTGAGCTCACAAAAATGTGCTGAGTAAGAATATGGCCCCTACTTTTAAATTCATTGGATAAAAACAGTTTGAATTTGAATATGGTTTCAAAACTGCCCTCTTCCTAACTATACCCAAACTGACCTCAAAAAGGTTTTTAATTTGGGTGAAACTTGGCATGGACATCCTTAGTAAAATGTAGGAGTTTTCATATGTCCAGCCCATCTATATCACATGTGGGAAATACCACTTTTTCAATGTGTAAGTTTGTTCTCTAATGAGCATGTTGATAATTGTTACTTGCTCTTCATTTGTGTTCATCATTCTTCCTCAAATGAGGTGTGTGGTGTGGTGATGAACACTGCAAATGAGTGTCAAAAACTGAGGCCCTTACATTCCTCCCCCCTTAAAAGAATCTCGCCCCGAGATTATAAGGTGAAAATGAGAGAGAGGACGGTGGAAAATTACCGGATACGCGACGTGAGAAAGTCGGGGTAGTTAGTGCGAAGGAATTCTTCGCTCTCCCATGTCGCTTCGTCCATGGAGTGATTACTCCACAGAACCTTGTAGAACCACAACGTACGGTTGCGTGTGGTTCGGGCCTTCTCATCAATAATCTGCACCGGTTCCTCCCGATAGGTGAGATCCGGTTGCAGTTCTTCAATGTCTTCCAGCTGAACAGTAGTCGATAGCTTGAGACACTTCCTCAGCTGGGAAATGTGAAAGACGTCGTGCACACCGGAAAGTGCTTCTGGTAATCTCAGCCGGTATGCTACCGATCCACATCTTTCGGTAATCTGGAATGGACCGATGAAGCGGGGTGCTAACTTTCCCCTCACCCCAAATCTATTTACACCCTTCATTGGAGACACTCGTAGATATACGTGGTCCCCAATTTCGAATTGTAATGGGCGCCTTCTCCGGTCCGCATACTGTTTTTGACGGGATTGAGCGGCTTTTAGGTTCGCTTGAATCAGTCGAACCTTTTCTTCCGCGTTGTTGACAAGGTCAATCCCGAAGGTAACCCTTTCGCCAGACTCACACCAGTTCAATGGTGTGCGGCATTTTCTTCCGTATAGCGCCTCGTAGGGTGCCATCCCGATGCTGGCTTGGTACCCATTGTTATACGAGAACTCGGCTAACGGCAAGTGATCATCCCAATTCTTGCCGTGGTCGATAGCGCAAGCTCGTAGCATGTCTTCTAGGATTTGATTTACCCGCTCAGTTTGCCCATCTGTCTGCGGGTGGTAGGCTGAACTACGGATCAGCTTCGTCCCCAAGGCAGTGTGTAGCTGCTCCCAAAAACGGGACACAAATAAAGTGCCCCGGTCCGATATGATGGTACGGGGTACGCCGTATAAGCATAGGATCCGTGAGATGTACAGTTCAGCGTACTTCTTGGCGTTGTAGTTGGTGCTGACCGGGATGAAATGGGCAACTTTGGTGAGTCGATCGACGATCACCCACACAGAATCATGTTTCTGTAAGGTGGTGGGTAAACCGACGACGAAATCCATGCTCACGTCCTCCCACTTCCAGGCAGGAATGCCCAGTGGTTGCAGCAGTCCCGGTTTCCGCATATGGTCTGCCTTCACCCTTCGACATGTATCACACTCGGACACGTATTTGGCAGTCTCTCGCTTCATCCGTGTCCACCAAAACCTTCTTCTGAGTTCTTGATACATTTTGTTGCTGCCGGGGTGAATAGAAAACTTTGATAAGTGAGCCTCATCAAAGATTTTCTTCCGTAACTCCGGGTTTCGGGGTACGATGATCCGGTTCTTGAACCACAGGACGCCGTCTCCGTCCTTACGGAAACATTTCAACTCCCCACTGTCTACACGTCTCCGCAAATGTGACATGCCCTTGTCATTCTTCTGGGCTGCCGCTATCTCTTCACGGATGGTGGGGATCAAAGCTAGGTTGTAGAGAGCTCCGTGTGGAATCACATGTAGTGGTGGTTCGCTCTCTCCCAACGGTGTGATGGTCAGATTATTGACGTGTGACTTGCGGCTTAGCGCGTCCGCCACAACGTTTGCCTTGCCCGGATGATAATGGATTTCTATCTCGTAATCCTTTATCAGTTCTAACCATCTTCGTTGCCTCATGTTCAGCTCCTTCTGAGTGAATATGTACTTGAGGCTTTTGTGGTCGGTATATAAATGTACGAGGTTACCGAGTAGGTAGTGCCTCCACATCTTCAGTGCAAGTACCACGGCAGCGAGCTCCAAGTCGTGAGTTGGATAATTTTGCTCATGGTTCCTAAGCTGCCGTGATCCATACGCGACCACTCTTCGGTCTTGCATCAGCACACATCCGAGCCCAATGCCGGATGCATCGCAGTACACATCGAACGGTTTTGTTGTGTCTGGCTGCGCCAAAACCGGTGCTGATGTCAGGTGCTTGACTAAAGCCTTGAATGCTGCTTCACATGCTGGACTCCAAACATATTTGGTAGCCTTCTTCAGCAGCTCTGTCATTGGCTTGGCAATCTTCGAGAAGTTCGGAATGAACCTCCGATAATATCCCACGAGTCCGAGGAAACTCCGTACCTCATGAACAGTTCTCGGGGATTTCCAATTCAGCACTTGCGTGATCTTGCTCGGGTCCACAGCGATACCCTCCGCTGAGATGATATGCCCGAGGAAAGGCACTTGCGATATCCAAAACTCGCATTTGCTGAATTTTGCGTATAACTTGTGATCCCGCAGCCGTTGCAAGACTATACGCAGATGTTTCTTGTGATCTTCCTCCGACTTGGAGTATACCAGGATGTCGTCGATGAAGACCACGACAAACTTGTCCAGCTCCGGCATGAACACCGAGTTCATTAAGTACATGAAGTGAGCTGGAGCATTGGTGAGGCCGAAGGACATGACCAGGTACTCATAAAGTCCGTACCTTGTCGAGAAGGCTGTCTTTGGAATGTCCTCCGCCCTTATCTTAATCTGATGGTACCCGGATCTTAAATCCATCTTGGAAAAGATCTTTGCTTCGACCAACTGATCAAACAACATGTCGATCCGTGGCAACGGGTACTTGTTCTTGATGGTTACGGCATTTAATGGACGGTAGTCCACGCAAAGCCGCAACGTTTCATCCTTCTTTTTGACAAATAATGCCGAACAGCCCCATGGCGAGGAGCTCGGCCTAATAAAACCCTTCTCCAGAAGGTCCGTGAGCTGAGTCTTCAGTTCAGCCAACTCCTTGGGCGCCATCTTGTACGGCCTTCGGGGTATTGGCATGGTTCCCGGTGCAAGTTCAATCTTGAACTCCACCTCTCTATCGGGTGGCATCCCCGGCAAATCGTCCGGGAATACATCCGGGAACTCTCAGACCACTGGAATGTCTTCCAATCTGATGGTTGTGGCTTGATAGACACTTGGAAGTTTTATTTCTGGACTGTCCAGAAATAATGAGTGAGAACCGTGCACCTCTGAGTTTAAGTGCACGACTCGAAGGACGGTGTCTAAAACAGCGCCGTGGCGGGTTAACCATGACATCCCTAGGATGACATCGACCTTCTGCCCCTCTAAGATAATGAGAGACGTGGGGTACACTCTACCCGCTAAGCATAATGGTGCTTTGGAGACCATTACGCTTGCTGAAATCTTCCCACCCGGTGAACAAATTAAATATGGACTATCGGTGGGTAGTATTGGCAAGCTGTGTTTAGCAATGAAAGCTTGACTAATAAAATTATGCGTGGCGCCTGAATCAAATAGTACTATAGCGGGATGCTGGTGGAGTTGGAACATACCCGCAAGAATGGGCTCGCCCTCCGGCACGTCCTCAATGGCAAGCTGGTGGACAGTGTCGGGCCTAGGGTTTGCCCGCCGCGCATTAGTAGGGTTCCGGGGTTGATTCCTCCCCGGAAACTGTGGTGCCACTCCGCCGCCTTGCCTCTCCGGGCAACTGCTCGCGAAGTGTCCTGGACGACCACACTTGTAACATGTGGCCGCTGCTGGTGGAGTACTCGGGGGACGAAAGCCCGGCATGCGTTGCGGAGGTGCAAACGCACGCGGCATCGCCCGCTGCTGCTGCTGTTGTTGCGGTGGTGCTGGCAGTGCCGGCCGGAATGCCGATGAAGAGTACGGCCGACTGTGGAACGGCATCGGCCGCTGTGGTGGCTGCCAGCGTGGACCTGATGGTGGGCGATTCACCATCCGAAACTTCTGAGAAGGACCGCCTCCTTCTCCGCTGCTCTGCGGCGCGCTTCGCTTTCGCTCTGCCGCCGCCAACTCCTTGCCGGAGTCCTCCTGAACAATCGCAGCATCAATGATGTCGTTGAGGCTGCCGCGATTGAACATCGCCAGCTTGTCCTTCAGGAGCGGGTTAAGCCCCTGGTAAAAGTGGTCCCGCCGCTTCTCGTCCGTATCTGCGTGATACGACGCGTAGAGCGCGAGATCGTTGAACGCCCTGGAATATTCCAGCGCGTTCCGGCTCCCTTGTTGCAGGTGTAGGAACTCCTGCGTCTTCCTCTTCATCAAACCGGGCGGTATATGATAGGCCCTGAAGGTCGTCCGGAACTCCGCCCAGGTCATCGCTCGGTCGGTGGGCTGTGAAGCACAGAAGTTGGCCCACCACGCGCTCGCGGATCCTTGGAGCTGCTGGACTGCGAACTGAGTCTTGCGCTGCTCGCTGATTTGGAGCAGCCCGAATTTCATCTCTATGGCGCGGAGCCAGTTGTCCGCGTCAAGTGGTTCATCCGCCCTTGAGAATACAGGGGGATGAGTCGCCAGGAAGTCAGAGTAGGAGCTCTGTTGGCGCTCCTCACGATCTTGACGTCTCTCTGGGCGAGACGTATTCGCAATTAACGTTTGCAGCAGCTCTGTGTGCTGCTGATGTGAACCCGCCATTGCCGCGACAATGTCGGCCAATGTAACCGTCGGCAGTGGCGGTGGCGGTGTTTGCTGTTGCTGTTGCTGCTGCTGTCCCGAGGAGTCCTCGGGAGGCGGTTGGGAGGTCTCTCCCCCTTGGCTAGTACCTCCAACATCAGGGTTGGCACGAGTACGCGTCATTCTGAAATTCAACACAGCAGCAATTAGCACATGTCTTACTCAAAATTCCATAAACAGAAGTAAGTATTGAAGCGACGCATGATCAACTTGCACAACATTCACATATATTGATAAAGCATAAACTTTATACAAGATACATTATTCTCGGATCTCCGAGAAGTCGTGCTCATGTCGTCACTACCTATACATACGCTACTGTCTACACGACATGTCACCGATTACAAAAGTTGGGTTACGCTACCCTAGCTGCCCTACTTGGCAACCGTAACCCCCTACTCGGAGTAGAACTCGACCTCCTGTGGGTCGTCCTCCTCTGGTACCTCAGCTGGTGGCTCTGGATCTACCACCTCTTCTCCCATTCCGGGCTCTCCCATGGCTGGAAGACCCAAGACTACCGGTACGCCCAATACCGGGGGCACGAGGTCCTGCAATGCATGCACCTCGTCCATAGCCTGGTTGTAGTCCTCTTCCCAGCCTTGTCCTTCCTCAATAGCGTCGTCCCGCTCTTGAGCCAGGTCCTCATTCTGCTGGGTTAGGGTCTGCACCAGCTCTTGCAACGCCGCGATGTCAACACGGCTCTTCTTCTTTGCCTTCTTCAGACGACGCAACTGATTGCGTTGTTCATTCAGTCGCTTGATCGTCGGAAGGAGCACATTGCGGAGTGCACTGTGAGCACTCTCGAAATGATCTCCACGGCTTGTGCTCTCCTTGAGCTTGGTGGCGAGATGCTCCGTATGAACAGCTTGGCTGTCCATCACAGCGTTTCCCGCCCTTATTTGGAGGCTGAGGTTGGCCTCCGCGGGGTTGTACCTTGGGCAAGTCGGGTCTGTTGCCTCCAGGTACCTCTCTTCCCACACATGCTGAGCTCGCCCCTCCACCGGAACGAGTGTGTATGGTGTGCCCTCCATAGCCTGCACGTGTAGTTGGCAGAAACGTGACATAGTGTCATGGGCTGCCACTTGCCACATCCCTTCCGGTTGTCTTCCTCTCACCGTGACGGTGAATGGCACCCAACCGGGTGGCATAGGTCCTGCGGGAACCTCGACATGGATCGTCCACGTCTTGTTCCCCTCTTCGCCTTCTTCCTTGGCGAAGTATTGCGGCATCTGGTTGTACCCGAAATATTGGAGCATTTGCCACAATGCTCCCGCGTAGCCGCTACGGTCAGAGCAGTGGGAAACTACCCACCCGTTCTCCAACCGTTTATCTGCTGCCATCTGTAAAAATATATTTGAGAATTGTCAAATATTTATTTAAACAGAAAACCCCTGAGTTATAACATAAAACATGTCATTGAACCCATAAAACTTGGAAACATAGTTCAAACTTTTAAACAAATTTGACTGCTGATCTGCTGTTACCATGACAGCCCTGACCAGTTTCCATATCAATCTGATTTAGGCCAGGTTAAAAGCAAAACCAGTCCTGGAGCTCAACATCAAAGTTAAAGTTAACTTCAATAGCTTTCCAGAAAGTATTTGGTTGGCCTAAGACCTGTCCTGGTTCAAAAGTTATGAGATGTCAAAGTTAACAGAATTTCTGGAAACAATTGGACAGCACCTCCCTGCCTTAGGTACTGATTTGATCCAAGAATCCCAGTTAATTCTGTTCCTAATCTGACAAAACTTTCTGTTACAAAGTTGTAACCCATCTCATAAGATTTCCAGAACTACCTCATTTCCTATTTTTGGATTTTTAAGCAGGAAGTTATGTTTAATTTACAGAGAGTTTACAGAGAGTCCTTGCTCTGTCCTGTTTTCTGGACAGTTTCAACTCTACTGCATTTTTTGAGTGGTTAAGGGATGAAACACCTCTGGAACTCAACAGAAAAGTTGTAAAGCTCCTCCAAAGCTTTCCAGAAATGTATCATACGACCCCAACCTCGAAAGAACTCAACCTCTAACCTCTGATTAACTCCAGCCTTGATTTAGCTGAAAACAGAGTGCTTAACATCCTATAAGTTGAAAACTTGTTAACTTTGAATGTCCTGTTCAAGGGAAGGGGTTACATCCAGTTTTACTACTTTGGATTAAAACCTTCCGGTTTTTACAATGAAGTTGTTTATTTAGTTGGGTGTGACGTCGATGCGTCACCAGATTTTGTCGGTACTACGTCCTCACAAAGAAAAACCTATACCGGACTTAGCCGGCTTCGTTATTTCAGTGGCACTAAACGTCACTCGCACACGGATGCTACACGTCTACCGTTTCGTGGTCAGGCTACCTGCAGAAACTCAAACAATCATCAGACTCGGCTGCACACCGAGCCCGGAATCCATACAGTTGGTACACCCGGCCGTCATCACTCGCCCGGATGTTCTCAAGCCAAACACGCCTTGAGTTACGTGTTCACGTTTCAGACCACGTGACGGGGTCTCCCATGTTGCACCACGCACGCCAGGGAGAGACGTTGCTCGAATACCCCAAACGACATGAAGAGTCGTAGAGGATATCAAAGCGGGTCGGGTTACCTGCCACCCGTGGGGCTCCACCCTTCAGCTTGTGCGCACTGGTGGACAGCGCTTACGTGCACCCCCCAAGACATGAACGTCCCGAGATGCACGATTTTCCGACATAACAATTAGGTTACTAAGCCACTTTCTAAATACTAATAACATCCTTATACGGGCTACTAACTAGTTCCTCACTGGATTTTTGAAAAAGAAGACCTTTGTACTGTGTTAAACCACAAGCGAGCTCTGATACCACGCTGACACGACCCCACTGGTCCTGTCGAGCCAGGATCACGCTGAGGGGTGCTGCGTTGCACAGCACCGTATAACACACATCAAAGGTACAAAGCGGAAGCGAAATTTTATTACATAAACAAGTTTATGGACATGTTTACATCAAAATAAGTTTAGTCTACACTCGCGGGCGTAGACTAAGCATCAAGTACACGTTCAGCCCTTGAACGTGTCCTTGCTAGCACACACGCACACTAACTCTGCGGCGTGCACGACTCCCACTCGACGGGGTTTCCCTCCTGGGGTTCCGTCTCCTCTTCGGGAGTCCCTTCCTCATAGAACCCTGCAAAAGCTTCAAACACAAGCAGTGAGCACGAAGGCTCAGCAAGTCTGACCCATCTCACCTAAACATGGAACTTCTAGATGAGGGTAATGGGTTGCATGAGGTAAAAATCATTTGCAAGGACTCGCCTAATTAGTAGAACCTTACTTTCAAGTTTTAGCAGCAGGTTGTGGAGAACCTTACGCTAAGGCACATGAGAGAGCCGCAATCAAACAAGAAACGCATTTCTCTCATGTACTTTGCCCAAAGTTGAAAAGAACTTTAATTAGCTCTAAGCTACAGCATATCATTAACAATCAATGTCCAGCTTTCAATCAGAAACATTTTAACATGTAACTAGCCTGTTCTTTCTACGTCACGGTACAGTGAACAAGTGGTACTCACTGACCGTGAGGGACGGCGATTATAATCGATTTACACCTGCAGGGTTACCCGAACAACCCGTCACGTACGCCCGTACTCGATGTTGCCTACAACAACCATCACGGACGCCGTACGCGACTACCTTTCACCCGTCAGCCAAATATTGAACCGGTCCCATCGTCCCGAGCAAGAGGTCCCTGCACGCGCATCTCTGTGCCGCCAGCTGATTTACACCTCGAGCTCTCAACCTACCCTCTGAACGACAGGCAATGCCTCAATACCCAGCTACCCGAGTTACATCAGTTTCCCGGTTCCCATATAGCCGGTAGGTCTTCGGTACTGTTCTAGCTTGTTCAACAGGCCCGCACACGGCTCGGTCCTCAATCGACACGAGCGGAGCTACAGCACACAGGCCCCAAAGTCCTGCTGCCCTTACTCTCCGCTCGGTCTCATTTTCTTTCCATGTGTATCATGTGCTATCTCTACCCGAGCAATGTGCCTCTAGCCTATTCTCGCGAGTAGTTCCAACTACTCGACTTGTACCGAATCCTACTCTATCCTAGCAATGCAGTGGCTAACGAGGTTTTCAATCCTAAACCCAACCCATGGTTTTCTTGGCTGTGCAGTTGGGTTTCCAATCAAGACTCTAATGCAAAGAACAATATTCAAAGATGTGCTCAAAACAATAAACATTTGTAAAAAGGTTAATGCAAACCGGGGCTTGCCTTGCTGCTCTTGGTCGTAGGCTAGCTGTTCCTCCAGAGTAACGAAGTCTAGGACTTCGGGTTCCTCCTCGACCTTAGCGACTACATGATAGAAACAATACATGTATTAATTTAATGCATTTGTATTAAGTTTGAAGTTGTGAAGTCTATAACCTTTGCTAGATAGACCTAATGACTGTGAAACTTTTACTGTGGCTTGGTTACAACCTAAACAAAGACTTGGTCAAGTTTTAGTTGCAGCAAAGCTCATTTGAGCCCTCCACAAATAATTATGTCCTTGACCTTAATTGGAACTCTTAGGGTGTTCTAGGAATTTTCATGAGACAAACTATGACTTTCTGAAAACTAGATTTTTAGAGGGTTCTAATGGAGTTGGTCTCACTTAATTTGGAAGTCTCTAACTAAAGATATGAGCTAAATAATTTCAGAGAAAATTCTGAAAATGTTTCTGAACATTTTCTATTTTCTCTGGAACAGTTTCACTAATCACACCATTAGGTGGATTAAATGAGCTCAAATGGATCTGAAATTTTTATGGTAGTTCAAGGATATTTTGGGGAACATCTCAGCAAAATTTCAGGATTTTCCTCCAAAGGATTCTCCAGTTAAAATTCCTAACAGTTTAAACTTTAAGGAATTAATTCTGGAGAATTAAGGAATTTCATGAAGTGAAACTTGATTTTCTGGAAAGTACTCAGAGAGCTGAATCCAGCAAAATTTGGTTCACTCGATTTGGAGCTTTCTAGCCAAAGTTATAAGGATTTGAAGTTTGAAGGAAATCTGAAAATCGGGGGAAAAGTTTAAACTCGCGCGTGGGCCCAGGAGACACGCGTCGCACGCCTAGGCGATGGCACACCGCGGCCCACAAGGATTTTGCGTGCCAGCTCACCCGATCCCGGCCGCAGCCGGATCCCGATTCAAAATATCGGCCGCTGACAGCTGGGGTCCACCCCCTTCTTCAACCTCGCGACACCCGCGCTCCGCCGCCGAGGGACCTCGCCGGAGATCTCGCCGCCGGCTGCTGTACAGCTCCAAACTTCTTGATTCTGGCCGCCCCTGCCTACTTTTACTTGGGGAACAGGATCCGAGGGTCAGCTGCTCATGACAACGGCCGGAGCATGGTCGGCGACGAGCCGCCATATCGGAATGGCTTCGGCCATGTCGGCTGACTCTCCTAGTACCTCAGCTACTTGGGAAATCGGTCGGGGAGCATCAGTGGACCTCAGAGAAGGTCGACATGAGCTCGAGGCAGCTCGGGGAAGGCCCGAAATAGGTCCTCACCGTGCGCTCGATACCCCCCGTTCGTTCCGCCATTAGTAGACCTTAAATTACGCCGGGCACAGAGGTTCTCCGGCCCAGAGTTGTGAAGGCAACTTGTGCGTTACCGTGTCTAGCTCGTGTGGGAGTGGCCTGAGGCCCTCTAATCCTTTCTAGAGCACGAATTAAACAGAATCGTACCCGAAGGTCGTTCTGCACACAGAAAGGGGAAAAGTGGAAATTCGCCGCCGGTGAGCAACCACTCGATCTGTGGCTCGGGGATGAGCAGCACCGGTCACCTGCGCGTCCAAGGGTGCCTTGGCTCGGGCGTGACAACGCCCTGGTTGGGCTGTCCACGAGAGCCCGAGGTGCGGCGATTCCAAGTTCCGAGTTTGATCTTTCGGCACAGCCGATATCAATCGGTTTCAACCGAATTCTAGCTATGGGGAGGATGGAGGAAGGTCTCTAGTACCTTGCTGGGGCTCTGGAGTGGAAGGAGGGAGCTGCGATCGGCGTTCTCCGATCAAGTCCGAGCTGCGGAAGTTCTCTGCCGGCGCTGAGTTCTTGCGGAGAAGAACTGTGGTGCCTCGGCCGAGGAGGGGGCAGGCGCCTTAAGAAGGCTCTGCACCGCCTCATGCCCGCGCGTGGGCAAGCAGCTGGTGGCGCGGTAGCTGGCCTCGGTGGCGATCACCGCTGCGGCTCGGCGACCCGAGTGAAAAGTCTCAGTCGGTTTGTGTTGAAGTAGAGGCTGACATGTGGGTCCCACCTCCAGTTTTAACCTCTGAAATTTACTCCTAATCACTGTTGTAAACAGTGAACCCCATACTACCCTTGGCAATTCAAATTATTCACCCATGAGCCATTTGAATTGATCAAAGTTCAAATGAGGTTTGGTTTGAATGAATTTCAGTACAAGTTCAGTTTGAAATTCAAATAAAGGTTGAATTTCTCCCACTTAGCTCATGTCAAGATCAACTCCAAATGGAGTGAAAATTGGTGTGTGAGCTCACAAAAATGTGCTGAGTAAGAATATGGCCCCTACTTTTAAATTCATTGGATAAAAACAGTTTGAATTTGAATATGGTTTCAAAACTGCCCTCTTCCTAACTATACCCAAACTGACCTCAAAAAGGTTTTGAATTTGGGTGAAACTTGGCATGGACATCCTTAGTAAAATGTAGGAGTTTTCATATGTCCAGCCCATCTATATCACATGTGGGAAATACCACTTTTTCAATGTGTAAGTTTGTTCTCTAATGAGCATGTTGATAATTGTTACTTGCTCTTCATTTGTGTTCATCATTCTTCCTCAAATGAGGTGTGTGGTGTGGTGATGAACACTGCAAATGAGTGTCAAAAACTGAGGCCCTTACATCCTTGATGAGGCTCACTTGTCTAAATTCTCCATTCATCAGGGCAGCAACAAAATGTACCAAGATTTGAAAACAAAATTTTGGTCGACACGGATGAAGAGGGAAGTGGCTAAATATGTATCCGAGTGTGATACGTGTAGACGAGTGAAAGCCGATCATATGAGGAAATCAGGGCTGTTGCAACCACTTAAAATTCTGGCATGGAAGTGGGAAGATGTGAGCATGGATTTCATTGTGCGATTACGCCTGACTTCCAACAAGCATGATTCCATTTGGGTAATCGTTGATCGATTAACCAAGTTGGCTCACTTCATTCCCGTGCATACACATTACCATGCCAGCAAATATTCGAAGTTGTAGATTGCAAGGATTCTATGCTTACATGGGATACCCAAGACCATAATCTCAGATCGAGGAACACTATTTGTATCTCATTTCTGGGAGCAGTTGCACGCTGCATTGGGTACTAAGCTGATTAGAAGCTCCGCCTATCACCCTCAGACAGATGGGCAAACTGAGAGGGTAAATCAAGTTTCAGAAGACATGTTGGAAGCGTCTGCCATCAACCACGGTAGAAACTGGGATTATCATCTACCGTTGGCAGAATTCTCGTACAACAAAGGCTATCAAGCGAGTATCAAAATGGCACCATACGAGGCTCTCTACGGTCGCAAGTGCCGCACCCTATTAAATTGGTGCGAGTCTGGTGAAAAGGTCACGTTCGGGGTTGACGTGGTGAACGACGCCAAAGAGCGCGTCCAGATTATTCAAGCCAATTTGAAGGCCGCTCAATCCCGGCAGAAAAGTTACACTGATAAGAGGCGTAGGCCGCTACACTTTAATGTCAGGGAACACGTGTACCTCCGTGTATCTCCGATGAAGGGCGTACACCGATTCGGCGTCAAGGGGAAGCTCGCTCTCCGATTTATTGGACCCTATGCTACCACCGAGAAAAGTGGAACAGTGGTGTATAGACTGGAGCTACCGGCATCTCTCCCTGGTGTTCACGACGTTTTCCATGTTTCCCAACTAAAGAAATGTCTGAAGTATACGGCTGCTGTTCCCACCGAAGACATTGGCGAGCTGAAACCGGATTTGACGTATGCTGAATATCCGGTGGCAATTATTGATGAGAATACTCGGACCACACGTAACCGAATGCTGTGGTTCTACAAGATACTGTGGATCAACAACAACGCTGAAGAAGCGACGTGGGAGAGCGAGGAATTCCTTCACTCAAACTACCCGGATTTCTTGGCGTCTCGTCACGGGTAATTCCTTGTACATCTTCGTCTCTTCTTTTATAATCTCGGGACAAGATTCTTTTAAGGGGGGAGGGGTGTAAAATCCCAAGAAGTGACTTGCAAAAATGTTCATTACCTCACAACGCCACAGCTCATTTGGTGGATAGCTCATGAACATTTGAGAAGAGCAAGTAAACACCATCAAGAGGGTGATTAGAGGGGAAAACCATAACTCCAAAAAGTTGGAGTCCATACATATAAATATGAGAGGCTGAGCTCACCCCTAGACCTTAATCATTCTTGGGAAGGCTCAGGCCAAGTTTCATGCAAATCCAAGCCTTTGTGAGGCAATTTTGGAGACATTTGAAAAAGGGCCAATTTGAGTACAGATTCAAATTGCAGCCACTTTCATCACTTGGATTTAAAAGTTTACTTCATATTCAAACTCAGCACATTTTTCTGAGTTAATCCACCAATTTTCATCCTCATTGGAGTTCATCTTGTCGCGAGCTAGATTTGCAATAATTCAAAACTGAATTTGAGTTTCAAATTCTAAATCGAAGCAAGTTTAGCCAAACCAGTTTCGAATTGAGGAATTCAAATTCAACTCATGACTTTGTGCTAAGTTTGCCATTTAAATGTGAGTAGCTGGGATATTTGCAGTGACAAATTGGAAAAGAATTAGAGGGGAGAGCTGGGGCCCATTAGTCAGTGACTCAACCTCCAGTGAACCCACTCAACCCGAAGGAAACAACTGCGGCGACCGTCGAGCGCTCGGGGGGCGGCCAGCTCACTCGGTTAGCGCCACCTCACGGTGAAAACCCGGCTCAAAGTCCAGCACACAAGCTACTCTAGCCGTTCTCTTCATTCCCGAGTGAAACCAGCTCCCACCGCGCCGTAAAGTTGCTCCCGCTCGCAAGTTTCTCACCGCCGCTCTCTGCTCCCCGGCGACCGGCTGATCCCGGCTGCTTCACGCGCCGCCACCAGAGAAGAAAAGGTGCGCCTGCTTGTGAGGAAGCTGTAGGAGGAAGCCGTTCACCATTTCATGTGGGGTAGAGCGAGAATTCCAAGTTTTCCTCCATGGTGTACCTTAGGGTTAGCAATCGGTCATCGGCAAAATTCGTTGCACAGAGTCAACCGCCGGTCGAGCTGCAGCTCACACACGCACTAGACACCCATGCGCTTCTCCTTGAGCAAGAACCTGCAAGAACAACCACCCAAACCCTAGTTTCACTGATAAACAGTCCGGCGGAAGAGAGGGTCGCTGGTGAGGTCTGAGTTGCCGGTCGTTTAGGTCCTAACCGAGGTCATGCCGAGCTTCCTGAGGCTTCCCTGGACGTGGTGACCTTATTAGCGCGTGAAGGGGGTGATCAGAAGGACAGGAACGCGTTGCCAATGCTGCACCGGGACATAGCGCTCGTCACTGGCGAGCTACGGCAGTTAGCCGGCGGCAGCATGGTATCCAGCGTGTTCAGCGTCCAAAGTTACGTGGGGGCGGCAAGTTTCACCATCGCCGGCGAGCTAGGTCGCCGGAAACGCCGACCTTGCCAGAGCTCCGGCGGCTCGGGGCGGCGACGTCGCGAGGTAGACAAAGGGCATGGGTCCCACGTGTCAGCTGCTGGGCTAAGCGTGTGCGTGCGCAGTTAGTTTAATTTAAATGGACGGGCCTCACTGTCAGTCACTGGTTAAGCGCGGGAGGCGATTTTCTTTAGGAAAATAATTCGAGGATCAGCCCAAACTTTAGAAATTCATAACTTTTGTTAGAAGTGACCAAATCCAGTGAACCAAATTTTGTTGGATTCATCTCTTCGAGTACTATCCAGCACAACAAGTTTCAGCTTATGAAACTTATTCTTTGTCCAGAATTAATTCCCTGAATTTTAATATGTTGGGATTTTTAGCTGGGGAATTCTTTTATGGAAAATTCTGAAATTTGGCTGGGTTGTTCATATAAACATCCTTGAGTCACAGGAAAAATTTCAGATCCATCCAAGCTAAAACTGGGGCTGTTGTGAGGTGTTTCACCAACACTTGAAAAGCTTCCTCACATGGCTTGCTCCAATCATATCTGATGCCCATTTTCAGTAGCTCCGTCTTAGGTTTCGAGATTTTGTAGAAGCTCGGGATGAACCTCTGATAATATCCCGCCAAACATAAGAAGATACGAACTTCATGGACTGATGTTGGAGACTTCCATTTCAGCACTTGTTCAATCTTTCTTGGATCAACAGTGATGCCTTCCGCTGAAATAATATGTCCAAGAAATGGCACTTGGTTGATCCAGAATTCACATTTACTAAACTTCCCATAGAGCTTGTGATCTCTAAATCGTTGGAGCACAATATGCAAATGTTTAGTGTGTTCCTCCTCTGATTTGGAATAGACCAAGATATCATCGATGAATACCACGAGGAACTGATCCAACTCCGGCATGAACACCGAGTTCATAAGATACATAAAGTGAGCCGAAGCATTGGTCAAACCAAATGACATGACAAGATAATCATAGAGTCCATATCTTGTCGAGAATGCTGTTTTCGGGATATCCTCCGCTCGAATCTTGATTGATGATATCCCAACCTTAAGTCCATCTTGGAGAAGACTTTAGCACCCACTAGTTGATCGAATAGAATATCAACACTGGGTAGTAGATACTTGTTCTTTATCGTGACAACATTTAACCGACGATAGTCGATGCATAGCCTAAGCGTCTCATCCTTCTTTACAAATAAAGCCGAGCAACCCCATGGTGATGAACTTGGACGGGATAAACCTCTTGTCCATCAGATATTTTAGTTGCCCCTTCAATTCAGCTAATTCATTTGAAGCCATTTTGTATGGTCTCCGAGATATTGGCGTTGTTCCTGGTATCAACTCTATTTTAAATTCCACCTCACGTTCAGGTGGTAAGCCTGGAAGATCTTCGGGAAACACGTCCGGATATTCATGGACTACCAGAATGTCTTCTAACTTGTAAGCTTCGGCATTGCACACTTCCGGGACATCAGAAACAGCTTTGCCGAGAAACAACGTATGACGCCCGTGAAGTGGAGAGTCCAAATGAACACTCCGGTTCTTGATGTCCAGAACAGCCCTATGGAAAGTTAACCATGATATTCCCAATATGTCATCGATTCCTTGATCTTCAAGAATAATGAGGGTGGTAGGATTAAATTTTCCACCAAATCAAAGTTGTGATTTAGGAACAACTTCATTAGCCGATATGTCTTCCTCTGGCGAATTGAGAATTGGCTCGGAGAGGGCAGTTCTTCAGGCCTCCATGGGAAACGGTCTCGCATCACCGTGGAGCTCGGTGTTGCCGGCCGTTTCACCGAGGTGGGCTGCCATTTCCAGCTTCCTTGTGGTTCTCTGGTTCTATAGA
Source organism: Neostapfia colusana (assembly GCA_030760725.1). NCBI lineage: Eukaryota > Viridiplantae > Streptophyta > Magnoliopsida > Poales > Poaceae > Neostapfia > Neostapfia colusana. Next base: position 68,057,715 of record JASWHV010000013.1, on the reverse strand, counting down.
GCCAAAACCCCAAAGCTTTGGTGAAGGACAGAGCCTAACCGACATCGCCGAAACCCTAGCGGGTGCTGTCGCCGGTGCACATGTTTCCGGCAATCGCTGGTGGCCGGCGATCAAACAGATGAGTTCAGGAGGTCGGAAAACGGGGAGGCGGCGAGTTTCGTCCCAAGAGGTGGCTGGGAACTCGGTTACGGCGAGTCTCGCCGTAGACCGCCGCCGTTGGGCGCGTTTGGCGTGAGGAAGAAGAAGCCAGGGTGCCCAGGGCCCACCGGCAGGAGTTTAAACATTTCCCGAATTTTAGTTTCTAGTTCAAACTTCAAACCCACATAACTTTGGCTAGGAAACTCAAAATCGAGTGAACCAAATTTCTTTTGATTCAGCTCTCTGAGTACTTTCCAACAAATCAAGTTTCACTTCATGAAAACCTTTAATTCTCCAGAATGAATTCTTCAAATTTAAATTGTTTAGAATTTTAACTGGAGAACCCTTTGGTGGAAAATTCAGAAATTCGGCCAGGATGTTCATCATAATATCCCTGAGCTACCATAAAAATTTCAGGTCCAATTGAGCTCATATGATCCACCTAATGGTGGGATTAATAAAACTGTTCTAGAGAAAATGAAAAATGTCCAGAAACATTTTTCAGAATTTCCTTGAACTTGTCTAGATCATATCTTTGGCTAGGAATTACCAGAAACACTATCCGGTGTGCACGACGTCTTTCACATTTCTCAGCTGAGGAAGTGTCTCAAGCTTTCAACCACCGTTCAGCTGGGGGATATCGAAGAACTGAAACCGGATCTCACTAATCGGAAGGAACCGGTTCAGACTATTGATGAAAAGGCCCGAACCACACGCAACCATACGTTGTGGTTCTACAAGATTCTATGGAGTAATCACTCCGTAGATGATGCGACATGGGAGAGCAAAGGCTTTCTTCGCGCTAACTACCCCGACTTTTTAACGTCGCACCTACGGTAATTTTCCACCGTCCTCTCTCTCTCATTTTCACCTTATAATGTCGAGACGAGATTCTTTAAGGGGGGAGAAATGTAAGGGCCCAAGTTTTTCCACACATTCAAAGTGTTCATCACACCACACACACCTCATTTGAGGAAAGATTATGAACACATGAAGAGCAAGTAAACACCATCAACATAGTCATTAGATGATAAACACACAAAATGCAAAAGTGGTACTTCCCACATGCATCATATAGGGGCTGAGCATATGAAAAACTTCTACACCTTGCTAGGGATGCTCATGCCAAATTTCACCCAAATCCAAATCCTTTTTGAGGTATTTTTGGGTATAATTAGAAAGAGGCTAGTTTGAACTTAAATTCATATTCAAACTCCTTTCATCCCATGAATTCAAAAGTGGGATTCATATTCACACTCAGCATATTTTTGTGAGCTCACACACCAAATTTCACTCCATTTGGAGTTGATCTTGACATGAGCTATTTCGGCTAAATTCAAATTTAAATTGTTTAGAATTTTAACTGGAGAACCCTTTGGTGGAAAATTCAGAAATTCGGCCAGGATGTTCATCATAATATCCCTGAGCTACCATAAAAATTTCAGGTCCAATTGAGCTCATATGATCCACCTAATGGTGGGATTAATAAAACTGTTCTAGAGAAAATGAAAAATGTCCAGAAACATTTTTCAGAATTTCCTTGAACTTGTCTAGATCATATCTTTGGCTAGGAATTACCAGAAACACTATCCGGTGTGCACGACGTCTTTCACATTTCTCAGCTGAGGAAGTGTCTCAAGCTTTCAACCACCGTTCAGCTGGGGGATATCGAAGAACTGAAACCGGATCTCACTAATCGGAAGGAACCGGTTCAGACTATTGATGAAAAGGCCCGAACCACACGCAACCATACGTTGTGGTTCTACAAGATTCTATGGAGTAATCAATCCGTAGATGATGCGACATGGGAGAGCAAAGGCTTTCTTCGCGCTAACTACCCCGACTTTTTAACGTCGCACCTACGGTAATTTTCCACCGTCCTCTCTCTCTCATTTTCACCTTATAATGTCGAGACGAGATTCTTTTAAGGGGGGAGAAATGTAAGGGCCCAAGTTTTTCCACACATTCAAAGTGTTCATCACACCACACACACCTCATTTGAGGAAAGATTATGAACACATGAAGAGCAAGTAAACACCATCAACATAGTCATTAGATGATAAACACACAAAATGCAAAAGTGGTACTTCCCACATGCATCATATAGGGGCTGAGCATATGAAAAACTTCTACACCTTGCTAGGGATGCTCATGCCAAATTTCACCCAAATCCAAATCCTTTTTGAGGTATTTTTGGGTATAATTAGAAAGAGGCTAGTTTGAACTTAAATTCATATTCAAACTCCTTTCATCCCATGAATTCAAAAGTGGGATTCATATTCACACTCAGCATATTTTTGTGAGCTCACACACCAAATTTCACTCCATTTGGAGTTGATCTTGACATGAGCTATTTCGGCTAAATTCAAATCAAATTTAAATTTCAGTTCAAATTTGCTGCAAATTCAATCAAACCAATTCCACAATTTGATCACTTTACAAACCAGATCCCAATTTGGGTGGTTGATCAAATGACCAACTGTAGGAAGGTCCCTACTTTTTTGAGCAGTGGGAAAACTGAATTTTAGAGGTTAAAATTGGGAGTGGGGCCCTCATGTCAGCCTTACAAGGCAGAGAACCGACTGAGTACTCGGTTCCTCAGTTTATCGGGCTGGGGCTGTGATCGCCACCGAGCCAAATCCGGCGCCAGCAGCTTCTTCCGGTTTTACCTGTGCTGGCACGCTCGCCCAGCCCCTTATCTCCACGCCCGAGCACCACAGTCCGGATTCTCCACTCTCTCATCACCGCTCACGAGCTCGGTTGCCGGCTCCTGCGAAAACACACTTGACATCGCCGCCTCGGTTCTTTCTGATCAACGGCTACCACCGAGCTTCGGTTGGCCGAGGTCTTCACACCAAAAAGCAGCGGACACAAGTGCTCTACCGTGCTATCACCACCACTCCGACGTTTTGAGCTGCTGTTGGCCACCAATTGAACAACAGCGCCGCACGTCCGAAGCAAACCGGCGGAACCGAAAACAGCTCGCCGTGAACAGCATGCTACGGCCAACCTCACCTCCACTTGCCTACACAAGAAAGATGTGTCACCATGTATAGAAGGTGTAGCTGAAAGCCGTTTGGCAAATGATCAACCATAGAGCTGGAATTTTCCAATTTCCTGAACCTTAGTACAAAACACCCGAGCTCGGTTGTGAGCCAAATTTGGTTCACATGTACCACCAAAAGCCGAGCTCATTTGCAAGTAACTTGTACATCCCCTAGCGCCTCTCCTCGATGAAAAACCGAGGAAAATCATTGAGAATTAGCTCGGAGAGGGCAGTTCTTCGGGCTACCATGGAAAACGGTTTCGGTTCAGGGTGGAGCTCGGTGTTGCCGGCCGTTTCACCGAGGTGGGCTGCCATTTACAGCTTCCTTGTGGTTCCCTGGTGCTATAGAGCAAAAAACCTGAAGCTTTGGTGAAGGACAGAGCCTAACCAACCTCACCAAAACCCTAGCGGGTGCTGTCGCCGGTGCGCACATGTTTCCGCCGTCGCCAGCGGCCGGCGAGCCCACAGATGAGTTCTGGAGGTCGGAAAATGGGGAGGCGGCGAGTTTCGGCCCGGGAGGTGGCTGGGAACTTGGTTATGGCAAGTCTCGCCGGACACCGCCGCCGTCAGGCGTATTTGGCGCGAGGAAGAAGAAGCTGGGGTGCATGGGGCCCACCAGCAGGAGTTTAAACATTTCCCGAATTTTAGTTTCTAGTTCAAACTTCAAACCCACATAACATTTGCTAGGAAACTCCAAAACGAGTAAACCAAATTTTGTTGGATTCAGCTCTCCGAGTACTTTCTAGCAAATCAAGTTTCACTTCATGAAAACCTTTAATTATCCAGATTTAATTCTTCAAATATTAAACTGTTTACAATTTTAACTGGAGAACCCTTTGGTGGAAAATTCTGAAATTTGGCCAGGATGTTCATCATAATTTCCCTGAGCTACCATAAATGTTTTAGATCCCGTTGATCTCATTTGACCCGCCTAATGGTGGGATTAATAAAACTGTTCCAGAAAAAATGAAAAATGTCCAGAAACATTTTTTCAGAATTTCTCTGAAGTTGTTTATCTCATATAATTGTCTAGGAATCTTCAAATTAGATGAAACCAATTCCATTAGAACCCTCTGAAAATCTAGTTTCCGGAAAGTCATGGCTTGCTCACCCTAAGAGCTCCAATTAAGGCCAAATACACATTTATTTGTGGAGGGCTCAAATTAGCTTTGCTGCAAATGAAATTTGGTCAAGTTCCTATTTAGGTTGTATCCAAACCACAGCAAAAGTTTCAGAGTCATTGGGCCTGTATAGCAGTACCTATAGTCTTAATAATATTAACTCTAAACTCATATGCATTTAATTGATATATACATGTATTTGTTTCATGTAGTCGCTAAGGTTGAGGAGGAGCCAGAAGTCTTAGACTTCATAACTCCAGAGGAACAGCTAGCCTACGACCAACAGTAGCAAGACAAGCTCCGGTTTGCATTAGCCTTTTATAAATTTTACTGTTTTGAGAACTTTGAGTATCCACTTCATTTATGCATTAGAGTCTTGTTTGAAAACCCAAATACATAGCCAAGAAAACCCTGGTTTGGGTTTAGGTTTTTAAGCCTCGATTAGCTACTGCAATTCTAAGATAGTGTAGGATTCGGTACAAGTCGAGTAGTTGGAACTGCTCACGAGAATAGGCTAGAGGCACACTACTCGGGTAAAGATAGCAAATGGAACACATGGCAAGAAAAATGAGACCGAGCAGAGAGTAAGGACAGCAGGACATTGGGGCCTGGGTGCCATAGCTCCGCTTGTGTCGATTGAGGACCGAGCCGTGTGCGGGCCTGTTGAACAAGCTAGAACAGTACCAAAGACCTACCGGATATATGGGAATCAGAAAACCGATGTAATTCGGGTAGCTAGGTGTTGAGGCATAGCTCGTCGTTCAGAGGGTAGGTTGAGAGCTTGAGGTGTAAATCGGCTGGCGACACTGCAGATGCGCGCGCAGAGACCTCTTGCTCGGGACGATGGGACCGGTTCAATATTTGGCTGACGGATGAAAGGTAGTCACGTACGATGTCCGTGATGATTGCTGTAGGCAACATCGAGTACGTGCGTAGTGACGGGTTATTCGGGTAACCCTGCAGGTGTAAATTGATTATAATCGCTGTCCCTCGCGGTCAGTCAGTACCACTTGCTCACTGTACCGTGACGTAGAAAGAACAGGCTAGAGTCATGTTAAAAGTTGCTGATTGAAAGCTATACCTTGGTTGCTAATGAAATGTTGTAGTTTAGAGCAAACTAAAGTTCTTTTCAACCTTGGGCAAAGCACATGAGAGAAATGCGTTTCTTGTTTGATTGCGGCTCTCTATGTTTCTTAGCGTGAGGTTTTCCACAACTTGCTGCTAAAACTTGAAAGTAAGGTTCAACTATTTAGGCGTATATATCCTTTGCAACTTACATTTCTATTTACACTGTAATCCAGCATGTAGAAGTTTCATATATAGGAAATACGGGTGAGTCTTGCTGAGCCATCGTGCTCACTGCTTGTGTTTGAAGCTTCTGCAGGATGTTATGAGGAGACTCCCGAGGAGGAGACGAACTCCCAAGAGGGCAACCCATTCGAATGGGAGTCATGTATGCTGCCAACTTAGTGTGTGTGCTTGCTAGTGGGGACACGTTCACGGGCTGAACGTGAACTCTGTTCTTAGTGTTTGCCCGTGAGTGTGGACAGAACATATTTTGTTGTAAACATGTTTATAAAATCTTTTATGTAATAAAACATTGCTTCTGCTTTGTACCTTTTACGTGTGTTATCCGGTGCTGTGCAATGCAGCACCCCTCAGCGTGATCCGGGCCAGTCGAGGCCGGTTGGGCCCTCACAATTGGATCAGTAAAACGCGAGTTATGATAGATATACCGAAGAAACGTCGGTCTGTCCAGAAACTCGCGGAGAAAAAACTTGACAGAAACAAGTTGGACGAACAAGGCACCATAGCTCCTCTAAAATATGAAATTTTTTGATCAAAACTTAAGAGAAGCAACCACAAGTCGTGCTATCCATGAGCCTTGGCCTCCCTTCCTTATATAACCAGCTCTTAGGCCAACCCAATTCAAACTAGGACTCCTACTCATACTAGGATTCAAAACTGCTGAAGACTCTTCTATACGCATATAGAAGCAATATTAAGACTTCTAAATACCTTAGGAACGTCCCAAACATTCCTAAAAAAACTATACTTCATGCCTAACAAGAAATCCTATTATAACAAACTCGATACTTTCCATAAACAAACCATAAACGCCTCAGCAGCAGTCTGAGCGTAAAATCCAGCTGGTTGAACCTTTTCAACCATATCTTCACTTCCATATCTCCTCACCACGCCTTTGAACAATGTATCCACGTCCATGCACCCCTTGCATACGTGTACACACTTTCCAAAACGTTCACAACACCTTCATATGCATTGTTCTTGACCGAAACATGCTGCATGACCTCCGGGTCAGCTCAACAACAATTCCTCCCGAGCTTGGTTGTTGAACCTCATCTTCTCCCTAAGACTACTTCAAGGATCTCTATCATCAGCCATGTCTTGAGCTCAAGCAACACCTGCACATGAACAAACATCCACTTTTTTCCAGCACAAGTCCGTGACTTGACTCACGTTAGTTCGAAAACCACAACACCTTACAGGAGCACCTCACATAAGCATGCTGCAAACCTTAGCAATGTATTAACCACCATATTCAGCCATAAAACGTCAAAAACTTAGTAAGAGAATACTAAGCAAATATTCCATAAGCCAAGAAGCAAGTTCAAAACATTTGCAAGTTAAAAATAGAGTGGCTGAAAATTAAACACTATGAAAACAGCTGCTCTGCAGTGACAGTTACTTCTAAAATGCAATGAGAAAGTTTGGACAATCCAAAGCGGGTATTTCGGCATTATTCAAAACTTTGAATGTAAATCCTGAATTTTATTCTAATTTCCAATGTATTCAGCACACATAAGTCCCACAATCTCACACCACTTAGAATCCAAAAAGTTTGGAAAGTAAATTTCTCCCCTTTTTTGAAATCAAAAATCAAATGAGAAAGAAATTTAAAAAAAACTAATTTTAGCTCATGAACATGCAATATGTGACATATTTCTCCCTGTTTGACAATGTATTCAGCAGGGTTCAAAAGAGAAATTTCAATTTATTATGAGCATAATATGACGTATACATATAAAACAAAGCTCATCCAATTCATACTTTCAAGTAACTTACACTACACATCAATGAGATACATAAAGTAGTGTAAGCCATGCTAGAGATCAAGTGTAACTTTTAAATTTAAGCAAGTCATGATCTCACAAACTTAACTATTTCAAAACCTGAAAGCATGACACATGTTGCTGCATTTTTCATTATCTTTTAAAGTACAAGTTCAGATCATATGACATTTGCAAGAGATTATATGCCGCAACAGCCTTATTCTAACCAACCAAGTCAAGCCTATGTCATTTGACAATCAGAAGCTTAAGGACATGATTTTAGTCATAAAGAACTTCTTTTAAGTTCTGATAAGCCATCTCAAAAGAAGAAGTGCGATGCATGCATATTCTTTTGATCTTATCTCATTTTTCATTTGATCATAAAAGCTCAACATGTTGATAATTGATTGATTAATGTTTCATTATTAAAAGCACTCGTGAGCATGCAACAAGTTCAAAATAGCAAGACAGTTCGATCATGACCAACTTTAGTGGAAGTAATTATTCCAATTACTAGTCATGGCAAAAACTACAAAATGTATAACACAAGTAATGTAGTAAGAACTTTCAGCATGTAAAAGGAATCGCAAAGTCATATATGTATGAAATACTTTGCTCATACTATTTTAAAATCAGATTCACACAAAGACTTCCCAAGTTTCAAAACTCCCCCTCAATTTAATCCATGAGGATGCATAACCCCTATTTCACTACGAATGAAACAAAAACGAGCGAAATCCAAGGGTTCTGTAAAAATGTCAGCAAATTTTTGTTCGGTATCTACATGGTGAAGCACAATTTTTCCTTTTTCAACATTACCACGGAGAAAGTGATACCTAATGTCAATGTGCTTTGTTCTAGAATATTGTACGGGGCACTAGTGTTATCACAAAACAGTGGAACACTATCTAGGTCAACCCCATAGTCCTTAAGTGTTTGAACAATCCAAATAATTTGTGAGCAAGTGCTATCAGCAGCTACATATTCAGATTCGGCCGTGGATTGTGTAACTGAATTTTGTTTTCTAGAAGACCAAGCAACAAGTGAATTACCAAGAAAATGACAAGCACCCGAAGTATTTTTTCTATCAATCCTACAACCCCCAAAATCAGCATCCAAAAAAGCTTCCAAAGTAACGATTGAGGAAGAAGGAAGAAAAATGCCAAATTCTCGAGGTCCATGTAAGTACCTGAGAATCCTTTTGATGGCTTGACGATGTGAAGCACGTGGGGGAGCTTGAAATCGTGCACAAACACATATGCTGAATTGTTTGTCCGGTCTTGATGTCGTGAGGTACAAAATGTAAAATCCCACATTTGTTTTGCCATATAAACTGAACTGTGAGGTTCAGCTAATGAACATGAGTGATCTAGTTGTTCTATAAAGAAAAGAGAGTGTTTACTCAAATTTAAATTTGGTCATCACAAAAAGAGGATTTCAAAATTGTTGGTTCAAATTTTAGGTTTGTGGCATCCAAATTTTAAATCTGATCCGATCATTGAGATCCTCAGCTCCAAATTTATGGGAATACGAATTTTCACAACATTTGGAAAGGGTGTGACTAAGTATTTGCAAGAGGACATTAAATGGCATTTGAATTCAAATTCAAACTTGGAAGAAACTTTGCCTCATGTCCAAATGAATTCCAAAAATTTAGCTGTCCATATTTGAATTGATCACCTGCTAAAATTGGAAGATATTTGGGAAGATCTTTTGTGGGGAGGAAAATGGGTGGACCCACATGTCATTGGGACAAAGTGACTTGCACCCAAAGTATTGCTCTGTTCAGTGTCGAACTCAACCAAAGTTCCTCCGAGCGCTACCGAACCTCCACGTGACAGCCGCTTCCTGCTTCTTGCAACGAGCTGGAGACCTACTCGTGGGTTCAGCACCTCACGGCATGCTCCACTCCCTCACAAACTGAGCCACTCACGTTTTGCTTCCTCCCTCGAACAGAAACAGCGCAGCTCACAGCCGCCACCTCGGTTTCAACCGGGAAACCGGGAAATTGTTCGTGCCACACCTCCCGATCTGCAAAATGGCACGGTGTGCTCGTCCTTCACCTCCTCGGCATGAAAACCAGCAAGATCTGGCTTCCCTCACCCGAGAACGCCGTTTCTTAACAGCGACCGAAAGTTATTGACGACCGGGATCACATGGACAGACCACACCAGAGGGTCTCATGGCCGAGCAAGCATCCCTAGAGACGCTCCAGACCCCACTGCTGCTTCTCCACAACCGGTTGCTCAAACCGTGGACGACCGAGTGCTAATTCGAGAATTTTGCTCCGGCGGGTGCAAACTGAGCAACCAGTACAAAATCTCCAAATTCTCATTCGATCTTCATTCTTAGGTCGCCAAATCTTGCATACAGGATCTAGAGTAGTTGGCAAACAAATTCTCTTTCCAAACCTAGCTTGAGACCGACAAGAGGAGGCTGATTTCAAGATTTTCCGCGCACTCCCATGACGGCATCAATCGGGTGCACGGTTAGAACCCCTTTGGAGGCGCTTCTGAGCTCCGTTGCTTCCTTGCCGATCTAACCTACCACCCACTGGTGTTGTAGAGACTTTTGGCCAATCTTTTGGCAGGCTAGGTCAGCCGGTCGACGGCCCCGAACCTCTCCCGAGGCCGCCGCACGTCGCCAGCCAATTTCCAGCCACCGGCAGCGTGAGGAAACATCGCCAATGGATATTCCTCGGCCTCAAAAACCCCTAGGCTGAAAAATTTGGGACGGGAGATGACCAGAGGGCGAGGTGCCGAAGGGGGGCGCCGCAGTCCGGCGAGCTAGCGAGAGAGAGAGAGAGAGAGAGAGAGAGAGAGAGAGAGAGAGAGAGGTTGAAGAAGCTGGGTCGGTCCCACGTGTCAGCGGCTGTAAATTTAAATCCGGATCGGTTGTGGCAATCGACTGTGGCTGCACGCGAGAAACCCAGTAGCCCCGTGTGTCTTTGAATCTCAGTGGCTGCTGTTTAAAACCATGGCCCAAGTCCAATTCCAATACAAATTTAATTTCAGATTTAGCCACAACTTTATAAATTCATATCTTTGTGTAGGAAACTACAAATTGGGTGATCCAAATTGGCTTAGATTCAGCTTGCGAATATATATCCAAATTTGCAACCCAATTTGTATGAAAGTCAATAATAAATTATGGATAATTCTTTAAATATTTTCTGTAAAAGAATTATTGAGGGAATTTGGTTCATCCAAAAATCATCAAATTTTGACAGAAAATTCTTTAGGATATTATTGAACTTGGAGCAATTTTTCAGCTCATTTGGAGTTGAATTAAGTAAGAATTTCCAGCCGATAACCTGCTGTGTTCAAAATAATACATAAATTTTTTCAGAAAAAGTATCCACCTTGTAAAATCCATTGTGGGCAATTCATAGCTCCAAAAATAATAGTAAAATTCAGATATGCTCTATGTGCTATACTTGAGATTGTAGTTCACTTGATTGGGCATGACAATGCACATTACTTCAGAATTAATTCCTTTTAAGAAAACTTCTTAAGGAATTATACTGAAGGAACTACTCAAGCAAAAGTCCTGAATTTTGCATCAAAATACTTTCTTGTGACCAGGAACTCACATGTAAAGTTTCAGCTCAAGTTGAGCCTCATAAACTCCCTGTAATTGTTTTTCATGCTTACGCATGTGGGAAATACATAAGAGTCTTGTGGGAATTATTTGGCTTCTATTTGGCAATCTAAGTCTATGTGTAGTGTAGGACTTCCTATAAAATTTTCAGAATCATTGGGCTTCAGGTTCTCCAGTTTTCTTCACATTAGTTCAGCTCATCTTATAAGCTCATTAGCAAACTTAGTTTAGAACTAAATTCTAAGGCAGATTTAACCTTTAAGTTTCTTTGCACAACAGAGACAACAACAACATCCTTGCACTTCCACACAGTCATCTGTTCTTCACAAGTTTAAGTCTTTAATTCTTTCAATTGCATTATAAAAGCTTATGCATATACATGTCGATAGTGCTCAACACGAAGGACATCGACGGAGTCATCCCTTGAGGTGTGGATCAGTTGTGCAAATTCAGGAGGATCAAGGGATAGAAGATCACTAACTGATTATATATATTGCTTCCCTGCAAAACAGACAAGCTCCGGTTTGCATTTAACAGCTTTTAAGTTTCTACTTTGTATCCACTTGTTGGTTAGGATATGAAATGTGCATTAGGGCTAGATGAATTGATACTCCTCTTACATGACCAGAAAAACCCATGGAATATTGGGTAGATGTCGTTTCATCGAGTAGAACTACCATGCTTAAGTAGGACTCGGTAGAAGTCAAGTGGTTGGACGCTACTCGCATGAATAGGAGAAAAAGGGGCACACAGGATTGGTTCATGAAATTTGATAGCAAGTTGAAGTTGAGACCGGGCATGGTGTAGGAGCAACAAGACATAGGGGCATGGGTGCGTTAGACCTGTCCGTGTCAGTCAAGGACCGATCCGTGTGCGGCCCTGTTGAGCAAGTTTGAGTTGTGTACCGGACTCATGTTGGTTATATGGGACCCAGTAAACCGATGTACCTCGGGAAGCTTGCGTTGGGACTTTTCCGGTCGCCTCAGGCGGGAGGCCGGTGTGCAGTATGTGGGTAACACTCTCATGATATCTCATGTTGGTAGGTGCACCATGAGGGTGGCTACTTTACGGGATGATCGGATCGATTCGATGTAGGTGAAATGGGGGAAAGGCTGCCACGTACAACGTTAGGGATAGTTGCTGTAGGCAACATCGAGTACGGGCGTACGTGTCGTGTAGTCCGGGTATTTTTGATTCGTATCACCATCGCTCACGGTAGTGAGCATACTTGTTCTCATAGTCGTGACATAGTAAGAACTTGCATGAGAAAGGTACTAATCACACTGGTTTGAAATTGATACTAGCATTGTCATGTTACCTTCTATGAATAGATTAGTGCAAACTCGATTCATTTACACCGTGAGCATTTTACATCGAGGGAAAGTGTTTTCTTGTTTGATTGTGGACTCCCGATGTGGTGTGCCCAAGGTTTCTCTTAATTTGCTGCTAATAAGACTTGAAAGTAAGTATTTACATTTAGGCGAGTTCATTATGCAATCTACTATCCCACTTTATGTCCTTACCTTCATGTAGAGTTTCATGACTAGGTTTGACGGTTAAGTCTTGCTGAGCCTTATGCTCACAGATACTATACTAGTTGTTTTGCAGGTATTGACTCTACTCTTATGAGTACGGTTGTCCGATGAGACTTGGAACTTTCCGAGTGGCTACTAATGAGCAACCTTGCCGCTGCTGGTTGTGATTCGTGTTGCTAGTAAGAAACGTCCTCGGGCTGGACAATTTCTTTGTGGCTAAATTAGAAATGAATCGTGAGAGTTATAGTCTTCCGCTGTAGTAGTATTTCAGGTAAAGTATTTGTAAATTTAATTTTTTGTACGCTCCAGAAATGATTTATAAAATACGAGTTTTCCTTTACTCGTGTGTTGTTGGGTGTCGCATCGCACAGCACCATCCAATGCGATTCCCGCGCGAGCGTGCACAGACCCAAGATTCGAGGCTGGGCGTGCCTCGACGGCGTGGTATCACAGCCGCATTGGGTATAGCGCACGAATTGATGATCATATTACAATCAAAATATAGGATACGGTGAGAAAACGGTACTAGGCTCACACAAGGACATCTATATTAGCTTATTATGAAGGTGGCAACCTAACTTACTTGATTATGTCAGAAAATCATGCATCTCGGGACTTTCCAGGTCTTGGGGGTGCATGTAAGCACTGTCCACCAGTGCACACAAGCTGAAAGGTGGAACCCCACGGGTGACAGGTAACCCGGCCAACTTTGGTATCATCTACGACTCTTCATGTCGTTTGGGGTATTCGAGCAACGCCCTTCCGTGGCGTGCTACGGGCAAGTAGGGGAGATCCCGTCACGTGGTTTGTAACATGAACAAGTAGCTCAAGGCGTGTTTGGCTTGAGAACACTCGTGCGAGTGATGACGGACGGGTGTATGAAACTGTTATGGAGCCGGGTTCGGTGTGCCGCCGAACCTGATGATTGTGTGGTTTATACAGGTACACTAACCATGAAAACCGTATTATGAGTAGATCACCTGTGCGAGTGACCGTTTTTAGTGACACCTAAGGATACGTATATGCCGGTGTAAGCCGGTTAGGTTTTTTTTTGCTGAGGTAATGTAGTACCTTCATATCTCTTACGGTGCATCACCACCGTACTACACTTGATAATTTTCTTTCCTCCGAGAAATGATTCATGACTAACTTTCAACTAAAAATGGATGTCTGAAAACACATATAGTTATTGACCTCTTCATTTCAACTAATATTCAAAGGAGAGAATTGATAGGCTTCCAAGTGTAAAGGTCCCAAAAATATGAACACAAAGAAACTGAAGTTTGAAACAAACATTTGGTTTCATGTGTACGAAAATTTGGACTTGTTTAAACTTTCACATGTGATAATGCACATGTGAGCTCTCTCTACACAAGCTCATGTTTATTTACATGCTTGGACCCAAGGTGGATTAAAACCACAGATTTGAAGTCTCATGTGAAATACAAAGTTTAAAAATTTAGTTTTTGAACTTAAAATGTTCAATTCAAATTTCAAATGAGGGCAACACCATGGAAATGCAAACTGCTATGTTAAAAAGCTCATTTGCATCAGACAAACCAAAAATCAGGTTTCATATTGGAATTCCTCAGGTCCAAATTATTGGGTATGCAAAGTTTCATGAATTTTGGAGATTTTTTGCTATCTATTTTCCAAATATACTTTAAATTGCAATGAATTGAAATACAAATTTGAATTTGGATGAAACTTGCTCAATTATGCAAATGGAGTTCAGATTGTAGCCCCACACAACTGCCTTTGGTCATTTTCCAAATTTGAGAGGTTTTGTAGAGATAAGGGGGAGTGTGGGACCCAATTGTCATATGCCCAAAAGATCTTCAGTAGAGTTCAGTCCCTGTTTCTCACTCGAGCCACCGAGGCCTCACCGTGCAACACAGAGACAAGCCGTGAGCCACCTCCTTGCCGTTTTCTCTCGCGCTGTCACTCTCCTCAGTGATCTTTTCACTCTCTGCCGTGTTCCTTTTTGCCCACAACACCGAAGACTCGCTCTGCCTTCCTCTCTCTCGCGCACACGAACGGAAAACGCTGCCACCACTTTGGTTGATTGGGTGCCGATAGATTTGCACCCTAACAAAGCCCCCTGAGTAGAAAAACCGCAACGTGGTTCTTCCCTCACCCTCCTCGACGCGTCACCGAGCGAGCTCGGCCTCCCCACACCGAGAGCCCCGTGTTTTCGCGGCGACCGAACGAGACCGCGACGAGGTGCTCCCGTGGACAGCCTCACCCGCAGCCTTTCACGGCCGAACAAGAGGACCTTTGGATACGCCAAGGTCTCACGCTGCTCACCTCCACAGCTCAAGCCGAACCGTTGATCATCGCCGGCGGAAATTGAGGGGGGCCCGACACCCGTTCACGGGGCCGTGCCGCTCGCCCAGGAATCACATTGGGTGGTGCCGTGTCATGTGGCACCCAACAGCACACATTTAAGGAATCAGGTATTACATAAATCAAAAGCGGAAGCTTACAGATGTTCTTTGTAAATAGTTTACATCAAATAGCTACAGCGGAAGACTATGATCAGCTCACATCGAATAACTAATGAGGACTCGAGAAGAGGTCCAGCCCGCGGACTTCTCTAGCTAGCAACATGAAGACATTGCAGCGGCTGGGTTGTCCATGTGTTACATGACTCGGAAGTCTCTGAGTCTCACCGGACAACCTTCTTCATAAGCGTCGATGTTAACCTGCAAAACCAATCGTATAGCAAGAGTGAGCACAAACGCTCAGCAAGACAGCCGTCTCTCCTAAGGCATGCAACTCTACATGAAGGTAACTTAAGACAATAAACAAGAAAGTTGCATAAAGACTTGCCTACACGTTCTTCCTTAACTTTCATATTTTAGCCATCACCGTAGTGACCTTGTGCCGAGCAACATTGGAAATCCACTATCAAAAAAGAAATGCTTCATTCCAATGTTACTTGTCCCAATGTGAAAATTTAACTTTAATTTGCTCTATCACTACTTCATACATAGTTCTCATGCAATTCCAATTATCATATCAGCATATAAAACTTGCAAACTGTTATGACACAACTTGCTTAGTACGTCACAAAACAGTGAGCAAGAGGTAATCATATCCGTGAGGGATGGTGATCGAATCAAACAATGACCGTATTACTCGACACATACGCCAGTCTCTGAAGACCCAAATCTGGCATCCTCCATTACGTCGTATGTGGCAACATTTCACAAGACACCCGACTGTAGAACCAATCGCGCCGTCTCCGGCTCATAGGTATAACCAGAAGATGTGGTATGCCTCTACAATCCAGGTAACCTGGTACATCAGTTTCCTAGGTCCCATATAGCAGTAAACATCTGGTACACAACTGAATACTTACTCAGCAGGGCTGCACACGAGAACGGTCATTAACCGACACAGGCAGAGCTACTCGACCAAGACCTCGTCTTGTCACTTCCTACACTCTCTGCCTGGTCTCATCTTTGTAAACATAAACTTTAGTTTGCCTCTTTAAACCATACCCGTGTGATCCCGAACTATAGCTCGCGAGTAGATTCCAACTACTCAGACTTCTACCGGATGTTACAACCTATTTAGCATGGCAGTATTCTATAGCATGGAACACTATTCTACCCTTGACTACAGGGTTCATTCTGGTCATGCATTTGGAGTATAAATCATACCTGACCTAATGCACATACAAACTCTAAACCATAGTAGTGAACAAAGTAAAAACTTTATAAACAACTTAAATACAAACTGGAGATTGCCTTTGTTTTGCAGGTGACTAAAATTAGATAATTATGCAGTTAGTTGCTGATGACTTGAAGATTAATCACTGCTCTTCGTGCTCCTTAATCCAAGCTTCACTCCTTTTCCACTCCTTCACGTTTAATCACTACACATTATGAACATGCACATGTATTCAATTATAAATGTTTTTGATCAAGATCTATCTACACGTGGAGAACATAACTCTGTTTAAAAGTTGGAATGGAATGGATCCTAGTTGATGAAGAATGGATTTAGCCAAGGAAAATCAAGTGCTAAGGATGATTCCTAATTGTTGCATTTTCCACTAAGAGAGGTATATAGAAAATTATGAATCCATAGCTCAAAATAATCTGAGAATTTTCCTGTGAGTTCCCTGTCACAAGAAAACATTCTGGTCCAAATTTCATAATGGTTCAACGAGTAGTTCATCCAGAACAATTCCCTAAGCTTTTAGGCACAAAGAAATTAATTCTGAAAAAATTTGCACTTTCATGCAAATTCAAGTGAGCCACATATTCAAACATAACTCAGGGAGAATGCATGAATTTTTCCTAGGACTTTTGGAGCCAATAATTGCCAAGAACTGAATTTTCAAGTTTTGGGAATTCTCTGAAAAAGTTTCTGTATTCATTTGAACACAGCAACTTGAAATCTAAATTCTCCTAATCAAATCAACTCCAAATGAGCTGAAATTTTTACAAGAATTCAATAATATCCTATATATTATTCTGGCAAAATTTGAGGATTTGTGCTGAACCAAACTCCCCCTAAAATTCTTTTTCTGAAAAGCATTAAAGAATTTTCCAGAATTTATTATTGACTTACGTACAAACTGGGTTGCAAATTTGAATATGTCTTTTCAATCTGAACCAAACCCAATTTGAATCACCAAATTTGTAGTTTCTTAGCAAAAGTTATGCCCTTCTAAAGTTTGATGGAAATCTGGATTTCAAATAACTCGGTGAAAAGTTTAAATCTCTGACAGCGGGACCCGGGGCTATGTGTCACTGCCGGAGACGAAGATACACGGGACCACAGAGTTTTATCCGCAAAGTCACAGGTTGATCCGGCGCCGCAGAAAATCCAGCACTTTCTCAGCGAGTGACTGACACGGGGGCCAGGCCCCTTCTTCGTCTACCTCCGGTTCCCGCGCTCCCGCGTTGCCGAGCTCACCGGAGAGCTCGCCGGGAGGGGGTTCCGGTGGCCGAAACTTCCTAACTCTCACCAACTCCATGTGATTTCATGCGAGGAACACGTTGCCGGCCTTCACTCATACCGAGGATGGCCGGAACCCTAGGTGCGACGAGGGGCAGCCTCGAGAATACTTCAGCGATGTCGCTAGGGCGTTGTGATGCACCAAAAGCTGTGCCGTTTGCTCCTAAAGCATCAGTGATTCGTGGGCATGCTCGACTTGGACATGGTTTGGATCGGGAACGGCTCTAGATAGGTCCCCACCATGCGCCCGAGGTGATTTTTTCTGGCGGCGACGAAGAACACGGCATTCTATGGCTAGGGTTGATGAAATTGAGCACTGGTTGGATGAGGAGGACCGTAGGAGTCCAAAGTACATGCCCGTGGATCATAACTGGAAGCAACTAAGTATTCGAGATGAAATTTGAGATTTTGGCACGGCGGTCCGAAGAACCCACCAGGAAGAAAATCCGAATTCCGGCTGGTTCCGCCCATGAAACGGCTCCAAATTTGAAGGACAACACGAGGAGATGATCACCGACCTTTACCGTGTCTTGGTTGCTCGTCAAACGCAGCAGGGGCTTGGTTTGACATCGAGGCGCCTAGGTCAATTTGCTGGCAAGAAATGAGCTCGGCCCAGGCTTCCCGTGGCATTAGCACGTCAAGGGAGCTTCGGCGATGCTGGAACCGATCTCAGCTCAGCGTGAGAACCACCAAGACAGTCGGGCGCCGTTGCATCGATGGGGTGCATGGTAGCAGAGGGAAAGGTGTGCGCACGGTAGGGCAACCACGAGAGAGAGAGAGAGAGAGAGAGAGAGAGAGAGAGAGAGAGAGAGAGAGCAGCTGAGAGCCGAGTTGTTGCCGAGCGGTGTGGCCATCCGGGCGATATTTTTGTCGATCGCAACCGAGTCGGTTCAACGTGAGAGCATCCGGAAAGCATCGAGCACGCATGCTGGCACGACTTTACAGCTGCTGTCAAGCGCTCGGTAGAGGAAAACTGAGCCCGTGGCTCATTTCATAGACAGCTGGGTCCCACCGTTAGCCTCTCCTTGTTATACCTATTTGTTGCTCCCAAATTCCTCCCAAATTTGGCTAGTGGTCCAAATCACTTGGTAAAGTTTACCTTCGCGTGCGGACGAGTTTTCATCGAGGGACACGTGATAATGGATGAGTAGCTACGGTGAGGCAGTTTGTGAGGTGACGAGCTCCAGGTTTGAGCCGATGAGGGCAAGGAAAACAAGCTGGGGTTCGCTCGGGAGGTGGTGGTAACACTGCCCTCGGTGGCGCACGCTGGTTGACTCAGGTGTCCAAGAGAGAACAGCGCAACGAGTTACTTCTGGGGTAAGTCTACTGCTCTCAGTGACAAGTGCGTACCTCATTTCTTTTCACTCTCAAAATATCTCCAAATTTGGCCTGTTGCAAAATTCAGTCATGTGGAGTTCAAATTTGACATCCATTTGCAAAGTTGACAAGGTTACTTCAGTTTTGAATTTGAATTCAAATTCCATTTAAATCAAAGCCTCTTTGACATACATATCAATGTACCTCCAAATTTTCTCAAACTTTGCCATCCCACTATTTTGGACCTGAAGACGTCAAATATGGATACAAATGTTGAATTTGGCTGCTGCAATTAGAATGTTTGCATTGAGATTACCACATTTAAATTTAAGTGAACATACTGATTCAAATGTGGACTTTAAAATATGTCCTTGCACATGTGAACTTTACACATGGGGTTTAATCCAAACTCTGTTTAACACCTCTCAAATGAGTATTATTGCTCGGTTGGTTAGACATCCATGTGTATCATCATGTGTTAAAAAGTTTTAGTAAGTCCCATTTTATTTAAATTAAACCGATCATTATTCACAACTCAGATTTCTCATTTACATGTTTTGGGACTTTTATATTCCTCCCCCCTTAAAAAGAATCTTGTCCCGAGATTCCAGAAGAAGAATGAGACAGGAGAGGTAATTCCATGCTGTACGATGATAAAAGTTCCGGATAGTTCATGTGGACATAATCTTCGCTTTCCATGTTGTTTCTTCCATGGTATGATTACTCCACAGCACCATGTAAAATCCTAGTGTCCGGTTCCAGGTGTTCCGTATCCTTTCATCGATAGTCTGAACCGGTCACTCGGTGTATGTAAGGTCCGGTGTCAACTCGTTGATTTCTTCGATGCGGACAGCCGCGGTAAAATTGAGGCACTTCCTCAGCGGTGACACATGAACTATGTCGTGAACATCCGCAAGACTTGCCGTTAGTTCCAGCTGGTAGGCTACGGTCCGCACTTCTCCGTGGTAGCAAATGGATCTAAAGCTCAGGAACCAAAATCTCCACTTTACATCGAACTGGTGAATTCCTTTTATCGGAGACACACGAAGCTAAACGTGTTCTCCACCGTCAAAATGCAACGCTCTACGCCTTTGATCATCGTAGATTTTCTGTCGGGATTATGCAGCCTTCAAGTTCGCTTCTATTGTACGAACTCGGTCATCGGTTTTGTTGACTAATCAACCCCAAACAGTACTCTTTCGCCGTACTCACACCACGTCAGCGGTGTGCGTCATTTCCAGCCGTAGAGAGCTTCATATTACGAGGTATAACTATACGGCCTTTAAATCATAAAGTACCCTCATTGTCCTTTCGAAAACACCTCATCTCTCCGTTGACTATTCTTCTCCCTATGTGAGTCCTACCCTTATCTCTCCTTTGAGTCTCAATAATCTCCTCTCGGATTCATGGAATGAGAGCAATATTTTAATGTGCTCCATACGTAATGACACGGAGACTTGGTTCCTCTTCTTTCAACTCAGCAATCCCCAAGTTGTGAATGTGGGTTTTCCAACTAACACGTCAGCAACCACTTTCGCTTTTCCCGGATGGTAGTGGATCTCGATTTCATGAGCTTTGATGAGCTCCAACCATCTTTGAGAATACCCTTGCACCAACTAATTGATCGAATAAACTATCGATGCGGGGCAGGGTACTTGATCTTTATAGTGACGGCATTGAGTGAATGATAATCAACACTTAATCTTAGTGTCTCGTTGTTCTTCTTAACGAACAGCGCAGAGCAACCCCAAGGTGACGAGATTGGTCGTATAAAACCTTTGCTCATGAGTTCACTTAGTTGCTCCTTCAACTCCGCTAGTTCATTGGGTGCCATCTTGTACGGGCTCCATGAAATCGGTGTTGTTTCTGGCGCTAGTTCAATCTTGAACTTGACGTCCCGTTGGCCGGCATGCCCGGTAACTCATCAGAAACACATCGGATATTCACGTACCACCAGAATATCCTCTAGTTTAATCACTTCTGTGTGGTAGGGCTAACCTGTTCTCTTTGCTGTACAGAACAGACTCTTCTGTCCTAACCCAGCTTTTGATCTGTTTCACAGCATTTTCATAACTCAAGTTGAATACAAAAGTTAAAGTCAACTTCAGTATATATCCAACGAGTACTCATATTCCTCTAGATCATTTATGGATCAAAAGTTATGATTTTCCAAAGTTGACAGAATTCCTGGATAAAATTTGCCAGCATCTCTTTTGTATGTGGCTATTTTTATCACAGTTGTATATGCAAATACAATAAAATTCTGAGCATGCTTTGAACTACAACAATGTTGCAAATTTCATAACCTTTCTAACGGTGTATCAAAGGCTCCTTAGGGATTTTTCTACAGAAAGTTATGGCTTAAAAACAGAAAGGTATAGAGAGGTTTTTCTGCTGTCCTTGTTCTGGACATTGGGCCTTCAACTGGACTTTTCACCAACTCAACCTGTAATTTTGCTCTGGAGGTCTACAGATAAGTTGTATAGAACATAGAAATCTTTCCAGAACGGTAGCATACACCTTTATTAGGTAAGTCTACTCAGAGTTATGCTCTGTCAAAGTCCAGCAAGAATTTCTGCCAGAAACAGGGCACTCTGTTTTTAAAATCTTTGAAGCCTAGTTATTCTCTCTTTTGAATCTTAGCTCAAAATAAGAGTTCAGTAACTAATATTTGTTTCAAACTTCCATTTTTAGTTGAAAGTTAGTTCATGGATCATTTCTTCATATGAAATATATTATTAAGTGTAGTATGGTGTCGATGCACCGTAAGAATCATGCCGGTACTACGTTGCCTCACCAAAGAAAATCCTAACCAGATTATACCGGCATATACGTATTATAGGTGGCTCTAAGACGGTCACTCGCAAACGTGTGCTACTCATAACGGTTTCATGGTTAAACCTGCATAAGTCACACACAATCATCAGGTTCCGCTGCACACCGAACTAGGTCCCAATACAGTTCGTACACCCGCCCGTCACCACTAGCACAGGTGTTCTCAAGCCAAACACGCCTTGAGTTATGTGTTCACATTACTAACCACGTGACGGGGTCTCCCATACTTTCCCGTAGCATGCCAGAGAAGGGCGTTGCTGGAATACCCCGAACGACATGAAGAGTCGTAGAGGATACCAATGCTGGCCGGGTTACCTACCACCCGTGAGGCTCCACCCTTCAGCTTGTGCGCACTGGTGGACAGCCCTTACATGCACCCCCCAAGACATACAACATCTCGAGATGCATGATTTTCTGACATAACACATAAGTTAGGTTGCCACCTTCATATTAGGATAATATAGTAGTCCTTATGTGGGCCTAATACCGTTTCCTCACCGTAGCCTAAGTTTTGTTGTAATACGATCCTTATTCTGTGTGCTATTATGTTACACCCGGTTTCTCCAAAGAGCAACCGAGTGAATATCACATGTATGCCAGGATCATTTTCTCATACATGTGACGACAAATAGTGAAGCATCATTATATTACAAGCCAAGTGTTCGAATATAAATAAGTCTTACATAGCATACGTCTCGATGGTCGATAATATGTTCATAACATGTAAATAAAACAGCAGCGGAATATATATCTTGTGGGCTCCATCACAGGCGTTGCCCGGGGGACTCCGTGAACCTAGAATCCTTCTTCGGTCCGAAGTCTTGGTCATTGAACACCACATCATCCCTTGACATAAGCAGCAATTTAAACCAACAGAAAAGCAAGTTTGAGTACCGTTAGTACTCAGCAAGTGTGGGAAAGTTATGTCATGCATGGCTAGAGCATGGATAGGTTGAACTCATGGTTACAGCACTACGCAAATAATCCCAATCACCTTAGCTTATTAAGCACCTACATTACTTCATAGGTGAAAGGGTCCCAATCCCTCAACCCATCATCAATATCAAGTAAACATAATCTCATCTCCAATGTTAAGCTTCCCGCTTAACATCCTCAACTTTCCAATTCATCATCCTCTAATCATGAATAAGTCCAAGCTGCTCTTGACCGTGAGCACGGCTGTCATGACAGTTTTGACTCTGCAGAGTTTGCACCACTGTACCCACATGTAGTGATTTAATCCCCCGGTACCGGGTGGACTAAAAGAACCTCCATTATGCCAGTGGCCGCGAACCATGTTCACACTTCCAAGGTGTGTAGCCAGGAGATCACTACGAGGCCTTTACAAAGGGATTCTCGACGAGCCTGGGCCCACTGAGGTTTCACCCCTAACAGCATACAAGAGGCTCCAACCCCGCTGCAGTGGCCCCCTCTTGAGCCTTGCGGTTCATATGGTAGTCCAGCTGACACCTATTCCCCGCACCATCCAAACACTCATACTACGCTAGAGATACACCTAATTAATTGTCCAACCTGCCCCATCTCAGCATATGGTTGGCACGGTAAAGCCAGGATACATGCTCCATGAACCGGTCCTTAGGATCTAGGCAAGCACTAAACACAAACCCGAGTTTCGTGCACACAGCACCAACCAAATCATCCAACTTGCCTCGATCCCTACCTCTACATAATTCATAATATCTCATTCAAGAGTAAGGTAAACAAGTTGATGATCTTATATCCCACTTATCCCATTCTAAGCAGGGCTAAGCATACGTAATATGAATTAATGACATAATAAAATAAATCCCAACCCAGGCTACACGGAAGTAAGATAATGAAAATCTAGGGAAACCTCCAAGCTTGGGTATCATATTTCAAATTGACAATGCAATTAAATTCTAACTACACATCCTAGTATAGGATCAAAGTGGTCAAGGACACTTGCCTTCTTCCTGCTGCTCTGGGAATGGAAAGTCTTGATCTTGAAAGGTGAGAACTTGCTCTGGGGCTGGTTCTACTCATGCCAATACACACATAGCAAAAGAAAACAACATTCCATAAGCCATAGTCCACACTTCCACTCATGCAAACCACACATACATACATATGAAAGTCATTCACATTTTTAAGTGTTGTGGTTACCCTAGATGTGTTGATTTTAGGCTTACATGCACTTTTAAACATATATATTATTTCTAACTTTTGTATTCAGATTTCTAATTGCACACTATATATGAATTTCCAATTTGAACAAATTCTCTATATTTAATTAATACACTTCTTAGCCACAAAGTTTGCATGAAAGATAATTTCCTACTCCAAATAGGTTTTCAGATCTTCTA
This sequence comes from Neostapfia colusana, assembly GCA_030760725.1. Taxonomy (NCBI): domain Eukaryota; kingdom Viridiplantae; phylum Streptophyta; class Magnoliopsida; order Poales; family Poaceae; genus Neostapfia; species Neostapfia colusana. The sequence continues at coordinate 68,033,730 of JASWHV010000013.1, read as the reverse complement.
CAAAATCCTAAATTGAAGTTTTTGGATTTGGAGACCTCATTTAACATTTTCTAATTATGCATACCTATTTTCCTATATTTTCAGATTTATTTTCTATGCCTAAAAGAGAACTTTAATATTAAAATAGTAAGACATATCACCTAAACAGAATATGTTCTGATAAAAAATGTTCAATAAAATATTTTTGAACTTCCCCTCTGGTGGGGATCAAATTAAATTTGTTTTACCCATTTTCAGAATTATTTCCTAGGATAAAAATGTATTTCCAGAAATGATAAAAGTAGGCAGCACTTAGTCAGATCTCATTTCAGCCTAAAATCAGTTTTTAACTCAATCTAAAGGTTTTCCAGGTGCTAGGAAAATTTAAATTTGTATCTGCACATGTGTTTGCATCACCATTTGAATTCAAATCCTAATCACATGTTCAAATTTCTGAATTTAATATCCTATAGGGTCTGAAGTGCAAACCCACCCTACTGCAGGGTCTAATTTACTATTTCCTAAATTTTCAGGGGCCTACTTACACAAAACAGAGAGGTTTTCCTAATTTTTATTAAGTCCAAGGGCTAAAACTGATTTTTAAATAAATTTACATGAATTTCTAAAGGTCCAGGGGCTAGACCAGAAGTTTCCGGGGCTACCTCATGTTTTCCAAGATCCCCACGGGGTAGCACGTAAGATTCCCGGCCTTTATAACGTGGGGCTGACGTGGGCCGTTGGATTTAAAACGGACGGCTGAGATTATAACGCGAAGGGGTACGCCGGGTTCCTATTATGCGCCACACGATTTAAAATAGACGGCCCACAAGAGGCCACGTCGCTCGTGGCCGGAGTTCGCCCATGCGCGCGGCGGCGCACGGCGGCAGAGGCCCGATCTCGCCGGCGAGGTCACGGATCTTCATCTATAGACGCTAACACCCGCCCTTTTTGGTAGCAAACGGCAGAGGGAAGACAGGAGAGCTCACCAGTGCGGTTTTCTTGGATCCGAAGGGGTCGGGAGGGCTCAACGGCGGCGAGTAGCGGCGACCGAAGGCGATCTTCGGTGGGAGGGCAATGGGGTCGATCCTCCTCGGATTTTCTTCGGCGATGAGCTTTTCTCGAGGCGGTCAAGCACTACAAGCACGTTAGCGTGGGGAAGAACGGAAGAGGAAGCCGGAAAAAGGGCAGCAGCGGCTGCGGTTCTCACCTTGCGTTGGTTGTGGCCGATCGGGGAGGAAGGGGTGGATTTTCGGCGTTTAAATGGCGAGGGAGGGCGGCGGGGCTGGTTGAGATCACGCTGGAGTACCCGGGACAGAAGATCGGGGTGTGCGAGCGCGGGTTTCAGGAGCGGCGGGTGCGATCGGGCGCGGGAGTAGCGGTGGCGGTTGGGGCACGCGCGGGGAAGAAGATGATACGCGGGCCCCACGCGTCAGAGAGAGGGGGTGGGGGAGGCAGCCGCGGGTTTTGGGCTGGCTGAGGTGGGTTTCGGCCCACTGGCCATTTTTCTTTTTCTTTTTTCCTTTTCCTTTTCTGTTTTGATTTAAATTTGAATTCTAGTTTGAATTTGAATTGCTTCACCACATGCAATACGTCCAAAAAAATTTAAATTACCCTCTTTAGCAGGTTTTGGGGTGTTACAACTCTACCCCCCTTAAAAGAAATCTCATCCTCGAGATTGGTGACTCTGGGAAAACAAATTCGGAAACTGTGCCTTAAGCTCGTCTTCTTTCTCCCGTGTGGATTCTGCTTCCGAGTGATGCTTCCACTTCACTTTGCACATTTGATTTCTCTTATTTCTTGTGAGGCGTTCCATTGTCTCCAAAATCTTGACCGGTTGCTCGGCATAAGAAAGATCCTCTCGTACGTCCACCTCATTCATGGGTAACATCTCTTCGGGTGTTCTTAAACATTTCTTGAGTTGTGACACATGGAATACATCGTGCACATCTAATAGGCGAACCGGTAGTTCTAGCTGATATGCCACTTCGCCTTTTCTTTCCAGAATCTGAAAGGGTCCGATGTATCATGGTGATAATTTCCCTTTCACCTTGAACCGATGAAGTCCTCGGATAGGGGACACCTTGAGATAAACATAGTCCCCCATGTTGAAAATGAGCTCTCTTCTCCGTACATCAGCATAGCTCTTTTGTCGGGTCTGGGCTATCCTCAAATTGTTGCGGATTTCCCTCACTTTCGCCTCGGCTTCTTGTAGTACCTCGGGCCCAAACACTTTACTTTCCCTAGTTTGGTTCCAAAATAGTGGAGTTCGGCACTTCCTCCCGTACAATGCCGCAAATGGTGACATCTTCATACTAGCTTGATAACTGTTGTTGTAGGAGAACTTTGCATACGGTATGTTCTTATCCCAACTCCTATTGTTCTTGAGTGCACAAGCTCTCAGCATATCCTCAAGGATCTGATTGGTCCTTTCGGTCTGCCCGTCAGTCTGGGGATGATAGGCAGAACTAAAATTCAGATGAGTTCCCATGGTTTCATGTAACTTCTGCCTGAACCTTGAGGTGAACTGTGTCCCTCGGTCTGACACTATCTTCTTTTGCACTCCATGAAAACACACGATTCTTGACACGTACAATTCTGCCAACTTGGATCCGCTGTAGCTTTCTTTCACGGGGATGAAATGAGCTACTTTAGTCAGTCTGTCGATGATGACCCATATCGAATCATATCCCGAATGGGTCCTAGGCAGTCCCACTATGAAGTCCATACCTATTTCTTCCCAATTCCATTCAGGCACTTTGAGTGGTTGCAACAGTCCCGCGGGTCTTTGATGTTCTGCTTTTACTAGCTGACATGTGTCACATAGGCCGACATGTTCCACGACATCTCACTTCATGCCATACCACCAATATCTGCTCTTGAGGTCATGATACATCTTCGTACTTCCAGGATGAATGGAGTAGTCGGAATCATGAGCCTCTTTCAAAATCAGTTCATGGATCTCCTTCACCTCAGGCACACAGATCCTTTTCCCATGCCACACCGTACCTTGTTCATCCTCTCTGAACCTAGGAGCTTTATTCTCTTTGATGAGTTCTCTAATTTCTTGTATCTTCTCATCATTCTTCTGACCGTTGCGTATGTCTTGCTCCAATGTGGAGTCCACTTCCATGGCGATGGCCTCACCACTATTCACCAGACATAAATTGAGCTTTGCAATCTCTTCCTTCAATTTTGTAGGCATGTCCTTTGAACTCAACATGTTGACCTGCACCTTCTGGCTTAAAGCATCAGCCACGACGTTCGCTTTCCCAGGATGATAGTTGATGTCCACATCAAAGTCGTTGATTAGATCTAACCATCTCCTTTGTCTGAGGTTGAGATCTGGCTGTGTGAAAATGTACTTTAAACTCTTATGATCCGTATATATCTCTGTCCTCTTTCCCATCAAGTAATGTCGCCAAATCTTCAATGCATGGACCACTGCGGCTAGTTCAGGGTCATGCGTAGGATAGTTCTTCTCGTGTTTTCGGAGCTGCCGGGACGCATAGGCAACGACATGCCCCTCTTGCATGAGAACACATCGTAACCCGTGTCCAGATGCATCGCAGTACATCGAAAAATTCTTCTGCATATCTAGCATAACTAGTACTGGGGCTGTTGTCAACCTTTTCTTCAGTTCTTGAAAACTCGTCTCACACTCCGGTGTCCATGTGAATGTGATTCCCTTCTCCAACAATTTGGTGAGGGGTCTCGAGATCTTGGAGAAACCCTCAATGAACCGTCGATAATACCCAGCCAACCCTAAGAAGCTTCGAATTTCCCCGACATTTTCAGGGGTCTTCCACTTCTGCACATCCTCGATCTTGGAGGGATCCACGGAGATTCCTCCCTCCGAGATTATATGTCCTAAGAAGGGAACTCTCTTCAGCCAAAACTCACACTTGCTCAACTTGGCATATAGTTGGTGTTCTCTCAGCTTTTGCAACACCAATCTTAAATGTTCCTCATGTTCTTCTTCATCTTTGGAGAAGACGAGAATGTCATCAATGAAAACCACCACGAATTTGTCCAGATATTCCATGAATACATTGTTCATGAGATACATGAAATACGCCGGGGCATTAGTTAGCCCGAATGGCATGACGGTGTATTCATACAGCCCGTACCGAGATACGAACGCTGTCTTTGGAATGTCAGTTTGCCTTATCTTCAGTTGGTGGTATCCCGACCTGAGATCAATTTTTGAGAACACACAAGCTCCCCTCAACAGATCAAATAAGTCTTCAATGCGGGGTAATGGGTACTTGTTCTTGATGGTTACTTCATTCAACACACGGTAGTCTACGCATAACCTTTGGGTTCCGTCCTTCTTGGGCACAAATATCACTGGAGCTCCCCATGGTGAGGAACTAGGACGAATATACCCCTTCTCTGTCAATTCTATTATATGTTCCTTGAGCTCTTCCAGCTGTTTGGAGTCCATCCGATAAGGCCTCTTTTATATTGGGGCTGTTCCAGGTACCAGTTCAATCGCGAATTCCACTTCACGATCGGGAGGCATACCTGGCAACTCCTCCGGAAAAACGTCTGGGCATTCCCTGATAATCCTTATCTCTTCCACTTCCACCTCAACTTGATTGAGTTTAATGTCCTTCATAGGTTCTTGCACAATTATGAACTTCACTTTTGTGCCACTAGTGTGAGTTAGTTCCACCGTTCAGGTTGAACAGTCGATGATACCTTTATGTCTGGTCAACCAATCCATACCCAAAATAATATATATCCCTTGGGAGTCTATCACTATGAGGTTTGTAGTAAATACTACCCCATTAATGTCTAGATTCACCATGGGAGACACTTGTCTTGTTCTTATTTCTTCCCCTGGAGAGTTCACTGCTAGCATATGGTTCATTTGTGTTGTTGCTAGATCATGCTTCTTAACAAACCCTTGAGCAATGAATGAGTGGGTAGCACCAGAATCGAACAATAGGGTTGCAATGTGTAAATTTGCTGGAAACTTACCAATTACCACGTCAGGTGCCTCTTGCGCTTCCTCCATGGTCACGTGGTTCACCCGTCCTCGCATCACATTCTGCTGCTATGGCTGCATGGGCTTCTTCTTTGGGCACTTATGAGTGTAGTGCCCCACTTCACCACAATTGAAACATTGCACCCCAACTTTAGGTGCCTGGCCTTTGTTATCTTGTGGTTGTTTCTGTGGCCCTTGTCCTGCTGGTCGAGGTTGATTAGTGGGGCGTGGCTGCTGCACAAACTGACGCTGCGGCTGTACGGGTGCTGATGGAGGTCTGAAGCTCGGGTTGTACCCTCTTGATGTCGGGTAGGGTACCATAGTACGGCTCGTCTGCCCTGCCGGTTGCTGCATCAGACGTGGACGTGTGTTGCTGCTTGATGCTTGGTGTGACCATCCCATCTTCCTCTTGTTCTCATTCTCCAAGGCCTTCAGCTTCCTCTCCATTGCAAACGCTCCGTCTACCATCTTTTGGATGCTTTCATACTCGTTGGAGGACATTGCACATTGCATCTCCATGGTAAGTCCCTCAACAAAACAGTCCTGTTTCTGCTCATCGGTTTCGATGTCCCGTGGTGCATAACGGGATAGTTGGGTGAACTTGGTGAGGTATTCCCTCACAGTCATGTTGCCTTGCTGCAGTCCCAAGAAATCCTTTCTCTTGTTCTTTAGTTCACCCCTGGGTATGTAGTGGTTGCGGAAACTGCGCTTGAACTCTTCCCAACTGATGTTCTCGAGGTCGTGATGGGCTGCCACGTAAGCGGTCCACGAATCAGCAGCAGGTCCATGCAATTGGTGAGAGGCAAACATCACCCTCTCATACCCTTGGCACTGTATGATCCTCATCTTGCTCTCTATGGTCTTTAACCAGTCATCTGCTGACATGACCCCACAGGTCTTGTCGAGCCAGGATCACGCTGAGGGGTGCTGCGTTGCACAGCACCGGCTAACACACGTCAAAGGTACAAAGCGGAAGCGAAATTTTATTACATAAACAGGTTTATGAACATGTTTACATCAAAATAAGTTCAGTCTACACTCGCGGGTGTAGACTACTCATCAAGTCCACGTTCAGCCCTTGAACGTGTCCTTGCTAGCACACACGCACACTAACTCTGCGGCGTGCACGACTCCCACTCGACGGGGTTCCCCTCCTGGGGTTCCGTCTCCTCTTCGGGAGTCCCTTTCTCATAGAACCCTGCAAAAGCTTCAAACACAAGCAGTGAGCATGAAGGCTCAGCAAGTCTGACCCGTCTCACCTAAACATGGAACTTCTATATGAGGGGTGATGGGTACATGAGGAAAAATCATTTGCAAAGGACTCGCCTAATTAGTAGAACCTGACTTTCAAGTTTTAGCAGCAGGTTGTGGAGAACCTTACGCTAAGGCACATGAGAGAGCCGCAATCAAACAAGAAACGCATTTCTCTCATGTACTTTGCCCAAAGTTGAAAAAAAACTTTAGTTAGCTCTAAACTACAACAAACCATTAACAAGCAAAGTCCATCTTTCAATCAGCAGCATTTTAACTTTAACTAGCTTGTTCTTTCTACGTCATGGTACAGTGAACAAGTGGTACTCACTGACCGCGAGGGACGGCGATTATAATCGATTTACACCTGCAGGGTTACCCGAACAACCCGTCACGTACGCCCGTACTCGATGTTGCCTACAACAACCATCACGGACGCCGTACGCGACTACCTTTCACCCGTTAGCCAAATGTTGAACCGGTCCAATCGTCCCGAGCAAGAGGTCTCTGCACGCGCATCTCAGTGCCGCCAGCCGATTTACACCTCGAGCTATCAACCTACCCTCTGAACGACCAGCTATGCCTCAACACACAGCTACCCGAGTTACATCAGTTTCCCGGTTCCCATATAGCCGGTAGGTCTTCGGTACTGTTCTAGCTTGTTCAACAGGCCCGCACACGGCTCGGTCCTCAATCGACACAAGCGGAGCTATAGCACACAGGCCCCAAAGTCGTGCTGCCCTTACTCCCCGCTTGGTCTCATATTCTTGCCATGTGTTTCATGTGCTATTTTCAGCCCGAGTCGAGTGCCTCTAGCCTATGCTCGCGAGTAGTTCCAACTACTCGACTTGTACCAAATCCTACTCTATCTTAGCAATGCTGTGGCTAACGAGGTTTTCAATCCTAATCCCAGCCCATGGCTTTCTTGGCTATGCACTTGGGTTTCCAAACAAGACTCCAATGCAAGGAACAATAGTATTCATGTATGTGCTCAAAACAATAAAAATTTGTAAAAGGTTAATGCAAACCAGAGCTTGCCTTGCTGCTCTTGGTCGTAGGCTAGCTGCTCCTATGGAGTAACGAAGTCTAGGACTTCGGGTTCCTCCTCGACCTTAGCGACTACATGATAGAAGCAATACATGTATTAATTTAAATGCATTTGTATTAACTTTTAAACTTGTGAAGTGTATAACTTTTACTAGACAAGCCCTATGACTGTGAAATTTTTACTGTGGCTTGTTTACAACCTAAACAGAGACTTGGTCAAGTTTTAGTTGCAGCAAAGCTCATTTGAGCCCTCCACAATTAATTATGTACTTGACCTTACTTGAGGGCTTTTAGGGTGTTCTAAGGATTTTCATGAAACAAACTATGACTTTCTGAAAACTAGATTTTCAGAGGGTTCTAATGGAGTTGGTCTCACTTAATTTGAAGGTCCTAGCTAAAGATATAAGCTAAACAATTTCAGAGAAAATTCTGAAAATGTTTCTGAACATTTTCTATTTTCTCTGGAACAGTTTCACTAATCACACCATTAGGTGGATCAAATGAGCTCAAATGGACCTGAAATTTTTATGGTAGTTCAGGGATATTTTGGTGAACATCCCAGCACAATTTCAGGATTTTCCAGCAAAGGATTCTCCAGTTAAAATTCCAAACAGTTTAAAATTTGAGGAATTAATTCTGGAGAAATAAGGAATTTCATGAAGTGAAACTTGATTTGCTGGAAAGTACTCAGAGAGCTGAATCCAGCAAAATTTTGTTCACTCGATTTGGAGCTTGCTAACCAAAGTTATGAGGATTTGAAGTTTGAAGGAAATCTGAAAATCGGGGAAAAGTTTAAACTCGCGAGTGGGCCCGGGGACACGCGTTGCACGCCGAGGCGACAGCACACCGCGGCCCACAAGGATTTTGCGCGCCAGCACACCTGATCCCGGCCGCAGCCCGATCCCGATTCAAAATATCGGCCGCTGACAGCTGGGGCCCACCCCCTTCTTCAACCTCGCGACGCCCGCGCTCCGCCGTCGAGGGACCTCGCCGGAGAGCTCGCCGCCGGCTTCTGTACAGCTCCAAACTTCACGATCCTGGCTGCCCCTGCCTACTTTCACTCAGGGAACAGGATTCTAGGGTCAGCTATTCATGACAATGGCCGGTGCATGGTCGGCGACGAGCCGCCACCTCGGAAAGACTTCGGCCATGTCGGCTGACTTCCCTAGCACCTCAACTACTCGAGGAACCGGTCGGGAAGCATCAGTGGACCTCAGGGAAGGTCGACATGAGCTTGAGGCAGCTCGGGGAAGGCCCGAAGTAGGTCCTCACCGTGCGCCCGATGCCTCCCGTTTATTCCGCCATTGGTAAACCTCGAATTACGCCGGGTACAGAGGTTCTCCGGCCAAGGGTTGTGAAGGCAACTTGTGCGTTACCGTGTCTAGTTTGTGTGAGAGCGGATTGAGGCCCTCTAATCCCTTCTAGAGCACGAATTCAACGGAATCGCACCCGAAGGTCGTTCTGCACACAGAAAGGTGAAAACTGGAAATCCGCCGCCGGTGAGCAATCACTCGGGCTGTGGCTCGGGGGTCAGCAGCACCGATCACCAGCGCGTCCAAGGGTGCCTTGGCTCGGGCGTGACAACGCCCTGGTTGGGCTGTCCACGGGAGCCCGAGGTGCGGCGGTTCTAAGTCACCGAATTGATCTTTCGGCACAGCCGATATCAATCGGTTTCAACTGAATTCTAGCAGCGGGGAAGATGGAGGAAGGTCTCTAGTACCTTGCCGTGGCTCTGGAGGGGACAGAGACGCGGTGATCAAGCTTCTCTGATCAGCTCCGAGTGATCGGCAGCGATGGCGCGGTTCTGATGCGAGGAGGCAGCAGAGTGGGCGGTGATCGCTCCGATCAGGCCGGTGGCGTAGATAAGGGGGCTGTGAGGCGGTTCAGCACATCGGGGCGGCAAGCAGGTGGTGTCCCGGTCACCTGTTCGCCGTGGCGGCTGCTCAGTCCGGCGCAAGAACCCGAGCTGGGTTTTCAGTCGGTTTGAGTTGGAGTGGTGGCTGACATGTGGGTCCCACTTCCAGTTTTAACCTCTGAAATTTACTCCTAATCACTGTTGTAAACAGTGAGCCCCATAATACCCCTGCTAATTCAAATTATTCACCCATGAGCCATTTGAATTGATCAAAGTTCAAATTGGGTTTGGTTTGAATGAATTTCAGCACAAGTTCAGTTTTGAATTCAAATGAAGTTTGAATTTGTCCCACTTAGCTCATGTCAAGATCAACTCCAAATGGAGTGAAAATTTGTGTGTGAGCTCACAAAAATGTGCTGAATAAGAATATGCCTCCCACTTTTAGATTCATGGGATAAAAACAGTTTGAATTTGAATATAGTTTCAAACTGCCCTCTTTCTAACTATACCCATAATGACCTCAAAAAGGTTTTGAATTTGGGTGAAACTTGGCATGGACATCCTTAGCAATGTGTAGGAGTTTTCATATGTCCAGCCCACCTATATCACATGTGGAAAATACCACTTTTGCAATGTGTGAGTTTGTTCTCTAATGAGCATGTTGATGGTGGTTACTTGCTCTTCATTTGTGTTCATCATCTTTCCTTAAATGAGGTGTGTGGTGTGGTGATGAACACTTCAATTATGTGTCAAAAACTGAGGCCCTTACATCTGCCTCCAGAGGTTCAGCAGCACTTGTAAACTTTGGGGGTTGAGTTCCCAGAAACTCAGTCAACCTTGGTTGACGTGGTGCAGCTTGTGGGGGTGGAGCTTGGTGCAAGTTGGCCACCACTTGAGTTAGACTCTGGATGAGCTAATTCTGATTTTTGAGCATTTGGTGGATAGGATCAGCTCCTTCACGGCGATCATCCCCTGTCTTGCCCTCCAGGAAAGTGAGGATTGGCGGCCTCATCGTTGTTGTTGTTGGGGTTGGCACCACGACCTTTTTCTCTTCCAGCCATCTATCATGCTCAACCAAATGTTAACTTAAAGCATTATGTGTTAACTTCACGAATTGTTTGTTTAAACTTAAACTTTTGAGGCCTTAATATTTAGACAATTTCTGAAGATTTCACATAGATCTTTGGGCGTAAGAGCTACGCTGATAAGAGGCGTAGACCGTTGCACTTCGACATCCGCGTGTCTCCGATGAAGCGCGTGCACCGGTTCGGTGTCAAGGGGAAGCTCGCTCCTCGTTTCATTGGACCCTATGCTATCACCGAGAAGTGTGGACCAGCGGCGTATCGATTGGAGTTATCGGCATCTCTTGCTGGTGTCCATGATGTTTTTCATGTTTCGCAACTGCGAAAATGTTTGAAGCATACGGCTGCTGTTCCTACCGAAGACATCGGCGAGTTGAAACCGTATTTGACCTATGATGAGTATCTGGTGGCCATTCTTGATGAAAAAGCCAGGACCACGCGTAGCAGAACGTTGTGGTTCTACAAAATACTCTGGAGCAACCACACCGCCGAAGACGCGACATGGGAGAGTGAGGAATTCCTTCGCTCAAATTACCCGGAGTTCATGACTTCTCAACACGGGTAAGTCCCTATTACATCGCTATCTCTTCTTTTGTAATCTCGGGACGAGATTCTTTTAAGGGGGGAGGGATGTAAAAGCCCAAGAAAAGGGACTTGCAAAAATTTTTCTTCACCTCACAACACCACAGTTTTTATTGTGGATATCTTAGGAAATATTGTGAACAGCAAGTAACCTCCATCAAAAGAGTGATTAGAGGGGAAAGCCTTCATTTTCACAAAGTGGGATTTGGACACATGAACATGATAGATTGAGCTCACCCTAGAACTTTAAAAGTCTTGGAAAGGTTCAGTCCAAGTTTCATGAAAAATCCAACACTTTTGAGGCACTTTTGGGGGTATTTGAAAAAGAAGCCAATTTGAATGTAAATTCAAATTGCAGCAACTTTCATCACTCAAATTCAAAAAATAGCTTCATATTCAAACTCAGCACATTTTTCTGAGTAAACCCACCAATTTTTACCCTCAATGGAGTTCATCTTGTCAAGAGATAAATTTGCAAGAATTCAAAAACTGAATTTGAATTTCAGTTAAACATGCAGCAAATTTAGCCAAACATAGTTCAAATTTGAGAATTCAAATTTAAACCAAGACTTGGTGACTAAGTCTCACATTAAATTGTGAGTAGTTGGTGGGATAGTTAGCAAAAACAGAAAAGAATTATTAGGGAAAAAAGGGTAAAAGGGAGGCCCACAGGTCAGTTGCACACATGAGGGTGCAGTCGGTTGCTGCAGCCGACCTCGGCTTCGCGCGCAAGGCAGAGGAACGGCGGCGAGCCACCGAGGCAGCAGTCGGCCACCTCACAGCGCCAAAACCGCGGCTCAAAGGCCAGCGCACAGCCCACGCCACCCTTCCTCCTGTTTCCCAAACGAGAATCCCTCCCGACCGAATTTCTTTCTCGGTTCCGCGCAAGCACAGAAACGCCGCCCTCTCTGATCGCCGGCGTCCGGACAGCACAGACGCTCTCGTGCCCGACGAGCAACAGAAGAAAGGACCGCCTTGAGGTGCTGATTCTTCTAGTCCCAACGTTCTCCATTTCGTGGGCTGTCGGGGGAGTATTGCGCCGGGAAAGTTTCGGGGGTGCTAAGACCGATCTCCAACCAAATCTCAAAATTCGTGGGGGTTAGCTCATCACCAGGCATACCAAGTCACGCACATGCTCTATACACTGCCACGGCCACCTAGAATCAAAAACCAGTAAGAACCGTGGGCTGGTTTACGGTTCTTCGAAGTTCTCTGAAGCACAGCCGATATCCGGCCTAGGTCACCGATGAGGTTGTAGTTGCCGCCGTTTTCAGGGGGATCGGTGTCCATGTCCGTGACCAGCAGGTGTTACCGGAGCTCCCCGAGCAAACCGCATCGAAAAAGGTGCATGGGATGCCGAGTTGGACGTCGCCGGTGAGCTCCCGGCCGCTGTTGCCGGCGGGAGCACTGTTCCGGTGGTTGTCAAGCTCTGAGGAGGGCACCACCGTGTTCCTCAGGACGAGTTAGGCACAGGCGGCGAGAATCGGCAAGCTCCGAGGGCCGGAACCCCTCTCCGGCGAGAGCTCCGGCGAGCTCGGCGGCGGGGAGCCGCGGGAGCGCGAGGTGGAAGAAGCCTTGCGGGCCCCGCGTGTCAGTCGCTGCTGAGGATGCTCGGATTGGCTGCGGCACCGGGATTCCATGTGTCTGCGCAGGTAATTCTGCGGGCTCCGGTGTGGGTTGGCTGAGAAGCGGACACGTAGCCGGGGGACCCACCCGCAGAGTTTAAATTTTATTCGAATTTCCAGTTTTAGTTCAAACTTCAAATGAATAGAACTTTGGCTAGGAAACTCCAAATTCAATGAACCAAATTTTTCTGAACTCAGAATTCTGAGTACTTTCCAGCAATACAAAATTCAGCTCATGAAAGTGAATAGTTTTCCAGAATTAAATCCCTAAAGTTTAAACTGTTGGGAATTTTATCTGGAGAACTACTTTATGAAAAATTCTGAAATTTGGCTGAGAGGTTCATTGGAAAATCCCTGAATCCCAGTTAAATTTTCAGACTCATCCAAGTTCATTTAGTTACCGTAATGGGGTGATTAAGAGAACTGCCCTGAGAAAATAGAAAAATGTACAGAAACATTTTTCAGATTTTCTCAAATCTTAAGTAGGGCATAACTTTCTGTAGAATTCTTCAAATGACATGAAACCAACTTCATTAGAACCATCTTAAAGTCTAGTTTCCAGAAAGTAATGGTTGGAGCCACGAAAACCCCTGGAATTATTCAGAGGCTCAAATAGTGACCAAATAGGCTTTTATTTGTACAAGGTTCAATTGAACTTTGTTTCAAATAAAACTTGGTCACAAATCTGGTTCGGACCCTTCCAATCCACCATAAAAATTTAAGAACCAAAGGGGAGGGCTAGCTAGAGTTATTAGCAATTATGTATTCAAGTTCACACATTGCATTTAAATTTACATGTCGTATTTCATTAAACGTGTAGTCACTGAAGAAGAGACTCCGGAAGTGCTGGACTTCCTCCTTCCGGAAGAAGAGCTAACTACTGACCAGTAGCAACAAGGCAAGCCCCGGTTTGCATTAACCCTTTTATATGTTTTACTTTGTTTACATGAGTCATGTGAAGTATGATTGTGCATTAGGTGTAGGATGAATGGAACCCCACTTGCATAGCCAAAGGTTCCTAAAAGAGTGAAGGTAGTGTCTAAGACCTCGAGTAGCCAGGCTATGCTTAATGATTTATAGGACTTCGGTACAAGTCGAGTAGTTGGAATCTACTCGCGAGTTTAGGCTTGGGACACACGGGTTCGGTTGTGTGATGTGAGATCACATTAGTAATGAAAATGAGACTAGGCAGGGGCTAGGGCGCAGCAAGAGGGAGTCTTTTGTGCGCAGCCCTGTCCGTGTCGATTGAGGACCGATCCGTGTACGGCCCATGCTGATCAAGTTTGAACGTACCGAAGGCATATCGGATATATGGGCCCCGATAAACCGATGTAGCCTAAACCTCCGGGCGTCGAGGCATAGCACACCGATTTATAGGTGTAGGTTGAGGGCAGCAAGGTGGAAATCTGCCAACGGGCATAGAGAGATGCTCCGTGTGGGGAACCTCCTGCCCGTTTCGGTGCGACAGGTTCGACGTTTGGGCTGTTGGGTGAAAGGTTGTCTCGTACGACATTGAGTGAGCGTGCTGGGCAGCTTCACGGGTGGGCGTACGTGACGTGCTCTTTGGGTTTTCCCTGCAGGTGTATATCGAGTCGATTCGCCGTCCCTCGCGGTGAAGAGTACCACTTGGTCACTGAGTCGTGACATAGACTAATGTATGAAATACGTGATTCAATACTGCTGATATGATATAATATTGTATTGCCACATGTTTGCCACCAAATACCGCTTACTAAATTTCAGCTTCTTGAACTGTTAACTTGTTGCCAAAAGTCGAACTAAGGATGAACTTGTAGGCGAGTCCATTTGTTGCAATATGACTATCCTATGTCATTGTACCCCTCATGTAGAGTTTCATGCTTAGGTGAGTCGGTTAAGTCTTGCTGAGCCCTCGTGCTCACGGTTGCTGCTTGAGTGTTTTTCAGGTGAGGAGCCACCCACGGACCCGGAGTACGAGTCCACCGGCGAGGGTTACCCTCCGTCGGGGACTACGGCTGAGTGGGAGCCGTACATGCCGCGCTGAGCTGAGACGTGCAGCTAGTGTGGGTTGCCTAGGGCTGGGCAACCAACTTTTGCTAGATAGGCGGGCATGAGTTGTACAAAAGAAACTTCCGCTGTGTAATAAAAGACCCTAGTTTGTAACTGAGAAGTGTACTACTTTGTACATTCAGTTTGTTTTCCCCTGTAATATAATGTGCTCTTATGACGTGTGCTGTCAGGTGTCGCATCGCGCGGCACTACCCTCTGTGATCCTGGATGAGCGGATTCCGGTCCGCCACACCTCCCCCCTTAAAAGAATCTCGTCCCGAGATTATAAGGTGAAAATAAGAGAGAGGACGGTGGAAAATTACCGGATATTCGACGTGAAAAAGTCGGGGTAGTTAGCGCGAAGAAATTCTTCGCTCTCCCATGTCGCTTTGTCCATGGAGTGATTACTCCATAGAACCTTGTAGAACCACAACGTACGGTTGCGTGTGGTTCGGGCCTTTTCATCAATAATCTGCACCGGTTCCTCCCGATAGGTGAGATCCGGTTGCAGTTCTTCAATGTCTTCCAGCTGAACGGTAGTTGATAGCTTAAGACACTTCCTCAGCTGGGAAATGTGAAAGACGTCGTGCACACCGGAAAGTTCTTCTGGTAATTTCAGCCGGTATGACACTGATCCACATCTTTCGTTAATCTGGAATGGACCGATGAATCGGGGTGCCAACTTTCCTCTCACCCCAAATCTGTTTACGCCCTTCATTGGAGACACTCGTAGATATACGTGATCTCCAACTTTGAATTGTAATGGGCGCCTTCTCCGGTCCGCATACTGTTTCTGACGGGATTGAGCGGCTTTTAGGTTCGCTTGAATCAGTCGAACCTTTTCTTCCGCGTTGTTGACGAGGTCAATCCCGAAGGTAACCCTTTCGCCAGACTCACACCAGTACAATGGTGTGCGGCACTTCCTGCCGTATAGCGCCTCGTAAGGTGCCACCTTGATGCTGGCTTGGTACCCATTATTGTACGAGAACTCGGCTAACGGCAAGTGATCATCCCAATTCTTGCCGTGGTTGATAGCGCAAGCTCGTAGCATGTCTTCTAGAATCTGATTTACCCGCTCCGTTTGCCCGTCCGTCTGCGGGTGGTAGGCTGAACTATGGATCAGCTTCGTCCCCAAGGCAGCGTGCAGCTGCTCCCAAAAATGGGACACAAATAAAGTGCCCCGATCCGATATGATGGTACGGGGTACGCCGTACAAGCATAGGATCCGTGAGATGTACAGTTCAGCGTACTTCTTGGCGTTGTAGTTGGTGTTGACCGGGATGAAATGGGCAACTTTGGTGAGCCGATCGACGATCACCCACACAGAATCATGTTTCTGCAAGGTGGTGGGTAAACCGACGATGAAGTCCATGCTCACATCCTCCTACTTCCAGGCAGGAATGCCCAGTGGTTGCAGCAGTCCCGTTTTCCGCATGTGGTCTGCCTTCACCCTTCGACATGTATCACACTCGGACATGTATTTTGCAGTCTCTCGCTTCATCCGGGTCCACCAAAACTTGCTTCTGAGTTCTTGATACATTTTGTTGCTGCCAGGGTGAATAGAAAACTTTGACAAGTGAGCCTCATCAAAGATTTTCTTCCGTAACTCCGGGTTACGGGGTGCGACGATCCGGTCCTTGAACCATAGGACGCCGTCTCCGTCCTTCCGGAAACATCTCAGCTCCCCACTGTCTACACGTCTCCGCAAATGTGACATGCCATTGTCATTCTTCTGGGCTGCCTCTATCTCTTCACGGATGGTGGGGATCAAAGCTAGGTTGTAGAGAGCTCCGTGTGAGATCACATGTAGTGGTGGTTCGCTCTCTTCCAACGGTGTGATGGTCAGATTGTTGACGTGTGACTTGCGGCTCAGCGCATCTGCCACTACGTTTGCCTTGCCCGGATGATAATGGATCTCTATTTCGTAATCCTTTATGAGTTCTAACCATCTTCGTTGCCTCATGTTCAGCTCCTTCTGAGTGAATTTGTACTTGAGGCTTTTGTGGTCGGTATATAAATGTACGAGGTTACCGAGTAGGTAGTGCCTCCACATTTTGAGTGCGAGTACCACGGCAGCGAGCTCCAAGTCGTGGGTTGGATAATTCTGCTCATGGTTTCTAAGTTGCCGTGATCCATACGCGACCACTCTTCGGTCTTGCATCAGCACACATCCGAGCCCAATGCCGGATGCATCGCAGTACACATCGAACGGTTTTGTCGTGTCTGGCTGCGCCAAAACCGGTGCTGATGTCAGGTGCTTGACTAAAGCCTTGAATGCTGCTTCACACGCTGGACTCGAAACATGTTTGGTAGCCTTCTTCAGCATCTCTGTCATTGGCTTGGCAATCTTTGAGAAGTTCGGAATGAACCTCCGATATTATCCCGCGAGTCCGAGGAAACTCCGTACCTCATGAACAGTTCTCGGGGATTTCCAATTCAGCACTTGAGTGATCTTGCTCGGGTCTACAGCGATACCCTCCGCTGAGATGATATGCCCGAGGAAAGGCACTTGCGATATCCAGAACTCGCATTTGCTGAATTTCGAGTATAGCTTGTGATCCCGCAGCCGTTGCAAGACTATACGCAGATGCTTATTGTGATCTTCTTCCAACTTGGAACATACCAGGATGTCGTCGATGAAGACCACGACAAACTTGTCCAGCTCCGGCATGAATACCGAGTTCATCAAGTACATGAAGTGAGCTGGAGCATTGGTGAGGCCGAAGGACATGACCAGGTACTCATAAAGTCCGTACATTGTCGAGAAAGCTGTCTTTGGAATGTCCTCAGCCCTTATCTTAATCTGATGGTACCCAGATCTTAAATCCATCTTGGAAAAGATCTTTGCTTCGACCAACTGATCAAACAACATGTCGATCCGTGGCAACGGGTACTTGTTCTTGATGGTTACGGCATTTAATGGACGATAGTCCACGCAAAGCCGCAATGTCTCATCCTTCTTCTTGACAAATAACGCCGAACAGCCCCATGGCGAGGAGCTCGACCTAATAAAACCCTTCTCCAGGAGGTCCGTGAGCTGAGTCTTCAGTTCAGCCAATTCCTTGGGCGCCATCTTGTACGGCCTTCGGGATATTGGCATGGTTCCCGGTGCAAGTTCAATCTTGAACTCCACCTCTCTATTGGGTGGCATTCCCGGTAAATCATCCGGGAACACATCAGGGACTCTCAGACTACTGGAATATCTTCCAATCTGATAGTTGTGGCTTGATAGACACTTGGAAGTTTTATTTCTGGACTGTCCAGAAATAATGAGTGAGACTCGTGCACTTCTGAGTTTAAGTGCACGACTCGAAGGACGGTGTCTAAAACAGCGCCGTGGCGGGTTAACCACGACATCCCTAGGATGACATCGACCTTCTGTCCCTCTAAAATAATGAGAGACGTGGGATACACTCTACCCGCTAAGCATAATGGTGCTTTGAAAACCATTACGCTTGCTGAAATCTTCCCACCCGGTGAACAAATTAAATATGGACTATCGGTGGGTAGTATTGGCAAGCTGTATTTAGCAATGAAAGCTTGGCTAATAAAATTATGCGTGGCGCCTGAATCAAACAGTACTATAGCGGGATGCTGGTGGAGTTGGAACATACCCGCAAGGATTGGCTCGCCCTCCGGCACGTCCTCAATGTCAAGCTGGTGGACGGTGTCGGGCCTAGGGTTTGCCCGCCACGCATTAGTAGGGTTCCGGGGTTGATTCCTCCCCGGAAACTGCGGTGCCACTCCGCTGCCTTGCCTCTACGGGCAACTGCTAGCGAAGTGTCCTGGACGACCACACTTGTAACATGTGGCCATTGCTGGTGGAGTGCTCGGGGGACGAAAGCCCGGCATGCGCTGCTGAGGTGCATACGCACGCGGCATTGCCCGCTGCTGCTGTTGTTGCGGAGGTGGTGCTGGCAGTGCCTGCCTGAATGCCGGTGAAGAGTACGGCCGACGGCGGAACGGCATCGACCGCTGTGGTGGCTGCCAGCGTGGACCTGATGGTGGGCGATTCACCATCTGAAACTTCTGAGAAGGATCGCCTCCTTCTCCGCTGCTCTGCGGTGTGCTTCGCTTTCGCTCTGCCGCCGCCAACTCCTTGCCGGAGTCCTCCTGAACAATCGCAGCATCAATGATGTCTTTGAGGCTGCCGCGATTGAACATCGCCAACTTGTCCTTCAGGAGCGGGTTAAGCCCCTGGTAAAAGTAGTCCCGCCGCTTCTCATCGGTATCTGCGTGATACGACGCGTAGAGCGCGAGATCGTTGAACGCTCTGGAGTATTCCAGCGCGTTCCAGCTCCCTTGCTGCAGGTGTAAGAACTCCTGCGTCTTTCTTTTCATCAGACCTAGCGGTATATGATAGGCCCTGAAGGCCGTCCGAAACTCCGTCCAGGTCATCACTCGGTCGGTGGGCTGTGAAGCACAGAAGTTGGCCCACCACGCGCTCGCGGATCCTTGGAGCTGCTGGACCGCGAACTGAGTCTTGCGCTGCTCGCTTATCTGGAGCAGCCCGAACTTCATCTCTATCACGCGGAGCCAGTTGTCCGCGTCAAGAGATTCATCCGCCCTTGAGAATACAGGGGGATGAGTCGCCAGGAAGTCGGAGTAGGAGCTCTGTTGACGCTCCTCACGGTCTTGACGTCTCTCTGGGCGAGACGTATTGGCGATAAGCGTTTGCAGCAACTCCGTGTGCTACTGGTGTGAACCCGCCATTGCCGCGACGATGTTGGCCAATGTAACTGTCGGTAGTGGCGGGGGCGGTGTTTGCTGTTGCTGTTGCTGCTGTTGCTGTTGTCCCGAGGAGTCCTCGGGAGGCTGTTGGGAGGTCTCCCCCCCTTGACTGGTACCCCCAACGTCAGGGTTGGCACGAGTATGCGTCATTCTGAAATTGAAAACAGCAGCAATTAGCACATGTCTTACTTAAAAATTTCCATAAGCAACAGTAGGTATTGAAGTGACACATGAATAATTTGCACAACATTCACATAAATTGATAAAGCATAAACTTTATACAAGATACATTATTCTCGGGTCTCCGAGAAGTCGTGCTCATGTTGTCACGACCTATACATACGCTACTGTCTACACGACATATCACTGATTACAAAAGTTGGGTTACACTACCCTATCTGCCCTACTTGGCAACTGTAACCCTCTACTCGGAGTAGAACTCGAACTCCTGTGGGTCGTCCTCCTCCGGTACTTCTGCTGGTGGCTCTGGATCTACCACCTCTTCTCCCATCCCAGGTTCTCCCATTGCTGGAAGACCTAAGACCACCGGTACGCCTAACACCGGAGGTACGAGGTCCTGCAATGCATGCACCTCGTCCATGGCTTGGTTGTAGTCCTCTTCCCAGCCTTGCCCTTCCTCAATAGCGTCATCCCGCTCTTGAGTATGTTCCTCGTTCTGTTGGGTCAGATTTTGTACCAGTTTTTGCAACGCCGCAACGTCAACACGGCTCTTCTTCTTTGCCTTTTTCAGACGATGCAACTGATTGTGTTGTTCATTCAGTAGCTTGATCGTCGGAAGGAGCACACTGTGGAGTGCACTGTGAGCACTCTCGAAATGGTCTCCACGGCTCGTGCTCTCCTTGAGCTTTGTGGCAAGATGCTCCGTATGAACAGCTTGGCTGTCCATCACGGCGTTTCCCGCCCTCATCTGGAGGCTAAGGTTTGCCTCCGCGGGGTTGTACCTTGGGAAACTCGGGTCCGTTGCCTACAGGTACCTCTCTTCCCACACATGTTGAGCCCGTCCCTTCACCGGAACGAGCGTGTATGGAGTGCCCTCCATATCCTGCACGTGTAGTTGGCAGAAACGTGACATGGTGTCACGGGCTGCCACTTGCCACATCCCTTCCGGTTGTCTTCCTCTCAGCGTGACGGTGAAATGCACCCAACCGGGTGGCGTAGGTCCTGCAGGGACTTAGACATGGATCGTCCACGTCTTCTTCCCCTCTTCGCCTTCTTCCTTGGCGAAGTACTGTGGCATCTGGTTGTACCCGAAATATTGGAGCATTTACCACAATGCTTCCGGGTAGCCGCTACGGTGAGAACAGTGGAATACCACCCACCCGTTCTCCAACTGTTTATCTGCTGTCATATGTAAAAATATATTTGAGAAATGTCAAATATTTATTTAAACAGTAAACTATGGAGTCATAACATAAGACATGTCATTGAACCCATAAAACTTGGAAACATAGTTCAAATTTTAAGCAAATTTGACTGCTGATCTGCTGTTCAACATGACAGCCCTGACCAGTTTCCATATCAACCTGATTTAGGCCATGCTAAAGGAAAAACCAGTTCTGGGGCTTAACATCAAAGTTACAGCTAACTTCAATATATTTCCATAAAGTATATGCTTGGCCTAAGATCTGTCCTGGTTCAAAAGTGATGAGATGTCAAATTTAACAGAATTTCTGGAAATAATTGGACAGCACCTCCCTGCTATAGGTACTGTTTTGATCCAAGAATTCCAGTTAATTCTGTTCCTAATCTGACAAAACTTTCTGTTACAAAGTTGTAACCCATCTCATAAGCTTTCCATAACTACCTCATCTTCTATTTTTGGATTTTTATGCAGGAAGTTATGCTTAATTTACAGAGTGTATACTCTGTCCTGTTCTCTGGACAGTTTCAACTCTACTGCATTTTTCGATTGGGTAAGGGATGAAACACCTCTGAACCTAAACAGAAAAGCTGTAAATCTCTTCCAAAGCTTTCCAGAAATGTATCATATGACCCCAACCTCGAAAGAACTCAACCTCTAACCTCTGATTAACTTCAGCCTTAATTCAGCTGAAAACAGAGTGCTCCGTCCTTAACAACCTATAAGTTGAAAACTTGTTAACTTTGAATATCCTGTTCAAGGGAAGGAGTTACATCAAGTTTTACTACTTTAGATCAAAACCTTCAAGTTTTTAAATGAAGTTGTTCATTTAATGGGGTGTGACGTCGATGCGTCACCAGATTATGTCGGTACTACGTCGTCACAAAGAAAAACATATACCGGGCTTAGCCGGCTTCGTTATTTCAGTGGCACTAAACGTCACTCGCACACGGATGCTACACGCCTAACGTTTCGTGGTCAGGCTACCTGCAGAAACTCAAACAATCGTCAGACTCAGCTGCACACCGAGCCCGGAATCCATCCAGTTCGTACACCCGGCCGTCATCACTCGCCCGGATGTTCTCACGCCAAACACGCCTTGAGTTACGTGTTCACGTTTCAGACCACGTGACGGGGTCTCCCAAGTTGCACCACGCACGCCAGGGATAGACGTTGCTCGAATACCCCAAACGACATGAAGAGTCGTAGAGGATATCAAAGCGGGTTGCGTTACCTGCCACCCGTGGGGCTCCACCCTTCAGCTTGTGCGCACTGGTGGACAGCGCTCACGTGTACCCCCCAAGACATAAACGTCCCGAGATACATGATTTTCCGACATAAACAATTAGGTTAGTATGCCACTTTCTATATGCTAATAACATCCTTATACGGGCTACTAACTCGTTCCTCACTGGATTTTTGAAAAAGTTGACCTTTGTACTGTGTTAAACCTCAAGCGAGCTCTGATACCAACGCTGACACGACCCCAAAGGTCTTGTCGAGCCAGGATCACGCTGAGGGGTGCTGCGTTGCACAGCGCTGGCTAACACACGTCAAAGGTACCAAGCGGAAGCGAAATTTTATTACATAAACAGGTTTATGAACATGTTTACATCAAAATAAGTTCAGTCTACACTCGCGGGCATATACTACGCATCAAGTCCACGTTCCGCCCTTGAACGTGTCCTTGCTAGCACACACGCACACTAACTCTGCGGCGTGCACGACTCCCACTCGACGGGGTTCCCCTCCTGGGGTTCCGTCTCCTCTTCGGGAGTCCCTTCCTCATAGAACCCTGCAAAAGCTTCAAACACAAGCAGTGAGCACGAAGGCTCAGCAAGTCTGACCCATCCCACCTAAACATGGAACTTCTATATGAGGGGTGATGGGTACATGAGGAAAAATCATTTGCAAAAGACTCGCCTAATTAGTAGAACCTTACTTTCAAGTTTTAGCAGCAGGATGTGGAGAACCTTACGCTAAGGCACATGAGAGAGCCGCAATCAAACAAGAAACGCATTTCTCTCATGTACTTTGCCCAAAGTTGAAAAGAACTTTAGTTAGCTCTAAACTACAACAAAGCATTAACAAGCAAAGTCCATCTTTCAATCAGCAGCATTTTAACATTTAACTAGCCTGTTCTTTCTACGTCACGGTACAGTGAACAAGTGGTACTCACTGACCGTGAGGGACGGCGATTATAATCGATTTTCTGCAGGGTTACCCGAACAACCCGTCACATACGCCCGTACTTGATGTTGCCTACAATAACCATCACGGACGCCGTACACGACTACCTTTCACCCGTTAGCCAAATTTTGAACCGGTCCAATTGTGCCGAGCAAGAGGTCTCTGCACGCGCATCTCAGTGCCGCCAGCCGATTTACACTTCGAGCTCTCAACCTACCCTCTGAACGACCAGCTATGCCTCAACACCCAGCTACCCGAGTTACATCAGTTTCCCGGTTCCCATATAGCCGGTAGGTCTTCGGTACTGTTCTAGCTTGTTCAACAGGCCCGTACACGGCTCGGTCCTCAATCGACACAAGCGGAGCTATAGCACACAGGCCCCAAATTCCTGCTGCCCTTACTCCACGCTTGGTCTCATATTTTTGCCATGTGTTTCATGTGCTATTTTCTACCCGAGTCGAGTGCCTCTAGCCTATGCTCGCGAGTAGTTCCAACTACTCGACTTGTACCGAATCCTACTCTATCTTAGCAATGCAGTGGCTAACGAGGTTTTCAATCCTAATCCCAGCCCATGGCTTTCTTGGCTATGCACTTGGGTTTCCAAACAAGACTCCAATGCAAGGAACAATAGTATTCATGTATGTGCTCAAAACAATAAAAAATTGTAAAAGGTTAATGCAAACCGGAGCTTGCCTTGCTGCTCTTGGTCATAGGCTAGCTGCTCCTCTGGAGTAACTATGTCTAGGTCTTCGGGTTCCTCCTCGACCTTAGCGACTATATGCTAGAAGCAATACATGTATTAATTTAAATGCATTTGTATTAACTTTTAAACTTGTGAAGTCTATAACTTTTACTAGAAAGCCCAATGACTGTGAAATTTTTACTGTGGCTTGGTTACAACCTAAACAGAGACTTGGTCAAGTTTTAGTTGTAGCAAAGCTCATTTGAGCCCTCCACAATTAATTATGTCCTTGACCTTAATTGGGACTCTTAGGGTGTTCTAGGATTATCATGAAACAAACTATGACTTTCTGAAAACTAGATTTTCAGAGGGTTCTAATGGAGTTGGTCTCACTTAATTTGGAAGTTCCTAACTAAATATATGAACTAAACAATTTCAGAGAAAATCCTGAAAATGTTTCTGAACATTTTCTATTTTCTCTGGAACAGTTTCACTAATCACATCATTAGGTGGATTAAATGAGCTCCAATGGGTCTGAAATTTTTATGGTAGTTCAAGGATATTTTGGTAAACATCCTAGCAAAATTTCAGAATTTTCCTCCCCAGGATTCTCCAATTAAAATTCCTAACAGTTTAAATTTGAGGAATTAATTCTGGAGAAACAAGGGTTTTCATGAAGTGAAACTTGATTTGCTGGAAAGTGCTCAGAAAGCTGAATCCAGCAAAATTTGGTTCACTCGATTTGGAGCTTTATATCCAAAGTTATGAGGATTTGAAGTTTGGAAGATTTCTGAAAATCGGGGAAAAGTTTAAATCCTCGGGGGCCCGCAGGGACACGTGTCGAGCGCGGAGGTGCCCGGCACACCGGAGCTACCACACGTGTCGAGCGCGGAGGTGTCCGGCACACCAGAGCTCACAGGGTATTTGCGCGTCAGCACAGCTGATCCCGGCCACACCCGATCCCGATTTAAATTCTTCAGCCGCTGACACGTGGGCCAGCCGGCTTCGTCTTCCTCCCGCCGTTCTCTCGCGCCCGCGCCGCCGACCTCGCCGGAGCAGACCCGGAGATCTCCGGCTCGCCGCTGCCGGACCTCCCATGGTCTGAAACTCGCCGCCAGGGGGTTGTCGACGTCGAGGAACACGTCGGTGGTGTCAGGTCAGGCTGGGGGTGACCGGAAATAGCCCGGCGACGTGCTGCGGCCTCGGTTGAGGTTCGGCACCGTCGACCGTGGTTTCTAAACCCGCCAACACCTCGAACAAACGGCCCTATAGCATCAGTGTACCAGAGGAAGCTCGACAAGGTGTCAAAAGGGTTCAGGGATGGCGGTAAGTGGGTCGGCACCGTGTGACCGATCGTGCCCGCCATGACCTTACTTGAGGGCTTTTAGAGTGTTCTAAGGATTTTCATGAAACAAACTATGACTTTCTGAAAACTAGATTTTCAGAGGGTTCTAATGGAGTTGGTCTCACTTAATTTGAAGGTTCCTAGCTAAAGATATGAGCTAAACAATTTCAGAGAAAATTCTGAAAATGTTTCTGAACATCTTCTATTTTCTCTGGAACAGTTTCACTAATCACACCATTAGGTGGATCAAATGAGCTCAAATGGACCTGAAATTTTTATGGTAGTTCAGATATATTTTGGTGAACATCCCAGAAAAATTTCAGAATTTTCCACCAAAGGATTCTCCAGCTAAAATTCCAAATATTTTAAAATTTGAGGAATTAATTCTTGAGAAACAAGGAATTTCATGAAGTGAAACTTGATTTGCTGGAAAGTACTCAGAGAGCTGAATCGAGCAAAATTTGGTTCACTTGATTTGGAGCTTTCTAACCAAAGTTATGAGGATTTGAAGTTTGAAGGAAATCTGAAAATCGGGGAAAAGTTTAAACTCGCGAGTGGGCCCCGGGGACACGCGTCGCACGCCGAAGGGACAGCACACCGCGGCACACAAGGATTTTGCACACCAGCACACCCGATCCCGGCCGCAGCCCGATCCCGATTCAAAATATCGGCCGCTGACAGCTGGTGTCCACCCCCTTCTTCAACCTCGCGACGCCCGCGCTCCGCCGCCGAGGGACCTCACCGGAGAGCTCGCTGCCGGCTTCTGTACAGCTCCAAACTTCACGATCCTGGCCGCTCCTGCCTACTTTCACTCAGGGAACAGGATTCTAGGGTCAGCTACTCATGACAATGGCCGGTGCATGGTCGGCGACGAGCCGCCACCTCGGAAAGACTTCGGCCATGTCGGCTGACTTCCCTAGCACCTCAACTACTCGAGGAACCAGTCGGGAAGCATCAGTGGACCTCAGGGAAGGTCGACATGAGCTTGAGGCAGCTCGGGGAAGGCCCGAAGTAGGTCCTCACCGTGCGCCCGATGCCTCCCGTTTATTCCGCCATTGGTGAACCTCGAATTACGCCGGGTACAGAGGTTCTCCGGCCAAGGGTTGTGAAGGCAACTTGTGCGTTACCGTGTCTAGTTTGTGTGAGAGCGGATTGAGGCCCTCTAATCCTTTCTAGAGCACGAATTCAACGGAATCGCACCCGAAGGTCATTCTGCACACAGAAAGGGGAAAACTGGAAATCCGCCGCCGGTGAGCAATCACTCGGGCTGTGGCTCGGGGGTGAGCAGCACCGGTCACCAGCGCGTCCAAGGGTGCCTTGGCTCGGGCGTGACAACGCCCTGGTTGGGCTGTCCACGGGAGCCCGAGGTGCGGCGGTTCTAAGTCACCGAATTGATCTTTCGGCACAGCCGATATCAATCGGTTTCAACTGAATTCTAGCAGCGGGGAAGACGGAGGAAGGTCTCTAGTACCTTGCCGTGGCTCTGGAGGGGACGGAGAAGCGGTGATCAAGCTTCTCTGATCAGCTCCGAGTGATCGGCAGCGATGGCGCGGTTCTGATGCGAGGAGGTAGCAGAGTGGGCGGTGATCGCTCCGATCAAGCCGGTGGCGTAGATAAGGGGGCTGTGTGGCGGTTCAGCACATCGGGGCGGCAAGCAGGTGATGTCCCGGTCACCTCTTCGCCGTGGCGGCTGCTCAGTCCGGCGCAAGAACCCGAGCTGGGTTTTCAGTCGGTTTGAGTTGGAGTGGTGGCTGACATGTGGGTCCCACTTCCAGTTTTAACCTCTGAAATTTACTCCTAATCACTGTTGTAAACAGTGAGCCCCATAATACCCCTGCTAATTCAAATTATTCACCCATGAGCCATTTGAATTGATCAAAGTTCAAATTGGGTTTGGTTTGAATGAATTTCAGCACAAGTTCAGTTTTGAATTCAAATGAAGTTTGAATTTGTCCCACTTAGCTCATGTCAAGATCAACTCCAAATGGAGTGCAAATTGGTGTGTGAGCTCACAAAAATGTGCTGAATAAGAATATGGCTCCCACTTTTAGATTCATGGGATAAAAACAGTTTGAATTTGAATATAGTTTCAAACTGCCCTCTTTCTAACTATACCCATAATGACCTCAAAAAGGTTTTGAATTTGGGTGAAACTTGGCATGGACATCCTTAGCAATGTGTAGGAGTTTTCATATGTCCAGCCCACCTATATCACATGTGGAAAATACCACTTTTGCAATGTGTGAGTTTGTTCTCTAATGAGCATGTTGATGGTGGTTACTTGCTCTTCATTTGTGTTCATCATCTTTCTTTAAATGAGGTGTGTGGTGTGGTGATGAACACTTCAATTATGTGTCAAAAACTGAGGCCCTTACATCTGCCTCCAGAGGTTCAGCAGCACTTGCAAACTTTGGGGGTTGAGTTCCCAGAAACTCACTCAACCTTGGTTGACGTGGTGCAGCTTGTGGGGGTTGAGCTTGGTGCAAGTTGGCCACCACTTGAGTTAGACTCTGGATGAGCTGATTCTGATTTTTGAGCATTTGGTGGATAGGATCAGCTCCTTCACGGCGATCATCCCCTGTCTTGCCCTCCAGGAAAGTGAGGATTGGCGGCCTCAACGTTGTTGTTGTTGGGGTTGGCACCACGACCTTTTTCTCTTCCAGCCATCTATCATGATCAACCAAATGTTAACTTAAAGCATTATGTGTTAACTTCATGAATTGTTTGTTTAAACTTAAACTTTTGAGGCCTTAATATTTAGACAATTTCTGAAGATTTCACATAGATCTTTGGGTCTCACGTGAAAGTAAATGCACTATTGATTCATAGGGGTTCACACAACAAAGCAAAACAACCTAAAGACGAGGTTATGGACCAATGCCCATGGCTTCCACAACTCACGTCACACACCAAACATTAACACACAAATAAATAGGGTATTGACTCGACTACTCGATAACCTGCGGAAATAAGGTTAATGACTCTAAACAACTCGTATCACTGAGCTGGCTCGTCGGGGTCTTCCTCATCATTGCGGCTGCCCTCTGATTCTGCTTTAGGTGGGGAAGCCGCTGGTGTAGGAGTGTGGCGACGCTTGCTCGCCCGGCGGTCTGGGGAGTCAGGAGTCCATGTGTCATTTACGGTGACACACAGTTCATTCCCATCTCCTCTTGCTCTCGCCCTCAAGCTGGCGCGAAGCAACGCCTCAGTCTCCTTCAGGGTGTGCCGAACATCCTGAAGCTCCTGCTGGCACTCCTGTAGTCGAGTGCTGAGCATAGCTGCATCCTCCAAGCACAGGTCCATGTGCTCGTAGGAAGTCCCATGCTGCACTGGCGGGTACTTGTACTCCGCGGTGCCACTCTCACGCTGGAGGACATACATGTACTCAGTCCTGTCCAGGTGGCGACGGTTGATGTAACTCTGGCAGGTGATGGCCTCCCAGGTGACATCCTTCTCAGCATCGGCCTGAGTCGCCCGACAAGCTGGAGAGCGTTGGATCTTGAGCAGCTGGTTTTCATGGATAATCCTCATCTCTGAGCTCCATTCTTCACGCTTCTCACGGAGGGTCCTGGTGGAGCTGTAGTGTATGATCAGCTTGCCAACATTGCCGGCGGCGTGGAGCATACGCTGAAGACGGCGCAACAAGCCTCCTACTGCCAACCCGTAGGAGTGGTACGTCACCGGACGATTCTCCTCTCTCAAGGCAAGGGCAGCTACGGGAACTCTCCCTCTGGTGTACTTGCGGGCGGTGTGGATCATGCGAACCATCTAAAACATAAAGCATTTAAAATCAAGTTAGATGAGAATTAAATAAGGATTGTATTTTGAACAAAAGTTGGGACAAGGTGAATAAAGTGACCCCATTAAATAACTCTTTCAACCCACACCTTTGTAAAATAGTTTTTAAGAAAAATAGGGTCTTTAAATACGTCCATTTGTACCTAGGTCCACATTCCTACGGCAACCTTGGCTCTGATACCACTTCTGTCACACCCGATTTCTCCAAAGAGCAACCGAGTGAATATCACATGTATGCCAGGATCATTTTCTCATACATGTGACGACAAATAGTGAAGCATCATTATATTACAAGCCAAGTGTTCGAATATAAATAAGTCTTACATAGCATACGTCTCGATGGACGATAATATGTTCATAACATGTAAATAAAACAGCAGCGTTATATAAATCTTGTGGGCTCCGTCACAGGCGTTGCCCGGGGGACTCCGTGAACCTGGAATCCTTCTTCGGTCTGAAGTCTTGGTCATTGAACACCACATGATCCCCTTGACCTGAGCAGCAATTTAAACCAACAGAAAATCAAGTTTGAGTACCGTTTGGAACTCAACAAGTGTGGGAAAGTTATGTCATGCATGGCTAGAGCAAGGAGAGGTTGAACTCATGGTTACAGCACTACGCAATTAATCCCTATCACCATAGCTTATTAAGCACTTACATTACTACATAGGTGAAATGGTCCCAGACCCTCAATCCCATCATCAATATCAAGTAAACATAGTCTCATCTCCAATGTTAAGCTTCCCGCTTAACATCCTCAACTTTCCAATTCATCATCCTCTAATCATGAACAAGTCCAAGACGCTCTTGACCGTGAGCACGGCTGTCATGACAGTTTTGACTCCGCAGAGTTTGCACCACTGTACCCATATGTAGTGATTTCATCCCCCTTTCCCGGGTGGACTAAAAGAACCTCCATTATGCCAGTGGCCGCGAACCACGTTCACACTTCCGAGGTGTGTAGCCAGGAGATCACTACGAGGCCTTTACAAAGGGATTCCCGACGAGCATGGGCCCAATGAGGTTTCACCCCTAACAGCATACAACAGGCTCCAACCCCGCTGCAGTGGCCCCCTCTTGAGCCTTGCGGTTCATATGGTAGTCCAGCTGACACCTATTCCCCGCACCATTCAAACACCCATACTACGCCGGAGATACACCTAATTAATTGGCCAAGCTGCCCCATCTCAACATGTGGTTGGCACAGTAAAGCCAGGTTACATGCTCCATGAACCGGTCCATAGGATTCAGGCAAGCACTAAACACAAACCCGAGTCTCGTGCACACAGCACCAACCAAATCATCCAACTTGCCTCGATCCCTACCTCTACATAATTCATAATATCTCATCCAAGAGTAAGGTAAACAAGTTGATGATCTTATATCCCACTTATCCCATTCTAAGCAGGGCTAAGCATAAGTAATATGAATGAATGACATAATATAATAAATCCCAACCCAGGCTACAAGGAAGTAAGATAATGAAAATCTAGGGAAACCTCCAAGCTTGGGTATCATATTTCAAATTGACAATGCAATTAAATTCTAACTACACATCCTAGTATAGGATCAAAGTGGTCAAGGACACTTGCCTTCTTCCTGCTGCTGTGGGAATGGAAAGTCTTGATCTTGAAAGGTGAGAACTTGCTCTGGGGCTGGTTCTACTCATGCCAATACACACATAGCAAAAGAGAACAACATTCCATAAGCCATAGTCCACACTTCCACTCATGCAAACCACACATACATACATATGAAAGTCATTCACATTTTTAAGTGTTGTGGTTACCCTAGATGTGTTGATTTTAGGCCTACATGCACTTTTAAACATATATATTATTTTTAACTTTTGTATTCAGATTTCTAATTGCACACTATATATGAATTTCCAATTTGAACAAATTCTCTATATTTAATTAATACACTTCTTAGCCACAAACTTTGCACGAAAGATATTTCCTACTCAAAATAGGTTTTCAGATCTTCTACAAAATCCTAAATTGAAGTTTTTGGATTTGGAGACCTCATTTAACATTTTCGAATTATGCATACCTATTTTCCTATATTTTCAGATTTATTTTCTATGCTCAAAAGTGAACTTTAATATTAAAATAGTAAGACATATCACCTAAACAGAATAGGTTCTGATCTAAAATGTTCAATAAAATATTTTTGAACTTCCCCTCTGATGGGGATCAAATTAAATTTGTTTTACCCGTTTTCAGAATTATTTCCTAGCCTAAAAATGTATTTCCAGAAATGATAAAAGTAGGAAGCACTTAGTCAGATCTCATTTCAGCCTAAAATCAGTTTTTAACTCATTCTAAAGGTTTTCCAGGTGCTAGGAAAATTTAAATTTGTATTTGCACATGTGTTTGCATCACCATTTGAATTTAAATCCTAATCACATGTTCAAATTTCTGAATTTAATATCCTATAGGATCTGAAGTGCAAACCCACCCTACTGCAGGGTCTAATTTACTATTTCCTAAATTTTCAGGGGCCTACTTACACAAAAAAGAGAGGTTTTCCTAATTTTTATTAAGTCCAGGGGCTAAAACTCATTTTTAAATGAATTTACATGAATTTCTGAAGGTCCAGGGGCTAGATCAGAAGTTTCTGGGGCTAGCTTTTGTTTTCCGAGATCCCCAGGGGGTAGCGCGTAAGATACACGGCCTTTATAACGCAGGGCTGACGAGGGCCGTTGGATTTAAAACAGACGGCTGAGATTATAACGCGAAGGGGTACGCCGGGTTCCTATTATGCGCCACATGATTTAAAATAGACGGCCCACAAGAGGCCACGTCGCTCCTGGCCGGAGCTCGCCCATGCGCGCGGCGGCGCACGGCGGCAGAGGCACAATCTCGCCGGCGAAGTCGCGGATCTTTATCTACAGATGCTAACACCCGCCCTTTTTAGTAGCAAACGGCAGAGGGAAGACGGGAGAGCTCACCAGTGCGGTTTTCTTGGATCCGAAGGGGTCGGGAGGGCTCAATGGCGGCTAGGAGCGGCGACCGAAGGCGATCTTCGGTGGGAGAGCAATAGGGTCGACCCTCCTCGGATTTTCTTTGGCGATGAGCTTCTCTGGAGGCGGTCAAGCACTGCAAGCACGTTAGCGTGGGGAAGAACGGAAGAGAAAGCCGGAAAAAGGGCAGTAGCGGCGGCGGTTCTCACCTTGCGTCGGTTGTGGCCAATCAGGGAGGAAGGGGCGGATTTTTGGCGTTTAAATGGCGAGGGAGGGCGGCGGGGTCGGTTGAGATCACGCTGGAGTGCCCAGGACCGAAGATCGGGGTGTGTGAGCGCGGGTTTCGGGAGCGGCGGGTCCGATCGGGCGCGGAAGTAGCGGTGGCGGTTGGGGCGCGCGCGGGGAAGAAGATGACACGCAGGCCACGCGCGTCAGAGAGAGGGGGAGGGGGGAGGCAGCCGCGGGTTTTGGGCCGGCTGAGGTGGTTTTCGGCCCACTGGCTGTTTTTCTTTTTCTTTTCCCTTTTCCTTTTCTGTTTTGATTTAAGTTTGAATTCCAGTTTGAATTTGAATTCCTTCACCACATGCAATACGTCCAAAAATTTTTAAATTACCCTCTTTAGCAGGTTTTGGGTTGTTACATATTACCAATGTAGCTCTGATACCACGCTGAGGGGGGCCCGACACCCATTCACGGGGCCGTGCTGCTTGCCCGGAATCGCATTGGGTGGTGTCGTGTTGTGCGGCACCCAACAGCACACATTTAAGGAATCAGGTATTAGATAAATCAAAAGCGGAATCTTACAGATGTTCTTTGTAAATAATTTACATCAAATAGCTACAGCAGAAGACTATGATCAGCTCACGTCGAAAAACTAATGAGCACTCGAGAAGGGGTCCAGCCCGTGGACTTCTGTCGCTAGCAACACAGAGACATTGCAGCGGCTGGGTTCTCTATGTGTTACATGACTCGGAAGTTTCCGAGTCTCATCAGACAACCTTATTCATAAGCGTCGATGTTAACTTGCAAAACCACTCGTATAGCAAGAGTGAGCACAAAGGCTCAGCAAGACTTAACCGTCTCTCCTAAGGCATGCAACTCTACATGAAGGTAACTTAAGACAATAAACAAGAAAGTTGCATAATGACTCGCCTACACATTCTTCCTTAACTTTCAGATTTTAGCCATCACTGTAGTGACCTTGTGCTGAGTAACATTGGAAATCCACAATCAAACAAGAAACGCTTCATTCCAATGTTACTAGTCCCAAGGCAAAAAATTAACTTTAATTTGCTCTATCACTACTTCATACATGGTTTTTATGCAATTCCAATTATCATAGCAGAAATTTAAACTTGCAAACTGTTCTCACACAACTTGATTACTACGTCACAACACAGTGAGCAAGCGGTACTCATATCCGCGAGGGACGGTGATTTGAATCAAACACTGCCCGGATTACTCGACACATACGCCCGCCTCTGAAGACCCAAATCTGGTGTCCTTCATTACGTCGTATGTGGCCACCTTTCGCAGGACACCCGACTGTAAAACCGATCGCGCCATGTGTTTTTTCTCGCCATGTGTTTCATTTGCTACCTTTACCCGAGTAGTGTGCCTCTAGCCTATTTTCGCGAGCAGTTCCAACTACTTGACTTGTACCGAACCCTACACTATCTTAGCATTGCAGTAGCTAATCAAGGTTTACAAACCTAAGCCCAACCCAGGGTTTTCTTGGCTATGCATTTGGTTTTTCAAACAAGACTCTAATGCAAAATTTAAGTGGGTGCTCAAAGTAAGTTCTCAAAACAGTAAAATTAATAAAAAAAAGGCTAATGCAAACCGGAGCTTGCCTTGCTGCTGTTGGTCGTAGGCTAGCTGTTCCTCTGGAGTGATGAAGTCTAAGACTTCGGGTCCTCCTCAACCTTAGCGACTACATGAGATAAATATATATATGTATAAATTTGAATGCATTTGAATTGAAGTTTAATTTGTGAGCACTATAAGTCTTACTAGACAGGCCCAATGACTCTAAAATTTTTACTGTGGTTTGGATACAACCTAAACAGAGACTTGGCCAAGTTTCATTTGCAGAAAAGTTCATTTGAGCTCTCCACAAATGATTGTGTACTTGGCCTTAATTGGAGCTCTTAGGGTGTTCTAGGGATTTTCATGGAGCAAGCCATGACTTTCTGAAAACTAGATTTACAGAGGGTTCTAATGGATTTGGTTTTACTTAATTTGAAGGTTCCTAGCTAAAGATATGAGCTAAACAATTTCATGGAAATTCTAAAAATGTTTCTGGACATTTTCTATTTTCTCTGGAATAGTTTTATTAATCACACCATTAGGTGGATCAAATCAGCTCAAATGGATCTGAAATTTTTATGGCCACTCAGGGATATTTTGGTAAACATCCTAGCCAAATTTCAGAATTTTCCTCCAAAGGGTTCTCCAGTTAAAATTCTAAAGATTTTAAATATTGAAGAATTAATTCTGGAGAAATAAGGATTTGCATAAAGTGAAACTTCATTTGTTGGAAAGTAATAAGAGAGCTGAATCCAACAAAATTTGATTTAATCGATTTGGAGTTTCCCTTTAAAGGGTTTGAAGTTTGAACTAAATCTGAAAATCGGGGAAAAGTTTAAATTGCTGCGCGTGGGACCGGGGCTACATGTCAGTTTCTCAGCGGCTAACACACGGGGCTACGGAGTATTTCGCACGCAGCCACATCAGATCCGATGCCACAACTTATCCCCGGTTTAAATCTCCGGCCGCTGACACGTGGGACCTGGGGCTTCGTCTACCTCCCGACCTCCCGCACTCGGCCGCCGCCCCCCTCGCCGGAGTGCTCGCCGGAGGGTCTTTACCGTGCGCCAAACTCCAAGATTTTCGCCGCCTCTGCCTAATCCGATACGGGGAACACGGTGCTGGACTTAGCTCGACATGACAATCACCAGAACATGACTGGCGACGAGCGGCGGCTTTGGAAGAACTTTGGCCATGTCGGCCGGGCTCCCTAGCACCCCAAAAGATCGAGCTAACGGTCGTAAAGCATCAGTGCACCCTAGGGAAAATTGTCATGAACTTAAGGAGGCTCGGAAACGGCCGCAACATCGACCTCACCAATGACCCGAGGCACTTTTCTCATGGCGGCACAAAAAATGGCTAGAACTCAGCCGATTAGGGATGGTTTCATTCGGTTCTTCTTCAAGGAGACGCGCTAGGATGTGTACCAACTATGTGCAAATGGGCTCGAGCGTTGGGGAACCGTATAACCCGAATTTGGGTCTAGACCAAGCTCAGCTAGTTTCCTCTAGGTTTCGGAATTCTTGGAAATTCTCTACACATGGTTGATCATTTGCTACAAGGCTTGAAGCTACACAATCTAGGAAGTATAGCGCACCTTACTTGTGTAGCAAGCGGACGACGACAATTACTGTGGTGCTCTGTTAACGGTGACCGAAGTGGATTTATGCCGGTACTCGTGGGAGCTCGGTGAAAATCCTTACTTTGCCACCAAACACCACAGGAAAACCCCGGTGTGATGTGACAGCACTGTAGAGCACAAGATGGCAACGCTTTTCCATGTAGACTGCTCGAGCAACCGAGACTTAGCTAGCTTGAGCGATCGGTAATGGAGAGTGACGGCGTTCGGGTGTGTTTTTGCTGGAGCTGACGATCGAGCTCGTGAGCGACGAGAAGCGACTGAAGAACTCAGACTGTGGTGCTCAGCTGTGGAGATAAAGACCGTGCAAGCGTGCCAGCGTGGGGAAACTCCGGAAGCAGCTGCTGGCGCCGGCGCTGGCTAGGTGGCTACCGCAGCACTGGCCCCAGAAACCGAGTGTTCTGTTCTTCAGTCGGTTGAATTGCTGGTGAGGCTGACAGGTGGGCCCCACTTCCATTTTAACCTCTGAAATTAACTTTCTCCCACTGCTCTAAACAGTAGTTCCACTAATACCATTTGAAATTTTAATTATATACCAAATGCCCATTTGAACTTGATAGAATTCAAATTGTGAAGTGTTTGAATATATTTACAGCACATATGCAGTATGAAATCCAAATTGAATTTGAATTTGCTAAAATTGGCTCATGTCAAGATCAACTCCAAATGGAGTGAAAATTGGTGTGTGAGCTCACAAAAATGTGCTTAGTGTGAATATGCATCCCACTTTGAATTCATGGGATGAAAGGAGTTTGAATTTGAATTTGAGTACAAACTAGCCTCTTTCTTATTATACCCAAAAAAATAGCTCAAAAAAGTTTTACATTTGGGTGAAATTTGGCATGAGCATTCCTAGCAAGGTGCAGGAGTTTTTCATATGCTCAGCCCCTATATGATGCATGTGGGAAATACTACTTTGCATTTTGTGAGTTCATCCTCTAATGACCATATTGATTGTGTTTACTTGCTCTTCAAAGGTGTTCATAAGTTTTCCTCAAATGAGGTGTGTGTGGTGTGATGAACACTTTGGATGTGTGCAAAAACTTAGGCCCTTACATTCCTCCCCCCTTAAAATAATCTCGTCCCGAGATTATAAGGTGAAATGAGAGAGAGGACGGTGGAAAATTACCGTATGTGCGACGCGAAAAAGTCAGGGTAATTAGTGCAAAAAAACCCTTCGATCTCCCATGTCGCTTCTTCTACGGAGTGATTACTCCATAGAACTTTGTAGAACCACAGCGTACGGTTGTGTGTGGTTCGGGCCTTTTCATCAATTATTTGAACCGTTTCCCCCAGATAAGTGAGATCCGGTTTCAGTTCTTCAATATCCCCCAGCTGAATGATAGTTGATAGCTTGAGACACTTCCTCAGCTGAGAAATGTGAAAGACGTCGTGCACACCGGAGAGTTTCACTGGTAATTCTAGCTGGTATGCAACTGACCCACATCTTTCCACAATCTGGAATGGACCGACGAATCGGGGTGAATAGAAACTTTGACAAGTGAACATTGTCAAAAATTTTCTTCCTTAATTCCGGGTTACGGGGTACGATGATTCTGTCCTTAAACCACAGGACGCCGTCTCCGTCTTACCGGAAATATTTCAGTTCCCCACTGTCTATATGTCTCCGCAAATGTGGCATGCCCTTGTCATGTTTCTGGGATACTAGCCTTTCTTCACAGATGGTGGGGATAAAAGCTAAATTGTAGAGAGCTCTATGGGGAACCACACGTAACGGTGGCTCGCTCTCTTCCAACGGGGTGATGGTTAGATTATGAACGTGTGACTTGCAACTCACGCATTCGCCACCATGTTAGCCTTGCCGGGGTGATAATGGATCTCTATTTCGTAATCCTTTATCAACTCCAACCATCTTCACTGCCTCATGTTCCACTCCTTCTGAGTAAATTTGTACTTGAGGCTCTTGGGGTCGGTAAATAAATGCACGAGGTTACCGAGTAGTAGTGCCTCCAAATCTTGGGTGCGAGTACCACGGCAGCGAGCTCTAGGTCATAAGTTGGATAATTTTGCTTATGGTTTCTGAGTTTCCATGATCCATACGCAACCACCTTTCGGTCTTGCATCAGCACACATCCGAGCCCAATGCCGGATGCATTGTAGTACAGATCGAATGGTTTTGTTATGTCTGGCTGTGCCAAAACTGGTGCTTATGTTAGGTGCTTCACTAATGCCTTGAATGCTGCTTCGCATGTTGGACTCCAAACATATTTGGTAGTTCTCTTCAGCAGCTCTTTCATAGGCTTGGCAATCTTCGAGATGTTCGGATTGAACATCCGATAATATCCCGCGAGTCTGATGAAACTTCGTACTCCCTCCGTTCTGAAAGAAATGACGTTTAGGACAAGAAATCTAGTTCATTTTGAACTAAATTTGTTGTCCTAAACGTCATTTATTACAGAACGGAGGGAGTACCTCGTGAACAGACCCTGGGGACTTCCAATGCAGCACTTGTGCAATCTTGCTCGGGTCTACAGCGATGTCCTCCGCTGAGATGATATGCCCGATAAAAAGTACTTGCGATATCTAGAATTCGCACTTGCTGAATTTCGCGTATAGCTTATAATCCCGCAGCCATTGCAAGACTATATGCAGATGCTTCTCGTGTTCTTATTCCGACTTAGACTAAGCCAGTAGGTCGTCGATGAAGACCACGACAAACTTGTCCAGCTCCGGCATGAATACCGAGTTCATCAAGTACATGAACTGAGCTGGAGCATTGGTGAGGATAAGGAACATGACAAGGTACTCATAAAGCTGGTGACGACTCAGTCAGATAAAACCTCTGCTCATAAGGTCATTCAGCGGTGTCTTCCACTCTGCCCGTTCATTGGGTGCCCTTTTCTATGGCCTTCGCAAACTCGGTGGTGTTCCCGGCGCAAGTTCCATCTTGAACTCTACGTCCCATTCGGCCGGAATGCCCCGTAAACAATTGGGAAACACATCCTGAAATTCACGTACCACCGGACTGTCCTCTATCTTAACAGTTTCCGAGTGGTCCAATATTGCAATTGTTGCCAACTGGCGCCCAGAACTAATGTATCAAGACCGTGCCGTGGGGCGTTGAGCTTAACGGTTTGAAACTGATGTTGTGAACCGCTTTGTGGTAATTCAACCACGACATCCCCAAAATAATGTCGATGTTCAGACCCCAAGAATAAGGAGGGTCGTGGGTTATAGTCTAACCCCCAAACAAAGAGATTCTCGGAAGACAACATCACTTGTTGTAATGCTGCCCCGGCGAAGATATGAGGTATTGCCTCTTTGTAAAAGTGGTTTGTAGCTGATGCTGAGCCACAAAAGATTGACTAATAAAGCTAGGTCTGGCACGGGCGTCAAATAGAATTAATACCGATAACTAATTCAGAGAAAACATCTCTGCTAACGCGGCTTCTCCTCCTGGAATATCATCACTCACTGTGTAGTTGATGTTGCCCCTTGTCCGCCCTCTTTTCTGCAGATATAGGTACGGGTCTGAACATTGAAAGTATGATGACCCGCGTCCTTGAATTCCCTCCATACAATACCTAGTATAATGGCCTGTCCGACCACAAAATGGAGCACGTCTCCGGCTCTTCGCTAACTTGTGGTTGGAAGCTAGATACATATTGCTGCAGCAGTGGGGCACATAACTAGTGCTAGCCTGCACGATATCACTCATTTTCACAACAGGAAAATGACATATTTTTGTGGCCCAAGGGCCCACGAAAATAACTTGTAAAATTCCCAAAAAGTGGTAGCAAGAAAAATTCAGCTCATGTACACTTAGGAAAAATGAGGGGGGGGTTTAAAACTTTGAGTTATAACGGTGTGAGTTCAAAGTGGTGATTCAAACTTCCCAAAACTTCCAAACATGGAGATCTAAATGCATAATGTGGATCATCACATTTCAAATATTCAACCTTCCAAATTTCAGCTCATTTGGCGGGGTATTAATATTTGTTTGGGGATTAAAAAATGGAAGCCCTCTGATCTGAATTTCAAATTCAGTTTCAAATTCCAACTTCCTTAATTTGCAAATTTGGTTCCAAAATTGTGTTCTCCACATTTGAATTAGCAGCAATGCTAAAAATCAGAAACTTTGGAGTTGGTTCGTATGTTTTTGGAACAATACAAAAGGGAGAATTCAAATTCCATTTCAAATTCAAATGACCTAACCCAATTCAAACTTCACGCCAGAATTCAAATCAGTTTGGATTTAACTTTTCAAACCATGACTTTGG
Organism: Neostapfia colusana; assembly: GCA_030760725.1. Classification (NCBI taxonomy): domain Eukaryota; kingdom Viridiplantae; phylum Streptophyta; class Magnoliopsida; order Poales; family Poaceae; genus Neostapfia; species Neostapfia colusana. The sequence continues at coordinate 67,994,510 of JASWHV010000013.1, read as the reverse complement.
GAGGAAGCGAACGAGTTAATTTAGGGACAAATAGGAAAATATCAAAGGAGCATTAGGTGGGAGGGGGCCCACTGGTCAGTCACCACAGAGGCAAAGTCTCTGTTTTCACTCGGCTCTTCACGCGCAGGCGCCAGCTCCCAACTAATTCCTCCGGCCGATGTCTCCACCGAGCTGCTTCCTTGTTGCTCCTGACGTCGATTCGTGCGAATGGGTGCTCAAAGCGGCCGCCGAGTGCATCCTCTGCTCTTATCCCCGTTAAACCGCAGCTTCTCCACACTCTGCTCGAACGCTCGCGGACACAAACCCCTCCAACAGAAGAACCTCCCAGCTCATTGACGCCTGGTGAGCTCGGCGTGCCTCTCGCGCGACTGAGCGACGGGAACGTTGCACCAGGTTCCCCACCTGATCTCCGAAGCCTTAAGCAGACGGCAGCACCGGTGGTTGGCTCCTACGAGCTGGAATTTCCTTCGGAGTCCCGGTGTTGATCACCTCTGCGCCGCACCATCGCCCGACGGATTTACAGCTTCTTCCGATCAAACAAAAGGTTCCTGAGGTGCGTTAGGAACCCTTCTTCCTTCCCTCCAACAAGTTCCTGCCTTCTTAGCCCCGACACCGAGTAATTTGAAGTTTGGTGCCGGCGGTTCTTTAGAAACCCGAGGACTCTTCGAGGAAATTCATCGTGCTCTGGGTAGCTCCATGTTAGATGAGCTTAGAGTAGCTCCTGCACACACTTCCGCACCTCTCCAAAGTCCTAGCAGCTCAAATGATCAAGTAGAGATACCGGGCACCGAGTTTTTGTCGCCGCCGTGGTGTTGCGGGCTCGGGTCGCCGGTGAGGTCACCTCTCCGGTAGTTTTCCTGGAGAGCGGGCCATGGGTCGATGTTTTCCAGGTGAAACTGGTGCTTTTAGAGCAAACCCTAGCCTAAAAGACCCACTGTCGACTGAGAACGAGGTCATCGAAGTGAGGCTCGACGTGGTCGCCGGTGCGAGCACCGTTCCGGCCGTTATCATCCGCTCCCGACCCCACCATCGTGTTCAGCACGGTGTAGAACTCACAGGCGGCGAGTTTGTGGAGGTTCGGACTACGGGAACCCCGTCCAGGCGAGCTTCGCCGGCTTGCGCCGCCGTGGGAGACACGGGCAGCGGGAGAAAGAAGAAAGAGGACCGGGTCCCACCGGCCAGCCTCTGCACCGCGCGGGGATCGGCCTGTGGCACCGGATCGGGTGCGGCTGCGCGGTAAATAACCCGGTGGCCTCGGTGTTGCCGTCATCTGAGTGGATAGCGCCACGGGTGGGGGCCACAGCCAGTATTTAAACGTTTCTTCAATTTCCAGATTTAGAGCAAACTTCAAATGACCATAACTCTCAGTAGGAATGTCCAAATTTTGTGAAACAAATTTTGCTGGATTACTCTCAGTCAGTACTTTGTATAAATGCAAAAAAATGATATTAAGATATCTGGAAATTTTTCCAAAATTCATCAAATTTAAATCTTTGGGAATTAATTCCAGAAGATCCCTGTTATGGAATTTCTTCAAATTTGGATAGGAGGTTCCTTATGATATTACTGATATCCAGTAAAAATTTGAGCTTCAATGGAGTTGATTTGCTAGGCTGAATTGCCTTCCAAAGTTCAGCCTTTATTTGAAAATTCAAATTTAAACAGAAACTTTTCAGAACTCCTATCCAACTTCAAAAATTCATATCTCTCTGTTGGTAGCTTCAAAAAAGGTGAAACAAATTTTGTTAGAACCATGGAGACTTACCCGAATCAGATCTTCCACTGTTAGCCATGTCAAAACTCCTGATTTGAGCTCAAAATTCAGAGAAGCCTTGTCCTTGTGGGAATTTTGGAGACTACAATGTGAAAAAAACATTTCTCCAAATTTTGCTCAGATCATCCTTAGAGAGTCTAGTCTCCACTGTAAAAATCCCAAAGCCAATTAAGAATCCTAAATAGCAGTAGCTATGAATAGAAGTTACTTCTCATAATCCCTTAAATACTTATACATATATTTTGCTACATTTCATTTAGTAACCGAAGTTGAGGACGCACCGGAGCCCTTAGACGTCCTCCCACCAGAAGCTGACTTCCCATTTAACTCGCAACCAGGCAAGCCCCGGTTTGCATTTAAGTACCGTTTATAAAGTTTTTCATTTGTATCACCTATGTCAAGGGTGAATGCTTGCATTAGAGTTAGGTGATTGAAACCCCACTTGCATAGCCTTTTAAATCCTATGAAGGGTTGGGTAGATTACAAACTCGACGAGTAGAGAATGCCGTGCTAATGTTCTTAGGATCTCGGTAGAAGTCGAGTTGTTGGAATCTACTCGCATGATAGGTACTTATCACACGGGATGAGAAGAGGTAGATAATGGCTTAATGTGAAACTGAGACTCAGCAGGGGGGATAGGATGCAGTGAGCGGAGGTCTCACGTGTGTAGCCCTGTTGGTGTCGATTGAGGACCGGACCGTGTGCGGCCCTGCTGGACATGTATCGAACAGTACCGGATGCATACTGGCATATGGGAACCAGGAAACCGATGTAATTGGTTAACCTGGGTGCCGAGGCATACCCAACCATTTTATAAGAGTGGGTTGAGGGTAGCAAGGTGTAAATCTGCCGGTGGGCACAGTCACGCTCCACGCAGGGACCTCCTGCCCATAACGGATGGACCAGTTCGGCATTTGGGTTTCCTTTGAAAAGTTGTTGCATACAACAGAGTAAGGAGGGGTGTGGAATCACGCTTCTGAAAGTGGGTGTATGTGATGTGTTATCCGGATGTGTCCTGATTGCAATCACCGCCCCTCGCGGTTATTTGAGTACCCGCTTGTTCACTGCACTGTGACGTAGTAAGAAGTGAAATAAGCCAACTGAATATGTTGTATTGAACTATTAATGTCTTGAAACCTTGTATGCTGTAGTTATAGAGTTAATTAAGTTTATATTCCACTTTGGGCATCACCACATCGGAGGAAAGCGTTTCTTGTTTGATTGTGGACTTCCAATGTGAGGGCTTCCTAAGGCTCAATAAACTGTTGCTATAAAATTGAAAGTAAGGATCAACATGTAGGCATGTGTTTATTGCAAAGTCATTTTTCCTATCTTACACATCCTTGCATGTAGAGTTCCATGCCTAGGATTGTAGGTTAAGCCTTGCTGAGCCATCGTGCTCACGGTTGCAATATTTTGTTCTGTGTGAAGGTGAGAGTTATGAGGAAGGTTCCGAGGATGAGGCGATGCCCCCGTCAGGGTACACGGCCGAGCTGGAGCCCTGCACACCTCCGTGATCTCCGGTTACTTGCTGCTTGTGTGTAGCGTCCCCGGGCTGAACGGCTGCACTTTTGCATAGTTAGGATGAGATGTCATATATGTATAGTACTTCCGCTGTTAATTAAGTTTTGTAAAAGAGTTCCGCTGTTTTATATCAAATAAAAATTTGTATGTTGTTCTTAATTCTTTTCGTGTGTGCTGTTGGGTGCCGCATCGCACGGCACCACCATATGCGATCCTGGAGTGGGTGAACCACGGGATGGTCCCCACAAGCGTGGTATCAGAGCCGCATTGGGAATAGCACGCTCAAAAAGATACTATGCTGAAAATTTTAGTAGTAGTCGAGCGAGGATTAGTCATTAAGCCCACATAAGGTCTATTATACTACTAGATATGATGGTTGAAAAAGCTAACTTATATGTTATACATTCTGTAACGACGCTCCGATGTCAGTAAGAGGTAAGGTACGCCACCGCAGGCAGATCAATTGCGGTAACTCACCATACGAGTAATAGTATGGAAGGATATACCGTGGCTTGGCACGGTAGTTAATATGAGTCTCTGAACCTTCTCATGGTTCTGAGGGCATATGAAAACGCTGATCTCCAGTGTGCTTTAGGCAAAAATGAGAATACCCCATCATGTGGTAAGCAACACGATAGTATGCAACTCTTGAACGTTCAATGTTCAAAGGGTCATACGCAGCGCTCGCCATCAGCGTGCCTCAACGGTCATGAGGCAGTAGGTGGTATCCGCTGGGTTGATAAAATTCCCAACTGTAACGACCCATTCGCGCTCTATTCGGGTTCCCCGTCGTGTGGTGTGAAAACACGACCATGTACCTTGAGACGTGGCTTGACTCAAGGACGATCCGTATGGCAATGATATGGACCGTATGTTTTAACTATGATATGGAACTGCCTGAAATGTCAAAAAACTTTGTGTGCACCATTATTGTGTGGTTTTCTGCAGGTACATTAACCATGTTAGTGCATGACGTTTAGAAACCGTTTGTGAGTGACGTTCTTAGTTCCACCATTCGACACGTATATGCCGGAATACCGGCTTAGGATTTTTCTTTGGTGAGGAAACGTAGTACCGAGACTGCATAAAAGGATATTTTTAAAGAAAAGAGTTAAAATAAAGTTTATGATTCCATTTAGGGGTTATTGAACTCCCATAATAAACTAAGAGTCAGTTGAGAGTATAGATTCAATCTCTAAGACTTAGGAACAACCTCCCCTGTTTCGGCAGAAACTTTGCTGAACGTAAATAGGATATAACATAGGATTGGTTGAACCAATGGGGGTGTGAGATACCATTCTAGAAAGTTTTTGAAGTCCTCTACAACTTTTCTGTAGAGCTCCAGAACATAATCTCCCTCCAAATGGATGAAAATCTCAGATGAGTATACACTGTCTATAAACAGGGAGACCAAAATGCTCTCTGGAATTTTCTATATTTCAACCACAACTTTCTGTAGAAAAATTTCTAAGGGTCAAGTAAGACATGTTGGAAAGTATAGGAAATCTACTATAACTTTGTAGTTCAGTGTTTTGCTAGATTGAGGGCAGAATATGATGGAATTTTGTGAACAATACAGCCCCTTGCAAAGGAGGTGCTTTCAAAATTCCTGAGAAAATTCTGTCAACTTGTAGAGATCATAACTCAAAAACTAGGGAGGCTATGGAGGCAAATAAATACAATCTGGATTTCTTTCAGAGTTTACTACAACTTTGTTGTTTAACTCTAGTCCATATTTTGTCTCCAAGGGGGCCAAAACAGTTAAAATTCTTCCAACTGGTCTGCTGGACCAGAAGTGGACAGTGAACACCATGTTGAGGTGTTTCAATTAAAACCCTTAGTTTCACCTTTTGATATCCAGCGGCTGTCATAAAACAGCGAATCGGAGTCAAAAAATTTTTGCATTCGACATATCACTTCGAGCTAGGACATGTTTGAGTCCAGTACAATAGCGAGGAATTACGCATGCTAGAGTCAGGTTCGTGGTGATGAGTCTCCACCTCCGGAGCAAACCACGATGCAGCAGCAACCACCTCCTCCGCCTCCAGAACTTCCAAGAAACCTTGCGGAGGTTCTCGCCGCAGTGCTCAGCTCGCGCGATGAGCAAACCGAGTTGCTGCGGATGCTAGTTCAGCAGAATGCGTCCTGTCCAGGAGAACACCAAGACAATGGGCAACGCCAGCCCCAACAAAGTTCCTATTCAGAATTCCTGGTGAATCATCCACTGGTCTTCACGGAGGCCGAATAGCCTTTGGAGGCTGACAGCTTTATCCGCACTCTGGAGGCGAAGTTCGGGCTGCTACGGTGCACCGAACACCAAAAGGCGCTGTATGCAGCGAAACAGCTTCAAAGGGAAGCCGGCACATGGTGGGCAAACTACATCGCCTCATTACCCGCTGGCCATGCCGTCACATGGAACGAGATCCGGGAGGCATTCCGCGCTTATCACATACCTCCCGGGGTTATGGAAATGAAGCTCCAGGAGTTCCTGGCACTGAAGCAAGGCGAGAGGAGTGCTCATGAGTACTCCAGGTCATTCAACCGGCTGGCGCAGTATACGCCAGGATTTGTGAGAATGGAGAAAGACAAGCGCAATGCATTCTTCCGGGGCCTGAATTCAAAAATGAAGGTCCGTCTCGCCCAAAGTAATCGCGGCACCTTCAACGACCTCGTTAATGCCACGATTTTACAAGAGAATGCTCAGCGCGAGCGCGGTTCTGATAAGAGGAAACGCAGCACGCTGACGAGCAGCAGTGGTGGAGAACCAAAAAAATACCACGTGGTGTATCGCTCACCATGCGGTCAAAGATGGCAGCCACCGGCACGACCGCCTCAGTTTCGCGGTCGACAATATAATGCGCCAGGCTTCCGACCAATGTATCCACCACAGCAACAGCAGCAGTAAAGGATGGTCCGCGTGCGCCTCAGTTTCAACAGCATGCACCGGGATTCTGTCCTCAAGTTGGCGGGACCCCGACATCTTACACGTGCTTCACGTGTGGCCGTGTCGGGCATATTTCGAGGAACTCCCCCGAGCCGCGACAGGGCAGGGTTGCAGCACCATATCAGGGTGCCAATCAGCCCCGTAATCACCCCAAGGAACCAACACCAAAACCCAGCAACGTCTACCACTTAGCCATCGAAGGCGTGCCGGAAGGCGAACCCGTCCTCGCGGGTACGTTTTCTTACATAGATCATCCTGTATTCATACTTTTTGACTCCAGTGCCACCCATAATTTCATAAGTCAGTCGTATATTATTAAATATCAATTGCCTATCATTCCCACAAATAATTCATACTTGATATGTTCTCCGGGTGGGAAAATAAAAGCTGACAGAATGGTCTATATAGCACCATAACAATTAGGTGGAATCTATATCCGAATTCTCTAATCATGTTAGAAGTCAGAAACTTGATGCCATTTTAGGAATGTCATGGCTACATCGCCATGGTGCTGTTCTTGACATCATTCCACGCGTGCTTCATTTAAACTCTCCTCTTCATGAACCACATATTCTTATTCTTGAGCGTTCGGTTGGCGAAACTCCAGCCACATATAACACGGAAGCCACAAAACTTGAGGATATTCGTGTGGTCTGTGAATACCAGGACGTCTTTCCAGATGATCTTCCAGGCATGTCACCCGAAAGAGATGTCGAGTTCAAGATTGAACTTGTACCTAGGACGATGCTGATATTACGGAGACCGTACAAGATCGCTCCGAATGAGCTGGCTGAACTGAAGGAGCAGCTCAACGATTTAATGAAGTAGGGTTTCATTTGACCGAGTTCCTTGCCATGGGGATGCTCTGCGCTGTTTGTGAAGAAGAAGGATGAAACCTTGAGGTTGTGTGCATTCGACCGAGTTCCTTGCCATGGGGATGCTCTGCGCTGTTTGTGAAGAAGAAGGATGAAACCTTGAGGTTGTGTGTGGACTACCTACCTCTCAACGCCATCACCATCAAGAATAAATATCCACTGCCCCGCATCGATATATTATTCGATCAACTTGTGGGTGCAAGTGTATTTACAAAGATGGATCTTCGCTCTGGATATCATCAAATCAAGATCCGAGCGGAGGACATTCCAAAGACGGCCTTCTCGACGAGATATGGGTTGTATGAATACCTCGTCGTGTCCTTTGGTCTCACCAACGCCCCGGCACACTTCATGTATCTTATGAACTCAGTGTTCATGCCGGAGTTGGACAAGTTCGTGGTGGTGTTCATAGATGACATCTTGGTTTATTCCAAGACAGAAGAACAAGCCGAACACCTGCATATCGTGCTTCAATGATTATGAGACCATAAGCTTTATGCCAAGTTCAGCAAGTGTGAATTTTGGATCAACCAAGTGCCATTTCTTTGTCATATTATTTCTGCCGAAGGCATTGCAGTTGATCCAAGCAAAATCAAACAAGTGCTGAAATGGAAACCCCCCACATCAGTCCACGAAGTCAGGAGTTTCCTCGGGTTAGCAGGATATTATCAGAGATTCATACCGAACTTCTCCAAGCTTGATAAGCCGATGACTGAACTGTTGAAAAAAGGGATCAAATATGTTTGGATCTCAGCTTGTGAAGAAGCTTTCCAAGCATTAGTGAAGCATCTTACAACAGCCCCGGTGTTAGCTCAACCGGATACAACCAAGCCCTTCGACGTATATTGTGATGCGTCCGGCATTGGGCTTGGCTGTGTATTGATGAAAGGAGGAAGAGTGGTTGCCTATGACTCACGTCAACTCCGTAACCACGAGAAGCACTATCCAACTCATGATATTGAGCTCGCTGCTGTGGTATTGGCCTTGAAAATGTGGAGGCACTATTTACTGGGGAACTTAGTGTACCTCTACACCAACCACAAGAGTTTGAAGTATATATTCACTCAAAAGGAGTTGAATATGCGGCAACGGAGATGGTTAGAGTTGATCAAAGACTACGAGATTGAGATTCACTACCATCCCGGGAAGGCAAACATGGTTGCCGATGCCTTAAGACGCAAATCCCATGTCAACAGTCTGTCCATCACCCCACCTGAAGAGGAAGAGCCAATTCTATACTTGGTTCCATATGGGGCGTTGTTTAATCTTGCTCTCGTCCCTACGATACGAGAGGAGATTATGGAAGCTCAAAAGAAAGACGTGGGAATGTCGCACATTCAGAGAAGAATAAAGAATGGTGAAATGAAATGCTTCCGAAGGGATGAACACGACACTCTATGGTTTACAGACCGTATAGTGGTACCCCGTGATATGAAGCTTCAGAAGAAAGTTATGGACGAGGCTCATTTGTCCAAGTATTCTATTCATCCGGGCAGTAACAAGATGTACCAGGATCTAAAAACCAGGTTTTGGTGGACACGGATGAAAAGAAAAATCGCAAAGTACGTATCCGAATGTGATACGTGTCGGCGGGTGAAAGCCGACCATATGCATAAAGGCGGACAGCTGCAACCATTGAACATTCAGGCGTGGAAGTGGGAGGATATCAGCATGGATTTCATTATTGGTTTACCTCTCACGTCTCACAAGCATGACTTGATTTGGGTAATAGTCGATCGACTAACCAAGTCGGCTCATTTTGTCCCAGTACATACAAAGTACGTGGCCAAGCAATATGCGGAGTTGTATATCGGAAGGATCCTGTGCTTGCACGGTGTTCCCCGCTCCATTATTTCAGATTGCGGTGCACTGTTTGTCGCTCGGTTCTGGGAACAGCTGCACACGTCGTTGGGGACAAAACTGATCCGCAGCTCCGCATATCACCCGCAGACGGATGGTCAAACTGAACGGGTGAATCAAGTGTTGGAAGACATGCTACGTGCTTGTGCTATCCACCACGGCAAAAATTGGGATGATCATTTGTCGTTGGCGGAGTTTTATTACAACAATGGCTATCAAGCTAGCATTAAGATGGCGCCGTATGAAGCTCTCTACGGCCGAACATGCCGCACACCTCTCAACTGGTGCGAGTCCAGCGAGCGAGTTATCTACGGCATTGAACTTGTGAATGAGGCTGAAGAACGAGTGCGAGTAATACAAGCCAATCTCAAGGCTGCTCAATCTCGTCAGAAGAGCTATGTGGATAAAAGACGCCGCTCTCTCCACTTTGACATCGGGGACCATGTTTATGTCCGTGTGTCTCCGATGAAGGGAGTTCATCGTTTTGGAGTGAAGGGTAAACTTGTGCCACGGTTCATTGGACCGTTCGTCGTCATTGAAAAATGCGGACCCGTGGCCTATCGCTTGGATTTACCGGCATCGCTCGCAGGAATTCACAACGTCTTCCATATCTCTCAGCTGAGGAAGTGCCTCAAGCCCTCGGCTGAAATTCGCACTGAAGACATAGAAGTTCTTCAACCGGACAATCCGGATTATTGATGAAAAGACTCGCGCCACAAGAAACTGGACCTTATGGTTCTACAAGGTCTTGTGGAGTAACCATACTGCTGATGAGGCGACATGGGAAAGCGAGGAATATCTACGAACCAATTATCCGGACTTGCTATCATCATATACCCGGTAAAGTTTCCCCACTTTGCATTTCTTTTGGGAATCTTGGGATGAGATTCTTTTTAAGGGGAGAGGGATGTAAAATCCCCAAAAAGTAGTAGCAAGAAAAAATCAGCTCATGTATACTTAGGAAAAATGAGGGGGATTTAAAACTTTGTGTTATAACGGTGTGAGTTTAAAGTGGTGATTCAAACTTCCCAAAACTTCCAGACATGGAGATCTAAATGCATAATGTGGATCTTCATATTTCAAATATTCAACCTTCCAAATTTCAGCTCATTTGGAGGGGTATTAATATTTGTTTGGGGATTAAAAAATAGAAGCCCTCTAATCTGAATTTCAAATTCAGCTTCAAATTCCAACTTCCTCAATTTGCAAATTTGGTTCCCAATTGTGTTCTCCACATTTGAATTAGCAGCCATGCCAAAAATTAGAAACTTTGGAGTTGGTTTGCTATGTTTATGGAACAATACAAAAGGGATAATTCAAATTCCATTTCAAATTCAAATGACCAAACCCAATTCAAACTTCACACCAGAATTCAAATCAGTTTGGATTCAACATTTCAAACCATGACTTTTGGAGAAAGCAAAGGAGTTAATTTGGGAACAAATGGGAAAATATCAAAGGAGCATTAGGTGGGAGGGGGCCCACTGGTCAGTCATCACAGAGGCAAAGTCTCTGTTTTCACTCGGCTCTTCACCCGCGGGCGCCAGCTCCCAACTAATTCCTCTGGCCGACGTCTCCACCGAGCTGCTTCCTCGTTGCTCCCGACGTAGGTTCGTGCACATGGATGCTCAAAGCGGCCGCCGACTGCATCCTCTGCTTTTATCCCCGTTACATCGCAGCTTCTCCACGCTCTGCTCGATTGCTCGCGGACACAAACCCTTCCGGCGGAAGAACCTTCTGGCTCATCGACGCCTGGTGAGCTCGGCGTGCCTCTCGCGCGACTGAGCCACGGGAATGTTGCGCCAGGTTCCCAGCCTGATCTCCGAAGCCTTAAGCAGATGCCAGCACCGGTGGTTGGCTCCTACGAGCTGGAATTTCCTTCGGAGTCCCGGTGTTGATCACCTCTGCGCCGCACCGTCGCCCGACGGATTTACAGCCTCTTCCGATCAAACAAAAGGTTCCTGAGGTGCGTTAGGAACCCTTCTTCCTTCCCTCCAACCAGTTCCTGCCATCTTAGCTCCGGCACCGAGTAATTTGAAGTTTGGCGCCGGCGGTTCTTTAGAAACCTGAGGACTCTTCGGGGAAATTTGTCGTGCTCCGGGTAGCTCCATGCTAGATGAGCTTAGAGTAGCTCCTGCACACGCTTGCGCACCTCTCCGAAGTCCTAGCAGCTCAAATGATCAAGTAGAGATACTGGGTACCGAGTTTTTTGTCGCTGCCGTCGTGTTGCGGGCTCGGGTTGCCGGTGAGGTCCCCTCTCCGGTGGTTTTCATGGAGATCGGGCTATGGTTCGTCGTTTTCCAGGTGACACTGGTGCTTTTAGAGCAAACCCTAACCCGAAAGACCCACTGTCGAGTGAGAACGAGGTCGCCGAAGCGAGGTTCGACATGGTCGCCGGTGCGAGCACCGTTCCGGCCGTTGTCATCCGCTCCCGACCCCACCATCGTGTTCAGCACGGTGTACAACTCACAGACGGCGAGCTTGGGGAAGTTCGGACCACGGGAACCCCGTCCCAGTGAGCTTCGCCGGCGTGCACCGCCGCGGGAGACGCGGACAGCGCGAGGAAGAAGAAGGAGGACCGGGTCCCACCAGTCAGCCTCTGCACCGCGTTGGGATCGGCCTGTGGCACCGGATCGGGTGCGTCTGCGCGGGAAATAACCCCGTGGCCTCGGTGTTGCCGTCATCTCAGTGGATAGCGCCACGGGTGGGGGCAACAGCCAGGATTTAAACATTTCTTCAATTTCCAGATTTAGTGCAAACTTCAAAGGACCATAACTCTCAGTATGAATGTCCAAAATTTATGAAATAAGTTTTGCTGGATTTCTCTCAGTCAGTACTTTGCAGAAATGCAAAGAAATTAATCTGAGGATCTATGGAAATTTCTCCAAAATTCATCAAACTTAAACTTTTGGGAATTAATTCCAAAAGATCCCTGTTATGGAATTTCTTCAAATTTGGCTAGGATGTTCCTTATGATATTACTGATCTCCAGTAAAAATTTGAGCTTCATTGGAATTAATTTGCTAGGCTGAATTGCCTTCAAAAGTTCAGCCTTTATTTGAAAATTCAAATTTCAACGTAATTTTCGTGTGCCACCTTTTGCCCACGAAAATACTGCCTGGTTATTTTCGTGGGCCAGTTGTTGGCCCATGAAAATAATATGGTACTATTTTCTTGCAGTCACAATTTCATGCATATTGTTTTAGTTCCGAGCATATAAAATAATAAATTATCTATCAAACAAACATAACACATATATAACACTTCATATCAAATGCAACAAACTCAATTAAACATTATAAAATCCACATCGTCCAAACAGAGTCCATTACATAATCCATTACATTGTCCACACAATATAACATAAACGAACACCAACATTTCACCTTGTCCATACAACATTTTTTGTCAAAGCAAATCATAATATATTGCCACATTGAGCTTTCCAACAAACCAACAAATTGCTCTGACACCCTTTTCCTTGCCATTTTCCTGTATCAAGCCAAAGTGAAGCATATAACTAATAGATTCAATTAAAAAGCAACAACATATTTGATTCTATGGCTTATTATACACGAGCTCCATTTGAAATTAAGATACATAATATATGATGCAGATGAAAACATAAAATTACCTAATTGCTACCACCGGCAGCGAAGAATTGATCGACAAAGTCGTCCCCTCCACACTGTCCTCCTGAAGAAGATGCTCGCAAATTGGTAACAGGAGGACTATGAAAGTTCTGTGCCCTTGAGGATGATCCCTATATTAACAATAATACATGTTACAAGTAACTAACACTTTATAAAAATGAAAGAGAACATAACAATAATATATACCGGTGTTCCAATAGGAAGAGGCTGTGGAGGCACCGGTAGCGGTGAAGACATAGGTAGTTGCGGAGGCTGCGGTAGCGGTGGCATGGCGACAGGCAGTCCAAGCTGAGAAAAGTATCACTAAAATCATTTTGAAATGTTTATCTTCATTCCACTATAAATATGCATGCATCTCTTGTTTAACATAAATATTTGAACTCTTATATTAGTTTACCTGCATCGCTTGTTGCCACATTGCCAGATTCGAGAAGTAGTCATTTTGTGCTTTTATAAACTCATACTTTCGTTTCATGTGGTCTTCTTGTAGCCTCAAGTGGTCTCTCTATGCAGCCTGCTCCTCCTCCATTTGTTTTAAACTGGACTCATTTCCTGTATGAGGACGCCGAGAAGAACTCTGTCCCCTCTGTGTTGACCGTGACTGCGAGAGAACCACATCGGTGTTCATGACACCATTGAACATCGAATACCTGAAATAGTGATATGCCATAATTATAAAGTGACACTTGGAAAAATTGTAGTGTGTGAATATATGAATGTAAGAGGAGTAAGTTCACCTCCCGTGACGCTTTCCTCCACCGGATTCATATAAAGCTACTATGTCGACGTCTTCCTTTCTCCAATTGTAATCATCTCAATGACTTCGAACCATCTCTTCACCATATTTCTCCTACATAAAAACTAATTATAAAGCTACTATACAACAATTGTATTGATTAATAATTAATTTTACTTATATGACATACCACGTTCTTAGTGGCCGTTGGAGTGCACAATTGACTGTCATCTATGCCCCTATGTCGTCTGATATAAGCATCAATGAAAGAGGGTTCCTAACCACTTTGAGCAGCCTATATAGACATGTTACAAATATAGTTACACAAAAGCTAATATTATTAGACTAAATTGTAAATCTGCTAAACTCACCATCCATTTCAAGAGACGAATATGACCATCTCCACCGTAGCGATGGAGAACTTCACCACCGGACTCACGGTTGATTCTATTGGAGTTAGATTTCTCTGGATACTCGCTCGATGCCCAATAAGCACATAATGAATAATAAGCATCAGCAGACTTAACAATCCAAAGAATCATTACCTAACGATATTGATTGTCCTCGAGATAAATTTTTGAAGCTCCCATTTTCTTGTTCATCATCTGTCCAAGCTTCTCCTTGTAGTACAAGCACACAGTTGTGATCCGAGCATTAGACATCATATCATTCACAACTTTACGTGCCGCTTTGTGGAAGACATTGTGTGCTCTAGACTCAAGAGCAACGTCATGATCATCGGGGAAATGATATCGTTCCTATAAAAAACATAGTATTTTTATTACTAAAAATATAATAGACATAATTATAGTGCGGTGTAGTAAAAACATACCCAAAAATCATGCCAGACAGCCCCTGCCACATTCTCATGCACATCATGTGGAGCAATCCTATAGTGCTTCCAGTGTATTGCAGGTTTCTCTTCACCTTTAATGTTCACAAGTCCTGGATAATGATGACGTCATATAGCACCCAACACTGCGTTAGGCTGCCTACAATGGTATCGTCCATACCAATCCAGGTCATCACATTGCCTAAAAGTTAATTTAACAACATATAATATTTATCAAAAGCATTATATCTATAATTCAATATTGAGTTTTATATTTATATTTACTTACAAGTCACCAACAGGAGTGATCCATAATCGCTGTTGTGGAGACACAGCCAACGGGAGAGTGTTTGAAGACCGTTACCTGAATGGTTGCGGCAACTCTCCCGTATCGGTGTCATCCCCCTCATCCTCCTCGGCTTCGTCATCAACATAGGCTCTTACCCCTTGTTGTTGTTCATGCCCCGCAGAAAGTCCTTCTCCTTGATCTTCTTGACACTCCTCATTACCCTCCTCCTGGATCTCCTCCTCCACCTGAAATTAGATGAATTAGGTTTTGCAATATGATATATGAGTAAATATAATAAAATTATAAATACATGAACTTGTTCATTAGCTTGTCCCATGCATCTTCTAAATGCCCCCCGTCTACTATTGTTTGAGGCACTGCCTTGGAACAGAGAGTCTTGACTACGTGAAGAGCTAGCAGACTAACTCCCACTCTTGCTTGAGGAGCCAAAGAGCCCCTTAGCTATATTCTTAAGACCACGTGGCATCCTATTAAAAAAATGATCAGAGATAAATACTTAATGATACAAACAAAAGTAATGAAAAATAATTCAAATGTAATAAAAATCAGTTACATGATTAAAATTCATCATGATTTGATGTTCCTTCGGAAACATTTCGACCAACTTTCTTCTTCTGTCTCATCTTAACTTTTTTAGTGCTAGGTCTCTTTCTTTTAACCAGTACTACCTCTTCTACCCCATTGTATTCAACATCACCAACTAATATATCAAGACCTAAACCATTATCTATATTAAAAGATGGTAGTATATCATCCTCTTGGTACACTTCTTCCTGTTCTTCTTGATAACCAACATCACCAGGGGCATATAACCGTTCTCGTGCATTAACTTTATACACGACCCACCAAGCACTCAACTTTGGACAAGGATATTGTAGGTAGTAAACCAACTCAACTTGATGAGCAAGAATATAATTATCGCATCCACGAAGTCTATCTTTATGTTTTACCTCTACTGTACCAAATTCATTCTATCGTGTTCCCCTGTTATTATGAAATCTGTCGCAGTGGAAAAAAGTAACTCTAAGATCTTTGGAGCCACCAAATTTAAATTCCACAATGTTTTGAATAATCCCATAATAGTTAGTTTCATGCCCTTGTGCATCACATGCTCTAGTTACAACTCCACCTATTTGTCGTGGCTGCAAGGGGATGTTTTGCTTCAAATTTGGCCGAAAGAAATCGGAACCCATTTACATCGTAACGACCAAAATTCCTTGCAGTTATGGTTTCCTGAGAAAGTTGTTGTAGGTCTTCATGAACATTAGCATCGACCACGCACTAAGAATTAAATAAAAATATTAGTTTTACTAATCAACTTGGAGGTGATAAAAGTAACATGTAATAAGAGAATGTTACATGCTTCCAAAACCAATTGACGAAATTAGGACCCCCATTAAGGCCATCATGACGCATTTTATCTAACTGTTTGCTTGTTGGTTGACGCGTATACTTCCAAAATTGTTTGTCAAACTCGCTACATAATGTGAAATATTAATCCATTAGAACATCTCTCATGTAAAATGTGAGAAAACATTAGGTGTTACGTCGCGGTAATTAGAATAGAAAAACACTTACACAAAATATTGAGTCATATCTTCGATATTTGTATACATGTATAACATACATGAATTCCATTCTTCTTCGAAAACCACATGCCTGCTGCTGCTACCAACCGCTTTTCCTTTCCATGAAAAAATACTTAATTTTCCCGCAGGAGTTTCTTCATCTATGTGGTACCATGTTGTGGGAGCATACTCATTATGTTCCTCTGTAAAGAATGTACTTGAGAAATATGAAACCTCTTTCAGAGCAAATGCTTCTGCAATACACCCTTTTACTATTTCTTTATTGAAAACCATTGTTCATGGTTTCTTTAGTGTCCTTTCAATGTGGTACATTCATCGATATTTTACGGGGCCACAAACTTTAGCTTCATAAGGCAAATGCACAAGTAGATGTGCATTACATTTATAAATCCTGGCAGGAATATCTTTTCCATTTTGCATATGAGTAAAGGTATTTCTTTATCAAGTTTTTCCATCATTTGAACTGTAATTTCTTTAGAACGTAGTTGTCTATAAAAGAAACTAAGTTTCGCAATACTCTCCACACATCCTGATGCACATATCCACGAAACATTACTGGAAGAAGTCTTTCCATCATTATATGATAATCGTGGCTTTTAAGATTATTTGATACCCAATTTTCAAGATTTGTCGTGCGCCTCAACACGGCACAGTAACCGTTAGGAAACTTCAATTGTTGCAACCATTTTAGAACTTATTTCCTCTCACTAACTTTAAGACAAAATGGAGCACGTGGCAATCTCTGTTTTCCACTACCATCCTGTCTGACTTCTAGAGTCGGACGATTACAAATATCGAATAAATCTTTTCAAGCCTTCAAATTATCTTTTGCCTTTTTAAAATTGAAACATCTGCTAATTATGCTTTCTGCTACATTGCATTCCTGGTGCATCACATCAATGTTGTGTAGCAACAACAATGACTTAGCATAAGGAAGATCCCATAAGACACATATATGAGTCCAATTGTGCTCCTGACCAAAACCAACAAACCCATCATCTGTAGGGATAAATTGACTGCGCCATGCAGCAATCTCAGCACTAGCCAAACGTTTCGGCGGACCCTTTGTTACAATAGTATCCTTTCAAAATGTATTAACATGCTTTCGAAATGGGTGATTTGCTGGTAGAAATCATCGGTGGCAATAAAAAAACACACTTTGCCCCCATGAGTAAGTCTAAAACAATCAGAGTCTGATCCATAAATAGGACAACAAAGTTTGCCGTGTGTGCTCCATCCTGAAAAAACACCGTATGCAGGAAAATCATGAATGGACCACAAGTATGGTGCTCGCAAGTTGAATTTCTATTTTTTGTAGGTATGATGCGCTTCTACTCCAATCCACAATTCTTTTAACTCCTCAATCAATGGTTGAAGAAAAATCCCTAAACATTTTCCTAGATGTTTACGTCCGGGAATGATTAGAGACAAGAACATGTATTCATATTTCATACACATAGCTGGTGGAAGGTTGTATGGTATAGCAAAAACCGGCCAACATGAGTACGAGGCCAAAGATGTGTTGAATGGTGTGAAACCATCGGTGTCCAATCCAATACGAACATTTCTAGCATCTTCTGCAAAGTACTCATAAAAAACGTCCAACGCCTTCCAAGCGTGAGCAACAGATGGGTGTGTCATTACTCCCGTTGTTTCGTGCACACCTTCCTTATGCCACCACATGTGTCTCGCAGTTGATTTAGATAGAAACAACCGTTTCAGCCTAGGTGCAAGAGGTATGTAACGGAGTTGTTTAACTACCACTTTAGTCTTCACCAATTCACCATCCTCATTTGTGGCCTCAATGTATCAAGATTCTTTACAAACCGAGTATTGTGTCAAATTTGCATCCTCCTTCCAGAAAATCATACAATTGTTAGGACAACAATAAATTTTTTTGTACATCATACCAAGGCCTGACAACAATTTCTTTGACTTGTACATGTCTCTTTGCAACTTATGATTAATCGGAAGAATGTATGCTATCAAATCCATAAGATCATCGTAGCACTTGTTTGTAAAATCCCGAAAAGTGGTAGCAAGAAAATCCAGCTCATGTGCACTTATGAAAAATGAGGGGAATTAAAACTTTGAATTTTAATGGTGTAAGTTCAAAGTGAGGGTTTAGACATCCAAAACTTCCAAACATGGGGATCTAAATGCACAGCTTGGATTTCCATAGTCCAAATATTTAACCTTCCAAATTTCAGCTCATTTGGAGGAGTTTTCATGTTTGTTTGGGATTGAAAAGAAAAGCCCTCTAATCTGAATTTCAAATTCACTTTCAAATTTCAATTCCCTCAATTTGAAAATTGGGTTTCACAAATGTGTTCTCCAAATTTGAATTAGCAGCCATGCCAAAAATGGGAAACTTTGGAGCTGGTTTGCTATGTTTTTGGGGCAATACAAAGTGGAGAATTCAAACTCCTTTTCAAATTCAAATGATCAATTACAATTCAAATTCAACACCATAATTCAAACCATTTGAATTCAGCAAATTCAAACCTTAACTTTTGGGTGAAGTAAGGCCTTTAATGTTGAGTTGCTGGATGGAAAATATCAGAAAAATTTAATTAAACAAAGGGGGGAGGTGGGGCCCAATTTCAGCCACCCACATGTGCTACCGCCTCAGCCGACGGCGGTCGAACAGCGGGATATCGTACTTCAACGATTAAGAGACCATAAGCTTTATGCCAAGTTCACCAAGTGCGAGTTTTGGATCAGCCAAGTGTCATTCGTTGGTCACATTATTTCTGCAGAAGGTATTGCAGTTGATCCAAGCAAAATCGAACAAGTGCTGAAATGGAAATCCCCCACGTCAGTCCATGAAGTCAGAAGTTTCCTTGGGTTAGCAGGATATTACCGGAGATTCATACCGAACTTCTCCAAGCTTGCTAAGCCGATGACTGAACTGTTGAAGAAGGGGATCAAATATGTTTGGAGCTCAGCTTGTGAAGAAGCTTTCCAGTCATTAGTGAAGCATCTTACAACAGCCCTTGTGTTTGCTCAACCGGATACAACCAAGCCCTTTGACGTATATTGTGAGGCGTCTGCCATCGGGCTTGGCTGTGTATTGATGCAAGGAGGCAGAGTGGTCGCCTATGGCTCCTGTCAACTTCGTAACCACGAGCAGCACTATCCGACTCATGATCTTGAGCTTGCTGCTGTGGTGTTGGCTTTAATAATGTGGAGGCACTATTTGCTTGGGAACTTAGTGCACCTCTACACCGACCACATGAGTCTGAAGTATATATTCACTCAAAATGAGTTGAATATGCAGCAACGGAGATGGCTAGAACTGATCAAAGACTATGAGATCGAGATTCACTACCATCCCGGGAAGGCAAACGTGGTTGCCGATGCCTTAAGCCGCAAATCTCATGTCAACAATCTGTCCATCACCCCACCTGAAGAGGAGGAGCCAAGTCTGTACTTGGTTCCATATGGGGCGTTATATAATCTTGCTCTCATCCCAACCATAAGAGAGGAGATTATGGAAGCTCAGAAGAAGGACATGGGAATGTCGCACATTCGGAGAAGGATGGAGAATGGCGAAATGAAGTGCTTCCGAAGAGATGAACACGACACTCTATGGTTTAAAGACTGTATAGTGGTACCCCGTGACATGAAACTTCAGAAGAAAATCTTGGACGAAGCTCATTTTTCCAAGTATTCTATTCATCCGGGCAGCAACAAGATGTACCAAGATCTGAAAACAAGGTTTTGGTGGACACGGATGAAAAGAGAGATCGCGAAGTACGTATCTGAATGTGATACGTGTCGGCATGTGAAAGCCGACCATATGCGAAAAGCCGGACAGCTGCAACCATTGAACATTCAAGCATGGAAGTGGGAGGATATCAGCATGGATTTCATAGTCGGATTACCTCTCACATCTCACAGGCATGACTCGATTTGGGTGATAGTCGATCGACTAACCAAGTCGGCTCATTTTATCCCCGTAAATACAAAGTACGTGGCCAAGCAATATGCGGAGCTGTACATTGCAAAGATCTTGTGCTTCCACGGTGTCCCCCGCTCCATTATTTCAGATCACGGTGCGCTGTTTGTCTCTCGGTTTTGGGAACAGCTGCACACATTCTTGCGGACCAAACTGATCCGAAGCTCCACGTATCACCCACAGACGGATGGTCAAACTGAACGGGTGAATCAAGTGCTTGAAGACATGCTACGCGCTTGTGCCATCCACCACGGCAAGAATTAGGACGATCATTTGCCATTGACGGAATTTTCTTACAACAATGGCTATCAAGCTAGCATCAAGATGGCGCCGTATGAAGCACTCTACGGCCAGAAATGTCGCACACCTCTCAACTGGTGCGAGTCCGGTGAGTGAGTCATCTACGGCATTGAACTTGTGAATGAAGCTGAAGAATGAGTGCGAGTAATACAGGCCAATCCCAAGGCTGCTCAATCTCATCAGGAGAGCTATGCGGATAAAAGACGCCGCCCTCTCCACTTCGACATCGGGGACCATGTTTATGTCCGTGTGTCTCCGATGAAGGGAGTTCACCGATTCGGAGTGAATGGTAAACTTGCGCCGCGGTTCATTGGTCCGTTCCTCGTCATTGAAAGATGCAGACCCGTGGTCTATCGCCTAGAGTTACCGGCGTCGCTCGCAGGCATTCACAACGTATTCCACATCTCCCAGCTGCGGAAGTGCCTCAAACCCTCAGCCGAAATCCGCACTGAAGACATAAAAGTTCTTCAACTGGACCTCACGTACACAGAGTATCCAATCCGGATTATCGATGAAAAGACTCGTGCCACAAGAACTCGGACCCTATGGTTCTACAGGGTCTTGTGGAACAACCATACCGCTGATGAGGCGACATGGGAAAGCGAGGACTATCTACGAACCAATTATCCGGACTTGCTATCATCATATACCCGGTAAAGTTTCCCCACTTTGCATTTCTTTTAGAATCTCAGGACGAGATTCTTTTAAGGGGGGAGGGATGTAAAATCCCCAAAAGTGGTAGGAAGAAAATTCATCTCATGTACACTTATGAAAAATGAGGGGAATTAAAACTTTGAATTTTAATGGTGTAAGTTCAAAGTGAGGGTTAGACTTGCCAAAACTTCCAAACATGGGGATCTAAATGTACAGCTTGGATTTCCATAGTCCAAATATTTAACCTTCCAAATTTCAGCTCATTGGAGGAGTTTTCATGTTTGTTTGGGATTAAAAAGAAAAGCCCTCTAATCTGAATTTAAAATTCTGTTTCAAATTCCAATTGCATCAATTTGAAAATTGAGTTTCACAAATGTGTTCTCCACTTTGAATTAGCAGCCATGCCAAAAATGGGAAACTTTGGAGCTGGTTTGCTATGTTTTGGGGCAATACAAAGTGGAGAATTCAAACTCCTTTTCAAATTCAAATGATCAATTACAATTCAAATTCTACACCAGAATTCAAACCATTTCAATTCAGAAAATTCAAACCTTAACTTTGGGGTGAAGTAAGGCCTTTAATGTTGAGTTGCTGGATGGAAAATATAAGAAAAATTTGATTAAACAAAGAGGGGAGGTGAGGCCCAATTGTCAGCCACACACATGTGCTACCGCCTCAGCCGAAGGCGGTCGAACAGCGGGAGCGCGCCAGCTCTCGGTTGAACCCGCGCCCGAGGGAGAGCCCGCGCCACCTCTAGCTGCCTCAGTTGCTCGGTTGGATCACGGCAAGGGGTGCGCCGGATCTGTTTCACTTCCCCTCAGCTATAACTCGCGCCGCAGCCGCTCTTTTCCGCCCCGAACGCTGACGCCGTTTCCTCCCGATCGCGCCACCGCCATTGAGCTCGGTTGCTCGAGCGCCCAACAGAGAAGAGCTGTGCCCACCAGTGCTCTAGCCATACGGCCCCTCTCCTTTCCTGTCCCGAGCGTGATCGCTCAGGAAATTGGCAAAGTAACTACGGTCCTCGGGTGAACGTGGAAGAACCGAGGGAGGTCGCCGTGGACAGCGTGCTGCGGCTGGTGTCACCGCCCCTTCCCTACACAACAAAGGTGCATTTGCATGTCCTGATCGTATAGCCGGAAGCCGTTTAGCGATTGCCATAACCGGTGGCGAGAATTTCATCATTTCCCCAAACTGTACACCGACGGGTAGTGCTCGGTATAAGCGAAAATTCGTGGTGCACGATCCTTTAGACCTCGAGTAAGCTTGCACAGAGCTTCCCTACTTCCTAGCGCCTCTCCTCAACGAAGAACCAAGCAAAAACATCAAGAAACGAGGGAGCCCTAGCTGTTTTCTTAGCCGCCGGTGCAAAAGCACCTCGGGTCGCCGTGGAGCCCTCGGTTCCCGGCTGTTTCACCGGCGGCCAGTACCCTTACGGGCTCCTACATCGTTCACTGATGCTCTAGAGCCCGAGAATCGATCTTTTGAAGGAGGAATGAGGGTTCCCAACCTCGCCGGAGCTCAAAGTTTTGCTGTCACCGGTGCGCGGTAGTTTCCGGTGAGCTATGGCCGCCGGCGACCCTCCCAAAGTGTTCAGCACGGTCAAATATGGGGGAGCGGCAAGTTTAGGCCCGAGGGATGGCCGGGAGAGCCGTTCCCACCACCCTCGCCAGAGCAACTGCCGCGTACTCCTATGTTTGGCGCGAGGGAGAAGAAAGAACTGATGGGTGGGACCCACCGCTGGGATTTAAACATTTCCAGAATTTCCTAATACAGTTTAAACTTTGGAGACTCATAACCTTGTGTAGAAAACTCCAAAAAGGGTGGGACCAATTTTGTTGGAATCCTCATGAGGAGTAGTTCACAGAGAAAAAGACTTCTGGCTATGAAAATGCCCAGGAGTTTCTGTAGGTTTATAGTAAATCCTTTAGTGATTTATTACAGGAGCAATTCTTTATGAAATATTCCCAAATTAGGGCAGCTAGTCCTTTTCATAGTTACTGATCTCCAGTAAAAATTTGGGATTCATTGGAGTTCATTTTCTAGGCTAAACTGCCTTCCCAAGTTCAGCCTTTATTTGGAAATTCAAATTTAAACAGAAACTTTTCAGAACTCCTGTCCAAACTTCAAAAATTCATATCTCTCTCATGGTAGCTCAAAAAATGGTGAAACAAATTTTATTAGAACCATGGAAACTTACCCTAATCAGATCTTCCACTATTAGCTTTATCAAAGCTCCTGAATTGGGCTCAAAATTCAGAGAAGCATTGTACTGGTAGGAATTTTAAAGACTACATTGTGCAATGACATATCTCCAAATTTGGCTCAAAGCATCCTTAGAGAGTCTAGTATTCCCTGTAAAAATCCCAGAGCCAATTAAGGATCCTAAATAGCAGTAGCTATGAATAGAAGTTCAATTCTTATAAGTCCTTAATACTTACACATGTATTTTGTTACATTTTCATAATAGTGACCGAAGTTGAGGACGGACCGGAGCCCTTGGACGTCCTCCCACCAGAAGCTGACTTCCCCTTTAACTCGCAACAAGACAAGTCCCGGTTTGCACTTAAGTACATTTTATAAAGTTTTTCATTTGTATCACTTATGTATAGGTTGAAATGTATGCATTAGAGTTAGGGTGACTGAAACCCCACCTGCATAGCTTTTTTAACTCATATAAAGGGTTGGGTAATTTACAAACTCGACGATTAGAGAATGCCATGCTAATGTTTAAGATCCTGGTCGAAGTCGAGTGGTTGGAAGCTACTCGCGAGATAGTACTTATCACACGGAATGAGAAGAGGTAGAAAATGGCTTGAGTTATGAAAATGAGACCCAGCAGGGGGGATAGGATGCAGTGAGCAGAGGTCTCATGTGTGTAGCCCTGTTGGTGTCGGTTGAGGACCGTCCGTGTGCGGCTCTGCTGGACAAGTATCAAACAGTACCGGATGCATACTGGCATATGGGAACCAGGAAACCTATGTAATTGGTTAACCTGGGTGCCGAGGCTTACCCAACCGTAAATAGGAGTGGGTTTAGGGTAGCAAGGTGTAAATCTGCCGGTGGGCACAGTCACGCTCCATGCGGGGACCTCGTGCCCGTTACGGATGGAACAGTTCGGCATTTGGGTTGCCTTTGAAAGGTTGTCGCATACAACAGAGTAGGAAGGGGTGTGGAATCACACTTATTAAAGTGGGTGTATGTGACGTGTTATCCGGGTGTGTCTTGATTGCAATCACCGTCCCTCGCGGTTATTTGAGTACCCGCTTGTTTACTGCGCTGTGACGTAGTAAGAAGTGAAATAAGCCAACTGAAAATGTTGTATTGATATATTAATGTCTTGAATACCTTGATTGCTGTAGTTATAGCGCTAATTAAATTTATATTCCATTTTGGGCATCACCACATCGGAGGAAAGCGTTTCTTGTTTGATTGTGTACTTTCGATGTGGGGGCTGCCTAATGCTTATTAAACTGCTGCTATAAAACTGAAAGTAAGGATCAACTTATAGGCGTGTCTTTATTGCAAAGTCCTTTCCTACCTTACACATCCTTGCACGTAGAGTTGCATGCCTAGGGTTGACGGTTAAGACTTGCTGAGCCATCATGCTCACGGTTGCAATATTTTGAGCTGTGTGCAGGTGAGAGTTATGAGGAAGGTTCCGAGGACGAGGCGATGCCCCCGTCGGGGTACACGGCCGAGCTGGAGCCCTGCACGCCGCCGTCATTCTCCGGTTCCTTGCTGCTAGCGTGTAGCATCCCCGGGCTGGACGGCTGCACTTTTGCATAGCTAGGATGAGAGGCCATATATGTATATTACTTCCGCTCTATGAATATGTTTTGTAAAAAGACTTCCGCTGTTTTATATCAAATAAATATCTGTATGTCGTTCTTTAATTCTTTTCGTGTGTGCTGTTGGGTGCCGCATCGCACGGCACCACCCTATGTGATCCTGGAGTGGGTGAACCACGGGGTGGTCCCCACAGGCGTGGTATCAGAGCCGCATTGGGAATAGCACGCTCGAAAAGAGCTTATTTTGAAAACTTAGAAGTAGTCGAGTGAGAATTAGTGATTAAGCCCACATAAGGTCTATGATAGTACTAGTTATGATGGTGGAAAGCTAACATATTTGTTATACATTCTGTAACGACGCTCCGACGTCAGGTAAGAGGTAAGGTACGCCACCGCAGGCGGATCAATTGCGGTAACTCCCCATACGAGTAATAGTATGGAAGGATATACCGTGGCTTGGCACGGTAGTGAATATGAGTCTCTGAACCTCTTCATGGTTCTGAGAGCATATGGAAACGCTGTTCTCCAGCGTGGCTTTGGCAAAAGTGAGAATACCTCATCGTGTGGTAAGCAACATGATAGTATGCAACTCTTGAACGTTCAATGTTCAAAGGGCCATACGCAGCGTTCGCCATCGGCGTACCTCAACGGTCATGAGGCAGTAGGTGGTATCTGTTGGGTTGATAAAATTCCCAACCGTGACGACCCGTTCGCGCTCTACTCAGGTTCCCCGTCGTGTGGTGTGGAAACACGACCATGTACCTTGAGATGTGGCTTGACTCAAGGACGATCCGTATGGCAATGATACGGACCGTATGTTTTTATTATTATATGGGACTTCCTGTAATGTTAAAAACCTTTGTGTGCACCATTATTTTGTGTTCTTCTGCAGGTACATTAACCACGTTAGTGCATGACGTGTAGAAACCGTTTGTGAGTGACGACTTTAGTTCCACCAGTTGACACGTATAAGCCAGAATACCGGTTTAGGATTTTTCTTTGGTGAGGAAACGTAGTACCGACTGCATAAAAGTTTATTTTCAAAGAAAAGAGTCACAATTAAGTTTACGAATTCATTTAGGGGTTAGTAAACTCCTATATTGAACTAAGAGTCAATTGGGAGTATAGATTCAGTCTCAAAAACTTAGGAATAATCTCCCCTGTTTTCGGCAGAAATTTTGCTGAACTTCAACAGGGCATAACTTAAGATTGGTTGAACCAATGGAGGTGTGGGATACCATTCTGGAAAGGTTTTGAAGTCCTATACAACTTTTCTGTAGAGCTCCAGAACAAAATCTCCCTCCAATGGGATGAAAATCTCAGATGAGTAGGAACTGTCCAGAAACAGGGCAGACCAAAATGCTCTCTGGAATTTTCTGTATTTCAACCACAATTTCCTGTAGAAAAATTTCTAAGGGTCAAGCAAGACACCGTTGTAAAGTACAGGAAATGTTATACAACTTTGTTGTTGAACGCTAGTCCAGATTTTGTCTCTAAGGTGGGCAAAACTGTTTGATTATCCAGGCTGGTCAGCTGCACCAGAAGCTGGACAGGGCACCATGTTGAAGTGTTTCAACCAAAACACTTAGTTTCACAACTCGAAGTCCAGTGGCTGTTGTAAAACAGCGAGTTGGAGTCGAAGGGTTTATGCATTTGACATATCACTTTGATTTAGTACATGTTTGGGTCCAGTATAATAGCGAGGAATTATGCATGCTAACACACTTAACATCCCGTGGTGACCCTGATGGTAGAAATGAACTTTTACCCCATAAAGTTCAATACTCTGGAACTCGATCGTGTGACACGGTCCAGGATGTATATGTTGCATAAAATTTATCGTTTATCCATATGTGTGATTGTTATGCGCATTATTTATTCCATTCTCACATTACTATTGTATAGAATGGATGAAATAAACCAACATGTGCTGATCGTTTGAATGGGATGAATGCAGAATGGTGCGGACACGTTCAACGCAAGAGGAGGGAGGTCCGAGTCAAGTTCGTGGTGATGAGTCTCCACCTCCAGAGAAAACCACGACGCAGCAGCAACCACCTCCTCCACCGCCAGAACTTCCAAGGAATCTTGTGGAGGTTCTCGCCGCAGTGCTCGGCTCGCGCGACGAGCAAACCGAGTTGCTGCGGATGCTAGTCCAACAAAATGCGTCCCATCAGGGAGGACGCCAAGACAATGGGTAACGCCAGCCCCAACACAGTTCGTACTCGGAATTCATGGCGATCCATCCACCGGTCTTCACAGAGGCCGAGGAACCTTTGGAGGCGGACAGATTTATCCGCACTCTCGAGGCGAAGTTCGGGCTGCTATGGTGCACCGAACACCAGAAGGCACTGTACACAGCGCAACAGCATCAGGGAGAAGCCGGTACCTGGTGGGCTAACTACACCGCCTACTTATCGGCTGGCCATGCCGTCACGTGGGCGGAGTTCCGGGAGGCGTTCCGCGCCTATCACATACCTCCCGGTGTGATGGAAATGAAGCTCCAGGAGTTCCTGGCGCTACAACAGGGCGAGAGGAGTGCTCACGAGTACTCCAGGTTATTCAACCGGCTGGCACAGTATGTGCCAAGATTTGTGGGGACTGAAGACAACAAGTACAACGCCTTCTTCCGGGGCCTGAATTCCAAGATGAAGATCCATCTCGCCCAAAGCAATCGCGGCACATTCAACGACCTAGTTAATGCCACGATTCTACAGGAGAATGCTCAGCACGAGTGCGGTTCTGACAAGAGGAAACACAGCGCGCAGACGAGCAACAGTGGTGGAATGCCACAAAAATACTGCGTGGTGTATCGCTCACCATCCGGTCAGAGATGGCAACCACCGGCGCGATCGCCTCAGACTCGCGGTCGGCAATATAATGCGCCGGGCTTTCGACCGACGTATCCACCACAGAAACAGCAGCAGCAAAGGATGGTCCCGCGTCCGCCTCAGTTTCAACAGCGTGCACCGGGATTCCATCCTCAAGTCGGCGGAACCCCGACACCTTACACGTAATACACGTGTGGCCGTGTCCGGCACATTTTGAGGGACTGCCCCGATCCACGACAGGGCAGAGGTGCAGCACCAAATCAGGGTGCTAATCAGCCCCGCAACCAGCCCAAGAAACTAGCACCAAAACCCGGCAACGTCCATTACTTAGCTATCGAAGACGTGCCGGAAGGCGAACCCATCCTCGCGGGTACGTTTTCTTACTTAGATCACCCCGTAGTCATACTTTTTGACTCCGGTGCCACCCATAATTTCATAAGTCAGTCTTATGCTATTAGATATCAACTGCCTATCATTCACACAAATAATTCATATTTGATATGTTCTCCGGGTGGGAAAATAACAGCTGATAGAATGGTCTATAGAGCACCATTACAGTTGGGTGGGAATCTATATCCGACTTCTCTAATTATGTTAGAGAGTCAGAAACTTGATGTCATTTTAGGAATGTCATGGCTACATCGCCATGGTGCTGTTCTTGACATCATTTCACGTGTGGTTCGTTTAAACTCTCCACTTCATGAACCACATGTTCTTATTCTTGACCGTTCGGTTCAAGAAGCCCCAGCCACCTATAACACGGAAGCCACAAAACTTGAGGATATTCGTGTGGTCTGTGAATACCCCGATGTCTTTCCGGATGATCTCCCGGGCATGCCACCCGAAAGGGATGTCAAGTTCAAGATTGAACTTGTACCTGGAACGACACCGATCTCACGGAGACCGTACAAGATGGCTCCGAATGAGCTGGCTGAACTGAAGGAGCAGCTCATTGACTTAACGAAGAAGATGTGTTGGTTGTATGGTGGAAGGTTGTATGGTATAGCTGGTGGAAGGTTGTATGGTATAGAAAAAACTGGCCAACATGAGTACGAGGCCAAAGATGTGTTGAATGGTGTGAAACCATCGGTGTCCAATCCAATATGAACATTTCTAGCATCTTCTGCAAAGTACTCATCAAAAGAGTACAACGCCTTCCAAGCGTGAGCATCAGATGGATGTGTCATAACTCCTGTTGTTTCGTGCACACCTTTCTTATGCCACCACATGTGTCTCGCAGTTGATTTAGATAGAAACAACCGTTTCAGCCTAGGTGCAAGAGGTTTGTAACGAAGTTGTTTAACTACTACTTTAGTCTTCACCAATTCACCATCCTCATTTGTGGCCTCAATGTATCAAGATTCTTTACAAAACGAGTATTGTGTCAAATTTGCATCCTCCTTCCAGAAAATCATACAATTGTTAGGACAACAATCATTTTTTTTGTACTTCATACCAAGGCCTGACAACAATTTCTTTGACTTGTACATGTCTCTTGGCAACTTACGATTAATCGGAAGAATGTATGCTATCAAATCCATAAGATCATCGTAGCACTTGTTTGTAAAATCCCCAAAAGTTGTAGCAAGAAAATTCAGCTCATGTGCACTTATAAAAAATGAGGGGAATTAAAACTTTTAATTTTAATGCTGTAAGTTCAAAGTGAGGGTTTAGACTTCCAAAACTTCCAAACATGGGGATATAAATGCACAGCTTGGATTTCCTTAGTCCAAATATTTAACTTTCCAAATTTCAGCTCATTTCGAGGAGTTTTCATGTCTGTTTGGGATTAAAAAGAAAAGCCCTCTAATCTGAATTTCAAATTCAGTTTCAAATTCCAATTCCCTCAATTTGAAAATTGGGTTTCACAAATGTGTTCTCCACATTTGAATCAGCAGCCATGCCAAAAATGGGAAACTTTGGAGCTGGTTTGCTATGTTTTTGGGGCAATACAAAGTGGAGAATTCAAACTCCTTTTCAAATTCAAATGATCAATTACAATTCAAATTCTACACCAGAATTCCAACCATTTGAATTCAGCAAATTCAAACCTTAACTTTGGGGTGAAGTAAGGCCTTTAATGTTGAGTTGCTGGATGGAAAATATCAGAACAATTTGATTAAACAAAGGGGGGAGGTGGGGCCCAATTGTGAGCCACCCACATGTGCTACCGCCTCAACCGACGGCGGTCGAACAGTGGGATATCGTACTTCAACGATTAAGAGACTATAAGCTTTATGCCAAATTCAGCAAGTGCGAGTTTTGGATCAGCCAAGTTCCATTCTTTGGTCACATTATTTCTGCAGAAGGTATTGCAGTTGATCCAAGCAACATCGAACAAGTGCTGAAATGGAAATCCCCCACATCAGTCCATGAAGTCAGAAGTTTCCTCGGGTTAGCAGGATATTACCGGAGATTCATACCGAACTTCTCCAAGCTTGCTAAGCCGATGAGTGAACTGTTGAAGAAGGGGATCAAATATGTTTGGAGCTCAGCTTGTGAAGAAGCTTTCCAGGCATTAGTGAATCATCTTACAACAGCCCCGGTGTTAGCTCAACCGGATACAACCAAGCCCTTTGACGTATATTGTGATGCGTCTGGCATCGGGCTTGTCTGTGTATTGATGCAAGGAGGCAGAGTGGTCGCCTATGGCTCCCGTCAACTTCGTAACCACGAGCAGCACTATCCGACTCATGATCTTGAGCTCGCTGCTGTGGTGTTGGCTTTAAAAATGTGGAGGCACTATTTGCTTGGGAACTTAGTGCACCTCTACATCGACCATAAGTGTCTGAAGTATATATTCACTCAAAAGGAGTTGAATATACGGCAACGGAGATGGCTAGAACTGATCAAAGACTATGAGATCGGGATTCACTACCATCCCGGGAAGGCAAATGTGGTTGCCGACGCCTTAAGCCGCAAATTTCATGTCAACAATCTGTCCATCACCCCACCTGAAGAGGAGGAGCCAAATCTGTACTTGGTTCCATATGGAGCATTATATAATCTTGCTCTCATCCCAACCATAAGAGAGGAGATTATGGAAGCTCAGAAGAAGGACATGGGAATGTCACGCATTCAGAGAAGGATGGAGAATGGCGAAATGAAATGCTTCCGAAAGATGAACACGACACTCTATGGTTTAAAGACCGTATAGTGGTACCCCCTGACAAGAAACTTCGGAAGAAAATCTTGGACGAAGCTCATTTGTCCAAGTATTCTATTCATCCGGGCAGCAACAAGATGTACCAAGATCTGAAAACAAGGTTTTGGTGGACACGGATGAAAAGAGAGATCGTGAAGTACGTATCTGAATGTGATATGTGTCGGCGTGTGAAAGCCGACCATATGCGAAAAGCCGGACAGCTGCAACCATTGAACATTCGGGCGTGGAAGTGGGAGGATATCAGCATGGATTTCATAGTCGGATTACCTCTCACATCTCACAAGCATGACTCGATTTGGGTGATAGTCGATCGACTAACCAAGTCGGCTCAATTTATCCCCGCACATACAAAGTACGTGGCCAAGAAAAATATGCGGAGCTGTACATTGCAAAGATCTTGTGCTTGCACGGTGTCCTGCGCTCCATTATTTCAGACCGCGGTGCGCTGTTTGTCTCTCGGTTTTGGGAACAGCTGCACGCATCCTTGGGGACCAAACTGATCCGAAGCTCCGCGTATCACCCGCAGAAGGATGGTCAAACTGAACGGGTGAATCAAGTGCTTGAAGACATGCTACGCGCTTGTGCCATCCACCACGGCAAGAATTGGGACGATCATTTGCCGTTGGCGGAATTTTCATACAACAATGGCTATCAAGCTAGCATCAAGACGGCGCCATATGAAGCTCTCTACGGCCGAAAATGTCGCACACCTCTCAACTGGTGCGAGTCCGGTGAGCGAGTCATCTACGGCATTGAACTTGTGAATGAAGCTGAAGAACGAGTGCGAGTAATACAAGCCAATCTCAAGGCTGCTCAATCTCGTCAGAAGAGCTATGCGGATAAAAGGCGTCGCCCTCTCCACTTCGACATCGGGGACCATGTTTATGTCCGTGCGTCTCCGATGAAGGGAGTTCACCGATTCGGAGTGAAGGGTAAACTTGCACCGCGGTTCATTGGTACGTTCCTCGTCATTGAAAGATGCGGACCCATGGCCTATCGCCTACAGTTACCGGCGTCGCTCACAGGCATTCACAACGTCTTCCA
Source organism: Neostapfia colusana (assembly GCA_030760725.1). Classification (NCBI taxonomy): domain Eukaryota; kingdom Viridiplantae; phylum Streptophyta; class Magnoliopsida; order Poales; family Poaceae; genus Neostapfia; species Neostapfia colusana. Next base: position 67,962,669 of record JASWHV010000013.1, on the reverse strand, counting down.
CATCTCTCAGCTGCGGAAGTGCCTCAAACCCTCATCCGAAATCCGCACTGAAGACATAGAAGTTCTTCAACCGGACCTCACGTACACAGAGTATCCAATCCGGATTATCGATGAAAAGACTCGTGCCGCAAGAAATCGGACCCTATGGTTCTACAGGGTCTTGTGGAGCAACCATACCGCTGATGATGCGACATGGGAAAGCGAGGACTATCTACGAAATAATTATCCGGACTTGCTATCATCATATACCCAGTAAAGTTTCCTCACTTTGCATTTCTTTTAGAATCTCGGGATGAGATTCTTTTAATGGGGGAGGAATGTAAAATCTCCAAAAGTGGTAGCAAGAAAATTCAGCTCATGTACACTTATGAAAAATGAGGGGAATTAAAACTTTGAATTTTAATGGTGTAAGTTCAAAGTGAGGGTTTAGACTTCCCAAAACTTCAAAACATGCGGATCTAAATGCACAGCTTGGATTTCCATAGTCCAAATATTTAACCTTCCAAATTTCAGCTCATTTGGAGGAGTTTTCATGTTTGTTTGGATTAAAAAGAAAAGCCTTCTAATCTGAATTTCAAATTCAGTTTCAAATTCCAATTCCCTCAATTTGAAAATTGGGTTTCACAAATGTGTTCTCCACAATTGAATTAGCAGCCATGCCAAAAATGGGGAACTTTGGAGGGTGTTTGCTATGTTTTTGGGGCAATACAAAGTGGAGAATTCAAACTCCTTTTCAAATTCAAATGATCAATTACAATTCAAATTCTGCACCAGAATTCAAACACTTTGAATTCAGCAAATTCAAACCTTAACTTTGAGGTGAAGTAAGGCCTTTAATGTTGTGTTGCTGGATGGAAAATATCAGAAAAATTTGATTAAACAAAGGGGGGAGGTGGACCCAATTGTCAGCCACCCACATGTGCTACCGCCTCAGCTGACGGCGGTCGAACAGAGGGAGCGCACCAGCTCTCGGTTGAACCCGCGCCCGAGGGAGAGCCGCCACCTCCTGCTGCCTTGGTTGCTCGGTTGGATCATGGCATGGGGTGTGCCGGAGCTGTTTCACTTCCCCTCAGCTATAACTCGCGCCGCAGCCGCTCTTTTCCGCCCCGAACGCTGCCGCCATTTCCTCCCGATCGTGCCACCGCCATTGAGCTTGGTTGCTCGAGCACCCAACAGCGAAGAGCTGCGCCCACCAGTGCTCTAGCCATCCAGCCCCTCTCCTTTCCGGTCCCGAGCGTGATCGTTCCGGAAATTGGCAAAATAACTACGGTCCTCGGGTGAACGTGGAAGAACCGAGGGAGGTCGCTGTGGACAGCGTGCTACGGCTGGTGTCACCGCCCCTTCCCTATACAAGAAAGGTGCGTTTGCATGTCCTGATCGTGTAGACGGAAGCCGTTTAGCAATTGCTAGAACCGTTGGCGAGAATTTCACCATTTCCCCAAACTATACACCGACGGGTAGTGCTCGGTCTAACCGAAAATTCGTGGTGCACGATCCTTTAGACCTCGAGTAAGCTTGCACAAAGATTCCCTACTTCCTAGCGCCTCTCCTCGATGAAGAACCAAGCAAAAACATCAAGAAACGAGGGAGCCCTAGCTGTTTTCTTAGTCGCTGGTGCAAAAGCACCTCAGGTTGCCGTGGAGCCCCCGGTTGCCGGCTGTTTAACCGGCGGCCAGTACCCTTACGGGCTCCTACATCGTTCACTGATGCTCTAGAGCCCGAGAACCGATCGTGTGAAGGAGGAATGAGGGTTCCCGACCTCACCAGAGTTCAAAGTCTTGCTGTCACCGGTGCGCGGTGGTTTCCCGTGAGCTACGGCCGCCGGCGACCCTCCCAAAGTGTTCAGCACGGTCAAATATGGGGGAGCGCGCGAGTTTAGGCCCGAGGGATGGCCGGGAGAGCCGTTCCCGCCACCCTCACCGGAGCAACTGCCGCGGACTCCTCTGTTTGGCGTGAGGGAGAAGAAATAACAGACGGGTGGGACCCAATGCTGGGATTTAAACATTTCCAGAATTTCCTAATACAGTTCAAACTTTGGAGACTCATAACTTTGTGTGGAAACCTCCAAAAAGGGTGAGACCAATTTTGATCGAATCCTCATGAGGAATAATTCACGGAGAAACAGACTGCTGGCTAAGAAAATGCCCAGGAATTTCTGTAGAATTGTTTACAGTAAATCCTTTAGTGGTTTATTAAAGGAGCAATTCTTTATGAAATATTCCCAAATTTGGGCAGCTAGTCCTTTTCATAGTTACTGATCTGCAGTAAAAATTTGGGCTTCATTGGAGTTCATTTGCTAGGCTAAACTGCCTTCCCATGTTCAGCCTTTATTTGGAAATTCAAGTTTAAACAGAAACTTTTCAGAACTCCTGTCCAAACTTCAAAAATTCATATCTCTCTCATGGTAGCTCCAAAAATGGTGAAACAAATTTTGTTAGAACCATGGAGACTTACCCTAATTAGATCCTCCACTATTAGCTATATCAAAGCTCCTAAATTGGGCTCAAAATTCAGAGAATCATTGTACTTGTAGGAATTTTAAAGACTACGTTGTGCAATGACATATCTTCAAATTTGGCTCAAAGCATCCTTAGAGAGTCTAGTATTCCCTGTAAAAATCCCAAAGCCAATTAAGAATCCTAAATAGCAGTAGCTATGAATAGAAGTTCAATTCTTATAAGTCCTTAACACTTACACATGTATTTTGTTACATTTTCATAATAGTGACCGAAGTTTAGGACGCACCGGAGCCCTTGGACGTCCTCCCACTAGAAGCTGACTTCCCCTTTAACTCACAACCAGGCAAGCCCCGGTTTGCACTTAAGTACATTTTATAAAGTTTTTCATTTGTATCACTTATGTCTAGGTTGAAATGTATGCATTAGAGTTAGGGTGATTGAAACACCAACTGCATAGCCTTTTTAACTCATATAAAGGGTTAGGTAATTTACAAACTCGACGAGTAGAGAATGCCTTGCTATGTTTAAGATCCCGGTAGAAGTTGAGTGGTTGGAAGCTACTCGTGAGATAGTACTTATAACACGGAATGAGAAGAGGTAGAAAATGGCTTGAGTTGTGAAAATGAGACCCAGCAGGGGGGATAGGATGCAGTGAGCAGAGGTCTCACGTGCGTAGCCCTGTTTGTGTCGGTTGAGGACCGTCCGTGTGCGGCCCTGCTGGACAAGTATCGAACAGTACCGGATGCATACTGGCATATGGGAACCAGGAAACCGATGTAATTGGTTAACCTGGGTGCCAAGGCTTACCCAACCGTAAATAGGAGTGGATTGAGGGTAGCAAGTTGTAAATCTGCCGGTGGGCACAGTCACGCTCCACGCGGGGACCTCCTGCCCGTTACAGATGGACCGGTTCGGCATTTGGGTTGCCTTTGAAAGGTTGTCGCATACAACAGAGTAGGAAGGGGTGTGGAATCACGCTTCTGAAAGTGGGTGTATGTGACGTGTTATCCGGGTGTGTCTTGATTGCAATCACCGTCCCTCGCGGTTATTTGAGTACCCGCTTGTTCACAGTGCTATGACGTAGTAAGAAGTGAAATAAGCCAACTGAAAATGCTGTATTGAACTATTAATGTCTTGAATACCTTGATTGCTGTAGTTATAGCGCTAATTAAGTTTATATTCTATTTTGGGCATCACCACATCGGAGGAAAGCGTTTCTTGTTTGATTGTGGACTTTCGATGTGGGGGCTGCCTAAGGCTTATTAAACTGCTGCTATAAAACTGAAAGTAAGGATCAACTTATGGGTGTATCTTTATTGCAAAGTCCTTTCCTACCTTACACATCCTTGCACGTAGAGTTCCATGCCTAGGGTTGATGGTTAAGACTTGCTGAGCCATTGTGCTCACGGTTGCCATATTTTGAGCTGTGTGCAGGTGAGAGTTATGAGAGAGGTTCAGAGGACGAGGCGATGCCCCCATCGGGGTACACGGCCGAGCTGGAGCCCTGCACGCCGCCGTGATTCTCCGGTTCCTTGCTGCTAGCATGTAGCGTCCCCGGGCTGGACGGATGCACTTTTGCATAGCTAGGATGAGAGGCCATATATGTATATTACTTCCGCTGTATGAATAGGTTTTGTAAAAAGACTTCCGCTGTTTTATATCAAATAAAAATCTGTATGTTGTTCTTTAATTCTTTTCGTGTGTGCTGTTGGGTGCCGCATCGCACGGCACCACCCTATACGATCCTGGAGTGGGTGAACCACGGGGTGGTCCCCACATTGTTCGACAAATTGTACTTTGATTTTATAGACTTGAGACGAGTAACGGTCGAAAGGACAGACACTTTAGTGTGGTCATCCAACTGTTCATGTGATGCTGAGAGAATTCTATAGAACTCTTGAACTTCAGGTCCAGGAATATCTTCAGATGTTTCTGCACCACGATCATGATCTAATGCTTTAACCATGTCTTCCATTCTATCCTCGTTATCACCATCTATGTTATCAACATCAACATTACTATGATATAACTCGCCATGCTCATACCATGTTTCATAACCTGGCATAAAACCAAATTGGCAGAGGTCTCGTTCTATGTCAAACTTTTCCTTGCATAAAAAGTTACGACACTTGCTGCACGGACATTTCACAAAACGGTTGGTCGATAAAGAGAAAGCCCGACTGATAAATGTCTTAGTATTGATGGCACATTCATTTGAACGCGCGACATTCTTCCGCCAACCATCATACATCCTTTGTCTATTATCACCCATGTTCTAGACTATATAATATAAGAACATAGAAGTCATAAATATGTATGTTGCAACTAAGAATATCGCAAGAACAAATTATTATTTAATTACATTCACTTTACATCTATTGGAAGGGATAGGTCCTAAACCCACCCAAGAGTAACCGAGAGGAGCGTGCTTATAACGAGACACGGGATACAGATCCAAACGAAATTTTGGCAGCATAACCCCGTTGTTCTCCAACTACACGCCCGATAATGGTGCAGCGGAGAACATTAGGGTTACGCTGTCAAAATTTCGTCTGAATTCATACCCCGCGTCTCGTCATAAGCACGCCCCCTTGGTCCCAGGCTGTCCAAAAAGGGACAATTCCGAACCTACACGCCTCACATGCGTAACGCATGTGAGACGAGCCGGTCCGAAATGGGTGACGCATATTGTATAGGTTACGTGAATCTTACTTTTTAGAGTGATTTACAAGAGAGAGGTAAGAATGAGAGACAGGAGGAAAGAACGAGGGAGAGACAGTGAATTGGGTCAGCCGTTCTAAGTTATGCTTCATCGGGTCCCGCTAGTGATAACTTTTAGACGGCCCAATTGTCGGGCAATAAATGGGTTTGCCGGGCTGAGCCGGCCCGAAACCTGTTTATTTACATTTCACTATAAGAAACTTTCTCTAAAACACACATTAAACATGGAACACTTTACATGCTTCTAAGAACGCTATCTAATATTTATGAGCTACTAGTCACTTTTCTTGCATAGATGGATATGGCACATGCACGGCCACAATAGCCATTAAACAAAAGCACAACACATAAATTAAAGCATGAACGTTAATTAGGGTAATGAAAAATGAAACATTATTATAACATTATCTTCAAACGAGTAATGAAACTACGACGAATCAGGGTCATAGGTTTAGCTTGAGCTTATGACTAATTCATTGAAACTAAAATAATTCAAGAGATTACCTTTGTACGTAGGATGAATTCGGTGGAGTTGGACTGGTAGAGAAACTTTAGCTGCGGTCGGCACAACCCAAAGCGACGCCAGGAGGGGGCAGATTGGCGGCGGGCCAGGGAGGGGTGTTAGCGCTGAATCGCTCAGAACACACAACTGCAAAAGCTGCATGATTTTTCGTTATGTGTTAATTTACACACAATTAAACACTGCTTATATAAATGAAATCAAAACAGAAAATGTGGCCATGCACGAGCGAGTTCAGCTCCACGATCTGAGCTACTCGTTCCACGCTTCGTTCGCCAACAAACTGAATGCCACGCCACGCGCCCATGCAAGCACGTCGTGCCGCTCACAAGCATGCTAATGCAAACGAAACCCCAACGCACACGGTGCAAGGTATTCTACACATTTGGCTAAATGCAAATATAAAAGGTAAATGCAACTACCTGACGGTTTCTTCCGATGGTGTGGTGGCCCGGGCAGCCCCTGGAAAAAGCAGATCAACAGCCTGGAGGTGCTGCGCCGGGCCGGTCGGTGCCGGGCGATGGGGAAGGAGCGGCACCGGTTGATGCCGGGCTGCACATGGGAGAGAGCGGCAGCACGGGCAATGGGAACCAGAGGTTGCGGCCGGGGCAGCCCGGGGAAGAGGAGACCGGAGGTGCAGCGCCGGGCAATGGGAACAGCGCCGGGCAATGAGATCGGAGGTGCAGCGACCGGGGAACAGACGACCGGTGGTGCAGAGCCTGGGGAACAGCGCGACCGGAGGTGCAGCGCTGGTAGCTAACGGGCAACCCGCGAACCCACGGGGCGGCAGCCGGGGCGGCCGCCGGGCTGTGCTGTTGAAGACGGCGGTCGAAGGTGGCCGAGGCGGCAGCACGGGGGAACAGCGACAGCACGTGGCGGCAGCACGGCCGGCGGCGGCGGCTGCGGCACGTCGGGCGGCGGCTCGGTCTCACGCGAGAGAAAGAAAAGGAAGCCCGATCTCTAAACCTATACCCGGTTATTTTCGTGTGCTATGCCGCCTCGGCCACCGAAAATGCATGCCTTGGTGCGTGTGCCAGTCGGAAGCCGCAGTATTTTCGTGTGCATTAAGTAGCTGACGAAAGTAGCCTCCAATTTCGTGCGCTGCACGTCGGCCGATGAAAAAGCATGGCATAGGTGCGCGTGCCCTGTCGGAAGCCTCGTTGCTTTCATGAGCCACGTTCCTGGCCGACGAAAATACAATGTACTTTCGTGCGCTTTACCTCGGCCGACGAAAATCTGTAAAATTATATGTCCTATTTTCGTGTGCTACCGCCTAGACCCACGAAATTACACTCTCTTTCGTGTGACGTCCGTTCAGCCCACAAAATTAGACTCTGATTTCGTGTGCATCCGATTTGGCCCACGAAATTAAATCATATTTTCATTTGATTTGCGTTTAGCCCATGAAATTAAATCTTATTTTCGTATGCTAGGGACTGGTTCACAAAATATTTTTAATTTCGTGAGGGCCACAAAGATAGAGTTAGCCCACGAAAATTATTCGTTTTCTTGTAGTGTTTCCTTTTCTCTGTACAGAACAGATCTTGATGCATTAAATTCAGATTTTGATCCAGTTATAAGCATTTCGTAACTCCAGTTGTATACCAAAGTTAAAATTAACTTCCATATCTTTCCAACGAGTATTCACATGCCTCTATATCACTTCTGGATCAAAAGTTACGGTTTTCCAAAGTTGAAAGAATTCCTGGATAAAATTTGCCGGCATCTCCTTTGTATGTGGCTATATTTATCACAGTTGTATACGCACATACATTACAAATCTGCACAAACTTTGAACTACAACAATGTTGCACATTTCATAACCTTTCCAAAGGTATATCATAGGCTACTTAGGGATTTTTCTACAGAAAGTTATAAGTGTTATACAGAAACATCCAGGAAGGTTTGCATCTGTCTTGTTTTCTGAACAGTTTGCATTTAACTGGACATTCAACTAATTTGGCTTGTGATTTTGCTCTGGAGGTATACTAAGAATTTGTAGAGCACTTAAAAACCTTTCCAGAACTGTATCATACACGTTCATTGGGTAAATATACTCAGAGTTATGCTATGTCAGAGTCCAGCAAAAATTTCTGCCAGAAAAGAGCACTCTGTTTTTGAGAAACCTAGAAGCCTATCTATTCTCCCCTTTGAAGCTTAGTTCAAATGAAAAGTTCATTAGCTAATATGGGTTTTCTAACTTCAATTTTTAGTTTAAAGTTAGTCATGAATGATTTCTTCATAGGAAAGAAGTTATAAAGTGTAGTACGGTGGCGCATATGACGGTACTACGTTGCCTCACAAAAGGAAATCCTAACCGGATTATACCGGCAGATCCGTATACTTAGGTGGCACTAAAACGGTCACTGGAAAACGTGTTCTACTCATACTATGGTTTCATGGTTAGCACCTGCATAAGATGCACACAATCATCAGGTTCGGCTGCACACCGAACCCGGTCCCAATACAGTTCCATACACCCGTCCATCATCACTCGCACAGGTGTTCTCAAGCCAAACACGCCTTGAGCTACGTGTTCATGTTACTAACCACATGACGGGGTCTCCCAAACTTGCCGCGATCAAACAAAAAACGCATTTCCCTCATGTACTTTGCCCAAGGTTGAAAAGAACTTTAATTGGCTCTAAACTACAGCAAGTCATTAACAATCAAGGTATAGCTTTTAATCAGCAACTTTTACATGACTCTAGCCTGTTCTTTCTACGTCACGGTCCAGTGAACAAGTGGTACTCAGTGAATGCAAGGGACAGCGATTATAATTGATTTACACCTGCAGGGTTACCAGAATAAACCGTCACATATGCCTGTACTCGATGTTGCCTACAGCAACCATCACGGACGTCGTACGCAACCACCTTTCACCCGTCAGCCAAATGTTGAGCCGGTCCAATCGTCCCGAGCAAGAGGTCTCTGCGCGTGCATCTGCAGTGCCGCCAGCCGATTTACACCTTAAGCTCTCAACCTACCCTCTGAACGACAAGCTATGCCTCAACACCCAGCTACCCGAGTTACATCGGTTTCCCGGTTCCCATATATCCGGTAGGTCTTCGGTACTGTTCTAGCTTGTGCAACAGGCTCGCACACGGCTCGGTCCTCAATCGACAAAAGCGTAGCTATAGAACCCAGGCCTTAACGTCCTTCTGCTCTTATTCTCCACTCGGTCTCATTTTTCTCACCATGTGTTTCATTTGCTACCTTTACCCGAGTAGTGAGCCTCTAGCCTATTCTCACGAGCAGTTCTAACTACTCGACTTGTACCGAACCCTACACTATCTTAGCATTGCAGTAGCTAATCAGGGTTTACAAACCTAAGCCAAACCCAGGGTTTTCTTGGCTATGCATTTGGGTTTTCAAACAAGACTCTAATGCAAAATTTAAGTGGGTGCTCAAAGTAAGTTCTCAAAACAGTAAAATTTATTAAAAAAAAGGCTAAGGCAAACTGGAGCTTGCCTTGCTGCTGTTGGTCATAGGCTAGCTGTTCCTCTGGAGTGATGAAGTCTAAGACTTCGGGCTCCTCCTCAACCTTAGCGACTACATGAGATTACATATATTTATCAATTTGAATGCATTTGAATTAAAGTTTAATTTGTGAGTACTATAAGTCTTACTAGACAGGCCCAATGACTCTGAAATTTTTACTGTGGTTTGGATACAACCTAAAAAGAGACTCGGCGAAGTTTCATTTGCAGCAAGGCTCATTTGTGCTCTCCACAAATAATTGTGTACTTGGCCTTAATTGGATCTCATATGTTGTTCTAGGTATTTTCTTGGAGCAAGCCATGACTTTCTGAAAACTAGATTTTATTGGGTTATAATGGAGTTTGTTTTACTTAATTTGAAGGTTCCTAGCTAAAGATATAAGCTAAACAATTTCAGGGAAACTCTGAAAATGTTTCTGGACATTTTCCATTTTCTCTGGAACAGTTTTATTAATCACACCATTAGGTGGATCAAATGAGTTCAAATAGATCTGAATTTTTTGTGGTGGCTAAGGGATATTTTGGTGAACATCCCAGACAAATTTCAGAATTTTCCTCAAAAGGTTTCTCCAGTTAACATTCTAAACAGTTTAAAATTTATAGAATTAATTCTGGAGAAATAAGGATTTTCATAAAGTGAAAATTGATTTGTTGGAATGTACTCAGGGAGCTGAATCCAACAAAATTTTATTCACTCGATTTGGAGTTTCCTAGCCAAAGTTATGTGGGTATGAAATTTGAACTAAATCTGAAAATCGGGGAAAAGTTCAAACCGCTGCGCATGGGACCGGGGCTACGTGTCAGTTTCTCAGCGGCTGACACACGGGGCTATGGAGTATTTCGTACGCAGCCACATCAGATCCGGTGCCACAGCTGATCGCCAGTTTAAATCTCTGTCCGCTGATACGTGGGACCGGGGGCTTCGTCTACCTCCCGACCTCCTGCGCTCGGCCGCCGCCCCCCTCACCAGAGTGCTCGCCGGAGGGGATTTACCATGCGCCAAACTCCAATATTTTCGCCACCTATGCCTAATCCCACATGGGGAACATGGTGCTGGACTTAGCTCGACATGACAATCACCGGAACATGGCCGGCGAAGAGCAGTGGCTTCAGAAGAACTTCGGCCATGTCGGCTGGGCTTCCTAGCACCCCAAAAGATCGAGCTAATGGTCATAAAGCATCAGTGTACCCTAGGTAAGATTGTCATGAACTTAAGGAGGCTCGGAAACGGCCGCAACATCAACGTCACCGATGACCCGAGGTGCTTTTCTCATGGCGGCACGAAAAATGGCTAGAACTCAGCCCATTAGGGATGGTTTCATTCGGTTCGTCTTCGAGGAGACGCGCTAGGACGTGTACCAACTATGTGCAAACGGGCTCGAGCGTTGGGGAACCGTATAACCCGAATTTGGGTCTAGACCAAGCTGGGCTAGTTTCCTCTAGGTTTCGGAATTCTTGGAAATTCTCTACACATGGTTGATCATTTGCTACAAGGCTTGCAGCTACACGATCTAGGAAGTATAGCGCACCTTTCTTGTGTGCAAGCGGACAATGATGACAGTGGCGCACTGTCGACAGCGACCGAAGTGGAGTTCCGCTGGTACTCGTGGGAGCTCCGTGAAAATCCTTACTTTGCCACCAAACACCACAGGGAAACCCCGGTGTGATGTGACAGCACGGTAGAGAACAAGATGGGATGCTTTTTCGTGTAGACCGCTCGAGAAACCGAGGTGTAGCTAGCTTGAGCGATCGGGAATGGAGAGTGGATGTTTTTGCGGGAGCCGACGATCGATCTCGTGAGCGACGAGGAGCGAGTGAAGGACTCAGACTTTGGTGCTCGGCTGTGGAGATAAAGACCGGGCAAGGGTGCCAGCGCGGGGAAACACCGGAAGCAGCTGCTGGCGCCGGCGTTTGATCGGTGGCGACCGCAGCACTGGCCCGAGAAACTTAGTGTTCTGTTCTTCAGTCGGTTGAATTGCTGGTGAGGCTGACAGGTGGGCCCCACTTCCATTTTATCCTCTCAAATTAACTTTCTCCCACTGCTCTAAACAGTAGTTCTACTAATACCCTTTGAAATTTGAATTATCTACCAAATGCCCATTTGAACTTGATAGAATTCAAATTGTGAAGTGTTTGAATATATTTACAGCACATATGCAGTTTGAAATTCAAATTGAATTTTAATTTGCTAGAATTGGCTCATGTCAAGATCAACTCCAAATGGAGTGAAAATTGGTGTGTGAGCTCACAAAAATGTGATGAGTTTGAATATGCATCCCACTTTTGAATTCATGGGATGAAAGGAGTTTGAATTTGAATTTGAGTTCAAACTAGCCTCTTTCTTATTATACCAAAAATACCTCAAAAATGTATTACATTTGGGTGAAATTTGGCATGAGCATTCCTAGCAAGGTGTAGGAGTTTTTCATATGCTCAGCCCTTATATGATGCATGTGGGAAATACCACTTTTGCATTTTGTGAGTTCATCCTCTAATGACCATATTGATTATGGTTACTTGCTCTTCAAAGGTGTTCATAAGTTTTCCTCAAATGAGGTGTGTATGGTGTGATGAACACTTTGGATGTGTGCAAAAACTTAGGCCCTTACAGTTGCGAGGCGCAGAAATTTGCCCACCACGCGGACCCCTGAAGTTGCTGGGCCACGAATTGGGTCTTCCGCTGCTCACTAACTTGGAGCAGCCCAAACTTCATCTCCATCGTGCGGAGCCAGTTGTCTGCATCGAGGGGTTCATCTGCCCTTGATAATACCGGGGGATGGGTAGCAAGGAAATCCGAGTAGGAACTTTGTTGGTGTTCCTCTCGGTCTTGACGTCTCTCCGAACGAGACGTATTGGCAATTAAAGTTTGCAGCTACTCCGTGTGCTGCTGATGCGAGCCTGCCATGGCCACAACAATGTCGGCCAACGTGACCGTTGGTGGTGGTTGTGGTTGCTGTTGCTGCTGCTGCTCTCCTGAGGAAGTCTTGGGAGGCTGTTGTGAGGCCTCTCCTCCCTGACCTGAACCCCCAACCTCGGGGTTGACACGAGTATGAGTCATTCTGAAATTCAAAACAGCAACGGTCAGCACATGTCATACTTAAATATCCATGAGAAGACAGTAGGTATTGTAGTGACACATTGAAAATATTGCACAACATTAACATATATTTATAAAGTAAAAACTTTATACAAGATACATTATTCTCGGATCTCCAAGAAGTCATGCTCATGTCATCACTACCTCGCTACTGTCTACACGACATGTCACTGTTACAAAAGTTGTTACACACCACCCTCGCTGCCCTACTTGGCAGCGGTAAACTCACTACTCGGAGTAGAATTCGACCTCCTGCGGGTCATCCTCCTCCGCTATCTCTGCTGATGGCTCAGGGTCCATGACCTCCTCTTCGGGTTCAGGTTCCGGTATCGCCGTGATACTTAAAACCACGGGTACTGCACCTACCATCGGTAGGCCCACTACCGGAGGCACGAGGTCTTGCAAAGCATGCACCTCGTCCATGGCCTGGTTGTAATCTTCTTCTCAGTTCTGCCCCTCCTCAATAGTGTCATCACGCTCTTGAGTAAGCACCTCATTCTGCTGGGTCAGAGCCTGTACCTGCTGCTGCAAAGCCGTGATGTCGACACGGCTTTTCTTCATTGACTTCCTCAGACGACACAACTGATTGTGTTGTTCATTCAGTCGCTTGATCGTCGGAAGGAGCACATTACGGAGTGCGCTGTGGGCACTCTCGAAACGGTCTCAGCGGCTGGTACTCTCCTTGAGCTCCACAGCAAGGCGAGCCGTATGGAAAGCTTGGCTGTCCATCGCGTTCTTCCCTGCCATCAAATGGAGGCTGAGGTTCGCCTCCATTGGGTTGTACCTTGGGCAACTCGGATCAGTCGCTGCAAAGTACCTCTCCCTCCACACGTGATTAGCTCGTCCCTCCACTGGGACAAGCGCGTATGGAGTGCCCTCCATCGCTCTCACGTGTAGCTGGTAGAAACGCGACATGGTGTCGCGGGCTGCCACTTGCCACATATCATCCGGTTGTCTCCCATTCACCGTGACGGTGAACGGTACTCAACCCAGTGGCGTCGGTCCTGTTGGAACATTGACATGGACAGTCCATGTCTTGTTCCCCTCCTTGCCTTCTTCCTTGGTGAGGTAACGCGGCGTCTCCATGTACCCGAAATATTGAAGCATCAGCTTCAACAATTCCGGATACCCACTGCGTTGGAACAGTGGGACACTGCCCACCCATTCTCCAGTTGTTTATATTCTGCCATCTGTAGAAACATATTTGAAAAAGGTCAAATATTCTTTTCAACAGTAAATCAGTGAGTTATAACATAAAACATGTCATTGAACACATAAAACCTGGAAACACTAATCAAACTTAGAACAAATTTGATTGCTGGTCTGCTGCCCAAACTGATAGCCTTGACCAGTTTCCCTTTTAATCTGATTTAGACCCTGCTTATGGCAAAACCAGTTCTGGAGCTAAACATCAAAGTTAAAGTTAACTTCAATAGCTTTCCATAATGTATTTGTTTGGCTTCAGATCTGTCCTGGTTCAAAAGTTATGAGATGTCAAGTTTGACATAATTTCTGGAGAAAATTGGACAGCACCTCCCTGCTTGAGGTACTGATTTGATCCAATAATTCCAGTTAATTCTATATCGAATTTGACAAAACTTTCTGTTACAAAGTTGTAACCTACCTCATAAACTTTTCAGAACTGCCTCATTTTCTATTTTTAGAATTTTATGAAGGAAGTTATTCTCATTTTACAGAGAGCTACCGAGAGTATTTGCCCTGCCCCGTTTTCTAGACAGTTTCAACTCTACTGCATTTTCGACTAGTTAAGGGATGAAACACCTCTGAACATCAATAGAAAAGATGTAATGCTATTCCAAAGCTTTCCAGAAATGTATCATACAACCACAGCATCGAAAGAACTCGACCTGTAACCTCTGTATAACTTCAGCATTATTTCAGCTGAAAACAGAGGACTCTGTTCCTAATATCATATAAGTCAAAAACTTGCATACTCTGGAAATCCTGATTAAGGAAAGGATTTATATCAAAGTTTTAGTGCTCTGGATCAAAACTTTCAAGTTTTACAATGATGTTGGTCGTTTAGTGGAGTGTGACGTCGTGCGTCATCCAGTTCATGCTAGTACTACGTTCCTCACAAAGAAAAACCTATACCGGACTTAGTCGGCTTCGTTAATTCAGTGACACTAAACGTCTCTCGCACAAGTATGCTACTTGTCTACCGATTCATGGTTAGACTACCTGCAATTAAACCACACAATCATTTGGTTCGGCTGCACACCGAACCTGGTGCCAATACAGTTCCATACAACTGTCCGTCATCACTCGCACGGTTGTTCTCAAGCCAATCACGCCTTGAGCTACGTGTTCACGTTACTAACCATGTGACGGAGTCTCCCATACTTGCCCGTAGCACGCTGGGGAATGGCGTTGCTCGAATGCCCCAAAAGACATGAAGAGTCGTAGAGGATACTAAAGCTGTCCGGGTTACCTGCCACCCGTGAGGCTCTACCCTTAAGAATGTGCGCACTGGTGGACAGCGCTTACATGCACCCCCAAGACATATGAAGTCCCGAGATGCATGATTTTCCAACATAAGCACATAGGTTGGTATTTCCACTTCCTATACATTAATAACATCCTTATATGGGCTACTAAATCGTTCCTCACCGAGTTTTTGAAAATTTAACCTTTTAAGTGCTTTAAACCTCAACAGAGCTCTGATACCACGCTGCGAGGACCCGATGATCCTGAGGGGTGCTGCGTTGCACAACACTGGATAACACACATAAAAGGTACAAAGTGGAAGTGAAATTTTTATAACATAAACGTGTTTATGAACATACTTACAACAAAATAACGTTAAGTCTACACTCACAGGCGTAAACTAAGCAAAAGAAGTTGACGTTCAGACCATGAATGTGTCTTTACTAGCACACACACACACTAACACGGCGGCGTGCACGGCTCCCACTCGTCGGTTGTTCCATATTGGGGATCTGTCTCCTCCTCGGGAGCCTCTTCCACATAGCACCCTGCAGACGCTTCAAACACAAGCAGTGAGCACGATGGCAAAGCAAGATTGACCCGCCTTACCTACATATGAAACTCTACATGCTTGGTTTGCAATGTATAGTAGGAAATTATGTTGCAAAAGACACGCCTAATTAGTTGAAGTTTAATTTCAAGTTTTAGCAGCAAGTTGTTGGAAAACCTTGTGCTAAGACACATAAGAAAGCCACAATCAAACAAGAAATGCATTTCTCTTATTTGCTTTGCCTAATGTTGAAAAGAACTTTAATTGGCTCTAAACTAAAGCAATTCATTAACAAACAATGTAAAGCTTTCAACAAGCAATCTTTTAACATGACACTAGTCTGTTCTTTCTACGCCACGGTACAGTGAACAAGTGGTACTCACTGACAGTGAGTGACGGCGATTATAATCAATTTACACCTACAGGGTTGCCCGAATAACCCGTTACGTACGCCCGTACTCGATGTTTCCTACAGAAACCACCACGGATGTCGTACACAACCACCTTTCACCCGTCAGCTAAGTGTTGAACCGGTCCTATCATCCTGAGCAGGAGGTCTATGCGCGAAGCATCTGCAGTGCCCGCCAGCAGATTTACACCTCGCTGCTCTCAACCTACCCTCTGGACGACAAGCAATGCCTCAACAGATCGCTACCAGAATTACATCGGTTTCCCGGTTCCCATATATCCGGTGGGTCTTCGGTACTGTTCTAGCTTGTTAAACAGGCCCGCACACGACTCGGTCCTCAATCGACACAAGCGGAGCTATGGCACCCAGGCCCTAAAGTACTGCTGCCCTTACTCTCTGCTCGGTCACATTTTTCTTGCCATGTGAATCATTTTCTATCTTTCTAACCGAGTTGTGTGCCTCTAGCCTATTCTCGTGAGTAGTTCCAACTACTCGACTTGTACCGAATCCTACACCGATTTAGCATTGTAGTTGCTACGCAAGGTTTAAAACCTAAGCCCAAAACCTCTGGTTCTTTTGGCTATGAATTTGGGTTTCCAAACAAGACTCTAATGCACATTTGTAAGGAATACATAAAGTAAGTGATCAAAACAAAAGACTTTGTAAAATGGCTAATGCCAACCAGAGCTTGCCTTGCTTCTGGTCGTGATATAACTGTTCTTTCAGAGTGATGAAGTCTGAGACCTCCGGCTCTTCTTTGATCTTAGCGACTACACGAAATAAACATATGATGTTTGTCAATTTAAATGCAATTGAGTTGAATTTGATAATGTGAAGACTACAAATATATCTAGACAGTCGTATTGGCTCTGAAATTTTTACTGTGGTTTGGAGACACCCTAAACAGGGACTTGGCCAATCATTTGAAGCAAAGCTCATTTGAGCCCAGCACAAATAAATGTGTGTTTGGCCCTAATTAGAGCTCTTAGGTTTTCTAAAGATTTTCATTGATCAATCCATGACTTTCTGGAAACTAGATTCTCAAATTGTTCTAATGGAATTGGTTTCATCTAATTTGGTGCATCCTAGCAAAAGATATGAGCTAAACTAGTTTAGAGAAAATCTGAAAAATGTTTGTGGACATTTTTCTTTTTCTCTGGACCAGTTTCCTTAATCACACCATTAGGTGGATCAACCTATCTCAGATAGATCTGAAATTTTTATGGTATCTCAGGGATATTACAAGGAACATCCTGGCCAAATTTCAGAATTTTCCACTAATGGGTTCTGCAGTTAAATATCTAAACACTTTAAATTTTGGAGAATTAATTCTGTATAAATGAAGTTTTCCATGGGGTGAAACTTGTTTTGATGGAAATTACTCAGAAAGCTCAATCCAACAAAATTTGGTTCACGCGATTCGGAGATTCCTAGCAAAAGTTGTGTGAGTTTGAAATTTGAACTAAATCTGAAAATCGGGGAAATGTTTAAATCCTGCTGGTGGGTCAGGGGATACGTGTCGGCTCCTCATCCAATGCCACACGGGGCCACTGAGTTTCACTGTGTAGCCATAAATGGATCCCGAGCTGCAGAAAATCCGATTTAATTCCCCCGGATGGCTGATGCGTGGGGCCGGGTGGCCGTCTTCAACCTCCCGCTTTTCCGCACGCGCCCGTGGCCGACCTCGCTGGAGTTCACTGAAAACTAATCTCCCGACCATCTCCCGAGCTCCGGCTCGCCGCTAATGCCTAATCCGATGTGCTAAACCCTTTGGTGATGTTTCCCCGAGCTGGCAAGGTCTCCAACCTAGTCCGCGACGGTGCAGCGGCTCAGCTTCACTCCGGCAGCGTCGCCCGCCACCTCTAGCCAGTCAGACACATAGTTTTCAAGACCTTCAGCACCGGTGTTACATGTAGATGCTCGACATGAACTCAAGTTATCTCGGGAGAGGCTCTAAGTGAGCTTGCACCGTGTGCCTGACGGCTTCCACCACTGGCGCTGTTAGCAAAACTTGAGATAGACTATCTACAGGGGTTTTCACGCTAGGGTTGCGAAGAGAAGTTGTTCACTATTGAGTCTAGCTCGTGTGTGTGCAGTTTTTGGAACCCTAAACAATCTGTGGTTGTGAATTTCTCTAAACCATTCCTGAAGGTCGGTTTACACCGAGTGGAAGAAGAACTTGAAATTCATCGCCGGCGATCAACCACTCGGGCTACGGTTTGGAGGTGGCAGCACAAAGTCCAAACGCGTCTCAGGGTGCCTTAGCTCGGGTGTGACAAGTTCCCGTTAGGTCTGTCCACGAGAGCCCGAAGTGCGGAAAACTTTCAGTCACCGTGAAAACTTTCGGTTGTGGTCATGGGAAGCCTGAACTCGGCTTGTTTTTGTGACGGGGACGTAGGAGGAGAGGCTAGGGTTCCGTTTTGCAGCTCAGGGATGCTTGGTGCATGGAGACTTTGCCGCCGGCTGATCGCTCGATGGCAGCAGCAGTAGCGGCTCTGTTCTGCGTGCGAGGAGGAAGCAAAGTGGGTTTGGTGCTGTTTGTGTGGCAAAAGATCGCCTCATGTTGTGAAGTAGCTCGAGCAGGTCTCCAGCACGCGCGAGAAGCAGGAGGTGGCACCGGCTTTGGCTCGGTGGCGATCACAGGGCCGGCCGAGAAACCGTAGGAACAGGGTTCAGTCGGTTTTAGCTCACTGTGTGGCTGACAGTGGACCCCACTCCTCCCATTTTGTCCAAAAAACTTCAATTTCTACTGGTATTAATTTTTTGGGACCCTAATTCCCCTTATGAGTTGATCTAATCATTCAATGAACATTGGAATTTGAATGATTCAAATTATGAACTGGTTTGGATGTATTTGGAGCACATGTGAAGTTGAAATTCAAATTTGGTTTGAATTTGCTCAAATTAGCTCATGTCAAGATAAACCCTTAAAGGAGTGAAAATTGGTGTATGAGCTCATAAAAATGTGCCGAGTGTGAATATGAATCCCACTTTTGAATTCATGGGATGAAAGGAGTTTGAATTTAAATTTAAGTTCAAACTAGCCTTTTAATGATTGTACCCAAAAGTACCTCAAAAGATTTTGGATTTGGGTGAAATTTGTCATGAGCATTCCTAACAAAGTTTAGGAGTTAATCATATGGTCAGCCCCTATATGATGCATGTGGGAAATACCACTTTTGCATTTTGTGAGTTCATCTTCTAATTATCTATTGATTGTGGTTACTTGCTCTTCAAATATGTTCATGTGATTACTAAAAATGAGGTGAGGTGTGGGTGTGATGAACACTTTTAGCAAGTGAAAAACTTAGGCCCTTACATCTATGCCTCTGATCAGCGTAGCTTTTCTGTCGGGATTGTGCAGCCTTTAAACTCTCTTGTATCACCCGAACTCGGCCTTCGGCTTCATTGACAAGATCAACCCTGAACAGTACTCTTTCCCCGGACTCACACCAATTCAGCGGTGTGCGACATCACCGGGCGTGGAGAGCTTCATATGGTGCGATTTTTATACTCGCTTGACATCCATTGTTCTATGAATATTCCGCCAACGGTAAGTGATCATCCAAATTATTACCATGTTGGATGGCACATGCTCTTAACATGTCTTCAAGTATTTGGTTCTCCCTCTCTGTTTGTCCGTCAGTTTGAGGGTGATATGCGGAGCTTCTAATCAGCTTAGTTCCCAACGAGTCCTGCAGCTGCTCCCAAAACCGAGCAAAGAACAGCACAACTCGAACTGAAATGATGGTCTTCGGGACACCATGTAAGCATACAATTCTTGAGATGTATAACTCCGCATACTGCTTGGCTCGATAACAAGTGTTCATGGTATGAAATGAGCTGATTTTGTCAACCGGTCGACGATCACCCAAATTGAGTCATGCTTCCGGAATGTCAGTGGTAATCCGACAATAAAGTCCATACTCACATCCTCCCATTTCCATGCGGGTATCTACGGTGGCTGTAGCGGTCCGGTTTTCCGCATATGATCAGCCTTAACCCATCTACACGTATCACACTCAGATACGTACTTGGCAATTTCCCGCTTCATTCGCGTCCACCAAAATTTTTGTTTCAAATCTTGGTACATCTTGTTGCTGCCGGGATGAACGGAAAACTTTGACAGGTGGGCTTCGTCCAATATCTTCTTCCGGAGCTTCATATTACGCGACACAACTATACGGTCGTTAAACCATAGCGTACCGTCATGATCCTTGTGGAAACACTTCATCTTTCCGTTGTCTAGTCTTCTCCGTATGTGAGACATACCCCTGTCTCTACTTTGAGCCTCAACAATCTCTTCTCGAATTATTGGAATAATAGCAAGATTATAAAGCGCTCCATACTGAATGACAAGGAGACTTGATTCTTCATTCACCATTTCAGTAATGGCCAGGTTGTGAATGTGAGCTTTCCGACTAAGCGCGTCAGCAACCACGTTCGCTTTTCCCGGATGGTAGTGGATCTCGATTTGATAATCTTTTATGAGCTCCAACCACCTTCGTTGTCTCATATTCAGCTCCTTCCGTGTGAAGGTATAATTCAAGCTTTTATGGTCATTGTAGAGGTTGACAAGATTGTCAAGCAAATAATGCCTCCATATTTTTAACGCCAACACCACAGCAGCAAACTCAAGATCGTGAGTTGGATAATGCTGCTCATGGTTTTGCAGTTGACGAGACCCATATGCGACCACACGCCCATCTTGCATAAGAACGCAGCCGAGACCGATGCCGGATGCATCACAATAGACATCAAATGGCTTCGTCGTGTCCGGCTGAGCAAGAACTTGAGCTGTTGTGAGATGTTTCACCAATGTTTTAAATGCGGCTTCACATGCTGCATTCCACATGTATTTCATGCCCAGTAGCTCCATCACTGGTTTAGTGATTTTTGAGAAGGTCAGAATAAACCTCCGATAATACCCCGCTAAACCTAAGAAACTTTGAACGTCGTGGACAGATTTGGGAGATTCCCATTTCAAAACTTGTTCAATTTTGCTTGGGTCTACGGCAATGCCTTCTGTGACGGACCGAAATCCATACATTAATAATAAGAACTAACATAACGATGACTAACGACATAAACACATGGACGACTAGTTCCTCCTCGTACATGGTTCCATGGTAACACCTTTGGTGTGGATGCGACCCTACTCGAAGTCCTCCGGGTTGAAGTCAGGATCCTCTGAAGATATCAGCAACAGTTGAGTACAAAAGTACTTTGCAAGCTCCACCTCGCCCTTCGGGAGGGGAATGAAACAAACATATATGCAATGCACAACAAGAAGAGTGATGCAACCTAATGCAACTAAAATGCAACCAAGTAACCCATCCAGAGACATCTCTTACCTCGTTCTCACATCATGTGGATTCCTAGTTGTTAGGACCACACCATAACCTGTCCTATGCCGAGGACATGGCTGTCCGAACGGACTCTACACTCTGCAAAGGTTGTACGCTGTACCCATACGCACGAGCCATCAACGACAACCCGTCGTAACTGACACCTAGTCGAAACATCACCCAGACCAGTCGTCCCCAACCCAGTGTCATGACTTATCTCAATATCGTCTATGTTTTCACTCATAAATGCATATCTCTCTTTCCACCGTGGACGACTGTCGGGCTAGCCATAGGGGTTAGGCTAAGCCCCGCCCATATAGGGTCATGTGGTCGTACTGAAGAAAGTTAGGTGAGATGTCAAAACAACTCGATCCTTAAGGCTCACCAGGGCAGCCTCCATACTCAAACCATGAGCCTATCATCTTGATAGTACTCGCTGTAAGTGTACCACCACGGTAGCGCTTACACCAACACTAACCCTTCTACCACTGTCTCAACTCGTGCTCTCCTCAACCGTGCAACATAAACAAGGCAACATCATCATGCATAATCTCATCATATCAATATGCTGCAAAAAGAGAAACTAGTATGTTTACACTCTATCACTCGAATAACTCATGCTCAATAATGCAAAGGCCTAATCTACTGGCCACAATGGATGAACCTCAAATAGGAGCAATATGATCAAAAAGGGGGTGATGGAACTTGCCTTCGCTACCGTCTGCGGCGTCATGCTCTTGGTCACTTGGCTCCTCTAGGTTCTCTTCCGGCACTAGTTCTACACCGCACACAAGCAAACATACAAACAAAGCAAATATACATCATTCAGACTTGCTTGCATTAACTATATTATGATATTAGATGATTTTTAGAAGAAGAATCGGATTATGTGGTCATTGTGTGTGGGTGAGATCTGGTCTAAGGTCGATCAAGTGGTTGCTTGGGTTCGGGCTCAAATCAACAAGAGTAAACGGGAAGAGATTGGCCAGAGAGTAAGAAATGGAACGCCGACGCTATGGCTCACTCGATTAAGCTGCCGATTTCTGGTAGGGGATATAGGAAGTAGGGAAACTTCATGGAAGGGCGTCCATGCCGCAGGGTGGTCGCGACCAAACCTGAGGAGAGGGAGAAGGGGATAGCTCTGGAAGCGGAGTGGAGGTTGGGGTGCTCACCTAGGCCTCAGCTTGGCGGGGCTTTCGCAGGGAGGGTTCCTCGTCGGAGATCGATGTTGGGGAAAGACGTGAACGCCGATGCGCAATGGGGCAGGGAAAAAAGGTGAGCCCCCGAGCCCCTTTTATAGATGAAGGGGAAGGGATAGGGATGGAGGAAAGAGAGGTAGGTGAGGTGTAATTAATGCATGTTCCGGAAGGTTCTCGTGGAGTGGATAAGGATATGGGAGGAAGAGATATGTGAGGGGTGGTTCTAGAAGTCTCGCAGAATGGAGAATGATAGGGGAGGAAGAGGTATGTGAGGGGTGGTTCCGGAAGATTCTCGTGAAATCGATAAGGATTGAGGTGGAAGGGATATGTGAGGGGTGATTCCGAAAGCTTCTCGGGGAATGGATAAGGATAGAGGAGGAGGATATGTTAGGGGTGATTCTGGAAGCTTCTTGTGTAATGGATAAGGATAGAGGAGGGAGGGGTATGTGAGGGGTGATTCCGAAAGCTTCTCGTGGAATGGATAAGGATAGAGGAGGAAAAGGTATGTGAGGGGTGGCTGCACCCGTTTCGATGAAAGGCTTATCTGAAATCGGCCAAGAGTGTGCGTAATATACCTGGTGGTTAATTCTATAACTATGATTTATCAGCTTACGAAAAATGGGGCATTACATAAACCCTTCGGTGAAGTTTCCCCAAGCCGGCAAGGTCTTCAACCTAGTCCACGATGGTGCAACGGCTCGACTTCACTGCGGCAGTGCCGCCCACCACCTCTGGCCCGTCAAACACTGAGTTTTCAAGCCCTACAGCACCGGTGTGACATTTAGATGCTCGACATGAACTCTAGTTAGCTCGGGAGAGGCTCTAAGTGAGCTTGCACCGTGTGCCCGATTGCTTCCGCCATTGGCGCCATTAGCAAAACATGAAATAGGCTATCTACATGGGTTTTCATGCTAGGGTTGCGAAGAGAAGTTGTTCACTATTGAGTCTAGCTCTTGTGTGTGCAGTTTGAAGATACCTAAACGATATGTTGTTGCAAATTTCTCTAAACCTTACACGAAGGTCGGTTTACACTGAGTGGAAGAAAAACCGGAAATTCATCGCCGGCGATCAACCACTCTGGCTACGGTTTGGAGGTGAGCAGCACGAAGTCCTAATGCATCTAGGGGTTCCTTAGCTCGGGCTTGAAAATTTAGCATTAGGGTTGTCCACGAGAGCCCAAGGTGCGGAAAACTTTCGGTCGCCGCAAAAATGTTCGGTTGTGGTCAAGGAAAGTCGAACTCGCCTTGTTTTCGTGATGGGGAGGTAGGATGAGAGGCTAGGGTACCGTTTTGCAGCTCATTGACGCTCGGTGCATGGAGGTTTTGCTGGCGGCCGATCGCTCGACGGCAGCGGCAGTGGCGGCTCTGTACTTGCGCGCGAGGAGGAAGCAAAGTGGGTTTGGTGCTGTTTGTGTGGAAAAAGATCGCCTCGTGGTGTGAAGTCGCCCGAGCTGGTCTCCAGCGTGCGCGAGAAGCAGGAGGTGGCGCCGGCTTTGGCTCGTTGGTGATCACAGCGCTGGCCCGAGAAACCGAGGAACGGGGTTCAGTAGGTTTTAGCTCACTGTGTGGCTGACAATGGACCCCACTCCTCCCATTTTGTCCTAAAAACTTCAATTTCTACTGCTCTTAATTTTTGGAGACCCTAATGCCCCTTGTGAGTTGATCAAATGACTCAATGCACTTTTGAATTTGAATGATTCAAATTATGATCTGGTTTGGATGTATTTGCAGCACAGTTAAAGTTGAAATTCAAATTTTGTTTGAATTTTCCCATATTAGCTCATGTCAAGATCAACTCCAAATGGAGTGAAAATTGGTGTATGAGCTCATAAAAATGTGTTGAGTGTGAATATGAATCCCACTCTTCAATTCATGGGATGAAAGGAGTTTGAATTTAAATTTAAGTTCAAACTAGCCTTTTAATGATTGTACCAAAGAGTACCTCAAAAGGTTTTGGATTTGGTTGAAATTTGGCATGAGCATTCCTAACAATGTTTAGGAATTAATCATATGGTCAGACCCTATATGATGCATGTGGGAAATACAACTTTTGCATTTTATGTGTTCATTTTCTCTATTGATTGTGGTTACATGCTCTTCAAATGTGTTCATGTGATTACCACAAATGAGGTGAGGTGTGGGTGTGATGAACACTTTTAGCAAGTGAAAAACTTAGGCCCTCACATTCCCCCCCCCCATTAAAAGAATCTTGTCCCGAGATTATAAGGTTAAAATGAGAGAGAGGACGGTGGAAAATTACCGGATGTGCGACGTTAAAAGGTCGGGGTAATTGGCACGAAGAAATCCTCCGCTCTCCCATGTTGCTTCATCCATGGTGTGATTACTCTATAGAACTTTATAGAACCACAACGTACGGTTGCTCGTGGTTCAGGCCTTCTCATCAATAATCTGAACCGGTTCCTCTCGATAGGTGTGATTCGGTTTCAGTTCCTCAATATCTCCCAGCTGAACGGTTGTTGAAAGCTTGAGGCACTTCCTCAGCTGAGAAATGTGAAAGATGTCGTGCACACAGGAGAGTGTCGCTGGTAATTCCAGCCGGTATGCAACGGATTCACATCTTTCCATAATCTGGAATGGACGATGAATCGAGGTGCCAACTTTCCTATGACCCCAAATCTGTTTACGCCCTTCATTGGAGACACATGTAGATACACGTGATCCCCGACTTCAAATTCTAAAGGATGCCTTTTCCGGTGCGCATACTGTTTTTTTCGGGATCGGGCCACTTTTAAGTTTGCTTGAATCAGCCGAACTTTTTCTTCTGCATTGTTGACAAGATCGATCCCAAAGGTAATCCTTTCACCAGACTCACGCCAATTCAGTGGTGTGCGGCATTTTCTCTCATGTAGCGCCTCGTAAGGCGCCATCTAGATGCTGTCTTGGTACCCATTATTGTACAAAAACTCGGTTAACAGTAAGTGATCATCCCAATTCTTACCGTGGTTGATAGCACAAGCTCGTAACATGTCTTCTAAGATTTGATTTACCTGCTCGGTTTGCCCGTCCGTCTCCGGGTGGTACGCTGAACTACGGATCAGCTTCGTATCCAAAGTAGCATGTAACTGCTCCCAAAAACGAGACACAAATAAAGTACCCCGATCCGAGATGATAGTGCGGGGTACACCATATAAGCGAATAATCTGTGAGATGTATAGTTCAGCATACTTCTTGGCGTTGTAGTTGGTGTTGACCGGGATAAAATGGGCAACTTTTGTGAGCCGGTCGACGATCACCCTCACTAAATCATGTTTCTGAAATGTAGCGGTTGTGACAATCCCGGTTTCTTCATGTGGTCAGCTTTGACCCTTCGGCATGTATCACACTCGGACATGTATTCACGATCTCCCGCTTCATCCGTGTCCATCAAAACTTGCTTCTGAGTTCTTGATACATCTTGTTGCTGCCGGGGTGAATAGAAAACTTTAACAAGTGAGCCTCATCAAAAATTTACTTCCTCAATTCCGGGTTACGGGGTACGACGATTCTGTCCTTGAACCACAGCACGCCGTCTCCATCTTTCCGGAAACATTTCAGTTCCCCACTATCTACACGTCTCCGCAAATGTGACATGCCCTTGTCATGTTTCTTGGCTGCCGTTATCTCTTCACTGATGGTGAGGATAAGAGCTAAGTTGTAGAGAGCTCCATGGGGAACCACATGCACTGGTTGTTCGCTCTCTTCCAACGGTGTGATAGTCAGATTATGTACGTGTGACTTGCGAATCAGCGCATCCGCCACCACGTTTGCTTTGCCGGGGTGATAATGGACCTCTATTTCGTTATCCTTTATCAGCTCTAATCATCTTCTCTGCCTCATGTTCAACTCTTTCTGAGTGAATATGTACTTGAGGCTTTTGTGGTCAGTATATAAATGTATGAGGTTACCGAGTAGGTGGTGTCTTCACATTTTGAGTGCGAGTACCACGGCAGCAAGTACTAAGTCATGAGTTGGATAATTTTGCTCATGATTCCTGAGCTGCCGTGATGCATAAGCGACCACCCTTCAGTCTTGCATCAGCACACATCTGGGCCCAATGCCGGATGCCTCGCAGTACACATCGAACGGTTTTGTTGTGTCTGGCTGCGCCAAAACCGGTGCTGATGTTAGGTGCTTCACTAATGCCTTGAACGCTGCTTCACATGCTGGACTCCAAACATATTTTGTAGCCTTCTTCAGCAGCTCGGTCATAGTCTTGGCAATCTTCGATAAGTTTGGAATGAACCTCCGATAATATTTTGCGAGTCTGAGGAAACTCCGTACCTCGTGGACAGACCTCGGGGACTTCCAATTCAGCACTTGTGTGATCTTGCTCCGGTCTACAGCTGTAAAAGTCCCAAAACATGTAAATAGAAAACTTGAGCTATGAATAAAGTTGGGTTTGAATACAAGAAATGGGACTTACAAAAACTTTTGTTTACTCATGAAAGTGTTGGCATGTTAAATAAAACTTTAAATTCAGTTTGAATTGAGAGGGTCACTTCAAAAGAAGAAGGGCATTTTCAAAAGAGGAAATTCAAACTGTTGTTTGAGAAGTTGTATTTGCAATTGCCAACTCAAAGACCAGAGGGCATATTTGAATTCCTCAGGTCCAAATTATGAGGGAGGCAAATTTTGAGCAAATTTGAAGGTGCCTTGATATGATTATCAAAGGGACATGTAAATTTCATCTAAATTTGAATTCAAATTTGAAACTGAGGCAAAACATGTCAAATTGCCAAATGGCTTTTGAATTTGAGTTCCTCATAGTTGAATTTGCAAAGTGCCAAAAATTGGAGATATTTTGGATAGGAACTGTGGAGGGACCCACCTGTCATTGAGAGGGGGAGGGAGTAACTTACTGCTTAAGTTTCAGTCTCTGTGTATCGACTCACACCGAGCTGCCGAGAGAGGCTCCGGGCGCCACCGGGAGCAAACTGCTGCTACCTCCTCACAGAAGTAGCAGCGCTGGAGAGCTGCTCGTGGCTCCATTAACTCTCGGCGTGATCCCTCCCCAAGTGACCGAGTTCCCGTTCGCTGCTTCACCCCCGTGCAAGAAAGAAAATCGAGCCGCCGCTCATAGCTGCCTCGGGTCCTTGATCGGGAAACCGCCAGGCTTGTGCCACAGCGCCTTCAAAGCCGAAAATCGACACCAGGGGACTTCCCTCTGCTCTCTCGGCACAAACCCGAGAAGTTTTCGGCTGCCCCGACCAAGAACCGTGCGTTCATGTGCTGACCGAGAGCTAAAACCCGAACGGGCTCGCGTGGACAGCCTACACCAGGCACTTTCACACCCGAGCGAGGAAATCCCCGGACGCGCCGGTGACCCGTACTGCTCACCTCCAAACCTCAAGCAAATCCGTGGACCACCGAGCGAGAATTCGGGAAAACTTCGCCGGCGGCCCCAGACCGATGATCCGGTATGAAAACCCAAAATTCTCATTTGTTCTTTGTTCTTAGTTCATCAAATCATGCACAAATAAACTAGACTGGCTAGCGATCCGATCCCCTTCACAACCCTAGCTAGAAACCCCGTGTTGGCGGCTAATTTCGGGCTTTCCGATCGGCGGCCATGGCGGGAACGCGCCGGCGCACGGTGACAACCGGGTTACCGCCATTTCCGAGCCAATTTGAGGCCGTATCGAGCATGCCTGATCTCCACTGATGCTTTAGAGCGAATCCGCCGAACTTTTGGTGGCCTAGGGTGCTCGGGCCACGGCGCCGAAGCTGTACCAAAGGGTGCGCACGTCGCCGACCGGTTTCCGGTCACCAGCAGCCCGAGATTGACGCACCAGTGGATTGCTCGTCCCTGAAAACCCCAAGGCGGCAGGTACCGAGCCGGTAGACGACCGGGAAGCCGACTCCGGCAAGCTCCGACGAGTTTCCGGCGAGGGGGCGACGCGGGGAAAAGGAAACGGCTCGGGGAAGAAGACGACCGGCGGGTCCCACGTGTCAGTGGCGGAAAATTAAATCCCCGATCATCTGCGGCCCCGGGATCCAGTGTGGTGGCGCGGGAAAAGTCCTGTGGCCCCGTGTGGCGTGATTCCAGCGGCTGACACGTGAGGAGGGACCCACAGTCAGAGTTTGAATGTTTCTCGATTTAATTTGAATTCATGATTAAGTTCAAACTTTAGAACCTCATAACTTTTGCTAGGAAGCTCCAAATTTAGTGATTCAAATTGGGTTGGATTCAGGATAAAAAACCCTCTCCAAATATGCAACCCAATTTGCATAAAAAACAATAGAAAATTCTGAAAATTCTTTTAAGGTTTTCAGCAAAAGAATTTTAGGGGGCGTTTGGCTCATCCAAAAATCCCAAATTTTGCCAGAGTATTCTTTAGGACATTAGGAGACTCCTGTAAAAGTTTCAGCTCATTTTGAGTTGATTTAGTTAGGGTAATTCTGATTTCAAGTTTCTGTATTCAAATGAATAAGAAATATTTTCAGAGAATTTCCAAAACTTGAAAATTCAGTTCTAGCCATTCCTAGGAAAATTCAGGCATACTCTCTGAGGTATGTATGTAATTGTAATTCACTTGAAATTGCATGAAAGTGCTAATTTATTCAGAATTAATTCCTCTTTTCCTAAATGCTTAGGGAATTGTTCTGGGTGATCCACTTAGTGAAATATTCTGAATTTTGGTCCAGAGGAATTTCTTGTGACAAGGAACTCACAAGAAAATTTCCAGCTCCATTGGAGCCCTGGATCAGTAGTGTTCTGTTCAACCAATTAGGTGATCACCACCCAAGTGATGAAACCCCACTCATCACTTGATCTTAGTACTTAAACACAAACCCAAACCACTAGCCCTAGTGTCATTTTAAATTCTTAAACAGAGTTCCAGTTTTAAACTTGCTAACAAAATTTTATAATTAAACATGTATGCATATTCATAACGTGTAGTGATTAAACGTGGAAGAGTGGAAGAGAGGTGAGGCTTGAATCAAGAAGCAAGAAGGCAGTGATTCAACTTCGATACATCAGCAACTAACTTCATACTCTTCTGACTTTAGTCACCTGCAGAACCAAGGCAAGCCCCGGTTTGCAATTAAGTTGTTTTAAAGTTTTCCCTTTGTTCACTACATTTGGTCAAGGTTTGTATGTGCATTAGGTCAAGGATGTTGATACTCCACTTGCATAACCAAACATGAACCCTGAGGTCAAGGGTAGCATTGTGTCATCGCTGTAGAATAAGGCCGTGCTAAATAGGCTAGGACATCCGGTAGAATACGAGTAGTTGGAATCTACTCGTGAGCTTTGTTTTAGGATCACATAAGTGGGGTTGGAAAGAGAGGCAAACTAAAGTTTACGTTTCTAAAGATGAGACCGGGCAGGAGAGTTAGGTAGCGACAAGACGAGGTCTTGGTCGAGTAGCTCTGCCCGTGTCGGTCAAGGACCGAAGCGTATGCGGCCCTGGGAGCAAGTATTGGGTTGTGTAGCGGATGCTTACTGATATATGGGAACCAGGAAACCGATGTACCGGGTTCACTGGATTGTAGAGGCATACCACATCGTCTCGTTAGACCTATGAGCCCAAGAAGCCGCGACCGGTTCTGCAGTTTAGTGGCCTGAGAAAGGTTGCCACATACGACGTAATGAAGGACGCCAGAGTTGGGTCTTCAGAGGCGGGCGTATGTGTCGAGTTATCCGGGTAGTGTTTGATTCGAATCACCATCCCTCGCGGTTATGAGTACCGCTTGCTCACTGTGCTGTGACGTAGTAATAAAGTTTTGTGGAAATAGTTTGCAAAGTTTTAATTGTTGTTATGATAATTGTAAATTGCATGAAAACCATATTTGACGTAGAGATAGAGCAAACTAAAGTTAAATTTTCACCCTGGGACAAGTAACATTGGAATGAAGCGTTTCTTGTTTGATTGTGGAGTTCCAATATTGCTGGGCTCAAGGTCACTACTATTATGGCTAAAAAAATCTGAAAGTTAAGGATGAACTCGTAGGCGAGTCTTTCCGCAAATGACAGGCTTAAGTCTTAGGTTACGTGCATGTAGAGTTTCATGCTTTAGGAGAGACGGTTAAGTCTTGCTGAGCCTTTGTGCTCACTTTTGCTATATAAGTGGTTTTGCAGGTAAATCTCGACGCTATAAAGAAGGTTGTCCGGTGAGACTCGGGAACTTACGAGTCATGTCACCCTTGGAGAACCTAGCCGCTGCCATGTCTCCGTGTTGCTAGCGAGAGAAGTCCGCGGGCTGGACCTCTTCTCGAGTGCTTCTTAGATATTCGACGTAAGCTGTTTATAGACTTCCGCTGTAGCTATTTTGTGTAAATTATTTACAAAGAACATTTGTAAGCTTCCGCTTTTGATTTATGTAATGCAGTGTTCCTTATATGTGTGCTGTTGGGTGCCGCATAACACGGCACGACCCAATGTGATTCCCGGGCAAGGTGCCCCGTCCCCGTGATGTGATCGCGACGGCGGGGTCCCGTCAGCATGGTATCAGAGCCGCATTGGTAATAGTGCACGGAATAAGGATCGTATTACGTCAAAAACTTAGGATACGGTGAGGAAACGGTATTAGTCCCACATAAGGACTATAGTAGTATAGTTACTCAAAGTGGCATTGCTAACTTACTTGTTATAATTCTGAATTTTGATTCTGTAATGACGCACCTACTCTCAGGTAAGCATGGTAAGGAACGCCACCGAAAGCGGTTCAATTTCGGTTAGCTCCCCTGACGAGGAAAGTAGTTCAGGGATAGGTCTCACAGCTTGGTGTGAGACGTCAATATGAAACTCTTGAACTCTTCATGTTCCTGAGTTCATATGAAACGCTGATCCCTAGCATGCATTAGGCAAGTAAGTGGAGACCCCATCGTGTGGTCAGTAACGTGATAGTGTGTTCTTCTGGAAATAGCCCAGGGGGACATACGCAGCGCTTGCCATCGGCATGCCCTGCAGGGCAGTAGGTGGTATCCGTTGGGTTGATAACATTCCCAACTGTGACGACCCGTTCATGACATACTCGGGTTCCTCGTCGTGTGGTGTTGAAACACGATCACGTACCTTGAGACGTGACTTAACTCAAGGACGGCCGTATGGCAATGATACAGGCGTTTGTATTTATTTTCAAATATGGAACTGCCTGAAATGGAACAACCCTTGACTGCACCACTATTGTGTGTTTTTCTGCAGGTACTAACCACGTATGTATCCCGTGTAGTACACGTGTGCGAGAGACCGTCTTAGTGCCACTGATAATACGTATGTGCCGGTATAATCCGGTTAGGATTTTTATTTGGTGAGGCTACGTAGTACCGACATGATTCTTACGGTGCATCGACATTGTACTAAACATATAATCCTCTTCCCTGTGAAGAAATGATTGATGAACTAACTTTCAACTAAAAATGGAAGTTTGAAACAAATATTAGTTACCGAACTCTTATTTTGAGCTAAGGTTCAAATGAGAGAGTTACTAGGCTGCAAAGATTTCAGAAACAGAGTGCTCTGTTTCTGGCAGAAATTCTTGCTGGACTTCAACAGAGCATAACTCTGAGTAGCTTGACCCTATTAAGGTGTATGATACAGTTCCGGAAATATCTTTAAGAGCTCTACAGCTTCTGTGTAGACCTCCAGAGCAAAATCACACGTTAAGTGGGTGAAAAGTCCAGTTGAAGGCAAACTGTCAAAACCAGGACAGTAGCAAAAACCTCTCTGGACCTTTCTGTTTTTAAGCCATAACTTCCTGTAGAAAAATCCTTAAGGAGAACATAAGTACTTGTTGGAAAGCTACTGAAGTTTACTAAAACTTTGGTACTGAACTCAAGTCAAGAATCTGTTGATAACTTGAGTAAAATTTGGAGTTTGTGTGAACTGGTCAGGGTAGTCCCGCTGATTGCGTACTTAAGATTTGTTTAAACATGAATGTGGTTATGCTTTCATAAAGTTCATGACATGTTCATGTTTTTCTTATCTTTATTTACTACTGAGATAGAATTTTGATTGACTCAAAATTTTGTTTCATGCAGTATGGTACGCACACATTCTCAAATGGAGATTGGAGGTTCAAGTCGAGGTGGGAATGACTCGACTTCATCACAAGAGCCATCGCCAACCGGATTGGCTGAAATTATGGCAAGGATGAATGAAACTCTCCAAACCCTAGTTCAGCAAGGCATAGATCGATAAGCTCAACGTCACATGCCAACCCAGAGCACGTATCTGGATTTCTTGGCGACATAACCGCCGGTATTCTCTGAGGCGGCTGACCATTGTGAAGCAAATCACTGGTTACGTGTCATTGAGTCCAAGTTCGGGATGATCCAATGTGATGAATTCTTGAAGACTCTATATGCCACTCAGCAGCTTCACGGCTTTGCTGGAGCATGGTGGGCAGAATACCTTGCTGTCCAACCAGCAGGGCATCGTGTCACATGGGCGGAGTTCCAGGCTGCATTTCGTGCTCGTTTCATCCCTGCGGGCATAATGCAAACAAGCCATTATGAATTCTGGAACCTAAAGCAAGGCGACATGAGCGTTATTGAGTATGCGAAGGAATTCAATCACTTAGCTCAATATGTCCCTGACTATGTGAAGTCACCAGCCATGAAGGGTTATCACTTTTACCGAGGGCTGACCGCTAGGCTACGATGTGAATTGGCTCAAGTTAGCCAAGAGAATTTTGATGAGTTTGTGAGCTGTGCTATCACTCAGGAATATTATTCCAATCTCTACCTCAAAGAAAAGAGGGAGAGGGACTCATCACAGGAGGAATGCAATCATTTACCTCAGAAGTATCGGTTGGTGATCCGTTCACCTTCCAGTCGAGAGATTCCAAAGAAGTGCAATCATTCTGAGAGTGTGACGACTCTTCTACTCCGCAGAGGTCTTGTTCACCTCCACCGCAGCAGCAAATTATTTTTTATGCACCTCAGTATCAACAAGGTGCACTAGAATAATATTTCCCTCTAGAGGTTGAAGATGAACAAGGTGATTTCTCAGCTGAACCAAGTGATGTCCCACTTCATGTTGACAATGAGCCCAATGTCAATGAAGCAACTGAACCGAGCAGCAACAATGTGTCTGTGGGTCCAGTTCCACAGAGCGATCTTGGGCAGCAAAGAAAAGCTATGTCCAATGTGGGGACAGTTAATTATGTGTCAGTCGATGATCTGCCAAAGGGAGGACCTGTTCTTGCTGGCAGGTTCACCTTAAATGACAAGCCGGTTGTCATTTTATTCGACTCTGGTGCAACACATAACTTCATTAGCAGGGCGACGGTGATCCGGGATCAAATATCCACCACTATTACCAAAGGTTCATACCTTATTCATTCTCCAGGTGGAGACATATCAACTAATGAAGTCGTCTCTCGAGCACCACTTTGCTTGGGTGGAAAAATTTATCATACCACCCTCATCATTCTCGAAGACCAAGGAATCAATGCCATATTGGGAATATCATGGCTGACCTTCCATAAGGCTGTTCTGGACATCGAGAACAGGAGTGTTCACTTGGACTCTCCACTTCGCGGACGTCAAACATTGTATCTCGGCGAAGCGGTTTCCAAAGACCCGGAAGTATGTAATGCCGAGGCGTACAAGTTAGAAGACATTCCGGTAGTCCGTGAATATCCGGACGTGTTTCCCGAAGATCTTCCAGGTCTACCACCTGAGCTTGAGGTGGAGTTCAAAATAGAGTTGATACCGGGAACCACGTCGATCTCTCGGACACCATACAAAATGGCTCCGAGTGAGTTAGCAGAATTGAAGGAGCAACTCAAGGATCTGATGGACAAGTGGTTTATTCATCCAAGTTCATCACCATGGGGTTGCTTAGCTTTATTTGTGAAGAAGAAGGATGAGACGCTGAGGCTATGCGTCGATTATCGTCCTTTGAATGCTGTGGCGATAAAGAACAAGTATCCACTACCAAGAATTGATATCCTCTTCGATCAGCTAGTGGGTGCTAAAGTCTTCTCTAAGATGACTTAAGGTCGGGGTATCATCAAATCAAGATCCGAGCGGAAGATATCCCGAAAACAGCATTCTCGACAAGATATGGACTCTATGAGTATCTTGTCATGTGATTTGGGTTGACCAATGCTCTGGCTCACCTTATGTATCTTATGAACTCGGTGTTCATGCCGGAGCTGGATCAGTTCATCGTGGTGTTCATCGACGACATCTTGGTCTATTCCAAATCTGAAGAAGAACACGCTAAACATTTGCTTATTATGCTTCAACGCTTGAGAGATCACAAGCTCTATGCAAAGTTTAGTAAATGTGAATACTGGATCAACCAAGTGCCATTTCTTGGACATATTATTTCAGCGGAAGGCATTGCTGTTGATCCAAGCACGATTGATCAAGTGCTGAAATGGAAGTCTCCAACATCAGTCCATGAAGTTCGTAGCTTCTTGGGTTTGGCGGGGTATTATCGGAGGTTCATCCCGAGCTTCTCAAAAATCTCCAAACCTATGATGGAGCTACTGAAGAAGGGCATCAAGTATGATTGGAGCAAGCCATGCGAGGAAACTTTTCATGCGTTGGTGAAACATCTCACAACAGCCCCGGTTCTAGCTCAATCGGATACAACCAAGCCTTTTATGTTTATTGTGATGCGTCGGGCGTCGGGCTTGGTTGTGTACTCATGCAAGGAGGACGTTTGGTCGCATATGGATCACGGCAATTACGGAATCATGAGCAACATTATCCAACTCATGATCTCGAGCTTGCTGCCGTGGTACTAGCTTTGAAGATGTGTAGACATTACCTACTGGGAAATCTTGTTCATCTCTACACCGACCACAAAAGTTTGAAGTACATATTCACTCAGAAAGAGTTGAATATGCGACAACGGCGATGGTTGGAGCTGATCAAGGACTATGAGATTGAAATCCATTATCTTCTGGGCAAGGCAAATATGGTTGCCGATGCACTGAGCCGGAAGTCTCATATTCATAATCTGACCATTGCGCCAATAGAAGAGGAAGAACCAAGTCTCTACTTGGTTACATATGGAGCTCTACATAACCTAGCCCTCATACCCACAATAAAAGAGGAGGTTATGGAAGCTCGAAAGCAAGACAAGGGCATGGCTCATATCAGAAGGAGGGTGAAGGACGGGGATATGAAATGTTTCCGGTTAGATGAGGAAGACACCCTATGGTTCAAGGACCGGATAGTCGTACCCCGTGATATGAGGCTGCGAAAGAAAATTTTGAATGAGGCTCACTTATCAAAACTTTCTATTCACCCGGGCAGCAATAAAATGTACCAAGACCTCCGGAATAAGTTTTGGTGGACACGTATGAAACGTGAAGTCGCAAAATACGTTTCAGAATGTGATACGTGTCGAAGAGTTAAGGCCGACCATGTGATGAAGTCGGGCCTGTTGCAACCGCTACAAATACCAGCATGGAAGTGGGAAGACTTGAGTATGGATTTCATAGTTGGGTTGCTGATGACCTCCCACCACCATGATTTGATTTGGGTAATCGTGGACCGATTAACCAAATCAGCACGTTTCATTCCGGTGCATACCAACTACAGCGCCAAGCAGTATGCGGAGTTATACATAGCACGAATCTTATGCTTGCATGGAGTTCCCCGTACCGTTGTCTCCAACAGAGGATCGCTGTTCGTATCCCGTTCTTGGGAACAACTACATGCACCCTAGGGAAATAAATTGATTCGGAGCTCCGCATATCACCCTCAAACCGATGGGCAAACTCAGAGGGTGAATCAAATCCTTAAAGATATGCTAAGGGCGTGTGCCATCCACCACGGTAGGAGCTGGGATGATCACTTACCGTTGGCGGAGTTCTCATATAATAGTGGTTATCAAACGAACATAAAAATGGCATCTTATGAAGCTCTCTATGGCCGGAAGTGCCGCACACCCTTGAACTGGTGTGAATCTGGTGAGAGAGTGATTTACGGGATTGATCTCGTAAATGAAGCTGAAGAGCGGGTAAGGCTTATTCAAGCAAATCTTAAAGTCTCTCAGTCCAGGCAAAAGAGCTATGCGGATAAAAGACGTCGTCCTCTGAACTTCCAAGTTGGCGACCACGTATACCTCCGCGTATCTCCTATGAAGGGCATTCACTGATTCGGAGTAAAAGGGAAATTAGCTCCATGTTTTATCGGTCCCTTCACCATCATTGAAAGGTGTGGACCCGTGGCATACCGTTTGGAGCTACCGGCAGCCTTAGCCGGAGTGCAAAGCGTCTTCCACATATCCCAGTTGCGGAAGTGTTTGAAAGATCCAAAGGAGATCCTCACGGGAGACATAGCAGATGTGAAGCCGGACCTCACCTATGTTGAGCATCCAACCCGGATAATTGATGAAAAGACTCGCGAGACCAGAAACCGGACGCTGCGATTTTTCAAGGTGCTATGGAAAAATCCCACGTCTGACGAAGCTACATGGGAAAGCGAGGAGTATTTGCAGCGCAATCATCCGGAGTTGTTAGAGGCTTAGATGTAGTAGTTGTCCTCTCCACCTTGTCCTTAATCATGAATCTCGGGACGAGATTCTTTTTAAGGGGGAGGAATGTAAAAGTCCCAAAACTTGTAAATAGAAAACTTGAGCTATGAATAAAGTTGGGTTTGAATACAAGAAATGGGACTTACAAAAACTTTTGTTTACTCATGAAAGTGTTGGCATGTGCAATAAAACTTTGAATTCAGTTTGAATTGAGAGGGTCACTTCAAAAAGAAGAAGGGTATTTTTCAAAAGAGGAAATTCAAACTGTTGTTTGAGAAGTTGTATTTGCAATGGCCAACTCAAAGACCAGAGGGCATATTTGAATTCCCCAGGTCCAAATTATGAGGGAGGCAAATTTTGAGCAAATTTGGAGGTGCCTTGATATGATTATCAAAGGGACATGTAAATTTCATCTAAATTTGAATTCAAATTTGAAACTGAGGCAAAACATGTTAAATTGCCAAATGGCTTTTGAATTTGAGTTCCTCATAGTTGAATTTACAAAGTGCCAAAAATTGGAGATATTTTGGATAGGAACTGTGGAGGGACCCACCTGTCATTGAGAGGGGGAGGGAGTAACTTACTGCTTAAGTTTCAGTCTCTGTGTATCGACTCACACCGAGCTGCCGAGCGAGGCTCCGGGCGCCACCAGGAGCAAACTGCTGCCACCTCCTCACCGAAGTAGCAGCGCTGGAGAGCTGCTCGTGGCTCCCTTAACTCTCGGCGTGATCCCTCCCCAAGTGACCGAGTTCCCGTTCGCTTCTTCACCCCCGTGCAAGAAAGAAAATCGAGCCGCCGCTCATAGCCGCCTCGGGTCCTTGATCGGGAAACCGCCAGGCTTGTGCCACAGCGCCTCCAAAGCCTAAAATCGACACCAGGGGACTTCCCTCTGCTCTCTCGGCACAAACCCGAGAAGTTTTCGGCTGCCCCGACCAAGAACCGTGCGTTCATGTGCTGACCGAGAGCTAAAACCCAAACGGGCTCGCGTGGACAGCCTACACCAGGAACTTTCACGCCCGAGCGAGGACATCCCCGGATGCGCCGGTCATCCGTACTGCTCACCTCCAAACCTCAAGCAAATCCGTGAACCACCGAGCGAGAATTCGGGAAAACTTCGCCGGCAGCCCCAGACCGATGATCCGGTATGAAAACCCAAAATTCTCATTTGTTCTTCGTTCTCAGTTCATCAAATCATGCACAAATAAACTAGACTGGCTAGCGATCCGATCCCCTTCACAACCCTAGCTAGAAACCCCGTGTTGCCGGCTAATTTCGGGCTTTCCGATCGGCGGCCATGGCGGGAACGCGCTGGTGCACGGTGACAACCGGGTTGCCGCTATTTCCGAGCCAGTTTGAGGCCGTGCCGAGCTTGCCTGATCTCCACTGATGCTTTAGAGTGAACCCGCCGAACTTTTGGCGGGCTAGGGTGCTCGGGCCACGGCGCCGAAGCTGTACCGAAGGGTGCGCACGTCGCCAACCGGTTTCCGGTCACCAGCAGCCCGAGATCGACGCACCAGTGGATTGCTCATCCCTGGAAACCGCCAGGCGGCAGGTACCGAGCCGGGAGACAGCCGGGAAGCCGACTCCGGCGAGCTCCGACGAGTTTCCAGCGAGGGGGCGGCGCGGGAAAAAGGAAACGGCTCGGGGAAGAAGACGAACGGCGGGTCCCACGTGTCAGTGGCGGAAAAATTAAATCCCCGATCAGCTGCGGCCCCGGGATCCAGTGTGGTGGTGCGGGAAATGTCATGTGGCCCCATGTCGATCCGTGGCAACGGGTACTTGTTCTTGATAGTTACAGCGTTTAGTGGACGATAGTCCACACAAAGCTGCAACGTTTCATCTTTCTTCTTCACAAATAATGTCGAAAAGCCCCTTGGTGAGGAGCTCGACCTAATAAAACCCTATTCCAGCAGATCCGTAAACTGTGTTTTCAATTCTACCAACTCCTTTGGTTCCATCTTGTACGGCCTTCGGGATACTTGCATGGTTCCTGGCATAAGTTCAATCTTGAACTCCACCTCTCGGTCGGGCAGCATCCCCGGTAAATCATCCGGGAACACGTTAGGGAACTCACAGACTACTGGAATATCTTCCAATCTGATGGTAGTTGATTTGTATATGGTTGGAAGTTTTATTTCTGGACTGTCCAGAAATAAAGAATGAGACTCGTATATTTCTGGGTGCAAATTCAAGACTCATAGGACGGTGTCTAAAACAGCACCGTGGCGGGTTAACCACGATATCCCTAAGATGACATCGACCTTTTGTCCCTCTAAAGCTATGAGAGACGTAGGGTATACTCTACCCCATAAACATAATGGCACTTTTGGAACCATCATACTTTCTGAAATTTTCCCATACGGTGAACAAATCAAGTATGGACTTTTGGTGGTTAGTATTTGCAATCTGTACTCAGCAATATAAGCTTGGCTAATAAAATTATGTGTGGCGCCTGAATCAAATAAAACTATGGTGGGATACTTGTGGAGTTGGAACATACCCACAAGGATGGGTTCTCCCTCTGGCATGCCCTCTATGGCGTGTTGGTGGACGGTGCCGGGCTTAGGGTTTGCCCGCCGCGCATTCATGGGATTCCGGGGCTGATTTCTCCCAGGAAACTGTTGTGAGATTCAACTGCCTTGCCTCTAGGGGCAGTTGTTAGTGAAGTGCCCCTGGCGACCACACTTGAAACATGTGGTCGAGGGCTGGCCCGTGCTTGGAGGACGAAAACCTGGCATGCGATGCTGAGGTGCAAACGCACGCGGCATCGCCCGCTGCTGCTGTTGTTGCCGCGGAGCTGCTGATAAGGCCTGTCGGAATGCCGGCGGAGTGTACGGCCGACTGCGATAATGTATCGGTAGTTGCGGTGGCTGCCAGCATTGACCCGATGGTGAGCGATACACCATCCGATATTTCTGGAGAGGACCACCTCCCTCTACGCTGCTTTGCAGCGCGCTTCGCTTCTTCTCCGCTGCCGCTAACTCCTTGCCGGAGTCCTCTTGTACAATCGCAGCATCAATTATGTCATTGAGGCTGCCGCGATTGAACATAGCAAGCTTGTCCCTCAGGAGCGGATTCAGCCCCTAGTAAAAATGGTCCCGCCGCTTCTCATACGTATCGGCGTGATAGGAAGCATAGAGCGCGTGATCATTTAATGCCCTGGAGTACTCTAGTGCGTTCCTGATAGGAAGCATAGAGCGCGAGGAATTCTTGCATTTTCCTATTCATCAAACCCGGCGGTATATGATAGGCCCTGAAGGCCGTACAAAACTGTAACGGCCCTAACTTTTGTAAAGTTTGATGTCAGCTCATGAAACAAAGTCAAGGCGATAGAAGACTATAATTGTGTCACATGAAATGATGAACACATAAATGGACATGTGAGGGAGTTAAAAATTTTCTCTAGCCCATGCTCAACACATGTTAACCTAGGGGAAATAATTACACTCCTAAAACTCTAACTCATGTGCACCTTCTCTATGAGTAGAGTGGAGGAAATTTAAATGCAATTTGAATTCTTTTGAAAGGATTCCTATTCAGATTGTACAAAGGCCTATATGTGAGAGCATAGATGCATTTCTCATGTATTCAAGAGCCTAAGTTTCAAATTTGGAGAATTTTGGAGCTCATCTACCAATTATTTGGAGGAATATTTGTGAGCACATTCAAATTCAAATTTGAATTTGGAAACTGAGTCAAATGTGCTCAATTTTGAAATCAGGTTTCATAATCAAATTTTTCACATCATGTTTGACCTCTCCTCCAAATTTGGGGAGATTTGGACAATGTTTAGGTGGGAATCTTAAAGCACAGTGAGGAAAAAAATTTTGGGAGATGTGGACCCCACCTGTCAGCCTCTCAACACAGGGCACCGCCTCTGTTTTTCCCCTCGGACGAGCGCGCGCCCGACAGCGCGCCGGCGCCCGGGGTTACCGCCATTCCCCAGCGCCAGCTCCTGCTTGCCGCTCTCGCTCGACCTGATCGACTCCACCGCGGCCGCACCGAAGGAGTTCGCTTACTCCTCTTCCCTCTCGCCTCGGTAGTTTGCCCACGGTCACAACAGCTCGGCCGCTCTCGATCTCCCGATCGTCAGCCGCCACCGCACCTCCCCAGCTGAAGCTTCCAACACAGAAAAGGCGCGCAAGGGCGTGCACAAGTTGCTCACCGGCGCACCTCGGAGTGGGGAGCTGCGATTCGGCGTGAGTTGGAGAATTGGCGCCAAGAACCGAAGCTCACGGCGGAACTCCGACCGGCTCACCGTGGACACCGAGCTACAGACCATTTCACCGTTCCCCCTCTACACAAGAAAGGTGTGTCATTTTCCCTAGCTCGCGTAGCTGCAAACCGTACAACGATCCATCAGCCGAGTGAGGAGAATTTCCAGTTCTCCCGAAACGTGGTGTATCCGGGTAGAACTCGGTCTACCCCGGAATTTGAGTTGCTCGGGTAACTACTGCCTTAGCGAGCTTGCAAACATCTTCCTCACATCCTAGCGCTCCCCCTCGACCAAGAATCGGGCTAAACGATCAAGAAACGACTGAGTTCTTGCGGTTTTTCGGGCCGCCATGGAAGAACGCCTCGGGTCTCCGTGGAACCCTAGGTTGCCGGCCATTTCACCGGTGTTAGAGTCCCTGTCCAGCCTCTACTAGTCCCCCTGATGCTGTAGAGCCCGAGAGATGGTCATTTGGTGAAGGAACGACGGAAACCGACCTCGCCGGAGTTCCAACCTTCTCTGTGATCGGTGCGGGATAGTTTCCGGCGATCCTCGGCCGGCGACGACCTTCTAACTGAGTTCAGCACCGAAAGTTGTGGGGGGGCGGCGGACTTGAGGTTGGGAGGCGACTGGAAACTGGGTTCCGGCAAACCTCGCCGGAGGACGCCGCCGCTCGGGCCTCTGGCGCGAGGTTGAAGGAGAAGGCTGACGGGTGGGACCCACCGTCAGCGTTTAAACATTTTTGGGAGTTTCAGTTTTAGTTCAATCTTTGAAGAGCCATAACTTTGTGTAGGAATGTCCAAAAATTGTGAAACAAATTTTGTTGGATTCCTCTCAAAGAGTACTATCCAGGGGTGCAGACCAATGTTTATGAAAATCCCTAAATTTGGCTCATTAATTCATTTAAGAAAAATCTTGTCTGAATTTTTACAGGAGTTCTGCTTATTGGAAAATTCCCAAATTTTGACAGGACATTCTTCCAAAATTCCTTGAACTCCAGTAAAAATTTCAGAGGCATTGGACCTAATTTGCTTGGTCAAATAATGTGTTCATTCCTTATGTCTCTGAAAAATAGGAAAATAAACAGAGACAATTTCAGCTTTTCACCACTCTTTGAAAAATCCATATCTCCATGTAGGAAACTCCAAAAATGGTAAAACCAATTCCTATGGACTCAGGACATTTTGTAATTCACAAAAAGTCCACTTTGCAGCATAGGAATGCTTAATATCTAGGGGGTAAAGGCAGATTAGTGAAAATCACATAAGGAATTATTGTGATCACCTTGAGCCATTTCATGAGCTCAATCTTTGCACACTGCCTAAATATCTTCCATAGAGGCTGTGGTTAAATTCTCAGCTTCATTGGACCTCTGGAACTTGAGCTACCATCTTTTAGGTTTAAGTGTTCATATAATGGACTTAATCACATGGTGATTATTAGTATCTCCTTTTCACCCTAGCTTTCATCTTCTCTAAGGTTTAGATCCAACAACAGAAACCTTGCTGTTGTTTACCTCTATTATGTGTGAGTTAACTGTACAACAGTTTTGAAACAGTTCTAAATTGCTTTTGAAA
This sequence comes from Neostapfia colusana, assembly GCA_030760725.1. Lineage (NCBI taxonomy): Eukaryota > Viridiplantae > Streptophyta > Magnoliopsida > Poales > Poaceae > Neostapfia > Neostapfia colusana. The sequence goes on along the minus strand of JASWHV010000013.1, from coordinate 67,920,183 downwards.
TATATGTGCATTGCAATATAATAGCTCACGTGACGTCGACGTTCGACGAGGACTCGACTCTACAGCGAGGATCTCCATCTCGGGACGAGTTTGGCGGATTCTCCGGAGGAAGACTAACTCCTAGCTTCTAACAAAACCGTTGAGCAAGGCAAGCCCCGGTTTGCATATCGTTACCGTTTTAAGTTTTACTTTACTTCACATCATGTTTATTAGACTTGAGTGCATTATGTCTAGGATGATTGAAACCCACTTGCATGACTATTACATCCCTGATTAGAAGGTTTAGTGTAGGCTTTGCCACGTTGTAGATGCTAGGCTAATGTTGTAGCTAGCTCGGTAGAAGTCGAGTAGTAAAAAGCTACTCGCGAGAAAGTTCGAGTAAGGGAGTTACTCGCGAGAGATAAATGATAAGAGCACCCTCATGAATATGAGATGGGGACGGGGATGTTCCTGTAGGATGGAGCGCTCAAGGTTGGTCTCGACCTGCGATGGGTGTGACAATGCTTGAGACCACATTTGGCCTGGACCGGGATGGTAAGGCAAATGTGGAGGTCGGTTGTAGCCCCGTCCGTGTCGGTTAAGGACCGTATGTATGCGGCCCTGCTGGACAAGATTGAGCTGTACCGGATATATAGTGGGGTATGGGACCCATGAAACCGATGTAACACGATGGACCGTGATATAGAAACTCATCCTTCGCGTGGGAATGGCGTTGAGAAGGCGGGAGGTGTAAATCCTTTAGCGGGCAACTTCGACGTGTCCGCGTAGAGGACCATCCTGCTCGACGCGAAGCGTTTTTCTATGTCGGGGTGTCGTGTGAAAGGTTGCTGCATACAACGTAAGAAAGAGCTCTTGAGAGAGTCTTTCGAGGCGGGTGTATGTGTCATGTATTCCGGGTTGTTATTGATTCGAATCACCGTCGCTCGCGGAAGAGGATTGAGCATACTTGCCCACTGCGCCGTGACTTAGTAAAAAGAGAAACTAAGTCTCTTAACTTGCTGTTTGTGGATTAATCACTGTATTGGAACCTTGACTGAAGTAGTTATAGAGCCAACTAAATTTCATTTCCACCTTAGGCTAGCAACATCGGGATAAGCGTTTCTTGTTTGATTGTGGACTTCCGATGTTGTGAGGCGTGAGGACCACTAAAATGAAGGCCATAAGAATCTGAATATAAGGATCAAGTTTAGTCAAGATGCATTTTGCAAATTCCTATGCCTACTCTTTCACTACCCTGCATGTAGAGTTGCATGTTTAGGAGTGACGGGTAAGTCTTGTTGAGCCTTAGTGCTCACGGTTGCTTCTGAGTTGTTTTTGCAGGTAGCAGGATGCCTGCTATGAAGAGGGTTGGTCGGTGAGACGACGAACCTCACGGTTCGTTCAACTCATCGGAAACCTAGCCGCTGCCTTTCTTTAGTGAAGCTAGTAGGAAGCGTTCACGGGCTGAACGACTTCTCTTCGGCGTAGTTAGGGTCGAGAGTGAGTAGTTTGTCCAGCAAATTTAAATTTCCGCTGCGTGCGTACATTATGTTGTAAAAGAAATTACCTTGAGTAACAAAATGGTTCCGTTATGTTCTTATCGTCTTTTCGTGCATGCTGTTGGGTGCCGCATCGCACGGCACCACCCACTGCGATTCCCGGGCCGCGGGCGTTCCCACAGTCGTGGTATCAGAGCCGCATTGGGTATAGCACGCATGAAAAGGGTCTATTTTTGAAAACTTAGGAGTATACGAGTGAGGAACGTATAGTATGCCCACATAAGGAGTATTATTAGCATAGTTACTTAAGGTGGCAAGCTAACAGTGTGTTACTTTTCAGTATTTAAATTCAGTAACGACGCACCTACGTGGAGGTAAGATTGGTAAGGAACGCCACCGAAAGCGGATCAATTTCGGTTAGCTCACCCATACGAGGAAAGTAGTGTGGGATGTCCCGTTCAGCAATGGACGGGAAGTGAATATGTTTTCTAAGACTCTTCATGTCTTAGAGACATATGAATGGCACTAGCCTCCAGTGCGCAAACCCAGGGGCAAGAGGAGGAGACCCCATCGTGTGGTTTGTAACACGAAGTATGTTCTCTAGGACTCTTCATGTCCTATGAGGCTTACGGAAGCGCTGTTCCACCGGTGTGCTTTAGTGAAAAGGTGTGGAGCCCCCGTCGGGTGGTGAATAACCCGATCATGTACCTTGAGACGTGGCTTGACTCAAGGACGGCCCGTATGGCAATGATACGGGGCGTATGTTTTTACTATGATATGGACCTGTCTGAAATGATAAACCAATGTGTGCATCATTATTGAGTGATTTTCTGCAGGTACCTTAACCACGTTAGAACATGTCGTGTAGAAAACGTTTGTGAGTGATCGTTTTAGTGCCACCATTTGAAACGTACAAGCCGGTATAAAGCCGGTTAGGATTTTAATTTGGTGAGGCAACGTAATACCGTGATGTGTTTTGAACTGCATGAAAATGAAGGTTTGAAAAGAAAAAGAGTAAATTTGGAGTCTAGGATTCTACTAAGGGGTGATGAACTCCTATATTGAACTAAGAGTCAATTGGGAGTATAGATTTCTTCACAAAGACTTAGGAATAGACCTCCCCTGTTTCCGGCAGAATCTTTGCTGAAGTTTAACAGGACATAACTTTTGTTTGGTTGAACCAATGGAGGTGAGGGATACATTTCTGGAAAGCTATTGAAGTATTATACAACTCTTCATTAGAACTCCAGACCAGAATCACCCTCCAAATGGATGAAATTCTCAGATGAGTGTGAACTGTCCAAAACCAGGGCAGGCACAAATTGCTCTCTGGAAATTTCTGTATTTCGACCATAACTTTCTGTAGAAAATCTTCTAAGGGTCAAGTAATACACCGTTGGAAAGCTTGTGATATATGCTATGACTTCATAGTTCAAAGTCTCCAGATTTGGAGTTTAAAGTGATGAAATCTTGCGGACAAAACAGCCACTTTCAAAGGAAGTGCTGTCAAAATTGTTCCAGATTTCTGTTAACTTTGAAATATCACAATCTTTGATCCAGAACATATATGAAGGCAAATGAATACTCGTTGGAAAGATATTAAAGTTAACTATAACTTTGATATTCAACTTGAGACATGAAATTGCCATTTTCATATTCAAATTCTGGGATTAAGACCTATTGGTCATTCTGAACAGAGTAGTACTTATTGTCATTTAGCTTGAGACTTGTTGTGGGCAGGGATGTCTTAGACTTCTCTAAGTTCCATAACATGTTCTTGAGTTATTTTTCCAGTTTTGCCTACTATTGGAATTAAGGGTTTAGACAAACTTGCTCGAGTTTGGTACATTTCAGAATTGTCGAAACCCTAGTTAGATTGTGTAATGTTGCAATATTGATGTGATGCTTTTACGGTTATGTTGTCAATTCAAGTTGAGTTTAAACTTTGAATTTTAACCGTAAATTGCTCACCCTTGCAGCATGGATCGTGCTCATTCCAGGAGTGAGGTTGGTGAGTCGAGTCACGGCGAAAGTAATTCGCCACGACAAGAAGTGCCAACATCATCAACCGGGTTGGCGGAAATCTTGGCAAAGATGGCTGAGTCTCTGGATCTGTTGGTGAGACAAAGCATACGACAGGAGACACTACAGCAAAATCCTCCGCCAAGCACTTATCTGGATTTTCTAGCAAGACAACCACCGGTTTTCTCGGAAGCGAAAGAACCGTTGGAGTCGGCTCATTGGCTTCAATGTATTGAAGCCAAGTTCGATACGCTTGAGTGCGATGAATATCAGAAGACTCTATATGCCGCTCAACAACTCCACGGAGCCGCTGGAGCCTGGTGGGCGGAGTACATCGCTACTCTTCCTGAAGGTCATCGAATGACGTGGGATGAATTCCGGAATGTTTTCCGGGCACGTCACGTTTGTTCGGGAATTCTACGAACAAAGTATCAAGACTTTCTGGAATTAAAGCAAGGAGAAAGGAGTGCGTACGAGTACTTCAAGGAGTTTGAAGACTTGATGCAATACGCAACTCATATGGTTGACTCAGAAGCGTTGAAGTGCGAGTATTTCTTCCGAGGTTTGAATGTCGAACTTAGGGAACAAGTGACCTTGTTCAATAACGGTATTTACAATGAGTTGGTAAATGCCGCTATCATTAAGGAAGACATGCATCTTCGTTGTGAAGCGGAGCTGAAAAGAAGTATACCGCCAGACAGCGATATTGAGGTTCGTCCGAACTATCGAGTGCGATATTACTCGCCAGTTAGGCAACAAATTCAGCCAGTGGTGCAACTCTCACAACCACGGCTGGAGTTGATCACATATGAGCCTCCACCTCAACAACAGCGGACAGAAATTATTTGTGCAACCCTACCGCAACCAGCTACGCACGAATTATCTCCACCTCGTGTTAGTAGAGAGCAGAGGATTTCTACAACACGAAACCGTCGTGGTGCTGAGCAGAGTCACACTCGTGTGTTGTCTCAGCAATGCTCAGATCAGCACCGTGAACCTTCACAGAAGAATCGTTCAAAAGCTGGCAGGGTTAATTACGCTGCTATTGAGGATATTGCTAAAGGCGAACCAGTTTTGGCGGGCATGTTCACTTTACATGAACAGCCCATTTTCGTGTTATTTGATTTCGGGGCCACCCACAATTTTATTAGCAGAGACTATGTGCTGAAGAATAATCTTCCATTTAGCACAGTTAAGCATCCATTTCATATCAGCTCACCCGGAGGCAAGATATCAACAGATGAGATGGTCTCACGGGCACCGTTATGTTTGGGTGGAAATATCTATCCTGCGAGCCTTATCATACTCAAAGGCCAAAGGATTGATATTATCTTGGGGATGTCATGGTTGACACATTATGGAGCTATCTTTGACATCAGCTCTCGAACTGTCCAACTGAATTCCCCAATACACGGTTGCAACACATTGAATCTTGTGGATCCATCACAACAAGTTGCAGCAGTGCATCAGATTGAAGCTCCTAAACTTGAGGATATTCCAGTGGTATGTGAATATCCAGATGTGTTTCCCGAAGACTTGCCGGGCATGCCGCCCGAACGTGATGTAGAGTTCAAGATTGAACTAGCACCGGGAACAACACCTATTTCTCGGCGACCATATAAAATGGCACCGAAGGAGCTAGCAGAATTGAAGGAGCAGCTTAATGACCTCACGGACAAAGGTTTTATACGCCCAAGTTCATCACCTTGGGGCTGTTCCGCACTCTTCGTGAAGAAGAAGGACGAGACTTTGAGACTATGCGTAGATTATCATCCACTGAATGCTGTCACTATCAAGAATAAGTATCCACTACCGCGCATTGACATTTTGTTCGATCAACTAGTGGGTGCTAAGGTATTTTCCAAGATGGATCTTCGGTCCGGGTATCACCAGATAAAGATCCGGGCAGAAGATGTACCTAAGACGGCGTTCTCAACAAGATATGGTCTTTATGAATATCTTGTCATGTCCTTTGGATTGACCAATGCTCCGGCTCATTTTATGTATCTCATGAACTCTGTGTTCATGCCGGAGTTAGACAAGTTCGTCGTGGTTTTCATCGACGACATTTTGGTCTATTCAAAGTCAGAAGAAGAACATGCTGAACATTTGCGTATTGTACTCCAACGCTTGAGGGATCACAAGCTATATGCAAAGTTCAGTAAATGTGAGTTTTGGATCAGCAAAGTGCCGTTTCTTGGGCACATTATTTCAGCAGAAGGAATCGCTGTGGACCCAAGTAAAATCGAGCAAGTGCTGAATTGGAAATCTCCAACATCTGTTCATGAAGTGAGGAGTTTCCTAGGTTTAGCGGGCTATTACCGGAGATTCATTCCAAACTTCTCCAAAGTCGCTAAACCTATGACGGAGTTGTTGAAGAAAAGCACCAAATATGATTGGAGCGATTCATGTGAACAAGCTTTTCAAACTTTAGTGAAGCATCTCACTACAGCTCCAGTTTTGGCCCAGCCGGACACCACGAAGCCTTTTGATGTCTATAGTGATGCATCCGGCATTGGTTTGGGTTGTGTGTTGATGCAAGAAGGACGTGTGGTCGCGTATGGATCCCGACAACTCAGGGGTCATGAGCAGAATTACCCGACGCACGACCTTGAACTAGCTGCAGTGGTCTTAGCATTGAAAATGTGGAGACATTATCTACTAGGCAATCTAGTACATCTCTACACTGACCACAAAAGCTTGAAGTACATCTTCACACAGAAGGAACTGAATATGAGGCAGCGAAGATGGCTAGAATTGATCAAGGACTATGAACTTGAAATTCATTACCATCCGGGCAAAGCGAATGTGGTTGCCGACGCACTTAGTCGGAAAGCCCATGTTCACCATTTAGCCATGGCTGCACATGAAGAAGGAGAACCAAGCCTGCGCTTAGTTCCCTATGGGTCGCTGTTCAACCTCGCTCTTATTCCTACAATCCGAGCTGAGATTGTAGAGGCTCAGAAGAGAGACAGAGGTATGTCTCATATCCGGAGGAGAGTAGACAGCGGTGAATTGAAGATGTTCCGCAAGGATGAAGAGGGTACTCTATGGTTTAACAACCGTATAGTTGTACCCCGAAACATGAAATTGCGGAGGAAGATATTGGATGAAGCGCATTTATCCAAGTACTCCATTCATCCAGGAAGCAACAAGATGTATCAGGACTTGAAATCTAAGTTCTGGTGGACACGGATGAAAAGAGAGATTGCGAAGTACGTATCCGAGTGTGATACGTGTCGGCGGGTTAAAGCCGACCATATGAGGAAAGCCGGACCACTTCATCCGCTGAAGGTTCCAGCATGGAAGTGGGAAGACATAAGTATGGACTTCATCGTCGGTTTACCCATGACCAGCAAAAAGCATGATTCCATATGGGTAATCGTCGATCGTTTGACCAAGACCGCTCATTTTATTCCAGTCCATACTAAATATGTGGCAAAGAAGTATGCGGAGCTGTTCATCTCGAGAATCGTGTGTTTACACGGGGTTCCCCGCACCATCGTGTCTGACCGAGGTGCGTTGTTCGTATCCAGATTTTGGGAGCAACTGCATGCTTCCTTGGGAACCAAGTTAATTCGGAGTTCAGCATATCATCCGCAAACTGATGGTCAAACGGAGAGGATAAATCAGATTCTGGAGGATATGCTACGGGCATGTGTCATCAATCATGGGAGGAATTGGGATGACCATCTACCGTTAGCAGAATTCTCATATAATAATGGTTATCAATCCAGCATCAAGATGGCCCCGTATGAAGCTCTTTATGGCCGGAAGTGCCGCACACCACTAAATTGGTGTGAGTCCGGCGAGAGAGTGGTCTACGGGATTGATCTGGTGAATGAAGCCGAGGAACGAGTGCGAGTGATTCAAGCCAACTTAAAGGCTGCTCAATCTCGGCAGAATAGTTATGCAGACAAAAGACGTCGACCTCTTCACTTTGACATCGGGGACCACGTTTATCTTCGTGTCTCTCCGATGAAAGGAGTTCATCGTTTCGGAGTGAAGGGAAAGCTTGCTCCGCGATTCATCGGGCCGTTTGCTATCACTGAAATATGCGGACCCGTGGCCTATCGTCTGGAGTTACCGGCGTCACTTTCGGGTATTCACAATGTTTTCCACGTCTCTCAGCTGCGAAATGTCTTAAGTACCCAACCGCAGTTCATATGGAGAACATTGAGGATCTTCAACCGGATCTCACCTATTCTGAGTATCCGATGCAGATTATTGACGAGAAGACTCGCGCCACAAGAAATCGGACATTGCGATTTTACAAAGTCTTGTGGAGCAACCACACCGCTGATGAAGCTACGTGGGAAAGCGAGGAATTTCTCTGTTTAAATTTTCCCGACTTGTTTGTACCATATGTCCAGTAGTCATTCTCCCTTCTTTCTTTTTTTGTAATCTCGGGACGAGATTCTTTTAAGGGGGGAGGAATGTAACGGCCCTAACTTTTGTAAAGTTTGATGTCAGCTCATGAAACAAAGTCAAGGCGATAGAAGACTATAATTGTGTCACATGAAATGATGAACACATAAATGGACATGTGAGGGAGTTAAAAAATTTCTCTAGCCCATGCTCAACACATGTTAACCTAGGGGAAATAATTACACTCCTAAAACTCTAACTCATGTGCACCTTCTCTATGAGTAGAGTGGAGGAAATTTAAATGCAATTTGAATTCTTTTGAAAGGATTCCTATTCAGATTGTACAAAGGCCTATATGTGAGAGCATAGATGCATTTCTCATGTATTCAAGAGCCTAAGTTTCAAATTTGGAGAATTTTGGAGCTCATCTACCAATTATTTGGAGGAATATTTGTGAGCACATTCAAATTCAAATTTGAATTTGGAAACTGAGTCAAATGTGCTCAATTTTGAAATCAGGTTTCATAATCAAATTTTTCACATCATGTTTGACCTCTCCTCCAAATTTGGGGAGATTTGGACAATGTTTAGGTGGGAATCTTAAAGCACAGTGAGGAAAAAAATTTTGGGAGATGTGGACCCCACCTGTCAGCCTCTCAACACAGGGCACCGCCTCTGTTTTTCCCCTCGGACGAGCGCGCGCCCGACAGCGCGCCGGCGCCCGGCGTTACCGCCATTCCCCAGCGCCAGCTCCTGCTTGCCGCTCTCGCTCGACCTGATCGACTCCACCTCGGCCGCACCGAAGGAGTTCGCTTACTCCTCTTCCCTCTCGCCTCGGTAGTTTGCCCATGGTCACAACAGCTCGGCCGCTCTCGATCTCCCGATCGTCAGCCGCCACCGCACCTCCCCAGCTGAAGCTTCCAACACAGAAAAGGCGCGCAAGGGCGTGCACAAGTTGCTCACCGGCGCACCTCGGAGTGGGGAGCTGCGATTCGGCGTGAGTTGGAGAATTGGCGCCAAGAACCGAAGCTCACGGCGGAACTCCGACCGGCTCACCGTGGACACCGAGCTACAGACCATTTCACCGTTCCCCCTCTACACAAGAAAGGTGTGTCATTTTCCCTAGCTCGCGTAGCTGCAAACCGTACAACGATCCATCAGCCGAGTGAGGAGAATTTCCAGTTCTCCCGAAACGTGGTGTATCCGGGTAGAACTCGGTCTACCCCGGAATTTGAGTTGCTCGGGTAACTACTGCCTTAGCGAGCTTGCAAACATCTTCCTCACATCCTAGCGCTCCCCCTCGACCAAGAATCGGGCTAAACGATCCAGAAACGACTGAGTTCTTGCGGTTTTTCGGGCCGCCATGGAAGAACGCCTCGGGTCTCCGTGGAACCCTAGGTTGCCGGCCATTTCACCGGTGTTAGAGTCCCTGTCCAGCCTATACTAGTCCCCCTGATGCTGTAGAGCCCGAGAGATGGTCATTTGGTGAAGGAACGACGGAAACCGACCTCGCCGGAGTTCCAACCTTCTCTGTGATCGGTGCGGGATAGTTTCCGGCGATCCTCGGCCGGCGACGACCTTCTAACTGAGTTCAGCACCGAAAGTTGTGGGGGGGGGCGGACTTGAGGTTGGGAGGCGACTGGAAACTGGGTTCCGGCGAACCTCGCCGGAGGACGCCGCCGCTCGGGCCTCTGGCGCGAGGTTGAAGGAGAAGGCTGACGGGTGGGACCCACCGTCAGCGTTTAAACATTTTTGGGAGTTTCAGTTTTAGTTCAATCTTTGAAGAGCCATAACATTGTGTAGGAATGTCCAAAAATTGTGAAACAAATTTTGTTGGATTCCTCTCAATGAGTACTATCCAGGGGTGCAGACCAATGTTTATGAAAATCCCTAAATTTGGCTCATTAATTCATTTAAGAAAAATCTTGTCTGAATTTTTACAGGAGTTCTGCTTATTGGAAAATTCCCAAATTTTGACAGGACATTCTTCCAAAATTCCTTGAACTCCAGTAAAAATTTCAGAGGCATTGGACCTAATTTGCTTGGTCAAATAATGTGTTCATTCCTTATGTCTCTGAAAAATAGGAAAATAAACAGAGACAATTTCAGCTTTTCACCACTCTTTGAAAAATCCATATCTCCATGTAGGAAACTCCAAAAATGGTAAAACCAATTCCTATGGACTCAGGACATTTTGTAATTCACAAAAAGTCCACTTTGCAGCATAGGAATGCTTAATATCTAGGGGGTAAAGGCAGATTAGTGAAAATCACATAAGGAATTATTGTGATCACCTTGAGCCATTTCATGAGCTCAATCTTTGCACACTGCCTAAATATCTTCCATAGAGGCTGTGGTTAAATTCTCAGCTTCATTGGACCTCTGGAACTTGAGCTACCATCTTTTAGGTTTAAGTGTTCATATAATGGACTTAATCACATGGTGATTATTAGTATCTCCTTTTCACCCTAGCTTTCATCTTCTCTAAGGATTAGATCCAACAATAGAAACCTTGCTGTTGTTTACCTCTATTATGTGTGAGTTAACTGTACAACAGTTTTGAAACAGTTCTAAATTGCTTTTGAAATATATGTGCATTGCAATATAATAGCTCACGTGACGTCGACGTTCGACGAGGACTCGACTCTACAGCGAGGATCTCCATCTCGGGACGAGTTTGGCGGATTCTCCGGAGGAAGACTAACTCCTAGCTTCTAACAAAACCGTTGAGCAAGGCAAGCCCCGGTTTGCATATCGTTACCGTTTTAAGTTTTACTTTACTTCACATCATGTTTATTAGACTTGAGTGCATTATGTCTAGGATGATTGAAACCCACTTGCATGACTATTACATCCCTGATTAGAAGGTTTAGTGTAGGCTTTGCCACGTTGTAGATGCTAGGCTAATGTTGTAGCTAGCTCGGTAGAAGTCGAGTAGTAAAAAGCTACTCGCGAGAAAGTTCGAGTAAGGGAGTTACTCGCGAGAGATAAATGATAAGAGCACCCTCATGAATATGAGATGGGGACGGGGATGTTCCTGTAGGATGGAGCGCTCAAGGTTGGTCTCGACCTGCGATGGGTGTGACAATGCTTGAGACCACATTTGGCCTGGACCGGGATGGTAAGGCAAATGTGGAGGTTGGTTGTAGCCCCGTCCGTGTCGGTTAAGGACCGTATGTATGCGGCCCTGCTGGACAAGATTGAGCTGTACCGGATATATAGTGGGGTATGGGACCCATGAAACCGATGTAACACGATGGACCGTGATATAGAAACTCATCCTTCGCGTGGGAATGGCGTTGAGAAGGCGGGAGGTGTAAATCCTTTAGCGGGCAACTTCGACGTGTCCGCGTAGAGGACCATCCTGCTCGACGCGAAGCGTTTTTCTATGTCGGGGTGTCGTGTGAAAGGTTGCTGCATACAACGTAAGAAAGAGCTCTTGAGAGAGTCTTTCGAGGCGGGTGTATGTGTCGTGTATTCCGGGTTGTTATTGATTCGAATCACCGTCGCTCGCGGAAGAGGATTGAGCATACTTGCCCACTGCGCCGTGACTTAGTAAAAAGAGAAACTAAGTCTCTTAACTTGCTGTTTGTGGATTAATCACTGTATTGGAACCTTGACTGAAGTAGTTATAGAGCCAACTAAATTTCATTTCCACCTTAGGCTAGCAACATCGGGATAAGCGTTTCTTGTTTGATTGTGGACTTCCGATGTTGTGAGGCGTGAGGACCACTAAAATGAAGGCCATAAGAATCTGAATATAAGGATCAAGTTTAGTCAAGATGCATTTTGCAAATTCCTATGCCTACTCTTTCACTACCCTGCATGTAGAGTTGCATGTTTAGGAGTGACGGGTAAGTCTTGTTGAGCCTTAGTGCTCACGGTTGCTTCTGAGTTGTTTTTGCAGGTAGCAGGATGCCTGCTATGAAGAGGGTTGGTCGGTGAGACGACGAACCTCACGGTTCGTTCAACTCATCGGAAACCTAGCCGCTGCCTTTCTTTAGTGAAGCTAGTAGGAAGCGTTCACGGGCTGAACGACTTCTCTTCGGCGTAGTTAGGGTCGAGAGTGAGTAGTTTGTCCAGAAAATTTAAATTTCCGCTGCGTGCGTACATTATGTTGTAAAAGAAATTACCTTGAGTAACAAAATGGTTCCGTTATGTTCTTATCGTCTTTTCGTGCATGCTGTTGGGTGCCGCATCGCACGGCACCACCCACTGCGATTCCCGGGCCGCGGGCGTTCCCACAAAAACTCCGACCATGTCAGCACTCGCTCGGTGGGTTGCTGCGAGGGCCTCACGGCCTTGTCGAGCCAGGATCACGCTGAGGGGTGCTGCCTTGCACAGCACCAGATAGGCTCCTTGATGGTCTTCGATGCTTGTTGATTCTATATGCTCGTAGGGAGGTCTAGTACGTGTGTTTCAATAGCCATGAGCTTGGATGGACTAAGCATCACGAATTTTTGAAACTCGATCAGCTCAGTTCTATGAACACACTTGCAGTAAACAGAGAAATTCTCCCTCGGTAGTGAACAAAAAGAGGAGCGGTTTTCACTGGAGTATCGAGCAGCTTGGGGCACCTCTTTTTGCTGTTAACTTCTGCCCACGATACGGCTTGTGGCGTCGGCGGGCCAAGGATCAGAGAAGGCAACCGAGGCAGTCAGGTGTGGGAGCTGAGCAAGGGAGTTTAACGGCGACTGAAACGGTTCTGCAAGTGGTCAGGGCACGCGGTGATCACATCCTACGGCGTCCTCATCTCCTGTGGCGTGCGCTGGAGCGGTGAAATCGCTCGGGCCGGCTGCAACAGGAGGTGGCGCGTGCTCGGCTGCCAAAGAAGGCGGTTTGTTTCTCCTGTGTATGACATGTGGGTCCACGGCTCCTCTCCCCTCTATTTCTCTTCATTGGTTCACTGATATTTGCTGAGCTACTCACAATTAAATTTGAGACTTAGCCCCAAAGTCATGAGCCAAATTTAAATTCCTCACATTGGAGTTGGTTTGGCTAAATTTTATTCAAACTCGAATTTGAATTTCAAATTCAGTTTTGAATTAGTTCAAATATAGCTCCCGACAAGCACAACTCCAATGGAGGTGAAAATTGGTGGAGTAACTTAGAAAAATGTGCTGAGTTTGAATACGAAGTCACTTTTTGAATTCAAGTGATGAAAGTATCTGAAATTTATTCAAACTAGACCTTTTGTTAATTGTATCCAAAAGTGCCTCAAAAGAGTTTGAACTTGCACGAAACTTGGCATGAGCGCTCCTAAGAATGTTTTGGGACTAACGGTGTGCTCAGCCTCTCCTATTTCTATGTGTGAGGTACGAATTTTGGATTTGTGAGTTCTTCCTCTAATCAACCCTTTGATGGTGTTTACTTGCTCTTCACATGTGTTCATGAGCTATCCACAAAATGAGCTGTGGTGTTGTGATGTGATGAACACTCTAGCAAGTAAATTCTTGGCTTTTACACCCTCTGCTGAAATAATATGGCCTAGAAAAGGCACTTGATCAAGCCAAAACACGCACTTGCTCAATTTTTCATATAATTTGTGTTCCCTCAACCGTTGTAGAACGATACACAAATGTTCAGCGTGCTCTTCTTAAGACTTGGAGTAAACCAATATGTGGTCGATGAATACGACGACGGACTTATATAACTCCGGCATGAATACTGAATTCATCAAGTACATGATGTGTGTCGGAGCGTTGGTTAACCCAAATGACATGACGAGGTACTCAGAAAGTCCGTATCTCGTCGAGAAAGCTATCTTTGGTATGTCCTCCGGTCCGATCTTGATTTGATGATATCCAGACCGAAGATCCAACTTCGAGAATACCTTCGCCCCAACTAGTTGATCGAATAAGTTGTCAATGAGGGGAAACGTATACTTGTTCTTTATGGTTGCATTTAACGGACGATAATCAACATATAGCCTTAGTGTTTCGTCCTTCTTCTTAACGAACAGCATAGACCAACCCCAAGGTGAGGATCTTGGTCGTATGAAACTCTTGCTCATGAGTTCATTCAGCTTCTCTTTCAACTCCGCTAGCTCGTTAGGTGCCATCTTGTACACCTTCGTGAGATAGGTGTTGTTCCTGGCGCCAATTCAATCTTGAACTCGACGTCCCTTCGGGCGGCATATCCAGTAAATCATTGGAAAATACATTGGGGTATTCATGTACCACCAGAATATTCTTAAGTTTAATCGCTTCCGTGTGGTAGTCCTCTGCCATTTCTTGATCTTCGCTATCTAAAAACAGCGTGTGCTGTCAATGAATCGGTGAGTCAATCTGAACAGTCCGGTTACCAATATTAAGAACGGCACTGTGATGGTTTAACCATGACAGCCCCAATATTATGTCTATATTGTGCCCATCCACATAATCAGTGATGTTGGGTATATTTTTCCTCCCAAACATAAAGCTGCTCGGGACACAATCTGATTGGCAGAGATACTTCCTCCCGGTGAACGTATAAGATGTTGGGTATATTTTTCCTCCCAAACATAAAGCTGCTCGGGACACAATCTGATTGGCAGAGATACTTCCTCCCGGTGAACGTATAAGATAACTATTTGTGGGAGTATTGGTGGATAGTTGGTGCTGATCCACACGTAATTTGCTGATGAAATTGTGGGGTAGCTCCGGAATTAAAAAGTATGAGCACAGGTACGTCTTTAAGAGTGAACATGCCTGCTAACACCGGTGCTCCCTCCGGGACATTCTCAATAGAAACATATTGTACACTCCCAGATTGCAATGCTGTTATGTCTACTTGAGCACATGGCGGCATACCACATGATCATGATGGTTGTCCGCTGTTCAAAAACTTCTCCCGGCATTCTTGAGTAAAATGCCCAAAATGGTGGCAATAAGAACAAGGATATTTCCTCGGTTCTTCGCTGACTTGTGGTTGAGAATGTAGGATCGAAGAGCACGTGAAAAGCTACCAGAGGGGGGCGAATGTTAGATTAAAACTTTTCGCAGCGGAAACAACAAAAACCCCTCAGCAAAAAATCAATCGGTTAAAGAAACCATGTGTGCAAGTGTTTTCAAACGTGTTCAACCATGAAAAATCAAGTAGAGAGGTAGAGAATCAAGTCACGGATCTAATGCAACAAGAATCACTTGAAAACACGAAATAAAACTTGAGATACGATCAAAACATTAAACGAAGATCAATCTGTTCTACCCGATATAAAACAGATCTGCAATGCTGTAAAGAAACTCGTGTATCTCAAAAACTACAGATCCGAAGCTCATGAAAATTTCACAGATGATAGATAATTGAGTTTCAAAGACAACCCAAAAAGAATCACGTCAATCGGATCTGTAAAACTCGAGTTATGAACGAAACACCAAAGCAACGTCGGTCTGTCCAGAAACTCGGCGAGAAAGACTTGACGAAAAACAAGTCGGACGAACAAGGCACAAAAGCTCCTCGAAACAATGAACTTTATTCAATGGAAACACAGGAGGAATAGCCCAAAGTTCTCTACCCATGAGAGCTCTGGCCTCCCTTGCTTTTATAGCCAGCCCTCAGGCTAATCAATCCAATCTAGGACTCCTACTCCTAATTGGACTCGTATCCTAACTTACCATAACTGCTCAGGACTCTCCTATTCGCAGATAGAAGCAATCGTGAGACTTCCAAACACCTTAGGAACGTCCTAAACATTCCTAAAACAACTCAACTTCGTGCCTAGCACGAAATCCTATCATCACCAACTCAAATCTTCCATATTTGAGCCATATCCGACTCAGCCTCAGCCTGAGTACGCAATCCAGCCGGTTGGACCTTTCCGACCAATTCTTTACGTCCACTTCTCTTCATCACGCCTTGGAACAATGTTGCCACGTCCATGCACTCCTTGCACACATGCAAACACCTTCCAACGACATACACACAACCTTCATATGCACTTCCCTTGATCCAAACATGTTGCGCGACCTCCCGATCAACTCAACCACAGCTCCTCCCGAACTTGGTTGTTGGAACCTCATCTCCTCCCTGAGACTAGTCCAAGGATCCCGTCACCAGCCATGTCTTGAACTCAAGCAACACCTTCACATGAATAAATAACCAATTCTTCCGAGCACAAGTCCTCGACTTGACTCACGCTAGTTCAAAAACCACAACACCTTACATGAGCACGTCACATAAGCATGTTGCAAACCATATCAAATGATAACAGCCATAACCACCAAAACACACCAAAAACTTAGCAAATTAATACTAAGCAAACCTTCCCATAAAGCAAGTTTGAAACATTGTGAGTTAAAAGCAAAAACAAGACGCTGCAGTTCTACGAGTTGAACTTCACGGGAGCTCCCAAAAAACAAGCACCGGACCTCACAGAAGCTCTTCGGACCTTGCAAGAGCTCTCCGGACCTTGCGTCAGACCTTGCCAACACTTGGCGGACCTAACAAAGAACTTGTCGGACCTTGCCACAGAAGAATGTTTTGGCAATATTCAAAACTTTGAATGTTAATGCTAACTTTTATCCTAATTGCCAATGTATTCAGCACACATAGGTCTCACAATCTCCCCCTTGATGAATGCATTGGCAACACCAATTAAAATCCGAACATTGTCTTATGAAATGTTTTAAAAAGCTTTGAAAACTCATTTCTCCCCCTTTATTAATTTCTCCCCATTTTTTAAAATCAGAGAAGGAAGAAAGTGTATAACATATGCAAAGTGTAAAAAAAATCTCTCCTTATACATATTTCTCCCCCTTTGACAATGTATTCAGCAAGGTTCAAAAGAGAAATTTTTAAATGTTATGAGCATATTATAACATATACATACAAAACAAAGCTCATCCAAGTCATACTATCAGGTTACTTACACTATCACATCAATGAGATACATAAAGTAGTGTAAGCCATGCTAGAGATCAAATGTATTTTTCAGTTTAAGCAAGTCATGATCTCCCTTACTCAACTATTTAAAAACCTGAAAACATGACACTTGTTGCTGCATTTTTATTATTCATAATCATTTAAGGCACAAAGTTGATCATATGATATTTGCAAGAGATTATATGCCGCATCAGCCTTATTCTAACCAACCAAGCCAAGCCTATGTCATTTGACAATCAGAAGCTTAAGGACATGGTTTTAGTCATACACAATTCCTTCCAAGTTCATATCTTAGTGCAATGATAAGCAATCTCAAAAGAAGAAGTGCTATGCATGCATATTGTCTTGATCTTTTCTCAATTTTTTATTTGAAAACTCAACATGTGAGCTGATCACTTGATTATTTTTTTATGATTAAAAGCACTTGTGAGCACGCAACAAGTTCAAAACAGCAAGAAAGTTCGATTATGTCCAGATTTAGTGTAACTAATTATTCCAATTACTAGTCATGGCAAAAACTACAAAATGTATAACATGAGTAATGTAGTAAGAACTTTCAGCCTGTAAAAGGAATCACAAAGTCATATATGTATGAAATACTATGCTCATATTATTTTAGTTTCAGATTCACACATAGACTTTCAAAGTTTCAAAAACTCCCCCTCAATTTCTGCCATGAGGATGCATAACACCTATTTCACTATGAATGAAACAAAAACGAGTGAAATCCAAAGGTTTTGTAAAAATATCAGCCAATTGTTGTTTGGTATCGACATGGTGAAGCACAATGTTTCCTTTTTCAACATTATCACGAATAAAGTGATACCTAATGTCAATGTGCTTAGTTCTAGAGTGTTTCACGGGGTTTTTAACAATACAAATTGCACTAGTGTTATCACAAAACAGTGGAACACTATCTAAATCAACCCCATAGTCCTTAAGTGTTTGAACAATCCAAAGAATTTGTGAGAAGCACAACCAAAAATAATATCATCCAAATACACTTGAACGAATAATGAGTCATTGCCATGCTTAAGTACAAAAAGAGTTTTATCAACCTTGCCCATGGTAAACCCCTTTTCAAGTAAGAATGTTTTTAACCTATCATACCATGCTCTAGGGGCTTGTTTTAGACCGTACAAGGCTTTGGACAGTTTGTAAACATGATTAGGAAAATTTGGATTTTCAAAACCCGGTGGCTGCTTAACATAAACCTCCTCCTCTATGTAGCCATTAAGAAAAGCACTTTTAACATCCATTTGATATAACTTGAAACCTTTAGATGCAGCAAATGCTAATAAAATTCTTATAGCTTCTAATCTAGCAACAGGAGCAAATGTTTCATCAAAATCTAGACCTTCAATTTGAGTGAAACCTTGAGCAACCAACCTAGCTTTATTCCTAACCACAACCCCATCCTCACTTTGCTTATTTTTAAATACCCATTTAGTTATAATTAATGTGTGACCTTGAGGTGGAGGTACAAGTTTCCAAACATTATTTCTTTCAAAATTTTCTAACTCTTCTTGCATGGCATTAATCCAAGATTCATTAGTGAGTGCGTGTGATATATCCTTGGGTTCAAAATAAGCAACAAAAGCAGAATGAGCATGAGAGTTTGGATCGCAAAACCTGGACCGAGTGACTCGTTCATGCAAGCTTCCAATGATTTGTTTTGGAGGATGACTTTTGAGTACTCGGAGGGGAGTAGACACTTTACAAGCACCTTCTTCTTCATGTTCGGACCTTTGATTAGGAGAGCTTGTTGATTGAGGAAGGTCCGAACCAGCAGTAGTGACTGTTGGTGCTGGTTGTGGTGCAAAATCAGCAGCTTGATCGTTATTTACTTCCGAGTTTTCGGGCAGCAGCACCACTTCTTCATCTTCTTCAATAAAAATACTCTCCCCCTGCGGATATGGATCCGGACCTGCAATATCGGAGCTAGTACTTGGGCTAGCTTCATCAAAAGAAACCTCGCAAGTCTCCACAATTTTGTTAGTGTCAAGTAAAAGCACACGGTAGCCTCTAGTATGAGATGGATAACCAAGAAATATGCCATCAACAGATCTAGCTTCAAATTTATCAAGATTACCATGTTTCTTAACAAAGCATTTGCAACCAAAAACCCTAAAGTGTGTAACACTAGGCCTATGTCCAAACCGGAGCTCATATGGGGTTTTTCCAAGCTTAGCACGCAAGAAAACACAATTTGAGACATAACAAGCGGTTGCAATTGCATCAGCCCAAAATTTCATAGGAGTTTGATATTCATCAAGCATAGTCCTAGCCATCTCAACTAAGGTCCTGTTCTTTCTTTCTACAACACCATTTTGTTGTGGTACATAGGGTGAAGAGTATTGATGATCTATTCCATTTTCAGCACAAAAATGATCAAAGGATTGGTTTTTAAATTCAGTTCCGTTATCACTTCTAATTGCTTTTAATGATCCTGGGTGATCAATAGATAATCTAAGAAATAAAGTTCTAAAATGACTAAAAGCTTCATTCTTAGATGCCATAAAATAAACCCAAGAATATCTGGAATAATCATCAACAGTCACAAGCACATACCATTTACCTCCGAAGGATTGAACACGTGCCGGACCTACTATGTCAAGATGTAAAAGTTGTCCCGGTTCAGCTGTCATGGTCATTGTGAGAGGAGCATGTGAACCTGCAACAAACTTAGCATGTCTACAAGAATAGCACACAATATCATTGTCCTTTTTAAGCTTCGGCAGCCCACGTATGCGATCGAGAGCACTAACACGAGTGAGATGATCAAAGCCTATGTGACCAAGTCTACGATGCCAAAAATATAGATCCTTTGTATCATTAGCAACTAGACACCGATGCTTAGAAGTTGACAAATCAAAATCAGCTTTAAAAACTCTTCCAAACCTAGACATGTTAAACAAAAGCTCACCTTTTGAATCTACAACCTTGCAGCAATTTTTAGCAAAGCTAACCTCTTGATTTTCATCTAGCAATTGTGAAACCGAAAGCAAGTTGTATTTCAAATTTTAAACAAGTGCCACATCTTTCAAAGTGTAGAGATTGTTTACTCTAACTGAACCTTTAGCAATTATGGGAGTAGAAGAGTTATCGGCGAAAGTAATCATTTTCTACACGTGACACAGAAGAGAGAGAGGAGAACCATTCTTTGTTACCGGTCATATGGCGTGAGCAACCTGAATCCACAATCCAAATGTTCTCCTTCCTCAAACGTGAAACCTACACAGCAGCACAATACGTCGATGACTCAATACTGGGGTTAGTAAAAAGACTTTTAGGAATCCAGTACTGAGTCACACGACGTCCAGCAGGAATAACACGCGAAAGCTGAGAAGGTACAGCAGGTTTATGAGCCAAACATCGAAAATTTTTGTTCCCAACTACTGACTTAGAAGATGTGTTATATGTAGCACAAAAAACAGTAGGTCCGGGAGCAAGTTTTAGACTCATTACAGCAGGCTGCAAGCTCCGAACATTCGGTCTAGCAGATTTTGCTTGGTTGTTATGTGATCTAGCAAGTATTATTTGTTTCTTATCATGTTTAGCTAGTCTATAACAAAAATCCATGACATGACCATCTCTACCACAGTAGGTACAATGAAAAATAACCTTATTATCATGTCTAGATGAGCAAGCAACACGTTTATTAGAACCCGAATGGGACAGTACTCCTGCAGATTTGAAAATCACCTCTTTTTGTCTAGGAGCTGTTTGAATCAAACCGCTTCCTAATGACTTTACAACTTTAGGTGGGTGTGCCTTAGCATGAGCATGAGAATTAAAACCTAAACCAGTTTTATCATTACAAGACTTGGAAGAATTCAGCAGCAAGTTTAGGTTCTTATTTGCATTAGAAAACCGATCTAGTGTCCTATGCATGTCATCAAGTTTATTGGACATATCAAAGCAGTTTTCACATGAAGTTTTTCCTTTTAGTTTGCAATTTGAACAATATTTAACTTCATGACACGTAAAGCATTGTTCAAAATAGAAATCTCATTCATAGCATCATTTAGTTTCTTATTCAGATCATCACATGAAGAACAATGCAAATCAATTGTAGAACAACAAGCATCTTTCAAATTTTTATCATTAAGTGCAGCAAGCTCTTTGTTCTTTTCAATTTCAAGTTCAAGTTCATCAAGTGTAGATGCGTGTGCACTTCTTAAAGAGGATAATTGTTCATAAATCAAATCACATGAGGAACAAGAATCATCACTAGGAATCAAAGTTTTTAAACGATTAATTTCAGATTCTAGTGATTCAATTTTAACAGCATTGTTCCTAAGTTTTTTATCCTTTTTCTTTAATATAACAGTGGCACGAGAAATAGCATCACACATTTCTTCGCAAGTGGGACATACCTCTTCATCGTCGCTGTTGTGTTCTGCCTCCTCGGAGCTTGAACTTGACTTGCTCGCCATGCAGCACATATTTGCCATAGCTTCTTCATCTTCATCACTACCGGTGTCCACATCACTTGAGCCAAAATCTTGAAGTGCAGAGATCATACTATGCACTATGTTGTGCATTGATAAATCTTTCTTCTTCTTATTCTTTGCAAACGATTTCTTCGGCCTTGTTTGCTTTTCTTCACGTGAAGTCAGACCTGAAAGGTTAGGGCACTCCGTACGAAAATGTCCTGTCTTACCACATTCAAAACATCGTTGAGGTCCGGAGCTTCCTCTCCTTCTAGTTCTCACATTTTGCAATGCTTTTGAGAACCGAGTAGAGATGAGTGCAAGCTCCTCTGGAAACTCTTCAATCTGTTCAAGGGTTAGAGAGGACAGCAAAGAGAGTGCACCACTAGATGATGATTGACTAGAACTAGACATGTCACGTTGCGAAACAAATGCAATAGACTTGTTGGGGTTTTTACGTGAGATGATGTCAATTTCATGAGTTTTCAATTTAGAATAAAGCACGTCTAAAGTAAGAGAACTCATGACAGTAGATTGACAAATAGATATAACTTTCATCTCCTAAATTGACATATCTAATGCTCCTAACTATTGTCTAGCATTTTCAGCATCTGAAAAGTTAACATTAACACTACGCAAGTTGTTGAGAATTTTATTAAAGCGAGCAAAAAGGTCATCAATTGACTCACCGGGTTGCATCTCAAAACGCATGTATTCTTTCTTGAACATATCTTGCCTTACCTCCTTGATCGTATTGGATCCTTCATGGTAGTCACAAAGAGCTTTCCAAACATCATATGCAGATCGGAGGTGTGCAACACGGTCGAAGTCTCTTTGAGTCAATCCTTGGATGATCATGTTGCGAGCCTTGTTGTTGTTGTCAACATCTCTCATGTTTGCAGCCGTAACTTGATCGTAGGGTGGTACATCAAAGTTCTGGTAGACCTTTTCCCATTTGGCGAAGCCTTGCGCCTGTATGTAGGCCTCCATCCGCGCCTTCAAAACCTGAAAATCGATGCCATTGAACACACAAGGTTTTGCGGAGTACTTCTCCATGATGGTTAGTCAAAACACGTGCAAATCACAAAGGTTACAGCACCTTGGCTCTGATACCAATTGTAGGATCGAAGAGCACGTGAAAAGCTACCAGAGGGGGTGAATGGTAGATTAAAACTTTTCGCAGCGGAAACAACAAAAACCCCTCAGCAGAAAATCAATCGGTTAAAGAAACCGTGTGTGCAAGTGTTTTCAAACGTGTTCAACTGTGACAAATCAAGTAGAGAGGTAGAGAATCAAGTCACGGATCTAATGCAACAAGAATCACTTGAAAACACGAAATAAAACTTGAGATACGATCAAAACATTAAACGAAGATCAATCTGTTCTACCCGATATAAAACAGATCTGCAACGCTGCAAAGAAACTCGTGTATCTCAAAAACTACAGATCCGAAGCTCGTGAAAATTTCACAGATGATAGATAATTGAGTTTTGAAGACAAGACAAAAAGAATCACGTCAATCGGATCTGTAAAACTCGAGTTATGAACGAAACACCGAAGCAACGTCGGTCTGTCCAGAAACTCGGCGAGGAAGACTTGACAAAAAACAAGTCGGACGAACAAGGCACAAAAGCTCCTCGAAACTATGAACTTTATTCAATAGAAACACAAAAGGAACAGCCCAAAGTTCTCTACCCACGAGAGCTCTGGCCTCCCTTGCTTTTATAGCCAGCCCTCAGGCTAATCAATCCAATCTAGGACTCCTACTCCTAATTGGACTCGTATCCTAACTTACCATAACTGCTCAGGACTCTCCTATTCGCAGATAGAAGCAATCGTGAGACTTCCAAACACCTTAGGAACGTCCAAAACATTCCTAAAACAACTCAACTTCGTGCCTAGCACAAAATCCTACCATAACCAACTAAAATCTTCCATATTTGAGCCATATCCGACTCAGCCTCAGCCTGAGTACGCAATCCAGCCGGTTGGACCTTTCCGACCAATTCTTTATGTCCACTTCTCTTCATCACACCTTGGAACAATGTTGCCACATCCATGCACTCCTTGCACACGTGCAAACACCTTCCAACGACGTACACGCAAACTTCATATGCACTGCCCTTGATCCAAACATGCTGCGCGACCTCCCGATCAACTCAACCACAGCTCCTCCCGAACTTGGTTGTTGGAACCTCATCTCCTCCCTGAGACTAGTCCAAGGATCCTGTCACCAGCCATGTCTTGAACTCAAGCAACACCTGCACATGAATAAACAACCAATTCTTCCGAGCACAAGTCCTCGACTTGACTCATGTTAATTCGAAAACCACAACACCTTACATGAGCACGTCACATAAGCATGTTGCAAACCATATCAAATGATAACAGCCATAACCACCAAAACACACCAAAAACTTAGCAAATTAATACTAAGCAAACCTTCCCATAAAGCAAGTTTGAAACATTGTGAGTTAAAAGCAAAAACAAGACGTTGCAGTTCTACGAGTTGAACTTCACGGGAGCTCCTAAAAAACAAGCTCCGGACCTCACAGAAGCTCTTCGGACCTTGCAAGAGCTCTCCGGACCTTGCGTCAGACCTTGCCAACACTTGGCGGACCTAACAAAGAACTTGTCGGACCTTGCCACAGAAGAATGTTTTGGCAATATTCAAAACTTTGAATGTTAATGCTAACTTTTATCCTAATTGCCAATGTATTCAGCACACATAGGTCTCACAGAGAAGTTGATGTACTTTGCTGCAGCAATGAGGCACCAGAAATCACTCGTTGTTGCGGCTGTGGTGGTGCTACAAGACGTGGTTCTTGAATAGGAAATCGACAATGAGTTGATCTTACAGGTGGTTGTCATATTTAACCGAATGGTGTGCGATATACAAAACGGTATTTACGAGGAACCATAGCTGTGTCTTCTTGCACATCACTCTGGTCCCTCTTCTCTGCTTGATATTCAAGTGTCGCCTGTTCTTGCAGAATGGCGGCACTGACCAACTCGGTGTAATTGCCTTGATTGTACAAAGCCAACTTCTCCTTTAAGATGGCGGTCAGACCATAGAAGAAGTAATCACACCTTGCAGCTTCGTTCGTCACATATTCGGGAGCATATTATGCCAAGAAATTGAATTTCTTGACATATTCAAGAACATTCATCTCTCCTTGCTTCATCTTCCTGAATTCCTCCCGCTTAGCCTTGATAATACCCATAGGGATGTGACAAGCACGGAAATCTTCACAAAATTCCTTCCATGCTACTTGATGGCTTTCCGGAATAGTGGTGAGATATTCGAACCACCAATTTCTGGCGGCTCCATGAAGTTGCTGAGCTGCAAATAATGTATTCTGATGTTCATCGCACACGAACACTCCAAACTTGGACTCCATAACCCGAAGCCACTGATCAGCTTCCACTGGTTCGGTAGCTTCCGTGAAAATTGGCGGTTGAGTCACCAAGAAGTCAAAATAGGTGTTCCGAGGTGAAACGTCCTGTTGTGCTCGACGTAGCATGCCTTGCTGTACCAAGGCTTGGAGTAGTATTGTGTTCTTTTGATTCAAATCGACCACCTGAGCCATGACATCCACCAATACCTCTTGATGGTGGTGCCCGGGTGGAGTTGAATTATCGCCGTCTCGGCGAGAACCTTCAGCCATACTCGAAGAGTGAGTACGCACGATACTCCAAAAAGATAATTTTGAGGGGAGTCAAAACATGGTCTCAGCAGTATGTGAAAATTTGTAAAACATGAATATGCTAAATCGTTATGAAAGCATAACAAAAATTCATGTTTACACATCTTCCTAAAGAAGGCATAATCAGTCCCCTATTCGGTACAGAACAGACCTTACTGCACTTAACCAAGATTTTTATCCGATTACAAGCATTTTTTAACTCAAGTTGAATACCAAAGTTAAATTTAACTTCAGTATCTTTCCAATGAGTATTTATATGCCCCTGGATCATCTCTGGATCAAAAGTTATGATTGCTCAAAATTGACAAAATTTCTGGATAAAATTTGCCAGCATCTCCTCTGAATGTGGCTATATTTATCACAGATGTAAATGAAAATATAGTACAATTCTGAACAAACTATGAAATATAAAATCGTTGCAATTTCATAACCTTTCCAACGGTGTATCATATGACTCTTAGGAAATTTTCTACAGAATGTTATGGCTAATATACAGAAATGTCCAGAGAAGGCTTGCATCTGTCCTGTTTCTGGACAGTTTGCATTCAACTGAACATCCGACCAATTTGGCTTGTGATTTTGCTCTGGAGGTCTACAGATAAGATGTATAGCACTTAAAAATATTTCCAGAACTGTATCATACACCTCCATTGGGTCAAACTACTCAGAGTTATGCTCGGTCAAAGTCCAGCAAAAATTCCTGCCAGAACAGAGTACTCTGTTTTTGAGAAACTTGGTGACAGGGCCGGCCACACCACGGGGCCG
This sequence comes from Neostapfia colusana, assembly GCA_030760725.1. NCBI lineage: Eukaryota > Viridiplantae > Streptophyta > Magnoliopsida > Poales > Poaceae > Neostapfia > Neostapfia colusana. The sequence continues at coordinate 67,894,545 of JASWHV010000013.1, read as the reverse complement.
TGCCGCTCGCCCGTGAATCACATTGAGTGGTGACGTGATATGCAGCACCCAACAGCACACATATAAGGAAAATGTATCACATAAATCAAAACCAGAAATTTACAAGTGTTCTTTGTAAATAATTACATCAAATAGCTACAGTGGAAGACTAGTTCATCTCACGTTTATTATCTACTAAGCACCCGAGAAGACGTCCAGCCCGCAGACTCTTCTCGCTACCAACACGAAGACATACGGCAGAGGCTGGTTCTCCATGTGTTAAACGACTCGGAAGTCTCCTAGTCTCACCGGATAACCTCCTCATAGCATCGATATTAACCTGCAAAACCACTCATATAGGAAGCATGAGCACATAGGCTCAGCAAGACTGATCCGTCTCATCTAAACAAGAAACTCTACATGCATGAGAGATTGAAAAGGGTGGTTGAATTTGCATAAAGGACTTGCCTACAGTTGATCCTTAACTTTCAGATTTTAAGCCTCATTTTAAAGACTTTGAGCCAAGCAGCATCACAACTCCACAATCAAACAAGAAACTCTTTATTGCGATGCTTCTTGCACAAGGTGAAGTAAAGTTTCATTGGCACCATCTCTAACTCAAGCATGGTTGCAATACAATTTAGACCACAATACTTATCAAATTCAAAGTAATTCACTTTAGTTCTTACTACTTCAAGACGCAGTGGGCAAGTATTCTCATATGACCGCGAGCGACGGTGATTCAAACCAGGATACGCCCGTACTGCACGACACGTACACCCATCTCCAAGGTGCCTGCAGCGAACTTGACTGATGTCATACGCAGCCACCTTTCCCTTGTTCTCCCACATTGGACGCGGTCCCATCGACTCGAACAACAAGCTCCCTCGAGGTACATACCTGCAGTGATATGTTCTTGAGCGAGTTACCTCCTGCTGTATTGACGTCGAAAGCCTAAGCCGTTTGGAAAAGTTCCAATGTGGATCTCACAAGGTACAATTTCCTGGGTCCCATATCGCCAGTATGAGCCGGGTACACAACTCAAACTTGTCCAACAGGATCAAGTACCGATAGGTCTTAACTGACACAGGCAGGGCTATGCATGCACGGTCCGCAGCCTTCTGCATCTAAATCTCCCTGCCCGGTCTCATTTTCTCACTTGTGAATTTTCCTCACGGATTCTATTCATAACCCGTTCCGACTCCCTTGTAGATTCCAACTACTTGACTTCTACCGGTCCTTTGAAAGTAACATTTCGCGTAGCCTATTTCCACTCGAGGAGGTTCTACTCCACCCATCTCTCTTAGGTTGATCTGGTCATGCAATTGGATTTTAAATATCATCTAGACCTAATGCAATCAATATCTCATAGCTTTGATTTCTAGAAATGAAAAGACTTTATAAAATTGCTTGAATGCAAACCGGGGCTTGCCTGTTTTGCAGATGACTAGATTATATAATTAGTTAGTGATCCTGATCACTTGAGGCTTGATCACCTTACTCCTTGATCCAATTCCCTTTTGCTTCACAATCTCCAACGTCGATGACTATACGATATGAAATGCATATGTATTTAATTGTAAAGCTTTTGCTATCAAGGTCTAATGATAAGTTAGAAACTGGAACTCTGTTTAAGAATTTAAAATGACACTGGTGCTAGTGCGTGGGTTTGGGTTAAGCCATGGTGATCAAAGGTTAAAGTTATTCCCTTCTTGTGGTTTATTCACCTAAAGAGGATACAGAAAAGTGATGATCCGGAGCTCCAATGGAGCCGAAAATTTTCATGTGAGTTCCTTGTCACAAGAAAAGCTTCTGAACCAAAAATTAGCTTTTTTCACCTAGTGGTTTATTCAGAACAATTCTCTAAGAAATTTAGAGAAAAGGAATTAATTCTGAAGTAACTCACATGTTCATGTCAAACTTAGTGAACTAGAATTTCAAATAGTTCATAGATCCTTCATGAATTTTCCTAGGATTTTTGGAGATAAGGGTTGCCCAGAACTGATTTTTCATGTTTTGGGACTTTTCTGAAAAAGTTTCTGTATACATTTGAATTCAGCAAATTGTAATCTGAATTATCCTAATCAAATCAACTCTAAATGAGCTGAAAATGTTACAGGAGTTCTATATATCCTAAGGATTATTCTAGTAAAATTTGAGGATTTTTGGATGAATCAAACTCCCTCTAAATTCTTTTACTGAAAAGCTTCAAAGAATTTTCCTGTTTTAATTATTGACTTTCATACAATTTGGGTTGCATATTTGGATGAGTTATTCAACCTGAACCTAACCCAGTTTGAATCACTAAGTTTGGAGCTTCCTAGCAAAAGTTATGCTCTTCCAAAGATTGAAGGAAATCTGGAATTCGAATAAACCGGGGAAAAAGTTTAAAACCTGACAGTGGGGTCCACGGGCTACGTGGTGCTTTCTAGGAAAAGACACACGGGCTACATAACTTTTTGCGCGTTGTCACACATTGATCCGGTGCCACAGAAGATCCAGCCCATTTCACCTCACGCCGCTCCTGCGCGCCCGCGCCGCCCCCCCTCACCGGAGCTCGCCAGAGCTCACTCTCCCGGCCTCCTCCCGAGCTGCTGCTCGCTGCCAGCCTCTATTCCGATGCGCTGAGCACGTTGGTGAGGTTTCCCCAGACGAGCGACGGATCTACCTTAGCTCGCACCGAGCGGCAGCTCACACTACCTTTTCGGGACACGGGGCTACGTGTCACTGCCTGAGATGAAGACACACGGGACCACAGAGTTTTCCCCGCACAGTCACAGGTTGATCCGGCGCCACAGAAAATCCAGCACTTTTATCAGCAAGTGACTGACACGCGGGCCTGACCCCTTCTTCGTCTACATCCGACTCCCACGCTCCCACGCCGCTGAGCTCGCCGGGAGGGGATTCCGGTGGCCGAAACTTCCTAACTCTCGCCGCCTCTATGTGATTTCATGCGAGGAACACATTGCCGGCCTTCTCGTGCCGAGGATGGCCGGAACCCTAGGTGCGACGAGTGGCGCCATCGGGAATACTTCGGCGATGTCTATAGGGCTTTGTGATGCACCATAAGCTGCGCCGTTTGCTCCTAAAGCATCAGTAATTCATGGGCATGCTCGACATGGACTCGGTTTGAATCGGGAACGGCTCTAGATAGGTCCCCACCGTGCGCCCGTGGTGATTTTTCCAGCGGCGATGAAGAACACGGTGTTCTACAGCTAGGATTGATGAAATCGAGCACCGGTTGGACGAGGAGGACTGTAGGAGTATAAAGAACATGCCCGTGGATCATAACTGGAAGCAACTAAGTACTTGAGACAAATTTTGAGATTTTGGCGTGGCGGTCCGAAGAAACTGCCGGGGAGAAAATCCAAATTCCGGCCGGTTCTACCAATGAAATGGCTCCAAATTTGAGGGACAGTACGAGGAGGTGGTCACCAACCTTTACCATGGCTTTGTTGCTCATGAAACGCAGCAGGGGCTCGGTTTGACATCGATGCACCTAGGTCAATTTGCCGGCAAGAAATGAGCTCGGCCCGGGGTTCCAGTGGAGTTAGCACCTCATTCTTGCTTTGAGCACGTCAAGGGAGTTTCGGCGACACTGGAACCGATCTCAGTTCAGCGTGAGAACCACTGAGACAGCCGGAAGCCGTTGCTCCGATGGGGTGCATGGTAGCGGAGGGAAAGGTGTGCGCACGGGAGGGCAACCACAAGAGAGAGAGAGCGTGAGCAACTGAGAGCGAGTTGTTGCCGAGCGGTGTGGCCATCCAGGCCATATTTTTGTCGATCGCAACTGAGTCAGTTCAACGTGGGAGCAGCCGGGAAGCATCGAGAGCGCGCGCTGGCACCGCTATACAGCTGCTGTCAAGCGCTCGGTAGAGGAAAAACAGAGCCCGTGGTTCATTTCACAGACAGCTGGGTCCCACCTTTAGCCTCTCCTTCTTATCCCTATTTGTTGCTCCCGAATTCCTCTCAAATTTGGCAGGTGGTCCAAATCACCTGGTAAAGTTTACTTCGCGTGCGGACGAGTTTTCATCGAGGGATACGTGATAATGGACGAGTAGCTACGGTGAGGTGTTTTGTGAGGTGACGAGCTCCCGGATTGAGCCGATAAGGGCAAGGAAAACATGCCGGGGTTCGCTCATGAGGTGGCGGTAACACTGCCCTCGGTGGCGCACGCTGGTTGACTCAGTTGTCCGAGAGGGATCAGCGCAACGAGTTACTTCCGGGGTAAGTCTATTGCTCTCAGTGACAAGTGGGTCCCTTGTTTCTTTTCTCTCTCAAAATATCTCCAAATTTGGCCCATTGCGAAATCCAGTCATGAGGAGTTCAAATTTGACATCCGTTTGGGAAGTTGACAAGGTTTACATAAGTTTCGAATTTGAATTCAAATTCCAATTAAATTCAAAGCCTCTTTGACATACATATCAAAATACCTCCAAATTTTCTGAAACTTTGCCATCCCACAATTTTGTACCTAAAGACGTCAAATATGGATTCGAACTTTGAATTTGGCTGCTGCAATTAGAATGTTTGCAACCACAGTTTGTATTCTCTATTTGAGATTGCCACATTTGAATTTAGGTGAACATACAGATTCAAAAGTGGACTTTGAAATATGTCCTTGCACATGTGAACTTTACACATGGGGTTTAATCCAACCTTGGTTTAACACCTCTCAAATGAGTATTAGAGCTCGGTTGGTTAGACATCCATGTGTATCATCATGTGTTAAAAAGTTTTAGTAAGTCCCATTTTCTTGAATTTGAACCCAACTTTATTCACAACTCAAGTTTCTCATTTTCAAGTTTTGGGACTTTACAGAGATTTCGGTTTTTATCCCGATCGGTTCACAACGACCCACGGGTATGAAACTTCAAAATTCCCGATCAATTCTTGCTAAGAGCCCACAAAACTGCACACACACGAGCTAGATTTGATGGTTTGTTTTCTTGGACCCGAGAAGGCGTGCCCATGTCGTCACTACCTATACACGTGCTATTGTGTACACAACAAGTCACTGTTACAAAAGTTTTTACACACCACCCTCGCTGCCCTACTTGGCAACGGTAAACTCACTACTCGGAGTTGAACTCGACCTCCTGCAGGTCGTACTCCTCCGCTATCTCTGCTGGTGGCTCAGGGTCCATGACCTCCTCTTCGGGTTCAGGTTCCGGCATCGCCGGGATACCTAAAACCATGGGTACTGCACCTACCATCGGTAGGCCCACTACCGGAGGTACGAAGTCTTGCAAAGCATGCACCTCGTCCATAGCCTGGTTGTAATCTTCTCCCCAGTTCTGCCCTTTCTCAATAGCGTCATCACGCTCTTGAGTAAGGACCTCATTGTGCTGGGTCAGGGCCTGTACTTGCTGCTGCAAAGCCGCGATGTCGACACATGTAACACCCGAAATTTTCATCATATGGATCAAAACTTCCCACCCTCTCTCCCTCACTGACATGTGGACCCCACATGTCAGTTTCATCTTCCTCACAGCAACCGCTGCCACTCTCTATTATCGCATGTGAGAAATTTCGATCGGACAATACCGTTTCTTCACGTCCCTCTCCCAACCGACGACCCACAAACCGCCGCCTATCCTTCTCCTATAAAAGCAAACCGAAACCCCCCTTCAAATCTCACACCGGTTGCGCCAATTTCAATATGTAAGAATCACTGCCCCATGCCCTAACTTTCGGAATTTGCCTAAATTCGTCGCTCTTTGCTTCGGTTTAACCCTCCATACGCACGCACATGATCGCAGGGAAGTTTCACAGCTAAGAAACCTCGAGGAATCGTAGCTGAACAGCCGTTCCAATGAGCTCCGAACGCTGTCGCCGCTGCCAAACGTCGTCGCTGATCGATGGCCGGATATCTTGGGTCCAAGAAAATCCGCTAAGTGAGTTCCCCACATCCTCGTCTTCGATTTGGAGTAGAGAACACAAGAAAAAGTGAAGTATCGGCAAAAATCGGGGATCTCCGGCGAGTTCGCTGCCGGTCTCTGGCGAGCGCCGCCGCGCGCGCGGGAGAGGAAGGTGGAGGGCGATGTGGCCGCCCCTAGGCCCTCGGATTTTAATTGTGCGGTTAGGATTAGAAGGGAACGTACCCCTTCATTTCATAAAATCAGAGCCATCCATTTAGGATCAAACGGCCCACATTCAAAAAAGTTAAAACCATTGGAATTTTCAGAGTTAAGTCCCTCAAGATTTAAATTAATCAAATTATGCCCTGCACTTTACAGATTTAACCCTAGACTTTAAAGAAATTAGGAAAACCGTTATAAAATGACTTTTTAGCCCCTGTTTTCTCTGTAATTTAGGAAAATGGCTCTAGAACTTCAATTTAAACCCTGGAAGAGTTGAAAATAATATATTGCAGCCCAGAATAATTTATAACTTCATTTCTAATTTTTTAAATAGCCAGAATGATATAAGAAAATTCTGGAAAATTATAAAAATGCATGAAAATATTCTGTTTTCTCATTTTAACACATATATAGGTTCTGAAATGAAAAGGAATTATTTTATAGGCTGAAAATGCGTTCTAGGTGATAAATTAATGTTGAAATTCAAATAAAAACATTATATACTTCAGAAAAATTCATAGAAATTATCTAAAGTGCATATATCAGTTCTGAAAATACAATAATAGCAATATATACTCTTGGAACAGTTATAATAAAAATTTTAGAGCAAAAATTAAATCTGAAATTGTAATAAAATTAGTATATATGCATATATACTCTTTAAAAAATATTATAAATCACTACAAAGTTAGAAAATGAATGTTTTGCCATAACAGAAATGAAGTATAAGATATATATGTCAAGTTGTTATCCATTTTCACCCAAAACACATATAAAATAATATATAACCATATGTAGATGGAGAAACCAAATAGAAATAAATGATATATGTATATAATTGTCATGCCCGGTTTCTCAGAAGAACAACCGAGAGAATATCACATGTATGACAGGATCATTTTCTCATACATGTGATGACAAATAGTGAAGCATCATCATATTACAAGCCAGGTGTTCGAATATAAATAAGTCTTACATAGCATACGTCTCGATGGACGATAATAAGTTCATAACATGTAAATAAAACAGCACCGGAATATAAATCTTGTGGGCTCCATCACAGGCGTTGCCCGGGGGACTCCGTGAACCTAGAATCCTTCTTCGGGACCAAAGTCTTGGTCATTGAACACCACATCATCCCCTTGACCTGAGCAGCAATTTAAACCAACAGAAAAGCAAGTTTGAGTACCGTGGGTACTCAACAAGTGTGGGAAAGTTATGTCATGCATGGCTAGAGCAAGGAGAGGTTGAACTCATGGTTAAAGCACTACACAATAATACCTATTACCTTAGCTTATTAAGCACCTACATTACTACATAGGTGAAATGGTCCCAAACTTCCAACCCATTATCAAAATCAAGTAACCATCCCATCATTTCCAATGTTAAGCTCCCCGCTTAACATCCTCAACTTCCCAATCCATCATCCTCTAATCATGAATAAGTCCAAGCCGCTCTTGACCGTGAGCACAGCTGTCATGACAGTTTTGACTCTGCAGAGTTTGCACCACTGTACTAACATGTAGTGATTTCATCCCCCGTTGTCGGTGGACTAAAAGAACCTCCATTATGCCAGTGGCCGCGAACCACGTTCACACTTCCCAGGTGTGTAGCCAGGAGATCACTACGAGGCCTTTACAAAGGGATTCCCGACGAGCATGGGCCCACTGAGGTTTCACCCCTAACAGCATACAAGAGGCTCCAACCCCGCTGCAGTGGCCCCCTCTTGAGCCTTGCGGTTCATATGGTAGTCCAGCTGACACCTACTCCCCGCACCATCCAAAACACCCATACTACGCCGGGGATACACCTAATTAATTGGCCAAGCTGCCCAATCTCAGCATTAGGTTGGCACGGTAAAGCCAGGTTACATGCTCCATGAACCGGTCCTTAGGATCCAGGCAAGTACTAAACACAAACCCAAGTCTCGTGCACCCAGCACCAACCAAATCATCCAACTTGCCTCGATCCCTACCTCTACATAACTCATAATGTCTCATTCAAGAGTAAGGTAAATAAGTTGATGATCTCATATCCCACTTATCCCATTCTAAGTGTGGCTAAGCATAAGCATATAAATAAATGACATAATAAAATAAATCTCAACCCAGGCTACAAGGAAATAAGATAATGAAAATCTAGGGAAACTTCCTAGCTTGGGTATCATATTTCAAATTGACAATGCAATTAAATTATAACTACACATCATAGTATAGGATCAAAGTGGTCAAGGACACTTGCCTTCTTCCTGCTGCTCTGGGAATGGAAAGTCTTGGTCTTAGAAGGGGAGAACTTGCTCTGGGGCAGGCTCTACTCATGCCAATACACATAGCAAAAGAAAACAATAATCCATAAGCCATAGTTCACACTTTCACTCATGCAAACCACACATACATACTAAAGTCATTCACATGTTTAGGTGTTGTGGTTACCCTAGATGTGTTGATTTTAGGCCTACATACACTTTTAAACATATATATATTATTTCTAACTTTTGTATTCAGATTTCTAGTTGCACACTATATATCAATTTCCCATTTGAACAAATTCTCTATATTTAATTAATACACTCCTGAGCCACAAAATTTGCATGAAAGAAAGTTTCCTACTTCAAATAGGTTTTCAGATCTTCTTCAAAATCTCAATTTGAAGTTTTTGAAAATAAAGACCTCATTTAATATTTTCAAATTTTGCTTACTTATTTTCCTATATTTTCAGATTTATTTTCTTTGCCTAAAAGTAAATTTCAATATTAAAATAGTAAGACATATCATCTAAACAGAATAGGTTCTGATCTAAAATGTTCAATAAAATATTTTTGAACTTCCTCTCTGATGTGAAAAAATTTAAATTTATTTTACCAGTTTTTAGAATTATTTCCTAGCTTAAAATGTGTCTCTAGAGATAATAAAAATGAACAACACTTAGGCAGATTTCATTTCAGCCTAAAATCTATTTTTAACTCATTCTAAAGGTTTTCCATGTGCTAGGAGAGTTTAAATTTATATTTGCACTTGTGTTTGCATCATCATTTAAATTTAAATCCTAGTCACATGTTTAAATTTCTGTATTTAATATCCTATAGGGTCAAAAAGGCAAATCCACCCTACTGCATGGTTTAATTTACTATTTCCTAAATTTTCAGGTGCCTAATTACACATAACAGAGGGGTTTCCTAATTTTTATTAAGTCTCCAGGGGCTAAAACTGATTTTTAAATGAATTTACATGAATTTCTGAAGGTCCAGGGGCTAGATCAGAAGTTTTTGGCCATGTCGGCTGACTTCCCTAGCACCTCAACTACATGGGAAAACGGTCGGGGAGCATCAGTGGACCTCAGAGAAGGTCGACATGAGCTCGAGACAGTTTGGGGAAGGCCCAAAATAGGTCCTCACCGTGCGTCCGATGCCGCCCGTTCATTCCGCCCTCGGTAGACCTCAAATTACGCCGGGTACAGAGGTTCTCCGGCCCAGAGTTGTGAAGGCAACTTGTTCGTTACCGTGTCTAGCTCGTGTGAGAGCGGCTTGAGGCCCTCTAATCCTCTCTAGAGCACGAATTAAACAGAATCGTACCCGAAGGTCGTTCTGCACACAGAAAGGGGAAAAGTGGAAATTCGTCGCAGTGAGCAACCACTAGAGCTGTGGCTCGGGAATGAGCAGCACCGGTCACCAGCGCGTCCAAGGGTGCCTTGGCTCGGGTGTGACAACACCCTGGTTGGGCTGTCCACGAGAGCCCGAGGTGCGGCGGTTCCAAATCCCGAATTTGATCTTTCGGCACAGCCGATATCAATCGGTTTCAACCAAATTATAGCAATGGGGAGGACGGAAGAAGGTCTCTAGTACCTTGCTGGGGCTCTGGAGTGTACGGAGGGAGCTGCGATCGGCGTTCTCCGATTGATTCCGAGCTGCGGAATTTTTTGGCCGGCGCTGAGTTCTTGCGGGGAAGAACGGCGGTGCCTCGGCCGAGGAGGGGGGCAGGCGCCTTAAGAAGGCTTTGCACCGCCTCGCGCGCGCGCGTGGGCAAGCAGCTGCTGGCGCGGCGGCTGCTCTCGGTGGCGATCACCGCTGTGGCTCGGCGACCCGAGTGAAAAAGTCTCAGTCGGTTTGATCTGAGCAGTGGCTGACTTGTGGGTCCCACTTCCAGTTTTAACCTCTGAAATTTACTCCTAATCACTGTTGTAAACAGTGAACCCCATACTACCCTTGGTAATTCAAATTATTCACCCATGAGCCATTTGAATTGATCAAAGTTCAAATGAGGTTTGGTTTGAATGAATTTCAGCACAAGTTCAGTTTGAAATTCAAATAAAGTTTGAATTTCTCCCACTTAGCTCATGTCAAGATCAACTCCAAATGGACTGAAAATTGGTGTGTGAGCTCACGAAAATGTGCTGAGTAAGAATATGCCTCCCACTTTTAAATTCATGGGATAAAAACAGTTTGAATTTGAATATGGTTTCAAACTGCCCTCTTCCTAACTATTACCCAAAATGACCTCAAAAAAGTTTTGAATTTGGGTGAAACTTGGCATGGACATCCTTAGTAAAGTGTAGGAGTTTTCATATGTCCAGCCCATCTATATCACATGTGAGAGATACCACTCTTGCAATGTGTGAGTTTGTTCCCTAATGAGCATGTTGATAATTGTTACTTGCTCTTCATTTGTGTTCATCATCCTTCCTCAAATGAGGTGTGTGGTGTGGTGATGAACACTGCAAATGTGTGTCAAAAACTGAGGCCCTTACATTCCCCCCCCTTAAAAGAATCTCGTCCCGAGATTATAAAGTGAAAATGAGAGAGAGGACGGTGGAAAATTACCGGATATGCGACGTGAAAAAGTCGGGGTAGTTAGTGCGAAGGAATTCTTCGCTCTCCCATGTCGCTTCGTCCATGGAGTGATTACTCCATAGAACCTTGTAGAACCACAATGTACGGTTGCATGTGGTTCGGCCCTTTTGATCAATAATCTGCACCGGTTCTTCCCGATAGGTGAGATCCGGTTGCAGTTCTTCAATGTCTTCCAGCTGAACGGTAGTTGATAGCTTGAGACACTTCCTCAGCTGGGAAACGTGAAAGACGTCGTGCACATCGGAAAGTGCTTCTGGTAACTTCAGCCGGTATGCCACTGATCCACATCTCTTGGTAATCTGAAATGGACCGATGAATCGGGGTGCCAACTTTTCTCTCACCCCAAATCTGTTTACGCCCTTCATTGGAGACACCCGTAGGTATACGTGATCTCCAACTTCGAATTGTAACGGGCGCCTTCTCCGGTTAGCATACTGCTTCTGACGGGATTGAGCGGCTTTTAGGTTCGCTTGAATTAGTTGAACCTTTTCTTCCGCGTTATTGACGAGGTCAATCCCGAAGGTAACTCTTTCGCCAGACTCACACCAGTTCAATGGTGTGCGGCATTTCCTACCATATAGCGCCTCGTAAGGTGCCATCTTGATGCTGGCTTGGTACCCATTATTGTACGAGAACTCAGCTAACGGCAAGTGATCATCCCAATTCTTGCCGTGGTTGATAGCGCAAGCTCGTAGCATGTCTTCTAGAATCTGATTTACCCGCTCGGTTTGTCCATCCGTCTGCGGGTGGTATGCTGAACTACGGATCAGCTTCGTCCCCAAGGCAGCGTGCAGCTGCTCCCAAAAACGGGACACAATAAAGTGCCCCGATCCGATATGATGGTACGGGGTACGCCGTATAAGCACAGGATCCGTGAGATGTACAGTTCAGCGTACTTCTTGGCGTTGTAGTTGGTGTTGACTGGGATAAAATGGGCAACTTTGGTGACCCGATCGACGATCACCCACACCGAATCATGTTTCTGCAAGGTGGTGGGTAAACCGACGATGAAGTCCATGCTCACGTCCTCCCACTTCCAGGCAGGAATGCCCAGTGGTTGCAACAGTCCCAGCTTCCGCATGTGGTCTGCCTTCACCCTTCGACATGTATCACACTCGGACACGTATTTTGCAGTCTCACGCTTCATCCGTGTCCACCAAAACTTGCTTCGGAGTTCTTGATACATTTTGTTGCTGCCTGGGTGAATAGAGAACTTTGATAAGTGAGCTTCATCAAAGATCTTCTTCCGTAATTCGGGTTTCGGGGTACGACAATCCGGTCCTTGAACCATAGGACGCCGTCTCCGTCCTTCCGGAAACATTTCAGTTCCCCACTGTCTACACGTCTCCGCAAATGTGACATGCCCTTATCATTCATCTGGGCTGCCGCTATCTCTTCACGGATGGTGGGGATCAAAGCTAGGTTGTAGAGAGCTCCGTGTGGAATCACATGTAGTGGTGGTTCGCTCTCTTACAACGGTGTGATGGTCAGAGTATTGACGTGTGACTTGCGGCTCAGCGCATCTGCCACTACGTTTGCCTTGCCCGGATGATAATGGATCTCTATCTCGTAATCCTTTATCAGTTCTAACCATCTTCGTTGTCTCGTGTTCAGCTCCTTCTGAGTGAATATGTACTTGAGGCTTTTGTGGTCGGTATATAAATGTACGAGGTTACCGAGTAGGTAATGCCTCCACATTTTTAGTGCAAGTACCACGGCAGCGAGCTCCAAGTCGTGAGTCGGATAATTTTGCTCATGGTTTCTAAGCTGCCTTGATCCATACGCGACTCACTCTTCGGTCTTGCATCAGCACACATCCGAGCCCAATGCCGGATGCATTGCAGTACACATCAAACGGTTTTGTTGTGTCTGGCTGCGCCAAAACCGGTGCTGATGTTAGGTGCTTGACTAAAGCCTTGAATGCTGCTTCACATGTTGGACTCCAAACATATTTGGTAGCCTTCTTCAGCAGCTCTGTCATTGGCTTGGCAATCTTCGAGAAGTTCGGAATGAACCTACGATAATATCCCGCGAGTCCGAGGAAACTCCGTACCTCATGAACAGTTCTCGGGGATTTCCAATTCACCACTTGCGTGATCTTGCTCGGGTCCACAGCGATACCCTCCGCTGAGATGATATGCCCGAGAAAAGGCACTTGCGATATCCAAAACTCGCATTTGCTGAATTTTGCATATAACTTGTGATCCCGCAGCCGTTGCAAGACTATACGCAGATGTTTCTTGTGATCTTCCTCCGACTTGGAATATACTAGGATGTCGTCGATGAAGACCACGACAAACTTGTCCAGCTCCGGCATGAATACCGAGTTCATCAAGTACATGAAGTGAGCTGGAGCATTGATGAGGCCAAAGGACATGACCAGGTACTCATAAAGTCCGTACCTCGTCGAGAAAGCCGTCTTTGGAATGTCCTCAGCCCTTATCTTAATCTGATGGTACCCGGATCTTAAATCCATCTTGTAAAAGATCTTTGCTTCGACCAACTGATCAAACAACATGTCGATCCGTGGCAACGGGTACTTGTTCTTGATGGTTACGGCATTTAATGGACGATAGTCCACGCAAAGCCGCAACGTCTCATCCTTCTTCTTGACAAATAATGCCGAACAACCCCATGGCGAGGAGCTCGGCCTAATAAAACCATTCTCCAGAAGGTCCGTGAGCTGAGTCTTCAGTTCAGCCAACTCCTTGGGCGCCATCTTGTATGGCATTCGGGATATTGGCATGGTTCCCGGTGCAAGTTCAATCTTGAACTCCACTTCTCTATCGGGTGGCATCCCCGGCAAATCGTCCGGGAATACATCAGGGTACTCTCGGACCACTGGAATATCTTCCAATCTGATGGTGGTGGCATGATAGACACTTGGAAGTTTTATTTCCGGACTGTCCAGAAATAATGAGTGAGACTCGTGCACTTCTAAGTTCAAGTGCACGACTCGTAGGACGGTGTCTAAAACAGCGCCGTGGCGGGTTAACCATGACATCCCTAAGATGACATCGACCTTTTGTCCCTCTAAGATTATGAGAGACGTAGGGTAAACTCTACCCTCTAAGCACAATGGCGCTTTTGGGACCATCATGCTTGCTGAAATTTTCCCACCCGGTGAACAGATCACATAGGGACTATCGGTGGGTAGTATTTGCAAGCTATATTTATCAATGAAAGCTTGGCTAATGAAGCTATGCGTGGCGCCTGAATCAAATAGTACTATAGCAGGATGCTGGTGGAGTTGGAACATACCCGCAAGGATTGGCTCGCCCTCCGGCACGTCCTCAATGGCAAGCTGGTGGACGGTGCCGGGCCTAGGGTTTGCCCGCCGCGCATTAGTAGGGTTCCGGGGTTGATTCCTCCCCGGAAACTGTGGTGCCACTCCTCCGCCTTGCCTCTCTGGGCAACTGCTCGCGAAGTGCCCTGGACGACCACACTTGTAACATGTGGCCGCTGCTGGTGGCGTGCTCGGTGGACGAAAGCCCGGCATGCGTTGCTGAGGTGCAAACGCACGCGGCATCGCCCGCTGCTGTTGTTGTTGTTGCGGTGGTACTGGCAGTGCCGGCCGGAATGCCGGTGAAAAGTACGGCCGACTGCGGAACGGCATCGACCGCTGTGGTGGCTGCCAGCGTGGACCTGATGGTGGGCGATTCACCATCTGAAACTTCTGAGAAGGACCGCCTCCTTCTCCGCTGCTCTGCGGCGCGCTTCGCTTTCGCTCTGCCGCCGCCAACTCCTTGCCGGAGTCCTCCTGAACAATCGCAGCATCAATGATGTCGTTGATGCTGCCGCGATTGAACATCGCCAACTTGTCCTTCAGGAGTGGGTTAAGCCCCTGGTAAAAGTGGTCTCGCCGCTTCTCGTCTGTATCTGCGTGATATGACGCATATAGCGCGAGATCGTTAAACGACCTGGAGTATTCCAGCGCGTTCCGGCTCCCTTGTTGCAGGTGTAAGAACTCCTGCGTCTTCCTCTTCATCAGACCTGGCGGTATATGATAGGCCCTGAAGGCCGTCCGGAACTCCGCCCAGGTCATCACTCGGTGGGTGGGCTGTGAAGCACAGAAGTTGGCCCACCACGCGCTCGCGGATCCTTGGAGCTGCTGGACCGCGAACTGAGTCTTGCGCTGCTCGCTGATTTGGAGCAGCCCGAACTTCATCTCTATGGCGCGGAGCCAGTTGTCCGCGTCAAGTGGTTCATCCGCCCTTGAGAATACAGGGGGATGAGTCGCCAGGAAGTCGGAGTAGGAGCTCTGTTGACGCTCCTCACGGTCTGGACGTCTCTCTGGGCGAGACGTATTCGCGATTAAAGTTTGCAGCAGCTCCGTGTGCTGCTGATGTGAACCCGCCATTGCCGCGACTATGTCGGCCAATGTAACTGTTGGCAGTGGCGGTGGCGGTGTTTGCTGTTGCTGTTGCTGCTGCTGTCCCGAGGAGTCCTCGGGAGGTGGTTGGGAGGTCTCTCCCCCTTGACTGGTACCCCCAACGTCAGGGTTTGCACAAGTACGCGTCATTCTGAAATTCAACACAGCAGCAATTAGCACATGTTTTACTTAAAATTCCCTAAACAACAGTAGGTATTGAAGTGACACATGATTAATTTGCACAACGTTCACATATATTGATAAAGCATAAACTTTATACAAGATACATTACTCTCGGATCTCCGAGAAGTCGTGCTCATGTCGTCACTACCTATACATACGCTACTGTCTACACGACATGTCACCGATTACAAAAGTTGGGTTACGCTACCCTGGCTGCCCTACTTGGCAACCGTAACCCCCTACTCGGAGTAGAACTCGACCTCCTGGGGGTCGTCCTCCTCCGGTACCTCTGCTGGTGGCTCTGGATCTACCACCTCTTCACCCATCCCGGGTTCTCCCATTGCTGGAAGGCCCAAGACCACCGGTACGCCTAACACCGGGGGCACGAGGTCCTGCAAAATCATGCACCTCGTCCATAGCTTGGTTGTAGTCCTCTTCCCAGCCTTGTCCTTCCTCAATCGCGTTGTCCCGCTCTTGAGCAAGGTCCTCATTCTGCTGGGTTAGGGTCTGCACCAGCTCTTGCAACGCCGCGATGTCAACACGGCTCTTCTTCTTTGCCTTCTTCAGACGACGCAACTGATTGTGTTGTTCATTCAGTCGCTTGACCGTCGGAAGGAGCACATTGCGGAGTGCGCTGTGGGCACTCTCGAAATGGTCTCCACGGATCGTGCTCTCCTTGAGCTTTGTGGTGAGATGCTCCGTATGAACAGCTTGGCTGTCCATCACGGCGTGTCCCGCCCTCATCTGGAGGCTGAGATTTGCCTCCGCGGGGTTGTACCTTGGGCAACTCGGATCCGTTGCCTCCAGGTACCTCTCTTCCCACACATGCTGAGCTCATCCCTCCACCGGAACGAGTGCGTATGGAGTGCCCTCCATAGCCTGCATGTGTAGTTGGCAGAAACGTGACATAGTGTCACGGCCTGCCACTTGCCAAATCCCTTCCGGTTGTCTTCCTCTCACCGTGACGGTGAATGGCACCCAACCGGGTGGTGTAGGTCCTGCAGGAACCTCGACATGGATCGTCCACGTCTTGTTCCCCTCTTTGCCTTCTTCCTTGGCGAAGTATTGCGGCATCTGGTTGTACCCGAAATATTGGAGCATTTGCCACAATGCTTCCGGGTAGCCGCTACGGTCAGGACAGTGGGAAGCCACCCACCCGTTCTCCAACTGTTTATCTGCTGCCATCTGTAAAAATATATTTGAGAATTGTCAAATATTTATTTAAACAGTAAACCCCTGAGTTATAACATAAAACATGTCATTGAACCCATAAAACTTGGAAACATAGTTCAAATTTTAGACAAATTTGACTGCTGATCTGCTGTTCCCATGACAGCTCTGACTAGTTTCCATTCCAACCTGATTTAGGCCATGTTAAAAGCAAAACCAATTCTGGAGCTCAACATCAAAGTTAAAGCTAACTTCAATAGCTTTCCAAAAAGTGTTTGCTTGGCCTATGATCTGTCCTGTTTCAAAAGTCATGAGATGTCAAAGTTAACAGAATTTCTGGAAACAATTGGGCAGCACCTCCCTGCTTTAGGTACTGTTTTGATCCAAGAATTCCAGTTAATTCCGTCCCTAATCTGACAAAACTTTCTGTTACAAATTTGTAACCTATCTCATAAGCTTTCCAGAACTACCTCATTTTCTATTTTTGGATTTTTATGCAGGAAGTTATGCTTAATTTACAGAGAGTCTTTACTCTGAACTGTTTTCTGGACAGTTTCAACTCTACTGTATTTTCCGAGTGGTTAAGGGATGAAACACCTCTGGACCTCAACAGAAAAGTGGTAAAACGCTTCCAAAGATTTCCAGAAACGTATCACATGACCCCCAACCTTGAAAGAACTCAGCCTATAACCTCTGATTAACTTCAGCCTTGATTCGGCTGAAAACAGAGTGCTCTGTCCTTAACATCCTATAAGTTGAAAACTTGTTAACTTTGAATATCCTGTTCAAGGGGAGGAGTTACATCAAGTTTTACTACTTTGGATCAAAACCTTCAAGTTTTTAAATGAAGTTGTTCATTTAATGGGGTGTGACGTCGATGCGTCACCAGATTATGTCGGTACTACGTCCTCACAAAGGAAAAACCTATACCGGACTTAGCCGGCTTCGTTAGTTCAGTGGCACTACTCGTCACTCGCACACGGATGCTACACGTCTACCGTTTCGTGGTCAGGCTATCTGCAGAAACTCAAACAATCATCAGACTCGGCTGCACACCGAGCCCGGAATCCATACAGTTAGTACACCCTGCCGTCATCACTCGCCCGGATGTTCTCAAGCCAACCACGCCTTGAGTTACGTGTTCACATTTCAGACCACGTGACGGGGTCTCCCATGTTGCACCACGCACGCCAGGGACAGACGTTGCTCGAATACCCCAAACGACATGAAGAGTCATAGAGGATACTAAAGCGGGTCGGGTTACATGCCACCCGTGGGGCTCCACCCTTCAGCTTGTGCGCACTGGTGGACAGCGCTTACGTGCACCCCCCAAGACATAAACGTCCCGAGATACACGATTTTCTAACATAACAAATAGGTTAATATGCCACTTTCTATATGCTAATAACATCCTTATACGGGCTACTAACTCGTTCCGCACTGGATTTTTGAAAAAGAAGACCTTTGTAATGTGTTAAACCTCAAGCGAGCTCTGATACCAACGCTGACACGACCCCATTGGTCCTGTCAAGCCAGGATCACGCTGAGGGGTGCTGCGTTGCACAGCACCGTATAACATACGTCAAAGGTACAAAGCGGAAGCGGAAATTTTATTACATAAACAAGTTTATGAACATGTTTACATCAAAATAAGTTCAGTCTACACTCGCGGGCGTAGACTAAGCATCAAGTGCACGTTCAGCCCTCGAACGTGTCCTTGCTAGCACACAAGCACACTAACTCTGCGGCGTGCACGACTCCCACTCGACGGGGTTCCCCTCCTGGGGTTCCGTCTCCTATTCGGGAGTCCCTTCCTCATAGAACCCTGCAAAAGCTTCAAACACAAGCAGTGAGCACGAAGGCTCAGCAAGTCTGACCCGCCTCACCTAAACATGGAACTTCTACACGAGGGTAATGGGTTACATGAGGTAAAAATCAGTTGCAAGGACTCGCCTAATTAGTAGAACCTTACTTTCAAGTTTTAGCAGCAGGTTGTGGAGAACCTTACGCTAAGGTACATGAGAGAGCCGCAATCAAACAAGAAACGCATTTCTTTCATGTACTTTGCCCAAAGTTGAAAAGAACTTTAGTTAGCTCTATGCTACAGCATATCATTAACAATCAATGTCCAGCTTTCAATCAGCAACATTTTAACATGTGACTAGCCTGTTCTTTCTACGTCACGGTACAGTGAACATGTGGTACTCATTGACCGCGAGGGACGGCGATTATAATCGATTTACACCTGCAGGGTTACCCGAACAACCCGTCACGTACGCCCGTACTCGATGTTGCCTACAACAACCATCACGGACGCCGTACGCTACTACCTTTCACCCGTTAGCCAAATGTTGAACCGGTCCAATCGTCCCGAGCAAGAGGTCTCTGCACGCGCATCTCCGTGCCACCAGCCGATTTACACCTCGAGCTCTCAACCTACCCTCTGAACGACCAGCTATGCCTCAACACCCAGCTACCCGAGTTACATCAGTTTCCAGGTTCCCATATAGCCGGTAGGTCTTCGGTACTGTTCTAGCTTGTTCAACAGGCCCGCACACGGCTCGGTCCTCAATCGACACAAGCGGAGCTACAGCACACAGGCCCCAAAGTCCTGCTGCCCTTACCCTCCGCTTGGTCTCATTTTCTTGCCATGTGTGTCATGTGCTATCTCTACCCGAGCAATGTGCCTCTAGCCTATTCTCGCGAGTAGTTCCAACTACTCGACGTGTACCGAATCCTACTCTATCCTAGCAATGCAGTAGCTAACGGGGTTTGCAATCCTAAACCCAACCCATGGTTCTCTTGGCTATGCAGTGGGGCTTCCAAACAAGACTCTAATGCACAGAATAAAGGAAACAAGTATGTGCTCAAAACAATAAAAATTTGTAAAAAGGTTAATGCAAACCGGAGCTTGCCTTGCTGCTCTTGGTCGTAGGCTAGCTGTTCCTCCGGAGTAACGAAGTCTAGGACTTCGGGTTCCTCCTCGACCTTAGCGACTACATGATAGAAACAATACATGTATTAATTTAATGCATTTGTATTAACTTTGAAGTTGTGAAGTCCATAACCCTTGCTAGACAGATCTAATGACTGTGAAACATTTATTGTGGCTTGGTTACAACCTAAACAGAGACTTGATCAAGTTTTAGTTGCAGCAAAGCTCATTTGAGCCCTCCACAATTAATTATGTCCTTGACCTTAATTGGAACTCTTAGGGTGTTCTAGGAATTTTCATGAAGCAAACTATGACTTTCTGAAAACTAGATTTTCAGAGGGTTCTAATGGAATTGTTCTCACTTAATTTGAAGGTTCCTAGCTAAATATATGAGCTAAACAATTTCAGAGAAAATTCAGAAAATGTTTCTGAACATTTTTTTATTTTCTCTAGAACAGTTTCACTAATCACACCATTAGGTGGATCAGATGAGCTCAAATGGATCTGAAATTTTTATGGTAGTTCAGGGATATTTTGGTGAACATAACAGCAAAATTTCAAGATTTTCCTCCAAAGGATTCTCCAGTTAAAATTCCTAAAAGTTTAAATTTTGAGGAATTAATTCTGGAAAATTAAGGGTTTTCATGAAGTGAAACTTGATTTGCTGGAAAGTACTCGGCAGCTGAATCCAGCAAAATTTGGTTCACTCAATTTGGAGCTTTCTAGCCAAAGTTATGAGGATTTGAAGTTTGAAGGGAAATCTGAAAATCGGGGAAAAGTTTAAACTCGCGCGTGGGCCCAGGGGACACGCGTCGCACGCCGAGGCGACAGCACACCGCGGCCCACAATGATTTTGCGCGCCAGCACACCCGATCCCGGCCGCAGCCGGATCCCGATTCAAAATATCTCCCGCTGACAGCTGGGGTCCACCCCTTCTTCAACCTCGCGACGCCCGCCGAGGGACCTCGCCGGAGAGCTCGCCGCCGGCTGCTGTACAGCTCCAAACTTCTCAATTCTGGCCGCCCCTGCCTACTTTTACTCGGGGAACAGGATTCTAGGGTCAGCTGCTCATGACAATGGCCAGAGCATGGTCGGCGACGAGCCGCCACCTCGGAACGACTCCGGCCATGTCGGTTGACTTCCCTAGCACCTCAACTACTTGGAAAAATGGTCGGGGAGCATCAGTGGACCTCAGAGAAGGTCGACATGAGCTCGAGACAGTTCGGGGAAGGCCCAAAATAGGTCCTCACCGTGCGTTCGATGCCGCCCGTTCATTCAGCCCTCGGTAGACCTCAAATTACGCCGGGTACAGAGGTTCTCCGGCCCAGAGTTGTGAAGGCAACTTGTGCGTTACCGTGTCTAGCTCGTGTGAGAGTGGCTTGAGGCCCTCTAATCCTCTCTAGAGCACGAATTAAACAGAATCGTACCCGAAGGTCGTTCTGCACACAGAAAGGGGAAAAGTGGAAATTCGCCGCCGATGAGCAACCACTTGAGCTGTGGCTCGGGGATGAGCAGCACCGGTCACCAGCGCGTCCAATGGTGCCTTGGCTCGGGTGTGACAACGCCCTGGTTGGGCTGTCCACGAGAGCCCGAGGTGCGGCGGTTCCAAGTCCCGAATTTGATATTTCGGCACAGCCGATATCAATCGGTTTCAACCGAATTCTAGCAACGGGGAGGACGGAGGAAGGTCTCTAGTACCTTGCTGGGGCTCTGGAGTGGACGGAGGGAGCTGCGATCGGCGTTCTCCGATTGATTCCGAGCTGCGGAATTTTTTCGGCCGGCGCTGAGTTCTTGCGGGGAAGAACGGCGGTGCCTCGGCCGAGGAGGGGGGCAGGCGCCTTAAGAAGGCTCTGCACCGCCTCGCGCGCGCGCGTGGGCAAGCAGCTGCTGGCACGGAGGCTGCCCTCGGTGGCGATCACCGCTGCGGCTCGGCGACCCGAGTGAAAAAGTCTCAGTCGGTTTGATCTGAGCAGTGGCTGACATGTGGGTCCCACTCCAGTTTTAACCTCTGAAATTTACTCCTAATCACTGTTGTAAACAGTGAACCCCATACTACCCTTGGTAATTCAAATTATTCACAAATGAGCCATTTGAATTGATAAAAGTTCAAATGAGGTTTCGTTTGAATGAATTTCAGCACAAGTTCAGTTTGAAATTCAAATAAAGTTTGAATTTCTCCCACTTAGCTCATGTCAATATCAACTCCAAATGGACTGAAAATTGGTGTGTGAGCTCACAAAAATGTGCTGAGTAAGAATATGCCTCCCACTTTTAAATTCGTGGGATAAAAACAGTTTGAATTTGAATATGGTTTCAATCTGCCCTCTTCCTAACTATACCCAAAATGACCTCAAAAAGGTTTTGAATTTGGGTGAAACTTGGCATGGACATTCTTAGTAAAGTGTAGGAGTTTTCATATGTCCAGCCCATCTATATCACATGTGGGAGATACCACTCTTGCAATGTGTGAGTTTGTTCTCTAATGAGCATGCTGATAATTGTTACTTGCTCTTCATTTGTGTTCATCATCCTTCCTCAAATGAGGTGTGTGCTGTGGTGATGAACACTGCAAATGTGTGTCAAAAACTGAGGCCCTTACATTCCTCCCCCCTTAAAAGAATATCATCCCGAGATTATAAGGTGAAAATGAGAGAGAGGACGGTGGAAAATTACCGGATATGCGACGTGAAAAAGTCGGGGTAGTTAGTGCGAAGGAATTCTTCGCTCTCCCATGTCGCTTCGTTCATGGAGTGATTACTCCATAGAACCTTGTAGAACCACAACGTACGGTTGCGTGTGGTTCGGGCCTTTTCATCAATAATCTGCACCGGTTCCTCCCGATAGGTGAGATCCGGTTGCAGTTCTTCAATGTCTTCCAGCTGAACGGTAGTTGATAGCTTGAGACACTTCCTCAGCTGGGAAACGTGAAAGACGTCGTGCACACCGGAAAGTGCTTCTGGTAACTTCAACCGGTATGCCACTGATCCACATCTCTCGGTAATCTGAAATGGACCGATGAATCGGGGTGCCAACTTTCCTCTCACCCCAAATCTGTTTACGCCCTTCATTGGAGACACCCGTAGGTATACGTGATCTCCAACTTCGAATTGTAATGGGCGCCTTCTCCGGTCCGCATACTGCTTCTGACGGGATTGAGCGGCTTTTAGATTCGCTTGAATTAGTTGAACCTTTTCTTCCGCGTTATTGACGAGGTCAATCCTTAAGGTAACTCTTTTGCCAGACTCACACCCGTTCAATGGTGTGCGGCATTTCCTACCATATAGCGCCTCGTAAGGTGCCATCTTGATGCTGGCTTGGTACCCATTATTGTACGAGAACTCAGCTAACGGCAAGTGATCATCCCAATTCTTGCCGCGGTTGATAGCGCAAGCTCGTAGAATGTCTTCTAGAATCTGATTTACCCGCTCGGTTTGTCCATCCGTCTGCGCGTGGTATGCTGAACTACGGATCAGCTTCGTCCCCAAGGCAGCGTGCAGCTGCTCCCAAAAACAGGACACAAATAAAGTGCCCCGATCCGATATGATGGTACGGGGTACGCCGTATAAGCATAGGATCCGTGAGATGTACAGTTCAGCGTACTTCTTGGCGTTGTAGTTGGTGTTGACCGGGATAAAATGGGCAACTTTGGTGAGCCGATCGACGATCACCCACACCGAATCATGTTTCTGCAAGGTGGTGGGTAAACCGACGATGAAGTCCATGCTCACGTCCTCCCACTTCCAGGCAGGAATGCCCAGTGGTTGCAACAGTCCCGGCTTCCGCATGTGGTCTGCCTTCACCCTTCGACATGTATCACACTCGGACACGTATTTTGCAGTCTCACGCTTCATCCGTGTCCACCAAAACTTGCTTCGGAGTTCTTGATACATTTTGTTGCTGCCGGGGTGAATAGAGAACTTTGATAAGTGAGCATCATCAAAGATCTTCTTCCGTAATTCCGGGTTTCGGGGTACGACAATCCGGTCCATGAACCATAGGACGCCGTCTCCGTCCTTCCGGAAACATTTCAGTTCCCCACTGTCTACACGTCTCCGCAAATGTGACATGCCCTTATCATTCTTCTGGGCTGCCCCTATCTCTTCACGGATGGTGGGGATCAAAGCTAGGTTGTAGAGAGCTCCGTGTGGAATCACATGTAGTGGTGGTTCGCTCTCTTCCAACGGTGTGATGGTCAGAGTATTGACGTGTGACTTGCGGCTCAGCGCATCTGCCACTACGTTTGCCTTGCCCGGAAGATAATGGATCTCTATCTCGTAATCCTTTATCAGTTCTAACCATCTTCGTTGTCTCATGTTCAGCTCCTTCTGAGTGAATATGTACTTGAGGCTTTTGTGGTCGGTATATAAATGTACGAGGTTACCGAGTAGGTAATGCCTCCACATTTTTAGTGCAAGTACCACGGCAGCGAGCTCCAAGTCGTGAGTCGGATAATTTTGCTCATGGTTTCTAAGCTGCCGTGATCCATACGCGACCACTCTTCGGTCTTGCATCAGCACACATCCGAGCCCAATGCCGGATGCATCGCAGTACACATCAAACGGTTTTGTTGTGTCTGGCTGCGCCAAAACCGGTGCTGATGTTAGGTGCTTGACTAAAGCCTTGAATGCTGCTTCACATGTTGGACTCCAAACATATTTGGTAGCCTTCTTCAGCAGCTCTGTCATTGGCTTGGCAATCTTGGAGAAGTTCGGAATGAACCTCCGATAATATCCCGCGAGTCCGAGGAAACTCCGTACCTCATGAAAAGTTCTCGGGGATTTCCAATTCAGCACTTGCGTGATCTTGCTCGGGTCCACAGCGATACCCTCCGCTGAGATGATATGCCCGAGAAAAGGCACTTGCGATATCCAAAACTCGCATTTGCTGAATTTTGCGTATAACTTGTGATCCCGCAGCCGTTGCAAGATTATACGCAGATGTTTCTTGTGATCTTCCTCCGACTTGGAATATACTAGGATGTCGTCTATGAAGACCACGACAAACTTGTCCAGCTCCGGCATGAATACCGACTTCATCAAGTACATGAAGTGAGCTGGAGCATTGGTGAGGCCGAAGGACATGACCAGGTACTCATAAAGTCCGTACCTCGTCGAGAAAGCCGTCTTTGGAATGTCCTCAGCCCTTATCTTAATCTGATGGTACCCGGATCTTAAATCCATCTTGGAAAAGATCTTTGCTTCGACCAACTGATCAAACAACATGTCGATCCGTAGCAACGGGTACTTGTTCTTGATGGTTACGGCATTTAATGGACGATAGTCCATGCAAAGCCGCAACGTCTCATCCTTCTTCTTGACAAATAATGCCGAACAACCCCATGGCGAGGAGCTCGGCCTAATAAAACCCTTCTCCAGAAGGTCCGTGAGCTGAGTCTTCAGTTCAGCCAACTCCTTGGGCGCCATCTTGTATGGCCTTCGGGATATTGGCATGGTTCCCGGTGCAAGTTCAATCTTGAACTCCACTTCTCTATCGGGTGGCATCCCCGGCAAATCGTCCTGGAATACATCAGGGAACTCTCGGACCACTGGAATATCTTCCAATCTGATGGTGGTGGCTTGATAGACACTTGGAAGTTTTATTTCCGGACTGTCCAGAAATAATGAGTGAGACTCGTGCACTTCTGAGTTCAAGTGCACGACTCGGAGGACGGTGTCTAAAACAGCGCCGTGGCGGGTTAACCACGACATCCCTAAGATGACATCGACCTTTTGTACCTCTAAAATTATGAGAGACGTAGGGTAAACTCTACCCTCTAAGCACAATGGCGCTTTTGGGACCATCATGCTTGCTGAAATTTTCCCACCCGGTGAACAGATCACATAGGGACTATCGGTGGGTAGTATTTGCAAGCTATATTTATCAATGAAAGCTTGGCTAATGAAGCTATGCGTGGCGCCTGAATCAAATAGTACTATAGCGGGATGCTGGTGGAGTTGGAACATACCCGCAAGGATTGGCTCGCCCTCCGGCACGTCCTCAATGGCAAGCTGGTGGACGGTGCCGGGCCTAGGGTTTGCCCGCCGCGCATTAGTAGGGTTCCGGGGTTGATTCCTCCCCGGAAACTGTGGTGCCACTCCTCCGCCTTGCCTCTCCGGGCAACAGCTCGCTAAGTGCCCTGGACGACCACACTTGTAACATGTGGCCGCTGCTGGTGGAGTGCTCGGTGGACGAAAGCCCGGCATGCGTTGCTGAGGTGCAAACGCACGCGGCATCACCCGCTGCTGTTGTTGTTGTTGCGGTGGTACTGGCAGTGCCGGCCGGAATGCCGGTGAAGAGTACAGCCGACTACGGAACGGCATCGACCGCTGTGGTGGCTGCCAGCGTGGACCTGATGGTGGGAGATTCACCATCTGAAACTTATGAGAAGGACCGCCTCCTTCTCCGCTGCTCTGCGGCGCGCTTCGCTTTCGCTCTGCCGCCGCCAACTCCTTGCCGGAGTCCTCCTGAACAATCGCAGCATCAATGATGTCGTTGAGGCTGCCGCGATTGAACATCGCCAACTTGTCCTTCAGGAGTGGGTTAAGCCCCTGGTAAAAGTGGTCTCGCCGCTTCTCTTCTGTATCTGCGTGGTACGACGCATATAGCGCGAGATCGTTAAACGCCCTGGAGTATTCCAGCGTGTTCCGGCTCCCTTGTTGCAGGTGTAAGAACTCCTGCGTCTTCCTCTTCATCAGACCTGGCGGTATATGATAGGCCCTGAAGGCCATCCGGAACTCCACCCAGGTCATCACTCGGTCGGTGGGCTGTGAAGCACAGAAGTTGGCCCACCACGCGCTCGCGGATCCTTGGAGCTGCTGGACCGTGAACTGACTGTTGCGCTGCTTGCTGATTTGGAGCAGCCCGAACTTCATCTCTATGGCGCGGAGCCAGTTGTCCGCGTCAAGTGGTTCATCAACCCTTGAGAATACAGGGGGATGAGTCGCCAGGAAGTCGGAGTAGGAGCTCTATTGACGCTCCTCACGGTCTGGATGTCTCTCTGGGCGAGACGTATTCGCAATTAAAATTTGCAGCAGCTCCGTGTGCTGCTGATGTGAACCCGCCATTGCCGCAACTATGTCGGCCAATGTAACTGTTGGCAGTGGCGGTGGCGGTGTTTGCTGTTGCTGTTGCTGCTGCTGTCCCGAGGAGTCCTCGGTAGATGGTTGGGAGGTCTCTCCCCCTTGACTGGTACCCCCAACGTCAGGGTTGGCACGAGTACGCGTCATTCTGAAATTCAACACAGCAGCAATTAGCACATGTTTTACTTAAAATTCCCTAAACAACAGTAGGTATTCAAGTGACACATGATTAATTTGCACAACGTTCACATATATTGATAAAGCATAAACTTTATACAAGATACATTACTCTCGGATCTCCGAGAAGTCGTGCTCATGTCGTCACTACCTATACATACGCTACTGTCTACACGACATGTCACCGATTACAAAAGTTGGGTTACGCTACCCTGGCTGCCCTACTTGGCAACCGTAACCCCCTACTCGGAGTAGAACTCGACCTCCTGGGGGTCGTCCTCCTCCGGTACCTCTGCTGGTGGCTCTGGATCTACCACCTCTTCACCCATCCTGGGTTCTCCCATTGCTGGAAGGCCCAAGACCACTGGTACGCCTAACACCGGGGGCACGAGGTCCTGCAAAGCATGCACCTCGTCCATAGCTTGGTTGTAGTCCTCTTCCCAGCCTTGTCCTTCCTCAATCGCGTCGTCCCGCTCTTGAGCAAGGTCCTCATTCTGCTGGGTTAGGGTCTGCACCAGCTCTTGCAACGCCGCGATGTCAACACGGCTCTTCTTCTTTGCCTTCTTCAGACGACGCAACTGATTGTGTTGTTCATTCAGTCGCTTGACCGTCGGAAGGAGCACATTGTGGAGTGCGCTGTGGGCACTCTCGAAATGGTCTCCACGGCTCGTGCTCTCCTTGAGATTTTTGGTGAGATGCTCCATATGAACAGCTTGGCTGTCCATCACGGCGTTTCCCTCCCTCATCTGGAGGCTGAGATTTGCCCCGCAGGGTTGTACCTTGGGCAACTCGGATCCGTTGCCTCCAGGTACCTCTCTTCCCACACATGCTGAGCTCGTCCCTCCACCGGAACGAGTGCGTATGGAGTGCCCTCCATAGCCTGCACGTGTGGTTGGCAGAAACGTGACATAGTGTCACGGCCTGCCACTTGCCACATCCCTTCCGGTTGTCTTCCTCTCACCGTGACGGTGAATGGCACCCAACCGGGTGGTGTAGGTCCTGCAGGAACCTCGACATGGATCGTCCACGTCTTGTTCCCCTCTTCGCCTTCTTCCTTGGAGAAGTATTGCGGCATCTGGTTGTACCCGAAATATTGGAGCATTTGCCACAATGCTTCCGGGTAGCCGCTACGGTCAGAACAGTGGGAAGCCACCCACCTGTTCTCCAACTGTTTATCTGCTGCCGTCTGTAAAAATATATTTGAGAATTGTCAAATATTTATTTAAACAGTAAATCCCTGAGTTATAACATAAAACATGTCATTGAACCCATAAAACTTGGAAACATAGTTCAAATTTTAGACAAATTTGACTGCTGATCTGCTGTTCCCATGACAGCCCTGACTAGTTTCCATTCCAACCTGATTTAGGCCATGTTAAAAGCAAAACCAATTCTGGATCTCAACATCAAAGTTAAAGCTAACTTCAATAGCTTTCCAGAAAGTGTTTGCTTTGCCTAAGATCTGTCCTGGTTCAAAAGTCATGAGATGTCAAAGTTAACAGAATTTATGGAAACAATTGGGCAGCACCTCCCTGCTTTAGGTACTGTTTTGATCCAAGAATTCCAGTTAATTCTGTCCCTAATCTGACAAAACTTTCTGTTACAAAGTTGTAACCTATCTCATAAGATTTCCAGAACTACCTCATTTTCTATTTTTGGATTTTCATGCAGGAAGTTATGCTTAATTTACAGAGAGTCTTTACTCTAAACTGTTTTCTGGACAGTTTCAACTCTACTGTATTTTTCGAGTGGTTAAGGGATGAAACACCTCTGGACCTCAACAGAAAAGTGGTAAAACTCTTCCAAAGATTTCCAGAAACGTATCACATGACCCCCAACCTTGAAAGAACTCAGCCTCTAACCTCTGATTAACTTCAGCCTTGATTCGGCTGAAAACAGAGTGCTCTGTCCTTAACATCCTATAAGTTGAAAACTTGTTAACTTTGAATATCCTGTTCAAGGGGAGGAGTTACATCAAGTTTTACTACTTTGGATCAAAACCTTCAAGTTTTTAAATGAAGTTGTTCATTTAATGGGGTGTGACGTCGATGCGTCACCAGATTATGTCGGTACTACGCCCTCACAAAGGAAAAACCTATACCGGACTTAGCCGGCTTCGTTAGTTCAGTGGCACTACTCGTCACTCGCACACGGATGCTACACGTCTACCGTTTCGTGGTAAGGCTATCTGCAGAAACTCAAACAATCATCAGACTCGGCTGCACACCGAGCCCGGAATCCATACAGTTAGTACACCCTGCCGTCATCACTCACCCGGATGTTCTCAAGCCAACCACACCTTGAGTTACGTGTTCACGTTTCAGACCACGTGACGGGGTCTCCCATGTTGCACCACGCACGCCAGGGACAGACGTTGCTCGAATACCCCAAACGACATGAAGAGTCGTAGAGGATACTAAAGCGGGTCGGGTTACATGCCACCCGTGGGGCTCCACCCTTCAGCTTGTGCGCACTGGTGGACAGCGCTTACGTGCACCCCCTAAGACATAAACGTCCCGAGATACATGATTTTCTGACATAACAAATAGGTTAATATGCCACTTTCTATATGCTAATAACATCCTTATACGGGCTACTAACTCGTTCCTCACTGGATTTTTGAAAAAGAAGACCTTTGTAATGTGTTAAACCTCAAGCGAGCTCTGATACCAACGCTGACACGACCCCATTGGTCCTGTCGAGCCAGGATCACGCTGAGGGGTGCTGCGTTGCACAGCACCGTATAACACACGTCAAAGGTACAAAGCGGAAGCGGAAATTTAATTACATAAACAAGTTTATGAACATGTTTACATCAAAATAAGTTCAGTCTACACTCGCGGGCGTAGACTAAGCATCAAGTGCACGTTCAGCCCTCGAACGTGTCCTTGCTAGCACACACGCACACTAACTCTGCGGCGTGCACGACTACCACTCGACGGGGTTCCCCTCCTGGGGTTCCGTCTCCTCTTCGGGAGTCCCTTCCTCATAGAACCCTGCAAAAGCTTCAAACAAAAGCAGTGAGCACGAAGGCTCAGCAAGTCTGACCCGTCTCACCTAAACATGGAACTTCTACATGAGGGTAATGGGTTACATGAGGTAAAAATCAGTTGCAAGGACTCGCCTAATTAGTAGAACCTTACTTTCAAGTTTTAGCAGCAGGTTGTGGAGAACCTTACGCTAAGGTACATGATAGAGCCGCAATCAAACAAGAAACGCATTTCTCTCATGTACTTTGCCCAAAGTTGAAAAGAACTTTAGTTAGCTCTATGCTACAGCATATCATTAACAATCAATGTCCAGCTTTCAATCAGCAACATTTTAACATGTGACTAGCCTGTTCTTTCTACGTCACGGTACAGTGAACATGTGGTACTCACTGACCGCGAGGGACGGCGATTATAATCGATTTACACCTGCAGGGTTACCCGAACAACCCGTCACGTACGCCCGTACTCGATGTTGCTTACAACAACCATCACGGACGCCGTACGCGACTACCTTTCACCCGTTAGCCAAATTTTGAACCGGTCCAATCGTCCTGAGCAAGAGGTCTCTGCACGCGCATCTCCGTGCCGTCAGCCAATTTACACCTCGAGCTCTCAACCTACCCTCTGAACGACCAGCTATGCCTCAACACCCAGCTACCTGAGTTACATCAGTTTCCCGGTTCCCATATAGCCGGTAGGTCTTCGGTACTGTTCTAGCTTGTTCAACAGGCCCGCACACGGCTCGGTCCTCAATCGACACAAGGGTAGCTACAGCACACAGGCCCCAAAGTCCTGCTGCCCTTACCCTCCGCTTGGTCTCATTTTCTTGCCATGTGTGTCATGTGCTATCTCTACCCGAGTAATGTGCCTCTAGCCTATTCTCGCGAGTAGTTCCAACTACTCGACTTGTACCGAATCCTACTCTATCCTAGCAATGCAGTAGCTAACGGGGTTTGCAATCCTAAACCCAACCCATGGTTCTCTTGGCTATGCAGTGGGGCTTCCAAACAAGACTCTAATGCACAGAATAAAGGAAACAAGTTTTTGCTCAAAACAATAAAAATTTGTAAAAAGGTTAACGCAAACCGGAGCTTGCCTTGCTGCTCTTGGTCGTAGGCTATCTGTTCCTCCGGAGTAACGAAGTCTAGGACTTCGGGTTCCTCCTCGACCTTAGCGACTACATGATAGAAACAATACATGTATTAATTTAATGCATTTGTATTAACTTTGAAGTTGTGAAGTCTATAACCCTTGCTAGACAGATCTAATGACTGTGAAACTTTTACTGTGGTTTGGTTACAACCTAAACAGAGACTTGGTCAAGTTTTAGTTGCAGCAAAGCTCATTTGAGCCCTCCACAATTAATTATGTCCTTGACCTTAATTGGAACTCTTAGGGTGTTCTAGGAATTTTCATGAAGCAAACTATGACTTTCTGAAAATTAGATTTTCAGAGGGTTCTAATGAAATTGGTCTCACTTAATTTGAAGGTTCCTAGCTAAATATATGAGCTAAACGATTTCAGAGAAAATTCAGAAAATGTTTCTGAACATTTTTTTATTTTCTCTGGAACAGTTTCACTAATCACACCATTAGGTGGATCAGATAAGCTCAAATGGATCTGAAATTTTTATGATAGTTCAGGGATATTTTGGTGAACATCCCAGCAAAATTTCAGGATTTTCCTCCAAAGGATTCTCCAGCTAAAATTCCTAAAAGTTTAAAATTTGAGGAATTAATTCTGGAAAATTAAGGGTTTTCATGAAGTGAAACTTGATTTGCTGGAAAGTACTCGGAGAGCTGAATCCAGCAAAATTTGGTTCACTCAATTTGGAGCTTTCTAGCCAAAGTTATGAGGATTTGAAGTTTGAAGGGAAATCTGAAAATTGGGGAAAAGTTTAAACTCGCGCGTGGGCCCAGGGGACACGCGTCGCACGCCGAGGTGACAGCACACCGCGGCCCACAATGATTTTGCGTGCCAGCACACCCGATCCCGCCCGCAGCCGGATCCTGATTCAAAATATCTCCCGCTGACAGCTGGGGTCCACCCCTTCTTCAACCTCGCGACGCCCGCGCTCCGCCGCCGAGGGACCTCGCCGGAGAGCTCGCCGCCGGCTGCTGTACAGCTCCAAACTTCTCAATTCTGGCCACCCCTGTCTACTTTTACTCGGGGAACAGGATTCTAGGGTCAGCTGCTCATGACAATGGCCGGAGCATGGTCGGCGATGAGCCGCCACCTCGGAACGACTCCGGCCATGTCGGCTGACTTCCCTAGCACCTCAACTACTTGGGAAAACGGTCGGGGAGCATCAGTGGACCTCAGAGAAGGTCGACATGAGCTCGAGACAGCTCGGGGAAGGCCCAAAATAGGTACTCACCGTGCGTCCGATGCCGCCCGTTCATTCCGCCCTCGGTAGACCTCAAATTACGCCGGGTACAGAGGTTCTCCGGCCCAGAGTTGTGAAGGCAACTTGTGCGTTACCGTGTCTAGCTCGTGTGAGAGCGGCTTGAGGCCCTCTAATCCTCTCTAGAGCACAAATTAAACAGAATCGTACCCGAAGGTCGTTCTGCACACAGAAAGGGGAAAAGTGGAAATTCGACGCCGGTGAGCAACCACTCGAGCTGTGGCTCGGGGATGAGCAGCACCGGTCACCAGCGCGTCCAATGGTGCCTTGGATCGGGCGTGACAACGCCCTAGTTGGGCTGTCCACGAGAGCCCGAGGTGCGGCGGTTCCAATTCCCGGATTTGATCTTTCGGCACAGCCGATATCAATCGGTTTCAACCGAATTCTAGCAACGGGGAGGACGGAGGAAGGTCTCTAGTACCTTGCTGGGGCTCTGGAGTGGACGGAGGGAGCTGCGATCGGCGTTCTCCGATTTTCCGAGCTGCGGAATTTTTCGGCCGGCGCTGAGTTCTTGCGGGGAAGAACGGCGGTGCCTCGGCCGAGGAGGGGGGCAGGCGCCTTAAGAAGGCTCTGCACCGCCTCGCGCGCGCGCGTGGGCAAGCAGCTGCTGGCACGGTGGCTGCCCTCGGTGGCGATCACCGCTGCGGCTCGGTGACCCGAGTGAAAAAGTCCAAGTCGGTTTGATCTGAGCAGTGGCTGACATGTGGGTCCCACTTCCAGTTTTAACCTCTGAAATTTACTCCTAATCACTGTTGTAAACAGTGAACCCCATACTACCCTTGGTAATTCAAATTATTCACCCATGAGCCATTTGAATTGATCAAAGTTCAAATGAGGTTTGGTTTGAATGAATTTCAGCACAAGTTCAGTTTGAAATTCAAATAAAGTTTGAATTTCTCCCACTTAGCTCATTTCAAGATCAACTCCAAATGGACTGAAAATTGGTGTGTGAGCTCACAAAAATGTGCTGAGTAAGAATATGCCTCCCACTTTTAAATTCATGGGATAAAAACAGTTTGAATTTGAATATGGTTTCAAACTGCCCTCTCCCTAACTATACCCAAAATGACCTCAAAAAAGTTTTGAATTTGGGTGAAACTTGGCATGGACATCCTTAGTAAAGTGTAGGAGTTTTCATATGTCCAGCCCATCTATATCACATGTGGGAGATACCACTCTTGCAATATGTGAGTTTGTTCTCTAATGAGCATGTTGATAATTGTTACTTGCTCTTCATTTGTGTTCATCATCCTTCCTCAAAGGAGGTGTGTGGTGTGGTGATGAACACTGCAAATGTGTGTCAAAAACTGAGGCCCTTACAGGACGGGACTCAGGGGGCCACGTCGCCCTGGCCGAAGCCAGCTCGCGCGCGCGGCGGCGGGGGCGGTGATCTTGCCGGCACAGCTTCGGTTCCTTGCCGCTACATGCTAAAACTTGCAGTTTTTCACACGGATCGACTGCGGAGGGGTAGGGGAAGCTCACCTAGGGGTTTCTCTGGCTTGGGGAGGTCGGAATTCGGCTCTGCAACGACGACGGTTGAAGCTGCTCCTCGGTGCTCGTCGGAACCGATGCTAGGGCACGAAACTTGTCGCTTCCTTCACCTACAGGGCTCCCTGGAGGCGGTGGAGCACGACAAGCTCGTTAGTCCAGAAAAAAACAAAGAGATCCGAAGGGTTTTCGGTGTGGGATGATCGGTTCTCACCGGGAGGAAAAACAGCCGATCGGGAAGGAAAAAGGGGCGATCGTCGACGTTTAAATGCGCGAGGGAGGGCGGCGGGGTCTGTTGAGATCGCGCTGGGGTGTCCGGCACCGAGAATCGGGGCTGGGAGCGTGGGTTCCGGAGGGGCGGTTGTGATCGGGCGCAAGAGAGAGCCGGAGCGGTTGGGGCGCGCGGGGGAAAGGGATGACAAGCGGGCCCCACGCGTCAGAGAGAGGGAGAGAGGGGGGCGCGGGTTTTGGGCTTGTTGGCACGCGCGGTTTTGGGCCAGCTGAGCGGGTTTCGGCCCACTGGCCGGTTTTTTTCTTTTTCTTTTCTTTTTCCTTTTCCTTTTTCTGTTTTAATTCAAATTTAAATTCCAGTTTGAATTTGAATTGCTACACCACATGCAATACGTCCAAAAATTTTTAAATTCTCCTCTTTAGCAGGTTTTGGGGTGTTACAGCTCTACCCCCCTTAAAAGAAATCTTGTCCTCGAGATTGGTTATTCTAGGAAAACAAATCCGAAAACTGTTCCTTAAGCTCGTCTTCTTGCTCCCATGTGGCTTCTGCTTCCGAGTGATGCTTCCACTGCACTTTGCACATTCGGATTCTTTTATTTCTTGTGAGGCGTTCCATTGTCTCCAAAATCTTGACCGGTTGCTCGGCATAAGAAAGATCCTCTCGTACGTCCACCTCATTCATGGGTAACATTTCTTCGGGCGTTCTTAAACATTTCTTGAGCTGTGACACATGGAATACATCGTGCACATCTGATAGGCGAGCCGGTAGTTCTAGTTGATATGCCACATCGCCTTTCCTTTCCAGAATCTGAAAGGGTCCGATGTATGGAGGTGATAATTTCCCTTTCACCTTGAACCGACGAAGTCCTCGGATAGGGGACACCTTGAGATAGACATAGTCACCCACGTTGAAAATAAGCTCTCTTCTCCGTACATCGGCATAACTCTTTTGTCGGGTCTGTGCTATCATCAAATTGTTGTGAATTTCCCTCACTTTCGCCTCGGCTTCTTGTAGTACCTCGGGCCCAAACACTTTACTTTCCCCTGTTTGGTTCCAAAATAGTGGAGTTCTGCACTTCCTCCCATACAAAGCCTCAAATGGTGACATCTTCATACTAGCCTGATAGTTGTTGATGTAGGAGAACTCCGCATACGGTAAGTTCTTATCCCAACTCCTATTGTTCTTGAGTGCACACGCTCTCAGCATATCCTCAAGGATCTGATTGGTTCTTTCCGTCTGCCCGTCAGTCTAGAGGTGATAGGCAGAACTAAAATTCAGATGAGTCCCTATGGTTTCATGTAACTTCTGCCAGAACCTTGAGGTGAACTGTGTCCATCGATCCGACACTATCTTCTTTGGTACTCCATGAAAACATACGATTCTTTACATGTACAATTCTGCCAATTTGGATCCACTGTAGCTTTCTTTCACGGGGATGAAATGAGCTACCTTAGTTAGCCTGTCGATGATGACCCATATTGAATCATATCCCGATTGGGTCCTAGGTCGTCCCACTATGAAATCCATATCGATTTCTTCCCATTTCCATTCAAGCACTTTGAGTGGTTGCAATAATCCCACGGGTCGTTGATGTTCTGCTTTCACCAACTGACATGTGTCACATAGGGCAACATGCTCCGCGACATCTCGCTTCATGCAATACCACCAATATCTGCTCTTGAGGTCATGAGACATCTTCGTACTCTCAGGATGAATGGAATAGTCAGAATCATGAGCTTCCATCAAAATCAATTCACGGATCTCCTTCACCTCAGGCACACAGATTCTTTTCCCATGCCACACCGTACCTTGTTCATCCTGTCTGAACCCAGGGGCTTTATTTTCTTTGATTTGTTCTCTAATTTCTTGTATCTTCTCGTCATTCTTCTGACCGTTGCGTATGTCTTGCTCTAATGTGGAGTCCACTTCCATGGCGATGGCCTCACCACTATTCACCGGACATAGATTGAGTTTTGCAATCTCTTCCTCCAATTTTGTAGGAATGTCCTTCTACTCAACATGTTGACCTGCACTTTTCGGCTTAAAGCATGTGACACGACGTTCGCTTTCCCAGGATGATAGTTGATGCCCACATCAAAGTCGTTGATTAGCTCTAACCATCTCCTTTGTCTGAGGTTGACATCTGGCTGTGTGAAAATGTACTTTAAGCTCTTATGATCCATATATATCTCTGTCCTCTTTTCCATCAAATAATGCCGCCAAATCTTCAATGTGTGTACTACTGCGGCTAGCTCTAGGTCATGCGTAGGATAGTTCTTCTCGTGTTTCCGGAGCTGCCGGGACGCATAAGCCACGACATGCCCCTCTTGCCTGAGAACACATCCCAACCCGTGTCCAGATGCATCACAGTACACCGAAAAATTCTTCTGCATATCCGGCATAACTAGCACTGGGGCTGTTGTCAGTCTTTTCTTCAATTCTTGAAAACTCGTCTCACACTCTGGTGTCCATGTGAATGTGATTCCCTTCTCTAACAATTTGGTGAGGGGTCTCGAGATCTTGGAGAAACCCTCAATGAACCGTCGATAATACCCAGCCAATCCTAGGAAGCTTCGAATTTCCGGGACATTTCAGGGGTCTTCCACTTCTGCACATCCTCGATTTTGGCGGGATCTACGGAGATTCCTCCCTCCGAGATTATATGTCCTAAGAAGGGAACTCTCTTCAGCCAAAACTCACACTTGCTCAACTTGGCATATAGTTGGTGTTCTCTCAGCTTTTGCAACACCAATCTTAAGTGTCCCTCATGTTCTTCTTCATCTTTGGAGAAGACGAGAATGTCATCAATGAAAACCACCACAAATTTGTCCAGATATTCCATGAATACCTTGTTCATGAGATACAGAAATATGTTGGGGCATTAGTTAGTCCGAACGGCATGACGGTGTATTCATACAGCCCGTACCGAGATACGAAAGTTTTCTTTGGAATGTCGGTTTGCCTTATCTTCAGTTGGTGGTATCCCAACCTGAGATCAATTTTTGAGAACACACAATCTCCCCTCAACTGATCAAATATGTCTTCAATGCGGGGTAATGGGTACTTGTTCTTGATGGTTACTTCGTTCAGCGCACGGTAGTCTACGCATAACCTTTGGGTTCCGTCCTTCTTGGGCACAAATATCACTGGAGCTCCCCATGGTGAGGAACTAGGACGAATATGCTCCTTCTCTGTCAATTCTCTTATATGCTCCTTGATCTCTTCTAGCTGTTTGGAGTCCATCCGATAAGGCCTCTTGTATATTGGGGTTGTTCCAGGTACCAGTTCAATTGCGAATTCCACTTCCCGATCGGGAGGCATACCTGGCAACTCCTCTAGAAAAACATCTAGATATTCCTTAATTATCGTTACCTCTCCCACTTCCACCTAAACTTTATTGAGTTTAATGTCCCTCCTAGGCTCTTGCACGGCTATGAACTTCACTTTTGTGCCACTAGTGTGAGTCAGTTCCACCGTTCTTTTTGAACAATGGATGATTCCTTTATGTTTGGTCAACCAATCCATACCCAAAATAATATCTATCCCTTGTGAGTCTATCACTATGAGGTTTGCTGTAAATACTACCCCATTAATGTATAGATTCACCATGGGACACACTTGTCTTGTCCTTATTTCTCCCCTAGAGAGTTCACTGCTAACATATGGTTCATTTGTGTTGTTGCTACATCATGCTTCTTAACAAACCCTTGAGCAATGAACGAGTGGCTAGCACCAGAATTGAACAATAGGGTTGTAGTGTGTAAATTTGCCGGAAACTTACCAATTACCACGTCAGGTGCCTTTTGCGCTTCCTCCATGGTAACGTGGTTCACCCGTCCTCGCATCACATTCTGCTGCTGTGGCTGCGTGGGCTTCTTCCTTGGGCACTTATGGGCGTTCACCACAGCTGAAGCATTGCACCCCAATTTTAGGTGACTGGCCTTTGTTATCTTGGGGTTGGTTTTCTGGCCCTTGTCCTGCTGGTCGAGGTTGATATGTGGGGCGAGGCTGCTGTACAAACTGACGCTGCGGCTGTGCTGGTGCTGATGGAGGCCTGAAGTTCAGGTTGTACCCTCTCGGTGCTGAGTAGGGTACCACAGCACGGCTCGTCTGCCCTGAGGGTTACTGCATCAGACGTGGACGTGTGTTGCTACTTGAGGCTTGGTGTGACCATCCCGCCTTCCTCTTGTTTTCATTGTCAAGGCCTTCAGCTTCCTCTCCACGACAAATGCTGTGTCTACCATCTTTTGGAAGCTTTCATACTCATTGGAGGACATTGCACATTGCATCTCCATGGTAAGTCCTTCCACAAAACAGTCCTGTTTCTGCTCATCGGTTTCGATATCCCGTGGTGCATAACGGGATAGTTGGGTGAACTTAGTGAGGTATTCCCTCACAGTCATGTTGCCTTGCTGCAGTCCCAAGAACTCCTTTCTCTTGTTTTTGAGTTCACCCCTTGGTATGTAGTGGTTGCGGAAACTGCGCTTGAACTCTTCCCAAATTGCTTGTTTAAACTTAAACTTTTCTGGCCTTAATATATTAAACAATTTCTGAAGATTTCACGTAGATCTTTGGGTGTCACGTCTCACACGAAAATAAATGCACTATTGATTCATAGGGGTTCACACACCAAATCAAAGCAACCTAAAGACGAGGTTGTGGAAAAATGCCCATGGCCTCCACAACTCACGTCACACACCAAACATTAACACACAAATAAATAGGGTATTGACTTGACTACTCGATAACCTGCTGAAATAAGGGAAATGACTCTAACAACTCGTATTACTGAGCTGGCTCGTCAGGGTCTTCCTCATTATTGCGGCTGCCCTCTGATTCTACTTTAGGTGGGGAGGCTGCGGGTGTAGGAGTGCGACGACGCTTGCTTGCCCGGCGGTCTGGGGAGTCAGGAGTCCATGTGTCATTTACGGTGACACACAGTTCATTCCCATCTCCTTTTTCTCTCGCTCTCAAGCTGGCGCGAAGCAACGCCTCAGTATCCTTCACGGTGTCACGAACATCCTGAAGCTCCTGCTGGCACTCCTGCAGTCGAGTGCTGACCATAGCTGCATCCTCCAAGCACAGGTCTATGTGCTTGTGGGAAGTCCCCTGCTGCACTGGCAGGTACTTGTACTCCACGGTGCCACTCTCACGCTGGAGGACATACATGTACTCAGTCCTGTCCAGGTGGCGACGGTTGATGTAACTCTGGCAGGTGATGGCCTCCCAGGTGACATCCTTCTCAGCATCGGCCTGAGTCGCCCGACAAGCTGGAGAGCGGTGGATCTTGAGCAGCTGATTTTCATGGATAATCCTCATCTCTGATCTCCATTCTTCCCGCTTCTCACGGATGGTCCTGGAGGAGCTGTAGTGTATGATCAGCTTACCCACATTGCCGGCGGCGTTGAGCATACGCCGAAGACGGCACAACAAGCCTCCTACTGCCAACCCATAGGAGTGGTACGTCACCGGACGGTTCTCCTCTCTCAAGGCAAGGGCAACTACAGGAACTCTCCCTCCGGCGGACTTGCGGGCGGTGCGGATCATGCGAACCATCTAAAACACAAAGCATTTAAAATTAAGTTAGATAAGAATTAAACAAAGATTGTATTTTGAATAAAAGTTGGGACAAGGTGGATAAAGTGACCCCATTAAATAACTCTTTCAACCCACACCTTTGTAAAATAGTTTTTAAGGAAAATAGGGTCCTTAAATACGTCCATTTCTACCTAGGTCCACGTTCCTACGGGCAACCTTGGCTCTGATACCACTTCTGTCACACCCGGTTTCTCCGAAGAACAACCGAGAGAATATCACATGTATGCCAGAATCATTTTCTCATACATGTGATGACAAATAGTGAACCATCATCATATTACAAGCCAGGTGTTCGAATATTAATAAGTCTTACATAGCATACGTCTCGATGGACGATAATAAGTTCATAACATGTAAATAAAACAGCAGCGGAATATAAATCTTGTGGGCTCCGTCACAGGCGTTGCCCGGGGGACTCCGTGAACCTAGAATCCTTCTTCGGTACCAAAGTCTTGGTCATTGAACACCACATCATCCCCTTGACTTGAGCAGCAATTTAAACCAACAGAAAAGCAAGTTTGAGTACCGTGGGTACTCAGCAAGTGTGGGAAAGTTATGTCATGCATGGCTAGAGCAAGGAGAGGTTGAACTCATGGTTAAAGCACTACACAATTAATACCTATCACCTTAGCTTATTAAGCACCTACATTACTACATAGGTGAATGGCCCAATCTCCCAACCCATTATCAAAATCAAGTAACCATCCCATCATTTCCAATGTTAAGCTCCCCGCTTAACATCCTCAACTTCCCAATCCATCATCCTCTAATCATGAAAAGTCCAAGCCGCTGTTGACCGCTAGCACGGCTGTCATGACAGTTTTGACTTTGCAGAGTTTGTACCACTGTACCCACATGTAGTGATTTCATCCCCCGTTGCCAGGTGGACTAAAAGAACCTCCATTATGCCAGTGGCCGCGAACCACGTTCACACTTCCCAGGTGTGTAGCCAGGAGATCACTACGATGCCTTTACAAAGGGATTCCCGATGAGCGTGGGCCCACTGAGGTTTCACCCCTAACAGCATACAAGAGGCTCCAACCCCGCTGCAGTGGCCCCCTCTTGAGCCTTGCGGTTCATATGGTAGTCCAGCTGACACCTACTCCCCGCACCATCCAAAACACCCATACTACGCCGGGGATACACCTAATTAATTGGCCAAGCTGCCCAATCTCAGCATGTGGTTGGCACGGTAAAGCCAGGTTACATGCTCCATGAACCGGTCCTTAGGATCCAGGCAAATACTAAACACAAACCCAAGTCTCGTGCACCCAGCACCAACCAAATCATCCAACTTGCCTCGATCCCTACCTCTACATAACTCATAATGTCTCATTCAAGAGTAAGGTAAATAAGTTGATGATCTCATATCCCACTTATCCCATTCTAAGCATGGCTAAGCATAAGCATATAAATAAATGACATAATAAAATAAATCCCAACCCAGGCTACAAGGAAATAAGATAATGTAAATCTAGGGAAACTTCCTAGCTTGGGTATCATATTTCAAATTGACAATGCAATTAAATTCTAACTACACATCCTAGTATAGGATCAAAGTGGTCAAGGACACTTGCCTTCTTCCTGCTGCTCTAGGAATGGAAAGTCTTGGTCTTGGAAGGGGAGAACATGCTCTGGGGCAGGCTCCACTCATGCCAATACACATAGCAAAAGAAAACAACAATCCATAAGCCATAGTTTACACTTTCACTCATGCAAACCACACATACATACATACTGAAGTCATTCACATGTTTTGGTGTTGTGGTTACCCTAGATGTGTTGATTTTAGGCCTACATACACTTTTAAACATATATATATATATTATTTCTAACTTTTGTATTCAGATTTCTAGTTGCACACTATATATCAATTTCCCATTTGAACAAATTCTCTATATTTAATTAATACACTCCTTAGCCACAAAATTTGCATGAAAGAAAGTTTCCTACCTCAAATAGGTTTTCAGATATTCTTCAAAATCTTAATTTGAAGTTTTTGAAAATAAAGACCTCATTTAATATTTTCAAATTTTGCATACTTATTTTCCTATATTTTCAGATTTATTTTCTATGCCTAAAAGTAAATTTCAATATTAAAATAGTAAGACATATCATCTAAACAGAATAGGTCCTGATCTAAAATGTTCAATAAAATATTTTTGAACTTCC
Organism: Neostapfia colusana; assembly: GCA_030760725.1. Classification (NCBI taxonomy): domain Eukaryota; kingdom Viridiplantae; phylum Streptophyta; class Magnoliopsida; order Poales; family Poaceae; genus Neostapfia; species Neostapfia colusana. Next base: position 67,852,837 of record JASWHV010000013.1, on the reverse strand, counting down.
TCTCTGATGTGAAACAATTTAAATTTATTTTACCAGTTTTTTGAATTATTTCCTAGCCTAAAATGTGTCTCTAGAGATAATAAAAATGAGCAACACTTAGGCAGATTTCATTTCAGCCTAAAATCTATTTTTAACTCATTCTAAAGGTTTTCCGAGTGCTAGGAGAGTTTAAATTTATATTTTCACATGTGTTTGCATCACCATTTAAATTTAAATCCTAGTCACATGTTCAAATTTCTGAATTTAATATCCTATAGGGTCTAAAAGGCAAATCCACCCTACTGCAGGGTTTAATTTACTATTTCCTAAATTTTCAGGGGCCTAATTACACATAACAGAGGGGTTTCCCTAATTTTTATTAAGTACAGGGACTAAAACTGATTTTTAAATGAATTTACATGAATTTATGAAGGTCCAGGGACTAGATCAGAAGTTTCTGGGGCTAGCTCGTGTTTTCTGAGATCCCCAGGGGGTAGCGCGTAAAATTCCCTGCCTTTATAATGCGGGGCTGACGTGGGTCGTTGGATTTAAAACAGACGGCTCAGATTAGATTGCCAAAGCGGTAAGGGGTAGATCTAATAGGAACCGCACGATTTAAAATGGACGGGACTCAGGGGGCCACGTCGCCCTGGCCGGAGCCAGCCCACGCGCGCGGCGGCGCGCGGCGGCGGGGGCGGTGATCTCACCGGCGCAGCTTCGGTTCCTTGCCGCTACACGCTAAAACTTGCAGTTTTTCACACGGATCGACTGCGGAGGGGTAGGGGAAGCTCACCTAGGGGTTTCTTTGGCTTGGGGAGGTCAGAATTCGGCTCTGCAACGACGACGGTTGAAGCTGCTCCTCAGTGCTCATCGGAACCGATGCTAGGGCGTGAAACTTGTCGCTTCCTTCACCTGCAGGGCTCCCTGGAGGCGGTGGAGCACGGCAAGCTCGTTAGTCCAGCAAAAAACGAAGAGATCCGAAGGTTTTTCGGTGGGGGATGATCGGTTCTCACCGGGAGGAAAAACATCCGATCGGGAAGGAAAAAGGGGCGATCGTCAGCGTTTAAATGGGCGAGGGAGGGCGGCGGGGTCTGTTGAGATCGCGCTGGGGTGCCCGGGACCGAGAATTGGGGCTGGGAGCGCGGGTTCTGGAGGGGCGGTTGTGATCGGGCGAGAGAGAGAGCCGGAGCGGTTGGGGCGCGTGGGGGAAAAGGATGACATGCGGGCCCCGCGCGTCCGAGAGAGTGAGAGAGGGTGCCGCCAGCCGATTTACTCCTCAAGCTCTCAAACTACCCTCTGAACGACGGGCAATGCCTCAATACCCAGCTACCCGAGTTACATCGGTTTCCCGGTTCCCATATAGCCGGTAGGTCTTCGGTACTGTTCTAGCTTGTTCAACAGGCCCGCACACGGCTCGGTCCTCAATCAACACAAACAGAGCTACAGCACACAGGCCCCAAAGTCCTGCTGCCCTTACCCTCCGCTCGGTCTCATTTTTCTTGCCATGTGTATCATGTGCTATCTCTACCCGAGTCGAGTGCCTCTAGCCTATGCTCGCGAGTAGTTCCAACTACTTGACTTGTACCGAATCCTACACTATCTTAGCATTGCAGTAGCTAAAGGGGTTCGCAAATCCTAAGCCCAACCCAGGGTTTTCTTGGCTATGCAGTTGGGTTTCCAAACAAGACTTTAATGCAAGGAATCATAGTATTCAAGTATGTGCTCAAAACAATAAAAATTTGTAAAAAGGTTAATGCAAACCGGAGCTTGCCTTGCTGCTCTTGGTCGTAGGCTAGCTGCTCCTCCGGAGTAACGAAGACTAGGACTTCGGGTTCCTCCTCGACCTTAGCGACTACATGATAGAAGAAGTACATGTATCAAGTTATATGCATTTGTATTAAGTTTGAACTTGTGAAGCTTATAAGTCCCACTAGACAGACTCTATGACTGTGAAACTTTTACTGTGGCTTGGTTACAACCTAAACAGAGACTTGGTCAACTTTTAGTTGCAGCAAAGCTCATTTGAGCCCTCCACAATTAATTATGTACTTGACTTTAATTGAAGGCTTTTAGGGTGTTCTAACGATTTTCATGAAACAAACTATGACTTTCTGAAAACTAGATTTTCAGAGGGTTCTAATGGAGTTGGTCTTACTTAATTTGAAGGTTCCTAGCTAAAGATATGAGCTAAACAATTTCAGAGAAAATTCTGAAAATGTTTCTGAACATTTTCTATTTTCTTTGGAACAGTTCCACTAATCACACCATTAGGTGGATCAAATGAGCTCAAATGGATCTGAAATGTTTATGGTAGTTCAGGGATATTTTGGTGAACATTCCAGCAAAATTTCAGGATTTTCCCCCAAAGGATTCTCCAGTTAAAATTCCAAACAGTTTAAATTTGAGGAATTAATTCTGGAGAATTAAGGATTTTCATGAAGTGAAACTTGATTTGCTGGAATGTGCTCAGAGAGCTGAATCCAACAAAATTTGGTTCACTCAATTTGGAGCTTTCTAGCCAAAGTTATGAGGATTTGAAGTTTGAATGAAATCTGAAAATTCGGGAAAAAGTTTAAACTCGCAGGTGGGCCACGGGGACACGCGTCGCACCCTAAGGCGTCGGCACACCGTGGTTTGCAGGGTTCCTGCACGCCAGCACAACAGATCCCGGCCACACCCGATCCCGGTTTGAATTTTGAGCCGCTGACGCATGGGCCAGCCGGCTTCGTCTTCCTCCCGACGCCCGCGCTCTGCCGCCGGGGTATCTCGCCGGAGAGCTCGCCAGCAGCTTCTGTAAAGCTCTAAACTTCACTATTTTGGCTGCCTCAGCCTATTTTCACTCAGGGAACAGGATTCTTGGGTCAGCTCGCCATGAAAATGGCCGCCACATGGTCGGCGACGAGCAGCAGCCTTGGGAGAACTTCGGCCGTGTTGCCCGTCCTCCCTAGCACCTCGCCCGATCAAGCTAAGGGTCGTCGAGCATCAGTGGACCATAGGAAAGGTCGACGTGAGCTCCATGGAGCTCGGGAAGGGCTGCGTAGGACCGTCACCGTGTGACCTAGGCCAGAAATCGGGATTTCTACTAAAACTTGAAGAACAGCGGTTTCCCTCCACGGTTCTTCGTAATTCCTGCTCCTATGGACTCGTACGGTCTACTATAAGTGATCCTCTCCATGAGAGGATGAGTGATGCAGTGTGGCTTATGAATTTCTCTGATCGGTACAGACCTCACTTTGGCACACCATCGCGAAAACATGAAATTACGGCCTAAGCAGCGTTTGTCACGCCGCCGGAGCTTGCGGGAATGAAAGAGGGGTTGAAGGCGAACCTCTTTGCTGTTCACAGCTCAGTGAACGGTGGGCTGTGGTGGCCAGAAGGACGGTTCCCGCAGCGGCGGCTCGAGCTGAACCGGCAGAGAAAGAATCGCCGCGGTGGAGCTCGGGGAAGACCGTGCAGGGTCCGGAACCGATGCGAGGGCGTTGAAGATGGCTTGGCGCACCCGGTGCTTGTCTCAGATCGCCGGGATGGTCACTGGATCGGCCGGGCGACGAGGAACCAAAAGTTCACTCGGGCGGTGAGTAGCTTCGGCTTTTTGGGTGGAAATGCGACGAGGCAGCGGTGAGAACCCCCTGCGACTGCTCGGGCGCGCAGATAAGGGCCCTGCGAGGCGGTTCACCGGCCGAGGACGGCAAGAAGCTGCTGTCCTCGCCCTTTCTTCACCGTGGCGGTCGCTGCAGCGCGCGCGAGTATCCGAGCTGAGCTCTCAGTCGGTTTCTTTTGCCTCAGTGGCTGACATGTGGGTCCCACCCGGGGTTTTAATCTCTGAAATTCACTCCTAATCGCTGTTGTAAACAGTGAGCCCCAAAATACCCATGGTGATTCAAATTATTCACCCATGAGCCATTTGAATTGAGTAGAATTCAAATTGGGTTTGGTTTGAATGAATTTCAGCACATGTTCAGTTTGAAATTCAAATAAAGTTTGAATTTGCCCCACTTAGCTCATGTCAAGATCAACTCCAAATGGAGTGAAAATTGGTGTATGAGCTCACAAAAATGTGCTGAGTAAGAATATGCCTCCCACTTTTGAATTCATGGGATAAAAACAGTTTGAATTTGAATATGGTTTCAAACTGCCCTCTTTCTAGCTATACCCAAAATGACCTCAAAAAGGTTTAGAATTTGGGTGAAACTTGGCATGGACATCCCTAGCAGTGTGTAGGAGTTTTCATATGCCCAGCCCATCTATATCACATGTGGAAAATACCACTTTTGCAATATGTGAGTTTGTTTTCTAATGAGCATGTTGATGGTGGTTACTTGCTCTTCATTTGTGTTCAGCAACTTGCTTCAAATGAGGTGTGTGGTGTGGTGATGAACCGTTTAAACATGTGTCCAAAAACTGAGGCCGTTACATTTCCTCCCCCCTTAAAAGAATCTCGTCCCGAGATTATAAGGTGAAATTGAGAGACAGGACGGTGGAAAATTACCGGATATGCGACGTGAAAAAGTCGGGGTAGTTAACGCGAAGAAATCCTTCGCTCTCCCATGTCGCTTTGTCCATGGAGTGATTACTCCATAGAACCTTGTAGAACCACAACGTACGGTTGCGTGTGGTTCGGGCCTTTTCGTCAATAATCTGAACCGGGTTCTCCCGATAGGTGAGATCCGGTTGCAGTTCTTCAATGTCTTCCAGCTGAACGGTAGTTGATAGCTTGAGACCCTTCCTCAGCTGGGAAATGTGAAAGACGTCGTGCACACCGGAAAGTGCTTCTGGTAATTTCAGCCGTTATGCAACTGATCCACATCTTTCGGCAATCTGGAATGGACCGATGAATCGGGGTGCCAACTTTCCTCTCACCCCGAATCTGTTTACGCCCCTCATTGGAGACACACGCAGATATACGTGATCCCCGACTTCGAATTGTAGTGGGCGTCTTCTCCGGTCCGCATACTATTTCTGCCGGGATTGGGCGGCTTTTAGGTTCGCTTGAATCAGTCGAACTTTTTCTTCCGCGTTGTTGACAAGGTCAATCCCGAAGGTGACCCTTTCGCCAGACTCACACCAATTCAGTGGTGTGCGACATTTCCGCCCGTATAGCGCCTCGTAGGGTGCCATCTTTATGCTGGCTTGGTACCCATTGTTGTACGAGAACTCGGCTAACGGCAAGTGATCATCCCAATTCTTGCCGTGGTTGATAGCGCAAGCTCGTAGCATGTCTTCTAAGATTTGATTTACCCGCTCGGTTTGTCCATCCGTCTGCGGGTGGTACACTGAACTACGGATCAGCTTCGTCCCCAAGGCAGCGTGCAGCTGCTCCCAAAAACGGGACACAAATAAAGTGCCCCGATCCGATATGATGGTACGGGGTACACCGTACAAGCATAGGATCCGTGAGATGTACAGTTCAGCGTACTTCTTGGCGTTGTAATTGGTGTTGACCGGGATGAAATGGGCAACCTTGGTGAGCCGATCGACGATCACCCACACAGAATCATGTTTCTGCAAGGTGGTGGGTAAACCGACGATGAAATCCATGCTCACGTCCTCCCACTTCCAGGCAGGAACGCCCAGTGGTTGTAGCAGTCCCGGTTTCCGCATATGGTCTGCCTTCACCCTTCGACATGTATCACATTCGGACACGTACTTCACGATCTCGCGCTTCATCCGTGTCCACCAAAACTTGCTTCTGAGTTCTTGATACATTTTTTTACTGCTGGGGTGAATAGAAAATATTGATAAGTGGGCCTCATCAAAAATTTTCTTCCGTAGCTCCGGTTTACGGGGTACGACGATCCGGTCCTTGAACCATAGGATGTCGTCTCCGTCCTTCCGGAAACATTTCAACTCCCCATTGTCTACACGTCTCCGCAAATGCAACATGCCCTTGTCATGTTTCTGAGCTGCCGCTATCTCTTCACGGATGGTGGGGATCAAAGCTAGGTTGTAGAGAGCTCTGTGTGGAATCACATGTAGTGGTGGTTCGCTCTCTTTCAACGGTGTAAAATGGTCAGATTGTTGACGTGTGACTTGCGGCTTAGCGCATCTGCCACTACGTTTGCCTTGCCCAGATGATAATGGAACTCTATTTCGTAATCCTTTATCAATTCTAACCATCTTCGTTGCCTCATGTTCAGCTCCTTCTGAGTGAATATGTACTTGAGGCTTTTGTGGTCGGTATATAGATGTACGAGGTTACCGAGTAGGTAGTGCCTCCACATCTTCAGTGCAAGTACCACGGCAGCGAGCTCCAAGTCGTGAGTCGGATAATTCTGCTCATGGTTTCTAAACTGCCGTGATCCATACGCGACCACTCTTCGGTCTTGCATCAGCACACATCCGAGCCCAATGCCGGATGCATCGCAGTACACATCGAACGGTTTTGTTGTATCTGGCTGCGCCAAAACCGGTGCTGATGTCAGGTGCTTGACTAAAGCCTTGAATGCTGCTTCACATGCTGGACTCCAAACATATTTGGTAGCCTTCTTCAGCAGCTCCATCATAGGCTTGGCAATCTTCAAGAAGTTCGGGATGAACCTCCGATAATATCCCTCGAGTCCGAGGAAACTCCGTACCTCGTGAACAGTCCTCGGGGATTTCCAATTCAGCACCTGGGTGATCTTGCTCGGGTCTACAGTGATACCCTCCGCTGAGATGATATGCCCGAGAAAAGGCACTTGCGATATCCAAAACTCGCATTTGCTGAATTTCGCGTATAACATGTGATCCCGCAGCCGTTGCAAGACTATACGCAGATGTTTCTTGTGATCTTCCTCTGACTTGGAATATACCAGCAGGTCGTCGATGAAGGCCACGACAAACTTTTCCAGCTCCGGCATGAATACCGAGTTCATTAGATACCTGAAGTGAGCTGGAACGTTGGTGGAACCAAGGAACATGACAAGGTACTCATAAAACACCGTACCTCGTCGAAAAGTTGTCTTTTAGAATATCCTCATCCCGCATCTTAATCTGATGGTACCCTGATCTTAAATCCATTGTGGAAAAGATCTTTGCTTCGACCAACTGAACAAACAATACGTCGATCTGTGGTAACGGGTACTAGTTCTTGATTGTCACAGTGTTAAGTAGACGAGCACTACACAAAGTTGTAGTGTTTTGTGCTTCTCTTTTGCAAACAATGCTTAATAACCCCAAGGTAACGACCCAGTCGTATAAAACCTTTGCTCATAGGGTTATTCAGCGGTGTCTTCCACTCTGCCCATTCATTGGGTGCCATTTTGTACAGCCTTTGTGAACTCAGTGGCGTTCCTGGTGCAAGTTCAATCTTGAACTCTATGTCCTGTTCAGGCGGTATGCCCGGTAAACAATTGGGAAACATCTCCTGAAATTTACGTACCACCGGACTGCCCTCTATCTAAACAGTTTCCAAGTGGTTCAATATTGCAATCTGTTGCCGACTGGCGCCCAGAACTAATGTATGAAGACTGTGCCGTGGGGAGTTTGAGCTTAACGGTTCAAAACTGATGTTGTGAGCCGCTTTGTGGTAATTCAACCACGACATCCCCAAAATAATGTTGATCTTCAGACCCCAAGAATAAGGAGGTTCGTGGGTTATAGTCTAACCCGCAAACAAAGAGATGCTCAGAAAACAACATCACTTCTTGTAATGCTGCCCCGGTAAAGATATGAGGTATTACCTCTTTGTAAAAGTGGTTTGGAGCTGATGTTGAGCCACGAAAGATTGACTAACAAAGCTAGGTGTGGCACCTAAGTCCAAGAGAATTAATACCGGTAGCCGATTCAGAGAAAACATCTCTGCTAACACGGCTTCTCTTTCTGGAACATCTTCACTCACTGTGTAGTGATTGTTGCCCCTTGTCTGCCCTCTTTTCTGCAGATATCGGGTCTAAACATTTTTAATATGATGACCCGCACCCTTGAATTCCCTCCAGGCAATACCTAGCACAATGGTCCATCCAACCACAATTAGAGCACGGATTTCTCTCCGGCTCTTCTCTAACTTGTGGTTGGAAGCCAGATACATATAGCTGCAGCGACGGAGTACAAACTACCGTCTGATGCTGCTGCTCTGGAGGTAGTGCAAGTTGTGGTACTTGACCAGCAATCAATCTCTAAGGAGTTAATCGTACAGGGGCCTACATATCACCGAATGGCGTTCGGGACACCAACAGGTGCTCTTGGGGCACATAACTTGTACTAGCCTGCACGATATCACTCATTTTTCCTCCTTTGTACATAATAGACCTTGATGCACTAAATCCACACTTTGATCCAGTTAGAAGCATTTTCATCACTCAAGTTGTATACCAAAATTAAATTTAACTCCAATATCTTTCCAACGAGTATTCACATGCTTCTATATCACTTCTGGAGCAAGAGTTATGATTTTTCAACGTTGACAGAATTACTGGATAAAATTTGCCAGCATCTCCCTTGTATGTGGCTGGTTTTATCACAGTTGTATATGCAAATACAATAGGAATTTGAACAAACTTTGAACTACAACAATGTTGCTTATCTCATAACCTTTCTAACAGTGTGACATATGACCCTTAAAGATTTTTCTACAGAATGTTATACGTGTTTTACAGAAACATCCAGGGAGATTTGCATCTGTCCTGTTTTCTGAACAGTTTGCATTCAACTGGACATTCAACCAATTTGGCGTGTGATGTTGCTCTGGAGTTCTACAAAGATGTTGTAGAGCAATTAAAAACCTTTCGAGAACTGTATTATACACCTTCATTGGGTCAATATTTTCAGAGTTATGCTCTATTTACAGAGAGTTTACAGAGAGCTTTTGCTCTGCCCTGTTTTCTGGACAGTTTCAACTCTACTGCATTTTTCGATTGGTTAAGGGATGAAACACCTCTGGACCTCAACAAAAAAGTTGTAAAGATCTTCCAAAGTTTTCCAGAAATGTATCATATGACCCCAACCTCGAAAGAACTCAACCACTAACCTCTGATTAACTTCAGCCCTGATTCAGCTGGAAACAGAGTGCTCTGTCCTTAACAACCTATAAGTTGAAAACTTGTTAACTTTGAATATCCTGATTAAGGGAAGAGGTTACAGTAAATTTTAGTGCTTTGGATCAAAACCTTCAAGTTTTACAATGAAGTTATTCATTTAGTGGGGTGTGACGTCGATATGTCACCAGATTATGTCGGTACTACGTCCTCACAAAGAAAACTATACCGGACATAGCCGGCTTCATTAATTCAGTGGCACTAAGCATCTCTCACACACGGATGCTACACGTCTACCGTTTCGTGGTTAGACTACCTGCAGATAGCTCAAGCAATCGTCATACTCGGCTGCACACCGAGCCCGGTATCCATACAGTTCGTACACCCGGCCGTCATCACTCGCCCGGATGTTCTCAAACCAAACACGCCTTGAGTTACGTGTTCACGTTTCAAACCATGTGACGGGGTCTCCCAAATTGCACCACGCACGCCAGGGATAGGCGTTGCTCGAATACCCCAAACGACATGAAGAGTCGTAGAGGATACCAAAGCGGGTCGGGTTACCTGCCACCCGTGGGGCTCCACCCTTCAGCTTGTGCGCACTGGTGGACAGCGCTTAAGTGCACCCCCCAAGACATAAACGTCCCGAGATGCATGATTTTCCGATATAGACAAATAGGTTAGTATGCCACTTTCTATATACTAATAACATCCTTATACGGGCTACTAACTCGTTCCTCACTGGATTTTTGAAAAAGATGACCTTTATAGTGCGTTAAGCCTCAAGCGAGCTCTGATACCAACGCTGACACAACCCCACAGTCTTGTCAAGCCAGGATCACGCTGAGGGGTGCTGCGTTGCACAGCACCGTATAACACACGTCAAAGGTACAAAGCGGAAGCGAAATTTTATTACATAAACAAGTTTATGAACATGTTTACATCAAAATAAGTCCAGTCTACACTCACGGGCGTAGACTACGCATCAAGTTCACGTTCAGCCCTTGAACGTGTCCTTGCTAGCACACACGAACACTAACTCTACGGTGTGCACGCCTCCCACTCGATGGGGTTCCCCTCCTGGGGTTCCATCTCCTCTTCGGGAGCCCCTTCCTCATAGAACCCTGCAAAAGCTTCAAACACAAGCAGTGAGCACGAAGGCTCAGCAAGTCTGACCCGTCTCACCTAAACATGGAACTTCTACATGAGGGGTGATGGGTTACATTAGGTAAAAAGCATTTGCATGGACTTGCCTAATTAGTAGAACCTTACTTTCATGTTTTAGCAGCAGGTTGTGGAGAACCTTACGCTAAGGCACATGAGAGAGCCGCAATCAAACAAGAAACGCATTTCTCTCATGTACTTTGCCCAAAGTTAAAAGGAACTTTAGTTAGCTCTAAACTACAACAACCATTAACAAGCAAGGTCCATCTTTCAATCAGCAACATTTTAACATGTAACTAGCCTGTTCTTTCTATGTCACGGTACAGTGAACAATTGGTACTCACTGACCGTGAGGGACGGCGATTATAATCGATTTACACCTGCAGGGTTACACGAACAACCCGTCCTGTACGCTCGTACTCGATGTTGCCTACAACAACCATCACGGACGCCGTACGCAACCGCCTTTCGCCCGTCAGCCAAATATTGAACCGGTCCCATCGTCCTGAGTAAGAGGTCTCTGCACGCGCATCTCCGTGCCGCCAGCCGATTTACACCTCAAGCTCTCAACCTACCCTCTGAACGACAGGCAATGCCTCAATACCCAGCTACCCGAGTTACATCAGTTTCCAAGTTCCCATATAGCCGGTAGGTCTTCGGTACTGTTCTAGCTTGTTCAACAGGCCCGCACACGGCTCGGTCCTCAATCGACACAAACGGAGCTACAGCACACAGGCCCCAAAGTCCTGCTGCCCTTACCCTCCGCTCGGTCTCTTTTTTCTTGCCATGTGTATCATGTGCTATCTCTACCCGAGTCGAGTGCCTCTAGCCTATGCTCGCGAGTAGTTCCAACTACTTGATTGTATCGAATGCTACACTATCTTAGCATTGCAGTAGCTAACGGGGTTCGCAAATCCTAAGCCCAACCCGGGGTTTTCTTGGCTATGCAGTTGGGTTTCCAAACAAGACTTTAATGCAAGGAATCATAATATTCAAGTATGTGCTCAAAACAATAAAAATTTGTAAAAAGGTTAATGCAAACCGGAGCTTCCCTTGCTGCTCTTGGTCGTAGGCTAGCTGCTCCTCCGGAGTAACGAAGTCTAGGACTTCGGGTTCCTCCTCGACCTTAGCGACTACATGATAGAAGAAGTACATGTATCAATTTAAACGCATTTGTATTAAGTTTGAACTTGTGAAGCTTATAAGTCCCACTAGACAGACTCTATGACTGTGAAACTTTTACTGTGGCCTGGTTACAACCTAACAGAGACTTGGTCAAGTTTTAGTTGCAGCAAAGCTCATTTGAGCCCTCCACAATTAATTATGTACTTGACCTTAATTGAAGGCTTTTAGGGTGTTCTAAGGATTTTAATGAAACAAACTATGACTTTCTAAAAACTAGATTCTCAGAGGGTTCTAATGGAGTTGGTCTTACTTAATTTGAAGGTTCCTAGCTGAAGATATGAGCTAAACAATTTCAGAGAAAATTCTGAAAATGTTTCTGAACATTTTCTATTTTCTTTGGAACAGTTCCACTAATCACACCATTAGGTGGATCAAATGAGCTCAAATGGATCTGAAATGTTTATGGTAGTTCAGGGATATTTTGGTGAACATTCCAGCAAAATTTCAGGATTTTCCTCCAAAGGATTCTCCAGTTAAAATTCCAAACAGTTTAAATTTGAGGAATTAATTCTGGAGAATTAAGGATTTTCATGAAGTGAAACTTGATTTGCTGGAAAGTGCTTAGAGAGCTGAATCCAACAACATTTGGTTCACTCAATTTGGAGCTTTCTAGCCAAAGTTATGAGGATTTGAAGTTTGAATGAAATCTGAAAATTCGGGAAAAAGTTTAAACTCGCAGGTGGGCCACAGGGACACGCGTCGCACCCTGAGGCGTCGGCACACCGTGGTCTGCGGGGTTCCTGCACGCCAGCACAACAGATCCCGGCCACACCCGATCCCGGTTTGAATTTTGAGCCTGTGACGCGTGGGCCAGCCGGCTACGTCTTCCTCCCGACGCCCACGCTCTGCCGCCGGGGTATCTCGCCGGAGAGCTCGCCGGCAGCTTCTGTAAAGCTCCAAACTTCACGATTTTGACCGCCTCTGCCTATTTTCACTCGGGGAACAGGATTCTTGGGTCAGCTCGCCATGAAAATGGCCGCCACAAGGTCGGCGACGAGCAGCAGCCTCGGGAGAACTTCGGCTGTGTTGCCCGTCCTCCCTAGCACCTCATCCGATCAAGCTAAGGGTCGTCGAGCATTAGTGGACCATAGGAAAGGTCGACGTGAGCTCGACGGAGCTCGGGAAGGGCTGCGTAGGACTGTCACCGTGCGACCTAGGCCGGAAATAGTGATTTCTACTAAAACTCGAAGAACAGCGGTTTCCCTCCACGGTTCTTCGTGATTCCTGCTCCTATGGACTCGTACGGTCTACTAGAAGTGATCCTCTCCTTAAGTTGGCCATTGCAGATACAACTTTTTAAACAACAGTTTGAATTTTTTCCTTTGAACATGCCCTCCTTCTTTTTGAAGTGCACCTCTTAATTCAAAATGAATTCAAAGTTTTTATTGCTCATGCCAACACTTTCATGAGTATACAAAAAAATTTTGTAAGTCCCATTTCTTGTATATAAACTCAACTTTATTCATAGCTCAAGTTTTTTATTTACAGGTTTTGGGACTTTTACATTCCTCCCCCCTTAAAAAGAATCTCGTCTCGAGATTCATGATTAAGGACAAGGTGGAGAGGACAACTACTACATATAAGCCTCTAACAACTCCGGATGATTGCGTTGCAAATACTCCTCGCTTTCCCATGTATCTTCGTAGGACGTGTGATTTTCCCATAGCACCTTGAAAAATCGCAGCGTCCGATTTCTGGTTTCGCGGGTCTTTTCATCAATTATCCGGGTTGGATGCTCAATATACGTGAGGTCCGGCTTCAGATCTGCTATGTCTCCCGTGAGAATCTCCGTTGGAACTTTCAAACACTTCCGCAACTGAGATATGTGGAAGACGTTATGCACTCCGGCTAAGGCTGCCGGTAGCTCCAAACGGTATGCCACGGTTCCACGCCTTTCAATGATGGCGAAGGGACCGATAAAACGCGGAGCTAGTTTCCCTTTCACTCCGAATCGTGAATGCCCTTCATAGGAGATACGCGGAGGTAGACGTGCTCTCCAACTTGAAAGTTCAGAGGACGACGTCTCTTATCCGCATAGCTCTTTTGCCTGGACTGAGCGGCTTTCAGATTTGCTTGAATAAGCCTTACCCGCTCTTCGGCTTCATTTACGAGATCAGTCCCGTAAATAACTCTCTCGCCGGATTCACACCAGTTCAAGGGTGTGCGGCATTTCCGGCCGTAGAGAGCTTCATAAGGCGCCATTTTGATACTTGATTGATACCGGTTGTTATATGAGAACTCTGCCAACGGTAAGTGATCATCCCAGCTCTTACTGTGGTGGATGACACATGCTCTCAGCATATCTTCAAGTATTTGATTCACCCTCTCAGTTTGTCCATCGGTTTGAGGGTGATACGCGGAGCTTCGAATCAATTTAGTTCCCAAGGATGTGTGTAGCTGTTCCCAGAAACGGGATATGAACAGCGATCCTCTGTCGGAGACAATAGTACGGGGAACTCCGTGCAGGCATAAGATTCGTGCTATGTATAACTCTGCATCTGCTTGGCGCTGTAGTTGGTATGCACCGGAATGAAACGTGCCGATTTGGTTAATCGATCAATGATTACCCAAATTGAGTCATGGTGGTGGGAGGTCATCGGCAACCCTACAATGAAATCCATACTCAAGTCTTCCCACTTCCATGCCGGTATTTGTAGCGGTTGCAGCAGGCCCGACTTCATCACATGGTCGGCCTTAACTCTTCGACACGTATCACATTCTGAAACGTATTTTGCAACTTCACGTTTCATATGTGTCCACCAAAAATTCTTCCGGAGGTCTTGGTACATTTTATTGCTGCCAGGGTGAATAGAAAATTTGGATAAGTTAGCTTCATCCAAAATTTTTTTCCGCAGCCTCATATCACGGGGTACGACTATCCGGTCTTTGAACCACAAGATATCTTCATCATCTAACCGGAAACATTTCATCTCCCCGTTCTTCAACCTCCTTTTGATATGAGTCATGCCCTTATCTCTCCTTTGAGCTTCCATCACCTCCTCTCTTATTGTGGGTATGAGAGCTAGATTATGCAAAGCTCCATATGGAACCAAGTAGAGACTTGGTTCTTCCTCTTCTAGCGGCGTAATGGTTAGGTTATGAATATGAGACTTCCGGCTGAGTGCATCGGGAACCACATTTGCCTTGCCCGGATGATAATGAATTTCAATCTCATAGTCCTTGATCAGCTCCAACCATCACCGTTGCCGCATATTCAACTCCTTTTGAGTGAATATGTACTTCAGACTTTTGTGGTCGGTGTAGAGATGAACCAGATTTCCCAATAGGTAATGTCTCCACATCTTCAAAGCTAATACCACGGCCGCAAGCTCGAGATCATGAGTTGGATAATGTTGCTCATGATTCCGTAATTGCCGTGATCCATATGCGACCATGCGTCCTCCTTGCATGAGTACACAACCAAGCCCGACGCCGGATGCATCACAATAAACATCAAAAGGCTTGGTTGTATCCGGTTGCGCTAGAACCGGGGATGTTGTGAGGTGTTTCACCAACGCTTGAAAAGCTTCCTCACATGGCTTGCTCCAATCATACTTGATGCCCTTTTTCAGTAGCTCAGTCATAGGTTTGGAGTTTTTTGAGAAGCTCGGGATGAACCTCCGATAATATCCCGCCAAACCCAAGAAGCTACAAACTTCATGGACTGATGTTGGAGACTTCCACTTCAGCACTTGCTCAATCTTGCTGGGATCAACAGCAATGCCTTCTGCTGATATAATGTGTCCAAGAAATGGCACTTGGTTGATCCAGAATTCATATTTACTAAACTTTGCATAAAGCTTGTGATCTCTCAGTCGTTGGAGCACAATATGCAAATGTTTAGCGTGTTCCTCTTCAGATTTGGAGTAGACCAAGATGTCGTCGATGAAGACCACGACGAACTGATCCAGCTCCGGCATGAACACCAAGTTCATAAGGTACATAAAGTGGGCCGGAGCATTGGTCAACCAAAATGACATGACAAGATATTCATAGAGCCCATATCTTGTCGAGAATGCTGTTTTCGGGACATCTTCCGCGCGAATCTTTATTTGATGATATCCCGACCTTAAGTCCATCTTGGAGAAGACTTTAGCACCCACTAGCTGATCGAAGAGGATATCAATTCTTGGTAGTGGATACTTGTTCTTTATGGTCACAGAATTTAAAGGACGATAATCGACGCATAGCCTCAGCGTCTCATCCTTCTTTTTCACAAACAAAGCTGAGCAACCCCATGGTGATGAACTTGGACGAATAAACCCCTTGTCCATCAGATCTTTGAGTTGCTCCTTCAGCTCGGCTAATTCATTCGGAGCCATTTTGTATGGTCTCTGAGAGACCGGCGTGGTTCCCGGTATCAACTCTATTTTGAACTCCACCTCGCGCTCAGGTGGTAGGCCTGGAAGATCTTCGGGAAACACGTCCGGATATTCACGGACTACCGGAATGTCTTCTAACTTGCACGCCTCGGCATTACATACTTCCGGGTCTTTGGAAACCGCTTCGCCGAGATACAATGTTTGGCGTCCGTGAAGTGGAGAGTCCAAGTGAACACTCCTGTTCTCGATGTCCAGAACAGCCTTATGGAAGGTCAACCATGATATAACCAATATGGCATTGATTCCCTTGTCTTCGAGAATGATGAGGGTGGTAGGATAAATTTTTCCACCCAAACAAAGTGGTGCTCGAGAAACGACTTCATTAGTTGATATGTCTCCACCTGGCGAGTGAATAAGGTATGAACCTTTTGTGACAGTGGTGGAGATCCGATCCCGGATTACCATTGCCCTGCTAATGAAGTTATGTGTCGCACCAGAGTCGAATAAAATGACAACCGGCTTGTCATTTAAGGCGAACCTGTCGGCAAGAACAGGTCCTCCTTTTGGCAGATCATCGACTGACACATAATTAACTGTCCCCACTTTGGACATAGCTTTTCTTTGCTGCCCAAGATCGCTCTGTGGAACTGGACCCGCAGACACATTATAGCTGCTCGGTTCAGTTGCTTCATTGACGTTGAGTTCATTGTCAATATGAAGCGGAACAACACTTGGTTCAGCTGAGAAATCACCTGGTGCATCTTCCACCTCTTGAGGGTAATAATATTCTAGTGCACCTTGTTGATACTGAGGTGCATAAGAAACAAGTTGCTGCTGCGGTGGAGGTGAATAAGAACTCTGTGGAGTAGAAGAGTCGTCACACTCCCAGAATGATTGCACCTCTTGTGGAATCTCTCGACCGGAAGGTGAACGGATTACCAACCGATACTTCTGAGGTAGACGATTGTCTTCATCTTGTGATGAGTCCCTCTCCCTCTTTTATTTGAGGTAGAGGTTGGAATAATATTCTTGAGCGATAGCACAGCTCACAAACTCATCAAAATACTCTTGGCTGACTTGAGCCAATTCACATCGCAGCCTAGCGGTCAGCCCTCGATAAAAATGATAACCCCTCATGGATGGTGATTTCACATAGTCAGGGACATATTGAGCTAAGCGATTGAATTCCTTCGCATACTCAATAACACTCATGTCCCCTTGCTTCAGACTCCAGAACTCATCCAGACTGGTCTGCATTATGCCCGCAGGGATGAAACGAGCACGAAATGCAGCCTGGAACTCCGTCCATGTGACACGAAGCCCTGCTGGTTGGACAGCAAGGTAGTCTGCCCACCATGCTCCAGCAAAGCCGTGAAGCTGCTGAGCGGCATATAGAGTCTTCGAGAATTCATCACACTTGATCAACCCAAGTTTGGACTCAATGACACGTAACCAGTGATTTGCTTCACAATGGTCAGCCGCCTCAGAGAATACCGGCGGTTGTGTCGCCAAGAAATCCAGGTACGTGCTCTGGGTTGGCATGTGACATTGAGCTTCCCGATCTATGCCTTGTTGAACTAGAGTTTTTAGAGTTTCATTCATCTTCGCCATAATTTCAGCCAATCCGGTTGGCGATGGCTCTTGTGATGAAGTCGAGTCATTCCCACCTCGACTTGAACCTCCAATCTCCATTTGAGAATGTGTACGTACCATACTGTACGAAACAAAATTTTGAGTCAATCAAAATTCTATCTCAGTAGTAAGTAAAGATAAGTAAAAACATGAACATGTCATGAACTTTATGAAAGCATAACCACATTCATGTTTAAACAAATCTTATGTACGCTAAGCTAATCAGCGGGACTACCCTGACCAGCTCACACAAACTCCAAATTTTACTCAAGTTATCAACAGATTCTTGACTTGAGTTTAATACCAAAGTTTTAGTAAACTTCAGTAGCTTTCCAACAAGTACTTATGTGCTCCTTAAGGATTTTTCTATAGGAAGTTATGGCTTAAAATCAGAAAGGTCCAGAGAGGTTTCTGGTACTGTCCTGGTTCTGAACAGTTTGCCTTCAACTGGGCTTTTCACCAATTTAACGTGTGATTCTGCTCTGGAGGTCTACAAATAAATTATAGAGCACTTGAAAATCTTTCCAGAACTGTATCATACACCTTGATTGGTTAAATATACGCAGAGTTATGCTCTGTCAAAGTCCAGCAAAAATTTCTGCCAGAAACAGAGCACTCTGTTTTTAAAAACTTTAACACCTAGTTATACTCTCATATGAATCTTAGCTCAAAATAAGAGTTCAATAACTAATATTTGTTTCAAACTTCCATTTTTAGTTGAAAGTTAGCTCATGAATTATCTCTTAATAGGGAAGAGGTTATTAAGTGTAGTACGATGTCGATGCACCGTAAGAACATGTCGGTACTACGTTGCCTCACCAAAAGAAAATCCTAAACCGGATTATACCGGCATATACGTATTTTCAGTGGCACTAAGACGGTCTCTCGCACACGTGTACTACACGGGATACATACATGGTTAGTACCTGCAGAAAAACACTCAATAATGGTGCACTCAAAGGTTGTTTCATCTCAGGCAGTTCCATATTTGAAAGTAAATACAAACGCCCGTATCATTGTCATACGGCCGTCCTTGAGTTAAGCCACGTCTCAAGGCACGTGATCGTGTTTCAACACCACGCGACGGGGAACCTGAGTATGTCATGAACGGGTCGTCACGGTTGGGAATGTTATCAACCCAACGGATACCACCTACTGCCCTGCAGGGCACGCCGATGGCAAGTGCTGCGTATGTCCCCCTGGGCTACTTCCAGACGAACACACTATCGCGTTACTGACCACACGATGGGGTCTCCACTTACTTGCCTAATGCACGCTAGGGATCAGCGTTTCATATGAACTCAGGAACATGGAGAGTCCAGGAGTTCATATTGACGTCTCACACCAAGCTGTGAGATCTTTCCCTGAACCACATTCCTCGTCAGGGGAGCTAACTGAAATTGAACCGCTTTCGGTGGCGTTCCTTACCATTCTTACCAGAACTTAGGTGCGTCGTTGCATAATCAAAATTTCAGAATTATAACAAGTAAGTTAGCAATGCCACTTTAAGTAACTATACTACTATAGTCCTTATGTGGGCCTAATATCGTTTCCTCACCGTATCGTAAGTTTTTGTCGTAATACGATCCTTATTCCGTGCGCTATTACCAATGCGGCTCTGATACCACGCTGAGGGGGCCCGAACCCGATCACGGGGCCGTGCCGCCTCGCCCGAGGAATCGCATTGGGTGGTGCCGTGTTATGCGGCACCCAACAGCACACATATAAGGAACACAATATTACATAAATCAAAAGCGGAAGTTTACAATTATCTTTTGTAAATAATTTACATAAAATAGCTACAGCGGAAGTCTATAACCAGCTCACGTTGAATAACTACGAAGCACTCGAGAAGAGGTCCAGCCCGCGGACTCCTCTCGCTAGCAATGAAGACATGGCAGCGGCTAGGTTCTCCAAGTGTGACATGACTCGGAAGTTTCCGAGTCTCACCGGACAACCTTCTTTATAGCGTCGATGCTTACCTGCAAAACCACTTATATAGCAAGAGTGAGCACAAAGGCTCAGCAAGACTTAACCATCTCTCGTAAGACATGAAACTCTACATGATAGTAACCTAAGACTTAAACCTGTCATTTGCGAAAAGACTCGCCTACGAGTTCATCCTTAACATTCAGATTTTAGCCAGAATAGTAGTGACCTTGCGCCCAGTAACATTGGAACTCCACAATCAAACAAGAAACGCTTCATTCCAATGTTACTCGTCCCAAGGTGGAAAAATAACTTTAGTTTTCTCTATTTCTACTTCACACATGGTTTTCATGCAACTTAACATAAACATAGCAGCAATTATACTTTTTGCAAACTGTTTCCACACAAGTTGATTACTACGTCACAACATGGGAGCAAGCGGTACTCAATAACCGCGAGGGACGGTGATTCGAATCAAACACTACCCGGATAACTCGACACATATGCCCGCCTCTGAAGACCCAACTCTGGCGTCCTTCATTACGTCGTATGTGGCAACCTTTCTCAGGACACTAAACTGTAGAACCGGTCGCGCCGTCTCGGGCTCATAGGTCTAACGAGACGATGTGGTATGCCTCTACAATCCAGTGAACCTGGTACATCGGTTTCCTGGTTCCCATATATCAGTAAGCATCTGGTACACAACTCAATACTTGCTCCTGGACGCGGCATACGCATCGGTCCTTAACCGACATAGGCAGAGCTACTCGACCAAGACCTCGTCTTGTCGCAGCCTAACCCCTCTGCCCGGTCTCATCTTTAGAAATGTAAACTTTAGTTTGCTTCCTTCCCCAACCATACTTATGGTTTTCTGAACTATAGCTCGCGAGTAGTTTCCAACTACTCGTCTTCTACCGGATGCCCTAGTCTATTTAGCATGGCCTTATTCTACATCGATGACACAATTCTACCCTCGACCTCAGGGTTCATTTTTGGTTATGCGAGTGGGGTATAAAACATCCTTGACCTAATGCACATACAAACTGAGACCCATAGTTGTGAACAAAGTAAAAACTTTAGAAAATAACTTAAGTGCAAACCGGGGCTTGCCTTGGTTTTGCAGGTGACTTAAGTCAGTTGAGAGAAAGTCAGTTTCTGATGTATTGAAGTTCACTCCTGCCCTTCTTGTTCTTTGATCCAAGTTCACCTCCTCCTTCTTCACTTTCCACGTTTAAACACTACACGTTATGAATATGCATACATGTTTAATTATAAATCTTTTTGCTAACAAATGCTAAAGACAAGTTTGAAACTGGAACTTTGTTTAAGAATTTAAATTGACACTGGGTGGTGGTTTAGGTGTGTGTTTGAGCACTATCATCAAGTGATAAATGAGGTTCATCACTTGGGTGGGGGATCAACTAATGGTTGAACGGAACACTAATGATCCAGGGCTCCAATGGAGCTGGAAATTTTCTTGTGAGTTCCTTGTCACAAGAAAGTCCTCTGGACCAAAATTCAAAACATTTCACTAAGTGGATCACCCAGAACAATTCCTTAAGTATTTAAGTAAAAAAGAATTAATTCTGATTAAATTTGCACTTTCATGCAAATTCAAGTGAACTATAATTTCATACACAGCTCAGGGAGTATGCATAAATATTCCTAGGATTTTTGGAGCTAAGGAATGACTAGAATTGAATTTCCAAGTTTTGGAAATTTCCTGAAAATGTTTCTGTATACATTTGAATACAGAAACTTGGAATCATAATTACTCTAATTAAATCAACTCCAATTGAGCTGAAACTTATACAGTAGTCTCATAATATAATAAATAATATTATGGCAAACTTTGGGGATTTTTGGATGGACCAAACTCCCTCTAAAATTCTTTTGCTGAAAAGCTTTAAAGAATTTTCTATTGGTTTTCATGAAAATTGGATTGTATATTTGGATAGAGATTTCCATCCTGAATCCAACCCAATTTGAATCACTAAATTTGGAGCTTCCTAGCAAAAGTTATGAGGTTCTAAAGTTTGAACTAAATCTGGAATTCAAATTAATTCGGGAAAAGTTCAAACTCTGCCTGTGGGTCCACCCTACACGTGTCAGCCGCCGGAATCACGCCACACGGGGCCACAGGACCCTTCCCGCGCCACCACACCGGATCCCGGGGCCGCAGCGGATCGAAGATTTAAAATATAGCCACTGACAGGTGGGACCGGCCGGTCGTCTTCAACCTCGGCCCGTTTCCTTTTTCCCGCGCCGCCCCCTCGCCGGAAGTTCGTCGGGGCTCGCCGGAGTCGGCTTCCCGGCCGTCTCCCGGCTCGGTACTCGCCGCCTGGGGGTTTTCAGGGGCGAGCAACTCAGCTACGGGGTCAGCACAAGCTATAGGCGCTCGGAACTAGGTCGGCGACGTGCGCACCCTTCGGTGAAGCTTCGGCGCCGTGGTCCGAGCACCCTAGCCCGCCAAAGGGTCGGAAAATTTGCTCTAAAGCATCAGGGAGTCATGGGGGTGCTCGGCTTTGGCTCAAACTGGATTGGTAACGGCTCGAGATGGGGTCTCACCGTGCCCCCGGCGGTTCCCTCCATGATCACCGCTCGAAAAAGCTCAAAATTAGCCGTAACCACAGGGTTTCTAGCCATGATTGGGGAGGGGATCAGGTCGTCCTCGAATCTAGGTCCTATGAGCACCGTTTAGTGACCTAAAGACGAGAAGAGAGTGAGAATTTGGAGAATTCATACCAGACCGTCGCCCGGTGGCCGCCGGCGAAGTTTTTCCGAATTCTCACTCGGCGGTTCACGGCTTGCCTTGTGGTTTGGGTGGAAGCAGCAGGGCTTGCTGGCGCGTCCGGGGATGTCCTCGCTTGGCCGTGCAAGGCGCTAGACTCCGCCGTCCACGGGAGCTCTCTCCTCAGTTTTCTTTCGGCTGCCGCGCGAACACGGCACCCCTGCGGCAGTGAGGACCAAACTCGGTCGCTTTTGTGGCGGGGAGATAAAGAGTGGGCGCGCGGTGTTGCTCAGTAGCCCGGAGGGAGGCTGTGCACGGTGTTTATATGCCGCCCCGATCAGACCCGAGGCAGCGGCGAGCTCGCCGTTTATCGAGCGCGCGGTGAAGAAGGGAAACCGCGTTGGCTCGGTTCAGAGAGAAGGATCACGCCGAGGAAGGGGGAAGGTGGTAAGCTGGTCGCCAGCACGCGATGGCGGGGGTGAGGCGGTGGCTTCCGTGCTTCGGTGTAACCGCGGTGTCGCCCAGGGAGTGAGCTGCGTTCGTGTGTGACCGAGAGTAAAACTTAGCCAGTAAGTTTGCTCTCCCCTCTCAATGACAACTGGGGCCCACAACTCCCCTCAGCACCAAAAGATCTCCAAATTTTTGGCACATGTAAATTCAGCCCTGAGGTACTCAAATTCAAAAGTTATTTGGCAACTTGACCAGTTGTGCCTCAATTTCGAATTTAAATTCAAATTTGGGTGAAATTTACAAGTTCCTTTGATATTCATATCAAAGCACCTCCAAATTTGCTCAAACTTTGTCTCCCTAATAATTTGGACCTGAGGAATTCAAATATGCCATCTGATCCTTAAGTTGGCCATTGCAGATACAACTTTTTAAACAACAGTTTGAATTTCCTCCTTTGAACATGCCCTCCTTCTTTTTGAAGTGCACCTCTTAATTCAAACTGAATTCAAAGTTTTTATTGCTCATGCCAACACTTTCATGAGTATACAAAAGTTTTTGTAAGTCCCATTTCTTGTATATAAACTCAACTTTATTCATAGCTCAAGTTTTCTATTTACAAGTTTTGGGACTTTTACAGTGATGAACACTTTAAACATGTGTCCAAAAACTGAGGCCCTTACTCTACGCACACAAGACTTCCTCTTGCTGCGTCCTAGCCCCTGCCTAGTCTCATTTTTTTTTGCTAAAGTTGTCTCACATCTCTAACCAATCCCGTGTGTGATGAACCTTATATTCGCGAGTAGATTCCAACTACTCAACTTGTACCGAAGTCTATAAATACTAAGCAAAGCATGCTCTACTCGAGGACTTAGGCATTAACCTCACTCCTTTTAGAATAATCTGGTTATGCATTTGGGGTTTCATCCGTCCTACACCTAATGCACATACATACTTCAAGCTAAGTGAATATAAAGCAAAAACTTTATAAAACTTGTTAAATGCAAACCGGGGCTTGCCTTATTGCTGCTGGTCAAGGGTTAGGGTCTCCTCCGGAGGTATGAAGTCCAGTATCTCCAGTGTCTCCTCCCATTCAGCGACTACACGTGATCAATTCAATTGATATGTCAATTTAGATGCAAATGTGTGGAATTTAACATATAAAGAACTATAACTCTATCTAGACATCCCATTTTTTGCTCTGAAATTTTTACTGTGCCTTTGTAAGAACCTACCAAGAGACTTGACCAAATTTCATTTGAAACAAAGTTCATTTGAGCCCTACACAAATAAAAGTCTAAATGGTCAATACTAGAGCTTCTAAGGACTTCCAAGGATTTTCATGGATCAAACCATTACTTTATGGAAACTAGAGTATGCTATGGTTCTAATGGACTTGGTTTCATGAAATTTGAAGAATCCTAGAGAAAGTTGTGCCCTAATCAAGATTTAAGAAAATTCTGAAAATGTTTCTGTACATTTTTCTATTTTCTCACGGCAGTTCACTTGATCACACCATTAGGGGAATAAATGGACTCAGATGGATCTGAAATTTTTCATGTGACTAAATGATTTTCGAATGAACATTGTAGCCAAATTTCAGAATTTTCCATAAAGGAATTCTCCAGATAAAATTCCCAACACTTTAAATTTTAGGGAATTAATTATTGAAAAATAAAAAGTTTCATGAACTGAAACTTGTTTAGCTTGATAGTACATGGAGTGCTGAATCCAAAAAAATTTGGTTCACTCCATTTGGACAATACAAGAAAAAGTTATGAATTTCTAAAGCTTGGGCTGATTCCTGAATTATTTTCCTAAAGAAAATCCCTTCCCGCGCCTAAACAGCGACTGACAGCGGAACCTGCGCGTTTAGTTTAAACTAACCCGCGCGTGTGCGCTTAGCTCTGTGGCTGACACGTGGGACCCGGGCCTTCGTCTAGCTTGCGACACCGCCACCCTGAGCCGCCGGAGCTCTGGCGGGGTCGGCGTTCCCGGCGACCTAGCTCGCAGGCGACGGTGAAATTCGCCGCCCCTACCTAACTTCGGACGCTGGACACGATGGACACCTCACTGCCACCGGCTAACCTACATAGCTCACCGGCGACGAGCGCTATGGCACAGCACCTCATCGTTACCGTGTTCCCGTCACTCCGGCCACCCTCTTCGCGCACTAATCGCATCACCACGTTCAGGGCAGCCTCGGTTTGGACCCAAACCGCTGGCAAACCAGACCTCACCGGTGACCCCTCTTCCGCTGAACTATTCCTCAGTGAAACAAGGGTTGCGGTGGGTCTTTCCTGCTGGTTCTTGATCGAGGAGAAGCGCAAGGACCTCTAGAGTGTCTGTGGGCTGCAGCTCGGCCGGCGGTTGCCTCTACGCAATGAATTTCGCCGTCGACCGATCGCTAACCCTAATACACACCGTGGAGGGAAACTAGGAATTCTCCTACAGCTTCCGCACAAGAAGGCGCACCATTCCTTCTCTGGTGGTGGTGCGTGAAGCAGCCGGGATCGGCCGGTCGCCGGTGATCAGAGAGCGGCATCGAGGAGTTCAGTTGCAGGAGCGATGAGTGGTGTGAGCAAGAGTCATTTCAGCTTGGGCACGACAAAAACGGACGAGCTGTGTGTCGTGCTGGAGTTGTGACTCATGGTTTTCACCGTGCGGTGGCCTTTCCCTTGGCGAGCTCGCTGCACGTGGTGCTCGGTAGTCGCCCGCGTGAGTTTTTCTCGGTTTGAGTCAGTTCTGTAAAGTTCAGTCACTAACCAATGGGTCCCACTTCTCCCCTCTAATTCTTTTCCCTTCTTTGCTGCAAATATATCAGGTACTCACACTTAAGTGGTATATTTAGCCACAAATTCAGGGATTGAATTTGAATTCTTCAAATTGGAGATTGTTTGGCCACATTTGATTCACATTTGAATCTAAATTTGAAATTCAGTTTTGAATTACTTCAAATGTAGCTCCCGACAATATGAACTCCAATGAGGATAATAATTGGTAGACTAACTCATAAAAATGTGCTGAATTTTAATATGAAGTCAACTTTTGAATCCAAGTGATGAAAGTAACTGAAATTTGAATTTGCATTCAAATTAGCACTTTTTACAATTGTATCCAAAAGTGCCTCAAAATGGTTTGGATTTGCATGAAACTTGACCTGAGCATTCCTAGGAAGGTTTAGGGCCTAATGGAGAGCTCAGCCCCTCATGTTTACATGTGTGAAATGCTACTTTTGGATTTACGAGTTTTCCTCTAATTCTCTTGTTGATGGTGATTACTTGCTCTTCACAATTGTTCATGAGACTTCCACAAGATGAGCTATTGTGTGGTGATGTGAGGAGCACTCTAGCAAGTAAAATCTTGCGCTTTTACACCCCCCCTTTAAAAGAATCTCGTCCCTAGATTACAAAAGAAGAGACGAAGATGTAAGAATACTTACCCGTGTTGAGACGCTATGAAATCCGGGTAGTTTGAGCGAAGGGACTCTTTACTCTCCAATGTTGCTTCCTCAGCGGTGTGGTTGCTCCACAATATCTTGTATAACCACAGAGTTTGGTTACGTGTGGTCCCAACCTTCTCATCAATAATCTCCACTGGATATTCAGCGTAAGTTAAATCTGGTTGCAACTCACCAATGTCTTCAGTGGGAACATCAGCCGTATACTTTAGACATTTCCGGAGTTGTGAAACATGGAACACGTCATTAACAGCAGCAAGAGATGCCAGGAGTTCCAGTCTATACAACACTGGTCCGCACTTCTAGGTGATGGCATAGGGTCCAATAAATCAGGGACCGCGTTTCCCCTTCACGCCGAATCAGTGCACGCCTTTCATCGGAGACACACGGAGGTACACATGTTCCCCTATGTCGAAGTGCAGCGGCCTACGCCTCTTATCAGCGTAACTTTTCTGTCGGGATTGGACGGCCTTCAAGTTTGCTTGAATCATCCGAACGCGCCCTTCGGCGGCGTTCACTAAATCAATCCCGAATGTGACCCTTTCACCAGACTCGCACCAATTTAATGGGGTGCGGCATTTGCAACCGTAGAAAGCCTCATATGGTGCCATCTTGATACTCGCTTGATATCCATTGTTATATGAGAATTCCGCCAATGGCAGATGATCATCCCAATTCCTACCGTAGTGGATGGCACACGCTCTCAGCATGTCTTCAAACACTTGATTCACCCTCTCAGTTTGCCCATCTGTCTGAGGGTGATAGGCGGAGCTTCTAATCAGTTTGGTACCCAAAGCAGCGTGCAACTGCTCCCAGAAACGAGCCACGAATAATGCCCCTCGATCTGAGATTATGGTCTTGGATACCCCATGCAAGCATAAGAATCTTGCAATGTACAACTCCACATACCTTCTGGCATCGAAATGTGTATGCACGGGAATGAAGTGAGCCAACTTGGTTAACCGGTCAATGATTACCCAAATGGAATCATGCTTGTTAAGCATCATTGGTAACCCCACAATGAAATCCATGCTCACATATTCCCATTCCATGCTGGAATCTTTAGGGGTTGCAACAGCCCTGATTTTCTCATGTGATCCCCCTTCACTCGTCTACACGTATCACACTCGGATACGTACTTTGCAATTTCCCGCTTCATCCGTGTCCACCAAAATTTACTCATCAAATCATGGTACATCTTTTTGCTGCCCGGATGAATGGAGAACTTAGAAAAGTGAGCTTGATCAAGGATCTTCCTTCTCAGCTCCATATTCTGGGGTACGACTATGCGGTTATTGAACCATAGCGTCCCCTCATCATCCTTCCGGGAACATTTGATATCACCGCTGTCTATCTGTTTCCGGAGATGTGCCATGCCTTTGTCAATCTTCTGAGCTGCAATAATATCCTCCTTAATGGTAGGGATGAGAGAAAGGTTGTAGAGTGATCCATATGGAACCAAGTATAAACTCGGTTCTTCTTCTTCCATCGGTGTGATAGTGAGGTTATGGACATGTGATTTCCGACTCAGCGCGTCGGCAACCACATTCGCCTTGCCGGGGTGGTAATGAATCTCAATCTCATAGTCTTTGATTAATTCTAACCACCTCCTTTGCCTCATAATCAGCTCGTTTTGGGTGAAGATATACTTTAAGCTCTTGTGGTCGATGTAGAGATGCACCAAGTTTCCAAGAAGATAGTGCCTCCACATTTTCAGCGCCAATACCACAGTAGCAAGATCAAGATCATGAGTCGGATAGTTCTGCTCGTGGTTTCAAAGTTGGTGTGAGCCATACGCAACCACACGTCCCTCTTGCATCAACACGCAGCCAAGCCTGATACCGGACGCATCACAATATACGTCAAAAGGCTTGGTCGTATCCGGTTGACCTAAGACGGGGGCTTTTGTAAGATGCTTCACCAAGGCTTGGAACGCTCCTTCACAAGCTGAGTTCCAAACATATTTCGTCCCCTTCTTCAATAATTCAGTCATCGGCTTAGCAAGCTTGGAGAAGTTCGGAATGAACCTCCGGTAATATCCCGCTAAACCGAGGAAGCTTCTGACTTCATGGACAAAAGTAGGGGCTTTCCATTTCAGCACTTGTTCAATTTTGCTTGGGTCAACCACAATGCCTTCCGCTGAGATGATATGTCCTAAAATGGCACTTAGCTGATCCAAAACATACATTTGCTGAACTTGGCATAGAGCTTATGGTCCCGCAATCATTGAAGGACGATTCGCATGTGTTCGGCGTGTTCTTTTTCTGACTTGGAGTAAACCAAGATATCATCAATGAACACCACCACGAACTTGGCCAACTCCGGCATGAACACTGAGTTAATGAGGTACATGAAATGTGCCGGGGCGTTGGTGAGACCAAAAGACATGTGTGAAGTCCGCGCCCGGGAATCGCAGTGGGTGGTGCCGTGCGATGCGGCACCCAACAGCATGCACGAAAAGAGGCTCAAGAACATAACGAACCATTTTGTTACTCAAGATAAGTTCTTTTACAACATAAGTACACACGCAGCGGAAATTATAACTAGCTGGACAATCTCCTCACTCTCGACCCTAACTACGCCGAAGAGAAGTCGTTCAGCCCGTCAACGCTTCCTACTAGCTTCACCTAAGAAAGGCAGCGGCTAGGTTTCCGATGAGTGGAACGAACCGTGAGGTTCGTCGTCTCACCGAACAACCCTCTTCATAGCAGGCATCCTGCTACCTGCAAAACAACTCAGAAGCAACCATGAGCACTAAGGCTCAGCAAGACTTACCGTCAATCCTAAACATGTAACTCTACATGCAAGGGTAGTAAGACAGTAGGAACATGTATTTGCGAAAATGAAGCTTGACGAAACTTGATCCTTATATTCAGATTCTTATAGCCTTCATTTTAGTGATCCTCATGCCTCACAACACCGGAAGTCCACAATCAAACAAGAAACGCTTATCCCGATGTTGCTAGCCTAAGGTGGAATAGAAATTTAGTTGGCTCTATATCTACTTCAGTCAAGGTTCCAATGCAATGATTAATCCACAAACAGCACGTTAAGAGACTTATTTTCTCTTCTTACTACGTCACCGCGCAGTGGGCAAGTATGCTCAATCCTCTTCCGCGAGCGACGGTGATTCAAATCAATAACAACCCGAAATACACGACACATACACCCGCCTCGAAAGACTCTCTCAAGAGCTCTTTCTTACGTTGTATGCAGCAACCTTTCACATGACACCCTGACATAGAAAAACATTTCGCGCCGAGCAGGATGGTCCTCTACGCGAACACGTCGAAGTTGGCCACTAAAGGATTTATATCTCCCGCCTTCTCAACGCCATTCCCACGCGAAGGATGAGTTCCTATATCACGGTCCATCGAGTTACATCGGTTTCATGGGTCCCATACCCCACTATATATCCGGTACAGCTCAATCTTGTCCAGCAGGGCCGCATACATACGGTCCTTAACCGACACGGACGGGGCTACAACCAACCTCCACATTTGCCTTACCATCCGGGTCCAGGCCAAATGTGGTCTCAAGCATTGTCACACCCATCACAAGTAGAGACCAACCTTGAGCGCTCGATCCTACAGGAACATCCCCGTCCCTATCTCATTTTCATGAGGGTGCTCTTATCATCAACCTCTCACGAGTAACTCCATTACTCGACCTTTCTCGCGAGTAGCTTTTTACTACTCGACTTCTAATGAGCTAGCTACAACATTAGCCTAGGATCTACGACGAGGCAAATCCTACACTAAACCTTCTAATCAGGGATGTAATAGCCATGCAAGTGGGTTTCAATCATCCTAGACATAATGCACAATATCAAGTCTAATAAACATGATGTGAAGTAAAGCAAAATTTAAAACGGTAACGATATGCAAACCGGGGCTTGCCTTGCCCAACGGTTTTGTTAGAAGCTAGGAGTTAGTCTTCCTCCGTAGAATCTGCCAAGCTCGTCACGAGATTGATATCCTTGCTGCTGAGTCGAGTCCTCGTCGAACGTCGACGTCACGTGCTATTAAGATGATTTATGCACATGTATTCAAAAGCAATTTAGAAAATGATTCAAAACTGTTGTACCAGTTAACTCACACATCAGATAGATAAACAACAGCAAGGTTTCTGTTGTTGGATCTAAACCTTAGAGATGATGAAAGCTAGGTGAAAAGAGATATTAGTAATCACCATGTGATTAAGTCCATTATATGAACACTTAAAACTAAAAGATTGTAGCTCAAGTTCCAGAGGTCCAATGAAGCTGAGAATTTAACCACAACCTCTACGGAAGGTATTTAGGCAGTGTGCAAAAATTGAGCTCACGAAATGGCTCCATGTGAGCACAACAAATCCTTATGTGGTTTTCACTAACCTGCCTTTACCCCCTATATATTAAGCTTTCCTATGCTGCAAAGTAGACTTTTTGTTAATTACATAATGTCCTGAGTCCATAGAATTTGGTTTTACCATTTTTGGAGTTTCCTACATGGAGATATGGATTTTACAAAGATTGGGGAAAAACTGAAAATGTCTCTGTTCATTTTCCCCATTTTTCAGAGACATAAGGAATGAACACATCATTTGACCAAGCAAATAAGTTCCAATGCCTCTGAAATATTTACTGGAGTTCAAGTAATTTTGGAAGAATGTCCTGGCCAAATTTGGGAATTTTCCAATAAACAAAACTCCTGTAAAAATTCATACAAGATTTTATTTAAATGAATTAATGAGCCAATCCAAGAAATTTCATAAATATTTGGATGCACCCCTGGATTGTACTTTTTGAGAGGAATCCAACAAAATTTGTTTCACAATTTGTGGACACTCCTACACAAAGGTATGGCTCTCCAAAGTTTGAACTAAAGTGGGAAAATCTAGAAAATGTTTAAATGCCGACAGTGGGTCCCACTAGTCATCCCTAACCTCCAGCCTCGTGCCAAACAGAGCAGTGGCGGATCCCTCCGGCGAGGTCGCCGGAAAGGCCCTTCCCAGCCACCTCCGAACCCCCTGCTGGCCGCTCCCCCTCCCCATTTTCCCCCATGCTGAACACGTTGGTGAGGTCGCCGGCGGCTGAAACTCGCCGGTAAACAGGGCGCACCGGCCACAGCAAACCCTAGGGCCCCGGCAAGATCATGCACGGTGAATTCTCCACCAAATGGGCGGTTCTTGGGCTCTAAAGAACCAGGGGATCATGTAGAAGTCCGACATGAGGTCTAAACAAGCTGGGGAGGGCTCTAAATCTATCGGCACAGTGCGCCTGATAGGGTCCAGCAGTATACCCTCAAAAAGAACTCGGATTCCTCACTCTACACTCAATTTCTTGGTCCAAAATCGATGGAGGAGGTGTGCTAGGCAGTTAACATTCTGTGTGTGAAGTTTGAAACCCAACAAACACGATTTGAGGACGAATTTTGCAATTCCTTACCTCAAGTTCTGTTTCTGCCGCCCGGGAGAAAAACTTGAAATTCTCCCTCTGTGATCAACGGCTAGGGCTGAGCATCGGATGTGAGCAACTAGGCTTGTAGGTGCACTGATGGGGTGGCTTTCTTGGGCCTGATCACTCCTGGTTTGGGCTGTCCACAGCGACCAGTTCCGGCTTCTTCAGTTTCAGTTCGGGAGCAGTGGGAACTTTGCTGTTTCTAGGCGCCGGTGAGCTCGGGACGGCAGAGGAAAGGTGCTAGCCGGCTAAAGCATGCTGGTGCGCTGCTTATTGCTGAAGGAAGCTCGATCATCCGAGCTCAGCTGCTGTGGTTATCGGGAGAACACAGAGAGGCGTTTTCTGCTCGGGAGAGAAAACAGCGAGGAAGAGCTCAGACCGGGAGAAAGCAAAACGGTGCTGTTGCACTCAGGTGAGGGTATGAGGACGAGCAGAAGACGATCCAGCAGGAGGTGGCATCGGTGAACGTGGTCCGAGCAGCTGCTGTCGCGCGCTGAGGAGTCGAGCACTTCGGTTTAGAACAGTCTATGACATGTGCGGTCCACAACCACAATTCTCCCTCTTATCCCCCAATTCCGTTTAAAATAGCAAACGTGCTCCGAATTCGATCAAAATTGGAGGATAGGTCAAAAGAATTATGAGGAACTCAAATCTGAAATCAGATTTTGAAATTGAGTTTGTTTGGTTCAAAATTCAAATCCATGTTTGAATTTGAGCGTGCCCTCATTTAATCCTTGGAATAAATAGTATATGAAACCTAAAATTCTCCAAATTTGAAACTTAGGCTCTTGAATACATGAGAAGTGCATCTATGATCTCACATATAGGCCTTTGGATAATCTGAATAGGAATCCTTTCAAAAGATTCAGAATGGTGTTTAAATTTCCTCCACTCTCCTCATAGAGAAGGTGCACATGAGTTAGAGTTTTTTGGGAGTCTAATTCTTTCCCCTAGGTTAACATGTGTTGAGCATGGGCTAGAGAAAATTTTTAACTCCCTCACATGTCCATATTTGTGTTCATCATTTCATGTGACACAACTATAGTCTTTTATCGCCTTAACTTTATTTCATAAGTTGACATCAATCTTTACAAAAGTTAGGGCTGTTACAACATGACGAGATATTCATATAGTCCATATCTCGTCGAGAATGCCGTCTTCGGGATATCTGCCGCCCGGATCTTTATTTGATGATACCCAGAGCGAAGGTCCATCTTTGAGAACACACTTGCACCCACAAGTTGATCGAACAAGATGTCAATGCGGGGCAGTGGATATTTAGTCTTGTTGGTGACGGCGTTGAGCGGTTGGTAATCCACACACAACCTTAAGGTTTCATCCTTCTTCTTGACGAACAGCGCCGAGCATCCCCATGGCGAGGAACTCGGTCTAATGAAACCCTTCCTCAACAAGTCATTGAGCTGTTCCTTCAACTCCGCTAGCTCATTCGGAGCCATCTTATACGGTCTCCGTGATATTTGTGTAGTCCTGGGTGCAAGTTCAATCTTTAACTCCACATCCCGTTCAGGTGGCATGCCCGGAAGATCATCCGGAAATACGTCAGGGTATTCTTGGACTAAGGGGATGTCATTCAACTTGGGAGCTTCAGTATTATAAGCTGCTGAAACTTCCGGGACAGGACTGTCTAATAAGATTGAGTGCGGACGGTGGAATGGAGAGTTCAAATGAATCGTCCATGATAGAGTTTCCAGGACAGCGCCATGGTAGCGTACCCATGACATTCCAAAGATTGCATCAATCTTTTGTCCCGTAAGGATAATCAAAGTAGTGGGATATATCTTCCCACCTAAGCACAGTGGTGCTTTTGGCATCATCATATTTGCTGAAATCTTCCCTCCCGGTGAGAAAATCATATATAAATAATCGGTTGGGAAGACTTGCAGTTGATGCTTAGCCACATAAGATGCACTTATAAAACTGTGTGTTGCACCCGAATCAAATAAGATGATGATTGCACGATCATTGAGAGTGAACGTACCAGCCAGCACGTTCTCTTCTTCCAGGGCGTCCTCATTGTCGAGGTAATGAATGCCCCCGGGTCGCTGACCTCCCTTCTTGACCGTTGGTCGGCCTCGAGCACCACCCTGATATTGGGCTTGCCCGCTGCTTTGCTGCCCCTGTGGACAGTCCTTTGAGAAATGACCGACCTGGCCACATGTATAGCATGTGTAGCGAGGCGGTCCTCCGCTGACCGGTGGACGGAATCCCGGGGCGCGTTGTGCTGGTGGAAATATCCGGGGTACCATCTGCTGCTGTTGCTGCTGTTGCAGTCGCGGTGGTGGCATCGGCCATCGGAATGGGGATGGCTGATAAGGACGGCCCCCAAACTGTTGAGATTGTGCCGGTGGATGCCACTGCTGACCGGATGGTGTCCGATACACCATTCTGTATTTTTGCGGAGCTCCACCCCCGCTGCTCGGTGGAGCGCTGCGCTTCTGCTGCTCAACCGCAAATTTCCGCTGAGCATCATCTTGCAGAATCACGGCATTGACGAGGTCGTTGAAGGTGCCGCGATTGCATTGCGCTAGGTGAGTCTTCATCTCGGGATTTAAACCCCGATAGAACTGCTTGCGCTTCCTCTCCTCGGTGGAGATGTAGTACGACGCGTACTGCGTCAGATGGTTGAACACGCGGAAGTAGTCATGGGCACTCCTCCCGCCTTGCTTCAGCTCCAGGAACTCTTGGAACTTTCTCTTTATCATCCCGGGAGGTATGTGATAGGCGCGGAATGCCTCCCAGAATTCTTGCCATTCCATGGCGTGGCCAGCAGGTAGTGAGGCAAGATAATTCGCCCACCACGCACCGACGGCACCGTGAAGCTGCTGCGCCGCGAAGAGAGTCTTATTCCGCTCCGTGCATTGGAGCAGTCC
The DNA here is from genome assembly GCA_030760725.1 of Neostapfia colusana. Lineage (NCBI taxonomy): Eukaryota > Viridiplantae > Streptophyta > Magnoliopsida > Poales > Poaceae > Neostapfia > Neostapfia colusana. The sequence goes on along the minus strand of JASWHV010000013.1, from coordinate 67,818,703 downwards.
AAACTTGGACTCGATCGTTCGCAGCCAGTTGTCGGCCTCTTGTTGTTCCTCCGCTTCGGTGAACACCGGAGGATGCGTACTCATGAAATCCTAGTACGTAGTGATGTGGGGCTCACGAGGCCCCCTCTCTTGACGCGTCCCCGCCTTGGACGTATTCTGCACAATCGTGCGGAGCAGGTCGGTCTGCTCCTCTTCACGAGAGCCCACCAGCGCCGAAATCACGTCCGCTAATATAGGCGGCGGTGGTGGTTGTTGCTGCAGGGTGTTGTCGTAGGCAGGTGGCTAGGAGTCATCACCCCCTTGCTGACTCGAGCCCCCCGACCTCGTGCGTGGCCCGGGTACGAACCATCTGCAATCATACGACAATAACATTAGCCCCATAGCATACTCCATGCAGTCCATGAAATAGTGGTAAACATAATGACAGTAAACATGTGAGACGTATCGTACATAGATAATGTAATAACTTTGAAAAATCTACAGCATTACCAGACCAAATACACATTAGTGAAATCCAAATCGATGGAATTCCTCTTTGGAAGTTCACCTCAAATAGATTTGGTCCCTACGAGATATTAATATCGCTTTGTCATCACATATACTACCCTTTATCTTCAATACGACACAAACATGGTCTCTAGCAAAAAGAACTTCAGTAGGTAATATACTCAAATATTTTACTAGTTGAAGATAACAACTCATGAGGTTGTCCTACCCCATTAGTTGTAATAGAACCCCCATAGGTACAACAATCCTTCAATTGAGTTCAACTGTTCATTCTTCTGCCAGAATGACCAGTTTCTACTTATCCCAGATTTTGACCTGGTACTTGGCATTTTCATGACTCAAGTTGAATACCAAAGGTAAAGTTACCTTCAGTATATGTCCAACTAGTATTTATTTGCCCCCATATCAGATCTGGTTAAAATGTTATGCTAATTCAAATTTAACAGAATTTCTGGAAGAATTTCAACAGCACCTCCTTTGAATGTTGCTATTTTCAACTAAATATTCCACTGAATTCGTGTTGCAACATCAAAAAATTTAATTACAAAGATGTAACACATATATAACCTTTCCAAAAATGTATCATATGACTATTTTTTATTTCTCTACAGAGAGTTATGCTTGAAAAAAAAACAGTCCAGTGAGTGTTTTAAATCTGTCTGGTTCTGGACAGTTCACAATGCTCTGGAATTTCGACCAGTTTGATGTATGATTCTATTCTGGAAGTCTACAACAAAGTCGTAGAGCACTTCAACCCCTTTCCATAACTATATTCAACACCTCCATTGGGAAAGTACCCTGTTAGTTATGCTCTGTTAAAATTCAGCCAACTTGCTGCTAAAACAGAGCACTCTGTTTTTCAGTTCCTTTGAGCTGAACTAATCAATTTTTGATTTTTTCTTCAAAACCAGAGTCCTAAGGATTAAAACTTGGTTATCTTAATTCCTTTTCAAAATTGTTAATGCAATCATGATTATTACATGTTGGTACTACGTTCCTCACAAAAGGGAAAATCCTAACCGGATTATACCGGCATATACGTCTCAATTGTGGCACTAAACAGTCCCTCGCAAACGTGTACTACACGGGATACGTACATGGTTAGCACCTGCAGTAGAACACTCAATAATGATGCACTCAAAGGTTTTTGTCATTTCAGGCAGTTCCATATCATAGTAAAATCATACGCCCGTATCATTGTCATGCGGCTGTCCTTGAGTGAAGCCACGTCTCAAGGTAGGTCGCGTTTTCACACCACACGACTGGGAACCCGAGTATAGCGTGAACGGGTCGTCACGGTTGCGAATTTTGTCAACCCAACGGATACCACCTACTGCCCTGCAGTGCACACCGATGGCAAGCGCTGCGTATGTCCTCCTAGGCTATTTCCAGAAGAACACACTATCGCGTTACCGACCACACGATGGGGTTCCAACTTTCTTGCCTAATGCACGCCAATGACCAGCGTTTCATATGAACTCAGGAACATTAAGAGTTCAAGAGTTTCATATTGACGTCTCACACCAAGCTGTGAGACCTATACCCTGAACCACTTTCCTCGTCAGGGGAGCTAACCGAAATTAAACTGATTTCGGTGGCGTTCCTTACCATGCTTACCTGAGCGTAGGTGCGTCATTACGTAATCAAAATTCAGAATTATAACAAGTATGTTAGTCATGCCACTTTAAGTAACTACACTAAATATAGTCCTTATTTGGGCATGCTAGCGATTTCCTCACTGTAATCCTAAGTTTTCCCGTAATACTGTCCTTATTTAGTGTGCTATGCCCTAAGCAGCTCTGATGCCAGCCTGTGATGGACCGAAATCCGTACATTCCAGGATCACAGAGGGTGGTGCCACACGATGCGACACCCGACAGCACACAGAATAAGAAACATAGTATTACATTGAAACATACTGAATTTATACAAAAGTAGTACAAACCTTCAGTTTACACCTATTTACAGAGTCTACTGCAGCGGAAGGTATTTATACAACTCACCCCAACAACTAACTAGCAAAAGTTGGTTGTCCAGCTCTACGGACAACCCACCCTAGCTACACCCAGCCTCAGCGCGACGTGTACGGCTCCCACAAAGCCATAGTCCCAGACAGAGGGTAGCCCTTGCCGGTGGACTCGTACTCCGAGTCCGTGGGGTACTTCTCACCTGCAAATACTCATAGCAGCAACCGTGAGCACGATGACTCAGCAAGTCTTAACCGACTCACCTACACAAGAAACTCTACATGCAGGTCATAACAAAGGTAGGATGGCAATTTGCGGCAAAGGAAACGCCAACAAGTTCATCCACAATTCATCTTCTACCCACAAGTTAACGGTTCATGAATCTGAAAATTAGTGAACAATATTTGGTAGCACACATGTAGCAATACAAGTTATACATATAAGCAGTATTGAATCATAACATTTCATAATTTAACCTATGTCACGACTCAGTGACCAAGTGGTACTCATTACTGCAAGGAACGGCGAATCGACTCGATATAGACCTGCAGGGATACCAAAAATAGCCATCACGTACGCCCACCCGTGGAGCTGCACAGCACGCTCACTCGATGTCGTACGGAACAACCTTTCACCAAACAACCCAAACGTCGAACCGGTCGCACCCAAACGGGCAGGAGGTTCCCTACACAGAGCATCTTTCTATGCCCGTTTGTGGATTTCCACCTTGCTGCCCTCAAATTAGACCTATAAATCGGTGTGTTATGCCTCGACGCCCGGAGATATAGGTTACATCAGTTTATCGGACCCCATATATCCGATATGCCTTCAGTACATTCAAAGTTAATCAGCGTGGGCTGAACACGGATCGGTCCTCAATCGACACGGACAGGGCAACACACACAAGACTTCCTCTTGCTGCGTCCTAGCCCTGCCTAGTCTCATTTTTTTCTTGCTAAAGTTGTCTCACATCTCTAACCAATCCAGTGTGTGACGAACCCTATACTCGCGAGTAGATTCCAACTACTCGACTTGTACCGAAGTCTATAAACATTAAGCAAAGCATGATCTACTGGTGGACCTAGACATTACACTCATTCCTTTTGGAATAATCTTGTTATGCATTTGGGATTTCATCCATCCTACACCTAATGCACATACATACTTCAAGCTAAGTGAATATAAAGAAAAAACTTTATAAAACTTGTTAAATGCAGACCGGCGGTTGCCTTGTTGCTGCTGGTCAAGGGTTAGGTCTCCTCCGGAGGTATGAACTCCAGTATCTCCGGGGTCTACTCGCGTTCAGTGACTACACGTGATCAATTCATTCGATATGTCAATTTAAATGCAATTGTGTGGAATTTAACATATAAAGAACTATAACTCTATCTAGGCGTCCCATTTGGCTCTAAATTTTTTACTTTCGCTTGGTAAGAACCTAACCAGAGACTTGACCAAATTTCATTTGAAGCAAAGCTCATTTGAGCCCTGCACAAATAAAAGTCTAAATGGTCATTACTAGAGCTTCTAAGAATTTTCAGGGATTTTAATGGATCAGACCATTACTTTCTGGAAACTAGAGTTTGAGATGGTTCTAATGGAGTTGGTTTCATGTAGTTTGAAGAATCCTACAGAATGTTATGCCCTAATCAAGATTTGAGAAAATTTTGAAAATGTTTCTGTACATTTTTCTATTTTCTCTGGGCAGTTCACTTGATCACACCATTAGGGGGACTAAATGGACTCGGATGGATCTGAATTTTTTATGTGACTCAAGGATTTTCGAATGGACATCGTAGCCAAATTTCAGAAATTTCCATAAAGGAATTCTCCAGATAAAATTCCCAACACTTTAAAGTTTAGGGAATTTATTCTGGAAAATATTAAGTTTCATTGAACTGAAACTTGTTTTGCTGTATAGTACTCGGAGAGCTGCATCCAACAAAATTTGGTTCCCCCATTTGGAAAATCGTAGCAAATGTTATGAATTTCTAAAGTTTGGGCTGCTTCCAAAATTATTTTCCTAAAGAAAATACGTTCCCGCGCCTAAACAGCGACTGCAGCGGGGCCCGTGCATTAAATTTAAACTAACCCACGCGCGCTTAGCACTGTGGCTGACACATGGGACCAGGCCTTCGTCTACCTCACGACGCCGCCTCCCCGAGCCACCGGACCTCCGGCGAGGTTGGTTTCCCGGCGACCTATCTCGACGGCGACGGTGAAACTCGCCGCCCCTACCTAACTTCAGACGCTGGACACGATGGACACCTCGCTGCCACCGGCTAACCGCCATAGCTCGCCGGTGAAGAGCGCTATGCCACTGCACCTCATCGGCACCATGTTCCCGTCGCTCCGGCCACCCTCTTCGCACGCTAATCGCGTCACCACGTTCAGGGCAGCCTCGGGAAGCTTGGCATGACCTCGGTTTGGACCCAAACCGCTGGCAAACCGGACCTCACCGGTGACCCCCTCTTCTGCCGAACTGTTCCTCGGTGAAACTAGGGTTCCGGTGGGTCTTTCTTGCTGGTTCTTGATTGAGGAGAAGCGCAAGGGCCTCTAGAGCGTGTGTGGGCTGTAGCTCACCGGCAGTTGCCTCTGCGCAATGAATTTCGCCGTTGACCGATCTCTAACCCTTATACACACCATGGAGGGAAACTAGGAATTCTCGCTCTACACCGCATGAAACAGAAAACAGTCTTCTCCTACATCTTCCACACAAGCAGGCGCACCTTTTCTTCTCTGGTGGCGTTGCGTGAAGCAGTCGGGATCGGCCAGTCGCCGGTAATCAGAGAGCGGCGGCGAGGAGTTCGGTTGTGGGAGCCATGAGTGGTGTGCGCGAGAATCGGTTCTGCTTGGGCACGACGAAAAACGGACGAGCTGTGTGTCGTTCTGGAGTTGTGACTCACGGTTTTCACCGTGCGGTGGCCTTTCCATCGGCGAGCTGGCTGCACACGGCACTCGGCGGTCGCCCGCGTGAGTTTCTCTCGGTTTGAGTCGGTTCTGTGAAGTTTAGTCACTGACCAATGGGTCCCACTTCTCCCCTCTAATTCTTTTCCCTTCTTTTTCTGCAAATATCTCAGCTACTCAGATTTAAATACTAGACCTAGCCACAAAGTCAGGAAATGAATTTGAATTCTTCAAATTGGAGTTTGTTTGGCCACATTTGATTCACATTTGAATTTGAATTTCAAATTCAGTTTTGAATTACTTCAAATGTAGCTCCCGATAAGATGAACTCCAATGAGGATTAAAATTTGTAGACTAACTCAAAAAATGTGCTGAGTTTGAATATGAAGTCAACTTTTTAATCCAAGTGATGAGAGTAACTGAAATTTGAATTTGCATTCAAATTAGCCCTTTTTACAATTGTATTCAAAAGTTCCTCATAATGGTTTGGATTTCCATGAACTTGACCTGAGCATTCGTAGGAAGGTTTAGGGCCTAATGGAGAGCTCAGCCTGTCATGTTTACATGTGTGAAATGCTACTTTTGGATTTACGAGTTTTTCCTCCAATTCTCCTGTTGATGGTGATTAGTTGCTCTTCACAATTGTTCATGAGACTTCCACAAGATGAGCTGTGGTGTGGTGATGTGATGAGCACTCTAGAAAGTGGAATCTTGGGCATTTACAAGCCCTCCATCGCTCTCACGTGTAGCTGGCAGAAACGTGACATGGTGTCGCGGGCTGCCACTTGCCACATCTCTTCCGGTTGTCTCCCTTTCAACGTGACGGTGAACGGTGCCCAACCCGTTGGCGTTGGTCCTGTTGGAACATCGACATGGACAGTCCATGTCTTGTTCCCCTCCTCATCTTATTCCTTGGTGAGGTAAAGTGGCGTCTCCACATACCTGAAATATTGAAGCATCAGCGTCAACAATTCCGGATACCCGCTGCGTCGAGAACAGTGGAATACCTTCCATCCGTTGTCTGGTTGTTTACCCTCTGCCACCTGTAGAAACATATTTGAAAAATGTCAAATATTCATTTCAACAGTAAATCATTGATTTATAACATAAAACATGTCATTGAACTCGTAAAACCTGGAAACACAAATAAAACTTAGAACAAATTTGATTCCTGGTTTGCTGTCCAAACTGACAACCCTGACCAGTTTCCCTTTTAACCGGATTTAGACCATGCTAAAGCAAAATCAGTTCTGGAGATCAACATCAAAGTTAAATTAAACTTCAATAGCTTTCCATAATATATTTGTTTGCCCTCAGATCTGTCCTGGTTCAAAAGTTATGAGCTGTCAAAGTCAATAGAATTTCTGGAGAAAATTGAACAGCACCTCCCTGCTTGAGGTACTGATTTGATCCAAGAATTCCAGTTAATTCTACTCTAATTTGACAAAACTTTCTATTACAAAGTTGTAACTTATCTGATTAACGTTTTCAGAACTACCTTATTTTTTATTTTTGTATTTTTATGCAGGAAGTTATACTCATTTTACAGGGAGTTACAGAGAGTATTTGCTCTGCCCTGTTTTCTGGACAGTTTCAACTCTACTGCATTTTTCGAATATTTAAGGGATGAAACACCTCTGGACATCAATAGAAAAGTTGTAAAGCTCTTCCAAAGATTTGCAGAAATATATCATAAAACCCCAACATCGAAAGAAATCTACCTCTAACCTCTATATAACTTCAGCATTATTTCAGCTGAAAACAGAGGACTCTGTTCCTAATATCTCATAAGTTCAAAACTTGCTAACTTTGGAAATCCTGATTAAGGGAAAGAGATAAATCAAAGTTTTAGTGCTCTGGATCAAAACTTTCAAGTTTTACAATGATGTTAATCATTTAGTGTACTATGATATCGAAGCGTCACCACAATCATGCCAGTACTACGTTCCTAACAAACAAAACCTATACAGGACTTAGCCGGCTTCGTTAATTCAGTGGCACTAAACGTCTCTCGCAAATGTATACTATTCGACTACCTGCAATTAAACCACACATTTGTCAGGTTTGTCTGCACACTAAACTCGGTCCCAATACAGTTCCATACAACCGTCCGTCATCACTCGCACGGTTGTTCTCAAGCCAATCACGCCTTGAGTTATGTGCTCACGTTACTAACCACGTGACGGGGTCTCCCATACTTGCACGTAGCACGATAGGGAAGGGCGTTGCTCGAATACCCCAAATGACATGAAGAGTCGTAGAGGATACTAAAGCTGGCCGGGTTACCTGCCACCTGTGAGGCTCCTCCCTTCAGCTTGTGCGCACTGGTGGACAGCGCTTACATGCACCCCCAAGAAATATGAAGTCCCGAGATGCATGATTTTCTGACATAAGCACATAGGTTAATATTGCCACTTGCTATATACTAATAACATCCTTATATAGGCTACTAACTCGTTCCTCACCGAGTTTTTGAAAATTAAATCTTTTTAAGTGCGTTAAACCTCAACGGAGCTCTGATGCAACGTTGCGAGGACCCGACGGTTTCGACAAGCCAGGATCACGCTAAGGGGTGCTGCGTTGCACAACACCGGATAACACACATAAAAGGTACAAAGAGGAAGTGAAAATTTTATTAAATAAACATGTGTATGAACATACTTACAACAAAATAACGTTAAGTCTACACTCACGGGCGTAGAGTAAGCAAAAGAAGTTCACGTTCAGCCCAAGAACGTGTCTTCACTAGCACATACACACACACACACACACTAACACGGCGGCGTGCACGGCTCCCACTCGACGGTGATTCCCTCTTGGGGATCTATCAACTCCTCGGGAGCCTCCTCCTCATAGCATCCTGCAAACGCTTCAAACACAAGCAGTGAGCATGATGGCTCGGCAAGACTGACCCGTCTTACCTACACATGAAACTCTACATTCTTAGTTTGCAGTGTATAGTAGGAAAGTATGTTACAAAAGACACACCTAATTAGTTGAATTCTTACTTTCAAGTTTTAGCAGCAAGTTGATGGAAAGCCTCGTGCTATGACACATAAGAAAGCCGAAATCAAACAAGAAACACATTTCTCTTATGTGCTTTGCCTAAGGTTGAAAAGAAATTTAATTAGCTCTAAACTACAAAAATTCATTAACAAACAATGTAAAACTTTCAACCAGCAATCTTTTAACATGACACTACCCTGTTCTTTCTACGTCACGGTACAGTGAACAAGTGGTACTCACTGACCGCGAGGGAAAGACATTATAATCAATTTACACCTGCAGGGTTACCCGAATAATATGTCACGTATGCCCGTACTCGATGTTGCCTACAGCAACCACCATAGACGTCATACGCAACCACCTTTCATCCGTTAGCCAGGTGTTGAACCGGTCCTATCGCCCCAAGCAGGTGGTCTCTGCGTGGAGCATCCGTAGTGCCCGCCAGCCGATTTACACCTCGCTGCTCTCGACCTAGCCTCTGGACGACAAGCAATGCCTCAACAGATCGCTACGCGAATTACATCGGTTTCCCGGTTCCCATATATCAGGTAGGATTTCGGTACTGTTGTAGCTTGTTCAACAGGCCCACACACGGCTCGTTCCTCAATCGACACAAGCGGAGCTATGGCACCCAGGCCCCAAAGTGCTGCTGCCTTTACTCTCCGCTCGGTCTCACTTTTCTTGTCATGTGAATCATTTTCTATCTTTCTAACCGAGTAGTGTGCCTCTAGCCTATTCTCGCGAGTAGTTCCAACTACTCGACTTGTACCGAATCCTATACCAGTTTAGCGTTGCAGTGGATACTCAAGGTTTAAAACCTAAGCCCAAAAACCCAGGTTCTCTTGGCTACGCATTTGGATTTTCAAACAAGACTAATGCACAATTGTAAGAAATACGTAATGTAAGTGATCAAAACATAAGACTTTTTGAAATTTCTAATGTAAATCGGAGCTTGCCTTGCTGCTGGTCGTGAGCTAACTGTTCTTCCAGAGTGATGACGTCTAAGACCTCCGGCTCTTCTTTGATCTTAGCTACTACACGAAATAAACATATAATGCGTGTCAAATTAAATGCATTTGAGTTATTTAGATATTGTGAAGACTATAAGTATAGCTAGACAGTCCTACAGACTCAAAAAATTTTACTATGGTTTGAACACAACCTAAACAGGAACTTGGCCAAATTTCATTTGAAGCAAAGCTCATTTGGGCCCTCCACAAATAAATGTGTATTTGGCTCTAATTAGAGCTCTTATGGTTTTCGAAGGATTTTCATGGAGCAAGCCATGACTTTCTGGAAACTAGATTTTCAGTTATATCTAATGGAATGGATTTCATATAATATGAGGATTCCTAGCAAAAGATATGAGCTAAACAAGTTCAGAGGAAATCTGAAAAATGTTTCTGGACATTTTTCTTTTTCTCTGGACCAGTTTCATTAATCACACCATTAAGTTGATCAAATGAGCTCGGATGGATCTGAAATTTGTATGGTAGCTCAGGGATATTACAAGGAACATCATGGCCAAATTTCAGAATTTTCCACTAAAAGGTTCTCCAGTTAATGTTCTAGACACTTTAAACTTTGGAGAATTAGTTTGGAGAAATAAAGGTTTTCATGAAGTGAAAAAACCTGATTTTATGGAAAGTAACAAAATTTTGTTCACTCGGTTTGGGACATCCTAAAAAGGTTGTGAGAGTTTGAAATTTAAACTAAACCTGGAAATCGGGAAATGTTTAAAACACTGCACGTGGTCCACGCATAGTGCCTTCTTCAACCTCTCGCGCCCGCGCGCGCCCGAGCTGTCCCCTCGCCGGAGCTCGCTGGATCCCGCTCTACCAACCACCTCCAGTGCTCACACTCGCCGCCAGCCCCTTATTCGACACGAGGAACACATTGGGGAGGTCGCCCCATGCCGGCGACGACCTTACCATGGCCAGCGACGGTGCGGCGGCTCAGATTAACTTCGGTGCCGATGGCCGGTCGTTCTAGCACCCTAACTGCTCGAGCAAAGGGCTCTACAGAACCAGTGGGCGCTAGAGTAGATCGTCAAGCAATCAAACCGGCTTGGGTACATCTCTAACTAGGGTTGCACCGTGCAACCTAGGTCTCCCGCCCCGGTCGCCATTGCAAAAGCTGGAAATTGTGCCTCTACCGATGGATTCTCGCTAGGGTTCCAAAGGAAAAATGTTCCTCAGCAAGTCTAGATCGTATGTGCCTAATATGGCGAACTTAACCGAACCGTGATCGAGAATTTGATGAAATCTTACCCGTGGGTTGGTTTACACCGGGGGGAAGAAGAATCCAAAATTTGTCGGTAACGAGCTACGGTTCGGTTTGATCTTCGGAGGTGAGAAGCATGTGGTCTAGGCGCGTCCGAGGATGCTCTTGCTCGGGCATGAGAATCTCTCAGTCGGGCTGTCCATGTGAGCCCGAGGTGAGGTCGCGCCGCAAAGACTCCGGTTTCTCGGGTTGCGGGTGCCGATCACAGCTGGATTTTGTGTCGAGGAGCTTGTGCATGAGCCCACGGTGCCGTTTTGCTACTCAGGAGGAATCTACATGCGAGATGGCATGGTCTCCCAATCGAGCAACGGAGGCGGCGATGTCTTCGGCTCTGCTTTTGTGCAAGAGCGAGGAGCGACGAGCGAAAGTGGGTTTTACCGACTCGAGTGTGGGGGATAAGGAGCTGAACGTTGGTCTGGGCGTGAGAACACACCGAGCAGGAGCTGGCAACGTGGTTCAGCACCGTGGCGATCACCCGAGCGCGCGCAAGAACCCGAGCAGCGCTCGGTTGAGTCGGTTCCATCCCCTCTCTCACTGACTGGTGGGTCCGAACTCTCATTTTTGTCCCACAAAATTGAATTTGCACTTTTTCATAATATTTGAGACCCTCCTGCCCCTCACAAAAGGATCAAACCACTGAACCACCATTTGGAGTTTGAATGATTCAAAATGAAGAATTGGTTTGACTGGATTTTGCTTCAAATGACAAATTGAAATTCAAATTTGGGTTGAATTGGCCCAATTTAACTCATGTCAATATCAACTCCAAATGGAGCGAAAATTGGTTTGTGAGCTCCTAAAAATGTGCTGAGTGTGAATATGAATCCCACTTTTGAATTCATGGGATGAAAGGAGTTTGAATTTGAATTTAAGTTCAAACTAGCCTTTTGATAATTGTACCCAAAAGTACCTCAAAAGGTTTAGGATTTTAGTGAAATTTGGCATGAGCATTCCTAACAAAGTTTAGGAGTTAATGATATGCTCAGCCTCTATATGATGCATGTTGGAAATACCACTTTTGCATTTTGTGCGTTCATCATCTAATTATCTATTGATTGTGGTTACTTGCTCTTCAAATGCGTTCATGTGATACCACAAATGAGGTGAGTGTGGATGTGATGAACACTTATTGCAAGTGAAAAACTTTGGCCCTTACATTCCTCCCTCTTTAAAAGAATCTCGTTCCGAGATTATAAAAATGAGAGAGAGGATGATAGAAAATTACTGGATGTGCGACGTTAAAAACTCCGGGTAGTTGGCGCGAAGAAATCCTTCGCTCTCCCATGTCGCCTCATCCTCGGAGTGATTACATAGAACTTTATAGAACCACAATGTTAAGTTGTGTGTGGTTCGGGCCTTCTCATCAATAATCTGAACCGGTTCCTCCCGATAGGTGAGATCCGGTATCAGTTCTTCAATATCTCCCAGCTTAACGGTGGTTGAAAGCTTAAGGCACTTCCTCAGCTGAGAAATGTGGAAGATGTCATGCACAGCCCAGAGTGTCACTGGTAATTCCAGCCAGTATGCAACGGATTCACATCTTTCCAGAATCTGGAAGGACCGATGAATCGGGGTGCCAACTTTCTTGTGACCCCGAATCTGTTCATGCCCTTCATTGGAGACACACGTAGATACATGTGATCCCTGACTTCAAATTAGAGAGGACATCTTCTCCAGTCTGCATATTGTTTTTGTCAGGATTGGGCAGATTTTAAGTTTGCTTGAATGCTGCTGTAAGAGGTAACAGCCTCACGAACAAACCAACACACACGACAACAAAGCGCCCTACATGCAATACGTCCAAAAATTTTTAAATTCCCCTCTTAACAGATTTTGGGGTGTTACACCCTTCTTAATTAGGCGATTTTGCGGCAACTACTGTGTGTACTTTGCATACATGACCGCAAGAGTGGCAAGAAAAGGGCAGCTTTGTTAATTACTTCACCGTTGAGGAGTACGTAGCATGTGGTTTAGCTTATAATCTTGTTAGTAATTATGTCTTCAAAACAAAGTTATGTGTATGTCTCACCCCATCGCAACTCGTAAGAAAAATAAAGCAACGACGACGGTGCACTCCAACTTAGGAGTATATTTATCTCTTGAAGCTTTTAAACAAATACTAGGTACTCCACATAAATGACATCACGCAAGTTTCAGAATTAGAAAATGAGTGTTTAATTATGTCGTTCACTGAACAGGAGGTAAAGAAAGCAACTTTCCATATGAAACTTAATAAACACAGAGATTTGGGTCATTTACGTTCAGGTCATACCCTACTCCTGCTTGACTGTTTTCTCTTGATATGAGGATTATAATTTGCTTCTGCATACAAATTATGTGGTTTGGGCTTAGTTCTTAGGATCTACAAACTTTCAAATAAACATAGTTAGATTTATTTTGAACACCCCTCCTGCCGCACCGGGGTCTTCTCCTCCCATGCGTGCTCCACCTCCGGACACCCCCTCCCACATCTCACGGACACTCAACCCCACCGCCCTTCCAGGAAAAATCTAAAAACCTGAGATCTTCCCGCGCCCGACTGACTTACCTGCCATGTCCCTCAGCCCCTTCCCCATGATCCATTTTGCCGCCTTCCTGAACTGCAACCTCAGTTCGTTGGCGGCATGCTCTGTCCAATCTCCAGATACGAGCAGGCCCACATGCATGTGGCTTAGGCATGCCACCAGCTGAGGGGTTGGTACTAACATTCGACATGTACCTCACTCGCCGTATTTCTCTCCAACGGGCAATAGATCCATCTGCCGCTGGTGTGAGGACCCACCTTTACCGGGGCCCAGTTGTGCTTCCTGTACCATCCCTGGATCAGTAGGTGGTACGCACAACAGAATGTACTGTGTTTGAGGGCGCCCGACACCCGATCACGGGGCCGTGCTGCTCGCCCGGGAAACGCCTTGGGTGGTGTCGTGATATGTGGCACCCAACAGCACACATATAAGGAAACATGTATTACATAAATCAAAAGCGGAAGCTTGCAAATGTTCTTTGTAAATAATTTACATCAAATAACTACAGCGGAAGACTAGTCTACCTCACGTTTAATATCTACTAAGCACCCGAGAAGATGTCCAGCCCGCGGACTCTTCTCGCTAGCAACATGAAGTCATAAGGCAGCGGCCGGGTTCTCCATGTGTAAAACGACTCAAAAGTTCTCTGAGTCTCACCCGACAACCTCATAAGCACCAAGTGAACCTGCAAAACAACTCATATAGCAAGCGCGAGCACATAGGTTTAGCAAGACTTAACTGTCTCTCCTAAGGCACACAACTCTACATGAAGGTAACTTAAGACAATAAACAAGTAAGTTGCATAAAGACTCACCTACATGTTCATCCTTAACTTTTAGATTTTAGCCATCACAGTGGTGTCCTTTGAGGGGGACCCGGCCCGTGTCATGGGTCATGCCGCTCGCACGGGAATCGCATTGGGTGGTGCCGTGTTATGCGTCACCCAACCACACACATATAAGGAAACTGTATTACATAAATCAAAAGCGGAAGCTTACAAATGTTCTTTGTAAATAATTTACATCAAATAGCTACAGCGGAAGACTAAAATCAACTCACGTTGAATAACTAATGAGCACTCGAGAAGAGGTCCAGCCCGCGGACTCCATGTGTTACAGCGGCTGGGTTCTCCATGTGTTACATTACTCGGAAGTCTCCGAGTCTCACCGGACAACCTTCTTTATAAGCATCGATGTTAACCTGCAAAACCACTCATATAACAAGAGTGAACACAAAGGCTCAGAAATACTTAACTGTCTCTCCTAAGGCATGCAACTCTACATGCAGGTAACATAAGACATAAACATATAAGTTGCATAAAGACTCGCCTACACGTTCATCCTTAACTTTCAGATTTTTAGCCATCATAGTAGTGACCTTGCGACGAGCAACATTGGAAATCCACAATCAAACAACAAACGCTTCATTGCAATGTTACTTGCCCCAAGTGTGGCGGACCGGAATCCGCTCATCTAGGATCGCAAAGGGTGGTGCCGCACGATGCGACACCCGACAGCAGACATCATAAGAACAACATTGTACTACATAGAAAACAAACTGAATTGTACAAAGTAGTACAAGACTTCAGTTACAAACTAAGTATAGAAATTACAACAACGGAAGCTATGTTTATACAACTCACGCCCACCTATCTAGCAAAAGTCGGTTGCCCAGCCCTATGAACAACCCACACTAGCTGCACTCCTCAGCTAAGCGCGACGTGTACGGCTCCCACTCAGCCGTGGTCCCCGACGGAGGAAAGCCCTCGCCGGTGGACTCGTACCCCGAGTCCGTGGGGTAGTCCTCACCTGAAAAAACACTCATAGCAGCAACTGTGAGCATGATGGCTCAGCAAGACTTAACCGACTCACCTACACATGAAACTCTATATGCAGGATAGAACAATTATAGGATGGCATGTTGCAGAAAAATACACGCCTACAAGTTCATCCTTAATTCATCTTTTAGCCACAAGTTAACAGTTCATGAAATCTGAAATTTAGTGAGCAATATTTGGTGGCACACATGTAACAATACAAGTTAATCATCACAGCAATAATGAATCATACATTCCATATATTAATCTATGTCATGACTCAGTGGACAAGCGGTACTCATCACCGTGAGGGACATCGAATCGACTCGATATACACCTGCAGGGATACCCGAATAGTACGTCACGTACGCCCATACTCGTAGATGCACACAGAACGCTCCACTGATGTCGTATGGGACAACCTTTCACCCAACATCCCAAACGTCCAACCGGCTGCACCAAAACGGACAGGAGGTTCCCTACACGGAGCATCTCTCTATGCCCATTAGCAGATTTCCACCTTGCTGCCCTCAACCTACACCTATAAATCGGTGTGCTTTGCCTCGACGCCTGGAGGTTTAGGTTACATCGGTTTATCGGGGCCCATATATCTGATATGCCTTCGGTACTTTCAAAACTTTGTTCAGCAGGACCGCGCACAGATCGGTCCTCAATCGACGTGGACAGGGCTGCGCCCACAAGACTTCCTCTTGCTGCACCCTAGCCCCTGCCTAGTCTCATTTTCTTACTAAAGTGGTCTCACATCACTCGACCCAATCCCGTGTGCCCCAACTCCTAAACTCGCGACTAGATTCCAACTACTCGACTTGTACCGAAGTTCTATGAACATTAAGCACAGCATATACTACTTGAGGACTCATACTCTACCCTCACTCTTGTGGGAATAATCTGTCTATGCACTTGGGTTTCCTCGCCTTCAGCGACTATACGTAAGCAATATACTATATGTCAATTTAAATGCAATGTGTTAAATTGAATATGTAAAGACCATAACTCTATCTAGCCCTCCCCCTTGGCTCTGAAATTTTTATGGTGGCTTGGTAGGGTCCTAACCAGAATCTTGACCAAGTTTCATTTGAAACAAAGTTCATTTGAGCTTTGTACAATTAAAAACCTATTTGGTCATTAGTATAACCTCTAAGGACTTTTAAGGACATTCATGGCTCAAACCCTTACTTTCAGGAAACTATAAGTTGAAATGGTTCTAATGGAATTTGTTTCATAGAATTTGAAGAATTCTAGATGAAGTTATGCCCTAATCAAGATTTTGAGAAAATCTGAAAAATGTTTCTTTACATTTTTCTATTTTCTCAGGGCAGTTCACTTAATCACACCATTAGGGGGACTAAATGAACTTGGATGGGTCTGAAATTTTTACTGTTACTCAAGGAGTTTCAATTAAACATCCTAGCCAAATTTCAGAATTTTCCATAAGAGAGTTTTCCAGATAAAATTCCCAACATTGTAAATTGTAGGGAATTAATTCTGGAAAAGAAATAAGTTTCAGAAGCTGGAACCTGTTTTATTGGTTATTAATCAAAAATATGAATCCAACAAAATTTGGTTCACTGAATTTGGAGCTCCCTAGCAAAAGTTATAGCTAGTTGAAGTTTGAACCAGTTCTGAAATTCAAATAAAAGTTTAAACCGGGTTGTGGGCCCCACTCTTTAAACCGGCCCACTGAGATCGCGGCCACACTGCAGCCCACGGGGTTTTACCCGCGCTGCTGCACCAGATCCTGGCCGCAAAGCGGATCCCCGCTGGAAACAGGGACTGACCGGTGGACCCGGCCCCCCTTCGTCTACCTCGCGACACCCCGCGACCACTGCGGCGGCGCTTCGCCGGAGAACTCACCACCGGCCATTTTACAGCACGACCTTCGATGGATTTCGCCGCCTGTGCCCAACTTTTCTCGGAGAACACGTTGGTGCACTCACCGAAGCTCGGCGATGGCCGGAATCACGCTCGTGACGGTGACAGCGGCGATCCCCACTCAGGCGATGTCGCCCGAGCTACTCAGGCCCCTATTTTGGAACGGTTTGCTCCTACAGCTCCGCTGTGGCATGCTGAGCATGAAAATGAACTCGGTTTGGCATGGAAACGGCCGGAGCTAGGACTTCACCATCGACCTAGGGCTAAAAGGGTGGATACTCGAAAAACTCAAATAGCAGCACCAAAACTCGATGGTTTCTGATGGTCTTTGATCCTAGGTGGCCGTGGGGACGTGTACAACATGTGTTTAGCTTGGTTTATGTGGTAGTGGACCGATCACCACAAATTTTGGATTCTTGGCTAGCTCGGTTCTTTGAACACCGAGGACTAAACGCGGAAATTCTCTCCCGACAGGGCATGACAAGGGTTAGGGTTTTCACCGTGAGTTTGAGGAGCCCCTGGCGTGTCTAATTGCTGTTGATCTTCAGTCACGAGGATGCTTAGATCGGTGGTGCACCAAGGACCCGAGGAGAGCGGCCGAAACTGTGATGGTTTTTGGTGGAGTGTGTGTGAAAGCCAGTCGGTTTCCCGTGTGAGCTGCGAGAGATGGCTTCGTGGGCAGGCAAAGGCTTTGCGCTAGCCTCCAGCACAACACCAGCTCGTCGCGTTGGCCGTTCGGCAGCTGCTCGGTGGCACCCGCTGCTGTGCTCCGTGGAACAGAGCCTTTGAAAAAGTTTGATCAGGGCATTTGACTGCCAGGTGGGCCTAGATTTGTATGAAATTTGGCCTGAGCCTTCCCAAGACTATTTATGGTCTAGGGTAAGCCTAACCCTTCATGTTAATGTGTATGACTCCTACTTTTTGAAGTTAGGGCTTTCCCCTCTAATCACCCTCTTGATGGTGTTTACTTGCTCTTCTCAAAAGTTCAAGAGCTATCCACCAAAAGAAGAGACGATGATGTAAGAGGAGATTACCTGTGCTGAGACGCCATAAACTCCGGGTAGTTTGAGCGAAGGAATTCCTCTCTCTCCCACGTCGCTTCTTCGGCGGTGTGGTTGCTCCACAGTATCTTGTAGAACCACAGCATTCGGCTACGTGTGGTCCGAGCCTTCCCATCAATAATTGCCACCGGATATTCAGCATACGTCAATCCGGTTGCAGCTCGCCAATGTCTTCGGTGGGAACAGCAGCCGTATATTTCAGACATTTTCATAGTTGTGAAACATGGAAAACTTCGTGAACACCAGTGAGAGATGCTGGTAGCTCCAGTCTATACACCACTGGTCCAAACTTCTTGGTGATAGCATAGGGTCCAATAAATCGGGGAGCGAGCTTCCCCTTCACGCCAAATAGGTGAACGCCTTTCATCGGAGATACACGGAGATACACGTGTTCCCCGATGTCAAAGTGCAGCGGCCTACGCCTCTTATCAGCGTAGCTTTCTACCGAGATTGCACGGCCTTCAAGTTGGCTTGAATCATCCGAACACGCTCTTCGGCGTCATTCACCACATCAACCCCGAATGTGACCCTTTCACCGGACTCGCACCAGTTTAATGGGGTGCGGCATTTACGACCGTAGAGAGCCTCATAGGGTGCCATATTGATACTCGCTTTATAGCCATTGTTGTACGAGAATCCCGCCAATGATAGATAATGAACCTAGTTTGTACCATGGTGGATGGCACACGCCCTCAACATGTCTTCTAAAACTTGATTCACCCTATCAGTTTGCCCATTTGTCTGAGGGTGATAGGCGGAGCTTCTAATCAGCTTAGTACCCAATGCAGCGTGCAACTGCTCCCAGAAACGAGATACAAATAGTGCGCCTCGATCTGGGATTATGGTCTTGGGTACCCCAGGTAAGCATAGAATCCTTGCAATGTACAACTCCACGTATTTGCTGGCATGGCAATGTGTATGCACGGGAATGAAGTGAGCCGACTTGGTTAATCGGTCAACGATTACCTAAATGGAATCATGCTTGTTGGAAATCAGGGGTAATCCCACAATGAAATCTATGCTCATATCTTCCCACTTCCATGCTGGAATTTTTAGGGGTTGCAACAGCCCTGATTTCCTCATATGATCCGCTTTCACTCGTCTACACGTATCACACTCGGATACGTATTTAGCCACTCCCCGCTTCATCCGCGTCCACCAAAATTTTCTTTTCAAATCTTGGTAAATTTTGTTGCTGCCCGGATGAATGGAGAAAAAATTTCGACAAGTGAGCCTCATCAAGGATCTTCTTCCTCAGCTCCATATTCCGGGGTACGACTATGCGGTCATTGAACCACAGCGTCCCCTCATCATCTTTCCGGAAATATTTGATTTCCCCATTGTCTATCCGTCTCCGGAGATGTGCCATGCCCTTGTCAACTTTCTGAGCTGCAATGATATCTTCCCTAGTGGTAGGAATGAGAGCAAGGTTGTAGAGTGTCCATAAGGAACCAAGTATAAACTCGGCTCTTCCTCCTCCACCGGTGTAATGGTGAGGTTATGGACATGTGATTTCCGATTCAGCGCGTCGGCAACCACATTCGCCTCGCCGGGGTGTTAATGAATCTCAATCTCATAATCTTTGATGATTTCTAGCCACCTCCTTTGCCTCATATTCAGTTCCTTCTGGGTGAAGATATACTTCAAGCTCTTGTGGTCGGTGTAGAGATGCACCAAATTCCCCAGGAGACTGTGCCTCCACATTTTTAGCGCAAAGACAACAGCAGCAAACTCAAGATCATGAGTTGGATAGTGCTGCTCGTGGTTTCGAAGCTGGCGTGATCCATACGCGACCACGCGTCCTTCCTGCATCAACACGCAGCCGAGCCCAATACCAGACGCATCACAATACACGTCAAATGGCTTGGTCGTATCCGGTTGAGCTAAGACCGGGGCTTTTGTGAGATGCTTCACCAATGCTTGGAACGCTCCTTCACACGCCACGCTCCAAACATATTTTGTTCCCTTCTTCAATAATTCTGTCATCGGCTTAGCAAGCTTGGAGAAGCTTGGAATGAATCTCCGGTAATATCCTGCTAAACCAAGGAAGCTTCTGACTTCATGGACAGAAGTGGGGGCTTTCTATTTCAGCACTTGCTCAATTTTGTTTGGGTCAACCGAAATGCCTCCCGCTGAGATGATGTCCCAAAAATGGCACTTGGCTGATCCAAAACTCACATTTGCTGAACTTGGCCTAGAGCTTATCGTCCCGCAATCATTGAAGAATGATTCTCAAGTGTTCGGTGTGTTCTGCCTCGGTCTTGGAATAAACCAAGATATCATCAATGAACACCACAATGAACTTGTCCAGCTCCGGCATGAACACCGAGTCCATGAGGTACATGAAATGTGCCGAAGTGTTAGTGAGACCAAAAGACATGACGAGATATTCATATAAGCCATATCTCGTCGAGAAGGCCGTCTTTGTGATATCCTCCGCCCGGATTTTTATTTGATGAATGCAATGTGTTCATCTCTACACCGACCACAAAAGATTGAAGTATATTTGCTCAAAAATAGTTGAATATGCGACAACAGCGATAGTTAGAGCTGGTCAAAGACTATGAGATTGAAATTCATTATCATCCGGGCAAGGCAAATGTGGTTGCCGATGCACTCAACCGGAAATCTCATATTCATAATTTGACCATTACGCCGATCGAAGAGGAACAATCGAGTCTCTACTTGGTTCCATATGGAGCTCTACATAATCTAGCTCCACATTAAAATAGGAGGTTATGAAAGCTCAAAAGCAAGACAAAGGAATGTATCATATTAGGAGAAGGTTGAAGAACGGGAAAGTAAAATGTTTCCGGTTAGATGATGAAGGTACAACCAAAGTCTCTGTCTTGTGCTCAAACTGACTGAACCTACTGAATAGCAGCTCGAGCCACCAAGGCAGCGCTGCCGCCACCTCCCGAGCGCAACCCAGCTCGTTCTCTTTGCAGTTATCGGCTCCAACAAGAGCACACCCCTCACAATACGCCTCACCGCAGCTGCTCGCCTATTATCGCGTGCCCTCGATGAAGAACTCAGCCGCACGCGAAGAGGCTGTCGGTCCACCGCCGGCCAGCTGTTCCACCTCGTTGCACGCCGAGCTGAGCTCCCCCACAGCATCGCAGGACCTCCCTCAATGTGCCCGAAGAAAGAACCAGGCGCTAGCTCCACGGGAACCCCGGCGTCGAGCTCATTTTCCTCCACAGCGCCGTGTGAAGCCGCCGTGACAAGAAATCGTTGCCTGATTGCCACAGTGCTTCTCCAACCGATCTTCAAAAGCAAAAAGGTTCGCCTAGACCTTCTCTTGCTGCTCCTCAACACCCGGCAGCTTGTCACAAACTGTGCTCGCCAGAATTTTGCTTTTCCCGCCGACGTGCGGTTTGAACCGCGAGGAGAAAATCGGGAAATTAGTGTGACACGATGCACCACTCATAACATAACCTAGCAAACCATTTCTAGACGTCCGTGAGAGTTCGTGGGATCAAAAACTAGGAAGAACCGTCGAGGAAACCTTCGGTTCTTCGAGTTTTTCGAGTTTTCACCGAAATTGACCTTGGTCGCACGGTGAACTCATATTTGCCGATGTTTCTCACGAGATCAGAGCCTTGGACGTTGCTCCCTAGGTCGTGGCAATGCTGTAGGAGCTAACTGAAGCAAGGTTGGGGCACTACAACATCCTTGCGACGTTGCCGGAGTTGCCACATAGGTTGTCGCCGTCACGAAGCAATTTCCGGTGATTGCCAGTCGCCGCCATGGATGGCAACGTGTTCCTTGCATGAAATAACGTAGAGGAGGCGAGATTTGGGAAGTGTCGGGCACCGTAACCCCCTCCCGACGAGCTCTCCGGCGGCCCAACGCAGCAGGCGGGAGGTAGAAGATGACGGGGCTGGCCCACCCATCAGCCTCTGTTGCGGGGAAGTTTGATTTTCTGTGGCTACAGCCAAATTGTCTGTGGACCGCGGTGTGGCTGCACCGAGGAACTGACACGTCACCCGGACTCGGCTGTCAGGCTTTTACACTTTTCCCGGTTTATTTGAATTTCCATATTCAGTTCAAATTTTTGAACCTGATAACTTTTGCTAGGAAACTCCAAATTTAGTGATTAAAATTGGGTTGGCTTCAGGTTGAAAAACTCTATCCAAATATGCAATCCAATTTGTATGAAAGTCAATATTTAATTCTTGAAAATTCTATAAAACTTTTCAACAAAAGAATCTTAGAGGGAGTTTGGTTCATCCAAAAATCCTCACATTTTCCCAGAATATTCTTTAGGATGTTATTGAACTCCTGTAAAAATTTCAGCTCATTTGAATTTATTTGATTAGGAGAATTCAGATTTTAAATTGCTGTGTTCAAATGGATACAGAAACATTTTCAGAGAATTCCCAAAACTTGGAAATTCAGTTCTGGGCAATTCTTGGCTCCAAAAATCCAAGGAAACTTCATGCAGGCTCTATGAACTATAATTGAAATTTTAGTTCACTCAGTTTGACATGAACATGTGAGTTACTTCAGAATTGATTCCTTTTTTCTTAATTTCTTAAAGAATTGTTCTGAATAAACCACTCAGTGAAAAGTGCTAAATTTTGGTCCATATGACTTTTTGTGACAAGGAACTCACATGAAACTTTTCAGCTCCATTGAAGCTCTGGATCATCACTGTCCTGTTTAACCTCTTTAGATGAGCAACACACAAGTGATGAAATGCACTTATCACTTGATCATGTTGCTTAACCCCAAACCCAAACCACTAGCACCAGTGTCATTTTAAATTCTTAAACAGAGTTCCAGTTTCTAACTTATCATTAGAACTTGTTAGCAAAATCTTTATAATTAAATACTTGTGCATATTCATAACGTGTAGCATATACGTGAGAACTTGTGAAGGAAGTGAAGTGGGATTTCAAAGACAAGGTGATCAAGTAATCAAGCCTCAGGAGATCAACGACACTAACTGAACTTTTGTACATTCTTAGTCACCTGCAAAACAGGCAAGCTCCAGTTTGCATTTAAGTTGGTTTATAAAGTTTTACTTTGTTCGCTACTATGGTTTAGAGTTTGTATGTGCATTAGGTCAGGTATGGTTTATACTCCAAATGCATGACCAAAATGAACTCTGGAGTCGAGGGTAGAATAGAGTTCCCCGCTGTAGAATAATGCCGTGCTAAATAGGTTATGACATCCAGTAGAAGTCGAGTAGTTGGAATCTACTCGCGAGCTATAGTTTGGAATCACACGGGTATGGTTAGGCAGCGACAAGACGAGGTCTTGGTCGAGTAGCTTGCCTGTATCGGTTAAGGACCGATGCGTGTCGGCACCCAAGAGCAAGTATTGAGTTGTCCACTGGATGCTTACTGCTATATGGGACCCAGGAAACCGATGTACCAGGTTAACTTGATTTTAGAGCCCGAGACGGCATGACCGGTTCTACAGTCGAGTTTCATGCAAAAGGTCGCCCCGTACGACGTAATGAAGGACGCCATATTTGGGTCTTCAGAGGCGGGCGTATGTGTCGAGTTATCCGGGCAGTGTTTGATTCCAATCACCGTCCCACGCGGATAGAGTAACGCTTGCTCACTGTGTTGTGACGTAGTAAGCAAGTTGTTTGATAACAGTTTGCAAGTTTTAATTGCTATTATGGTAATTCGAATTGCATGAAAACCATGTATGAAGTAGAGATAGGGGAAATTAAAGTTATTTTCCACCTTGGGACAAGTAACATTGGAATGAAGGGTTTCTTGTTTGATTGTGGATTTCCAATGTTGCTCGGAGCTACGGTGTAAAAGTCCCAAAACTTGTAAAAGGAAAACTTGAGTTGTGAATAAAGTTGAGGTCAAATTCAAGAAATGGGACATGCAAAAACTTTTCTACACATATGAATGTTGTCATGTGCAAGCACATAATTTAAATTCCACTTTGAATTCATATGTTCATTTGAATGCAAAGGTGGTCATTTTAAATGAAGGATGCAAACTGTGGTTGTAACCCTCCCCTTTGCAGACGCCAAATTAAAAGTTTGAATCCATATTTGAATTCTTCATGTCCAGATTATGAGGAAGACAAATTTTGAGAAAATTTGGAGGTACTTTGATAGGTATATCAAAGAGGCTTGTGAATTTCATTGAAATTTGAATTCCAATTTGAAACTGAAGTACACCTTGTCAAATTTTCCAAATGGCTTTCAAATTTGACGTCCTCATGGCTGAAGTTTGCACTATGTCAAATTTGGAAGATCTATTGGGGGAGAAGAGCAGCGGGACCCCCTTGTCATTGAGAGGGGAAGACTTAGCACACAAGTCTCTGTTTTTCACTCAAACCGACTGAACCTAGCGAAGCAAACCGGGCTCCTCTGTTTTTCGCTCGAAGACACTGAACCGCAGCTCGCGCCACCGAGATAGCGCTGCCGCCACCTCAAGAGTGAAACCCAACCCGTTTCCTTTGCCCCTATCGACTCAAACTGGGATATTTTCATTCCACAAACCGACCGTGGCTGTTTCTTCCTCCTCACGCACTCTCCCCGATGAAGAACTCGCCGCACGGAGGAGTTGTATCGGTCCACCAGCGACCGGACGCTTCAGTAGTTTCCACGCCAAGCTGAGCTCATTCACGGCGTCGCCGGACCTCCCTCAATGTGCCCGAAGCAAGAACCAGGCGCTAGCTCCACGGGAACCCCGGCGTCGAGCTCATCTTCCTTCACAGCGCCAAGAAAAGCTGCCGCGACAAGAACTCGTCGCCCGTCGGCCACAGTCCCTCTCCGGGCGAGTTCTAAATGCCTAAAGGTTCGCCGTTGAACCCTCTTCCTTCCATGCAAACCCCGGAACGATGCTGTAGCTCGTCACGCCGGAATTTCATACTTTGCCGTCGACATGCAATATAACCTGTGGGGAGAAACTTGTGAAATTCTTCTCACACATTGCACCACTCATCACCAAACCTAGAAACCCAGTTTTATACGTCCGTGCGAGTGCGTGGGATCAAGAACTAGGAAGAACCGTTGAGGAAACCTTCGATTCTTCATGTTTTTCGAGTTTCACCGAAATTTACCTAGGTCGCACGGCGAGCTTGTATTTGCCGACATGACTTGTGGGATCAGAGCCTTGATCGTTGCTCCCTAGGCTGTGTGATGCTGTAGGAGCTAACGGAAGCAAGGTTTAGGCACTACAACGTCCTTGCGGCGTCGCCGGAGTTGCCACAGAGGTTGTCGCCGTCGCGAAGCTATTTCTGGTGATTGCCGGTCAGCACCAGAGGTGGCAACGTGTTCCCCGCATGAAAATATGTAGTGGCAAAATCAGCGAGTTCTGAGCACTGGAACCTCCTTCCAGCGAGCTCGGCGGTGGGCCGGCGCAGGAGGCGGGAGGTAGGAGATGACAGGGCTGGCCCATGTGTCAGCATCTGTTTCGTGGAAACAGGATTCTCTATGGCACCGGATCAACTTGTGACTGTGCGGGGAAACCCTGTAGCCTCGTGTGTCGAAGCATGAGAAGGCGCCATGTCACCCCCGGACCCGCTGTTAGTCTTTTAAACTTTTCCCGGTTTAATTCAAATGCCAGATTTGATTCAAACTTTGGAAGAGCATAACTTTTGCTAGGAAGCTCCAAATTTAGTGATTCAAATTTGGTTGGATACAGGTTGAAAAACTCTATCCAAATATGCAACCCAATTTGTATGATAGTCATAATTTAATTCTGGAAAATTATTTAAATCTTTTCAGCAAAAGAATTTTAAAGGGAGTTTGGTTCATCCAAAATCCTCATATTTTGCCAGAATAATCTTTAGGATGATATTTTGAACTCCTGTAAAAGTTTCAGCTCATTTGGAGTTGCTTTGGTTAGGAGCATTCAGACTTCAAGTTGCTGTGTTCAAATGAATACAGAAACATTTTCAGAGAATTTACAAAACATGGAAATTCAGTTCTTGGCAATTCCTAGCTCCAAAATCCCTAGCAACATTCATGCATGATACCTGAGCTATGTTTGAATTTGTGGTCCACTTTAATTTGCATGAAATTGCAAATTTATTCAGAATTTATTTCTTTTTGCCTAAATGCTCCGGGAATTGTTCTGGATGAACCACTCATTGAACAATTCTGAATTTTGGTCCATAATGTCTTCTTGTGACAAGGAACTCACAGGAAAATTCTCAGATAAATTTGATCTCTGGATCAGTACTTTTTGATACAACAGTCCTATGTGAAAATGCAACAATTAGGAAGAACACTTAGCACTTGATCATGTGGATTAACCCAAAACCAAACCTTAGCACCAGTGTCATTTTAAATTCTTAAACAGAGTTCTGGTTTTAAACTTGTCATTAGAACTTGATAGAAAACGCTTTACAATTAAATACATATGAATATTCATAATGGGTAGCATCTACGTGAAGATTGTGAAGCAATCGAAGTGGAGATCAAGAGGGAGGAAAGTGAGTGATCAAGCCTCAAGTGGTCTTCACTAACTGGATATATACTTAGTCAGCTGCAAAACCATGGCAAGCACCGGTTTGCATTTAAGTTTTTTATAAAGTTTTTACTTTGTTCACTACTATGGTTAGAGTTTGTATGTGCATTAGGTCAAGTACGCTTTATACTCCAAATGCATGACCAAATGAATCTTGGATTCAAGGGTAGAAATGTGTCACCACTGTAGAATATTGCCATGCTAAATAGCTTATGACATCCGGTAGAAGTTGCGTAGTTGGAATCTACTCGCGAGTTATAGTTCGGGATCACATGGGTGTGGTTAAAAGAGGCAAACTAAAGTTTATGTTTCCAAAGATGAGAGCGCGCAGGAGTGTTAGGCAGTGACAAGACGAGGTCTTGGTCGAGTAGCTATTCAGAATTTATTCCTTTTTGCCTAAATGCTCAGGGAATTGTTCTGGATGAACCACTCATTGAACAATTCTGAATTTTGGTCCAGAGTGTCTTCTTGTGACAAGGAACTCACAGGAAAATTCTCAGATAAATTTGATCTCTGGATCAGTACTTTTTGATACAACAATCCTATGTGAAAATGCAACAATTAGGAAGAACACTTAGCACTTGATCATGTGTATTAACCGAAAACAAAACCTTAGCACCAGTGTCATTTTAAATTCTTAAACAGAGTTCTGGTTTTAAACTTGTCATTAGAACATGATAGCAAAAGCTTTACAATTAAACACATATGAATATTCATAACGGGTAGCATCTACGTGAAGATTGTGAAGCAATCGAAGTGGAGATCAAGAGGGAGGAAAGTGAGTGATCAAGCCTCAAGTGGTCTTCACTAACTGGATATATACTTAGTCACCTGCAAAACCATGGCAAGCACCGGTTTGCATTTAAGTTTTTTATAAAGTTTTTACTTTGTTCACTACTATGGTTAGAGTTTGTATGTGCATTAGGTCAAGTACGCTTTATACTCCAAATGCATGACCAAATGAATCTTGGATTCAAGGGTAGAAATGTGTCACCACTGTAGAATATTGCCATGCTAAATAGCTTATCACATCCGGTAGAAGTTGAGTAGTTGGAATCTACTCGCGAGTTATAGTTCGGGATCACATGGGTGTGGTTAAAAGAGGCAAACTAAAGTTTATGTTTCCAAAGATGAGAGCGTGCAGGAGTGTTAGGCAGTGACAAGACGAGGTCTTGGTCGAGTAGCTCTACCTGTGTCGGTTAAGGACCAATGCGTGTGCGGCACCCATGAGCAAGTATTGAGTTGTGTACTGGATGCTTACTGCTATATGGGACCCAGGAAACCGATGTACCAGGTTAACTTGATTTTAGAGGCATACCACATAGTCTCGTTAGATCTATGAACCTGAGACGGCGCGACCGGTTCTACAGTCGAGTGTCATGCGAAAGGTTGCCACATACGACATAATGAAGGACGTCAGATTTGGGTCTTCATAGGCGGGCGTATGTGTCGAGTTATCCGGGCAGTGTTTGATTCAAATCACCGTCCCTCGCAGATATGAGTACCACTTGTGCATTGTGTTATGACGTAGTAAGCAAGTTGTGTGATAACAGTTTGCAAGTTTTAATTGCTGTTATGATAATTCGAATTGCATGAAAACCATGGATGAAGTAGAGAAAGAGCAAGTTAAAGTTATTTTTCCACCTTGGGACAGTAACATTGGAATGAAGCGTTTCTTGTTTAATTGTGGATTTCCAATGTTGCTCGGCGCAAGGTCACTACTATGATGGCTAAAAATCTGAATGTTAAGGATGAACGTGTAGACGAATCTTTATACAACTTATATGTTTATGTATCAAGTTACCCGCATGTATAGTTGCATGCCTTAGGAGAGACGGCTAAGTCTTGCTGAGCCTTTGTGCTCACTCTTGCTATATGAGTGGTTTTGCAGGTTAACATCGATGCTTATAAAGAAGGTTGTCCGATGAGACTTGGAGATCTCCGAGTCATGTAACACTTAGAGAACCCAGCCGCTGCAATGTCTTCGTGTTGCTAGCGAGAGGAGTCCGCGGGCTGGACCTCTTCTCGAGTGCTTATTAGTTATTCGACGTCAGTTGATTGTAGTCTTCCACAGTAGCTATTTGATGTAAATTATTTACAAAGAACATTTGTAAGCTTCAGCTTTTGATTTATGTAATACAGTTTCGTTATATGTGTGCTATTGGGTGCCACACAACACGGCACCACCTAATGCGATTCCCAGGCGAGCGGCATGACCCCGTGACACGAGCCGTGTCGGTACCCTCGATACGGGGTACCCCCGCGCACAGGGTGAAATGCCTAAGGACCTCGCCCTTCTCCACAGGGAGAGCTCCGAAGGCGCCACGTGTCCAGCGGGGCCGGACCTCCCTCTCCTCAGAGGAGAGCTCCGGACCCGCCACGTGGCCAACTGAGCCGGACCTCCCTCCCTCCGCAGGGAGAGCTCCGGAGGCTCCGCGTGTCCTGTAGGGTTGGATCTCCCTCTCCTCAGAGGAGAGCTCCGGGCCCGCCACGTGGCCAGCAGAAGCCGGACCTCTCCCCTCCGCGGGGAGAGCTCCGAAGGCGCCACGTGTCCAGCGGGGCCGGACCTCCCTCTCCTCAGAGGAGAGCTCCGGACCCGCCACGTGGCCAACTGAGCTTGACCTCCCCCCTCCACGGGGAGAGCTCCGGAGGCTCCGCGTGTCCTGTGGGGCCGGACCTCCCTCTCCTCAGAGGAGAGCTCCGGGCCCACCACGTGGACAGCAGAAGCCGGACCTCCCCCCTCCACGGGGAGAGCTCCGAAGGCTCCACGTGACCCGCGGGCCAGACCTCCCTATTCTCAGAGGAGGGCTCCGGGCCCGCCACGTGGCCAGCAGAGCGACGCTGCCTGCCCTCGCACGGTAGGCAGCAAGAGTAAAGACGCGGCATACCTTGCCCGTACAAGGTATTCATGGCCCGCGCCTTCCCAAGGCGCGGAGACGTGGAGCACGCCTCTGTCTGGTGCCGTTGCGCCCAGTCACATCACAGACTCGCGCCGTGTCAGAGCCTGCCCGCCAATAAACACAGCGACAAGACATCCCCTGTCGCCCCTGCCATCATCAACCACTACGACTAGCTTGCGGCATAGGCAGGGCGGCAGAATGAAGACTCGGAAGCCTTCGCCAGAGACAACTACCGGCATAACTGCAGATACGGTAGATGGCAGGCAATCTCCCCGGGACCACCTGTCGGGTCCCTGGCCCACCTTGTAAGCCGCACGAGCCTTGGACTATAAAAGGCTCGGGCAGGCGACGTTAGCAAGGGTTTGCCTCTTACACACCCTTGCACTCTAGCCATTCGACATCTCACACCCTCAAGCTCAGGACTCCGGTTCTGAGCAGCAAGCAATACAGCGAGCAACTCTGCTCACTGTGGACGTAGGGTTTTACGCTCCGGCGGCCTGAACCACGTAAAAACCCCCGTGTAAAGCTTCTCCCTCAATCGTCCCAAATGCTGAAGCTCTCCGCGAGTGACTAGCCCCTCCGAAAAAGAACCTCCGCGGGCTGCCCAGACCAGGCCCGGGGGAAGCGTCGGCTACACAATTCAACATTTAGCGCGCCAGGTAGGGGGCTTTTCCCTTGCGCGACGAGCTTCTGCCGACGAAGATGACGAAGCTTCCTTCAGCGGCAAGCTCTCCTCCCCCATGTTCACGATGAACGGTGACTAGCGGGGACTACGTCTCGACACACTTTGGACGGAGTGTGTCAGCGCAAGCTGGAAGCCAGCAGCCGACTCCGGCAACGCAGGCTCCAGCGAGCGTGAGATCCTCTGCAGCGCTGAGCGTCCCCAACGGGGGCGCGCTAGCTGCAGCAAGAGCGCTACTGCGCAATCCACCTGCTGGGGACGCACCTCAGTCAGCGACCCAGCAGTGGATTCGCGAGGTAGACCGTCTCGTCGTCGCCACCGCAAACCCTCGACTTTGGCGGGGACGACGTCCCGGCCAACCGGCTGTGTCGCTGACGCGCACGCCAACGGTTGACGGGCAGACGGAAGATTCCCGCTCCACCAAGCTCCCATCGACGGACCTGAGGTCGGAACTGGAACGATGCCACTTGGGAAAAGATGCCCGAGTGTTCATTGAGCGACGACGAGAAAGGTGTCGCAACCAGGAGGCCAACGACAGCATGTCGACTGCCTCAACCCAGACTGTGGCGCAGACTTTCACCACGCAATCTCTGCCCCAGGCATACGCCAAGCAGCATATGCCCCAGCCATATGCCCTGTAAATGGCGCCCCTGGTCTATGGCGCAGCCTTGCCCATACCGGGGTACACAGTGCCAGCAGCGAACCAAGCATTCGCGGCACCAACGCCTGCAGCAACAGGAGCAGGATGTGCGGCCCTGGTGCCACACCTTCGCTTCGCGAGGTGGCGTCGCAAGTTTCGTCCGCACCTGCCTGAGAAGTACGACGGCAGTGTCAACCCGGCGGAGTTCCTCCAAATCTACTCCACCGCCATCCTTGCTGCAGGAGGAGACGAGGCCGTCATGGCCAACTACTTCCCCGTCGCCTTGACCGGCCCAGCCCGGTCTTGGCTCATGAACCTCCCCCAGGGTTCCATAATCTCTTGGGGAGAGCTCTACCGGCAGTTCACTGCTAACTTCGGCAGCTCATACACCTGGCCTGGCACGGAGCTCGACCTCCACGCCATCCAGCAACAACATGGAGAGACGCTGCGCTCCTTCATCCAGCGGTTCTCCCAGGTACGGAACACCATCCCGCATATCCAAAATGCTTCTGTGGTGGTGGCGTTCCGGCAGGGTGTACGGGACAAGAAGATGTCTGAGAAGCTCGCGACCAGAGAGGTTCGCGACGTCTCAGAGCTCTTCAGCCTGGCGGACAAGTGTGCCAGGGCAGCAGAAGGGCAGAACTGGCACTCACTGCTAGCCTCCGAGTCAGGAGGACAGCCCGGATCTGGCGCTGCTTCCCATGGAAGCGGCAAGAAGATCAAGAACCGGGGCGGTGGCAAGATGAAGCCACCGACCGCGGCTCCCGTTGCTGTAGCAGCAGCACCCAGTGGAGCTCGGGGGCCACGCCCCGACAAAAGGCAGCGACAGTCACCAGCTCCAGATGGTGACCAAGGCAAGCCATGTCCCGTGCACGACACCAGCTACCATACGGCTGCGGAGTGCCGGAAGATTCAGAAGCTCGCAGAGCGCTTCCGCAAAGGGAGGCAGCTGCGAGCTGATGCCCCACCCTTCCGTCAAAGGGAGGGCAAGCAGAAGGTCGACCCCCAGACAACGTCGACCACCAGGTGGGGTTTCAGGAGCCTCAGCGCGCCATAAAGACGGTACACAACTGTGAGGACTCCAGCTCCAGTGACAACGAGCCAGGGCGGTGACCGACTACGGCTGCCCCGAAAGATCCGTGGAGACTGCACTGCTGCGATATCAGCCTTGGAGACGCTCCAAGCAGTTGCAGCAGCCCGAGCACCAGCCCAGGCTGTGCAGAACCGGGCCAGCTCTACCCGAGTGCACGTCTCTGTGCCTCGGCCTCACCTCCTGGGGGCCGCCCAGGATCCGTCAACCTCCTGTCGGCCTGAGCCAATGGAGGAAGACATCTTGGGTCTCCCAAGAAGAGTCCGGGTCCTCCTACCTCTTGATGGCCTAAGCCAGAAGGGGAAAGTACCCCGGGGCTCCCGGGAGAAGCCGCGCAGGACCTGCTCCAGCATGAAGATATCGACCTCGTTGGCGAGGCACGATTGCAGGTAACACCCCACAATACACGGCCCCGGCTGGTGCTCCGACACTACCGCCAAAGGACCAAGCGCATCTGGGAGCTGCAAGAAGGCAACCTAGTGCCGTGGCGCACACTTTCCCGCGAAGGACATATAAACTCTCCCCCAGCCGGCAAGGTCCCTTCCTAGTCGCGAAAGTTGCCGTCCCAGGTACATACGCCTTTCCACCAAGGATGGGATCCGTTCCCGAACCCATAGAGCATGGAACATCACAGTAAGTTCTACCTCCTGAGCAGTAGTAGAACAGGCCTTTACCTTTCTGTAATAGATCCCACAGGCTCCAGGAACAGCGCTAGGAGCAGCTAAGCCTCAGGGGACGGTCCAGGACTACGTCCAGCTTGGCCTGGTTCCGACACCAAGCGCGTAGAGTCTTGCTTCCCTTCTTAATGGGGCGGGTCGTTGCCTCCATGTTCAGCCTGTCTTCCTCCTATGTGCGTTTACACAGAAACATGTTCTACCGCTCTCTCACTTATGTGCTCATTTAAATTACGCATTAATTTCTATGACCGCACTTTCTATGTATGCTCACCGTACATTTAGTTCCCCTTTCCCGCTCTCATCCACAGTCAGCATTTGCTATCCTACCGAAAGCGGTTGCGCTTGAGGCACCTGCAGATGGCCAGGGGGCCTGTCGGGCATCCCCCAGTCAGGTGTTGCGGTGTCAGTTGGTCACCTCCAGGAAAGGCCTGTGCCGTGCATGGGGGGTCCAGCATACGTAGCCTGCTTAGCCAGTTCCGACCCAAAGCTGCGCACCCTGCCCTTCGGAGGTCCAGGGGAGTACAGCCGCTTTGCCTGGTTCTGTACCCAAAGCCTGCGCACTCTGCTTCCCCGGCGTACGGTCCGGTACTAGGGGCCGGACGGTCGTACCCTGACCTCGTAGGGAGTCGGAGCCTCGTTGCCTCGCGCACAGAATTGCCCAAGCCCCGTATACCGGACTAGGACCGTAAGCTGAATCAGACTAAGAGACGGGGAGGGGAGAACCCCCCGAGGAGAATTACGCTTCCTCTACCGCTATGCCGGATCACCTAGTTTTAGCCACGGGGGCCGCATGGAGGGGGGGCAAGTAGCTATCGACTACTCCAGCGCAAGACCGGAGGATCCGGGTTTCGCCCTTTCTGCACGGATGAGCCCCGAAGGCCCCACGTGTCCAGCCGGGCCGGAGATCCCCTCTCCTCAGGAGGAGCTCCGGGCCCGCCATGTGGCCGCAAGAAGCCGGACCTCTCCCTCCACGGGGAGAGCTCTGAAGGCTCCACGTGTCCCACGGGGCCGGACCTCCCTCTCCTCAGAGGGGAGCTCCGGGCCCGCCACGTGGTCGGCAGATCCGGACCTCCCCGTTCTTATGGGGCGAGTTCTGGAGACCTCCGGGGTCCTTAACACAGTAAGGACCCGGGGAAGGTGTCTGTGCAGAGCTTCAAGATTGGTGAAGGCCTCTGAGTACCTTGTGGATCTAAAGGCTCGGTCAGGCCAAGCCAAGCAGAAGACAAGAACACACAGACCCAGAAAGTAAAAAGAGTCTATTTATTCAAGGCTCCATGAGCTGGACTACAGACTCAATAAAAAAAGGGAGATACAAGTCCTAGGGTTCCCCTGGCTCGTGTCGGAACCTAGAGGCTACAAGGGTGGCCACGTCCCTGACTTCAGCCCTGGCGGCTTCCTCCCGCTCCGCGGCAGGGCCCTGTCTCGCTGGCTCTAGTGAGAAGGAAGGGTCCCGGCTCCGGAAGCATGACAACACGTGTGTGGCAACCTCCACGGCCAGGCCCTGTCCCTCTGCCTCGAGCTCGCTGGCGACCACCGCATCTAGCCTGCTCAGCTTGGCGTCGATTGACTCGAGCGCGGGGATTACCTCGGCCACCTTCAGCGCAGGGGCCGCTGTCTTCAACGGGCTGAAGCCAAGGGGGACCAGGGCAGACCCTGCCTGGTCAACGAAGCTCGAGACCGCACGGGCCTCAGAAGACCGCGAGGCCAAGAGCTCCTATACCTCGCGGCGGGCTGCCAGCAAGGCGTCGTGGCTCCCCACGGAGAATTCCTTCTCCTTGACCGCCAGAGAGCTTTCCCGAAGGTGGAGGGTCTGGGCAAGCCGCTCCATCTCTGAAGCCCGGAAGTCAGTAGCCAGC
Organism: Neostapfia colusana; assembly: GCA_030760725.1. NCBI lineage: Eukaryota > Viridiplantae > Streptophyta > Magnoliopsida > Poales > Poaceae > Neostapfia > Neostapfia colusana. The sequence continues at coordinate 67,784,440 of JASWHV010000013.1, read as the reverse complement.
TCCCGATCCAGGATCGCCTGGCGCTCCCGGGAGACCTGCTCCTCCCTCGTGGTAAGGTCTGCCTTCCGGGTCTCTAGCTCCGTAGCCCGGGCTCGCAGGTCGCCCTCGCCCGCCGCCACCCGCGCGGCGACTTTCTCTGCCTCGGCCGCCACGGAGCGCTCCTGATCCGCAACGGCACGCTCACGGCGCGCCAGCCTCTGCCGCACCTCCTCCAGGGCAGAGAAGTTCTCCTCAGCCCGGGCATGCGCCTCAAGGGCCTCCTTGTGGAGCCGCTGCATCTCGGAGTCCAGACGGTCGACGGCCCGCTTCTATCGGTCGAGGAGCGCCTGCATGACATCAAGCGACTCCCGCCTGGAGTCGAGCTCCCCCTTGACCTTCTTGGTCCGCTCCCTCAAAACGCTCCCCTAGGTGAGGAGATGATCCCTCTCAACCACCTGCTCCTCTCGCTCGCGACCGAGCGCGGCCAAGACCTGCCGAACGCTCGTCTGGGCGAGCACGAGGGTGTCTGCCAGGGGCAGCGGGGCAGCAGAGGCTGGAGCGGCGCCCCCAACCTCTTCCATCACGTCGTCTTCAGGAGAAGTCGACGCTCTAGCAACCGGAATAAGGCGCCGGTCAGGAGAAGCCGGCGCTGGGACGGGCTCGCTCCCATTGTAAGGGCCTCAGTTTTGGCACACATTTGAAGTGTTCATCACCACACCACACGCCTCATTTGAGGAAAGATGATGAACACAAATGAAGAGCAATGTAACCACCATCCACATGCTCATTAGAGAACAAACTCACATATTGCAAAAGTGGTATTTCCCACATGTGATATAGGTGGGCTGGACTTATGAAAACTCCTACACATTGCTAAGGATGTCCATGCCAAGTTTCACCCAAATTCAAAACCTTTTGAGGTCATTTTGGGTATAGATAGAAAGAGGGTAGTTTGAAACCACATTCAAATTCAAACTGTTTTTGTCCCATGAATTTAAAAGTGGGAGGCATATTCTTATTCAGCACATTTTTGTGAGCTCACACACCAATTTTCACTCCAATTGGAGTTGATCTTGACACGAGCTAAGTGGGACGAATTCAAACTTTATTTAAATTCAAAACTGAACTTGTGCTGAAATTCACTCAAACCGAACCCAAATTGAATTCTATTCAATTCAAATGGCTCAGGGGTGAATAATTTGAATCACCAGGGGTATTATGGGGCTCACTGTTTACAACAGTGATTAGGAGTAAATTTCAGAGGTTAAAACCCTGGGTGGGACCCACATGTCATAGAGGGAAGAAGGAGAAACTTGCACCCAAAGTCAGAGTCTCGGTGGGAAATTCCACCGAGCAGCTGTCGGCTGTGCCACCGAGCAGCTACCTGCGCCACCAGCTGCTTCCCTCTCCGCGCATTGGCGCCCAGGGCGGCTGGCTCGCGCCCCCACGCGACCGGCACCGCCTCAGCCGAGCAGGAGTCAGCCGGCTTTATCTTCTCGCGGGCAAACCCGAGCAGCGGCATTGTTTCTCGCCACAGCTCTCTGCTCAATCGGGAAAACCAGCAAAACCATCTCCTCCTTCGTCCCTCAGCTGCTAGACAGCCACCTGAGCTCGCACTCCACCTCCCCAACGCCAGAAACCCCGAGCTCCGACCTCCCTTGCCCGAAGACGATCGCCACCGCGGCGACCTAGCCTTAGCCGAGAGTCAGGCGCCCGTGGGCAGCATTCCACAGGCGTTTTCACGGTCCAGCGAGAGAGGCAACAGGAGCGTGCGACCACCGTGCTGCTCTCCTCCAAATTTGGAAGCCAACCGTGAAGAATCCGCAGAGAATTTCCAGTTTTTGCTTCGGCGACCGTAAACCGAGCGTCCGGTGCGGTTTCTTTTAATTCTCACTCTATGATCTTTCGGAGGTCATCAAATCTTGCACATAAACGCTGGACTAGCTGGCGATCAAGTTCTTTTCAGCATCCGTAGCATGAAACTGTCTAGGAGGGACGAAGTTCGAGCTCGATCGAGGGCGGTCATGGCGGGCACGATCGATCACGCGGTGCCGACCGACTTGTCGCCATCCCTGAACCCTTTTGACACCTTGTCGAGCTTCCTAGAGGTACACTGATGCTGTAGGGCCGTTTGTTTGAGGTGTTGGCGGGTTTAGAAACCACGGTCGACGGTGTCGAACCTCAACCGAGGCCGCGGCACGTCGCCGAGCTACTTCCGGTCACCCCCAGCCCGACCTGTCACCCCCGACGTGTTCCTCGCCGTCGACAACCCCGTGGCGGCGAGTTTCAGACTATGGGAGGTCCGGCAGCGGCGAGCCGGCGGGCCCCGAGAGTTTAAACTTTTCCCCCAATTTTGAGGATTCTTCCAAACTTCAAATCCTCATAACTTTGGCTAGAGAGCTCCAAATCGGGTGAACCAAATTTTGTTGGATTCAGCTCTCTGAGCACTTTCCAGCAATACCAAATTCAGCTCATGAAAGTGAATAGTTTTCCAGAATTAAATCCCTAAATTTTAAACTGTTGGGAATTTTATCTGGAGAACTACTTTATGAAATATTCTGAAATTTGGCTGAAAGGTTCATTGGAAAATCCCTGAATCCCAATAAAAATTTCAGACTCATCCAAGTTCATTTAGTTACCTTAATTTGGTGATTAAGGGAAGTGCCCAGAGAAAATGGAAAGATGTACAGAAACATTTTTCAGATTTTCTCCAATCTTAATTAGGACATAACTTTCTGTAGAATTCTTCAAATGACATGAAACCAACTCCATTAGAACCGTACTAAATTCTAGTTTCCAGAATGTAATGGTGGGAGCCATGAAAAACCCTGGAATTACTTAGAGGCTCAATTATTGACCAAAGAGGCTTTTATTTGTACAAGGTTCAATTGAACTTTGTTTCAAATAAAACTTGGTCACAACTCTGGTTAGGACACTACCAATCCACCATAAAAATTTCAGAACCAAAGGGGAGGGCTAGCCAGAGTTATTAGCAATTATGGATTTGAGTTCACACATTGCATTTAAATTTACATGTAGTATTGTATTCAACGTGTAGCCATTGAAGAAGAGACCCCGGAAGTGCTGGATTTCCTTCTTCCGAACGAAGAACTAACTACTGACCAGCAGCAACAAGGCAAGCCCCGGTCTGCATTAACCTTTTTATAAGTTTTTACTTTGTTTAGATGTGTCATATGAAGTATGTATGTGCATTAGGTATAGGATGAATGAAACCCCACTTGCATTACCAAAGGTTCCTAAAAGAGTGAGGGTAGTGTCTAAGACCTCGAGTAGACAGGCTATACTTAATAATTCATAGGGCTTCGGTACAAGTCGAGTAGTTGGAATCTACTCGCGAGATAGGCTTGGGACACACAGGTTCGGTTGAGTGATGTGAGATCACATTAGTAATGAAAATGAGACTGGGCAGGGGCTAGGGCACAGCAAGAGGGAGTCTTGTGTGCGCAGCCCTGTCCGTGTCGATTGAGGACCGAGCCGTGTGCGGCCCTGCTGAACAAGTATTGAACGTACCGAAGGCATATCGGATATATGGGCCCCGATAAACCGATGTAGCCTAAACCTCCGGGCATCGAGGCATAACGCACCGATTTATAGGTGTAGGCTGAGGGAAGTAAGGTGGAAATCTGCCAACGAGCATAGAGAGATGCTCCGTGTGGGGAACCTCCAGCTCGTTTCGGTGCGACCAGTTCGACGTTTGGGCTGTTGGGTGAAAGGTTGTCCCGTACGACATCGAGTGAGTGTGCTGTGCAGCTCCACGGGTGGGCGTACGTGACATGTTCTTTGGGTTTCCCTGCAGGTGTTTATCGAGTCGATTCGCCGTCCCTCGTGGTGACGAGTACCGCTTGTTCACTGCATCGTAACGTAGATTAATGAAGGAAATGTTATGATTCAATATCGCTGTTATGATATAATTGTATTGTTACATGTGTGCCACCAAATATTGCTCACTAAATTTCAGCTTTATGAACCGCTAACTTGTTGCTAAAAGATGAACTAAGGATGAACGTGTAGGCGTGTCCATTTGCTGCAACATTGCTATCCTATGTCTTGGTATACCTCATATAGAGTTTCATGCTTAGGTGAGTCGGTTAAGCCTAGTTGAGCCTTCGTGCTCACGGTTGCTGCTTAAGTGTTTTTCAGGTGAAGAGCCACCCACGGACTCGGAGTACGAGTCCACCGGCGAGGGTTACGCTGAGTGGGAGCCGTACACGCCGCGCTGAGCTGAGGAGTGCAGCTAGTGTGGGTTGCCCTAGAGCTGGGCAACCACTTTTTCTAGATAGGCGGGCGTGAGTTGTATAAAAGAAACTTCCGCTGTGTAATAAAGACCCTAGTTTGTAACTGAGAAGTGTACTACTTTGTACATTCAGTTTGTTTTTCCCATGTAATATAATGTGTTATTATGACGTGTGCTGTCGGGTGTCGCATCGCACGGCACCACCCTCTGCGATCCTGGATGAGCAGATTCCGGTCCGCCACACCCATCACGCCCTGGTTCGTTGCCCACCGTAAGGCCCGTGGCAGTTCCTTCCGCTACGGCAACAGGAGGCGGGACTTCGACAGCCGGACCCGCCGAACCCTCACCAACAGCTGGCTCCTGAGCTGTTGAAGAAGGACGAGTTGGAGGAGTCGCCGCTGCCATAGAAGCCGGGCTGACCAGCACAGGAGGAACTTGCGCTGGCTTGGGGGCCGCGGCGACCGTCTCGGCTTCCGAGCACTGCGGCGCAGACCCCCCGTCAGTCGGGGATGGCCGGGAAACGGGAGCGTTACCGACACTCGGGGAGTCCATACAAACGTGGGAAACTCCTAAGTCAAGAAAAGACGAAGACAACACAGGCTCTAGAATCCGGTAGGCGTCGCTTACCGAGAGATACGAGCACTCCAACGGGCTCTGAACCCCAACTTTCGAGCCGGGGTAGGTCCACTAGAGCCTGCCGTCGCCACCGACGGCTGCCCCGCAGTCGCCCGGGCTGACGGAGCAGGGGATGCTCCTGAAGCCCCCCTAGACGCCGGCCCGGCTCCTGAAGCCCGGGGCGCCTGAGCTCTTGGATCGCCCCTGGGCATCGACACGCCAGCAGTTTCCCTCAAGCCTCCACCGCCTGAGGAGGGAGGACGCGACGCCCGGGAACTTTCAGCCCGTCGTCGCTCAAGAGGAGTCCCGTCAGGATGATGAGCCTGAGACCTCTTGGGGTCGCCACCGGACGGGGCGCCATCTCCTGAAGTAGGGCGCGCAGGTGCCCTGGATCCCTGACTCGGCGCAGACGCCGCCGCCGGAGGAGATGGAGCGCGCTTCTTCTCCGGGAGCGGTTTGGAAGCCATGGTAGGAGAGAGCTCAAGAACGGGGAAGACAAAGGAGAAAGAACTCAAGGAAGGTGCAAGCGCTTGGAAGTGCAAAGGGAAGCCGCGATGCGGGTAAGATCCCCTTTTAAAACTTCCCAGGTGCGCTTCAAAGCGATTCGAAACTCTTCGAATACACCGCTTGGGCAACCGCCTCGGCTCCAAGACCAAGCGTCGATGACAAGTGGACCCAAGTCGTCTAGCTGGAGCGGTGGGCCAAGAGGCCAGTCTCCCAAGGAGACGAGCCGGCAAGGCGCTTCGGCGATTCCCAAAAAAAGCGCTACGATGTGCAGAAATGGCAGCCTTGGGAACCGCCGCAGTAAAAGAAACCATCAAGTGGGCACACGCTGCCATGATCCCGCGACTGTTCGTGCTCCGGCAACGGTCAATGCGGGACTTAGAAAAAGGTGCACGGAATGGAAGAGACGGAGGCCCCACCTCGGGCTCGCTATCTCCCCCAAGATGGGCCCGGGGGCCACTGTCGGTACCCTCGATACGGGGTACCCCCGCGCACAGAGGGAAATGCCTAAGGACCTCGCCCTTCTCCGCATGGAGAGCTCCGAAGGCACCATGTGTCCAGCGGGGCCGGACCTCCCTCTCCTCAGAGGAGAGCTCCGGAACCGCCACGTGGCCAACTGAGCCGGACCTCCACCCTCCGTGGGGAGAGCTCTGGAGGCTCCGCGTGTCCTGTGGGGCCGGACCTCCCTCTCCTCAGAGGAGAGCTCCGGGCCCGCCACGTGGCCAGCAGAAGCCGGACCTCCCACCTCCGCGGGGAGAGCTCCGAAGGCGCCACGTGTCCAGCAGGGCCGGACCTCCCTCTCCTCAGAGGAGAGCTCTTGACTCGCCACGTGGCCAACTGAGCCGGACCTCCCCCCTCTGCGGGGAGAGCTCCGGAGGCTCCGTGTGTCCTGTGGGGCCGGACCTTCCTCTCCTCAGAGGAGAGCTCCGGGCCCGCCATGTGGCCGGCAGAGCGACGCTGCCTGCCCCCGCGCGGTAGGCAGCAAGAGTAAAGACGCGCCATACCTTGCCCGTACAAGGTATTCAAGGCCCGCGCCTTCCCAAGGCGCGGAGACGCGGAGCACGCCTCTGTCAGGTGCTGTTGCGCCCAGTCACATCATAGACTGGGGCGCCGTGTCAGAGCCTGCCCACCAATAAACACAGCGACAAGACATCCCCTGCCACCCCTACCATCATCAACCACTACGACTAGCTTGCGGCATGGGCAGGGCGGCAGAACGAAGACTCGGAAGCCTTCGCCAGAGACAACTACCGGCATAACTGCAGATACGGTAGATGGCAGGCAATCTCCACGGGACCACCTGTCGGGTCCCGGGCCCACCTTGTAAGCCGCACGAGCCTTGGACTATAAAAGGCTCGGGCAGGCGAGGTTAGCAAGGGTTCGCCTCTTACGCACCCTCGCACTCTAGCCATTCGACATCTCACACCCTCAAACTAAGGACTCCGGTTCTGAGCAGCAAGCAATACAGCGAGCAACTCTGCTCACCGTGGACTTAGGGTTTTACGCTCTAGCGGCCTGAACCACGTAAAAACCCCCGTGACAAGCTTCTCCCTCAATCGTCCCTAATGCTGAAGCTCTCCGTGAGTGACTAGCCCCTCCGAAAAAGAACCTCTGCGGGCTGCCCAGAGCAGGCCCGGGGGAAGTGTCGGCTACACACTTCGATAGGCCGGGTCCCCCTTAGCATGGTATCAGAGCCGCATTGGTAATAGCGCAATGAGTAAGGATCGTATTACGAAAAAAACTTAGGATATGGTGAGGAAACGGTATTAAGCCCACATAAGGACTACTATACTAGCCTAATATGAAGGTGGCAAACTAACTTATGTGCTATGTCGGAAAATCATGCATATCGGGACATTCTATGTCTTGGGGGGTGCATGTAAGCGCTGTCCACCAGTGCGCACAAGCTGAAGGGTGGAGCCTCACAGGTGGCAGGTACCCCGGGCAGCTTTGGTATTCTCTACGACTCTTCATGTCATTTTCGGTATTCGAGCAACGCTTCTCCCTTGCGTGCTACGGGCAAGTATGGGAGACCCCGTCACATGGTTAGTAACATGAACACGTAGCTCAAGGCATGTCTGGCTTGAGAACACCTGTGCGAGTGATGACGGATGGGTGTATGAACTGTATTGAGCCCGGGTTCAGTGTTCAGCCAAGCCTGACGATTGTGTGTGAATCATGCAGGTTTAACCACGAAACCGTAGTACGAGTAGTACGTTTGCGAGTGACCGTCTTAGTGCCACCGATAATACGGATACGCCAGTATAATCCAGTTAGGATTTTCTTTTGGTGAGGCTACATAGTACCGAACGGTGCATCGACACCGTACTACACTTAATAATCTCTTCCTTATAGAAAAGAGGGAGAGGGACTCATCACAGGATGAATGCAATTATCTGCCTCAGAAGTATCGGTTGGTAATCCGTTCACATTCCGGTCGAGAGGTTCCACAAAAGAAGCAGTCATTCTGGCTCCTCCAAGTTAGTGAGCTGCGGAAGACTCAGTTCACGACCCAGCAACTTCAGGGGTCCGTGAGCGCTTAGTGGGCAAATTTCAGCGCCTCGCAACACACCGAGCGAGTGCTGACTTGGGTCGAGTTTCGGACGACCTTTAGGGCCTATCATATACCGCCAGGTCTGATGAAGAGGAAGACACAAGAATTCCTCCACCTGTAACAAGGCAACCGGAACGCGCTGGACTATGCCAGGGTTTTCAATGATCAAGCTCTCTATGCGTCATATCATGCGGATACTGACGAGAAGCTGCGGGACCACTATTACCAGGGGCCAAATCTGCTCCTGAAGGACAAGCTTGCGATGTTCAATCGCGGCAGCCTCAATGACGTAATTGATGCGGCGATTGTACAAGAGGACTTCGGCAAGGAGTAAGCGGCAGTGGATAAGAAGCAAAGCGCGCCACAAAAGCAGAGGAAAGGGAGGTGGTCCTCCCCAAAAATATCGGATGGTGTATCGCTCACCATCGGGTCAATGCTGGCAGCCACCGCAGCGACCGATGCAGTATCGCAATCGGCTGTATTCACCACCGGCGTTCGGACTGGCCTTACCAGCACTTCTGCAGAAACAACAGCAGCTGCGGACGATGCCGCATGCGTTTGCACCTCAGCAGCGCATGCCAGGCTTTCGTCCTCCAAGCACGGGCCAGCCGTTGACCACATGTTTTAAATGCGGTCATCAAGGGCACTTCACCAACAACTGCCCCAAGAGGCAAGGAAGTGGAATGGCGCAACAGTTTCCGGGGAGGAATCTGCCCCGGAATCCCATTAATGCACGGCGGGCAAACCCTAAGCCTAGCACTGTCCACCAACTCACCATAGAGGATGTTCCGGAGGGAGAACCCATCTATGCGGGTATGTTCCTACTCCACAAGCATCCCACCATAGTTTTATTTGATTCAGGCACCACACATAATTTTATTAGTCAAGCTTATATTGCTGAGCACAGATTGCAAATACTACCCACCAAAAGTCCTTACTTGATTTATTCACCGGGTCGGAAAATTTCAGCAAGTATGATGGTTCCAAAAGCGCCATTATGCTTAGGGGGTAGAGTATACCCTACGTCTCTCATAGCTTTAGAGGGACAAAAGATCGATGTCATCTTAGAGATGTCGTGATTAAACCGCCACGGCGCTATTTTAGACACCTTCCTACGAGTCTTGCATTTGCACCCAGAAATGCACGAGGCTCATTCATTATTTCTGGACAGTCCAGAAATAAAACTTCCAACCATATACCAATCCACCACAATCAGATTGGAAGATATTCTAGTAGTCCGTGAGTTCCCTGACGTGTTCCCGGATGATTTACCGGGTATGACGCCCGACCGAGAGGTGGAGTTCAAGATTGAACTTGCGCCGGGAACAATCCCAATATCCCGAAGGTCGTACAAGATGGCGCCAAAGGAGTTGGCGGAATTGAAAACACAGTTGACGGACCTTCTGCAAAAGGGTTTTATTAGGCCGAGCTCCTCGCCATGGGGCTGTTCGGCATTATTTGTGAATAAGAAAGATGAAACGTTACGGCTTTGCGTGGACTATTGTCCACTAAATGCCGTGACTATCAAGAACAAGTACCCGTTGCCACGGATTGACATGTTGTTTGATCAGTTGGTCGAAGCAAAGATCTTTTACAAAATGGACTTAAGATTGCGGTACCACCAAATTAAAATATGGGCGGAGGACGTTCCGAAGACGGCTTTCTCAATGAGGTACAGGCTTTATGAGTATCTGGTCATATCCTTCGGCCTCACCAACGCTCCAGCTCATTTCATGTACTTGATGAACTCTTATTCTTGCAGGAGCTGGACAATTTTGTCGTGGTCTTCATCGACGGCATATTGGTGTATCCAAGTCAGAGGAAGAACACGCGAAGCACCTGCGTATAGTCTTGCAACGGCTGCGGGATCACAAGCTATACGCAAAATTTAGCAAATGCGAATTCTGGATATCGCAAGTACCTTTCCTTGGGCATATTATCTCAGCGGAGGGCATCGCTGTAGACCCGAGCAAAATTACACAAGTGCTGAATTGGACGTCCCTGAGGTCTGTCCACGAGGTACGGAGTTTCCTTGGACTCGTGGGATATTATCGGAGGTTCAGTCCGAACTTCTCAAAGATTGCCAAGCCTATGACCAAGCTGCTGAAGAAGGCTACCAAATATGTTTGGAGTCCAGCATGTGAAGCAGCATTCAAGGCATTAGTGAAGCACCTAACATTAGCACCGGTTTTTGGCGCAGCCAGACACAACAAAACCGCTCGATGTGTACTGCGATGCATCCGGAATTGGGCTCGATGTGTGGTGATGCAAGACCGAAGGGTGGTCACGTATGGATCACGGCAATCAGAAATCATGAACAAAATTATCCAACTTATGACTTACAGCTCGCTACCGTGGTATTCGCACTCAAAATGTTGAGGCACTACCTACTCGGTTACCTCGTACATTTATATACCGACCACAAAAGCCTCTAGTACATATTCACTCAGAAATAGTTGAACGTGAGGCAGAGAAGATGGTTAGAGCTGACAAATGATTATGAAAGAGATCCATTATCACCCCGGAAAAGCAAACGTGGTGGCGGATGCGCTGAGTCGCAAGTCACATGTTCATAATCTGACCATCACCCCATTGGAAGAGAGCGAGCCACTGTTGCATGTGATTCCACATGGAGCTCTCTACAACTTAGCTCTTATCCCCACCATCCTTGAAGAGACAGCGGCAGCTCAGAAACATGACAAGGGCATGTTACATTTGCGGAGACGTGTAGAAAGTGGGGAACTGAAATGTTTCCAGAAAGACGGAGACGGCGTGTTGTGGTTCAGTGACAGGATCGTCGTACCCCGTAACTCAGAATTGAGGAAGAAAATCTTTGATGAGGCTCACTTGTCAATGTTCTCTATTCACCCCGGCAGCAACAAGATGTATCGAGAACTCAGAAGCAAGTTTTGGTGGACACGGATGAAGCAGGAGATCGTGAAATGCATGTCCATGTGTGATACACACCGAAGGGTTAAAGCTGACCACATTAAGAAACTGGGACTGTTGCAACCGCTTGGCATTCCTGCCTGGAAGTGGGAGGATTGAGCATGGACCTCATCATCAGTTTACCCACCACATTTCCGAAACATGATTCAGTGGGTGATCATCAACCGGCCCACAAAGGTTTCCCATTTTATCCTGGTCAACACCAACTACAACGCCAAGAAGTATGCTGAACTGTACATCTTACGAATTCTTTGCTTATACGGTGTACCCCACACTATCATCTCGGATCGGGGCACTTTATTTGTTTCTCGTTATTGGGAGCAGTTACATGCTGCCTTGGTGATGAAGCTGATCCGTAGTTCACCGTACCACCCGTAGACGGATGGGCAAACCAAGCGGGTAAATTAAATATTAGAAGAAATGTTACGAGCTTGTGCTATCAACCACGGTAAGAATTGGGATGATTACTTACCGTTAGCCGAGTTTTCATACAATAATGGGTACCAAGCCAGCATTAAGATGACGCCTTACGAGGCGCTATACGGGAGAAAATGCCGCACACTGCTGAATTGGTGTGAGTCTGGCGAAAGGGTCTCCTTAGGGATTTATCTTATCAACAATGCGGAAGAAAAGTTCGGCTGATTCAAGAGAAATTAAAAGCTGCCCAATCCCGACAAAAACAATCACTACAGGAAACACAACAATTTACGACAGCCAGCTTAATTTACGACGGTTCTAGGGTTGGCCGTCGTAAATTAAGTTAATTATGACTGCCAACTCTGGCTGTCATAAGTAAAGAGTTGTTATGACGGCTTTACCTAGGCCGTCGTAAATAAGCTTATTTACGACGGCCGGACCACAGGCTGTCGTAAATAAATCTTCTATACCCCGCGGCCCCGGGTTGGCGCGGGCATCCACGCCCTCACCGAACCGAGCCCCCGCCGCCGCGCCCGAGCTGCCGCCCGCCACTGCAGCCGCCCCGGCCACCGCCGCCACCCCGGCCTCCACCTAACGCTGACGCCACCATCCTCCCCCGGAGGTCCCGAGCTGCTCCCGAGCTCCCCCGAGCTCTCCCGCGCCTCCCCGGAGCTCCCAGCGCCACCTTGCGTCGACCCCAGCCTCTCCCGTGTGTCACGTCGCCTCCAATCATGTAAATGGAGTTTTATGTCTAATTTTATGCAATTTTTTGGTATGAATTGAATTCAATTTAATTGAATTAGTATGAATTGAGTTGAAATGAATAGAATTAGTATGAATTAAATAGAATTGAATCAAATTAGTATGAATTGAATTGAATTGAATCAAACTGAATTGAAATGTATGAAATTAATTGAATTGAATCAAATTTGTAGGAATTGGGTTGAATTGAATCAAAATAGTATAAATTGAATTGAATTTAGTTGTTTTACTTTATGTAAATTACTACTATTATTGTATAATTTTAATTCATTATTTAGTTGAATGTTGTGTATAAAATTGAGTGTTTATGCTATATTCTCATGATGGTAGGTATATATATACACCGTTGTGAGAGAATGTGAGAAAATATTAATTACGGCGGTTCCGGGCCGGGTTGCCACGTCGTGACGGTGGCGGGAGCCGGAAGGCCCCAAACTTCCAATGCTTCGAGCACCCAAGGACGTGGATAGACGCTCAACGAGAGCCCTCGGTACGGGCTTGGCACCCGACTGACCTCCATCCAATCAACGCCCGACCGCTCATCCACCTTGACCCATCGAAAAAGGGTTTAAAGACCACCCAACGACCCGTGTCCGGTGCCCGAGCCCCCAAAAGGGTGGTGGGCTTTGACTTTGTCCTTCTCCCGTTGTTCTTAAAATCTCGTACATGCCAAAGAATTAGGTCGCATGGAAGTAGACCCACGTGTTGGCGATCACCCCTATTGTTTCCCCCCTCTCTCTCTCTCTCTTTCGTTCTTTCCTCCCTCTTTGTCATAAATGACTCAAAAAAGAATGAGTAATGTGGCGGACCGGAATCCGCTCGCCCAGGATCTCAGAGGGTGGTGTCGCATTCGATAGCACACATCATAAGGATAACATTGTATTACATAGAAAACAAACTGAATATGTACAATATGGTACAAGACTTAAGTTACAAACTAAGTATTGAAGTTACAACAGCGGAAGCTAAGTTTATACAACTCACGCCCGTCTATCTAGCAAAAGTCAGTTGCCCAGCCCTATGGACAACACACACTAGCTGCACTCCTCAGCTCAGCGCGGCGTGTATGGCTCCCACTCAGCCGTGGTCCCCGACAGAGGCTAGCCCTCGCCGGTGGACTCGTACCCTGAGTCCGTGGGGTAATCCTCACCTGAAAAACACTTATAGCAGCAACCATGAGCACGATGGCTCAACAAGACTTAACCAACTCACCTACACATGAAACTCTATATGCAGGTCATAACAAATATAGGATGACACGTTGCAGCAAAAGACACACCTACAAGTTCATCCTCAATTCATCTTTTAGCCACAAGTTAACAATCATGAAATCTGAAATTTAGTGAGCAATATTTGGTGGCACACATGTAAAAATACAAGTTACTCATCACATCAATAATGAATCATACATTGCATATGTTAACCTACGTCACGACTCAGTGAACAAGCGGTACTCATCACCGCGAGGGACGGCGAATCGACTCGATATACACCTGCAGGGATACCCGAATAGCACGTCACGTGCGCCCACACACGGAGCTGCACACAGCATGCTCACCCCGTGTCTTACGGGACAACCTTTCACCCAACAGCCCAAACGTTGAACCGGTCGCACCAAAATGAGCAGGAGGTTCCCTACACGGAGCATCTCTCTATGCCCGTTAGTGGATTTCCACCTTGCTGCCCTCAACCTAAGCCTATAAATAGGTGCGTTATGCCTCGACGCCCGGAGGTATAGGTTACATAGGTTTATCGGGGCCCATATATCCGATATGCTTTCGGTACGTTCAATACTTGTTCAGTGGGGCGGCACACGGATCGGTCCTCAATCTTCACGGACAGGGCTGCGCCCACAAGACTTCCTCTTGCTGCACCCTAGCCCCTGCCTAGTCTCATTTTCTTACTAAAGTGATCTCACATCACTCGAACCAATCCTGTGTGTCCCGACTCCTATACTCGCGAGTAGATTCCAACTACTCGACTTGTACCGATGTTCTATGAACATTAAGCATAGCCTGACTACTCGAGGACTTAGATACTACCCTCACTCTTGTAGTAAAAAATATGGTTATGCACTTGGGGTTTCATCCATCCTACACCTAATGCACATACATACCTCATACTAAGTATACATAAAGAAAAACTTTGTACAATGTTTTAATGCGAACCGGGGCTTGCGTTGTTGCTGCTGGTCAGAGGTTAGTGCTTCGTCCAGAAGGAGAAAGTGCAGCACTTCCAGGGTTTCCTCGCCTTCAGCGACTACACGTAAGCAATATACTATATGTCAATTTAAATGCAATGTGTTAAATTGAATAAGTAAAGACACTAACTCAAAAGTTAGGGTCTTTACTTATTCAAAATCAAAAGGTCTTTCAATTCAGACAGCTCGTTCGGATCCATTTTGTACGGTCTCCATGAGATAGGAGTAGTCCTGGGTGCACGCTCAATATTGAACTCCACATCCCGCTCAGGTGGCATACCCAGAAGATCATCTGGAAACACATTGGGGTATTCCCGGACTACGGGGATGTCCTCTAATTTGAGAGCTTCAGTGTTATGAGTTGCTGAGACTTCCGGGACAGGGTTGTCTAATACCATTGAGCGCAACGGTGGAATGGAGAATTCAAATGGACCGTCCGTGACAGAGTGTCCAGGACAGCGCCACGGTAGCGTAACTATGACATCCCTAAGATTGCATCAATCTTCTGTCCCGTAAGGATTATTAAGGTGGTGGGATATATCTTCCCACCGAAGCACAGAGGTGCTTTTGGAATCATCATATTTGCTGAAATCTTCCCTCCCGGTGAGCAGATCATATATGAGCAGTCAGTTGGGAAGACTTGCGTTTGATGCTTAGCAACATAGGATGCACTTATGAACTGTGGGTTGCACCCGAATCGAATAAAATGATGATTGCTTGGTCGTTGAGAGTGAACGTACCCGTCAGCACGTTTTCTCCCTCCAGGGCATCCTCATTGTCGAGGTGGCGAACGCCCCCAGTTCGCTGACCAACCTTTTTGACCGGAGGTCGGCCTCGAGCACCGCCCTGATACTGGGCTTGCCCGCTGCTCTGCTGCCACTGGGGACAATCCTTCGAGAAATGGAGCGCCTGGCCACATGTAAAGCAAGTGTAGCGAGGCGGTCCTCCGCTGATCGGTGGACGGAAAGCTGGGGCGTGTTGTGGCGGTGGAAATGCCCGGGCTACCATCTGCTTCTGCTGTTGCGGTCGCGGTGGTGGCACAGGCGGTCGGAATGGAGGTGGCTGGAAAGAACGACCCCCGAACTGCTGAGGCCGCACCGGTGGATGCCACAGCTGACAGGATGGTGTCCGATACACCATGCGGTATTTTTGAGGAGCTCCACCCCCACTGCTGGGTGGAGCGCTGCGCTTTCGCTGCTCAGCTGCCAATTCCCGCTGAGCATCTTCTTGCATGATCGCGGCGTTGACGAGATCGTTGAATGTGCCGCAATTGCATTGGATGAGATGCGTCTTCATCTCAGGACTTAATCCCCGATAGAAATGCTCTCGCTTCTTCTCCTCGGTGGAGACATAATCCGACGCATATTGTGCCAGATGGTTGAAGGAACGGGAGTAGTCGTGGGCACTCCTCCCGCATTGATTCAGCTCCAAGAACTCTTGGAACTTCCTCTTCCTTATCCCGGGAGGGATATGGTAGGCGCGAAACGCCTCCCGGAATTCTTTCAACTCCATGGCGTGGCCAGCCGGCAGAGAGGCGACATAGTTCGCTCACCATGCACCAGCGGCACCGTGAAGCTGCTGCGCCGCGAAGAGAGTCTTATGCCGCTTCGTGCATAGGAGCAGCGCAAACTTAGACTCGATTGTCCGCAGCCAGTTGTCGGCCTCCAGGGGTTCTGCTGCTTCAGTGAACACCGGAGGGTGCGTACTCATGAAGTCCGAGTACATCACAACATGGGGCTCACAAGGCCTCCTCAATCGACGCCCCCCACCTGGGACGTATTTTGCACGATCGTGCGGAGCAGATCGGTTTGCTCCTCACGATTACCCACCAGGGCCGCGATCACATCCGCTAGTGTAAGCAGAGGCGGCAGTGGTGGTTGTTGCTGCGGGGTGCTGTCGTAGGCGGGTGGCTGGGAGTCATCACCCCCCTGCTGGCTAGAGCCAGCGACCTCATGCGTGGCCCGAGTGCGAACCATCAGCAAGCGTACGACAATAAAAATCAGTCCCGCAACATACTTCATGCAGTCCACTAAAATAGGTGTAAAACATCATGACAGTAAAACATGCGATACATCTCGTATATAGATAATGTAATAAACTTGCACAAGCTACACCATTAGCAGACCAAATACAAGCTAGTTAAATCCAACTTGACGTACTTCCTCTTTGGAAGTTCATCTCAACTAGGTTTGGTCACTACGAGACATTAATATCGCTTTGTCACCACGTATACTACCCTTTTATCTTCAATACGACACAAACATGGTCTATAGAAAAAGAACATGAGCAGGACATATACTCATATCTTTCACTAGTTGAGGATAACCATTCATGAGTATGTTCTACCCAATGGAAGTACTGAAACCCCCTAGGGTACACAATCTCTCAAATGAGTTCAACTGTCATCCCTCTGCCAGAATTACCAGTTTCTACATAATCCAGATTTTAATCTGGTGCTGTGTATTTTCATGACTCAAGGTGAATACCAAAGTTGAAGTTAACTTCAGTATCTTTCCAACAAGTATTTATTTGCCCTCAGATAAGCTCTGGTTAAAAAGTTATGATAATTCAAATTCAACAAAACTTCTTGAAGAATTTCAACAGCACCTCTTTTGGAAGTTGCTGTTTTCAACTCTAATTTCCACTGAGTTCTGTGCTGAAATTGCAGAAACTTTGAATTACAGAGATGTAACACATCTCCTACCCTTTACAAAGATGTATCATTTGATAATTTTTATTTTTCTACAGGAAGTTATGCTTCAAAAACAGAACAGTCCAGAGAGTGTTTTGAATCTGTCCTGGTTCTGGACAGTTTACAATCATCTGGAATTTCAGCCAGTTTAAGGTGTGATTCAGCTCTGGAAGTCTACAGAAAAGTTGTACAGTACTTAAACACCTTTTCAGAACTATATCCCACACCTCCATTGGCTAAACAATCTGTGAGTTATGCTCTGTTAAAGTTCAGCAGACTTGCTGCCAAAACAGAGCACTCTGTTTTCGAATTCCTTTGAGCTAAACTGATCAACTATTGAATTCTTCTACCCAACCAGGGTCCTACACATTGAAACTTAGTTATTTTCGTTTCTTGTTACCATTATCTTTCATGCACATGCCTATTATGTGTCGGTACTATGTTCCTCACAAAAAAAATCAAAACCGGATTATACCGGCATATACGTCTCAATTGTGGCACTAAACGGTCGCTCACACACGTATACTACACGGTTTACATACGTGGTTAGTACATGCAGAAGAACACACAATAATGATGCACTAAGGGTTATTTTCATTTCAGGCAGATCCATATTTAAAAGTAAATACATACGCCCGTATCATTGCCATACGGCCGTCCTCGAGTTAAGCCACGTCTCAAGGTACGTGATCGTGTTTTTACACCACATGACGGGGAACCAGAGTAGAGCGTGAAGGGTTCGTCACGGTTGGGAATTTTAACAACCCAACAGATACCACCTACTGCCCTGCAGGGTACGCTGATGGCAAGCGCTGGAATGTCCTCCTAGGCTATTTCAAGAAAAACACACTATCGCGTTACTGACCACACGATGGGGTCTCCACTTTCTTGCCTAATGCACGCTAGGGATCACCGTTTCATATGAACTCAGGGACACGGAGAATCCAAGAGTTTCATATTAACGTCTCACACCAAGCTGTGAGACCTATCCCTGAACCACGTTCCTCGTCAGGGGAGCTAACCAAAACTGAACCGCTTTCAGTGGCGTTTCTTACCTTTCTTACCTGAGAGTAGGTGCATCCTTACATAATTAAAATTCAGAATTATAACACATATGTTAGTATTGCCACTTTAAGCAACTATGCTAATATAGTTCTTACTGGGCAAACTAGCAAATCCTCACCGTAAACCTAAGTTTTCCCGTAATACAGTACTTAATTAGTGTGTTATCCCCAATGCAGCTCTGATACCAGCCTGTGGTGGACCGGAATCCGCTCATCCAGGATCACAGAGGATGGTGCCGCACCATGCGACACCCAACAGCACACATCATAAGAACAACATTGTACTACATAGAAAACCAACTGAACTGTACAAAGTAGTACAAGACTTCAGTTACAAACTAAGTATGGAAATTACAACAGCGGAAGCTATGTTTATAAAACTCACGCCCACCTATCTAGCAAAAGTCAGTTGCCCAGCCCTATGGACAACCCACACTAGCTGCACTCTTGAGCTCAGCGCGGCGTGTACGGTTCCCACTCAGCTGTGGTCCCCGATGGAGGGTAGCCCTCGCCGGTGGACTCGTACCCCGAGTCCGTGGGGTAGTCCTCACCTGAAAAACACTCATAGCAGCAACTGTGAGCACGATATAACCGACTCACCTACACATGAAACTCTATATGCAGGATATAACAATTATAGGATGTCACGTTGCAGCAAAAGACACGCCTACAAGTTCATCCTTAATTCATATTTTAGCCACAAGTTAACAGTTCATGAAATCTGAAATTTAGTGAGCAATATTTGGTGGCACACATGTAACAATACAAGTTAATCATCATAGAAATAATGAATGATACATTCCATATATTAATCTATGTCAAGACTCAGTGAACAAGCGGTACTCATCACCGCGAGGGACGGCAAATCGACTCGATATACACCTGCAGGGATACCGAATAGCACGTCACATACGCCCATACTCGGAGCTGCACACAGCACGCTCAACTGATGTCGTATGGGACAACCTTTCACCCAACAGCCGAAACGCCGAACCGGTCGCACCGAAACGGACAGGAGGTTCCCTACACGGAGCATCTCTCTATGCCCGTTAGAATATTTCCACCTTGCTTCCCTCAACCTACAACTATGAATCGGTGTGCTATGCCACGATGTCCGGAGGTTTTGGTTACATCGGTTTATCGGGCCCATATATCCGATATGCCTTTGGTACATTCAAAACTTGTTCAGCGGGGCCACACATGGATCGGTCCTCAATCGACGCAGACAGGGCTTCGGCCACAAGACTTCCTCTTGCTGCGCCCTAGCCCCTGCCTAGTCTCATTTTCTTACTAAAGTGGTATCACATCACTCGACCCAATCCCGTGTGCCCCGACTCCTAAACTCACGAGTAGATTCCAACTACTCGACTTGTACCGAAGTTCTATGAACATTAAGCACAGCGTATACTACTCGAGGACTGATACTCTACCCTCACTGTTGTTGGAATAATCTAGCTATGCACTTGGGTTTCATCCATCCTACACCTAATGCACATACATACCTCATACTACTTATACATAAAGCAAAATTTTGTAAAATTAGTTAATGCAAACCGGGGCTTGCCTTGTTGCTACTGGTCAGAGGTAGTGCTTCGTCCGGAAGAAGGAAGTCCAGCACTTCCGGAGTTTCCTCGCCTTCAGCGACTATACGTAAGAAATATACTATATGTCAATTTAAATGCAATGTGTTAAATTGAATATGTAAAGACCATAACTCTAGCTAGCCCTCCCCCTTGGCTCTTAATTTTTTATGGTGGCTTGGTAGGGTCCTAATCAGAGTCTTGACCAAGTTTCATTTGAGACAAAGTTCATTTGAGCTTTGTACAATTAAAAATCTATTTGGTCATTAGTATAACCTCTAAGGTCTTTTAAGGACTTTCATGGCTCAAACCCTTACTTTCAGGAAAGTAGAAGTTGAAATGGTTCTAATGTAATTGGATTCATATAATTTGAAGAATTCTAGATGAAGTTATGCCCTAATCAAGATTTGAGAAAATCTGAAAAATGTTTCTGTACATTTTTCTGTTTTCTCATGGCAATTCACTTAATCACACCATTAGGGGGACTAAATGAACTTGGATGGGTCTGAAATTTTTACTGTGACTCAAGGATTTTCATATGAACATCCTAGCCAAATTTCAGAATTTTCCATAAAAGAGTTCTCCAGATAAAATTCCCAACATTTAAAACTTTAGGGAATTAATTCTGGAAAAGGAATAAGTTTCTGACACGACCCCACGGTCTTGTCGAGTCGGGATCACGCTGAGGGGTGCTGCGTTGCACAGCACTGGATAACACACATCAAAGGTACAATGCGGAAGCAAAGTTTTATTACATAAAGAGGTTTATGAACATTTGTACAACGAAATATGTTCAGTCCACACTCACGGGCGTAGACTACGCATCAAGTTCACGTTCAACCCGTGAATGTGTCCTTGCTAGCACACATGCACACTAACACGGTGGCGTGCATGACTCCCACTTGACGGGGTTCCCCTCCTGGGGTTCCGTCTCCTCCTCGGGAGTCCCTTCCTCATAGCACCCTGCCAAGGCTTCAAACACAAGCAGTGAGCACGAAGGCTCAGCAAGACTGATCCGTCTCTCCTAAACATGAAACTTCTACATGAGGGGTGATAGGTACATGAGGTAAAACAAGTTGCAAAGGACTCGCCTAATTATTGGAACCTTACTTTCAAGTTTTAGCAACAGGTTGTGGAGAACCTTACGCTAAGGTACATGAGAGAGCCGCAATCAAACAAGAAACGCATTTCTCTCATGTACTTTGCCCAAAGTTGAAAGGAAATTTAACTAGCTCTAACTATAGAAAATCATTAACAATCAAAGTCCATTTTTCAATCAGCAACATTTTAACATATAACTAGCCTGTTCTTTCTATGTCATGGTACAGTGAACAAGTGGTACCCACTGACCGCGAGGGACGGCGATTATAATCGATTTACACCTGCAGGGTTACCCGAACAACCCGTCACGTACGCCCGTACTCGATGTTGCCTACAGCAACCATCACGGACGTCATACGCAACCACCTTTCACCCGTCAGCCAAATGTTGAACCAGTCCAATCGTCCCGAGCAAGAGGTCTCTGCAGGCGCATGTCAGTGCCACCAGCCGATTTACACCTCGAGCTCTCAACCTACCCTCTGAACGACCAGCTATGCCTCAACACCCAGCTACCCGAGTTACATCGGTTTCCCGGTTCCCATATAGCCGGTAGGTATTCTGTACTGTTCTAGCTTGTTCAACAGGCCCGCACACGGCTCGGTCCTCAATCGACACAAGCGGAGCTATAGCACCCAGGCCCCAAAGTCCTGCTGCCCTTACTCTCCGCTCGGTCTCATTTTTCTTGCCATGTGTATCATGTGCTATCTCTACCCGAGTTGAGTGCCTCTAGCCTATGCTCACGAGTAGTTCCAACTACTCGACTTGTACCGAATCCTACCCTAACTTAGCTTTGCAGTAGCTAACGGGGTTTGCAACCCTAAACCCAACCCATGGTTTTCTTGGCTATGCATTTGGTTTTTCAAAAAAGACTCTAATGCAAGAATTAAGGGTACTCAAAGTAGTTCTCAAAACAATAAAAATTTGTAGAAAGGTTAATGCAAACCGGAGCTTGCCTCGCTGCTCTTGGTCGTAGGCTAGCTTCTCTTCCGGAGTAATCAAGTCTAGGACTTCGGGTTCCTCCTCGACCTTTGCGACTACATGATATATGAAGTACATGTATTAATTTAAATGCATTTGAATTGAATTTAAACTTGTGGAGGTTGTAAGTCTTAATAGACAGACCCAATGACTCTGAAATTTTTACTGTGGCTTGGTTACAACCTAAAAAGAGACTTGGTCAAGTTTTAGTTGCAGCAAAGCTCATATGAGCTCTCCACAAATAATTATGTCCTTGACCTTAATTGGAACTCCTAGGGTGTTCTAGGGATTTTCATGGAGCAAGCCATGACTTTCTGAAAACTAGATTTTCAGAGGGTCCTAATGGAGTTTGTCTCACTTAATTTGAAGGTTCCTAGCTAAAGATATGAGCTAAATAATTTCAGAGAAATTCTGAAAAATGTTTCTGAACATTTTCCATTTTCACTGGAACAGTTTCATAAATCACACCATTAGGTGGATCAAATGATCTCAAATGGATCTGTTATTTTTATGGTAGTTGACGGATATTTTGGTGAACATCCCAGCAAAATTTCTGAATTTTCCTCCAATGGATTCTCCAGTTAAAATTACAAACATTTTAAAACTTGAGGAATTAATTCTGGAGAAATAAGGATTTTCATTAAGTGAAACTTGATTTGCTGGAGAGTACTCAGAGAGCTGAATCCAAAAAAATTTGGTTCACTTGATTTGGATGTTCCTAGCCAAAGTTATGCGGATTTGAAGTTTTAATGAATTCTGAAAATCGGGGAAAAGTTCAAATCTGCCGGTGGGTCCACAGGGACACATGTTGGGCACTGGAGCGACGGCACACCGGGGTCCACGGAGTTTTTATGCGCCAACACACCAGATCCGAGCCGCAGACCGATCCCGATTTAAAATCCAAGCCGCTGACAGCCGGGTTTCACCCCCTTCGTCTACCTCCCGATTCCCGCGTTCGAACACCGCGACGCCTCGCTGGAGAGCTCGCCGGCAGCCTCGGTGGTGCTCCAAACTTCATGATTCTGGCCGCCCCTGCCTAAGTCCACTCGGGGAACACGGTTCTGGGCTCAGTTCGTTATGACAACGGTCGGCACATGGTCGGCGAGGAGTGGAGGCCTCGGGAGAACTTCGGCCGTGTCGACCGACCTCCCTAGCACCTCAAGCAATCGAGCAAACAGTCGGGGAGTATCAGTGGACCTTAGGGAAGGTTGACATGAGCTTGAGGCAGCTCGGGGAAGGTCCGAAGTAGGCCCCCACCATGCGCCCGATGCTTCCCGGATCCGCCTTTGGCAAGCTTCGAAATACGCCGTGTACAGGGGTTCTCCGGCTAAAGGTTGTGAAGGCAACTTGTGCGCTACCAGGTCTAGTCTGTGCAGGAGCGGATTGAGACCCTCTAACCTTTCCTAGAGTGTGAATTTGACAGAACCGCACCCGAAGGTTGGTCTGTACCGAGAAAGGGGAAAACTGGAAATTCACCGCCGGCGATCAAGCACTCGGGCTTTGGCTCGGGGTTGAGCAGCACCGATCACCAACGCGTCCAGGGACGCCTTAGCTCGGGCGTGACAACCTCCTGGTTGGGCTGTCCACAGGAGCCCGAAGCACGGCGGCTTTAGGTCTCTGAATGGAACTCTCGGTATAGCCGAGATCAACCGGTTTCAGCTGATTTCTAGCGACGGGGAAGAAGAAGGAAGGTTCCTAATACCTTGTCGTAGCTCTAGAGGGAGCAGGGTGGCTGTGATCGGGGCTCTCCGATCAGTTCCGAGCGGTGGAGGGAAGAATACCAGTTCTGTGTTCTTGCGAGGGGAAAATAGCGAGGGGCTTCGGCCGAGGAGGGGGGTGCCTTAAGAATGGCTCCAAACCGACTTGTGCCCGCGCGTGGCCAAGCAGCTGCTGGCGCGGTGGCCTCCCTCGGTGGCGATCGCAGCTGAAGCCCGAAGACCTGAGTAAGAAAGTCTTCAGTCGGTTGAATCACTTCAGTGGCTGACATGTGGGTCCCACTCCCCTTTTAACCTCTCACCTTAACTCCATACTACTATTGCAAACAGTAATCCCTAAAATGCCCATGGTGATTTAAATTATTCACCCCTGAGCCATTTGAATTGGTTAGAATTCAAATTGGGTTTGGTTTGACTAAATTTCAGCACATGTTCAGTTTGAAATTCAAATGAAGTTTGAATTTGCTACACTTAGCTCATGTCAAGATCAACTCCAAATGGAGTGAAAATTGGTGGGTGAGCTCACAAAAATGTGCTGAGTAAGAATATGCCTCCCACTTTTGAATTCATGGGATAAAAACAGTTTGAATTTGAATTTGAGTTCAAACTACCCTCTTTCTAGCTATACCCAAAAGTACCTCAAAAAGGTTTTGAATTTGGGGTGACACTTGGCATGGACATTCCTAGCAAGGTGTAGGACTTTTCATATGCCTAGCCCCTAGATGATGCATGTGGAAAATACCACTTTTGCATTTTCTGAGTTTATCCTCTAATGAGCATGTTGATAATAGTTACTTGCTCTTCAAATGGGTTCATCAACTATCTTCAAATGAGGTGTGTGTGTGGTGATGAACACTTTAAATATGTGTCAAAAATTGAGGCCTTTACATCCCCCCCCTTAAAAGAATCGCGTCCCGAGATTATAAGGTGAAAATGAGAGAGAGGACGGTAAAAAATTACAGGATATGCGACGTGAAAAAGTC
Source organism: Neostapfia colusana (assembly GCA_030760725.1). Lineage (NCBI taxonomy): Eukaryota > Viridiplantae > Streptophyta > Magnoliopsida > Poales > Poaceae > Neostapfia > Neostapfia colusana. The sequence continues at coordinate 67,760,092 of JASWHV010000013.1, read as the reverse complement.
GGGGTAGTTAGCGCGAAGAAATCCTTCGCTCTCCCATGTCGCTTCGTCCACAGAGTGATTACTCCATAGAACTTTGTAGAACCACAACGTACGGTTGCGTGTGGTTCGGGCCTTCTTGTCAATGATCTGAACCGGTTCCTCCAGATAGGTGAGATCCGGTTTCAGTTCTTCAATGTCCTCCAGCTGAACGATAGTCGATAGCTTGAGACACTTCCTCAGCTGGGAAATGTGAATGACGTCGTGCACACCGGAAGGTGCTTCTGGTAATTTTAGCCGGTATGCTACTGATCCACATCTTTCGGTAATCTGGAATGGACCGATGAATCGGGGTGCCAACTTTCCTCTCACCCCAAATCTGTTTACACCCTTCATTGGAGACACACGTAAGTATACGTGATCCCCAAGTTCAAACTGCAATGGGCGTCTTCTCCGGTCCGTGTATCAGTCGAACCTTTTCCTCCGCGTTGTTGACAAGGTCAATCCCGAAGGTAACCCTTTCGCCAGACTCACACCAATTCAATGGTGTGCGGCATTTTCTCCCGTATAGCGCCTCGTAGGGCGCCATCTTGATGCTGACTTGGTACCCATTGTTGTACGAGAACTCGGCTAACGGCAAGTGATCATCCCAATTCTTGCCATGGTTGATAGCGCAAGCTCGTAGCATATCTTCTAGGATCTGATTTACCCGCTCGGTTTGCCCGTCCGTCTGCGGGTGGTATGCTGAACAACGGATCAGCTTCGTCCCCAATGCAGCGTGTAGCTGTTCCCAAAAACGGGACACAAATAAAGTGCCCCGATCCGATATGATGGTGCGGGGTACACCATACAAGCATAGGATCCGTGAGATGTACAGTTCAGCATATTTCTTGGCGTTGTAGTTGGTGTTGACCGGGATGAAATGGGCAACTTTGGTGAGTCGGTCGACGATCACCCACACAGAATCATGTTTCTAAAAGGTGGTTGGTAAACTGACGATGCAGTCCATGCTCACATCCTCCCATTTCCAGGCAGGAACATCTAGTGGTTGTAGCAGTCCCGGTTTCCGCATATGATCTGCCTTCACCCTTCGACATGTATCACACTCGGACACGTACTTTGTGATTTCCCGCTTAATTTGTGTCCACCAAAACTTTCCTATGAGTTCTTGATACATTTTGTTGCTGCCGGGGTGAATAGAAAACATTGACAAGTGAGCCTCATCAAATATTTTCTTCCGTAACTCCGGGGTACGGGGCACGACGATCCGGTCCTTGAACCATAGGACGCCGTCTCCGTCTTTTCGGAAACATTTCAGTTCCCCACTGTCTACACGTCTCCGCAAATGCGACATTCCCTTGTCATGTTTCTGAGCTGCCGCTATCTCTTCATGGATGGTGGGGATCAAAGCTAGGTTGTAGAGAGCTCCATGTGGAGTCTAATGCAGTGGTGGTTCGCTCTATTTCAAAGGTGTGATGGTCAGATTGTTGACGTGGGACGTGCGACTCAGCGCATCCGCCACTACGTTTGCCTTGCCGGGGTGATAATGGATCTCTATTTCGTAATCCTTTATCAGTTCCAACCATCTTCGCTGCCTCATGTTCAGCTCCTTCTGAGTGAATATGTACTTGAGGCTCTTGTGGTCGGTATATAAAAGTATGAGGTTACCGAGTAGGTAGTGCCTCCACATTTTCAGTGCAAGTACCACGGCAGCGAGCTCCAAGTCGTGAGTTGGATAATTCTGCTCTTGGTTTCTAAGCTGCCGTGACCCATACGCGACCACACTTCGGTTTTGCATCAACACACATCCGAGCCCGATGCCGGATGCATCGCAGTACACATCAAACGGTTTTGTTGTGTCTGGCTGCGACAAAACCGGTGCTGATGTTAGGTGCTTGAGTAAAGCCTTGAATGCTGCTTCACACGCTGGACTCCAAACATATTTGGTAGCCTTCTTCAGCAGCTCCGTCATAGGCTTGGCAATCTTTGAGAAGTTCGGGACGAACCTCTGATAATTGATGAGTACATCTCTCCTTTGCATACAATGCAAGGACCGATCACTAGAGCACGTGCACGACAATTGGATCTCCAGATACGTTCTAACCTTGTCAATTGTTTTTCAGAACTTACGCTTGTTTTCATGCATGTTTTATTGATTAGGAACAATGGATAGGACCAGCGAGGGCTGGCAGGAGTAGAAAGAGTCAAAGAGGATGAGATAGGACGTGCACACCAAGGAGGAACTCAAGTACAACTCGACTTCGACTCCACCTCGGGTTCCAGGAGCTGCCTTCACCAAAACTGACGTCCCGGACACATACGGAGTCGGATTTGGACGTTCTATATGGTTGGAACCGTGATTTCATAAAGCTTCCAATGGAACCAGCCCCACCTCAAAATTCCTTCTAAGTTGACGGGAATCAGCGAAACAAGTGGGCGTCCAGAATCTGACCGGTGCTGCGCCACCGCCTTTTGGGCTGCTGGCCCGTGTATCGTGTGGAAGCCCATTAGGGTTGCGTCCAGGGGTCTTGCATGCCCCTAAACTCCTTTTTATACAGCAGCTGTCACCACATTAGGGTGGGGTTTTGCTTAGTTACAATCTGTCATTGAACAGTGTCACCGATCATCGGTCGTGAGATCCCAAATTCGTGATCAATTCAGTTTTGATTGCAACTTCTCTGTTCTTGCTTGTGTTCTTGATTGCGCTTGCAGGGATAAGCCTTCGTGACGAGGTCATTCGTGTGACACGGGTGATAACCCACAGAGCAGTGGTGTAGTGATTGCGGGGTTTCGTTCGTTCGGAGCCTTGGATCATCAACGTCGAGATCTCCACCCAATCAAGTTTACCCTACCTCTCGGAAGATCGGGACTCATCCTCCTATCAATTGGTATGAGATTTCCAGGTTCACCATGAGGTATACCTGTGTGCCCTTTAGATTTATTTTGTTTCAGTCCTATCGTCCACAAAAAGCCACAAAAAAATTTTAGTTTCCCTGACCTACAACCCCCGCTCAACCTTTTGCACAATTTAGTTTTCGGAGTCCGTAGTTCTGAGTTCGTGTCCTAGGTTGAGTCTGGTTGCTGGTTTAGATTTGTTTTGGTTCAGTTTTGTTTCTTCCATCCGCTGCCATCTACAAAAAACCAATCTACAAAAAAAATTTCATCCACCGATTCGTTTCTGTTGCAGTTTCCACCACCACCAAAACCTGATTCGGGTTATCCTCCTTAAAACGGGCATAACTCCAATTGAGGCGCATTTTTTTCCCGGAAAGGTATCAAAAGAGTCCACATACGATACACCAGCTACGGCGGTCATTGCGTTTTCAAAAAAAAAATTAAAAAAATTAAGAAGGCCCTCGTTTCGAACTCCGAAGTTCAAGCACCTGTTTTTCCAATCGCTCCTGAATTTGTGCCGATCTAATCTTTCATCGGTTTGAGCTAATACTTGGTGCTGTTTCTATTTGTGTGCCCCTGGTTGAGAAAAAATATCAAAAAAATAAAGAGAAAAAAAGATTTTGATTTCTACTAGTGCTTCAAGACAAAAACAGGAGGCTAAGGGGTTTTCTAGTTGTGCTATTTCTGTGTGAGTGCTGGATACTTGCTGCTATTATTCTTGTTGTTCATCATCATTCATCCTTGTCCTTGCTTGTTGCCACAACTGTTCTAATACATTCTTAGGCCAGCAACTAGGTGAAATTCTTTGGACACTTATTCAGCATTGCTATCTATTACTAACTTGTGTGCCACATACATATACTGCATTTGAGCCTTCCAAGCTCCACCTTCTCTCGAGCAGAATAGGTAACCTTTGCAATCACACCCACTATCTGCTTGATTCACACCGGTCACCGTTGGCCACCTGCAGTGCTGTTAAGAAACTTGTAAGAGCGGGGTAAGACGCATCTTACTGATCGATTTTCCACCCACTTCGGAGAGCGTAGTAATAGGGTTCTTCACGATCTTTTTGTCTTCGTTTCTGTTTTGTACTAACAATGACAGGAAAGAAGCCTATGCATAAGACCTCTGGTTTTACACCTCCGGTGATGATGAGTGCGTGTCCCATATGGAACTAAGGGACATGATGCGGGCAATGACCGAAGCTTTCAACAATTACCAGACCACTACAACAGCCACCTTTCAGAGGCTCCATACAAGTGTTGCTGGTCTAACCACACGGTTGGACGAGATGGAGACTCGTCTTCCCCAACAAGCTACACCCTCTATCATCCTTGATGGTGATGCACATGCTCACTACGACACAGAGGATGACTTCAATAACGATGAGGTTGATGCACAACAGCGCCGTCGCCCTCGACGAAACCATCAAGGTATGGGAGGTAGACCTCGTCCTCATGCTCCTGAACAAGATAATGATCCTTATGCTAAGATTAAGTTTTCTATTCCACCATTTTATGGATCTTATGATGCTGAGACTTACTTGGATTGGGTGATGACGGTAGAACAAAAATTTAGCTCTCATCTTGTTCCTGAGCGACATAGAGTTAGACAAGCCACTAGTGAGTTTAAAGATTTTGCTATAATTTGGTGGAATGAACTTGTCAATACACGTAATGCACCACAGACAATGGGCTGCGTTAAAGAAGAGATGCGTGCTAGGTTTGTTCCTCCTTCATACAGACGTGATCTTCTTAAGAAATTGCAACGCTTTGATTAGGGTGACATGACTGTCCAAGAGTACTACCAAGAGTTGCAGAAAGGTATGCTTCGTTGTGGGGTAGTTGAGGACCAGGAAGACCAAATTATTAGGTTTTATGGGGACTTGCGGCGTGAGATCCAGGACATAGTTGACTACAAGGAATATCATTCTATTCAATGTTTATTTCAACTTGCTATGTTAGCAGAAAAAGAAGTGCAGGGTCGCCAACAGCAGCGGTGGAACAACACCTTCACACCACGACAATTTCCGGTGCCATCCAAAGCAGCGCCCTCCTCGAGCGTACGTGCTTCTACACCACCCTCCACGGGTGTTGTACGCAGCAGCATCGCACCTTCAACATCACGGGGACAATATAACAGCAAGTCCCAGATGCCTCCAGGTGTTGCAGCAAAGGCGGCTGCAGCAAACACTTCGACAAGTCGCAGCTCCGACATCAAGTGCCACCGCTGCCAGGGACTTGGCCATATGCAACGAGATTGCCCATCAAACGGGCAATCATTGCCACTGCTGATGGTGGTTATGTTAGTGCTTCTGATATTGAAGATGAAAATATTATTGCAACTAACATTTCAGGTTCGGATGATGGTGCTGAGGAGGTTCTTGGTACATCTGCGACAAACAACTATAGGACTTTGATTGTGCAGCGAGCTTTGGGTGCCATGGTTCGAGAGGACGACAATCGCCAACGTCACAACCTTTTCAACATGGTTCTCTTCGTCAAGGACTGACGTGTACATACCATCATTGATGGTGGTAGCTGCAACAATTTGGTGAATGTTGAGGTGGTCAAGAAGCTTGGCTTGACCACACGGGAGCATCCCCACCCATATCACATTCAATGGTTTAACAACAATGGTAAGGTTAAGATAACACAAACAGCAAGGATACATTTTTCCATCGGTTCTTATCATGATTTTGCAGATTTTGATGTGGTACCTATGGATGCTTGTTCTCTTTTGTTGGGATGTCCTTGGGAGTTTGATACTGATGCTATTCACCATGGTCGGTCTAATAAGTATACTCTCATGCATAAGGGCAAGAAAATTGTGCTGCTTCCTATGAGTCCCACTGAAATTGTACAATTTGAGCAGGAGAATAAGAATAATGCTAAGCAAAAGGGTGTTTTCAATTCTAAAACTCAGCAACCTATTAAGTTGAAAAATCCTATTTTGCTTGCAACTAAATCTGATCTTGATGATTTATATGCCTCTAATGGAACTTGCTATGCTTTAGTGTGCAAACATGCTTTATATTCCATTGAGGATACATCCATTGTCTTGCCACCTGCTGTTGCTAACCTTTTGCAGGAATATATGGATGTTTTTCCATCAGAGATACCCCCTGGATTACCACCTGTGCGAGGCATTGAGCACAAGACTGATTTGGTTCCCGGGGCGAGCTTGCCAAACCGTGCTTCCTACAGGACCAACCCCGACGAGACTAAGGAAATTCAGCGACAAGTCCAAGATCTTCTGGACCGCGGGTACATTCGTGAGAGCCTTAGTCCTTGTTCTGTTCCTGTTCTTTTGGTTCCAAAAAAAGATGGCACTTGATGCATGTGTGTTGATTGTAGATCCATCAATAACATTACCATTCATTATCGCTATCCTATTCTTAGATTGGATGACATGCTTGATGAGTTGAGTGGTTCTGTTATTTTCTCCAAGATTGATTTGCGTAGTGGGTATCATCAGATTCGTATGGCTATAGGTGATGAATGGAAAACTGCTTTTAAAACTAAATTCGGACTTTATGAATGGTTAGTCATGCCATTTGGTTTAACTAATGCGCCCAGCACTTTCATGAGGTTGATGAATGAGGTTTTACGTGCTTTCATTGGTAAATTTGTGGTGGTTTACTTTGATGATATCCTTATTTACAGCAACTCATATGATGAGCATCTTGAATATTTGCGTGCTGTTTTTAATGTCTTACGCGATGCACGTTTATATGGTAACCTTGAGAAGTGCACCTTTTGCACCGATCGTGTGTCTTTTCTTGGGTATGTTGTTACTTCGCAGGGCATTGAGGTGGACGAGGCAAAGATTGTTGCCATCACAAGCTGGCCACTTCCGACTACGGTCACACAGGTTCGGAGTTTTCTTGGTCTCGCTGGTTTCTACCGGCGTTTCGTGCGGGATTTCAGCATCATTGCGGCACCTCTCCATGAGTTGACAAAGCATGGAGTGCCGTTTTGATGGGGACCAGCACAACAACAAGCTTTTGATGTTCTCAAGTCGAAGCTCACACAAGCACTAGTGCTGCAACTTCCTGATTTTGAGAAGACCTTCGAGCTTGAATGTGACGCGAGCGGCATTGGCATTGGAGGAGTGCTAATTCAAGGAGGTAAACCTGTTGCCTTCTTTAGTGAAATATTGCATGGGCCTTCCTAAATTATTCTACATATGACAAAGAACTTTATGCTTTAGTGCGTGTCTTGCAAACTTGGCAACATTACCTATGGTCTAATGAATTTATCATACATTCAGATCATGAGTCTTTGAAGTATCTTAAAGTACAAGCTAATCTGAACAAACGTCATGCTAAATGGATTGAGTTCATAGAATCATTTCCTTACATCATTAAACATAAGAAAGGGAAAGACAATGTGATTGCCGATGCTTTATCTAGAGGTTATACCATGCTGTCTCAACTTTCTCATAAAATCTTTGGTTTGGAAACCATAAAGAGGTTATATGCTACTGATTTGGACTTCAAAGATGCCTTTGAAAATTGTAGGGAGGGAAGAATGTGGCAAAAATTCCTTCTGCGTGAAGGCCTTCTCTACCGTGCTAACAAGCTGTGTGTTCCAGCTAGCTCCGTTCATCTTTTGTTGTTGCAGGAAGCGCATGGAGGTGGTTTGATGGGACATTGTGGTGTTAAAAAGACAGACGATGTGCTGGCCGCTCACTTCTTTTGGCCACAAATAAGGCGTGATGTGGAGCGCTACGTTTCACGTTGCACGACATGCAACAAAGCTAAGTCTCGACTTAACCCACATGGTCTTTATATGCCTCTTCCGGTTCCTAGTGCACCTTGGGAGGATATTTCTATTGACTTTGTTTTAGAATTGCCTTGAACAAAGAGGGGGAGGGATAGTGTCTTTGTGGTTGTTGATCGTTTCTCTAAAATGGCTCATTTTATACCCTACCACAAGACCGATAATGCTTCACATGTTGCTGATTTGTTCTTTAATGAGGTTGTGCGTTTGCATGGTGTTCCCAATACTATTGTTTCTGATAGGGATGCTAATTTTTTGAGTCACTTTTGGAGAACTTTATGGTATAAATTGAGAATAAAGTTGCTGTTTTCTACTACTTGTCATCCACAAACTGATGGGCAAACGGAGGTAGTTAATCATACCTTATCTACTATGTTGCGGGCTGTTTTGAAAGACAATTTGAGGTTGTGGGAGGAGTGTTTGCCACATATTGAGTTTGCTTATAACAGGTCTATTCACTCCACAACCAAGTTAAAGTCCGTTTACGGTAGTCTATGGTTTCAATCCACGTGCTCCAATTGATTTGCTACCTTTACCACATACTGAAATTGTGAATTTAGATGCTACACAACGTTCTGAATTTATTCTTAAGTTGCATGAAACTACTAAATTACAATTTGAAAAAATGAATGAAAAGTATCGCATTGTTGCTAGTAAAGGTAGGAAGGAGGTAAAATTGGAACCCAGTGATTTGGTGTGGGTTCATTTGAGAAAAGATAGGTTCCCGGATTTGAGAAAGTCCAAACTCATGCCACGTGCTGCTGGACCTTTTAAGGTTCTTGAGAAGATAAATGACAATGCATATAAACTTGAGTTGCCTCCCGAGTTTGGGGTTAATCCCACATTTAACATTTTAGATTTGAAGCCATACTTGGGTGAGGATGATGAGCTTGAGTCGAGGACGACTTCAATTCAAGAGGGGGAGGATGATGAGGACATCTCTCCTTTCCATACAATGCAAGCACCGATCACTAGAGCACGTGCACGACAATTGAATCTCCAGGTACGTTCTAACCTTGTCAATTGTTTTTCAGAACGTACGCTTGTTTCCATGCATGTTTTATTGATTAAGAACAATGGAGAGGACCAGCAAGGGCTGGGAGGAGTCCGAGGAGTCAAGGAGGAGGAGATAGGACGTGTACACCAAGGAGGAACCCAAGTACAACTCGACTTCGACTCCACCTCGGGTTAAAGGAGCTGCCTTCACCAAAACTGACGTCCCGGACACATACGGAGTCGGATTTGGACGTTCTATATATGGTTAGAACCGTGATTTAATAAAGCTTCCAATGGAACCAGCCCCACCTCAAAATTCCTTTTAAGTTGACAGGAATCAGCGAAACAAGTGGGCGTCCAGAATCTGACCGGTGCTGCGCCACCGCCTTTTGGGCTGCTGGCCCATGTATGGTGTGGAAGCCCATTAGGGTTGCGTCTAGGGGTCTTGCACGGCCGTAAACTCCTTTTTATACAGCATCCATCACCACATTAGGGTGGGGTTTTGCTTAGTTACAATCTGTCATTGAACAGTGTCGCCGATAATCGGTTGTGAGACCCCAAATTCGTGATCAATTCAGTTTTGATTGCAACTTCTCTTTTCTTGCTTGTGTTCTTGATTGCGCTTGCAGGGATAAGCCTTCATGGCGAGGTCATTCGTGTGACACGGGTGATAACCAACAGAGCAGTGGTGTAGTGATTGCGGGGTTTCGTTCGTTCGGAGCCTTGGATCATCAACGTCGAGATCTCCACCCAATCAAGTTTACCCTACCTCTCGGAAGATCGGGACTCATGCTCCTATCAATAATATCCCACGAGTCAGAGGAAACTCCGTACCTCGTGAACAGTTCTCGGGGATTTCCAATTCCGCACTTGTGTGATTTTACTCGGGTCTACAGCGATACCCTCCGCTGAGATGATATGCCCGAGAAAAGGCACTTGCGGTATCCAGAATTCGCACTTGCTGAATTTTGCATATAGCTTGTGATCCCGCAGCCGTTGCAAGACTATACGCAGATGCTTCTTGTGATCTTCCTCCGACTTGGAATATACCAATATGTCGTCGATGAAGACCACGACAAACTTGTCCAGCTCCAGCATGAATACCGAGTTCATCAAATACATAAGGTGAGCTGGAGCATTGGTGAGGCCGAAGGACATGACCAGGTACTCATAAAGTTCGTACCTCGTCGTGAAAGCCGTCTTCGGAATATCCTCAGCCCGTATCTTAATCTGATGGTACCCGGATCTTCAGTCCATCTTGGAAAAGATCTTTGCTTCAACCAACTGATCAAACAACATGTCAATCCGTGGCAACAGGTACTTGTTCTTGATGGTTCCGGCATTTAATGGACGATAGTCCATGCAAATCCGCAACGTCTCGTCTTTCTTCTTCACGAATAATGCCGAGCAGCTCCATGGCAAGGAGCTCGGTCTAATAAAACCCTTCTCCAGCAGGTCCGTTAGCTGGGTCTTCAATTCAGCCAATTCCTTGGGCGCCATCTTGTATGGCCTTCGGGATATTGGCATGGTTCCCGGTGCAAGTTCAATCTTGAACTCCACCTCTCTATCGGGCGGCATCCCCGGTAAATCATCCGGGAACACGTCAGGGAACTCTATGACCACTGGAATGTCTTCCAACCTGATGGTTGTGGATTGATAGACGGTTGGAAGTTTTATTTCTGGACTGTCCAGAAATAAGGAATGAGATTCGTGCACTTCTGAGTTCAAGTGCACAATTCGGAGGACGGTGTCTAAAACAGCGCCGTGGCGGGTTAACCACGACATCCCTAAGATGACATCGACCTTTTGTCCCTCTAAAATTATGAGAGACGTAAGGTATACTCTACCCTCTAAGCACCATGGCGCTTTTGGGACCATCATGCTTGCTGAAATTTTCCCACCCGGTGAATAGATCACATAAGGACTATCGGTTGGTAGTATTTGCAAGCTATATATATCAATGAAAGCTTGGCTAATGAAGCTATGCGTGGCACCTGAATCAAACAATGCTATGGCGGGATGCTGGTGGAGTTGGAACATACCCGCAAGGATTGGCTCACCCTCTGGCACGTCCTGTTTGGCAAGTTGGTGGACAGTGCCGGGCCTTGGGTTTGCCCACCGTGCATTAGTAGGGTTCCGGGGCTGATTCCTCCCCGGAAGTTGCGGTGCAACTCCGCCACCTTGTCTCTCCAGACAACTGCTGGCGAAGTGTCCTGGGCGACCACATTTGTAGCATGTGACCGCAGCTTGTCCAGTGCTTGGGGGACGAAAGCCCGGCATGCGCTGCTGGGGTGCATACGCACGCGGCATCACCCGCTGCTGCTGTTGTTGTTGGGGAGGTGGTGCTGGCAGTGCCGGCCTGAATGCCGGTGAAGAATACGGCCGACTGCGGAATGACATCGGCCTTTGTGGTGGCTGCCAGCGTGGACCTGATGGTGGACGATTTACCATCCGAAATTTCTGAGAAGGACTGCCTCCTTCACCGCTGCTTTGTGGCACGTTTCGCTTTCTCTCCGCCGCCGCTAACTCCTTGTCGGAGTCCTCCTAAACAATCGCAGCATCAATTATGTTGTTGAGGCTGCCGCGATGGAACATCGCCAATTTGTCCTTCAGGAGCAGGTTAAGCCCGTGGTAGAAGTGGTCCTGCCGCTTCTCGTCGGTATCAGCGTGATACGACGCGTAGAGCGTGAGATTGTTGAAAGCCCTGGAGTATTCCAGCGCGTTCCGGCTCCCTTGCTGCAGGTGTAAGAATTCCTGCGTCTTCCTCTTCATCAGACCCGGCGGTATGTGATAAGCCCTGAAGGCCGTCCGGAACTCCGCCCAGGTCATAACTCGGTTGGTGGGTTGTGAAGCACAGTAGTTTGCTCACCACGTGCTCGCAGATCCCTGGAGCTGCTGGACCGCGAACTGAGTCTTGCGCTGCTCACTTATTTGGAGCAGCCCGAACTTCATTTCTATCGTGCGGAGCCAGTTGTCCGCATCGAGGGGTTCATCCGCCCTTGAGAATACCGGGGGATGAGTTGCTAGGAAGTCGGAATTGGAGCTCTATTGGCGCTCCTCACGATCTTGACGCCTCTCTGGTCGAGACGTATTGGCAATAAGAGTTTGCAGCAACTCCGTGTGCTGCTGATGAGAACCCGCCATTGCCGCAACGATGTCGGCCAATGTAACCGTTGGCGGTGGCTGTGTTTGCTGTTGCTGTTGCTGCTGTTTCTGCTACTGTCCCGAGGAGTCCTCGGGAGGCTGTTGGGAGGTTTCTCCCCCTTGACTAGGACCCCCAACGTCCGGGTTGGCACGAGTACGAGTCATTCTGAAATTTAAAACAGCAGCAGTCAGCACATGTCATACTTAAAAGTTCAATATGAAACAGTAGGTATTGAAGTGACACATGAATAATTTGCACCACATTCACATATATTGATAAAGCATAAACTTTATACAAGATACATCATTCTCGGGTCTCTGAGAGGTCGTGCTCATGTCGTCACTATCTATACATACGCTACTGCCTACGACATGTCACCGATTACAAAAGTTTGGGTTACACTACTCTAGCTGCCCTACTTGGCAACTGTAACCCCCTACTCGGAGTAGAACTCGACCTCCTGCGGGTCGTCCTCCTCCGGTACCTCTACTGGTGGCTCCGGATCTACAACCTCTTCTCCCATCTCGGGTTCTCCCATTGCCGGAAGACCCACGACCACCGGTATGCCCAATACCGGAGGTACGATGTCCTGCAATGCATGCACCTCGTCCATGGCCTGGTTGTAGTCTTCTTCACAGCCTTTCCCTTCCTCAATAGCGTCATCCCTATCCTGATTGAGGTCCTCGTTCTGCTGGGTTAGAGTCTGCACCAGTTCTTGCAACGCCGCGATGTCGACACAGCTCTTCTTCTTTGCCTTCTTCAGACGATGCAACTGATTATGCTGTTCGTTCAATCGCTTGATCGTCAGAAGGAGCACATTGCGGAGTGCGCTGTGAGCACTCTCGAAACGGTCTCCACGGCTTGCGCTCTCTTTGAGCTTTGCGGCGATATGCTCCGTATGAACAGCTTGGCTGTCCATCACGGCCTTTCCCGCCCTCATTTGGAGGTTGAGGTTCGCCTCTGCGGGGCTGTACCTTGGGCAACCCGGATCGGTTGCCTCCATATACCTCTCTTCCCACACATGATGAGCCCGTCCCTCCACCGGAACGAGCGCGTATGGAGTGCCCACCATCGCTCTTACGTGTAGCTGGCAGAAATGTGACATGGTGTCACGGGCTTCCACTTGCCACATTCCTTCGGGTTGTATACCTCTCACCGTGACGGAGAACGGCGCCCAACCGGGTGGCGTAGGTCCTGCAGGAACCTCGACATGGATTGTCCACATCTTGTTCCCCTCCTCGCCTTCTTCCTTGGCGAAGTTCTGTGGCGTCTGGTTGTACCCGAAATATTGAAGCATCTGCCTCAATGCTTCCGGATAGCCGCTGTGGTGAGAACAGTGAGATTCCACCCACCCGTTCTCGAACTGTTTATCCGCTGTCATCTGTAAAAATATATTTGAGAAATGTAAAATATTTATTTGAACAGTAAACCATTGAGTTATAACATACAACATGTCATTGAACCCATAAAACTTGGAAACATAGTTCAAATTTAAACATATTTGACTGCTGATCTGCTGTCCAACATGACAGCCCTGACCAGTTTCCATTTCAACCTGATTTAGGCCATGCTAACAGCAAAACCAATTCTGGAGCTCCACATAAAAGTTAAAGCTAATTTCAATAGCTTTCCAGAAAGTATTTGCTTGGCCTATGATCTGTCTTGGTTCAAAAGTTATGAGAAGTCAAAGTTAACAGAATTTCTGGAGGAAATTGGACAGCACCTCCCTGCTTTAGGTACTGATTTGATTCACGAATTCCAGTTAATTCTGCTCCCAATCTAACAAAACTTTATGTTACAAAGTGGTAAACCATCTCATAATCCTTCCAGAACTACCTCATTTTCTATTTTTGGATTTTTATGCAGGATGTTATGCTCAATTTACAGAGAGTTTACAAAGAGTCTTTGCTCTGCCCTGTTTTCTGGACAGTTTCAACTCTACTGCATTTTTCGATTGGTTAAGTGAGGAAACACCTCTGGACCTCAACAGAAAAGTTGTAAAGCTCTTCCAAAGCTTTCCAGAAATGTATCATATGACCTCATCCTCGAAATAACTCAACCTCTAACCTCTGATTAACTTCAGACTTGTTTCAGCTGAAAACAGGGGACTCTGTCCTTAGTATCTTAACAGTTGAAAACTGGTTAACTTTGAATATCCTGTTTAGGGGAAGGAGTTCCATTAGGTTTTAGTGCTTTGGATCAAAACTTCCAAGTTTTACAATGAAGTTGTTCATTTAGTGGAGTGTGACGTCGATGCATCACCAGATCATGTCGGTACTACGTCCTCACAAAGAAAAACCTATACCGGACTTAGCCGGTTTCGTTAGTTCAGTGGCACTAAGCATCACTCTCATACGGATACTACACGTCTACCGTTTCGTGGTTAGACTATCTGCAGATAATTCACACAATCGTCAGACTCGGCTGCACACCGAGCCCGGTATCCATACAGTTTGTACACCCGGCCGTTATCACTCGCCCGGATGTTCTCAAGCCAAACATGCCTTGAGCTACGTGTTCACGTTACTGACCACGTGACGGGGGTCTCCCAAAGTACACCACGCGCGCCAGGGACAGACGTTGCTCGAATACCCCAAACGACATGAAGAGTCGTATAGGATATTAAAGCGGGTCGGGTTACCTGCCACCCGTGGGGCTCCACCCTTCAGCTTGTGCGCACTGGTGGACAGAGCTTACATGCACCCCCTAAGTCATAAAAGTCCCGAGATGCATGACTTTCCGTCATAATAAAATAGGTCAGTATGCCACTTTCTATACACTAATAACATCCTTATATGGGCTACTAACTCGTTCCTCACTGGATTTTTGAAAAAGATGACCTTTGTAGTGCGTTAAACCTCAAGCGAGCTCTGATACCACGCTGACATGACCCCACGGTATTGTCGAGCCAGGATCACGCTGAGGTGTGCTGCGTTGCACAGCACCAGATAACACACATCAAAGGTACAAAGCGGAAGCAAAGTTTTATTACATAAAGAGGTTTATGAACATTTGTACAACAAAATATGTTCAGTCCACACTCACGGGCGTAGACTACGCATCAACTTCACGTTCAGCCCGTGAACGTGTCCTTGCTAGCACACACGCACACTAACACGGCAGCGTGCATGACTCCCACTCGACGGGGTTCCCCCTTGGGGTTCCGTCTCCTCCTCTGGAGTCCCTTCCTCATAGCACCCTGCAAAGGCTTCAAACACAAGCAGTGAGCACGAAGGCTCACCAAGACTGACCCGTCTCTCCTAAATATGAAACTTCTACATGAGGGGTGATAGGTACATGAGGTAAAACAAGTTGCAAAGGACTCGCCTAATTATTGGAACCATACTTTCAAGTTTTAGCAACAGGTTGTGGAGAACCTTACACTAAGGTACATGAGAGAGCCGCAATCAAACAAGAAACACATTTCTCTCATGTACTTTGCACAAAGTTGAAAGGAACTTTAATTAGCTCTAACTACAGCAAATCATTAACAATCAAAGTCCATTTTTCAATCAGCAACATTTTAACATGTAACTAGCCTGTTCTTTCTACGTCACGGTACAGTGAACAAGTGGTACCCACTGACCGCGAGGGACGGCGATCATAATCGATTTACACCTGCAGGGTTACCCGAACAACCCGTCACGTACGCCCGTACTCGATGTTGCCTACAGCAACCATCACGGACGTCGTACGCAACAACCTTTCACCCGTCAGCCAAATGTTGAACCGGTCCAATCGTCCCGAGCAAGAGGTCTCTGCACGCGCATCTCAGTGCCGCCAGCCGATTTACACCTCGAGCTCTCAACCTACCCTCTGAACGACCAGCTATGCCTCAACACCCAGCTACCCGAGTTACATCGATTTCCCGGTTCCCATATAGCCGGTAGGTCTTTGGTACTGTTCTAGCTTGTTCAACAAGCCCGCACACGGCTCGGTCCTCAATCGACACAAGCGGAGCTATAGCACCCAGGCCCCAAAGTCCTGCTGCCCTTACTCTCCGCTCGTTCTAATTTTTCTTGCCATGTGTATCACGTGCTATCTCTACCCGAGTCGAGTGCCTCTAGCCTATGCTCGCGAGTAGTTCCAACTACTCGACTTGTACAGAATCCTACCCTAACTTAGCTTTGCAGTAGCTAACGGGGTTTGCAACCCTAAACCCAACCCATGGTTTTCTTGGCAATGCATTTGGGTTTTCAAACAAGACTCTAATGCAAGAATTAAGGGTACTTAAAGTAGTTCTCAAAACAATAAAAACTTGTAAAAAGGTTAATGCAAACCGGAGCTTGCCTTGCTGCTCTTGGTCGTAGGCTAGCTGCTCTTCCAGAGTAACAAATTCTAGGACTTCGGGTTCCTCCTCGACCTTAGCGACTACATGATATAAGAAGTACATGTATTAATTTAAATTCATTTTTATTGAATTTAAACTTGTGGAGGTTGTAAGTCTTTTTAGACAGACCCAATGACTCTGAAATTTTTACTGTGGCTTGGTTACATCCTAAAGACTTGGTCATGTTTTAGTTGAAGCAAAGCTCATTTGAGCTCTCCACAAATAATTATGTCCTTGACCTTAATTGGAACACTTAGGGTGTTCTAGGGATTTTCATGGAGCAAGCCATGACTTTCCGAAAACTAGATTTTTAGATGGTCTTAATGGAGTTGGTCTCACTTAATTTTGAAGGTTCGTAGCTAAAGATATGAGCTAAACAATTTCAGAGAAATTATGAAAAATGTTTCTGAACATTTTCCATTTTCTCTGGAACAGTTTCATTAATCACACCATTAGGTGGATCAAATTATCTCAAATGGATCTGAAATTTTTATGGTAGTTCAGGGATATTTTGGTGAACATCCCAGCAAAATTTCAAAATTTTCCTCCAAAGGATTCTCCAGTTAAAATTCCAAACAGTTTAAACATTGAGGAATTAATTCTGGAGAAATAAGAATTTTAATGAATTGAAACTTGATTTGCTGGAAATTACTCAGAGAGATGAATCCAACAAAATTTGGTTCACTTGATTTGCATGTTACTAGCCAATGTTATGAGGATTTGAAGTTTGAATGAATTCTGAAAATCGGGGAAAAGTTCAAATCTGCCGGTGAGTCCACGGGGACACGTGATGGGCACTGGAGCGACGGCACACCGGGTCCATGGAGTTTTTGCGTGCCAGCACACCAGATCCGAGCCGCAGACCAATCCCGATTTAAAATCCGAGCCACTGACAGCCAGGGTCCACCCCCTTCGTCTACCTCCCGACTCCCGCGTTCGGCCGCCGCGACGCCTCGCCGGAGGGCTCGCCGGCAGCCTCGGTGGTGCTCCGAACTTCATGATTCTGGACGCCCCTGCCTAAATCCACTCGGGGAACACGGTTCTGGGCTCAGTTCGTTATGACAACGGCCGGCACATGGTCGGTGACGAGCGGCGGTCTCGGGAGAACTTCGGCCGTGTCAGCCGACCTCCCTAGCACCTCAAGCGATCGAGCAAATGGTCGGGGAGCATAAGTGGACCTTAGGGAAGGTCGACATGAGCTTGAAGCAGCTCGGGGAAGGTCCGAAGCAGGCCCCCACCATGCGCCCGATGCTTCCCGCAGGATCCGCCGTTGGCAAGCTTCGAAATACGCCATGTACAGGGGTTCTCCGGCTAAAGGTTGTGAAAGAAACTTGTGCGCTACTAGGTCTAGTCTGTGCAGGAGTGGATTGAGACCCTCTAACCTTTCCTAGAGCATGAATTTGACAGAACCGCACCCGAAGGTCGGTCTGTACCGAGAAAGGGGAAAACTGGAAATTCACCGCCGGCGATCAAGCACTCGGGCTGTGGCTCGGGGGTGAGCAGCACCGACCACCAACGCGTCCAGCGACGCCTTAGCTCGGGCGTGACAACCTCCCGGTTGGGCTGTCCACGGGAGCCCGAAGCGTGGCGGCTTTAGGTCTCTGAATGGAACTCTCGGTATAGCTGAGATCAACCGGTTTCAGCTGATTTCTAGCGACGGGGAAGAAGAAGGAAGGTTCCTAATACCTTGTCACAGCTCTGGAGGGAGCAGGGTGTCTGTGATCAGGGCTCTCCGATCAGTTCCGAGCGGCGGAGGGAAGAATCCCGGTTCTGTGTTCTTGCGAGGGGAAAACGGCGAGAGCCTTCGGCCGAGGGGGGGGGCGCCTTAAGAAGGGCTCCGAACCGACTTGTGCCCGCGCGTGGGCAAGCAGCTGCTGGCGCGGCAGCCTCCCTCGGTGGCGATCGCAGCTGAAGCCCGAAGACCCGAGTGAGAAAGTCTTCAGTCGGTTGAATCACTTCAGTGGCTGTCATGTGGGTCCCACTACCCTTTTAACCTCTGAACTTAACTCCATACTACTGTTGCAAACAGTAATCCCTAAAATGCCCATGGTGATTTAAATTATTCACACCTGAGCCATTTGAATTGGTTAGAATTCAAATTGGGTTTGGTTTAACTAAATTTCAGCACATGTTCAGTTTGAAATTCAAATGAAGTTTGAATTTGCTACACTTAGCTCAAGTAAAGATCAACTCCAAATGGAGTGAAAATTGGTGGGTGAGCTCACAAAAATGTGCTGAGTAAGAATATGCCTCCCACTTTTGAATTCATGGGATAAAAACAGTTTGAATTTGAATTTGAGTTCAAACTACCCTCTTTCTAGCTATACCCAAAAGTACCTCAAAAAGGTTTTGAATTTGGGGTGACACTTGGCATGGACATTCCTAGCAAGGTGTAGGAGTTTTCATATGCCCAGCCTCTAGATGATGCATGTGGAAAATACCACTTTTGCATTTTGTGAGTTTATCCTCTAATGAGCATGTTGATAATGGTTACGTGCTCTTCAAATGGGTTCATCAACTATCTTGAAATGAGGTGTGTGTGTGGTGATGAACAATTTAAATATGTGTCAAAAACTGAGGCCTTTACAGTTTCATAAGATGAAACCTATTTCATTGGTTAGTATTCAAAAATATGAATCCAACAAAATTTGGTTCACTGAATTTGGAGCTTCCTAGCAAAAGTTATAGCTAGTTGAAGTTTGAACCAATTCTGAAATTCAAATAAGAGTTTAAACAGGGTTGTGGGCTTCACTCTTTAAACCGGCCCACTGAGATCACGGCCACACCGCACACCACGGGGTTTTACACGTGCTGCCACACCAGATCCCAGCCGCAAAGCGGATCCCCACTGGATACAGGGACTGACCGGTGGACCCGGCCCCCCTTCGTCTACCTCGCGACACCCCGCGGCAGCGCTTCGCCGGAGAACTCGCCGCCGGCTATTTTACCGCACGACCTTCAATGGATTTTGCGGCCTGTGCCCAACTTTGCTCGGAGAACACGTTGGTGCACTCACCGAAGCTCGGCGATGGCCGGAATCATGCTCGCGACAGTGACAGTGGCGATCCCCACTCCTGCGATGTCCCCCGAGCTACTCAGGCCCCTATTTTTGGAACGGTTTGCTCCTACGGCTCCTCTGTGGCATGCTGAGCATGAAAATGAACTCGGTTTGGCATGGAAACGGCCGGAGCTAGGACTCCACCGTCGACCTAGGGCTAAAACGGCGGATACTCGAATAGCAGCGCCAAAACTTGATGGTTTCTGATGCTCTTTGATCCTAGGCGGCCGTGGGGACATGTAGAACATGTGTTTAGCTTGGCTTACGCGGTGGTGGACGGATCACCACGAATTTTTGATTCTTGGCTAGCTCGGTTCTTTGAACACCGAGGACTAAACGCGGAAATTCTCTCCCGACAGTGCATGAAAAGGGTTAGGGTTTTCACCGTGAGTTCGAGCAGCCCCTGGCACGTCTAATTGCTGTTGATCTTCGGTCACGAGGACGCTTAGATTGGTGGTGCATCGAGGACCCGAGGAGAGAGGCCAAAACTGTGATGCTTTCGGTGGAGTGTGTATGAAAGCCAGCCGGTTTCCCATGTGAGCTGCGAGAGATGGCTTCGTTGGCAGGCAAAGGCGCGGCGCTAGCCTCCAGCACGACACTAGCTCGTCATGGTGGCAGTTCGGCAGCTGCTCGGTGGCGCCCACTGCTGTGACCCGTGGAACAGAGCCCGTGGAAAAGTTTGATCAGGGCATTTGACTGCCAGGTGGGCCCTTGCCTCCACCATAATCCTCTCTTTTGTTGTGCAAATATCTCAAGTACTCAGACTTGAAGGGAAAACTTAGCCATCAATCCAGAGGAGGAATTTGAATTCATCAGTTTGAAACTGGTTTCCCAAATTCCCTTCACATTTGAATTTGAAATTCAAATTCAGTTTTTGAATTAATGCCAAATTTAGCTCCCGACAAGATGAACTCCAATGAGGATGAAAATTGGTGGACTAACTCAGAAAAATGTGCTGAGTTTGAATATGAAGTCAACTTTTGAATTCAGGTGATGAAAGTGGCTGCAATTTGAATTTGCATTCAAATTGGCCTTTTTTACAAATGTCAACAAAAATGCCTCAAAAAGGCTTGGATTTGTATGAAATTTGGCCTGAGCCTTCCCAAGACTATTTAAGGTCTAGGGTAAGCTCAACCCTTCATGTTAATGTGTATGACTCCTACTTTTTGAAGTTAGGGCTTTCCGCTCTAATCACCCTCTTGATGGTGTTTACTTGCTCTTCTCAAAAGTTCAAGAGCTATCCACCAAATGAACTGTAGTGGAGTGATGAATTGAATACTTTTGCAAGTACATTCTTGGGCTTTTACACCAAGGTGGAAAAATAAGTTTAATTTGCTCTATCTCTACATCATCCATGGTTTTCATGCAATTTGAATTATCATAACAGCAATTAAAACTTGCAAACTGTTATCACACAACTTGCTTACTACGTCACAACATAGTGAGCAAGCGGTATTCATACCCGCGGGGGACGGTGATTCGAATCAAACACTGCCCGGATAACTCGACACATACGCTCGCTTCTGAAGACCCAAATCTGGTGTCCGTCATTACGTCGTATGTGGCAACCTTTCGCAGGACACTCGACTGTAGAACCGGTCGCGCCGTCTCAGGATCATAGGTCTAATGAGACGATGTGGCATGCCTCTACAATCCAGTTAACCTGGTAAATCGTTTTTCTGGGTCCCATATAGCAGTAAGCATCCGGTACACAACTAAATACTTGCTCATGGGTGCCGCAGACGCATCGGTCCTTAACTGACACAGGCAGAGCTACTCGACCAAGACCTCATCCTGTCACTGCCTAACCCTCCTGCCCGGTCTCATCTTTGGAAACATAAACTCTAGTTTGCCTCTTTTAACCACACCCGTGTGACCCCGAACTATAGCTCGCGAGTAGATTCCAACTACTCGACTTCTACCAGATGTCATAAGCTATTTAGAATGGCAATACTCTACAGTGGTGACACTTTTCTACACTTGACTCCAGGGTTCATTTGGTCATGCATTTGGAGAATAAAGCATACTTGACCTAATGCACATACAAAATCTAACCATAGTAGTGAACAAAGTAAAAACTTTATAAACAACTTAAATGCAAATCCAGTTAGTGAAGACCACTTGAGGCTTGAGCACTCGCTTTCCTCCCTCTTGATCTCCGCTTCGATTGCTTCACTATTTTCACGTAGATGCTACCCGTTATGAGTATTCATGACTGTTTAATTGTAAAGCTTTTGCTATCCAGTTCTAATGACAAGTTTAAAACCAGAACTTTGTTTAAGAATTTAAAATGACACTGGTGCTAAGGTTTGGTTTTGGGTTAATCCACATGATCAATTGCTAAGTGTTCTTCCTAATTGTTGCATTTTGACATAAGAATGTTGTATCAAAAAGTACTGATCCAGAGATCAAATTTATCTGAGAATTTACCTGTGAGTTCCTAGTCACAAGACATTCTGGACCAAAATTCAGAATTGTTCAATGAGTGGTTCATCCAGAACAATTCCCTAAGCATTTAGGCAAAAAGGAATTAATTCTGAATAAATTTGCACTTTCATGCAAATTAAAGTGGGCCACAAATTCAAACATAGCTCAGGGATCATGCATGAATTTTCCTAGGAATTTTGGAGCGAGGAATGGCCCAGAACTGAATTTCATAGTTTTGAAAATTCTCTGAAAATGTTTCTTTATTCATTTGAACACAGCAACTTGAAATCTGAATTCTCCTAATCTAATCATCTCCATATGAGCTGAAATTTTTACAGGAGTTCAATATCATCATAAAGATTATTCTGGCAAAATAGCTTCGGGACGGCGACAGCCTATGTGGCAACTCCGGCGATGCCGCGAGGACGTTGTAGTGCCTAAACCTTGCTTCGGTTAGCTCCTACATCATCACCACAACCTAGGGAGCAATGATCAAGGCTCTGATCCCGCGAGACATGTCAGCAAATACAAGCTCACCATGCGACCTAGGTCAATGTTGGTGAAAACTCCAAAAACTTGAAGAACCAAAGGTTTCCTCGACGGTTCTTCCTAGTTCTTGATCCCACGCACTCACACGACTTCTAAAACTGGGTTTCTAGGTTTGGTGATGAGTGGTGCATCGTGTGAGAAGAATTTCACAAGTTTCTCCCTGCGGGTTATATTGCATGTCGATGGCAAAGTATGAAATTCTGGCGCCACGAGCTACGGCATCGTTCCGGGGTTTGCGTGGAAGGAAGAGGGTTCAACGACAAACCTTTAGACGTTTATAACTCACCCGGAGAGGGACTGTGGCCGCCGGACGACGAGTTCTTGTCGCGGCGACTTTTCTCGGCGCTGTTGAGGAAGATGAGCTCGACGCCGGGGTTCCCGTGGAACTAGCGCCTCGTTTGTAACACCCCAAAATCTCGTTAAGACCCAAAATCCTGTTAAGAGGGGAATTTAAAAATTTTTGGACGTGTTGCATGTTTTGCAACAATTTAAATTCAAACTGGAATTCAATTTAAACTCAAAACAGAAAAGAAATAGAAAAAAGAAAAAGGAAAACAGAAAAAAAACCGGCCAGTGGGCCGAAACCCACCAGCCGGCCCAACCAGCACCCGCGCCAGCCCGCAGCCGCGCGCGCCTCTTCCTCCCACTGACAGGCGGGGCCCGTCAGCCCTTCTTCTACCTCGCGCTCGCGCCGGGACTCTCTCACCCCGAATCCAATCCGACCCGGATTTCTGTGTATCCCAGCCGAATTTCGATCGGGGGCGACGCAAACTCGATCTAAACCACCCCGCCGCCCTTCCCCGTCTATAAAACCCCGGCCTCGTTCTGTTTTTCCCACGCGATCCGCCGATTTTACTCCGGTGAGAAACCGAGCCTTCTCCGGCGAATTCTAGCCGATCTATGCTCGGAAATTCCGATCTAACTCGCTGGTCTTGATCCACCGCCTCCGGGGAACTCTGCAGGTGCAGAAAACTCGGTGACTTGCGGTTCAAACACAGCGCCGACGAGCCTCGCCGTGGTTTCAATTCGGACCTCGTCGCCGACCGCCTTCCAGGACCTCTGAGCTCAAGAAAACCCCGGAGGTGAGATCCCCGACCTCTCCTCCACCGATCTATGCCATAAGATCACAGTTGTAGGAAGAATTCTCGAAGATCCGAAAGTCTCCGGCGAGATCGCCGCTTCCCGCCACCGTGCGCCGCCGGGCAGCGCCGCCCGCGCTCGATCAGAGCGACGTGGCCGCTTGTGCGCCGTCTATTTTAAATCGCACGGTAGACTTTAAATCCCCGCGTACCTGTTCGATGTTATAATCTCAGCCGTCTATTTTAAATCGGACGGTCCACGTCAGCCCCGCGTTATAAAGACTGGAAATCTTACGTGCTACCACCTGGGGTTCTCGGGAAATAAGAGCTAGCCCCGGAAACTTCTGATCTAGCCCCTGGAACTTCAGAAAATCATGTAAATTCATTTAAAAATCAGTTTTAGCCCCTGGATTTAATAAAAATTAGGAAAAACTCCTCTGTTATGTATAGCTAGACCCCTGAAAGTTGTTAAAATAATATTATAGACCCTGTAGTGGGGTGAGTTTACCTTTTTAGCCCTGTTTAATATTTAATTTTGGAAATTGAATATGTGGCTAGTGTTTAAAATTTAAAAAGTGGGACAAACATATTGTCAAAATTAAATTAAAAACTTTCTCAGTATTTAGAAAACTTTGGAGTGAGATAAAAATTTATTTTGGGCTGAAGTGAATCTGTTTAATTTATTATTCACATTTAGGGACATATTTTTAAGTAAAGAATAGTTCTGGAAAATAGGGAAAATAATTGTAAAATAGTTTACATCAGAGGAAAAGGTCTAAAATATATTAGTAAATATTTTAGATCAGAACCTATTCTGTTTAGATGATGTGTCTTGTTATTTTCATAATAAAGTTCACATTTAGGCATAGGAAATAAATCTGAAAATATAGCAACTAGTAAATGATAAATGGAGTTCTAAAATCCAAAGAATTCAGTTTAGGGTTGGTAGCAATTCTGAAGACACATATGGAGAAGGAAAATAATTTTCATGCATATTTGGTAGCTAAAAAGTGTAGTAATTGAATATAAGGAATTTATTTAAATTGGAAACTCATATATATAGTATGTAAGTATAAATGTGAACACAAAAGTAGGAATCATATACACATGATTAAAAGTGCATGCAAGCCACAAATCAACACACCTAGAGTAACCACAACACATATAATGGTGAATGACTTTCATAAATATGAATGTGTGGTTTGTATGAAGTGGAAGTGTGAACTATGTCTTATGGATTGTTGTTTTTCTTTTGCTATGTGTGATGGTATGATGTAGAACCTGCTCAAGAGCAAGTTATTCCTTTCCAAGATCAGGACTACCCATTTCAAGAGCAGCAGGAAGGAGGCAAGTGTCCTTGACCACTTTGATCCTGTACAAGGATGTGTAGATAGAATTATTTGCATTGTCAATTGAAAATATGAAACCCATGCTAGAAAGTTTCCCTAGAATTGCATTACCTTGTTTCCCTTGTAGCTTGGGTTGGGATTTATTTTATCATGTCATTTATTATTATGCATATGCTTAGCCATGCTTAGAATGGGATATTTGGGATATGAGATCATCAGTTTATTTTACCATACTCTTGAATGAGATATTGTGAGTTATGTAGAGGTAGGGATCAAGGCAAGTTGGATGTTTTGGTTGTGTGCTGGGTGCACGAGACTCGGGTTTGTGTTTAGTACTTGCCTGGATCCTAAGGACCGGTTCATGGAGCATGTAACCTGGCTTTACAGTGCCGACCACATGCTAAGATGGGGCAGCTTGGCCAATTAATTAGGTGTATCCCCGGCGTAGTATGGGTGTGTTGGATGGTGCGGGGAGTAGGTGTCAGCTGGACTACCATATGAACCGTAAGGCTCAAGAGGGGGCCACTGCAGCGGGGTTGGAGCCTCTTGTATGCTGTTAGGGGTGAAACCTCAGTGGGCCCACGCTCGTCGGGAATCCCTTTGTAAAGGCTTCGTAGTGATCTCCTGGCTACACACCTGGAAGTTTGAATGTGGTTCGTAGCCACTGGCATAATGGAGGTTCTTTTAGTCCACCCGGCAACGGGGGATGAAATCACTACATGTGGGTACAGTGGTACAAACTTTGCAGAGTCAAAACTGTCATGACAGCCGTGCTTACGGTCAAGAGCGGCTTGGACTTATTCATGATTAGAGGATTGATGGTTTAGGAAGTTGTGGATGTTAAGCGGGGAGCTTAACATTGGAAATGATGTTACGGTTATTGAATTATGATGATGGGATGGGAGATTGGGACCATTTCACTTGTGTAGTAATGTAGATGCTTAATAAGCTAAGGTGGTAGGTATTAATTGCTTAGTGCTTTAACCATGAGTTCAACCTCCCCTTGTTCTAGCCATGCATGATATAATTTTCCCACACTTGCTGAGTACCATTGGTACTCAACCTTGCATATTTTGTTGGTTTATATTGCTGCTCAGGTCAAGATAATGAGGTGGTGTATAATGACCAAGACTTTGGACTCAAAGAAGGTTTCTAGGTTCATGGAGACCCCGGGGCAATGCCTGTAATGGAGCCCACAAGAATAATATTCCGCTGCTAGTTTATTTATTTGTGATGAACTATTTATCGTCCATCGAGACATAGGCTTTGTAAGACTTATTTATATTCGACACCTGGCTTGTAATAAATGATGCTTCATTATTTGTCATCACATGTATGAGAAAATGATCCTGGCATACATGTGATATTCACTCGGTTGTTCTTCGGAGAAACCGGGTGTGACAGAAGTGGTATCAGAGCCAAGGTTGCCTGTAGGAACATGGACCTAGGTAGAAATGGACGTATTTAAGGGCCCTATTTTCTTAAAAACTATTTTACAAGGTGTGTGTTGAAAAGTGTTATTTAATGGAGTCACTTTCTTCATCTTACCCCAACTTTCATTCAAAATAGGATTTTTGTTTAAAAGTTTAACTAACCTAAGTTTAAATGCTTTTTGTTTTAGATGGTTCGCATGATTCGCACAGCTCGCAAGTCCACAGGAGGGAGAGTTCCTGTAGTTGCCCTTGCCAAAAGAGAGGAGAGCCGTCCGGTGACGTACCTTTCCTACGGATTGGCGGTAGGAGGCTTGTTGCGCCGTCTTCGACGTATGCTCGAAGCCGCCGGCAATACGGGCAAGCTAATCATCCACTATAACTCCACCAGGACCATCCGTGAGAAGAGGGAAGAATGGAGCTCAGAGATGAGGATTATACACGAAAATCGGCTGCTTAAGATCCACCGCTCTCCAGCTTCTATAGCGACATAGGTCGATGCGGAGAAGGATGTCACCTGGGAGGCCATCACCTGCCAGAGTCACATCTATCGTCGCCACCTGGACAGGACTGAGTACATGTATGTCCTCCAGCATGAGAGTGGTACCACGGAGTACAAGTACCCGCCAGTGCAGCAAGGGACTTCCCATGAGCACATGGACTTGTGCTTCGAGGATGCTGCTATGCTCAGCACTCGACTACAGGAGTGTCAGCAAGAGCTTCAGGATGTTCGGGACACCCTGAAGGAAACCGAGGCGTTGCTTCGATCCTGCTTGAGGGCGAGAGAAAGAGGAGATGGGAATGAACTGTGTGTCACCGTGAATGATACATGGACTCCTGACTCCCCAGATCGCCGAGCGATCAGGCGTCGTCGCACTTCTCCACCAGCAGCCTCCCCACCCAAAGCAGAGTCAGAAGGTAGCCGAAATGATGAGGAAGATCCCGAGGAGCCAGCTCAAGAAAACGAGTAGTGTAGAGTCCTTCCCTTAGCTAGCAAGATGTCGAATAGTCGAGTCGTTACGTTAAGTTAATGGTGTGTTAATGCTTGGTGTGTGACGTGAGTTGTGGAAGCCATGAGCAATTGTCCACAGCCTCGTCTTCAGATTGTTTTGCCCTGGTGTGTAAACCCACATGAAATAATATAGCATTTATTTTTGTGTGAGAAATGAACCCTCAGAAAAGTATAACAAAGCCTCAACACTTCAAAATACAAAAAAGTGAAAGTAATAAGATGATACGAAATGCTTTCAAATTAATATTGGTTGATTCTGCCAGATGGCCGGAAGAGGAAAAGTACGTGCTGCCAACCCCGCCAACAACAACGATGAGGCCGGCAACCCTCATCTTTCTGGAGGCCAGGACAGGGGTGGTCGCCATGAAGGAGTTGATCCCCTCCACCAAATGCTGGAAAATCAAAATCAGCTCGTCCAGAACTTGACTCAAGTGGTGGCCAACTTGCATCAAGTTCCACCTCCACAAGCTGCACCACGCCAACCAAGGTTGAGTGAGTTTCTAGGAACTCAACCTCCAAAGTTTGCAAGTGCTGCTGAACCTCTGGAGGCAGATGATTGGCTAAAGACCATTGAAAGCAAGATGAGGATCATACAGTGCCAAGGGTATGAGAGGGTGCTGTTTGCCTCTCATCAATTGCATGGACCTGCTGCTGATTGGTGGACCGCCTACGTGGCTGCTCATCGTGACCCTGAGAACATCACTTGGGAAGAGTTCAAGCGTAGCTTCCGCAACCATTATATCCCGAGAGCTGAACTCAAAAACAAACGGAAGGAGTTCTTGGGACTGCAGCAGGGAAACATGACGGTGAGGGAAGACCTCACTAAATTTACTCAACTATCCTGTTATGCCCCACGAGACATAGAGACTGATGAGCAGAAACAAGATTGTTTCGTGGAAGGGCTTACCGCCGAAATGCAGTGTGCGATGTCCTCAAATGAGTATGAAAGCTTCCAAAAGATGGTGGACAGAGCATTTGTGGTGGAAAGGAAGCTGAAGGCCTTGGAAAATGAGAACAAGAGGAAGGCCGGGTGGTCACACCAAGCCTCAGGGAGCAACACTCGCCCACGTCTGATGCAGCAACCTGCAGGGCAGACGAACCGTGCTGCGGTACCCTACTCAGCACCAAGAGGGTACAACCCGAACTACAGGCCTCCCGCAGCACCAGCGCAGCCACAACGTCAGTTTGTACAGCAGCCTCGCCCCGCATATCCACCACGACCAGCAGTACAGGGACCTCCAAACCAACCCCAAGACAGCAAAGGCCAGGCACCTAAGGTTGGGGTGCAATGTTTTAGCTGCGGTGAAGTGGAGCACTACGCCCATAAATGCCCAAAGAAGAGCCCGCACAGCCACAACAGCAGAATGTGATGCGAGGACGGGTGAACCACGTCACTATGGAGGAAGCGCAAGGGGCACCCGACGTGGTGGTTGGTAAGTTTCCTGCCAATTTACACCTTGCAACCCTGCTGTTTGATTCTGGTGCTACCCACTCGTTCATTGCTCAAGGGTTTGTTAAGAAGCATGACCTAGCAACAACACAAATGAACCATATGCTAGCCGTAAACTCTCCGGGTGGAGAAATAAGGACAAGACAAGTGTGTCCCAAAGTGAACCTAGACATTAATGGGGTGGTATTTACTGCTAACCTCATAGTGATAGATTCACAAGGGATAGATATTATTTTGGGTATGGATTGGTTGACAAAACATAAAGGAATCATCCATTGTTCGACCAGAACGGTGGAACTAACTCACCCTAGTGGCACAAGAGTAAAGTTCATAACAATACACGAGCCTAGAAGGGACATTAAATTAAATCAAGTTGAGGTGAAAGTTGAGGAAATCAGGACCATCAGGGAATATCCAGATGTTTTTCCGGAGGAGTTGCCAGGTATGCCTCCCGATCGTGAAGTGGAATTCGCAATTGAGCTAGTACCTGGAACAGCCCCGATATACAAGAGACCTTATCGGATGGACTCCAAGCAGCTAGAAGAACTCAAGGATCATTTAATAGAATTGACGGAGAAGGGGTATATTCGTCCTAGTTCCTCACCATGGGGAGCTCCGGTGATATTTGTGCCCAAGAAGGACGGAACCCAAAGGTTATGTGTGGATTACCGTGCCTTGAATGAGGTAACCATCTAGAACAAGTACCCATTACCCCGCATTGAAGACTTGTTTGATCAGTTGAGGGGAGCTTGTGTGTTCTCGAAAATTGATCTCAGGTCGGGATACCACCAACTCAAGATAAGGCAATCTGATATTCCCAAGACAGCTTTCGTATCTCGGTACGGACTGTATGAATACACTGTCATGCCTTTCGGGCTAACTAATGCCCCAGCATACTTCATGTATCTCATGAACAAGGTATTCATGGAATATCTAGACAAATTTGTGGTGGTTTTCATAGATGAAATTCTTGTCTTCTCCAAAGATGAAGAATAACATGAGAAACATCTAAGGTTGGTGTTGCAGAGGCTGAGAGAACACCAACTATATGCCAAGTTGAGCAAGTGTGAGTTTTGGCTGAAGAGAGTTCCCTTCTTAGGACATATAATCTCGGAGGGAAGAATCTCCATGGATCCTGCCAAAATCAAGGATATACAGAAGTGGAAGACCCCTGAAAATGTCGGGGAAGTTCGAAGCTTCTTGGGATTGGCTGGATACTATCGACGGTTTATTGAGGGATTCTCTAAGATCTCGAGACCCCTCACCAAACTGTTGGAGAAGGGAATCACATTCACATGGACGCCATAGTGCGAGACGAGTTTTCAGGAGCTAAAGAAAAGATTGACAACAACCCCAGTGTTGGTTATGCCAGATATGCAGAAGAATTTCACGGTGTACTACGATGCCTCTGGAAACGGGTTGGGATGTGTTCTCATGCAAGAAGGGCATGTCGTGGCATATGCATCCCGACAGCTTCAGAAGCACGAGAAAAACTATCCTACACATGACTTAGAACTAGCCGCAGTGGTACACGCGTTGAAAATTTGGCGACACTATTTGATGGGGAAGAGGACAGAGATATATACGGATCATAAGAGTTTGAAGTACATTTTCACACAGCCAGATCTCAACCTCAGACAAAGGAGATGGTTAGAGCTAATCAATGACTTTGATGTGGGCACCAACTATCATCCTGGGAAAGCAAACGTCGTGGCCGATGCTTTAAGTCGGAAAGTGCAGGTCAATAAGTTGAGCTTGAAGGACATGCCTGCAGAATTGAAGGACGAGGTTATAAGGCTCAATCTATGCCTGGTAAATAGTGGGGAAGCCATCGCCATGGAAGTGGACTCCACACTCGAGCAAGAAATCCGCGAGGGTCAAAAGAAAGACGAGAAGATACAATAAATCAGGCAACTCATCAAGGAAAATAAAGCTCCTAGTTTCAGAGAGGATGAACAAGGTACGGTGTGGCACGGGAAAGGGATCTGTGTGCCTGAAGTAAAGGAGATTCATGAATCAATTTTGAAGGAGGCCCACGATTCCGACTATTCCATTCATCCTGGGAGTACGAAGATGTACCAGGTCCTCAAGAGCAGGTATTGGTGGTATGGCATGAAACGAGATGTCGCCGAACATGTTACCCTATGTGACACATGTCAGTTGGTGAAAGCAGAACATCAACGACCCGCGGGATTATTGCAACCACTCAAAGTGCCTGAATGGAAATGGGAAAAAATCGGTATGGATTTCATAGTGGGATTGCCTAGGACCCAATCAGGATATGATTCAATATGGGTCGTCATCGACAGGCTAACCATGGTGGCTCATTTCATCCCCGTGAAAGAAAGCTACAGCGGATCCAAATTGGCAGAATTGTACATGTCAAGGATCGTGTGTTACCATGGAGTGCCAAAGAAGATTGTGTCGGATCGAGGGACACAGTTAACCTCAAGGTTCTGGCAGAAGTTACATGAAACCATGGGAACCCATCTGAATTTCAGCTCTGCCTATCATTCCCAAACTGACGGGCAGACGGAGAGAACCAATCAGATCCTTGAAGATATGCTGAGGGCATGTGCACTCAAAAACAATAGGAGTTGGGACAAGAACTTACCGTATGCGGAGTTTTCCTATAACAACAGCTATCAAGCTAGTATGAAGATGTCACCGTTTGAAGCCTTGTACGCGAGGAAGTGCAGAACTCCCCTATTTTGGAACCAAACAGGGGAAAGTAAAGTGTTTGGTCCAGAAGTACTACAAGAAGCCGAGGCGAAGGTGAGGGAAATTCGCAACAATTTGAGGATAGCACAGACACGCCAAAAGAGCTATGCCGATGTACGAAGAAGAGAGCTCGTTTTCAACGTGGGAGACTATGTCTATCTTAAGGTGTCCGCTATTAGAGGACTTCGTCAGTTCAAGGTGAAAGGGAAGTTGTCACCTCGATACATCGGACCCTTCCAAGTTCTGGAAAGGAAAGGCGAAGTGGCGTATCAACTAGAGTTACCGGCTCGTCTATCGGATGTGCACGATGTATTCCATGTGTCACAACTCAAGAAATGCCTGAGGACGCCTGAGGAGGTGTTACCCATGAATGAAGTGGACGTAGCTGAGGATTTGTCTTATGCCGAGCAACAATACAAGATTTTGGAGACAATGGAACGCCTCACCAGAAATAAAAGAATCCGGATGTGCAAGGTGCAGTAGAAGTATCACTCAGAAGAGGATGCCACCTGGGAGCGAGAAGATGAGCTTAAGGCACAATTTCCGAAATTGTTTTCTTAGAACCACCAATCTCGAGGACGAGATTTCTTTTAAGGGGGGTAGAGCTGTAACACCCCAAAATCCCGTTAAGACCCAAAATCCTGTTAAGAGGGGAATTTAAAAATTTTTGGACGTGTTGCATGTTTTGCAACAATTTAAATTCAAACTGAAATTCAATTTAAACTCAAAACAGAAAAGAAATAGAAAAAGAAAAAGGAAAACAGAAAAAAACCGGCCAGTGGGCCGAAACCCACCAGCCGGCCCAACCAGCACCCGCGCCAGCCCGCAGCCACGCGCGCCTCTTCCTCCCACTGACAGGCGGGGCCCGCCACCCTTCTTCTACCTCGCGCCCGCGCCGGGACTCTCTCACCCCGAATCCAAACCGACCCGGATTTCTGCGTATCCCAGCCGAATTTCGATCGGGGGCGACGCAAACTCGATCTAAACCACCCCGCCACCCTTCCCCGTCTATAAAAACCCCGGCCTCGTTCTGTTTTTCCCACGCGATCTGCCGATTTTACTCCGGTGAGAAACCGAGCCTTCTCCGGCGAATTCTAGCCGATCTAAGCTCGGAAATTCTGATCTAACTCGCTGGTCTTGATCCACCGCCTCCGGGGAACTCTGCAGGTGCAGAAAACTCGGTGACTTGCGGTTCAAACACAGCGCCGACGAGCCTCGCCGTGGTTTCAATTCGGACCTCGTCGCCGACCGCCTTCCAGGACCTCCGAGCTCAAGAAAACCCCCGAGGTGAGATCCCCGACCTCTCCTCCTCCGATCTATGCCATAAGATCACAGTTCTAGGAAGAATTCTTGAAGATCCGAAAGTCTCCGGCGAGATCGCCGCTTCCCGCACACGTGCGCCGCAGGGCAGCGCCGCCCGCGCTCGATCAGAGCGACGTGGCCGCTTGTGCGCCGTCTATTTTAAATCGCACGGTAGACTTTAAATCCCCGCGTACTGGTTCGATGTTATAATCTCAGCCGTCTGTTTTAAATCGGACGGTCCACGTCAGCCCCGCGTTATAAAGACTGGAAATCTTACGTGCTACCCCCTGGGGTTCTCGGGAAATAAGTGCTAGCCCCAGAAACTTCTGATCTAGCCCCTGGAACTTCAGAAAATCATGTAAATTCATTTAAAAATCAGTTTTAGCCCCTGGACTTAATAAAAATTAGGAAAAACTCCTCTGTTATATATAGCTAGACCCCTAAAAGTTGTTAAAATAATATTATAGACCCTGTAGTGGGGTGAGTTTACCTTTTTAGCCCTGTTTAATATTTAATTTTGGAAATTGAATATGTGGCTAGTGTTTAAAATTTAAAAAGTGGGACAAACATATTGTCAAAATTAAATTAAAAACTTTCTCAGTATTTAGAAAACTTTGGAGTGAGATAAAAATATATTTTGGGCTGAAGTGAATCTGTTTAATTTATTATTCACATTTAGGGACACATTTTTAAGTAAAGAATAGTTCTGGAAAATAGGGAAAATAATTGTAAAATAGTTTACATCAGAGGAAAAGGTCTAAAATATATTAGTAAATATTTTAGATCAGAACCTATCCTGTTTAGATGATGTGTCTTGTTATTTTCATAATAAAGTTCACATTTAAGCATAAGAAATAAATCTGAAAATATAGCAACTAGTAAATGATAAATGGAGTTCTAAAATCCAAAGAATTCAGTTTAGGGTTGGTAGAAATTCTGAAGACACATATGGAGAAGGAAAATAACTTTCATGCATACTTGGTAGCTAAAAGGTGTAGTAATTGAATATAAGGAATTTATTTAAATTGGAAACTCATATATATAGTATGTAAGTATAAATGTGAACACAAAAGTAGGAATCCTGTACACATGATTAAGAGTGCATGCAAGGCACAAATCAACACACCTAGAGTAACCACAACACATATAATGGTGAATGACTTTCATAAATATGAATGTGTGGTTTGTATGAAGTGGAAGTGTGAACTATGTCTTATGGATTGTTGTTTTTCTTTTGCTATGTGTGATGGTATGATGTAGAACCTGCTCAAGAGCAAGTTATTCCTTTCCAAGATCAGGACTACCCATTTCAAGAGCAGCAGGAAGGAGGCAAGTGTCCTTGACCACTTTGATCCTATACTAGGATGTGTAGATAGAATTATTTGCATTGTCAATTGAAAATATGAAACCCGTGCTAGGAAGTTTCCCTAGAATTGCATTACCTTGTTTCCCTTGTAGCTTGGGTTGGGATTTATTTTATAATGTCATTTATTGTTATAAATATGCTTAGCCATGCTTAGAATGGGATATTTGGGATATGAGATCATCAGTTTATTTTACCATACTCTTGAATGAGATATTGTGAGTTATGTAGAGGTAGGGATCAAGACATGCATTTGATGCTTAGCCACATAGGATGCACTTATAAAGCTGTGGGTTGCACCAGAATCAAACAATATGACGATGGCTTGGTTATGGAGAGTGAACGTACCCGCCAGCACGTTGTCTCCCTCTGGAGCGTCCTCATTGTCGAGGTTGCGGACACCCCCAGTACGCTGTCCAACCTTCTTCACCGGAGGTCGGCCTCGAGCACCGCCCTGGAACTGCGCTTGCCCGCTGCTCTGCTGCCCCTGGAGACAGTCCTTCGCGAAGTGGCCCGCCTGGCCGCAAGTGAAGCAGGTAAAACGGGGCGGTCCCCCGCTGATCGGTGGACGGAATCCCAGGTCGCGTTGTGGCGGTGGAAATGCCCGGGGTACCGTCTGCTGCTGCTGTTGTTGCTGCTGCTGTCTTGGTGGTGGCATCGGCGGACGGAACGGAGGTGACTGAAAAGGACGTCCCCCGAACCGTTGAGGTCGCGCCGGTGGATGCCACTGCTGCCTGGATGGTGTCCGATACACCATATGGTACTTCTGAGGCGCGCCCCCACCACTGCTAGGTGGAGCGCTGCGCTTCCTCTGCTCAGCTGCCAACTCCCGCTGAGCATCCTCTTGCATGATCGTGGCATTGACTAGGTCGTTGAAAGTGCCGCGATTCCACTGAACGAGATGGGTCTTCATTTCGGGGTGTAACCCCCGATAGAAGTGCTCCCGCTTTTTCTTCTCGGTGGAGATGTAGTCTGATGCATATTGCGCCAGATGGTTGAAGGAACGGGAGTAGTCGTGGGCACTCCTCCCGCCCTGCTTCAGTTCCAAAAATTCTTGGAACTTCCTCTTCATGATCCCGGGAGGAATGTGGTAGGCGCGGAAGGCCTCCCGGAACTCTTGCCATTCCACGGCATGGCCAGCCGGATGTGAGGCGACATAGTTCGCCCTCCACGCTCCAGCGGCACCGTGGAGTTGCTGCGCTGCGAACAGAGTCTTCTGCCGCTCCGTACATTGGAGCAGCCCG
Organism: Neostapfia colusana; assembly: GCA_030760725.1. Lineage (NCBI taxonomy): Eukaryota > Viridiplantae > Streptophyta > Magnoliopsida > Poales > Poaceae > Neostapfia > Neostapfia colusana. The sequence continues at coordinate 67,724,982 of JASWHV010000013.1, read as the reverse complement.
AACTTGGACTCGATGGTCCGCAGCCAGTTGTCCGCCTCCAGTGGTTCTTCGGCTTCGGTGAACACTGGAGGGTGCGTACTCATGAAATCTGAGTACGACACTTCACGGGGCTCATGAGGCCCTCGCTCTTGACGCCCCCCCACCTGGGACGTATTCTGCACGATCGTGCAGAGCAGGTCGGTCTGCTCCTCACGACCTCCCACCAGTGCCGCTATCACATCCGCTAGAGTAAGCGGAGGCGGCGGTGGTGGCTGCTGCTGCGGGGTGCTGTCGTAGGCCGGTGGCTGGGATTCATCACCTCCCTGTTGGCTACAGCCACCAACCTTGTGCGTGGTCCTAGTACAAACCATATGCAACCACATGACAATAATCATCAGTCCCACAACATTTTGCATGCAGTCCCATAAAAATAGGCATAAGACATAATGATAATAAAACATGCGATACATCTCGTATGTAGATAATGTAATAACTTTGCACAAGCTACACCATTACCAGACCAAACACAAGCTAGTTTAATCCAACTTGATGAACCTCCTCTTTGGAAGCTCACCATAACTAGGTTTGGTCACTACGAGATATTACTATCGCTTTGTCATCACGTATACCACCCTTAGGGTACAACACCCTCTCCAATGAGTTCAACTGTCATTCTTCTGTCAGAATGACCAGTTTCTACCTATTCCAAGTTTTGATCTGGTTCTAGGCATTTTCATGACTCAAGCTGAACAACAAAGTTAAAGTTAACTTCAGTATTTTCCAACGAGTACTTATTTGCCCTAAGATAAGCTCTGGTTAAAAAGTTATGCTAATTCAAAGTCGGCAGAATTTCTGGAAGAATTTTAACAGCACCTCCCTTGGAAAGTTGCTGTTTTCAACTCCGGTTTCCACTGAAATCTGTTCTGAAATTTCAGAAACTTTGAATTGCAAAGATGTCACACATCTTCTACTCTTTCTAAGGATTTATTATATGAAAATTTTAGATTTCTCTATTGGGAGTTATGTTTGAAAAACAGAACAGTTCATAGAATGTTTTACTCTGTCCTGGTTCTGGACAGTTTACATTCCTCTGGGATTTCAGCCATCTTAAGGTGTGTTTCAGCTCTGGAAGTCTACAGCAAACTTGCTGCCCAAAACAGAGCACTCTGTTTTTCAGTCTTTTTTTTGGAACTACACTCATCACTGTCCAATTTGTCTACCCAACCAGGGTCCTAAATGTTGAACCTAATGATTTTAATTCCTTGTTATCATTATTTTCATGCATATGCTTACAATATCTCGGTACTACGTTCCTCACAAAAGAAAATCCTAACCGGATCATACCGGTATATACGTCTCAAGTGTGGCACTAAACGGTCTCTCGCACATGTTTACTACACGGATACAACGTGGTTAGTACCTGCAGAAGACCACACAATAATGGTGCACTCAAAGGTTGTTCATTTCAGGCAGTTCCATATTTGAAATTAAATACAAACGCCCGTATTATTGTCATACGGCCGTCCTTGAGTTAGGTCACGTCTCAAGGTACGTATCAAGATACCACCTATTGCCCTGCAGGGCACGCCGATGGCAAGCGCTGTGTATGTCCTCCTAGGCTATTTCCAGACGAACACACTCTCGCGTTACTGACCACGTGATGGGGTCTCCACTTACTTGCCTAATGCACGCTAGGGATCAGCGTTGCATATGAACTCAGGGACATGAAGAGTCCAAGAGGTTCATATTGACGTCTCATACCAAGCTGTGAGATATCCCTGAACCACGTTCCTCGTCAGGGGGAGCTAACCGAAATTGAACCGCTTTCGGTGGCGTTCCTTACCATACTTACCAGAGCGTAGATGCGTCGTTACATAATTGAAATTCAGAATTATAACACATAAGTTAGTCTTTGCCACTTTAAGTAACTATGCAAGTATAGTCCTTACTTGGGGAGCTACCGAATCCTCACCGTATACCTAAGTTTTCCCATAATGCAGTCCTTAAGTACTGTGCTATCCCCAATGCAGCTCTGATACCAGGCTGTGGCGGACCGGAATCCGCTCATCCAGGATCGCAGAGGGTGGTGCCGCGCGATGCGACACCCGACAGCACACGTCATAAGACCATAAAACAATCTGAATGTACAGGGTAGTACACTTCTCAGTTACAAACTATGGTCTTTATTACACAGCGAAAGTTTCTTTTGCACAACTCACGCCCGCCTATCTAGCAAAAGTCGGTTGCCCAGCCCTAGGGCAACCCACACTAGCTGCACGTCTCAGCTCAGCGCGGCGTGTACGGCTCCCACTCAGCCAAGGTCCCCGATGGAGGGTAACCCTCGCCGGTGGACTCGTACTCCGAGTCCGTGGGTGGCTCCTCATCTGAAAAACACTCAAGCAGCAACCGTGAGCACGAGGGCTCAGCAAGGCTTAACCGACTCACCTAAGCATGAAACTCTACATGAGGGGTACAATGACACAGGATAGTCATATTGCAACAAATGGACTCGCCTACAAGTTCATCCTTAGTTCGACTTTTAGCAACAAGTTAACAGTTCAAGAAGCTGAAATTTAGTAAGCGGTATTTGGTGGCAAACATGTGGCAATACAATATTATATCATATCAGCAGTATTGAATCACGTATTTCATACATTAGTCTACGTCACGACTCAGTGACCAAGTGGTACTCTTCACCGCAAGGGACGGCGAATCGACTCGATATACACCTGCAGGGAAACCCAAAGAGCACGTCACGTACGCCCACCCGTGGAGCTGCACAGCACGCTCACTCAATGTCGTACAGGACAACCTTTCACACAACAGCCCAAACGTCGAACCGGTCGCACCGAAACGGGCAGGAGGTTCCCCACACAGAGCATCTCTCTATGCCCGTTGGCAGATTTCCACCTTGCTGCCCTCAACCTACACCTATAAATCGGTGTGCTATGCCTCGACGCCCGGAGGTTTAGGCTACATCGGTTTATCAGGGCCCATATATCCGATATGCCTTCGGTACGTTCAAACTTGATCAGCGTGGGCTGCACACGGATCGGTCCTCAATCGACACGGACAGGGCTGCGCACACAAGACTCCCTCTTGCTGCGCCCTAGCCCCTGCCTAGTCTCATTTTCAATACTAATGTGATCTCACATCACTCAACCGAACCCGTGTGTCCCAAGCCTAAACTTGCGAGTAGATTCCAACTACTCGACTTGTACCGAAGTGTAAAATCCCCAAAAAGTGGTAGAAAGAAAATTCAGCTCATGTACACTTATGAAAAATGAGGGGAATTAAAACTTTGAATTATAATAAGTGTGAGTTCAAAGTGAGGGTTTAGACTTCCCAAAACTTCCAAACACGGAGATCTAAATTCATAACTTGGATCTTCATAGTCCAAATATTCACCCTTCCAAATTTCAGCTCATTTGGAGGAGTTTTGATATTTGTTTGGAATTAAAAGGAGAATCCCTCTAATCTGAATTTTAAATTCAGTTTCAAATTCCAATTCCCTCAATTTCAAAATTTGGGTTCACAAATGTGTTCTCCACCTTTGAATGAGCAGCCATGCCAAAAGTTGGAAATTTTGGAGCTGGTTTGCTATATTTTTGAGGCAATACAAAGTGGGGAATTCAAACTCCTTTTCAAATTCAAATGATCAAACCACATCCAAATTTCATACCCGAATTCAAACTATTTGAATTCAGCAAATTCAAACTATGACTTGGGGTTGAAGTCAAGTTTTTAATGTTGAGTTGCTGGTGGGAAAATATCAGAAAAAGTGGATTAAACAAAGAGGGGAGGTGGGGCCCATTTGTCAGCCACCCACTGGGGTTGCCGCCTCAGCCGACGGCGGTCGAACAGCGGGAGCGCGCCAGCTCCCGGTTGAACCCGCGCCACCTCCTGCTGCCTCGGTGGCTCGATTGGATCATGGCAAAGGGTACGCCGGAGCTGTTTTCCTTCTTCCCCTGCTATAACTCGCGCCTCCGACGTTTCTTCCGTCCAGAACACCGCCGCCGTTCTCTCCGATCGACCACAGCCCTCCAAGCTCGATTGCTCGAGTGCTCCACAGCAAAGAGCATCGCCTGGACGTGCTCTAGCCCTTGCCAAAGCCCCTTCGAGGTTTGCCGGTCCGAACTGCTCGAGAAACGCGGATTGGCGCCAAAGCTTCAAGGTGCCCGGACCACGCCGTTTCGGCTCTCCGTCGACAGCAGTAGCCGGCCACCCTCTCCCCCGACTTCCTATACAAGAAAGATGCGTGGACATGTCCTGGTCGTGTAGCCGGAGGCCGTTTAGCGTTTGCTAGGACCGGTAGCGAGAATTTCACCGTTTCCCCAAACGGTACACCGACGGGTAGTGCGCGGTCTAGCCAAAAATTCGTGGTGCACGATCCTTTAGACCTCGAGTAAGCTTGCACAGAGCTTCTCTACTTCCTAGCGCCTCTCCTCGACGATGAACCAAGCAAAAACATCAAGAAACGAGGGAGCCCTAGCTGTTTTCTTATTCGCCGGTGCAAAAGCACCTCGGGTCGCCGTGGAGCCCTTGGTTGCCGGCAGTTTCACCGGCGGCCAGGACCCTTACGGGCTCCTACATCATTCACTGATGCTCTAGAGCCCAAGAATCGATCGAATGATAGAGGAATAAGGGTTCCAGACCTCGTCGGAGTTCAAAACTTTGCTGTCACCGGTGCGCGATGGTTTCCAGTGAGCCACGGCCGCCGACGACCCTCCCATAGTGTCAGCGCGGTTAAAAATGGGGGAGCGGCGAGTTTGACGAAGTTTGGACCACGGGAACCCCGTCCCGGTGAGCCTCGCCGGCGTGCGCCGCCGCGGGAGGCGGGGGCAGCGCGAGGAAGACGAAGGAGGGCCGGGTCCTACCGGTCAGCCTCCGGGTTCGCGCGAGGATCGGTTTGTGGCGCCGGATCTGGTGCGGCTGCGCGGGAATAAACCTGTAGCCCCCGGTGTTGCTGAAATCTGACTGGTCCGACTTAAAACAGTGGGCCCAGCCCAATTATTTGAATTTTCTATTAGAGAAATAATTCCAGAATTTAGCTGATCTTTGCAAGCCCATAACTTTGTGTAGAAAACTCCAAAAAGAGTGAGACCAATTTTGTTGGATTCCTCATGAGGAGTACTTCACAGAGAAACCAATTTTTGGCTATGAAAATGCCCAGGAATTTCTGTAGAATTGTTTTTAGTAAATCCTTTAGGGATTTATTACCGAGCAATTCTTTATGAAATATTCCCAAATTTGGGTAGCAAATCCTCTTCATAGATACTGATCTCCAGTAAAAATTTGGGCTTCATTGGAGGTCATTTGCTAGGTCAAATTACCTTCTCAAGTTCAGCCTTTATTTGAAAATTCAAATTTAAACAGAAGCTTTTTCAGAACTCCTGTTTAAGTTCAAAAATTCATATCTCTCTGATGATAGCTCCAAAAATGGTGAAACAAATTTTGTTAGAACCATGGAGACTTACCCTAATCAGATCTTCCACCATTAGCTATGTCAAGCTCCTGATTTGGGCTCAAAATTCAGATAAGCATTGTACTTGTAGGAATTTTAAAGACTACATTATGCAATGACATGTCTCCAAATTTGGCTCAAATCATCCTTAGAGAGTCTAGTATCCACTGTAAAAATCCCAAAGACAATTAAGGATTTTAAATAGCAGTAGCTATGAGTAGAAGTCCAATTCTTATAAATCCTTAATACTTATACACGTATTTTATTACATTTCATAATAGTGACCGAAGTTGAGGATACGCCGGAGCCCTTGGACGTCCTCCCACCAGAAGCTGACTTTCCGTTTAACTCGCAACCAGGCAAGCCCCGGTTTGCACTTAAGTACCTTTTATAAAGTTTTCCATTTGTATCACTTATGTCTAGTTTGAATTGTATGCATTAGAGTTAGGGTGATTGAAACCCCACTTGCATAGCCTTTTAAATACTATAAAGGGTTGGGTAGTTTACAAACTCGACGAGTAGAGAATGCCATGCTAATGTATATGATCTCGGTAGAAGTCGAGTGGTTGGAAGCTACTCGCAAGATAGTACTTATTACATGGAATGAAAAGAGGTAGAAAAATGGCTTAAGATATGAAAATGAGACCCAACATGGAGGATAGGAAGCAGTGAGCAGAGGTCTCACGTGCGTAGCCCTGTTGGTGTCGGTTGAGGACCGTCCGTGTGCGGCCCTGCTGGACAAGTATCGAACAGTACCGGATGCATACTGGCATATGGGAACACCGGAAACCGATGTAATTGGTTAACCTGGGTGTCGAGGCTTACCCAACTGTAAATAGGAGTGGGTTGAGGGTAGCAAGGTGTAAATCTGCCGGTGGGCACAGTCACGCTCCACGCGGGGACCTCCTACCCGTTACGGATGGACCGGTTCGACATTTGGGTTGCCTTTGAAAGGTTGTTGCATACAACAGAGTAGGAAGGGGTGTGGAATCACGCTTCTGAAAGTGGGTGTATGTAACGTGTTATCCGGGTGTGTCTTGATTGCAATCACCGTCCCTCGCGGTTATTTGAGTACCCGCTTGTTCACTGCGCTGTGACGTAGTAAGAAGTGAAATAAGCCAACTGAAAATGCTGTATTGATCTTAATGTCTTGAATACCTTGATTGCTGTAGATATAGAGCTAATTAAGTTTACATTCCACTTTGGGCATCACCACATCGGAGAAAAGCGTTTCTTGTTTCATTGTGGACTTCCGATGTGAGGGCTGCCTAAGGCACATGAATCTGCTGCTATAAAACTGAAAGTAAGGACCAACTTATAGGCGTGTCTTTATTGCAAAATCCTTTCCTATCTTACATACCCTTGCACGTAGAGTTCCATGCCTAGGGTTGACGGTTAAGACTTGCTGAGCCTTCGTGCTCACGGTTGCAATATTTGAGCTGTTTGCAGGTGAGAGTTATGAGGAAGGTTCCGAGGACGAGGCGATGCCCCCGTCGGGGTACACGGCCGAGCTGGAGCCATGCACGCCGCCGTGATCTCCGGTTCCATGCTGCTAGTGTGTAGCGTCCCCGGGCTGGACGGCTGCACTTTTGCTTAGTTAGGGTTTGAGAGCAACTATGTATATAACTTCCGCTGTTAATTAGGTTTTGTAAAAGACTTCCGCTGTTTTATATCAAATAAAAGTTTATATGTTGTTCTTTATTCTTTTCGTGTGTGCTGTTGGGTGCCACATCGCACGGCACCACCCTATGCGATCTTGGAGTGGGTGAACCACAGGGTGGTCCCCACAGCCGTGGTATCAGAGCCGCATTGGGAATAGCACGCTCGAAAAGAGCCTATTTTTGAAAACTTAGAAGTAGTCGAGTGAGGATTAGTCTTTAAGCCCACATAAGGTCTATGATAGTAGTAGTTACTAAGGTGGAAAAGCTAACATATGTGTTATACATTCTGTAACGACGCTCCGACGTCAGGTAAAAGGTATGGCACGCCACCGCAGGCGGATCAATTGAGGTAACTCGCCATACAAGTAATAGTATGGAATGATATACCGTGGCTTGGCACGGTAGTTCATATGAGTCTCTGGACCTCTCTATGGTCCTAAGAGCATATGAAAACGCTGATCTCCAGCGTGCTTTAGGCAAAAGTGAGAATACCCCATTGTGTGGTAAGCAACACGATAGTATGCAACTCTTGAACGTTCAATGTTCAAAGGGCCATACGCAGCGCTCGCCATCGGCGTGCCTCAACGGTCATGAGGCAGTAGGTGGTATCCGTTGGGTTGATAAAATTACCAACCGTGACGACCCGTTCGCGCTCTACTCGGGTTCCCCGTCGTGTGGTGTGAAAACACGACCATGTACCTTGAGACGTGGCTTGATTCAAGGACGATCCGTATGGCAACGACACGGACCGTATGTTTTTACTATGATATGGAACTGCCTGCAATGTTAAAACCTTTGTGTGCATCATTATTGTGTGTTTTTCTGCAGGTACACTAACCACGTTAGTGCATGACGTGTAGAAACCATTTGTGAGTGACGACTTTAGTTCCACCATTTGACACGTATATGCCGGAATACCGGTTTAGGATTTTTCTTTGATGAGGAAACGTAGTACCGACTGCATAAAAGTTTATTTTCAAAGAAAAGAGTCAAAATGAAGTTTAGGATTTCATTTAGGGGTTAGTAAACTCCTATGTTGAACTAAGAGTCAATTGAGAGTATTGATTCAATCTCAAAAACTTAGGAACAATCTCCCCTGTTTTCGGCAGAAATTTTGCTGAAATTGAACAGGGCATAACTTAAGATTGGTTGAACCAATGGAGGTGTGGGATACCATTCTGGAAAGGTTTTGAAGTCCTCTACAGCGTTTCTGTAGAGCTCCAGAACAAAATCTCCCTCCAAAGGGATGAAAATCTCAGATGAGTAGGTACTGTCCAAAAACAGGGCAGACCAAATGCTTTCTGGAATTTTCTGTATTTCAACCAAAACACATAGTTTCACCGTTTGACGTCCAGTGGCTGTTGTAAAACAGCGAGTTGGAGTCGAAGGGTTTATGCATTTGACATATCACTTCGAGTTAGTATATGCTTGGGTCGACTACAATAGCGAGGAATTGCGCATGCTAACACACTTAACATCCCGTGGTGACCCCGATGGTCGAAATGAACTTTTAACCCATAAAGTTAAATACTTGTAACTCGATCGTATGACACGGTCCAGGGATGTATATGGTGCATAAAGTTTATACTTTATCCATATGTGTGATTGTTATGCACATTGTTTATCCCATTCTCGCAATACTATTGTATAGACTGGATGAGCTAAACCCACATGTGCTGATCGTTTGAATGGTATGAATGCAGAATGGTGCGGACACGTTCAACGCAAGAGGAGGGAGGTCCGAGTCAAGTTCGTGGTGATGAGTCTCCACCTCCGGAGCAAACCACGACGCAGCAGCCACCACCTCCTCCAGCGCCAGAACTTCCAAGGAATCTTGCGGAGGTTCTCGCTGCAGTGCTCGGCTCGCGCGACGAGCAAACCGAGTTACTGCGGATGTTGGTGCAGCAGAATGCGTCCCATCAGGGAGGACGCCAACACAATGGGCAAGGTCAGCCCCAACAAAGCTCGTATTCAGAATTCATGGCGACCCATCCACCGGTCTTCACGGAGGCTGAAGAACCTTTGGAGGCGGACAGCTTTATCCGCACTCTAGAGGCAAAGTTCGGGCTGCTACGATGCACCGAAATCAGAAGGCACTGTACGCAGCGCAACAGCTTCAAGGAGAAGCCAGTACCTGGTGGGCGAACTACATCGCCTCCTTACCGGCTGGCCATGCCGTCACATGGACGGAGTTCCGGGAGGCGTTCCGCGCCAATCACATACCTCCCGGTGTGATGGAAATGAAGCTCCAGGAGTTCCTGGCGCTACGACAAGGCGAGAGGAGTGCTCATTGTAAAAGCCCAAGAAAAGGGACTTGCAAAAATTTTTATGCACCTCACAACACAACAGTTTTGTTGTGGGTAGATTGTGAAATATTGTGAAGAGCAAGTGGCCTCCATCAAAAGAATGATTAGAGGGGAAAGCCTTCACTATCACAATGTAGGGTTTCTACACATGAGCATGAGAGGTTGAGCTCACCCCTAGAATTTAAAAAGTCTTGGGAAGGTTCAGTCCAAAGCTCATGCAAATTCAACAATTTTTGAGGCACTTTTGGGTTATTTCAAAAAGAGGCCAATTTGAGTGTAAATTCAAATTGCAGCAACTTTCATCATCCAAATTCAAAAGTTAGCTCCATATCTATACTCAGCACATTTTTCTGAGTAAACCCACCAATTTCCATCCCCATTGGAGCTCATCTTGTCAAGAGCTAAATTTGCTAGAATTCAAAACTGAATTTGAATTTCAGTTTAAATATGAAGCAAATTTAACCAAACAAAGTTTGAATTTGAGAATTCAAATTCAAACAAAGGCTTGGTGACTAAGTCTCACATTAAATTGTGAGTAGCTGAGGATATTTTGGCACAACAGAATTCAGAAAATTGGAAAAAAAACAAAAGAGTTAGAGGGGAGGCCCACTGGTCAGTAGACTTAGCACAGAAGTCTCCTCAGCCGACTTCCTCGACCGAGCGCGCTCGCCAGCTGCAGCCAGCGGCGGCGACCGACCACCTCGGCCGGCCAGCTCCTGCTTCGGCAGAGGAGGTGGCACAGCAGGTGTCGCGCTCTCCACTGGCCTCAGGGGCCTATAAAAGGCCCGAGACCGCCGGCGAGTTACTGATTTTCGCGAAGTTCTGTAACCCGCAGCCTAGTCGCCCGAGCTCCGATCGTGTGCCACCCCAGCTGTGATCATCTTCCGGCTTCGACCTCCATAGGAAAGTGAAGCGCTAGCTCGTCCTCAAGACCACCGCGCAAACCGTTCCAAGGTTCGACCTTTGTGTGCGGAGAATTTCTCAGTTTAGGACGAGTAGCTCCTTTCGGGACCCGATTAGGTTTAGCAGAAATTCGGGAAGCATAGTGGGTGGGAGGCCGAACGGAGCTGTGAGAGAGCATCTAGAGGTTCTGGCGACCCTTCTCGATCGAAAACCGGAAGGAAATCACCGCCGGAACCCTAAGTTCACCCTAGGACAGTATGGCGGAGGAGGGGGTCGCCGGTGAGGTCCGGGTTGCCGGCCGTTTAGGGCCCAACAGAGCTCATGCCGAGTTTCCCGAGGTTTCCCTGAGTGTGGCGACGCGATTAGCGCACGAAGAAAACGGTCAGAAGGGCGGGAACACATTGCCGAGGTAGCACAGAGGCATAGGGCTCGTCGCCGGCGAGCTATGGCGGTTAGCCAGCGGCGACATGGTGTCCAGCGGGTTCAGCACCCGAGATTACGTGGGGGCGGCGAGTCTCGTCGGCTCCGGTGAGCTAGATCGCCGGGACGCTGACCTCGCCGGAGCTCCGGCGGCTCGGGGCGGCGACGTCGGGAGGTAGACGAAGGGTGCGGCCCCACCTGTCAGCCCCTGTGTTAATCGCGCGCGAGCGCGCGGTTAGTTCAATTTAAACGGGCGGACCCCGCTGTCAGCCTCTGGTTTAGCGCGGGAGGGGATTTTCTGTAGGAAAATGATTCAGGGATTAGCTCAAACTTTAGAAATCCATAACCTTGGCTAGGAAGCTCCAAATTTAGTGATTCAAATTGGGTTGGATTCATCTTGCCTAGCTCTGTCCAGATATACAACCCAATTTGTATGAAACCCATTAATTAATTCTGGAAAATTCTTTAAAGCTTTTCAGCAAAAGAATTTTAGAGGGAGTTTGGTTCATCCAATAATCCCCAAATTTTGCCAGAATGTTCTCTAGGACATTAGTAAACCTCTGTAAAAGTTTCAGACCATTTGGAGTTGATTTGGTCAGAGCAATTCAAATTGGAAGGTGCTGTGTTCATTTGAATGCAGAAACATTTTCAGAGAATTTCCAAAACTTGGAAATTCAATTCTGGGCAAACCTTGACTCCAAAAATGCTAGGAAAATTCATGCAAACTCTATGAGCTATAATAGAAATTGTAGTTCATTAAGTTGAGCATGAACAGGGGTATTACCTCAGAATTAATTCTTCCTTGCTGATTTGCCAAGAGAATTATTCTGAGCAAACCACTCCATGAAAAGTGCTAATGTTTGGTCCAGAGAGTTTTCTTGTGACAAGGAAGTCACACAAAAATTCTCAGCTCTATTGGAGCTCTAGATTACCCCTGTCCTGTTTACCCACTTAAGGGATTAAGATGGAAAAGGGGGGAAAACCACTTAGCATTTAACCATGTGACTAAGTCCAAACCAAACCACCAACACCAGTTCATATTTAAATTCTTAAACAAAGTTCCAGGTGTTAGAGGCTGGTTATTAGAACCCATAGTAGAAGTTTTACTCTAAAACTCACATTTGCATCTAAATTAACGTATAGTATTTCATTAACGTGTAGCCGTTGAAGAAGAGACTCCGGAAGTGCTGGACTTCCTTCTTCCGGACGAGGAACTAACTACTGACCAGCAGAAACAAGGCAAGCCCCGGTTTGCATTAACCTTTTTATAAGTTTTCTTTTGTTTACATGAGTCGTGTGAAGTATGATTGTGCATTAGGTGTAGGATGAATGGAACCCCACTTGCATAACCAATGGTTCCTAAAAGAGTGAGGGTAGTGTCTAAGACCTCGAGTAGACAGGCTATGCTTAATGAGTCATAGGACTTCGGTACAAGTCGAGTAGTTGGAATCTACTCGCGAGATAGGCTTGGGACACACGGGTTCGGTGGAGTGATGTGAGATCACTTTAGTAATGAAAATGAGACTAGGCAGGGGCTAGGGCGCAACAAGAGAGAGTCTTGTGTGCGCGGCCCTGTCCATGTCGATTGAGGACCGATCCGTGTGCGGCCCTGCTGAACAAGTATTGAACGTACCGAAGGCATATCGGATATATGGGCCCCGATAAACCGATGTAGCCTAAACCTCCGGGCGTCGAGGCATAGCACACCAATTTATAGGTGTAGGTTGAGGGCAGCAAGGTGGAAATCTGCCAACGGGCATAGAGAGATGCTCCGTGTGGGGAACCTCCTGCTCGTTTCGGTGCGACCGGTTCGACGTTTGGGCTGTTGGGTGAAAGGTTGTCCCGTACGACATCGAGTGAGCGTGCTGTGCAGCTCCACGGGTGGGCGTACGTGACGTGCTCTTTGGGTTTTCCCTGCAGGTGTATATCGAGTCGATTCGCCGTCCCTCGCGGTGACGAGTACCGCTTGTTCACTGCGTCGTAACGTAGATTAATGAATGAAACATGTTGATTCAATATTGCTGGTTGATATAATTGTATTGCTACATGTGTGCCACCAAATACTGCTTACTAAATTTCAGATTTCATGAACTGTTAACTTGTTGCTAAAAGATGAACTAAGGATGAACTTGTAGGCGTGTCGTTTTGCTGAAATGCTACCAACCTATGTCTTGGTATACCTCATGTAGAGTTTCATGCTTAGGTGAGTCGGTTAAGCCTTGCTGAGCCTTCGTGCTCACGGTTGCTGCTTAAGTGTTTTTCAGGTGAGGAGCCACCCACGGACTCGGAGTACGAGTCCACCGGCGAGGGGTTACCCTCCGTCGGGGACCACGGCTGAGTGGGAGCCGTACACGCCGCGCTGAGCTGAGACGTGCAGCTAGTGTGGGTTGCCCTAGGGCTGGGCAACCGACTTTTGCTAGATAGGCGGGCGTGAGTTGTGTAGTGTAGACTTCCGCTGTGTAACATAAACAATAGTTGTAACTGAAGTTTGTACCTGTTTGTACAGTTTCAGTTGTTTTCCCATGTAATATATTATGTTCTTATGACGTGTGCTGTCGGGTGTCGCATCGCGTGGCACCACCCTCTGCGATCCTGGATGAGCGGATTCCGGTCCGCCACAGCCTGGTATCAGAGCTGCAGTGGGGATAGCACAGTACTAAAGGACGGCATTATGGGAAAAACATAGGTATACGGTGAGGATTCGGTAGTTGCCCAAGTAAGGACAATATTAGCATAGTTACTTAAAGTGGCAAAGACTAACTTATATGTTATAATTCTGAATTTCAATTATGTAACGACGTACCTACGCTCTGGTAAGTATGGTAAGGAACGCCACCGAAAGCGGTTCAATTTCGGTTAGCTCTCCCTGACGAGGAACGAGCTTCAGGGATTGATCTCACAGCTTGGTGTGAGATGTCAATATGAAGCTCTTGGACTCTTCATGTCCCTGAGTTCATATGAAACGCTGATCCCTAGCGTGCATTAGGCAAGTAAGTGGAGACCTCATCGCGTGGTCAGTAACGCGAGAGTGTGTTCGTCTGGAAATAGGCCAGGAGGACATACGCAGCGCTTGCCATCGGCGTGCCCTGCAGGGCAGTAGGTGGTATCTGTTGGGTTGATAACATTCCCAACCGTGACGACCCGTTCATGACATACTCGGGTTCCCCGTCGTGTGGTGTTGAAACACGATCACGTGCCTTGAGACGTGACTTAGCTCAAGGACGGCCGTATGGAAATGATACGGGCGTTTGTAATTACTTTTAGATATGGAACTGCCTGAAATGAACAAACTTTGAGTGCACCATCATTGTGTGGTCTTCTGCAGGTACTAACCACATATGTATCCGTGTAGAAAACGTGTGCGAGAGACCGTTTAGTGCCACACTTGAGACCTATATGCCGGTATGATCCGGTTAGGATTTTCTTTTGTGAGGAACGTAGTACCGAGACATTGTAGGCATATACATGAGTATAATGATGACAAAGAATTAAAATCTATAGGTTCAACAGTTAGGACCCTGGTTGGGTATAAGAATGGGATGGTGATGAGTGTAGTTCCAAAAGAGACTGAAAAACAGAGTGCTCTGTTTTGGGCAGCATGTTTGCTGATCTTCAACAGGGCATAACTCACAGGTATTTTAGCCCAGGGAGGTGTGCTATATAGCTCTGGAAAGGTATTCAAGTACTCTACAACTTTGTTGTAGACTTCCAGAGCTGAAACTCGCCTTAAGAGGCTGAAATCCCAGAGGAATGTAAACTGTCCAGAACCAGGGCAGAGTAAAACATCCTCTGAACTGATCTGTTTTTCAAATATAACTCCCAGTAGAAAAATCAAAAATTGTCATATAATCCATCCTTAGAAAGAGTAGAAGATGTTTGACATCTTTGCAATTCAAAGTTTCTGAAGTTTCAGCACAGAATTTAGTGGAAATCAGGATTGGAAACAGCCACTTCCAAGGGAGGTGCTGTTAAAATTCTTCCAGAAATTCTGCTAACTTTGAATTAGCATAACTTTTTAATCAAAGCTGATCTGGGGGCAAATGAGTACTCGTTGGAAAGATACTGAAGTTAACTTGAACTTTGGTATTCAACTTGAGTCATGAAAATGCCCAGAACCAGATCAAAACTTGGAATAGGTAGCAACTGGTCATTCTGACAGAAGAATGACAGTTGAACTCATTGAAAAGGGTGTTGTACCCTAAGGGTGTTATACGTGATGACAACGCAATAATAATGTCTCGTGGAGACCAAACCCAGTTATGGTGAGCTTCCAAAGAGGGGGTTCATCAAGTTGGATTAAACTAACTTGTGTTTGGTCTGGTAATGGTGTAGCTTGTGCAAAGTTATTACATTATCTACTTACGAGATATTTCGCATGTTTTGTTGTCATAATGTTTTTCCGCCCAGTTCTATTGGACTGCATGCAAAATGTTGCGGGACTGATGGTTAATGTCGTATGGTTGCAGATGGTTCGTACTAGGACCACGCACGAGGTTGGTGGCTCTAGCCAAGGTGGAGGCGATGACTCCCAGCCACCGGCCTACGACAGCACCCCGCAGCAGCAGCCACCACCGCCGCCTCCGCTTACTCTAGCGGATGTGATAGCGGCATTGGTGGGAGGTCGTGAGGAGCAGACTGACCTGCTCCGCACGATCGTGTAGAATACGTCCCAGGCAGGAGGACGTCAAGAGCGAGGGCCTCGTGAGCCCCGCGAAGTGTCGTACTCGGATTTCATGAGTACGCACCCTCCAGTGTTCACCGAAGCTGAAGAACCACTGGAGGCGGACAACTGGCTGCGGACTATCGAGTCCAAGTTCGGGCTGCTCCAGTGTACGGAGCGGCAGAAGACACTGTTCACAGCACAGCAGCTCCACGGTGCCGCTGGTGCGTGGTGGGCGAATTATGTCGCCTCACGTCCGGCTGGCCATGCCGTGGAATGGCAAGAGTTCCGGGAGGCGTTCCGCGCCTATCACATTCCTCCCGGAATAATGAAGAGAAAGTTCCAAGAATTTTTGGAACTGAAGCAGGGCGGGAGGAGTGCCCACGACTACTCCCGTGCCTTCAACCATCTGGCGCAGTATGCGTCAGACTACATCTCCACGGAGGAGAAGAAGAGGGAGCACTTCTATCGGGGGTTACATCCCGAAATGAAGACCCACCTCGTACAATGGAACCGCGGCACATTCAACGATCTAGTCAATGCCGCCATCATGCAAGAGGACGCTCAGCGGGAGTTAGCAGCTGAGCAGAGGAAGCGTAGCGCTCCACCTAGCAGCGGTGGGAGTGGCGCTCCCCAGAAGTACCGTATGGTGTATCGGACACCATCCGGGCAGCAGTGGCAACCACCGGCGCGACCGCAACGGTTCGGGGGACGTCCCTTTCAGGCACCTCCGTTCCGTCCGCCGATGCCACCACCAAGACAGCAGCAGCAGCAGACGGTACCCCGGGCGTTTCCACCGCCACAACGCGCCCCAGGTTTCCGTCCACCGATCAGCGGGGGACCGTCCCGTTTCACCTACTTCACGTGTGGCCAGGCGGGCCACTTTGCGAAGGACTGTCCCCAGGGGCAGCAGAGCAGCGGGCAAGCCCAGTTTCAGGGCGGTGCTCGAGGCCGACCTCCGGCGAAGAAGGTTGGTCAGCGGACTGGAGGCGTCCGCAACCTCGACAATGAGGACGCCCCAGAGGGAGACAACGTGCTGGCGGGTACGTTTACTCTCAACCATCAAGCCATCGTCATATTATTTGATTCGGGTGCAACCCACAGCTTTATAAGTGCATCCTATGTGGCTAAACATCAATTGCAAGTCTTCCCAACCGGCTGCACTTATATGATCTGCTCACCGGGAGGGAAGATTTCAGCTAATATGATGGTTCCAAAGGCACCTCTGTGCTTAGGTGGGAAACTATATCCCACCACCTTGATAATCCTTATGGGACAAAAGATTGATGCAATCTTAGGGATGTCATGGCTGCAATACCATGGCGCTGTCCTAGAGACTCGGACCCGGACGGTCCACTTAAATTCTCCATTCCACCGTCCGCATTCCATGATGTTAGACACGCCAGTCCGGGAAGTTTTAGCAATTAATAATGCTGAAGTTCTCAAGTTAGAAGACATCCCCATAGTCCGGGAGTATCCTGATGTTCCCGGATGATCTTCCGGGCATGCCACCTGAGCGGGATGTCGAGTTCAAGATTGAACTTGCACCCGGGACTACGCCCATATCACGGAGACCATACAAGATGGCTCCAAATGAGCTGGCGGAACTGAAAGAACAGCTCAATGATCTGTTGAGCAAGGGTTTCATTAGGCCGAGTTCCTCGCCTTGGGGATGCTCGGCGCTATTCGTGAAGAAGAAGGATGAGACCCTGAGGCTGTGTTTGGATTACCGGCCGCTCAACGCCGTCACCATCAAGAATAAGTACCCACTGCCCCGTATTGACATCTTGTTTGATCAACTTGTGGGGGCAAGTGTATTCTCAAAGATGGACCTTCGCTCTGGATATCACCAGATCAAGATCCGGGCGGAGGATATCCCGAAGACGGCATTCTCGACAAGATACGGCTTATACGAATATCTCGTCATGTCCTTTGGTCTCACAAATGCTCCAGCCCATTTCATGTATCTCATGAACTCGGTGTTCATGCCGGAGCTGGACAAGTTCGTGGTAGTGTTCATCGACGATATCTTGGTTTACTCCAAGACAGAAGCCGAGCATGCCGAACACTTACGGATTGTTCTTCAACGATTGCGAGACCACAAGCTCTACGCCAAGTTCAGCAAATGCGAATTTTGGATCAGCCAAGTGCCATTCTTGGGACATATCATCTCAGCTGAAGGCATTGCGGTTGACCCAAGTAAAATAGAGCAAGTGTTGAAATGGAAAGCTCCCACTTCAGTCCATGAAGTCAGAAGCTTCCTCGGGTTAGCGGGATACTACCGGAGATTCATTCCAAGCTTCTCCAAGCTCGCTAAGCCGATGACAGAGTTGCTGAAGAAAGGGGCGAAATATGTCTGGAACACGGCGTGTGAAGGAGCGTTCCGAACATTGGTGAAGCATCTCACAACAGCCCCGGTGTTAGCTCAGCCGGATACAACAAAGCCCTTCGACGTGTATTGTGACGCGTCCGGTATTGGGCTCGGCTGCGTGTTGATGCAGGAAGGACGTGTGGTCGCTTATGGCTCACGCCAACTTCGGAACCATGAGCAGCACTACCCGACTCACGATCTTGAACTTGCTGCCGTGGTGTTGGCGCTGAATATGTGGAGGCACTATCTCCTGGGGAACTTGGTGCATCTCTACACCGACCACAAGAGCTTGAAATATATTTTCACCCAGAAGGAGCTGAACATGAGGCAGAGGAGGTGGTTAGAACTGATCAAAGATTATGAAATTGAGATCCATTACCACCCCGGCAAGGCGAATGTGGTTGCCGACGCGCTGAGTCGGAAATCACATGTCCATCACCTCACCATTACACCGGTGGAGGAGGAAGAGCCAAGTTTATACTTGGTTCCTTATGGATCGCTGTACAACCTTGCCCTCGTCCCTACTATTAGGGAGGACATCATTGCAGCTCAGAAAAATGATAAAGGCATGGCACATCTCCGGAGACGAATTGATAATGGGGAGATCAAATGTTTCCGGAAAGATGGTGAGGGGACGTTGTGGTTCAATGACCGCATAGTCGTACCCCGAGATATGAAGTTGAGGAAAAAGATCCTCGATGAAGCTCACTTGTCCAAATACTCCATTCATCCGGGCAGCAACAAAATGTACCAAGATTTGAAAAAGAAATTTTGGTGGACACGGATGAAGCGGGAGGTAGCTAAGTACGTATCCGAGTGTGATACGTGTAGACGAGTGAAAGCTGATCACATGAAGAAATCAGGGCTGTTGCAACCCCTGAAGATCCCGGCATGGAAATGGGAAGATGTGAGCATGGATTTCATTGTGGGATTACCCCTAACATCCAACAAGCATGATTCCATATGGGTAATCGTTGATCGGTTAACCAAGACGGCTCACTTCATTCCGGTGAATACACGTTACAATGCCGGCAAATATGCGGAGCTATACATAGCGAAGATTCTATGCCTATACGGGGTACCCAAGACCATTGTCTCAGATCGAGGTGCATTATTTGTATCTCGCTTTTGGGAGCAGCTACACGCTGCATTAGGTACTAAGTTGATCAGGAGCTCCGCTTATCACCCTCAGACAGATGGCCAGACAGAAAGGGTGAATCAAGTCCTGGAAGACATGTTGAGAGCATGTGCCATCCACCATGGTAGGAACTGGGATGATCACCTACCATTGGCGGAATTCTCGTACAACAACGGTTATCAGGCGAGTATCAAGATGGCACCTTACGAAGCTCTCTACGGTCGTAAATGCCGCACCCCATTAAATTGGTGCGAGTCCGGTGAAAGGGTCACATTCGGAGTTGATGTGGTGAACGACGCCGAAGAGCGCGTTCGGACAATTCAAGCCAATTTGAAGGCCGCTCAATCCCGACAAAAGAGCTACGCTGATAAGAGGCGTAGGCCGTTGCACTTTGACGTTGGGGAACACGTGTACCTCCGCGTGTCTCCAATGAAGGGCGTGCACCGATTCGGTGTGAAGGGGAAGCTTGCTCCCCGTTTCATTGGACCCTACGCTATCACCGAGAAGTGTGGATCAGCGGCGTATCGATTGGAACTACCGGCATCTCTGGCTGGTGTCCATGATATTTTCCATGTTTCGCAACTGCGAAAATGCTTGAAGCATACAGCTGCTGTTCCTACCGAAGACATCGGCGAGCTGAAACCGGATTTAACATATGATGAATATCCGGTGGAAATTCTTGATGAGAAAGCCAGAACCACACGCAGCAGAACGTTGTGGTTCTACAAAATACTCTGGAGCAACCACACCGCCGAGGAAGCGACGTGGGAGAGCGAGGAGTTCCTTCGCTCAAATTACCCGGAGTTCATGGCTTCTCAACACGGGTAAGTCCCTATTACATCGCTATCTCTTCTTTTATAATCTCGGGACGAGATTCTTTTAAGGGGGGAGGGATGTAAAAGCCCAAGAAAAGGGACTTGCAAAAATTTTTATGCACCTCACAACACAACAGTTTTGTTGTGGGTAGATTGTGAAATATTGTGAAGAGCAAGTGGCCTCCATCAAAAGAATGATTAGAGGGGAAAGCCTTCACTATCACAATGTAGGGTTTCTACACATGAGCATGAGAGGTTGAGCTCACCCCTAGAATTTAAAAAGTCTTGGGAAGGTTCAGTCCAAAGCTCATGCAAATTCAACAATTTTTGAGGCACTTTTGGGTTATTTCAAAAAGAGGCCAATTTGAGTGTAAATTCAAATTGCAGCAACTTTCATCATCCAAATTCAAAAGTTAGCTCCATATCTATACTCAGCACATTTTTCTGAGTAAACCCACCAATTTCCATCCCCATTGGAGCTCATCTTGTCAAGAGCTAAATTTGCTAGAATTCAAAACTGAATTTGAATTTCAGTTTAAATATGAAGCAAATTTAACCAAACAAAGTTTGAATTTGAGAATTCAAATTCAAACAAAGGCTTGGTGACTAAGTCTCACATTAAATTGTGAGTAGCTGAGGATATTTTGGCACAACAGAATTCAGAAAATTGGAAAAAAAACAAAAGAGTTAGAGGGGAGGCCCACTGGTCAGTAGACTTAGCACAGAAGTCTCCTCAGCCGACTTCCTCGACCGAGCGCGCTCGCCAGCTGCAGCCAGCGGCGGCGACCGACCACCTCGGCCGGCCAGCTCCTGCTTCGGCAGAGGAGGTGGCACAGCAGGTGTCGCGCTCTCCACTGGCCTCAGGGGCCTATAAAAGGCCCGAGACCGCCGGCGAGTTACTGATTTTCGCGAAGTTCTGTAACCCGCAGCCTAGTCGCCCGAGCTCCGATCGTGTGCTACCCCAGCTGTGATCATCTTCCGGCTTCGACCTCCATAGGAAAGTGAAGCGCTAGCTCGTCCTCAAGACCACCGCGCAAACCGTTCCAAGGTTCGACCTTTGTGCGCGGAGAATTTCTCAGTTTAGGACGAGTAGCTCCTTTCGGGACCAGATTAGGTTTAGCAGAAATTCGGGAAGCATAGTGGGTGGGAGGCCGAACGGAGCTGTGAGAGAGCATCTAGAGGTTCTGGCGACCCTTCTCGATCGAAAACCGGAAGGAAATCACCGCCGGAACCCTAAGTTCACCCTAGGACAGTATGGCAGAGGAGGGGGTCGCCGGTGAGGTCTGGGTTGCCGGCCGTTTAGGGCCCAACAGAGCTCATGCCGAGTTTCCCGAGGTTTCCCTGAGTGTGGCGACGCGATTAGCGCACGAAGAAAACGGTCAGAAGGGCGGGAACACATTGCCGAGGTAGCACAGAGGCATAGGGCTCTTCGCCGGCGAGCTATGGCGGTTAGCCGGCGGCGACATGGTGTCCAGCGGGTTCAGCATCCGAGATTACGTGGGGGCGGCGAGTCTCGTCGGCTCCGGTGAGCTAGATCGCCGGGAACGCTGACCTCGCCGGAGCTCCGGCGGCTCGGGGCGGCGACGTCGGGAGGTAGACGAAGGGCGCGGCCCCACCTGTCAGCCCCTGTGTTAATCGCGCGCGAGCGCGCGGTTAGTTCAATTTAAACGGGCGGACCCCGCTGTCAGCCTCTGGTTTAGCGCGGGAGGGGATTTTCTGTAGAAAAATAATTCAGGGATTAGCTCAAACTTTAGAAATCCATAACCTTGGCTAGGAAGCTCCAAATTTAGTGATTCAAATTGGGTTGGATTCATCTTGCCTAGCTCTGTCCAGAGATACAACCCAATTTGTATGAAACCCATTAATTAATTCTGGAAAATTCTTTAAAGCTTTCCAGCAAAAGAATTTTAGAGGGAGTTTGGTTCATCCAAAAATCCCCAAATTTTGCCAGAATGTTCTCTAGGACATTAGTAAACCCCTGTAAAAGTTTCAGACCATTTGGAGTTGATTTGGTCAGAGCAATTCAAATTGGAAGGTGCTGTGTTCATTTGAATGCAGAAACATTTTCAGAGAATTTCCAAAACTTGGAAATTCAATTCTGGGCAAACCTTGACTCCAAAAATGCTAGGAAAATTCATGCAAACTCTATGAGCTATAATAGAAATTGTAGTTCATTAAGTTGAGCATGAACAGGGGTATTACCTCAGAATTAATTCTTCCTTGCTGATTTGCCAAGAGAATTATTCTGAGCAAACCACTCCATGAAAAGTGCTAATGTTTGGTCCAGAGAGTTTTCTTGTGACAAGGAAGTCACACAAAAATTCTCAGCTCTATTGGAGCTCTAGATTACCCCTGTCCTGTTTACCCACTTAAGGGATTAAGATGGAAAAGGGGGGGAAAACCACTTAGCATTTAACCATGTGACTAAGTCCAAACCAAACCACCAACACCAGTTCATATTTAAATTCTTAAACAAAGTTCCAGGTGTTAGAGGCTGGTTATTAGAACCCATAGTAGAAGTTTTACTCTAAAACTCACATTTGCATCTAAATTAACGTATAGTATTTCATTAACGTGTAGCCGTTAAAGAAGAGACTCCGGAAGTGCTGGACTTCCTTCTTCCGGACGAGGAACTAAATACTGACCAGCAGCAACAAGGCAAGCCCCGGTTTGCATTAACCTTTTTATAAGTTTTCTTTTGTTCACATGAGTCGTGTGAAGTATGATTGTGCATTAGGTGTAGGATGAATGGAACCCCACTTGCATAACCAAAGGTTCCTAAAAGAGTGAGGGTAGTGTCTAAGACCTCGAGTAGACAGGCTATGCTTAATGAGTCATAGGACTTCGGTACAAGTCGAGTAGTTGGAATCTACTCGCGAGATAGGCTTGGGACACACGGGTTCGGTGGAGTGATGTGAGATCACTTTAGTAATGAAAATGAGACTAGGCAGGGGCTAGGGCGCAACAAGAGAGAGTCTTGTGTGCGCGGCCCTGTCCATGTCGATTGAGGACCGATCCGTGTGCGGCCCTGCTGAACAAGTATTGAACGTACCGAAGGCATATCGGATATATGGGCCCCGATAAACCGATGTAGCCTAAACCTCCGGGCGTCGAGGCATAGCACACCGATTTATAGGTGTAGGTTGAGGGCAGCAAGGTGGAAATCTGCCAACGGGCATAGAGAGATGCTCCGTGTGGGGAACCTCCTGCTCGTTTCGGTGCGACCGGTTCGACGTTTGGGCTGTTGGGTGAAAGGTTGTCCCGTACGGCATCGAGTGAGCGTGCTGTGCAGCTCCACGGGTGGGCGTACGTGACGTGCTCTTTGGGTTTTCCCTGCAGGTGTATATCGAGTCGATTCGCCGTCCCTCGCGGTGACGAGTACCGCTTGTTCACTGCGTCGTAACGTAGATTAATGAATGAAACATGTTGATTCAATATTGCTGGTTGATATAATTGTATTGCTACATGTGTGCCACCAAATACTGCTTACTAAATTTCAGATTTCATGAACTGTTAACTTGTTGCTAAAAGATGAACTAAGGATGAACTTGTAGGCGTGTCGTTTTGCTGAAATGCTACCAACCTATGTCTTGGTATACCTCATGTAGAGTTTCATGCTTAGGTGAGTCGGTTAAGCCTTGCTGAGCCTTCGTGCTCACGGTTGCTGCTTAAGTGTTTTTCAGGTGAGGAGCCACCCACGGACTCGGAGTACGAGTCCACCGGCGAGGGTTACCCTCCGTCGGGGACCACGGCTGAGTGGGAGCCGTACACGCCGCGCTGAGCTGAGACGTGCAGCTAGTGTGGGTTGCCCTAGGGCTGGGCAACCGACTTTTGCTAGATAGGCGGGCGTGAGTTGTGTAGTGTAGACTTCCGCTGTGTAACATAAACAATAGTTGTAACTGAAGTTTGTACCTGTTTGTACAGTTTCAGTTGTTTTTCCATGTAATATATTATGTTCTTATGACGTGTGCTGTCGGGTGTCGCATCGCGTGGCACCACCCTCTGCGATCCTGGATGAGCGGATTCCGGTCCGCCACACTCATGAGTACTCCAGGTTGTTCAACCGGCTGGTGCAGTATGCGCCAGGATTTGTGCGGACGGAAGACAACAAGCGTAATGCTTTCTTCCGGGGCCTGAATTCCAAGATGAAGGTCCATCTCGCCCAGAGCAATCGCGGCACATTCAACGACTTAGTTAATGCCGCGATCCTACAGGAGAATGCTCAGCGCGGTTCTGACAAGAGGAAACGCAGCGCGCTGACGAGCAGCAGTGGTGGAATGCCACAGAAATACCGCGTGGTATATCGTTCACCATCCGGTCAGAGATGGCAGCCACCGGCGCGACCGCCTCAGTTTCGCGGTCGGCAATATAATGCACCGGGCTTCCGACCGATGTATCCACCACAGCAACAGCAGCAGCAAAGGATGGTCCCGCGTGCGCCTCAATTTCAACAGCGTGCACCGGGATTCCGTCCTCAAGTTGTCGGGACCCCGACACCTTACACGTGCTACACGTGTGGCCGTGCCGGGCACATTTCGAGGGACTGCCCCGAGCCGCGACATGGCAGGGGTGCAGCACCATATCAGGGTGCTAATCAGCCCCGCAACCAGCCCAAGAAACCAGCAATAAAACCCGGCAACGTCCACCACTTAGCTATCAAAGACGTGCCGGAAGGCGAACCCGTCCTCGCGGGTATGTTCTCTTATCTAGATCATCCCGTAGTCATACTTTTTGACTCCGGTGCCACCCATAATTTCATAAGTCAGTCTTATGTTATTAAATATCAACTGCCTATCATTCCCACAAATAATTCATATTTGATATGTTCTCCGGGTGGGAAAATAACAGCTGATAGAATGGTCTATAGGGCACCATTACAATTGGGTGGAAATCTATATCCGACTTCTCTAATCATGTTAGAAAGTCAAAAACTTGATGTCATTTTAGGAATGTCATGGCTACATCGCCATGGTGCTGTTCTTGACATCATTCCACGTGTGGTTCGTTTAAACTCTCCACTTCATGAACCACATGTTCTTATTCTTGACCATTCGGCTCAAGAAACCGCAGCCACATATAACACGGAAGTCACGAAACTTGAGGATATTCGTGTGGTCCGTGAATACCCGGATGTCTTTCCGGATGATCTTCCGGGTATGCCACCCGAAAGAGATGTCGAGTTTAAGATTGAACTTGTACCGGGGACGACACCGATCTCACGGAGACCGTATAAGATGGCTCCGAATGAGCTGGCTGAACTAAAGGAGCAGCTCAATGATTTGATGAAGAAGGGTTTCATTCGACCGAGTTCCTCGCCATGGGGATGCTCGGCGCTGTTTGTGAAGAAGAAGGATGAAACCTTGAGGTTGTGTGTGGACTACCGGCCTCTCAACGCCGTCACCATCAAGAATAAATATCCACTGCCCCGCATCGATATATTATTCGATCAACTTGTGGGTGCAAGTGTATTTTCAAAGATGGATCTTCGCTCCGGATATCATCAAATCAAGATCCGGGCGGAAGATATTCCAAAGACGGCCTTCTCGACGAGATATGGGTTATATGAGTACCTCGTCATGTCCTTTGGTCTCACCAACGCCCCGGCACACTTCATGTATCTCATGAACTCAGTGTTCATGACAGAGTTGGACAAGTTTTTGGTAGTGTTCATAGATGACATCTTGGTCTACTCCAAGTCTGAAGAGGAACACACCAAGCACTTGCATATCGTGCTTCAACGATTAAGAGACCATAAGCTTTATGCTAAGTTCAGCAAGTGCGAGTTTTGGATCAGCCAAGTGCCATTCCTTGGTCACATTATTTCTGCAGAAGGCATTGCAGTTGATCCAAGCAAAATTGAACAAGTGCTGAAATGGAAGTCCCCCACATCAGTCCATGAAGTCAGGAGTTCACTCGGGTTAGCAGGATATTATCGGAGATTCATACCAAATTTCTCCAAGCTTGCTAAGCCGATGACTGAACTGTTGAAAAGGGGATCAAATATGTTTGGAGCTCAGCTTGTGAAGAAGCTTTCCAGGCATTAGTGAAGCATCTTACAACAGCCCCGGTGTTAGCTCAACCGGATACAACCAAGCCCTTTGACGTATATTGTGATGCGTCTGGCATCGGGCTTGGCTGTGTATTGATGCAAGGAGGAAGAGTGGTCGCCTATGGCTCACGTCAACTTCGTAACCACGAGCAGCACTATCCGACTCATGATCTTGAGCTCGCTGCTGTGGTATTGGCCTTGAATATGTGGAGGCACTATTTGCTTGGGAACTTAGTGCACCTCTACACCGACCACAAAAGTCTGAAATATATATTCACTCAAAAGGAGTTGAATATGCGGCAACGGCGATGGCTAGAACTGATCAAAGACTATGAGATCGAGATTCACTACCATCCCGGGAAGGCAAACGTGGTTGCCGATGCCTTAAGCCGCAAATCCCATGTCAACAGTCTGTCCATCACCCCACTTGAAGAGGAGGAGCCGAGTCTGTACTTGGTTCCATATGGGGCATTATATAATCTTGCTCTCATCCCAACCATAAGAGAGGAGATTATGGAAGCTCAGAAGAAAGACATGGGAATGTCGCACATTCGGAGAAGGATGGAGAATGGCGAAATGAAGTGCTTCCGAAGAGATGAACACGACACTCTATGGTTTAAAGACCGTATAGTGGTACCCCGTGACATGAAGCTTCGGAAGAAAATCTTGGACGAGGCTCATTTGTCCAAGTATTCTATTCATCCGGGCAGCAACAAGATGTACCAGGATCTGAAAACCAGGTTTTGGTGGACACGGATGAAGAGAGAAATCGCAAAATACGTATCCGAATGTGATACGTGTCGGCGCGTGAAGGCCGACCATATGCGTAAAGCCGGACAGCTGCAACCGTTGAACATTCCGGCGTGAAAGTGGGAGGATATTTGCATGGACTTCATAGTCGGGTTACCTCTCACGTCTCACAAGCATGACTCGATTTGGGTGATAGTCGATCGACTAACCAAGTCGGCTCATTTCATCCCCGTACATACGAAGTACGTGGCCAAGCAATATGCGGAGCTGTACATTGCAAAGATCTTACGTTTGCACGGTGTTCCCCGCTCCATCATCTCAGATCGCGGTGCGCTGTTCGTCTCTCGGTTTTGGGAACAGCTGCACGCATCACTGGGAACCAAACTGATCCGAAGCTCCGCGTATCACCCGCAAATGGATGGTCAAACTGAACGGGTGAATCAAATGCTTGAAGACATGCTACGCGCTTGTGCCATCCACCACGGCAAGAATTGGGACGATCATTTGCCATTGGCGGAGTTTTCTTACAACAATGGCTATCAAGCTAGCATCAAGATGGTGCCGTATGAAGCTCTCTACGGCCGGAAATGTCGCACACCTCTCAACTGGTGCGAGTCCGGCGAGCGAGTCATCTACGACATTGAACTTGTGAATGAAGCTGAAGAACGAGTGCGAATGATACAAGCCAATCTTAAGGCTGCTCAATCTCGTCAGAAGAGCTATGCGGATAAGAGACGCCGCCCTCTCCACTTCGACATCGGGGACCATGTTTATGTCCGTGTGTCTCCGATGAAGGGAGTTCACCGTTTCGGAGTGAAGGGTAAACTTGCGCCGCGATTCATTGGCCCGTTCGCCGTCATTGAAAGATGCGGACCCGTGGCCTATCGCCTAGAGTTACCAGCGTCGCTCACAGGCATTCACAACGTCTTTCACATCTCTCAGCTGAAAAAGTGCCTCACGCACTCGGCTGAAGTCCGCACAGAAGACATAGAAGTTCTTCAACCGGACCTCACGTACACGGGTATCCAATCCGGATTATCGATGAAAAGACTCGTGCCACAAGAAACTGGACCTTATGGTTCTACAAGGTCTTGTGGAGTAACCATACCGCTGATGAGGCGACATGGGAAAGCGAGGACTATTTACGAACATATTATCCGGACTTGCTATCATCATATACCCGGTAAAGTTTTTCCCCACTTTACTTTTCCTTTAGAATCTCGGGACGAGATTCTTTTTAAGGGGGGAGGGATGTAAAATCCCCAAAAAGTGGTAGCAAGAAAATTCAGCTCATGTACACTTATGAAAAATGAGGGGAATTAAAACTTTGAATTATAATAAGTGTGAGTTCAAAGTGAGGGTTTAGACTTCCCAAAACTTCCAAACATGGAGTTCTAAATTCATAACTTGGATCTTCATAGTCCAAATATTCACCCTTCCAAATTTCAGCTCATTTGAAGGAGTTTTGATATTTGTTTGGAATTAAAAGGAGAAGCCCTCTAATCTGAATTTTAAATTCAGTTTCAAATTCCAATTCCCTCAATTTCAAAATTTGGGTTCACAAAAGTTCTCCACCTTTGAATGAGCAGCCATGCCAAAAGTTGGAAATTTTGGAGCTGGTTTGCTATATTTTTGAGGCAATACAAAGTGGGGAATTCAAACTCCTTTTCAAATTCAAATGATCAAACCACATCCAAATTTCACACCCGAATTCAAACTATTTGAATTCAGCAAATTCAAACTATGACTTGGGGTTGAAGTCAAGTTTTTAATGTTGAGTTGCTGGTGGGAAAATATCAGAAAAAGTTGATTAAACAAAGAGGGGAGGTGGGGCCCATTTGTCAGCCACCCACTGGGGTTGCCGCCTCAGCCGACGGCGGTCGAACCGCGGGAGCGCGCCAGCTCCCGGTTGAACCCGCGCCCGAGGGAGAGCCCGCGCCACCTCGTGCTGCCTCGGTGGCTCGGTTGGATCACGGCAAAGGGTACGCCGGAGCTGTTTTCCTTCTTCCCCTGCTATAACTCGCGCCTCTGACGTTTCTTCCGTCCAGAACACCGCCGCCGTTCTCTCCGATCGACCACAGCCCTCCATGCTCGATTGCTCGAGTGCTCCACAGCAAAGAGCATCGCCTGGACGTGCTCTAGCCCTTGCCAAAGCCCCTTCGAGGTTTGCCGGTCCGAACTGCTCGAGAAACGTGGATTGGCGCCAAAGCTTCAAGGTGCCCGGACCTTGCCGTTTCGGCTCTCCGTCGACAGCAGCAACCGGCCACCCTCTCCCCTGACTTCCTATACAAGAAAGGTGCGTGGACATGTCCTGGTCGTGTAGCCGGAGGCCGTTTAGCGTTTGCTAGGACCGGTAGCGAGAATTTCACCGTTTCCCCAAACGGTACACCGACGGGTAGTGCGCGGTCTAGCCAAAAATTCGTGGTGCACGATCCTTTAGACCTCGAGTAAGCTTGCACAGAGCTTCTCTACTTCCTAGCGCCTCTCCTCGACGATGAACCAAGCAAAAACATCAAGAAACGAGGGAGCCCTAGCTGTTTTCTTAGTCGCCGGTGCAAAAGCACCTCGGGTCGCCGTGGAGCCCTTGGTTGCCGGCAGTTTCACCGGCGGCCAGGACCCTTACGGGCTCCTACATCATTCACTGATGCTCTAGAGCCCAAGAATCGATCGAATGATAGAGGAATAAGGGTTCCCGACCTCGCCGGAGTTCAAAACTTTGCTGTCACCGGTGCGCGATGGTTTCCGGTGAGCCACGGCCGCCGGCGAAACTCCCACAGTGTTCAGCTCGGTTAAAAATGGGGGAGCGGCGAGTTTGACGAAGTTTGGACCACGGGAACCCCGTCCCGGCGAGCCCCGCCGGCGTTCGCCGCCGCGGGAGGCGGGGGCAGCGCGAGGAAGACGAAGGAGGGCCGGGTCCCACTGGTCAGCCTCCGGGTTCGCGCGAGGATCGGTTTGTGGCGCCGGATCTGGTGCGGCTGCGCGGGAATAAACCCGTAGCCCCCGGTGTTGCAGAAATCTGACTGGTCCGACTTAAAACAGTGGGCCCAGCCCAATTATTTGAAGTTTCTATTAGAGAAATAATTCCAGAATTTAGCTGATCTTTGCAAGCCCATAACTTTGTGTAGAGAACTCCAAAAAGAGTGAGACCAATTTTGTTGGATTCCTCATGAGGAGTACTTCACAGAGAAACAAATTTTTGGCTATGAAAATGCCCAGGAATTTCTGTAGAATTGTTTTTAATAAATCTTTTAGGGATTTATTACCGGAGCAATTCTTTATGAAATATTCCCAAATTTGGGTAGCAAATCCTCTTCATAGATACTGATCTGCAGTAAAAATTTGGGCTTCATTGGAGGTCATTTGCTAGGTCAAATTACCTTCTCAAGTTCAGCCTTTATTTGAAAATTCAAATTTAAATAGAAGCTTTTTCAGAACTCCTGTTTAAGTTCAAAAATTCATCTCTCTCTGATTATAGCTCCAAAAATGGTGAAACAAATTTTGTTAGAACCATGGAGACTTACCCTAATCAGATCTTCCACCATTAGCTATGTCAAGCTCCTGATTTGGGCTCAAAATTCAGATAAGCATTGTACTTGTAGGAATTTTAAAGACTACATTATGCAATGACATGTCTCCAAATTCGGCTCAAATCATCCTTAGAGAGTCTAGTATCCACTGTAAAAATCCCAAAGCCAATTAAGGATTTTAAATAGCAGTAGCTATGAGTAGAAGTCCAATTCTTATAAATCCTTAATACTTATACATGTATTTTATTACATTTCATAATAGTGACCAAAGTTGAGGATACGCCGGAGCCCTTGGACGTCCTCCCACCAGAAGCTGACTTTCCGTTTAACTCGCAACCAGGCAAGCCCCGGTTTGCACTTAAGTACCTTTTATAAAGTTTTCCATTTGTATCACTTATGTCTAGTTTGAATTGTATGCATTAGAGTTAGGGTGATTGAAACCCCACTTGCATAGCCTTTTAAATCCTATAAAGGGTTGGGTAGTTTACAAACTCGACGAGTAGAGAATGCCATGCTAATGTATAGGATCTCGGTAGAAGTCGAGTGGTTGGAAGCTACTCGCGAGATAGTACTTATTACATGGAATGAAAAGAGGTAGAAAAATGGCTTAAGATATGAAAATGAGACCCAGCAGGGAGGATAGGAAGCAGTGAGCAGAGGTATCACGTGCGTAGCCCTGTTGGTGTCGGTTGAGGACCGTCCGTGTGCGGCCCTGCTGGACAAGTATCGAACAGTACCGGATGCATACTGGCATATGGGAACCAGGAAACAGATGTAATTGGTTAACCTGGGTGTCGAGGCTTACCCAACCGTAAATAGGAGTGGGTTGAGGGTAGCAAGGTGTAAATCTGCCGGTGGGCACAGTCACGCTCCACGCGGGGACCTCCTACCCGTTACGGATGGACCGGTTCGACATTTGGGTTGCCTTTGAAAGGTTGTTGCATACAACAGAGTAGGAAGGGGTGTGGAATCACGCTTCTGAACGTGGGTGTATGTAACGTGTTATCCGGGTGTGTCTTGATTGCAATCACTGTCCCTCGCGGCTATTTGAGTACCCGCTTGTTCACTGCGCTGTGACGTAGTAAGAAGTGAAATAAGCCAACTGAAAATGCTGTATTGATCTTAATGTCTTGAATACCTTGATTGCTGTAGATATAGAGCTAATTAAGTTTACATTCCACTTTGGGCATCACCACATCAGAGGAAAGCGTTTCTTGTTTGATTGTGAACTTCCGATGTGAGGGCTGCCTAAGGCACATGAATCTGCTGCTATAAAACTGAAAGTAAGGACCAACTTATAGGCGTGTCTTTATTGCAAAATCCTTTCCTATCTTACATACCCTTGCACGTAGAGTTCCATGCCTAGGGTTGACGGTTAAGACTTGCTGAGCCTTCGTGCTCATGGTTGCAATATTTGAGCTGTTTGCAGGTGAGAGTTATGAGGAAGGTTCCAAGGACGAGGCGATGCCTCCGTCGGGGTACACGGCCGAGCTGGAGCCATGCACGCCGCCGTGATCTCCGGTTCCATGCTGCTAGTGTGTAGCGTCCCCGGGCTGGACGGCTGCACTTTTGCTTAGTTAGGGTTTGAGAGCAACTATGTATATAACTTCCGCTGTTAATTAGGTTTTGTAAAAGACTTCCGCTGTTTTATATCAAATAAAAATTTATATGTTGTTCTTTATTCTTTTCGTGTGTGCTGTTGGGTGCCGCATCGCACGGCACCACCCTATGCGATCTTGGAGTGGGTGAACCACGGGGTGGTCCCCACACGACGTCCTATAAATCATTAAGCATAGACTGGCTACTCGAGGTCTTAGACACTACCCTCACTCTTTTAGGAACCTTTGGCTATGCAAGTGGGGTTCCATTCATCCTACACCTAATGCACAATCATAGTTCACATGACTCATGTAAACAAAGTAAAACTTATAAAAGGGTTAATGCAAACCGGGGCTTGCGTTGTTGCTGCTGGTCAGTAGTTAGCTCTTCTTCCGGAAGGAGGAAGTCCAGCACTTCCGGAGTCTCTTCTTCAGTGACTACACGTTTAATGAAATACGACATGTAAATTTAAATGCAATGTGTGAACTTGAATACATAATTGCTAATAACTCTAGCTAGCCCTCCCCTTTGGTTCTGAAATTTTCATGGTGGATTGGTAGGGTCCGAACCAGAGTTGTGACCATGTTTTATTTGAAACAAAGTTCAATTGAACCTTGTACAAATAAAAGCCTATTTGGTCACTATTTGAGCATCTGAATAATTCCAGGGGTTTTCATGGCTCCAACCATTACTTTCTGGAAACTAGACTTTAAGATGGTTCTAATGGAGTTGGTTTCATGTCATTTGAAGAATTCTACAGAAAGTTATGCCCTACTTAAGATTTGAGAAAATCTGAAAAATGTTTCTGTACATTTTTCTATTTTCTCAGGGCAGTTCTCTTAATCACCCCATTAGGGTAACTAAATGAACTTGGATGACTCTGAAAATTTTACTGGGATTCAGGGATTTTCTAATGAACCTCTCAGCCAAATTTCAGAAATTTTCATAAAGTAGTTCTCAAGATAAAATTCCCAACAGTTTAAATTTTAGGGATTTAATTCTGGAAAACTATTCACTTTCATGAGCTGAATTTGGTATTTCTGGAAAGTACTCAGAATTCTGAGTTCAGCAAAATTTGGTTCATCGAATTTGGAGTTTCCTAGCCAAAGTTCTATTCATTTGAAGTTTGAACTAAAACTGGAAATTCGAATAAAATTTAAACTCTGCGGGTGGGTCCCCTGGCTACGTGTCCGCTTCTCAGCCAACCCACACCGGAGCCCGCAGAATTACCTGCGCAGGCACACGGAATCCCGGTGCCGCAGCAAATCCCGAGCGCCCTCAGCAGCGACTGACACGCGGGGCCCGCAAGGCTTCTTCCACCTCGCGCTCCCGCGGCTCCCTGCCGCCGAGCTCGCCGGAGCTCTCGCAGGAGAGGGGTTCCTGCCCTCGGAGCTTGCCGATTCTTGCCGCCTGTACCTAACTCGACTCGGAGAACATGCTGGTGCCCTCACCGGAGCTTGACAACGGCCGGAACAGGGCTCCCGACGGCAACAGCGGCCGGGAGCTCACCGGCGACGTCGAACTCAGCGTTCCCTACACCTTTTTCAATGCTGTTTGCTCGGGAAGCTCCGCTGACACCCGTTGATCACGGATATGGGCACCGATCTCTGTGGAAACAGCTGCAACTACGACCTCACCGGTGACCTAGACCGGAAATCGGCGCCGATGCAAAAAGCCCGAAGAACATCGCCCCTACTCGATGAAACTCGATGATTTCTGATCCCAGAGACGCGTGGGCGAGTCTAGATCATATCTTTAGCTCGGCCTAAGGAGTGGTGGTTTAGTTGCTCCGAATTTCTGGATTTCTCACGGTTCGGTTCTAAACACCCCGACGCGCTAATCCCCCAAATACTTTGCCAATCGTGCGAGATAGAGGGCGAGGTCAGTATGGTTGTGATCAGTACCTCGCGGCGGTCCTTTCTTGTGTTGCTCGTCGGGCACGAGAGCGGCTGTGCTGGCCGGACGCCGGCGATCAGAGAGGGCGGCGTTTCTGTGCTCGCGCGGAATCGAGAAAGAAGCTCGGTTGGGGGGGGGGGTTCTTGTTTGGGAAACAGGAGGAAGGCAGCGTGGGCTGTGCGCTGGCCTTTGAGCCGCGGTTTTGGCACCATGAGGTGGCCGTGTGCTGCCTCGGTGGCTCGCCGTCGTTCCCTGCCTTGCGCGCGAAGCCGAGACCCGGCTGCAACAACCGACTGAGTACTCGTGTGTGCAGCTGACATGTGGGCCTCCCCTTCTCTTCTTTTTCCAAATTTCTTTTCTGGTTTTTGCTAATTATCCTGCCAGCTACTCACAATTTAATGTGAGACTTAACCCCCAAGTTTTGGTTCAAATTTAAGTCCTCCAATTTGAAATTTGGTTGGTCCAATTTGCTTCATATTTAAACTGAATTTCAAATTCAGTTTTTGAATTATTGCAATTTGGCTCCCGACAAGATGAACTCCAATGGGGATGAAATTTGGTGGGCTTACTCAGAAAAATGTGCTGAGTTTGAATATGAAGCTAACTTTTGAATTTGAGTGATGAAAGTTGCTACAATTTGAATTTACATTCAAATTGGCCTCTTTTTCAAATACCTCCAAAAGTGCCTCAAAAAGTGTTGGATTTCTATGAAACTTGGACTGAACCTTCCCAAGACTTTTCAAGTTCTAGGGGTGAGCTCAACCTCTCATGTTCATGTGTAGAAATCCTACTTTGTGAAAGTGAAGGTTTTCCCCTCTAATTACCCTTTTGATGGAGGTTACTTGCTCTTCACAACATTTCCTAAGATATCCACAATAAAAACTGTGGTGTTGTGAGGTGAAGAAAATTTTTTGCAAGTCCATTTTCTTGGGCTTTTTCAGCAAAGAGCATGCACCAAGGGATATCCCCTTGTATATCCTTCGACACCTCGTCCATCACTAAGGAAAAGATGTATGGGCTTAAAGCTGATCCTTGATGTAGGCCTACCGTGATAGGAAATGCATCAGTCTCACTATCACTTACGCGCACACTTGTCCTATCATTATTGTACATATCCTTCATAAGGATAATGTACTTTGTTGTCACTTTATGTTTCTCTAGTGCCCACCACATGACTGACCTTGGTATCTTGTCGTACGCCTTCTCCAAGTCAATGAACACCATATGCAAGTCCTTCTTATGCTCCCTATATCTCTCCATAAGGTGACGAAGCAAGAAAATCGCCTCCATTGTAGCCCACCCAGGCATAAAACCAAACTGGTTTTTAGTGACATTGGTCACTTTCCTGAGGCGGTGTTCAATCACTGGTTTTGCAAGCATAACTTCCTGTAGGAAAAATCTAAAATTATCATATGATACATCTTTGAAAAGGGTAGGAGATGTGTTACATCTTTGTAATTCAAATTTTCTGTAATTTCTGCACGAAATTCAGTGGAAATTAGAATTGAAAATAGCAACTTCCAAAGGAGGTGCTGTTGAAATTCTTCCAGAAATTCTGCTGATTTGAATGACCATAACTTTTTAACAAGATCTGATCTGAGGGCAAATAAATACTCGTTGGAAATATACTGAAGTTAACTTTAACTTTGGTATTCAGCTCGAGTCATGAAAAAGCCCATCAGCAGGTCAAAATCTGGAATATGTAGCAACTAGTCATTCAGGCAGAGGGATGACAGTTGAACTCATTTGAGAGATTGTTGTACCCCAGGGGGTTTGAGTAATTCCAATGGGGTAGAACATACTCATGAGTGGTTATCTTCAACTAGTGAAAGATTTGAGTATATGTCTTGCTCAAGTTTCTTTTGCTAGAGACCATGTTTGTGTCGTATTGAAGATAAAAGGGTAGTATACGTGATGACAAAGCGATTTTAAATGTCTCGTAGGGACCAAACCTAGTTGAGATGAACTTCCAAAGAGGAAGTCCGTCCAGTTGGATTTAACTAGCTTGTATTAGTCTGGTAATGTTGTAGCTTGTGCAAAGTTATTACATTATCTGTATACGAGATGTATTGCATGATTTACTTTCATTATGTTTTACGCCTATTTTATTGGACGGCATGAAGTATGTTGC
This sequence comes from Neostapfia colusana, assembly GCA_030760725.1. Classification (NCBI taxonomy): domain Eukaryota; kingdom Viridiplantae; phylum Streptophyta; class Magnoliopsida; order Poales; family Poaceae; genus Neostapfia; species Neostapfia colusana. The sequence goes on along the minus strand of JASWHV010000013.1, from coordinate 67,689,313 downwards.
GGGACTGATGTTTATTGTCGTATGGTTGCCGATGGTTCGCACTCGGACCACGCATGAGATTGGTGGCTCTAGCCAGCAGGGGGGTGATGACTCCAAGCCACCTGCCTACGACAGCACCCCGCAGCAACAACCACCACCGCCGCCTCCACTTACGCTAGCGGATGTGATCGTGGCACTGGTGGGTGGTCGTGAGGAGCAGACCGACCTGCTCCGCACAATCGTGCAGAATACGTCCCAGGCGTGGGGCGTCAAGAGAGGGGGCCTAATGAGCCCCGTGATGTGACGTACTCGGACTTCATGAGTACGCACCCTCCGGTGTTCACGGACGCAGCAGAACCCCTGGAGGCCGACAACTGGTTGCGGACAATTGAGTCAAAGTTCAGGCTGCTCCAATGTACGCAGCGGCAGAAGACTCTGTTCGCGGCACAGCAGCTTCACGATGCTGCTGGTGCGTGGTGGGCGAATTATGTCGCCTCACGTCCAGCTGGCCATGTCGTGGAGTGGGAAGAATTCCGGGAGGTGTTCCGCGCCTACCATATCCCTCCCGGGATAATGAAGCGGAAGTTCCAAGAGTTCTTGGAGCTGAAGCAGGGCGGGAGGAGTGCCCACGACTACTCCCGTGCCTTCAACCATCTGGCGCTGTATGCATCAGACTACGTCTCCACCGAGGAGAAGAAGTGGGAGCACTTCTATCGGGGGTTACACCCTGAGATGAAGACGCATCTCGTCCAATGCAATAGCGGCACGTTCAATGATCTAGTCAATGCCGCGATCATGCAAGAAGATGCTCAGCAGGAGTTGGCGGCTGAGTAGCAGAGGCGCAGCACTCCACCCAGCAGTGGTGGTGGCACTCCCCAGAAATACCGCATGGCGTATCGAACACCATCCGGTCAGCAGTGGCATCCAACGGCGCGACCTCAGTAGTTCAGGGGTCGTTCTTACCAGTCACCCCTGTTCCGACCGCCGATGCCACCACTGCGACCGCAACAGCAGCAGCAGATGGTACCCCGGGTGTTCCCACCGCCACAACGCGCCCCGGGTTTCCGTCCGCCGATCAGCGGAGGACCGCCTCGCTACACTTGCTTTACGTGTGGCCAGGCGGGCCATTTCTCAAAGGACTGTCCCCAGGGGCAGCAGAGCAGTGGGCAAGCCCAGTTCCAGGGCGGTGCTCGAGGCTGACCTCCGGTCAAGAAGGTTGGTCAGCGAAACGGGGGCATTCGCAACCTTGACAATGAGGACGCCCCAGAGGAAGACAACGTGCAGGCGGGTACGTTCACTCTCAACGATCAAACAATCATCATATTATTTGATTCGGGTGCAACCCACAGTTTCATAAGTGCATCCTATGTGGCTAAGCATCAAATGCAAGTCTTCCCAACCGACTGCTCATATATGATCTGCTCACCGGGGGGGGGGGGGGAGATTTCAGCAAATATGATGATTCCAAAAGCACCTCTGTGATTAGGGGGGAAGATATACCCCACCACCTTGATAATCCTTATGGGGCAAATGATTGATGCAATCTTAGGGATGTCATGGTTACGATACCATGGCGCTGTCCTGGACGCTCGGACACGGACGATCCATTTGAATTCTCCATTCCACCGTCCGCATTCCATGGTGTTAGACAATCCTGTCCAGGAGGTTTCAGCAATTAATAATACCGAAGCTCTAAAGTTAGATGACATTCCCGTAGTCCGGGAGTACCCCGACGTGTTTCCAGATGATTTTCCGGGCATGCCACCTGAGTGGGATGTCGAGTTCAAGATTGAGCTTGCGCCCGGGACTACTCCTATCTCACGGAGACCATACAAAATGGCTCCGAATGAGCTGGCTGAATTGAAAGAGCAGCTCAATGATCTGTTGAGCAAAGGTTTCATTAGGCCGAGTTCCTCGCCTTGGGGATGCTCGGCGATGTTCGTAAAGAAGAAGGATGAAACCTTGAGGCTTTGTGTGGACTACCGGCCGCTCAACGCCGTCACCATAAAGAACAAATACCCACTGCCCTGCATTAACATCCTGTTTGATCAGCTTGTGGGTGCAAGTGTGTTCTCCAAGATGGACCTTCGCTCTGGATATCATCAAATAAAAATCTGGGCGGAGGATATCCCGAAGACGGCCTTCTCGACGAGATATGGCTTATATAAGTATCTCGTCATGTCATTTTGTCTCACGAATGCTCCGGCACATTTCATGTATCTCATGAACTCGGTGTTCATGCCGGAGCTGGACAAGTTTGTTGTGGTGTTCATTGATGATATCTTGGTTTACTCCAAGACAGAAGCAGAACACGCCGAACAGTTGAGAATCGTTCTTCAACGATTGCGGGACCACAAGCTCTACGCCAAGTTCAGCAAGTGTGAGTTTTGGATCAGCCAGGTGCCATTTTTGGGACATATCATCTCAGCGGAAGGCATTGCAGTTGACCCAAGCAAAATTGAGCAAGTGCTGAAATGGAAAGCCCCCACTTCAGTCCATGAAGTAAGAAGCTTCCTCGGATTAGCGGGATATTACCGGAGATTCATTCGAAGCTTCTCCAAGCTTGCAAAGCCGATGACAGAATTGTTGAAAAAGGGAACATAGTATGTTTGGAACTCAGCATGTGAAGGAGCGTTCCAAGCATTAGTGACGCATCTCACAACAGCCCCGGTCTTAGCTCAACCAGATATAACTAAGCCCTTCGACGTGTATTGTGATGCGTCTGGCATCGGGCTCAGCTGCGTGTTGATGCAAGAAGGGCGTGTGGTCGCATATGGCTCACGCCAACTTCGAAACCATGAGCAGCACTATCCGACTCATGATCTTGAGCTTGCTGCTGTGGTTTTGGCATTAAAAATGTGGAGGCACTATCTCCTGGGGATTTTGGTGCATCTCTACACCGACCACAAGAGCATGAAGTGCATTTTCACCCAGAAGGAGCTGAATATGAGGTAAAGGAGGTGGTTAGAACTAATGAAAGACTATGAGATTGAGATTCATTACCACCCCGGCAAGGCGAATGTGGTTGCTGATGCGTTGAGTCGGAAATCACATGTCCATAACCTCACCATTACACCGGTGGAGGAGGAAGAGCCGAGTTTATACTTGGTTCCTTATGGATCGCTCTACAACCTTGCCCTCATCCCTACCATTAGGGAGGAGATCATTGCAGCTCAGAAAGTGGACAAGGGTATGGCACATCTCCGGAGACGGATAGACAACGGGGAAATCAAATGTTTCCAGAAGGATGATGAGGGGACGCTGTGGTTCAATGACCGCATAATCGCACCCCGGAATATGGAGCTGAGGAAGAAGACTCCTGATGAAGCTCACTTGTCTAAATACTCCATTCATTCGGGCAGCAACAAAATGTACCAAGATTTGAAAAAGAAATTTTGGTGGACACGGATGAAGCGGGAAGTGGCTAAGTATGTATCCGAGTGTGATACATGTAGACGAGTGAAAGCTAATCATATGAGGAAATCAGGGCTGCTGCAGCCCCTGAAAATTCTAGAATGGAAATGGGAAGATGTAAGCATGGATTTCATTGTAGTATTACCCCTGACTTCCAACAGGCATAATTCCATTTGGGTAATCGTTGACCGATTAACATAGTCGGCTCACTTCATTCCCGTGCATACACATTTCCATGCCAACAGATATGCGGAGTTGTATATTGCAAGAATCCTATGCTTGCATGGAGTATCCAAGACCATAGTCTCAGACCGAGGGGCACTATTTGTATCTCATTTCTGGGGGCAGTTGCACGCTGCTTTGTGTACTAAGATGATTAGAAGCTCCGCCTATCACCCTCAGACAGATGGTCAAACAGAGAGGGTGAACCAAGTACTAGAAGACAAGTTGAGAGCGTGTGCCATCTACCACGGGAGAAACTGGGATGATCATCTACAGTTGGGGACTTCTCGTACAATAACGGCTACCAAGCGAGTATCAAGATGGCACCCTATGAGGCTCTCTACGGTCGTAAATGCCGCACCCCATTAAACTGGTGCGAGTCCGGTGAAAGGGTCACATTCGGGGTTGATGTGGTGAACGACGCCGAAGAGCGCGTTCGAATGATTCAAGCCAACTTGAAGGCCTCTCAATCCCGGCAGAAAAGCTACGCTGATAAGAGGCGTAGGCCGCTGCACTTTGACGTCGGGGAACATGTGTATCTCCGTGTATCTCCGATGAAAGGCGTGCACCGGTTCGGCGTGAAGGAGAAACTCTCCCCGATTCATTGTACCCTATGCCATCACTGAGAATGTGGACCAGTCGCGTATAGACTGGAACTACCGGCATCTCTTGCTGGTGTTCACGATGTTTTCCATGTTTCACAACTGCGAAAATGTCTGAAGTATATCGCTGCTGTTCCCACCGAAGACATCGGCGAGCTGCAACCGGATTTGACGTATGATGAATATCCGGTGGAAATTATTGATGAGAAGGCTCGGGCCACACGTAGCCAAAAGTTTTGGTTCTACAATATACACTAGAATAACCACACCCCCGAAGAAGCGACGTGGGAGAGCGACGAATTTCTTCGCTCAAACTACCCGGAGTTCATGGCGTCTCAGCACGGGTGAGTTCCTATTACATCGCTGTCTCTTCTTTTGTAATCTCAGGACAATATTCTTTTAAGGGGGGAGGGATGTAAAAGCCCAAGAAAGGGACCTGCAAAAATTGTTCATCACCTCACAACACCATAGCTCTGGTGATGGATATCTCATGAACACTTGTGAAGAGCAAGTAACCACCATCAAAAAGGTGATTAGAGAGGAAAGCCCTAACTTCTAAAAAGTAGGATTTCTACAAATGAACATGAAAGGTTGAGCTCACCCCTAGACCCTAAATAGTCTTGGGAAGGCTCAAGCCAAATTTCATGAAAATCCAATGCTTTTTGAGGCACTTTTGGAGACATTTGTGAAATGGGCCAATTTGATTGCAAATTCAAATTGCAGCAACTTTCATCACTTAAATTCTAAAGTTGACTTCATATTCAAAATCAGCACATTTTGCTGAGTTAGTCCACCAATTTTCATCCTCATTGGACTTCATCTTGTCGGGAGCTAAATTTGCAATAATTCAAAACTGAATTTGAATTTCAGTTCAAATGTGCAGCACATTTAGCCAAACCAATTTCAAATTGGGGAAATCAAATTCAAACAATGACTTGGAGGTTAAGTCTCTCATTCAATTGTGAGTAGCTGGGATCTTTTCAGTGAAAATAGCAATGAAAAGTTGGAAACGGGTTAGAGGGAGAGATGGGGCCCACTAGTCAGTGTCTCAGCTCCACTAAACCGACTCAACCCGAGGGAAATCGCCACGGCGACCGTCGGGCGCTCAGAGGGCCAACAGCTCGATCGGTTGACGCCATCTCACGGTGAAAAACGTGGCCCCAAAGTCCAGCACACGAGCTACTCCATCCGTTCTTTTCGTTCCCGAGTGAACCCAGCTCCCACCGCGCGGTAAAGACTGTTTTCGCTTGCAAGCTATTGACGCCGTTCCCTGATCACCAGCGATCAGCCGATCCCGGCTGCATCATGCGCCACCACCAGAGAAGAAAAGGTTTGCCCGCGTGTGAGGAAGTTGTAGGGGGAAACCTTTCACCGTTTCATAAGGGTAGAGCGAGAATTTCGAGTTTTCTCCCACAGTGCACCTTAGGGTTAGCAATCGGTCGTCGGCGAAATTCGTTGCACAGAAGAAACCGCCGGTCGAGCTGCAGCTCACACACGTTCTAGACACCCGTACGCGTCTCTCCGAGCAAGAACCCGCAGGAACAACCATCCCAAACCCTAGTTTTACCGATAACAGTCTAGCAGAAGAGAGGGTCGCCGGTGAGGTCCGGGTTGCCGGCCGTTTAGGTCCCAACCAAGGTCATGCCGAGTTTTCCGAGGCTTCCCAGGACGCGGTGACGTGATTATCGCACGAAGGAGGTGGTCAGAAGGACGGGAACATGTTGCCGATGTTGCACAGGGACATAGCGCTCGTCGCCGGTGAGCTACGGCGGTTAGCCGCCGGCGGCATGATGTCCAACGTGTTCAGCGTCCAAAGTTATGTGGGGGCGGCAAGTCTCACCGTCACCGGTGAGCTAGCTCGCCAGGAACGCCGACCTTGCCGGAGCTCCGGCGGCTCGGGGCGGCGGCGTCGGGAGGTAGACGAAGGCGCGGGTCCCACGTGTCAGCATCTGTGTTAAGCGCGCGCGAGCGCGCGGTTAGTTTAGATTAAACGGGTGGGCCCTGCTGTCAGTGTAAAATCCCCAAAAAGTGGTAGCAAGAATTTTCAGCTCATATACACTTAGGAAAAAGGAGGGGAATTAAAACTTTGAATTATAACGGTGAAGGTTCAAAGTGAGGATTCAAACTTCCCAAAACTTCCAAACATGGAGATCTAAATTCGTAACTTCGGTCTTCATATTTCAAATATTAAACCTTCCAAATTTCAGCTCATTTGGAGGAGTATCAATATTTGCTTGGGATTAAAAGGAGAAGCCCTCTAATCTGAATTTCAAATTCAGTTTCAAATTCCAGTTCCCTCAATTTGCAAATTTTGTTGCACAAATGTGTTCTCCACATTTGAATTAGCAGCCATGCCAAAAATTAGAAACTTTAGAGTTGGTTAGCTATGTTTTTGGAACTATAGAAAATGGAGAATTCAAATTCCACTTCAAATTCAAATGACCAAACCCAATTCAAACTTCACACCCGAATTCAAACTATTTGAATTCAGCAAGTCTAAACCATGACTTGGGGTAGAAGTATGGAATTTAATTTTGAGTAGCTGGGGTAAAAATATCAGTGGTAATTGGATAAAAATTAGAGGTGGTGGGACCCCTTTGTCAGCCACACATGCAACACAACCGACTGTTTTTCCTCTCGGACGATCACAGTGCGCCAGCGCTCGGCTGCTACCCGCACCCGAGGCTCCACCGAGCTGGTTCTCGCTGCCCCAGACGTCGGCGCGCGCGTGGGCAATCAGAGCAGCCGCCCGAGTGCCCCATCCCTATTTCTCTTCCCCCTCATCTCGTGTTGCACAGCAGCTGCTTCATTCACACCGAACACCACCGGCAGTTTCTCTCCCGATCACACCACAGCCACCGAGCTGTAAAATTCCCAAAAGTGGTAGCAAGAAAATTCTGCTCATATACCCTTATGAAAAATGAGGGGAATAAAAACTTTGAATTATAAGGGGGTGAGTTCAAAGTGAGGGTTTAGACTTCCCAAAACTTCCAAACATGGAGATCTAAATTCATAACATGGATCTTCATAGTCCAACTATTCAACCTTCAAAATTTCAGCTCATTTGGAGGAGTTTCAATATTTGTTTGGGATTAAAAGGAAAAGCCCTCTAATCTGAATTTCAAATTCAGTTTCAAATTCCAATTCCCTTAATTTCAAAATTTGGGTTCACAAATGTGTTCTCCACCTTTTAATAAGCAGCCATGCCAAAAGTTGGAAACTTTGGAGCTGGTTTGCTATATTTTTGAGGCAATACAAAGTGGAGAATTCAAACTCCTTTTCAAATTCAAATGATCAAACCCCATTCAAATTCTACACCAGAATTCAAACCATTTGAATTCTGCAAATTCAAACTTAACTTTGAGGTGAAGTAAAGCATTTAATTTGGAGTAGCTGTGGTGAAAAGATCAGTGAAAAAGTAGATTAAGAAAATGAGGTGGTGGGACACAGCAGTCAGTCTCACAGTTTCATTTCCTCTCTGGTTTTCCCCTCGGGCGTTCACCGAGCGGCCATCGCGCTGTGATTTTTCCTCCACCGAGCAGCTTGCAATGACTTCCTCCCGAAGGCAGCATCGTGCGTGGTTTATCCAGAGCTAAAGCAGAAGCACCGTGGAGTTTCTTCTCTTCTCCACAGCCTCTGCTCGAGCTCTCACCAAGAACAGCCCCTGCCGTTCTGTGCTCGTGGGTCAGCACCCTCCAGCCCTCCCAGCAGTGGTTGATCGCCCCAGGAGCTGCGCCAGTGACCCCTCAATGTGTTCCACCGCTCCTCAGCTCATCCCCGAGCTCCCCTCGCAGTGCCCAACCTGTTTTTCACCGGGACGAAACAGAGCACGTCGCCCCTCACTGCTCCTCGAGTTCCAGCCGCTCCAATGCCTCTTCCGCACGTCCAGCACATCCCTAAGGTGCGCCAAGGTGTGTAGATCATGCTACCGCAGTCCCCTTGCCCTTCCCCATCGCCGGCTTGCCGGAATTCGGATTTTGGCGCCGGTACACGTGAAGAACCGACCCACACCAAAACTGGAAATTCGTCCAACGTGGTTGATCATCGGTTCTACAATTCAAGCCACAGAAACTAGTGATCCTAGCGCCCTCTCACGCCAAAGCACGGGTTAAACCAGCCATCCCATGCCCCGGGCGATGAGAAATCACCGGCGGCGGCAAAAACGGGTCGGTCCTCCGGTGAACCCCATGTTCCGGACATTTGCTGCAAGGTTTAGCCTGCGTTCCATGTTCCCCGATCATTGGTGATGCTTTAGGGCAAGGTAGCTCGCTGGGAGAAGCTTTGGACATGCCACAACACGTTGATGCCGAGCTCCCGAGCCGCCCCACCGGTGCCGACCTGTTTTCGGCCGTTTTCATGCGTGGAAACCTTGCCCGGCAGCTGCGCCATGTTCCAAAGAGCATGTAGGGCGAAACCGGAGCTAATTCGGTGGAGAAATGAGGGAGAACGAGCCATGCCACGATTTGAGCTGGTGTGCACGCGCGTCTCTGGCGGGAGGTTGAAGAAGGACCTGAAGAGTGGGCCCCCCTGTTAAGTCTCAGTGTAGGTTTTAAACAGAGAGCTATCCCAGTTTGAAAAATTCATAACTTTGTGTAGACAACTCCAAATAGGGTCAGACTAATTTTGTTTCAATCCTTAGGAGGAATACTTCACATAGGAACAAATTGCTTTCTATGAAAATGCCAATGAATTTTTGTAGAATTGTTTTTAGTAAATCCTTTAGGGATTTATTACAGTAGCAATTCTTTATGAAATATTCCCAAATTTGGACAGCAAATCCTCTTCATAGATACTTATCTCCAGTAAAAATTTGGGCTTCATTGGAGTTCATTTGCTAGGTCAAATTACCTTCCCAATTTCAGCCTTTATTTGGAAATTCAAATTCAAACAGAAACTGTCCAGCACTCCTGTCCAAACTTCAAAAATTCATATCTCTCTGATGGTAGCTCCAAAAATGGTGAAACAAATTTTGTTAGAACCATGGAGACTTACCCTAATCAGATTCTCCATTTCTAGCTATGTCAAAGCTCCTGATTTGGGCTCAAAATTCAGATAAGCATTGTACTTGTAGGAATTTTAAAGACTACATTATGCAATGTCATGTCTCCAAATTCGGCTCAAATCATCCTTAGAGGGTCTAGTATCGACTGTAAAATTCCCAAAGCCAATTAAGGAACCTAAATAGCAGTAGCTATGAATAGAAGTTCAATTTCTATAGACCTTTAATACTTACACATGTATTTTATTACATTTCATAATAGTGACCAAAGTTGAGGACGCACCGGAGCCTTTGGACATCCTGCCACCTGAAGTTGACTTCCCCTTTAACTCGCAACCAGGCAAGCCCCGGTTTGCACTTAAGTACCTTTTATAAAATTCTTTATTTGCATCACTTATGTCTAGCGTGAATGTTTGCATTAGAGTTACGGTGATTGAAACCCCACTTGCATAACCTTTTAAATCCTATGAAGGGTCGGGTAGCTTACAGAGCCGACGAGTAGACAAGGCCCCGCTAATATGCTTAGGACCTCGGTAGAAGTCGAGTAGTTGGAATCTACTCGCGAGGTAAGGTTTATCACACGGTTTGGTCAGAATAGAAAATGGCTTAAGAGTGGTGAAAATGAGACCCAGCAGGGGGGATAGGAAGCAGTGAGCTGAAGTCTCACGTGCGTAGCCCTGTTGGTGTCGATTGAGGACTGAGTCGTGTGCGGGCCTGATGAACAAGTATCGAACAGTACCGGATGGCATACTGACATAAGTAGGAAACCGATGTAAATGGTTAACCTGGGTGCCGAGGCTTACCCAACCGTAAATAGAAGTAGGTTGAGGGTAGCAAGGTGTAAATCTGCTGGTGGGCACAGTCACGCTCCACGAGGGACCTCCTACCCGTTACGGATGGACCGGTTCGGCATTTGGATTGCCTTTGAAAGGTTGTTGCATACAACAGAGTAGGAAGGGGTGTGGAATCATGCTTCTGAAAGTGGGTGTATGCAACATGTTGTCCGGGTGTCTCCTGATTGCAATCACGGTCCCTCGCGGTTATTTGAGTACCGCTTGTTCACTGTTTCGTGACGTAGTAAGAAGTAAAGTAAGCCAGTGGAATGATAATATGTTGTGATGATACATTAATGTTTTGGAAACCATGTTTGCTGTTGATGTAGAGCTAATTAAGTTTACTTTCCGCTTTGGGCATCACCACATCGGAGGAAAGCGTTTCTTGTTTGATTGTGGACTTCCGATGTGAGGGCTGCCTAAGGCACGTCTTTATTGCAAAGTCCTTTCCTACCTTACACATCCTTGCACATAGAGTTCCATGCCTAGGGTTGACGGTTAAGACTTGCTGAGCCTTTGTGCTCACGGTTGCAATATTTGAGCTTGCAATATTTGAGCTGTATGCAGATGAGAGCTATGAGGAGGGTTCCGAGGATGAGGCGATGCCCCCGTCAGGGTACACGGCCGAGATGGAGCCCTGCACGCCGTCGTGATTCTCCGGTTCCTTCTGCTAGCGTGTAGCGTCTCCGGGCTGGATGGCTGCACTTTTGCATAGCTAGGATGAGAGGCCGTATATGTATATTACTTCCGCTGTATGAATAGGTTTTGTAAAAAGACTTCTTCTGTTTTATATCAAATAAAAGTTTGTATGTTGTTCTTTCTTCATTTCGTGTGTGCTGTTGGGTGCCGCATCGTACGGCACCACCCTATGCGATCCTGGAGTGGGTGAACCACGGGGTAGTCCCCACAGTCGTGGTATCAGAGCCGCATTCGGAATAGCACGCTCGAAAAGAGCTTATTTTGAAAACTTAGAAGTAGTCGGGTGAGGATTAGTCATTAAGCCCACATAAGGTCTATGATAGTACTAGTTATGATGGTGGAAAGCTAACATATTTGTTATACATTCTGTAACGACGCTCCGATGTCAGGTAAGAGGTAAGGTATGCCATCACAGGCAGATCAATTGCGGTAACTCGCCATACGAGTAATAGTATAGAATGATATACCGTGGCTTGGCACGGTAGTTAATATGAGTCTCTGAACCTCTCAATGGTTCTGAGAGTATATGAAAACGCTGATCTTCAGCGTGCTTTAGGCAAAAGTGAGAATACCCCATCGTGTGGTAAGCAACACGATAATATGCAACTCTTGAATGTTCAATGTTCAAAGGGCCATACGCAGCGCTCGCCATCGGCGTGCCTCCACGGTCATGAGGCAGTAGATGGTATCCGTTGGGTTGATAAAATTCCCAACCGTGAAGACCCGTTCACGCTCTATTCGGGTTCCCCGTCGTGTGGTGTGAAAACACGACCATGTACCTTGAGACGTGGCTTGACTCAAGGACGGTCCGTATGGCAATGATACGGACCGTATGGCAATGATACGGACCGTATGTTTTTATTATGATATGGAACTGCCTGTAATGTTAAAAACCTTTGTGTGCACCATTATTGTGTGTTCTTCGCCAGGTACATTAACCACGTTAGTGCATGACGTGTAGAAACCGTGTGTGAGTGATGACTTTAGTTCCACCATTTGCTACGTATATGCCGGAATACCGGTTTAGGATTTTTCTTTGGTGAGGAAACGTAGTACCGACTGCATAAAAGTTTATTTTCAAAGAAAAGATTCACAATGAGGTTTAGGAATTCATTTAGGTGTTAGGAAACTCCTATATTGAACTAAGAGTCAATTGGGAGTATAGATTCAATCTCAAAAGCTTAGGAATAATCTTTCCTGTTTTTGGCAGAAACTTTTGCTGAACTTGAACAGGGTATAACTTAGGATGGTTGAACCTATGGAGGTGTGGGATACCATTCTGGAAAGGTTTTGAAGCCCTCTACAACTTTTCTATAGAGTTCCAGAACAAAATCTCCCTCCAAAGGGATGAAAATCTCAGATGAGTAGGTACTGTACAGAAACAGGGCAGACCAAAGGCTCTCTGGAATTTTCTGTATTTCAACCAAAACACTTAGTTTCACCGTTTGACGTCCAGTGGCTGTTGTATAACAGCGAGTTGGAGTCGAAAAGTTTTTGCATTCAACGTATCATTTCGAGCGAGTACATGTTTGGGTCCAGTACAATAGCGAGGAATTACGCTAGCTAACACACTTGACATCCCGTGGTGACCCCGATGGTCGAAATGAACTTTTAACCCATAAAGTTCAATACTTTGGAACTCGATCATGTGACACGGTCCAGGGGTGTATATGTTGCATAAAGTTTATACTTTATCCATTTGTGTGACCGATTGCGTACTGTTTATTCCATTCTCGCATTGTATAGACTGGATAAGATAAACCAACATGTGCTGATCGTTTGAATGGTCTGAATGCAGAATGGTGCGGACACGTTCAACGCAAGAGGAGGGAGGTCCGAGTCAAGTTCTTGGTGATGAGTATCCACCTCCGGAGCAAACCACGACGCAGCAGCAACCACCTCCTCCACCGCCAGAACTTCCAAGGAATCTTGCGGAGGTTCTCGCTGCAGTGCTCTGCTCGCGCGACGAGCAAACCGAGTTGCTGCGGATGCTAGTGCAGCAGAATGCGTCCCATCAGGGACGACGCCAAGACAATGGGCAACGCCAGCCCCAACAAAGTTCGTATTCAGAGTTCATGGCGACCCATCCACCGGTCCTCACGGAGGCCGAAGAACCTTTGGAGGCGGACAGCTTTATCCGCACTCCGGAGGCAAAGTTCGAGCTGCTACGATGCACCGAACATCAGAAGGTGCTGTACGCAGCGCAACAGCTTCAAGGAGAAGCCGGTACCTGGTGGGCGAACTACACCGCCTCCTTACCGGCTGGCCATGACGTCACATGGATGGAGTTCCGGGAGGCGTTCCGCGCCTATCACATACCTCCCGGTGTGATGGAAATGAAGCTCCAAGAGTTCCTGGCGCTACGACAGGGCGAGAGGAGTGCTCATGAGTACTCCAGGTTATTCAACCGGCTGGCGCAGTATGCGCCAGGATTTGTGGGGACAGAAGAAACAAGCGCAATGCTTTCTTCCGGGGCCTGAATTCAAAGATGAAGGTCCATCTCGCCCAGAGCAATCGCGGCACATTCAACGATCTAGTTAGTGCCACGATTCTACAAGAAAATGCTCAGCGCGAGCGCGGTTCTGATAAGAGGAAACGCAGCGCGCTGACGAGCAGCAGTGGTGGGACGCCACAAAAATACCGCGTGGTGTATCGCTCACCATCCGGTCAGAGATGGAAGCCACCGGCGCGACCGCCTCAGTTCCGCGGTCGACAATATAATGCGCCGGGCTTCCAACCGACGTATCCACCACAGAAACAGCAGCAGCAAAGGACGGTCCCGCGTGCGCCTCAGTGTCAACAGCATGCACCGGGATTTCGTCCTCAAGTCGGCGGGACCCCGACACCTTACACGTGCTATACGTGTGGCCGTGTCGGGCACATTTCGAGGGACTGCCCCGAGCCGCGACAGAGCAGGGGTGCAGCACCATATCAGGGTGCTAATCAGCCCCGCAATCAGGCCAAGAAACCTGCACCAAAACCCGGCAACGTCCACCACTTAGCTATCGAAGACGTGCCGGAAGGCGAACCCATCCTCGCGGGTATGTTCTCCTATTTAGATCATCCCGTAGTCATACTTTTTGACTCCGGTGCAACCCATAATTTCATAAGTCAGTCTTATGTTATTAAATATCAACTGCCTATCATTCCCACAAATAATTCATATTTGATATGTTCTCCGGGTGGGAAAATAACAGCTGATAGAATGGTCTATAGAGCACCATTACAGTTGGGTGGGAATCTATATCTGACTTCTCTAATCATGTTAGAAAGTTAAAAACTTGATGTCATTTTAGGAATGTCATGGCTACATCGCCATGGTGCTGTTCTTGACATCATTCCACGTGTGGTTCGTTTAAACTCTACACTTCATGAACCACATGTTCTTATTCTTGACCATTCGGCTCAAGAAACCCCAGCCACATATAACACGGAAGCCACGAAACTTGAGGATATTCTTGTGGTCCGTGAATACCCGGATGTTTTTCCGGATGATCTTCCGGGTATGCCACCCGAAAGAGATGTCGAGTTCAAGATTGAACTTGTACCTGGGACGACACCGATCTCATGGAGACCGTACAAGATGGCTCCGAATGAGCTGGCTGAATTGAAGGAGCAGCTCAATGACTTAATGAAGAAGGGTTTCATTCGACCGAGTTCCTCACCATGGGGGTGCTCGGCGCTGTTTGTGAAGAAGAAGGATGAAACCTTGAGGTTGTGTGTGGAGTACCGACCTCTCAACGCCGTCACCATCAAGAATAAATATCCACTGCCCCGCATCGATATATTATTCGATCAACTTGTGGGTGCACGTGTGTTTTCAAAGATGGATCTTCACTCTGGATATCATCAAATCAAGATCCGAGCAGAGGATATTCCGAAGACGGCATTCTCCACGAGATATGGGTTGTATGAATACCTCGTCATGTCCTTCGGTCTCACCAACGCCCTGGCACACTTCATGTATCTTATGAACTCAGTGTTCATGCCGGAGTTGGACAAGTTTGTGGTGGTGTTCATAGACGACATCTTGGTTTACTCCAAGTCTGAAGAAGAACACGCCAAACACTTGCATATCGTACTTCAACGATTAAGAGACCATAAGCTTTATGCCAAGTTCAGAAAGTGCGAGTTTTGGATTAGCCAAGTGCCATTCCTTGGTCAAATTATTTCTGCAGAAGGTATTGCAGTTGATCCAAGCAAAATCGAACAAGTGCTGAAATGGAAGTCCCCCACATCAGTCCATGAAGTTAGGAGTTTCCTCGGATTAGCAGGATATTACCGGAGATTCATACCGAACTTCTCCAAGCTTGCTAAACCAATGACTGAACTGTTGAAGAAGGGGATCAAATATGTTTGGAGCTCAGCTTGTGAAGAAGCTTTCCAGGCATTAGAGAAGCATCTAACAACAGCCCCGGTGTTAGCTCATCCGGATACGACCAAGCCCTTCGACGTATATTGTGATGCGTCCGGCATCGGGCTTGGCTGTGTATTGATTCAAGGAGGAAGAGTGGTCGCCTATGGCTCACGTCAACTCCGTAACCACGAGCAGCACTATCCGACTCATGATCTTGAGCTTGCTGCTGTGGTGTTGGCCTTGAAAATGTGGAGGCACTATTTACTCGGGAACTTAGTGCACCTCTACACCGACCACAAAAGTCTGAAATATATATTCACTCAAAAGGAGTTGAATATGCGGCAACTGAGATGGCTAGAACTGATCAAAGACTATGAGATCGAGATTCACTACCATCCCGGAAAGGAAAACGTGGTTGCCGACGCCTTAAGCCGCAAATCTCGTGTCAACAATCTGTCCATCACCCCACCTGAAGAGGAGGAGCCAAGTCTGTACTTGGTTCCATATGGGGCATTGTATAATCTTGCTCTCGTCCCTACAATACGAGAGGAAATTATGGAAGCGCAGAAGAAAGACGTGGGATGTCGCACATTCGGAGAAGGATGAAGAATGGCGAAATAAAATGCTTCCGAAGAGATGATAACGGCACACTATGGTTTAAAGACCGTATAGTGGTACCCCGTGACATGAATCTTCGGAAGAAGATCTTGGACGAGGCTCATTTGTCCAAGTATTCCATTCATCCGGGCAGCAACAAGATGTACCAGGATCTGAAGACCAGATTTTGGTGTACACGGATGAAAAGAGAAATCGCAAAGTATGTATCCGAATGTGATATGTGTCGGCGGGTGAAAGGCGACCATATGCGAAAAGCCGGACAGCTGCAACCATTAAACATTCCAGCGTGGAAGTGGGAGGATATCAGCATGGACTTCATAGTCGGATTACCTCTCACGTCTCACAAACATGACTCGATTTGGGTGATAGTCGATCGACTAACCAAGTCGGCTCATTTTATTCCCGTACATACGGGCTACGTGGCCAAGAAATATGCGGAGCTGTACATTGCAAGAATATTGTGCTTGCACGGTGTTCCCCGCTCCATTATTTTAGATCGTGGTGCATTGTTTGTTTCTCGGTTTTGGGAGCATTTGCACGCATCCTTGGGGACCAAACTGATCCGAAGTTCCGCGTATCACCCGCAGACAGATGGTCAAACTGAACTGGTGAACCAAGTGTTGGAAGACATGCTACGCGCTTGTGCCATCCACCACGGCAAGAATTCGGACGATCATTTGCCGTTGGCGGAGTTTTCTTACAACAATGGCTATCAAGCTAGCATCAAGGTTGCGCCGTATGAAGCTCTCTATGGCCAGAAATGTCGCACACCTCTCAACTGGTGTGAGTACGGCGAGCGAGTTATCTACGGCATTGAACTTGTGAATGAAGCTGAAGAACGAGTGCGAGTAATACAAGCTAACCTCAAGGCTGCTCAATCTCGTCAGAAAAGCTATGCGGATAAAAGACGCCGTCCCCTCCACTTTAACATCGGGGACCATGTTTATGTCCGTGTGTCTCTGATGAAGGGAGTTCACCGTTTTGGAGTGAAGGGCAAGCTTGCACCGCGATTCATTGGTCCGTTCGCCGTTATTGAAAAATGCGGACCCGTGTCCTATCGCTTGGATTTACCGGCGTCGCTCGCAGGGATTCACAATGTCTTCCACATCTCTCAGCTGAGGAAGTGTCTCAAAACCCTCCGCTGAAATCCGCACTGAAGACATAGAAGTTCTTCAACCGGACCTCACGTACACGGAGTATCCAATCCAGATCATCGATGAAAAGACTCGTGCCACAAGAAACTGGACCTTATGGTTCTACAAGGTCTTGTGGAGTAACCATACCGCTGATGAAGCGACATGGGAAAGCGAGGACTATCTACGAACATACTATCCGGACTTGCTATAATCATATACCCGGTAAGGTTTTTCCCCACTTTGCTTTTCCTTTGGAATCTCGGGACGAGATTCTTTTTCAGGGGGGAGGGATGTAAAATCCCCAAAAGTGGTAGCAAGAAAATTCTGCTCATATACACTAATGAAAAATGAGGGGAATTAAAACTTTGAATTATAAGGGGGTGAGTTCAAAGTGAGGGTTTAGACTTCCCAAAACTTCCAAACATGGAGATCTAAATTCATAACATGGATCTTCATAGTCCAAATATTCAACCTTCCAAATTTCAGCTCATTTGGAGGAGTTTCAATATTTGTTTGGGATTAAAAGGAAAAGCCCTCTAATCTGAATTTCAAATTCCAATTCCCTCAATTTCAAAATTTGGGTTCACAAATGTGTTCTCCACCTTTTAATAAGCAGCCATGCCAAAAGTTGGAAACTTTGGAGCTTGTTTGCTATATTTTTGAGGCAATACATAGTGGAGAATTCAAACTCCTTTTCAAATTCAAATGATCAAACCCCAATCAAATTCTACACCAGAATTCAAACCATTTGAATTCTGCAAATTCAAACTTAACTTTGAGGTGAAGTAAAGCATTTAATTTGTAGTAGCTGTGGTGAAAAGATCAGTGAAAAAGTAGATTAAGAAAATGAGGTGGTGGGACCCAGCAGTCAGTCTTACAGTTTCATTTTCCTCTCTGGTTTTTCCCTCGGGCGTTCACCGAGCTGCCACCTCGCTGTGATTTTTCCTCCACCGAGCAGCTTGCAATGATTTCCTCCCGAAGGCAGCATCGTGCGTGGTTTATCCAGAGCTAAAGCAGCAGCACGGTGGAGTTTTTTCTCTTCTCCACAGCCTCTGCTCGAGCTCTCACCAAGAACAGCCCCTGCCGTTCTGTGCTCGTGGTTCAGCAGCCCTCCCAGCAGTGGTTGATCGCCCCAGGAGCTGCGCCAGCGACCCCTCAACGTGTTCCACCGCTCCTCAGCTCATCCCCGAGCTCCCCTCGCAGTGCCCAACCTGTTTTTCACCGGGAGGAAACAGAGCACGTCGCCCCTCACTGCTCCTCGAGTTCCAGCCGCTCTAACGCCTCTTCCGCACGTCCAGCACCTCCCTATGGTGCGCCAAGGTGTGTAGATCATGCTACCGCAGTCCCCTTGCCCTTCCCCATCGCCGGCTCGCCGGAATTTGGATTTTGGCGCCGGTACATGTGAAGAACCGACCCACACCAAAACTGGAAATTCGTCCAACGTGGTTGATCATCGGTTCTACAATTCAAGCCACAGAAACTAGTGACCCTAGCGCCCTCTCACGCCAAAGCACGGGTTAAACCAGCCATCCCACGCCCCGGGCGACGAGAAATCGCCGGCGGCGGCAAAAACGGGTCGGTCCTCCGGTGAACCCCATGTTCCGGCCATTTGCTGCAAGGTTTAGCCTGCGTTCCATGTTCCCCGATCATTGGTGATGCTTTAGGGCAAGGTAGCTCGCCGGGAGAAGCTTCGGACACGCCAGAATGCGTTTATGCCGAGCTCCCGAGCCGCCCCACCGGTGCCGACCTGTTTTCGGCCGTTTTCATGTGTGGAAACCTTGCCCGGCAGCTGCGCCATGTTCCAAGGAGCATGTAGGGCGAAACCGGAGCTAATTTGGTGGAGAAATGAGGGAGAACAAGCCATGCCACGATTTGAGCTGGTGTGCACGCACGTCTCTGGCGGGAGGTTGAAGAAGGACCTGACGAGTGGGCCCCCCTGTTAAGTCTCAGTGTAGGTTTTAAACAGAGAGCTATCCCAGTTTGAAAATTTCATAACTTTGTGTAGACAACTCCAAAAAGTGTGAGACCAATTTTGTTTGAATCCTTAGGAGGAGTACTTCACATAGGAACAAATTGCTTTCTATAAAAATGTCCATGAATTTCTGTAGAATTGTTTTTATTAAATCCTTTAGGGATTTATTACAGTAGCAATTCTTTATGAAATATTCCCAAATTTGGACAGCAAATCCTCTTCATAGATACTGATCTCCAGTAACAATTTGGGCTTCATTGGAGTTCATTTTCTAGGTCAAATTACCTTCCCAAGTTCAGCCTTTATTTGGAAATTGAAATTCAAACAGAAACTGTCCAGCACTCCTGTCCAAACTTCAAAAATTCATATCTCTCTGATGGTAGCTCCAAAAATGGTGAAACAAATTTTGTTAGAACCATGGAGACTTACCCTAATCCGATCTTCCATTTCTAGCTATGTCAAAGCTCCTTATTTGGGCTCAAAATTCAGATAAGCATTGTACTTGTAGGAATTTTAAAGACTACATTATGCAATGACATGTCTCCAAATTCGGCTCAAATCATCCTTAGAGGGTCTAGTATCGACTGTAAAATTCCCAAAGCCAATTAAGGAACCTAAATAGCAGTAGCTATGAATAGAAGTTCAATTTCTATAGACCTTTAATACTTACACATGTATTTTATTACATTTCATAATAGTGAGCAAAGTTGAGGACGCACCGGAGCCTTTGGACATCCTGCCACCTGAAGTTGACTTCCCCTTTAACTCGCAACTAGGCAAGCCCCGGTTTGCACTTAAGTACCTTTTATAAAATTCTTTATTTGTATCACTTATGTCTAGGGTGAATGTTTGCATTAGAGTTAGGGTGATTGAAACCCCACTTGCATAACCTTTTAAATCCTATGAAGGGTCGGGTAGCTTACAGAGCTGACGAGTAGACAAGGCCCCACTAATATGCTTAGGACCTCGGTAGATGTCGAGTAGTTGGAATCTACTCGCGAGGTAAGGTTTATCACACGGTTTGGTCAGAATAGAAAATGACTTAAGAGTGGTGAAAATGAGACCCAGCAGGGGGGGGGATAGGAAGCAGTGAGCGGAGGTCTCACGTGCGTAGCCCTGTTGGTGTCGATTGAGGACCGAGTCGTGTGCGGGCCTGATGAACAAGTATCAAACAGTACCGGATGGCATACTGACATAAGCAGGAAACCTATGTAAATGGTTAACCTGGGTGCTGAGGCTTACCCAACCGTAAATAGGAGTGGGTTGAGGGTAGCAAGGTGTAAATCTGCCGGTGGGCACAGTCATGCTCCACGCGGGGACCTCCTACCCGTTACGGATGGACCGGTTCGGCATTTGGATTACCTTTGAAAGGTTGTTGCATACAACAGAGTAGGAAGGGGTGTGGAATCACGCTTCTGAAAGTGGGTGTATGCAACGTGTTGTCCGGGTGTCGCCTGATTGCAATCATCGTCCCTCGCGGTTATTTGAGTACCGCTTGTTCACTGTTTCGTGACGTAGTAAGAAGTAAAGTAATCCAGTGGAATGATAATATGCTGTGATGATACATTAATGTTTTGGAAACCATGTTTGCTGTAGATGTAGAGCTAATTAAGTTTACTTTCCGCTTTGGGCATCACCACATCGGAGGAAAGCGTTTCTTGTTTGATTGTGGACTTCCGATGTGAGGGCTTCCTAAGGCACATGAATCTGCTGCAATAAAAACTGAAAGTAAGGATCAACTTATAGGCGTGTCTTTATTGCAAAGTCCTTTCCTACTTTACACATCCTTGCACATAGAGTTCCATGCCTAGGGTTGACGGTTAAGACTTGCTGAGCCTTTTTGCTCACGGTTGCAATATTTGAACTGTATGCAGGTGAGAGCTATGAGGAGGGTTCCGAGGATGAGGCGATGCCCCCGTCAGGGTACACGGCCGAGATGGAGCCCTGCACGCCGCTGTGATTCTCCGGTTCCTTGCTGCTAGCGTGTAGCGTCCCGGGCTGGACAGCTGCACCTTTGCATAGCTAGGATGAGAGGCCGTATATGTATATTACTTCCGCTGTATGAATAGGTTTTGTAAAAAGACTTCCGCTGTTTTATATCAAATAAAATTTTGTATGTTGCTCTTTATTCATTTCGTGTGTGCTGTTGGGTGCCGCATCGTACGGCACCACCCTATGCGATCCTGGAGTGGGTGAACCACGGGGTGGTCCCCACACGAGCTCGGTTGCCCGAGCTCCCAACAGCGAAGAGCTGCGCCCACCAGTGCTCTAGCCGGCCAGCCCTTCTCTTTCCCAGTCCCGAGTTTGTTTGTACCGGAAAACGGCAAAGTTGCCGCGGTTCTCGGGTGAACACTAAAAAACCGAGAGAGGTCTCCGTGGACAGCTCACACCGAGCAAGATCACTCTAAAACAAGCCAGCCCCTCGGTGCATCCTCAGCCCTAGTTGCTCGAGCCCAAAGCTCAGCCCTAGACGTTGATCACAGCAGAAGAATTTCAAGATTTTCTCCCGGGCGGTACAGACCGACCCCGAGGTAGGAATTTGTCAAATTCTTTGTTAATTCGTGTTCTTATTGATCCAAACTGTACACAAAGCTTCCTAACTACTTGACGCACTTCCTCCATTGATTTTAGACCTAGATATGGGGTGTAGAGGGAGAATTACCGTGTTTTGATCATGGCGCCCCGCCGGACCCCATCGGGCGCACGGTGCCGATGGGTTTGCAGCGCTCCCCGGCCCATTTAGACTCCATGTCGAGCTTCTACACCGTTCAATGATGCTCTAGAGCCAAAATCCCGATCATTTGGTGAAGGGATGGGCCGCCACGACATCACCGGAGACGTAGGTCTCACTGTTGCCGTTGCGCGGTGGTTTCCGGGGAGAGTCGGCCGCCGGCGACCCAACCAGAATGTTCAGCGTACTTGAAAACAAGGGGGCGGCCAGTTTGGGCTCGGGAGATGGCCGGGAAAGCCCTTCCCGCCACCCTCGCCGGAGAAACGCTGCGGGTTTCCTCTGTTTGGCGCGAGGTAGAAGAGGGAGCTGGCGGGTGGGCCCCACAGCTAGGATTTAAACATTTCCAGATTTTCCTAATTCAGTTCAAACTTTGGAGACCCATAACTTTGTGTAGAAAACTCCAAAAAGGGTGAGACCAATTTTGTTGGAATCCTCATGAAGAGTACTTCACAGAGAAACAAATTGCTTGCTATGAAAATGCCCAGGAATTTCTGTAGAATTGTTTTTATCAAATCTTTAGAGATTTATTACAGGAGCAATTCTTTATGAAACACTCCGAAATTTGGGCAGCAAATCCTTTTCATAGTAAATGATCTCCAGTAAAAATTTGGACTTAATTGGAGATTATTTGCTAGGCTAAACTGCCTTCCAAGGTTCAGCCTTTATTTGGAAATTCAAATTTAAACAGAAACTTTTCAGAACTCCTATCCAACTTCAAAAATTCATATCTCTGTTGGTAGCTCCAAAAATGGTGAAACAAATTTTTTTAGAACCATGAAGACATAACCTAATCAGATCTTCCACTTTGAGCTATGTCAAAGCTCCTAATTTGGGCTCAAAATTCAGAGAAGCCTTGTACTTGTAGGAATTTTGGAGACTACATTGTGCATGGACAATTCTCCAAATTTTGCTCAGATCATCCTTAGAGAGTCAAGTCACCACTGTAAAAATCCCAAAGCCAATTAAGGACCCTAAATAGCAGTAGCTATGAATAGAAGTTCAATTCTTATAAGTATTTAACACTTATACATATATTTTGCTACATTTCATTTAGTGACTGAAGTTGAGGACGCACCGGAGCCATTGGACGTCCTCCCACCAGAAGTTGACTTCCCATCTAACTCGCAACCAGGCAAGCCCCGGTTTGCATTTAAGTACTTTTGTAAATTCTTTATTTGTATCACTTATGTCTAGGGTGAATGTTTGCATTAGAGTTAAGGTGATTGAAACCCCACTTGCATAACCTTTTAAATCCAATGAAGGTTTGGGTAGCTTACAGACCCGAAGAGTAGACAAGGCCCTGCTAATATGCTTAGAATCTCGGTAGAAGTCGAGTAGTTGGAATCTACTCGCGAGGTAAGGTTTATCACACGGTTTGGTCAGAATAGAAAATGGCTTAAGAGTGGAGAAAATGAGACCCAACAGGGCGGATAGGAAGCAGTGAGCGGAGGCCTCACGTGTGTAGCTCTGTTGGTGTCGATTGAGGACCGAGTCATGTGCGGGCCAGCTGAACAAGTATCGAACAGTACCAGATGGCATACTGACATAAGCAGGAAACCAATGTAATTGGTTAACCTGGGTGTCGAGGCTTACCCAACCGTAAATAGGAGTGGGTTGAGGGTAGCAAGGTGTAAATCTGCCGGTGGGCACAGTCACGCTCCACGTGGGGACCTCCTGCCCGTTACGGATGGACCGGTTCGGCAATTGGGTTGCCTTTGAAAGGTTGTTGCATACAACAGAGTAGGAAGGGGCATGGAATCACGCTTCTGAAAGTGGGTGTATGCAACGTGTTGTCCGGGTGTCTCCTGATTGCAATCACCGTCCCTCGCGGTTATTTGAGTACCGCTTGTTCACTGTTCTGTGACGTAGTAAGAAAAGCAATAAGCCAGATGAATGATAATGTGCTGTGATGAAATATTAATGTTTTGGAAACCATGTCTGCTGTAGATGTAGCGCTAATTAAGTTTATTTTTTGCTTTGGGCATCACCACATCGGAGGAAAGCGTTTCTTGTTTGATTGTGGACTTCCGATGTGAGGGCTGCCTAGGGCTCATTAAACTATTTCTCTAAAACTGAAAGTAAGGATCAACATGTAGGCGTGTCTTTATTGCAAAGTCCTGTTTCCTATCTTACGTATCCTTACATGTAGAGTTCCATGCCTAGGCTAGTCGGTTAAGTCTTGCTGAGCCATCGTGCTCACGGTTGCAATAATTGAGCTGTATGCAGGTGAGAGCTATGAGGAGGGGTCCGAGGACGAGGCGATGCCCCCGTCGGGGTACACAGCCGAGCTGGAGCCTTGCACGCCGCCGTGATCTCCGGTTCCATGCTGCTAGTGTGTAGCGTCCCCGGGCTGGACAGCTGCACTTTTGCTTAGTTAGGATTTGAGAGTAGCTATGTATATAACTTCCGCTGTATAATTAAGTTTTGTAAAAAGACTTCTGCTGTTATATATCAATTAAAAGTTTGTATGTTGTTCTTAATTCTTTCCGTGTGTGCTGTTGGGTGCCGCATCACACGGCGCCACCCTATGCGATCCTGGAGTGAGTGAATCACGGGGTGGTCCCCACAGGCATGGTATCAGAGCCGCATTGGGAATAGCACGCTCGAAAAGAGCCTATTTTGAAAATTTAGAAGTAGTCGAGTGAGGATTAGAGATTAAGCCCACATATGGTCTATGATAGTAGTAGTTACCAAGGTGGAAAAGCTAACTTATGTGTTATACATTCTGTAATGATGCTCTGACGTCAGGTAAGAGGTAAGGTACACCACCGTAGGCGAATTAATTGCGGTAACTCGCCATACGAGTAATGGTATGGAAGGTTATACCGTGGCTTGACACGGTAGTTAATATGAGTCTCTGAACCTTCTCATGGTTCTGAGAGCATATGAAAACGCTGATCTAGAGCGTGCTTCAGGCCAAAGTGAGAATACCCCATCGTGTGGTAAGCAACACAATAGTATGCAACTCGTGAACGTTCAATGTTCAAAGGGCCATACGCAGCGCTCGCCATCGGCGTGCCTCAACGGTCATGAGGCAGTAGGTGGTATCCGTTGGGTTGATAAAATTCCCAACCGTGACAACCCGTTTGCGCTCTACTCGGGTTCCCCGTCGTGTGGTGTGAAAACATGACCATCTACCTTGAGACGTGGCTTGACTCAAGGACGATCCGCATGGCAATGATACGGACCGTATGTTTTTACTATAATATGGAACTGTCTGAAATGTCAAAAACCTTTATGTGCACCATTATTGTGTGTTCTTCTGCAGGTACATTAACCATGTTAGTGCATGACGTTTAGTAACCATTTGTGAGTGACGTTCTTAGTTCAACCATTTGACACGTATATGCCGGAATGCCGGTTTAGGATTTTTCTTTTGTCAGGAAATGTAGTACCAAGACTGCATAAAAGTATATTTTCAAAGAAAAGAGTTAAAAATGAAGTTTACGTTTCCACTTAGGGGTTAGTAAACTCCTATATTGAACTAAGAGTCAATTCGGAGTATAGATTCAATCTCAAAGACTTAGGAACAACCTCCACTGTTTTGGCAGAAAGTTTGCTGAACTTAAACAGGGAATAAAATAGGATTGGTTGAACCAATGGGGGTGTGGGATACCATTCTGGAAATGTTTTGAAATCCTCTACAACTTTTCTGTAGAGCTCCAAAACATAATCTTCCTCCAAATGGATGAAAATCTCAGAGGAGTATACACTGCCCAGAAACAGGGAAGACCAACATGCTCTCTGGAGTTTTCTGTATTTCAACCACAACTTCCTGTAGAAAAATTTCCAAGGGTCAAGCAATACACCGACGGAAAGTACAAGAAATGTGCTACAACTTTGTTGTTGAACGCTAGTCCAGATTTTGCATCCAAGATGGCCAAAACAGTTAAATTCTTCCAACTGGTCTGCTGGGCCAGAAAATGGACAGAACACCATGTTGAAGTGTTTCGACCAAAACACTTAGTTTCACAATTCGACGTCCAGAGGCTGTTGTAAAACAGCGAGTTGGAGTCGAAAAGTTTATGCATTTAACATATCACTTCGAGTTAGGACATGTTTGGATCCAGTGCAATAGCGAGGAATCACGCATGCTAACACACTTAATATCCCGTGGTAACCTACGATGGTTGAAATGAACTTTTAACCCATAAAGTTCAATACCTTGGAACTCAATCATGTGACACAGTCCAGGGATGTATATGTTGTATAAAGTTTATACTTTATCCATATGTGTGATTGTTATGTGCATTAATTATTCCATTCTCGCACTACTATTGTATAGACTGAATGAAATAAACCAACATGTGCTGATTGTTTGAATGGTATGAATGCAGAATGGTGCGTACACGGTCCACG
The DNA here is from genome assembly GCA_030760725.1 of Neostapfia colusana. Lineage (NCBI taxonomy): Eukaryota > Viridiplantae > Streptophyta > Magnoliopsida > Poales > Poaceae > Neostapfia > Neostapfia colusana. Next base: position 67,663,392 of record JASWHV010000013.1, on the reverse strand, counting down.
CAAGAGGAGGGAGGTCCGAGTCAAGTTCGTGGTGATGAGTCTCCACCTCCGGAGCAAACTATGACGCAACAGCAACCACCTCCTCCACCGCCAGAACTTCCAAGGAATCTTGCGGAGGTTCTCGCTGCAGTGCTCGGCTCGCGCGACGAGCAAACGGAGCTGCTGCGGATGCTAGTCCAGCAGAATGCGTCCCACCAGGGAGGACGCCAAGAAAATGGGCAACGCCAGCCCCAACAAAGCTCATATTCAGACTTCCTGGTGACCCATCCACCGGTCTTCACGGAGGCCGAAGAGCCTTTGGAGGCGGACAGCTTTATCCGCACTCTGGAGGCGAAGTTCGGGCTGATACGATGCACCGAACACCAGAAGGCGCTGTATGCAATGCAACAGCTAAAAGGAGAAGCTGGTACATGGTGGGCGAACTACACCGCCTCCTTACCGGCTGGCCATGCCATCACATGGACGGAGTTCCGGGAGGCGTTCTGCGCCTATCGCATACCTCCCGGTGTTATGGAAAGGAAGCTCAAGGAGTACCTGGCGTTACGACAAGGCGAGAGGAGTGCTGATGAGTACTCCAGGTTATTCAACCGGCTGGCGCAGTATGCACCAGGATTTGTGAGAACGAAAGACGACAAGCGCAACGCGTTCTTCCGGGGCCTTAATTCAAAAATGAAGGTCCATCTCGCCCAAAGTAATAGTGGCACCTTCAACGACCTAGTTAATGCCGCGATTCTACAAGAAAATGCTCAGCGCGAGCGCGGTTCTGACAAGAGGAAACACAGTGCGCTGACGAGCAGCAGTGGTGGGACGCCACAAAAATACCGTGTGGTGTATCGCTCACCATCCGGTCAGAGATGGCAGCCACCGGCGCGACCGCCTCAGTTCCACGGTCGGCAATATAATGCGCCGGGCTTCTGACCGACGTATCCACCACAGCAACAACAGCAGAAAAGGATGGTCCCACGTGCACCTCAGTTCCAACAGCGTGCACCGGGATTCTATCCTCAAGTCGGCGGGACCCCGACACCTTACACGTGCTTCACGTGTGGCCGTGTCGGGCATATTTCGAGGGACTGCCCCGAGCCGCGACAGGGCAGGGGTGCAGCACCGTATCAGGGTGCTAATCAGCCCCGTAATTAGCCCAAGAAACCAGCACCAAAACCCGATAACATCCACCACTTAGCCATGGAAGACGTGCCGGAAGGAACACCCATCCTCGCGGGTACGTTTTCTTACTTAGATCATCCTGTAGTCATACTTTTTGACTCCGGTGCCACCCATAATTTTATAAGTCAGTCTTATGTTATTAGATATCAATTGCCTATCAATCCCACAAATAGTTCATACTTGATATGCTCTCCGGGTGGGAAAATAACAGCTGATAGGATGGTCTATAAAGCACCATTACAATTGGGTGGGAATCTATACCCGACTTCTCTAATTATGTTAGAGAGTCAAAAACTTGATGTCATTTTAGGAATATCATGACTACATCGCCATGGTGCTGTTCTTAACATCGTTCCACGTGTGGTTCGTCTAAACTCTCCACTTCGTGAACCACATGTTCTTATTCTTGACCCTTCGGTTCAAGAAGCTCCAGCCACATATAACATGGAAGCAACAAAACTTGAGGATATTCGTGTGGTCCGTTAATACCCGGATGTCTTTCCGGATGATCTTCCGGGCATGCCACCCGAAAGAGATGTCGAGTTCAAGATTGAACTTGTACCTGGGACGACGCCAATATCACGGAGACCATACAAGATGGCTCCGAATGAGCTAGCTCAATTAAAGGAGCAGCTCCATGATTTAATGAAGAAGGGTTTCATTCGACCGAGTTCCTCGCCATGGGGATGCTCGGCGCTGTTTGTGAAGAAGAAGGATGAAACCTTGAGGTTGTGTGTGGACTACCAACCTCTCAACGCCGTCACCATCAAGAATATATATCCACTGCCCCGCGTCGATATTCTCTTCGATCAACTTGTGGGTGCGAGTGTATTTTCAAAGATGGATCTTCGCTCCGGATATCACCAAATCAAGATCCGAGCGGAGGATATTCTGAAGACGGCCTTCTCGACGAGATATGGGTTGTATGAATACCTCGTCATGTCCTTTGGTCTCACCAACGCCCTGGCACACTTCATGTATCTTATGAACTCAGTGTTCATGCCGGAGTTGGACAAATTTGTGGTGGTGTTCATAGATGACATCTTGGTTTACTCCAAGTCTGAAGAGGAACATGCCAAACACCTGCATATCGTGCTTATACGATTGCGAGACCATAAGCTTTATGCCAAGTTCAGCAAGTGCGAGTTTTGGATCAGCCAAGTGCCATTCCTTGGTCACATTATTTCTGCAGAAGGCATTGCAGTTGATCCAAGCAAAATCGAACAAGTGCTGAAATGGAAGTCCCCCACATCAGTCCATGAAGTCAGGAGTTTCCTCGGTTTAGCAGGATATTATCGGAGATTCATACCGAACTTCTCCAAGCTTGCTAAGCCGATGACTGAACTGCTGAAGAAGGGGATCAAATATGTTTGGAGCTCAGCTTGTGAAGAAGCTTTCCATGCGTTAGTGAAGCATCTTACAACAGCCCCGATGTTAGCTCAACCGAATACAACCAAGCCCTTTGACGTATATTGTGATGCGTCTGGTATTGGGACTGGCTGTGTATTGATGCAAGGAGGAAGAGTGGTCGCCTATGGCTCACGTCAACTTCGTAACCACGAGCAGCACTACCTGACTCATGATCTTGAGCTCGCTGCTGTGGTGTTAGCCTTGAAAATGTGGAGGCACTATTTGCTTGGGAACTTAGTGTACCTCTACACCGACCACAAAAGTTTGAAGTATATATTCACTCAAGAGGAGTTGAATATGCGGCAATGGAGATGGCTAGAACTGATCAAGGACTATGAGATCGAGATTCACTACCATCCCGAAAAGGCAAACATGGTTGCCGACGCCTTAAGCCGCAAATCTCATGTCAACAATCTGTCCATCACCCCACTTGAAGAAGAGGAACCGAGTCTGTACTTGGTTCCATATGGGGCATTATATACTCTTGCTCTCGTCCCTACCATACGAGAGGAGATTGTGGAAGCTCAGAAGAAAGACATGGGAATGTCGCACATTCGGAGAAGAATGAAGAAGGGAGAAATGAAATGCTTCCGAAGGGATGAACGCGGGGCGCTATGGTTTAAAGACCGTATAGTGGTGCCCCATGACATGAAGCTTCAGAAGAAAATCTTGGACGAGGCACATTTGTCCAAGTAATCTATTCATCCGGGCAGCAACAAGATGTACCAGGATCTGAAAAACCAGATTTTGGTGGACACGGATGAAAAGAGAAATTGCAAACTACGTATCCGAATGTGATACATGTCGGCGGGTGAAAGTCGACCATATGCGTAAAGCCGGACAGCTGCAACCATTGAACATTCTGGCGTGGAAGTGGGAGGATATCAGCACGGATTTCATAGCCGGGTTACCTCTCACGTCTCACAAACATGACTCGATTTGGGTGATAGTCGATCGACTAACCAAGTCGGCTCATTTTAATCCAGTACATACAAATTACGTGGCCAAGCAATATGCGGAGCTGTATATTGCAAGAATTTTATGCTTGCACGATGTTCCCCGCTCCATTATTTCAAATCGCGGTGCACTGTTTGTCGCTTGGTTTTGGGAACAGCTGCATGCATCGTTGGGGACCAAACCGATCCGAAGTTCCGCGTATCACCCGCAGACGGATGGTCAAACTGAACGGGGTGAATCAAGTGCTAGAAGACATGCTACGCGCTTGTGCCATCCACCACGGCAAGAATTGGGACGATCACTTGCCGGTGGCGGAGTTTTCTTACAACAATGGCTATCAAGCTAGCATCAAGATGGCGCCGTATGAAGCTCTCTACAGCCAGAAATGCCGCACACCTCTCAACTGGTGCGAGTCCGGCGAGCGAGTTATCTACGGCATTGAACTTGTGAATGAGGCTGAAGAACGAGTGCGAGTAATACAAGCCAATCTCAAGGCCGCTCAATCTCGTCAGAAGAGCTATATTGATAAAAGACGCCGCCCTCTCCACTTCGACATCGGGGACCAGGTTTATGTCCGTGTGTCTCCGATGAAGGGAGTCCATCATTTCGGAGTGAAGGGTAAACTTGCGCCACGGTTCATTGGTCCGTTCGCAGTCATTGAAAAATGCGGACCCGTGGCCTATCGCTTGGATTTACCGGCGTCGCTCACAGGAATTCACAATGTCTTCCACATCTCTCAGCTGAGGAAGTCCCCAAACCCTCCGCTGAAATCCACACTGAAGACATAGAAGTTCTTCAACCGGACCTCACGTACACGGAGTATCCGATCCGGATTATCGATGAAAAGACTCGCGCCACAAGAAACCGGACCTTATGGTTCTACAAGGTTTGTGGAGTAACCATACTGCTGATGAGGCGAAATGGGAAAGCGAGGACTATCTACGAACCTATTATACGGACTTGCTATCATCGTATACCTGGTAAAGTTTTTCCCTACTTTGCATTCTTTTGGAATCTCAGGATGAGATTCTTTTTAAGGGGGGGGATGTAAAATACCCAAAAAGTGGTAGCAAGAATTTTCAGCTCATGTACACTTAGGAAAAATGAGGGGAATTAAAACTTTGAATTATAACGGTGAAGGTTCAAAGTGAGGATTCAAACTTCCCAAAACTTCCAAACATGGAGATTTAAATTCATAACTTGGGTCTTCATATTTCAAATATTCAACCTTCCAAATTTCAGCTCATTTGGAGGAGTATCAATATTTGTTTGGGATTAAAAGGAGAAGCCCTCTAATCTGAATTTCAAATTCAGTTTCATATTCCAATTCCCTCAATTTGCAAATTTGGTTCCACAAATGTGTTCTCCACATTTGAATTAGCAGCCATGCCAAAAATTAGAAACTTTGGAGTTGGTTTGCTATGTTTTTGGAACTATACAAAATGGAGAATTCAAATTCCATTTCAAATTCAAATGACCAAACCCAAGTCAAACTTCACATCCGAATTCAAACTATTTGAATTCAGCAAGTTTAAACCATGGCTTGGGGTGGAAGTATGGAATTTAATTCTTAGTAGCTGGGGTAAAAATATCAGTGGTAATTGGATAAAAATTAGAGGTGGTGGGAGACCTTTGTCAGCCACACATGCAACACAACCGACTGTTTTTCCCCTCGGACGATCACAGCGCACCAGCGCTCTGCTGCTACCCGCGTCCGAGGCTCCACCGAGCTGGTTCTCGCTGCCCCCGACGTCGGCGGGCGCGTGGGCGATCAGAGCAGCTGCCCGAGTGCCCTAGCCCTGTTTCTCTTCCCCCTCATCTCGTGTTGCGCCGCAGCTGCTTCATTCACACCGAACACCACCGGCCGTTTCTCTCCCGATAACACCACAGCCACCAAGCTCGGTTGCCTGAGCTCCCAACAGCGAAGAGCTGCGCCCACCAGTGCTCTAGACGGCCAGCCCTTTCTCTTTCCCTGTCCCGAGTTTGTTTGTACAGGAAAACGGCAAAGTTGCCGCGGTTCTCGGGTGAACACTGAAAAACCGAGAGAGGTCTCCGTGGACAGCTCACATCGAGCAAGATCATGCTAAAACAAGCCAGCCCCTCGGTGCATCCTCGGCCCTAGTTGATCGAGCCCAAAGCTCAGCCCTAGACGTTGATCACAGCAGAAGAATTTCAAGATTTTCTCCTGGGCGGTACAGACCGACCCCGAGGTAGGAATTTGTCAAATTCTTCGTTAATTCGTGTTCTTGTTGATCCAAACTGTACACAAAGCTTCCTATCTACTTGGCGCACTTCCTGCATCGATTTTAGACCTAGATATGGGGTGTAGGGGGAGAATTTCCATGTTTTGATCATGGCGCCCCGCCGTACCCCATCGGGCGCATGGTGCCGATGGGTTTGCAGCACTCCCGGACCCGTTTAGACTCCATGTCGAGCTTCTACACTGTTCACTGATGCTATAGAGACAAAATCCCGATCATTTGGTGAAGGGATGGGCCGCCGCGACATCGCCGGAGACCTAGGTCTCACTGTTGCCGGTGCGCGGTGGTTTCTAGGGAGAGTCGGCCGCCGGCGACCCTACTAGAATGTTCAGCGTACTTGAAAACAAGGGGGCGGCTAGTTTGGGCTCGGGAGATGGCCAGAAAAGCCCTTCCCACCGCCCTCACCGGAGAAACGCTGCGGGATTCCTCTGTTTGGCGCGAGTTACAAGAGGGAGCTGATGGGTGGGCCCCACAGCCAGGATTTAAACATTTCCAGATTTTCCTAATTCAGTTCAAACTTTGGAGACCCATAACTTTGTGTAGAAAACTCCAAAAAGGGTGAGACCAATTTTGTTGGAATCCTCATGAAGAGTACTTCACAGAGAAACAAACTGCTTGGTATGAAAATGCCCAGGAATTTCTGTAGAATTGTTTTTATTAAATCTTTAGAGATTTATTACAGGAGCAATTCTTTATGAAACACTCCGAAATTTGGGCAGCAAATCCTTTTCATAGTAAATGATCTCCAGTAAAAATTTGGTCTTCATTGGAGATTATTTGCTAGGCTAAACTGCCTTCCAAGGTTCAGCCTTTATTTGGAAATTCAAATTTAAACAGAAACTTTTCAGAACTCCTATCCAACTTCAAAAATTCATATATCTCTGTTGTTAGCTCAAAAAATGGTGAAACAAATTTTGTTAGAACCATGGAGACTTACCCTAATCAGATCTTCCACTTTGAGCTATGTCAAAGCTTCTGATTTGGGCTCAAAATTCAGAGAAGCCTTGTACTTGTAGGAATTTTGGAGACTACATTGTGCATGGAAAATTCTCCAAATTTTGCTCAGATCATCCTTAGAGAGTATAGTCTCCACTGTAAAAATGCCAAAGCCAATTAAGGATCCTAAATAGTAGTAGCTATGAATAAAAGTTCAATTCTTATAAGTACTTAACACTTATGCATATATTTTGCTACATTTCATTTAGTGACCGAAGTTGTGGACGCACCGGAGCCGTTGGACGTCCTCCCACCAGAAGTTGACTTCCCATCTAATTCGCAACCAGGCAAGCCCCGGTTTGCATTTAAGTACTTTTATAAATTCTTTATTTGTATCACTTATGTCTAGGGTGAATGTTTGCATTAGAGTTAAGGTGATTGAAACCCCACTTGCATAACTTTTTAAATCCTATGAAGGGTTGGGTAGCTTACAGACCCGACGAGTAGACAAGGCTCTGCTAATATGCTTAGGATCTCGGTAGAAGTCGAGTAGTTGGAGTCTACTCGCGAGGTAAGGTTTATCACATGGTTTGGTCAGAATAGAAAATGGCTTAAGAGTGGAGAAAATGAGACCCAGCAGGGGGGGATAGGAAGCAGTGAGCGGAGGCCTCACGTGCGTATCCCTGTTGGTGTCGATTGAGGACCGAGTCATGTGCGGACCTGCTGAACAAGTATCGAACAGTACCAGATGGCATACTGACATAAGCAGGAAACCGATGTAATTGGTTAACCTGGGTGTCGAGGCTTACCCAACCGTAAATAGGAGTGGGTTGAGGGTAGCAAGGTGTAAATCTGCCGGTGGGCACAGTCACGCTCCACGTTGGGACCTCCTGCCTGTTACGGATGGACCAGTTCGGCATCTGGGTTGCCTTTGAAAGGTTGTTGCATACAACAGAGTAGGAAGGGGTGTGGAATCACGCTTCTGAAAGTGGGTGTATGCAACATGTTGTCCGGGTGTCTCCTGATTGCAATCACCGTCCCTCGCGGTTATTTGAGTACCGCTTGTTCAGTGTTCTGTGACGTAGTAAGAAGAGCAATAAGCCAGATGAATGATAATGTGCTTTGATGAAATATTAATGTTTTGGAAACCATGTCTGCTGTAGATGTAGCACTAATTAAGTTTATGTTCCGCTCTGGGCATCACCACATCGGAGGAAAGTGTTTCTTGTTTGATTGTGGACTTCCGGTGTGAGGGCTTCCTAGGGCTCATTAAACTGTTGCTCTAAAACTGAAAGTAAGGATCAACATGTAGGCGTGTCTTTATTGCAATGTCCTGTTTCCTATCTTAGGTATCCTTACATGTAGAGTTCCATGCCTAGGCTAGTCGGTTAAGCCTTGTTGAGCCATCGTGCTCACGGTTGCAATAATTGAGCTGTATGCAGTTGAGAGCTATGAGGAGGGGTTCAACGACGAGGCGATGCCCCCGTCGGGTACACAGCCGAGCTGGAGCCCTGCACGCCGCCGTGATCTCTGGTTCCATGCTGCTAGTGTGTAGCGTCCACGGGCTGGACAGCTGCACTTTTGCTTAGTTAGGATTTGAGAGTAGCTATGTATATAACTTCCGCTGTATAATTAAGTTTTGTAAAACAACTTCCGCTGTTATATATCAAATAAAAGTTTGTATGTTGTTCTTAATTCTATTCGTGTGTGCTGTTGGGTGCCGCATCTCACGGCACCACCCTATGCGATCCTGGAGTGGGTGAACCATGGGATGGTTCCCACAGTCAGCCCCCGGTTTAGCGCGGGAGGCGATTTTCTGTAGGAAAATAATTCAAGGACCAGCCTAAACTTTAGAAATTCATAACTTTGGTTAGGAGTGTCCAAATCCAGTGAACCAAATTTTGTTGGATTCATCTCTTTGATTACTTTCCAGCAATACAAGTTTCAACTCATGAAACTTAATAGTTTTCCAAAATTAATTCCCTAAATTTTAAACTGTTAGGAATTTTATCTGGAGGATTATTTTATGAAAAATTCTGAAATTTGGCTGCGAGGTTCTTTGGAAAATCCTTGAGTCACAGTAAAATTTTCAGACCCATTCAAGTTTATTTAGTCCCCCTAATGGTGTGATTAAGTGAACTGCCCAGAGAAAATAGAAAAATGTTTAGGGCATAACTTCATCTAGAATTCTTCAAATGACATGAAACCAATTCCATTAGAACCATCTTAAATTCTAGTTTCCATAAAGTAATGGTTGAAGCCATGAAAACCCCTGGAATTACTTAGGGGTTCTAATATTGAACAAATAGGCTTTTATTTGTACAAGGCTCAAATGAACTTTTTTTGAAATGAAACTTGGTCAAGACTCTGTTTAGGACCCTACCACGCTACCATAAAAATTTAAGAACCAAAGGGTTGGGCTAGCTAGGGTTATAGTAATTATTGATTCAGTTCTACACATTGCATTTGAATTGACATATAGTATATCGTTGACGTGTAGTCGCTGAAGGCGAGGAAACTCTGGAAGTGCTCGACTTCCTTCTTTCGGACGAAGCCCTAACCCCTGACCAGCAGCAACAAGGCAAGCTCCGGTTTGCATTAAACCATTTTATAATGTTTTGCTTTGTTTACATAGTTAGTGTGAGGTATATTTATGTGCATTAGGTATAGGATGGATGAAACCCCAAATGCATAACCAGATTTTCCTATAAAAGTGAGGGTACTGTCTAAGACCTCGAGTAGACATGCTATGCTTAATGATTCCTAGAACTTCGGTACAAGTCGAGTAGTTGGAATCTACTCGCGAGTTTAGGCTTGGGACACACGGGATTTGTTCGAGTGATGTGAGATCACTTTAGTAATGAAAATGAGACTAGACAGGGGCTAGGGCGCAGCAAGAGGAAGTCTTGTGTGCGCGGCCCTATCCGTGTCGATTGAGGACCGATCCGTGTGCGGCCCATGCTGATCAAGTTTGAACATACCGAAGGCATATCGGTTATATCGGCCCCTGTAAACCGATGTAACCTAAACCTCCGGATGTCGAGGCATAGCACACCGATTTATAGGTGTAGGTTGAGGGCAGCAAGGTGGAAATCTGCTAACGGACATAGAGAGATGCTCCGTGTAGGGAACCTCCTGTCCGTTTCAGTGCGACCGGTTTGACGTTTGGGCTGTTGGGTGAAAGGTTGTCCCGTACGACATCGAGTGAGCGTGCTGTGCAGCTCCACGGGTGGGCGTACGTGACGTGCTCTTCAGGTATCCCTGCAGGTGTATATCGAGTCGTTTTGCCGTCTCTCACGGTGAAGAGTACCACTTGGTCACTGAGTCGTGACATAGGTTAATATATGAAATGTGATGATTCAATATTGCTGTTATGATATAATTGTATTTTTACAGGTGTGCCACCAAATATTGCTCACTAAATTTCATATTCATGAACTGTTAACTTGTGGCTAAAAGATGAACTAAGGATGAAGTTGTAGGCGTGTCAATTTGCTGAAATTTACCATCCCATGATCGTTGTACACTACATGTAGAGTTTTATGCCTAGGTGAGTCGGTTAAGTGTTGCTGAGCCATCGTGCTCCTAGTTGCTGCTTAAGTGTTTTCAGGTGAGGAGCATCCCACGGACTCGGGTTACTAGTCCACCGGCGAGGGCTACCCTTCGTTGGGGACCATGGCTGAGTGGGAGCCGTACACGCCACGCTGTGCTGGAGGAGTGCAGCTAGTGTGGGTTGCCTATGGCTGGGCAACCAACTTTTGCTAGGTAGATGTGCGCGAGTTGTACAAACTTAGCTTCCGCTGTTGTAACATAAACATTAGTTTGTAACTGAAGTATTGTACTACTTTGTACATGTCAGTTGGTTTTATATGTAATACAATGTTGTTCTTATAATGTGTTCTGTCGGGTGTCGCATCGTGCGACACCACCCTCTGCGATCCTGGATGAGTGGATTCCTGTCTGCCACAACAGTAAACCACGTCTACACTGAAGAGGAAGATGCAGCATCAGGAGTTTTACTTGGTGAGTTCTTGGTTCAGTCAGTTTTGGCTTCAGTACTATTTGACTCTGGTGCATCACATTCTTTTATATCATCACACTTTGTAGAGACACATGATATATCTACGGTAGCCCTTAAGAGGCCCTTAATGACTCGATTACCGGGAGGTTATATACCTTGACACCTAGGAGTTAACAACATCCTTTAAACCTAAGTGGGGTAGAGTTCTTGGTTAATCTGGTAGTGCTTGACTCCCATGGGATAGATGTGATCCTTGGTATGGATTGGTTAGACAAGTGCAATTGGAGTATAGCTTGTGCACAGAGGAATGTGACAGTGACAAACCATGAAGGGAAGACAGCCACATGTTAGGTCAAGTCTAGCCTGTCTGAGCCAATAGTAAATCACTTGAAGGCGGAAACACCTCAGGAAGTGCTAGTGGTTAAGGAGTATGTTGATGTGTTCCATGAGGAGTTGCCAGGTAGGCTGCCAGAAAGAGAAGTGGAGTTCTCCGTTTATCTAGTTCCCTAAACTGCCCCAGCTAAGAGGCCTTATAGAATGGCAGCGCCAGAACTAGCCGAGTTAAAGAAACAGTTAGATAAGTTACAAGAGAAAGGGTATATAAGGCCTAGTGCATCACCATGGGCCGCACCAGTCCTCTCCGTAGAGAAAAAAGGATGGAAGTAAGAGACTCTGTGTAGATTACCGAGCTCTTAATGCGGTGACCATCAAGAACAAATACTGTCTACCATGGATAGATGATCAATTCGACCAGCTAAAGGGGGCCAAGTTTTTCTCAAAAATTGACTTGAGGTCTGGATATCATCAAGTGAGGATTAAGCCTGAAGATATACCTAAGACATCATTTGTGACTCGTTACGGTCAGTTTGAGTTCACAGTGATGTATTTTGGATTAACTAATGCCCTTGCCTATTTCATGAACCTAATGAACCGGGTGTCCATGCAAGAGTTGGACAAGTTTGTCGTTGTCTTCATCGAAGACATTTTAGTCTATTCACGAAGTGAAGCAGAGCACGCGCAACACCTACATGTTGTTCTGGACCGGCTCAGGAGCCATCAACTTTATGCGAAGTTCATTAAATGTGAGTTTTGGTTACAGAAAGTTTGTTTTCTTGGGCATGTGCTGACAGCCGTGGGAGTTAAAGTTGATCCAGAGAAGGTCAAAGTTGTATCATCTTGGAAGCAACCAACTTCGGTCTCGGAGATTTGTAGTTTTCTGGATATGGCTGGTTATTATCGGAGGTTCATCGAAGGATTTTCCAAGCTAGCTCGACCAATGACGGAACTACTCAGAAAGGATAAGAATTTTGTGTGGACTGAAGCATGTAAGCGAAGTTTTCATGAGTTGAAGGAAAGACTAATCACGGCCCATGTCTTAGTCTTACTGGATATTCACAAGAGCTTCGTTATTTATTGTGATGCTTCTAGACACGACCTAGGATGTGTGTTAATGCAAGAAGGATGAGTGGTGTCCTATGCCTCTCGTCAGTTAAGGCCGCACGAGCAGAACTACCCAACCCATGACCTGGAATTGGCAGCGGTAGTGCATGCTCTTAAGATTTGGAGACACCATCTGATCGGTAACAAGTCTGAGATTTACACAGACCACAAGAGCCTCAAGTATATATTTACCCAGCCTGATCTGAACCTAAGACAACGAAGATGGTTGGAACTAATTAAGGACTATGATGTGGAGATCCACTACCACCCGGGTAAAGCAAATGTTATGGCAGACGCTCTCAGCAGGAAAGCATACTGTCATCAGTTGGTGACTCAAGTACCGGAACTGAGCGAGGAGATGATGATGTTGAACCTAAGTATTGTATCTCACTCCTACAACTACAACCTTAGCATCCACCATGTCCAAGATGACCAGATTAAGAAGGCTCAATACGAGGATGAAAAGTTAATGAAGATCAAGGAACAAACCGGTGAAGGCAAGGCACTAGACTTTAGAGTTGATAGGGATGGAATATTGTGGTTCAAGAAACGGTTGCGTGTGCCTTCACAAGGTCACTATCGGAATACCATCATGGATGAAGCTCATAACTCTGCCTACTCTATCCGCCCTGGATCCACAAAGATGTACGTGGATATTAAGCATAAGTACTTGTGGGCTGGCATGAAGGGTGACATAGCCAAATTTGTGGCTTATTATGATGTGTGTATAAAGATCAAAGCTAAGCATCAAAAGTCGAGTGCCCTATTACAAGCCTTACCGATTCCCGTTTGGAAATGGGATGAGGTAGGAATGGATTTCATCACTGGCCTGCCAAGGACCAAGAATGGTAATGACTCAGTGTGGGTATGTGAGGACCACCCCGTGGTTCACCCACTCCAGGATCGCATAGGGTGGTGCCGTGCGATGCGGCACCCAACAGCACACACGAAAAGAAGTAAAGAACAACATACAAACTTTTATTTAAAATAAAACAGCAGATGTCAGCGGAAGTATTATACATAGATGCCCTCTCATCCTAACTTTGCAAAAGTGCAGCCGTCCAGCCCAGGGACGCTACACACTAGCAGCATGGAAACGGAGATCACGGCGGTGTGCAGGGCTCCAGCTCGGCCGTGTACCCCGACGGGGGCATCGCCTCATCCTTGGAACCTTCCTCATAACTCTCACCTGCACACAGCTCAAATATTGCAACCGTGAGCACGATGGCTCAGCAAGGCTTAACCGACAACCCTAGGCATGGAACTCTACATGCAAGGATGTGTAAAATAGGAAGAAGGACTTTGCAATAAAGACACGCCTACATGTTGATCCTTACTTTCAGTTTTATAGCAACAGTTTATCGAGCCTTAAGCAATCCTCACATCGGAAGTCCACAATCAAACAAGAAACGCTTCGTCCGATGTGATGATGCCCAAAGTGGAATATAAACTTAATTAGCTCTATAACTACAGCATACAAAGTTTCAAGTCATTTATAATTAAATACAGCATATTCAGTTGGCTTATTTCACTTCTTACTACGTCACAGCACAGTGAACAAAGCGGGTACTCAAATAACCGCGAGGGACGGTGATTACAATCAAGACACACCCGGATAACACGTCACATACACCCACTTTCAGAAGCGTGATTCCACACCCGTTCCTACTCTGTTGTATGCGACAACCTTTCAAAGGCAACCCAAATTCCGAACCGATCCATCCGTAACGGGCAGGAGGTCCCCGCGTGGAGCGTGACTGTGCCCACCGGCAGATTTACACCTTGCTACCCTCAACCCACTCCTATTTACGGTTGGGTAAGCCTCGGCACCCAGGTTAACCAATTATAGCGGTTTCCTGGTTCCCATATGCCAGTATGCATCCGGTACTGCTCGATACTTGTCCAGTAGGGCCGCACACGGACGTTCCTCAACCGACACCAACAGGGCTTACGCACGTGAGACCTCTGCTCACTGCATCCTATACCCCCTGCTGGGTCTCATTTTCACAACTCAAGCCATTTTCTACCTCTTCTCATCCAGTGTGATAAATACTATCTCGTGAGTAGCTTCTAACCACTCGACTTCTACCGAGATTCTAAGCATTTTAGCAGAGCATTCTCTACTCGTCGAGTCTGTAAACTACCCAACCCATCATAGGAGTTAAAAGGCTATGCAAGTGGGGTTTCAATCACCCTAACTCTAATGCATACATTTCAACCTAGACATAAGTGATACAAATGGAAAACTTTATAAAAGGCACTTAAGTGCAAACGGGGGCTTGCCTAGTTGCGAGTTAAATGGGAAGTCAGCTTCTGGTGGGAGGACATCCAAGGGCTCCGGTGCGTCCTCAACTTCGGTCACTATTATGAAATGTAACAAAATATATGTGTAAGTATTAAGGACTTATAAGAAGTAAACTTCTATTCATAGCTACTGCTATTTAGGATACTTAATTGGCTTTTGGATTTCTACTCTCTAAGGATGATCTGAGCAAAATTTGGAGAAATGTTATTGCACATTGTGGTCTCCGAAATTCCCACAAGCACAAGGTTTCTCTGAATTTTGAACCCAAATCAGGAGTTTTGACATAGCTAAAAGTGGAAGATCTGATTAGTGTAAGCCTCCATGGTTCTAACAAAATTGGTTTAACCATTTTTGGAGCTACCAACAGAGAGATATGAATTTTTAAAGTTGGATAGGAGTTCTGAAAAGTTTCTGTTTAAATTTGAATTTCCAAATAAAGGCTGAACTTTGGAAGGCAATTTAGCCTAGCAAATGACCTCCAATGAAGCTCAAATTTTTACTGGAGATCAGCAACTATGAAAAGGATTTGCTGTCCAAATATGGGAATATTTCATAAAGAATTGCTCTTGTAATAAATCCCTAAATGATTTAATAAAACAATTATACAGAAATTCCTGGGCATTTTCAAGTAAGCAATTTGTTCTTCTGTTAAGTACTCCTCATGAGGATTCCAACAAAATTTGTCTCACTAATTTTGGAGCTTTCTACCCAAAGTTATGGGCTTTTAAAGATCAACTAATTCCTGGAATTATTTCCCTAACAGTAACTTCAAATAATTGTGACTGGGCCCACTGTTTTAAACCGGACCAGTGGAATTGCGGCAACACGGGGGGCTACGGGGTTAACCCTCGCAGCCACAACAGATCCTGAGCCGCACCCTGATCCCACGCCTAACCCGTGCCACTGACAGGTGGGGCAGACCCCCATCGTCTTCTTCCTCGCGCCCCCATGCATTTCCGCTGCTGCCCTCGCCGGAGAGCTCGCCGGAACGGTGTTTCCGTGCTCCAAACTTCACCACTCGCCGCTACTACCTATTTCCACCCGGGAAACGTGCTGCCGGTCTTAGCCCTCACCGACGATGACCGGAGATGGGCGTGCGACGGTGGCAGTAACTCGGGTGACTCCGGTGACATGGTACTCACCCGGCGAGCCTGGAAACCGACCACGGTTTGTCCCTACAGCGCCACCGTGACATGGGGAACCCGGAACACTACCCTGATCCCTCAGAAAACGACCGGATGCATAAGCTCACCTTGCAACTGAAGTGGTTCTTCACCGTCGTGAGGGAAAACACGGAGAACCCTTCAGCCTCTGCATGGTTTAGCTTGCCGTTTGTCCGAGGAGGGTCGTCATGGCTTGGAGAACCTATGCCTAGACTCTTGTGAACCCTAACTCAATATGGCTGAGGAATTTCCCGTTTATTTCACCTCGGCTCCAAGAACTCGCCGGTGAAAATCTTCAAATTTGGCCGACCTAGGCTACGACCAAACTCCAAACTGGGAGGAAAACAAGAAGGGTTGACAACGCACCTAGAACACCGGTTGGTTGAGCGTGAATGAGTCCGAGGTGGCCGGTCGACGGTGCAGTGTCGTGACGGCAAAGTTGGACGTGGAACGACGAACTATGCTCAGTTCTCGGGATCGGTTCGGGGGAACGTTATGGACTGTCGTCAGGGAGGAACCAGAGATCCTTGCGCACCTTCCTATAGCCTCAACCGGGCGCGACAACGCCGGGTTTGCATCGGTAACATGAGGGCTGCGCGGAGCAACCGAGCGGCAGTCGAAGCTACAAGAGCTGAGCAGAGGGGTGAATGTGAGAGTGATGCGATGTTCACGTGGGCAACCGGGGCGGTGAAATATCCCTCTCGGCATGCTGATCTCCCGAGCAAGAGGTGGCGCGGTGGAAATCAACAGGAGTGGGTCGCAGCCGGCTCTGGCGTTCGCACGCTGTTCGACCGAAGGAAACAGAGGCGGTTAAGGAAATTGGGTGGCTGACAGTTGGGCCCCACCATTTCTTATTCTTATCCAATTTTCCACTGATATTTCCTCCCCAGCAACTCAACATTTAAGGCTAAACTTTCACACCAAGTCATGGTTTAAACTTTTGAATTCAAATGATTTGAATTCTGGTGTGAATGTTTGAATTGTATTTGATCATTTGAATTTGAGATGCATTTGAATTCTCCATTTTGTATTCTCCCAAAAACATAGAAAACCAGATCTAAAGTTTCCAATTTTTGGCATGGCTGCTCATTCAAATGTGGAGAACACATTTGTGGAACAAAATTTGCAAATTGGGGAAATTGGAATTTGAAACTGAATTTGAAATTCGGATTAGAGGGTTTTCTCCTTTTAATCCCAAACAAATATTGAAACTCCTCCAAATGAGCTGAATTGTGGAAGGGTGAATATTTGGACTATGAGGATCAAAGTCATGAATTTAGATCTCCATGTTTGGAAGTTTTTGGGAAGTTCAACTCCTAACTTTGAACTTACACCTTATAATTCAAAGTTTTAATTCCCCTCAATTTTCCTAAGTGTACATGAGCTGAAAATTCTTGCTACCACCTTTTGGGGATTTTACAGGGTAGTGGTCGACCGTCTGACTAAAGTTGCACACTTTATTCATGTGCGCACTACATACAATGGGAGTAAACTCTCCAAGTTGTACATAGACTGTATTGTGAAACAACATGGAGTACCCTCGAGGATAGTCTCAGATCGAGGTACTCAGTTTACTTTAAGGTTTTGAAGGAGTCTTCAAAAGGCACTTGGTACCATGTTGGACATTAGTTCAGCATATCACCCTCAGAAGGATGGTCAGACAGAGAGGATCAACCAAATCTTGGAAGACATGTTGAGGGCTGATGTTCTCACCTACGGCAAGGATTGGGAAGACAGTTTACCCTATGTCGAGTTCTCATACAACAACAGTTATCAGGCCAGCATTAAGATGTCACCGTATGAAACCCTCTATGGAAGGAACTGTCAAGCCTCGCTCATGTGGTCAGAAGTTGGGAACCGCATTGTGGAGCAACCAGACTTCATCTTGGCAGCAGAGGACAAGGTAGCAGAGATTCGAGTGAATGTCAAGGCTGCCCAATCACGTCCGAAAAGCTACGCAAATAAGAGGAGGCGTGAACTCAGTTTCCAAGCTGGAGATCATTTGTACCTTAAAGTATCTCTTATCCGGGGCACACGCAGATTCCAAGTACGTGGAAAGTTGGCACCACGGTACATTGGTCCTTTTTCAGTCCTAAAAAGGGTAGGATCAGTGGCATATGAGATCCAACTACTCGAAGAGATGTCAGGCGTGCACAACGTCTTCCACGTGTTGCAGCTAAGAAAATGCCTACGGGTGACTGAGGAACAAGTGGCACAAGAAACAATAGACCTGCAAGTAGGAGGTGCCAGTAAAGGTCTTGGAAACCGTCGCCCAAAGGACATGGAGAAACACCATCACGCTTTGTCAGGTCCAGTGGAGCAGACACTCGGAGGCTGAAGCTACTTGGGAAAGAGAAGATGCATTGCGGACAGAGTTCCCCAATCTCTTTGCAGAACACTAATCTCGAGGACAAGATTCATCCTAAGTGGGTAAGTCTGTAACGCCCCATTTTTCGTAAGCTAATAAATCATGGTTATAGAATTAACCACCAGGTATATTACGCACACTCTTGGTCAATTTCAGATAATCCTTTCATCAACACTGGTGCAGCCACCCATCACATACATCTTCCTCCTCCATCCTTATCCATTCCACGAGAAGCTTCCGGAATCACCCATTATATATCCCTCCCTCCTCTATCCTTATCCATTCCATGAGAAGTTTCCGGAATCACTCCTCACATACCACCCTCCTCTATCCTTACCCATTCCACGGTAAGCTTCCGGAATCACCCCTCACATACCCCTTCCCCCTCCATCCTTATACATTAAAAGAGAAGCTTCCGGAATCACCTCTCACATATCTTTTCCTCCACTATCCTTATCTATTCTACGAGAAGCTTCTAGAGCCACCCCTCACATATCTCTTCCCTCCCATTCTTATCCACTCAACGAGAAGGTCCTCGAACATGTATTAATTACACCTCACCTACCTCTCCTTCATCCATCCCTATCCCTTTCCCTTCATATATAAAAGAGGCTCGGGGGCTCACCTTTTTCCCCACCCTATTGAGCACCGGCGTTCACGTCTTTCCCCAACATCAATCTCCGACGAGGAACCCTCCCTGTCGAAGCCCCGCCAAGCCGCAGCCAAGGTGAGCACCTGTGACACCCGGTTCCAAAAACAGAAACCATGTGAATGCATATATGTACACAGGATGTTCATCACACATACACATGTAATCCACAAACTGAATTCAGAATATAACCATGAATAAATAGTATTTAAGTACTTTATTACAATGACTCAAAGTCTCACTCATGAATCTCTAACTTATTCTTGCAGCGGAAATCTCTAAACGACAGCGGGATATCAATAAAGGCAGCAGGCTCCATCTTGGACTCCGCAGACATGTTGACGGTAGTTCGCACGCCTAGTACTCCAAATGGTCCTTGAAGTACTCTTCTCCTGTTGCTGATGTTTATGTGATAATGCAAGGGTGAGTACATGTCGTACTAAGAAATTGCGGGAAAAGTATGACATGTAGCTTACATCAAGATAGGGAATAAAAAGTCTCATTGCAGCAAGCAAATTTTATTTCACAATCATGATAAAGACAGCAACTATTTCTTAGTGAAATTTATACCAACATGACCAGGTAATTCAGCAACATTTTCTCATCATAATTCACCACTTATCAAGTCTCATTCAGCCATTAGTCTTTCTCAAGTTCATCTCATACTCATAAACATTCATAACCATCTCGTATTGTCACACCCGGTTTTTCCGAAGAACAACCAAGTGAATATCACATGTATGCCAGGATCATTTTCTCATACATGTGATGACAAATAGTGAAGCATCATTTATTACAAGCCAGGTGTCGAATATAAGTAAGTCTTACATCACAAATGTCTCAATGGACACTAATGCTTCATCACAAGTAAATAAACTAGCAGCGGAATATTATTCTTTAGGGCTCCATCACAGGCGTTGCCCGGGGGTCTTCATGAACCTAAAAACCTTCTTCGGGTCCAAAGTCTTGGTCATTATACACCACCTCACTATCTTGACCTGAGCAGCAATATAAACCAACAAATATGCAAGGTTGAGTACCAATGGTACTCAGCAAGTGTGGGAAAAATTATATCATGCATGGCTAGAACAAGGAGAGGTTGAACTCATGGTTAAAGCACTACGCAATTAATACCTATCACCTTAGCTTATTAAGCACCTACATTACTACACAGGTGAAATGGTTCCAATCTCCCATCCCATCATCATAATCCAATAACCATAACATCATTTTCAATGTTAAGCTCCCCGCTTAACATTCACAACCATCAGTCCTCTAATCATGAATAAGTCCAGGCCGCTCTTAACCGTGAGCACGGCTGTCAAGACAGTTTTGACTCTGCAGAGTTTGTACCACTGTACCCACAAGTAGTGATTTCATCCCCCGTTGCCAGGTGGACTAAAAGAACCTCCATTATGCCAGTGGCTACGAACCACATTCACTCTTCCCAGGTGTGTGGCCAAGAGATCACTACGAAGCCTTTACAAAGGGATTCCCGACGAGCGTGGGCCCACTGAGGTTTCACCCCTAACAGCATACAAGAGGCTCCAACCCCGCTGCAGTGGCCCCCTCTTGAGCCTTGCGGTTCATATGGCAGTCCAGCTGACTCCTATTCCCCGCACCATCCAACACACCCATACTACGCCAGGGATACACCTAATTAATTGGCTAAGCTGCCCCATCTCAGCATGTGGTTGGCACTGTAAAGCCGGGTTACATGCTCCATGAACCGGTCCTTAGGATCCAGGCAAGTACTAAACACAAACCCAAGTCTCGTGCACCCAGCACACAACCAAAACATCCAACTTGTCTTGATCCCTACCTCTACATAACTCACAATAGCTCATTCAAGAGTATGGTAATATAAACTGATGATCTCATATCCCAAATATCCCATTCTAAGCATGGCTAAGCATATGCATGTAAACAAATAACATGACAAAACAAATCCCAACCCAAGCTTCAAGGAAACAAGGTAATGCAATTCTAGGGAAAACTTTCCTAGCATGGGTTTCATATTTCATTTGACAATGCAAATAATTCTATCTACACATCCTAGCATAGGATCAAAGTGGTCAAGGACACTTGCCTCCTTCTTGCTGCTCTTGAAATGGGTAGTCCTGATCTTGGAAACTGATAGTTTGCTCTTGAACAGGTTCTACTTCATACCATCACACATAGCAAAAGAAAAACAACAATCATAAGACATAGTTCACACTTCTACTTCATACAAACCACACATTCACACTTATGAAAGTTTCTTCACTATTTTATGTGTTGTGGATACTCTATGTGTGTTGATTTGGGGCTTGCATACACTTTTATTCATGTGTATGATTCCTACTTTGGTGTTCATATTTATACTCACATACTATATATATATATATACATGTATATATGTGTGTTTCAGTTTTAAATAAATTCCTTATATATTAAACTACCAAGTATGTATGAAAAGTATTTTTCTTCTCCATATGTGCCTTCATAATTTCTATCAACCCTAAACTGAATTCTTTGTATTTTAGAAACTCCATTTATCATTTACTAGTTTCTATATTTTCAGATTTATATTCTTATGCATAATTGTGCATTTTATTATTAAATTAGTAATACACACTACCTAAACAGATTAGGTTCTGGTCCTAAATAATTTAAGATCATATTTTTGTAACAGCGCTCAGATGCCCCGCTGAGACGGCCCCACGGGACCTCGTCGGGTGGTGCCGTGTTATGCGGCACCCAACAGCACACGGGTCGATGAACATACATCATATTACATAAATAGTTTGCGGAAGCGTACAAGATTGTTTTACAAATAAGTATATCAGAGTAAACTACAGCGGAAAACTATCACTCTCACGACTCATATCTAAACTAGCAACAAAGAAACGGTCCAGCCCGCGGACGTTTCTTACTAGCAACACGAAGACAATCTGCAGCGGCGAGGATGCTCTTAGAGTAAGCACTCGGAGGTTCCCGAGTCTCATCGGCAACCCTTCTCATAATCAGCGAGTCAATTACCTGCAAAACAACTCGGATAGCATCCGTGAGCATAACGCTCAGCAAGACTTAACCGTCACCCTAAACATGAAACTCTAAGTGAGGTTATGAACCTAACATAGGATGGCATAAGCATAATTAACTCGCCTAAAAGTGAATCCTTACTTTCAGGTATTATTTGCAGCATTTTAAGTAACCCTGGGCACGCTACATCGGGAGTCCACAATCAAACAAGAAACGCTTTCCCCCGATGTAAATTGCTCATGGCATAAAAGAATCGAGTTTGCACTAGCCTATTCATCGAGATCCAATACAACACTAGTATAATACTTCACATCAATATGATTAGTTTCTTTCCCATGCAAGTTCTTACTACGTCACGACTGTGAGAACAAGTATGCTCGGTCCATTCCGCGAGCGACGGTGATTCGAATCAATAACACCCGGACTACACGACACGTACGCCCGTACTCGACGTTGCCTACAACAACCATCACTGACGTCGTACGTGGCAGCCTTTCCCCCGTTTCACCCCCGCTGAATCGATCAAGTCGCCCCGTACAGTAGCTACTCTCATGGTGCACCTTCCGACGTGAGATGTCATGAGAATATTCCCCACATACTGCACACCGGCCGTCCGCCTGAGGCGACCCGAAAAGTCCCAACGACAGCTTCCCGAGGTACATCGGTTTACTGGGTCCCATATAGCCAGCATGAGTCCGGTACACAACTCAAACTTGTTCAACAGGGCCGCATACGGATCGGTCCTTGACCGACACGGACAGGTCTACAGCACCCAGGCCCCTATGTCCTGCTGCTCCTACAACCTTCCGGTCTCAACTTTAACTTGCTAATTCAATTACGAACCAATCCCGTATGTCCCTGTTGTTCCTAAATCTGCGAGTAGCATCTCACCACTCGACTTCTACCGAACCGTACTTAAGCATGGCAGTTCTACACGGTGAAAGACACCTACCCATTACTCCATGGGTCATTTGGCTATGCAAGAGGAGTATCAATCACTAGACCTAATGCACAGTTCATATCTTGACCGAAAGTGAGTACAAAATAAAAACTTAACAGCTGTTAAATGCAAACCGGAGCTTGCCTGTTTTGCAGGGTAGTCGTATATAAGCAGTTAGTATCCTTGCAGATCCACCCTTGACTCTCCGGAGCTTGATCCACTTTGATGAATCACTCCTTTGAGTCCCCTTCGTTGTGGTTCCTATTGAAATGTATATGCATATGTTTCATGGAATGTAATGGAAAGAAGTTATAGAATTACTTTCTTAAGAACAGAGGTTGTGTGGAAAAGCCAAGCATGGCTTGGTTTGCCTCTGTTGTGCAAAGAACAGAATTAAACTAATTTGACCTTAAGGTCCTTAGCTATACACTAACCCTTTTCTCTAATGAACATAATAGATAAGCTGAAAAGATTTGAGTGCAACTGAAGAACAAGAACTCCAATGGCCTCAAAACTTTTACAGCAGGTTCTATACTACCTAAGGATTTAGCTTGCCAAATTGCAGCTAATGTGGAGTCATATTGTGTCCTCCATAATTCTCACAATATCTCTTATGTATTTTTCCCTTATACATAAGTATGGAGAATAAGAACAGGGAGTTCCAGGACTCATCTTGGGCTTATAATTTACATGTGAGTTTTTGATCACATGAGAGTCATCTGGTCCAAAATTCAGCCCTTTTACTTGGGTAGTTCTCCCAGAACAATTCTTTAAGCATTTGTACTCAATAGAATTAATTCTGTAGTAATGTGCATTTTCATGCCCAACTAAGTGAACTACAATTCCAAGTATGTCCCATAGAGCTTGCCTAAATTTTCCTATGATTTTTGGAGCTATGGATTGCTCAGAACAGATTTTTGAAGTGGGAAACATTTTCTGAAAATGTTTCTGGACTCTTATGAACACAGCAGATTGTTTTTAGCAAATCCCTACTCAAATGATCTTCAAATGAGCTAAAAATTTGCTATGAGGTCAACAATATGCTAAAGAATATTCTGGCAAAATTTGGGTATTTTTGGATAAACCAAACTCCCTCTATAATTCTTTTTCAGAAAACCTTCCAAGAATTTTCCAGAATTAAATAATTCGTTTCATACAAATTAGGTTGTACCTCTGGATAGTACTCTCTTAGTGGAATCCAACAAAATTTATCTCACTATTTTTGGAGCTTCCTACACCAAGTTATGTATTTTACAAGTTTGTACAACTCTCTGTTTGATTTTAAACAGCACAGTCGCGTGTGGGGCCCACGGGTCAGGTGCTTCTTCAACCTCCCGCCAGAGCCCGCGGGTGCACACCAGCAGAAAACTTGGCATGGCTCGTTCTCCCCCATTTCTCCACCAAATGAGCTCCGGTTTCGCCCTACATGCTCCTGGGAATGTGGCGCAGCTGCCGGGCAAGGTTTTCCCGCATGAAAATGGCTGTAGGTGGGTCGGCACCGGTGGGGCGGCTCGGGAGCTCGACATGGACGCGTTCCAGCGTGTCCAAGGCATCTCCCGGCGAGCTATGATGTCCTACAGCATCCCTATGGTTCTAGGAACATGGAACGGGGATCAGATCATGCAGAAAGTGGCTGCAACCTAGTCCTCACCGTGGACCATGGCAGTTTTGGCCGCCGGCGACGATTTCTCGTCGCCCGGGGCACAGGAGGGTCGGTTTCCTTTGGTTTTCGGCGTGGGAGGGCGCTAGGGCATCTAGTTTCTGTGGTTTGAATTGTAGGAGGTGTGATCAATCGGTTTGGGAGAATTTCCCGAATTACACACATGCTGTTCTATACGTGCACCGGTGCCAAAACTCGAATTCCGGCGAGCCGGCGTCGGGGGAGGGCAAGAGGACGACGGGATGAGGATCAGTACCTCCTGGCGCACCTCTGTGACCTCTTGAGCCTGCCGGAGAGGCGCTGGTCTGGCCGGGAGACAGGGGCAGTGGGGCAGCGCCGACGAGGTGCTCTGCTCTGGGTTTGTTTGCGAGGAGGAGAAAGCAAATGCGCTTTGCTTCGGCCGGGGGGCACGTTATCATGTTGGGGGTGCGGCCAGGACCGACCCCAGGGCGCCAGCGCATGGAGACCGGCAGCAGGAGCTGTCACCGGCAAGCTGCTCGGTGGCGCTCGCGAGCTGCTCGGGAAAAGTCCCCACAGAGAGCAAAACTTAGGGAGTAAGTCTCCTCCTTTAGCTCTATGACCTGTGGGTCCCACCCCCCATTTCTTCAGCAAATATCTTCTCAAGCTGATCTTTTCACTCCCCAAAATGCTAAATTTTAAAAAGGTGGGCTAGAATTTGAATTCTTCAAATTTAGTTTGAATTTGCAAGACTAAATCTGAATTTGGTTTAAAATTTGCAATTTCCTCTCTTTAGCTCTCCTTTGAGCCCACCCTACAATTGAAAAGTTGGTGATAACCTTTTCCCTAAAAACTCAACTATATGGCTGCATGTTAATTCAAAGTTTTTGGGTCACCATATGTGTGAACTTTGAATTTCAAATCTGAATTTTAAACTTACATGCAAAGAGGTATTTAACTCCTTATTGGTTCAACATTTTTAAATAAAAAGGTGAACCTCATGTTGGATGTTCATCCATGTATTACTTTGCATGAAGAAAAGTTTTAGCAAGTCCCATTTTTCCTGTCATTGCCACACATATGAACTCAAACCATAGTTTTTATTCATACACATTTTTGGGACTTTTACATTCCTCCCCCCTTAAAAGAATCTCGTCCCGAGATTACAAAACAGGAACGAGACGGGAGAGGTAATTACAAACTGTACAAAGCTAAAAATTCCGGATAGTTGGTGCGGAGGTAATCTTCACTTTCCCACGTCGCCTCTTCCGCGGTGTGATTGCTCCACAGTACCTTGAAAAATCGGATCGTCCGGTTCCGGGTTACCCGGGTCTTTTCATCCAAAATCTGGACCGGTCGCTCGGTGTAGGTCAGGTCCGGTTTCAACTCGTCGATGTCCTCAGTGCGAACAGCAGCGGTGAATTTGAGGCACTTCCGCAGCTGTGAAACATGAAATACATCATGAACACCCACTAGACTTGCCGGTAATTCCAGCCGGTAGGCTACGGGTCCGCACTTCTCCGTGATAGCAAAAGGACCAATAAAACGGGGAGCGAGCTTCCCCTTTACACCGAACCGGTGAATTCCCTTCATCGGAGATACACGAAGATAAACGTGTTCTCCGACGTCAAAATGTAATGGCCTACGCCTCTGATCCGCGTAGCTCTTCTGTCGGGATTGTGCAGCCTTTAAGTTCTCTTGTATCAACCGAACTCGGTCTTCGGCTTCGTTGACAAGATCAATCCCAAACAGAACTCTTTCGCCAGACTCACACCAATTTAGTGGTGTGCGACACTTCCGGCCATAGAGAGCTTCATACGGTGCCATTTTAATACTCGCTTGATAACCGTTGTTGTATGAAAACTCCGCCAGCGGTAGGTGATCGTCCCAATTCCTACCGTGGTGGATGGCACACGCTCTCAACATATCCTCAAGTACTTGATTCACCCTCTCAGTTTGTCCATCGGTTTGAGGGTGATATGCGGAGCTCCTAATAAGCTTAGTGCCCAACGAGGCATGCAGCTGCTCCCAAAAACGAGCAACAAACAGCGCACCTCGATCTGAAATGATGGTCTTCGGGACACCATGTGAACATATAATTCTGGAGATGAATAACTCCGCATATTGTCTTGCTCGATAATGAGTGTTCACCGGTATGAAATGAGCTGATTTCGTCAACCGGTCGACAATCACCCATATCGAGTCATGCTTCCTGGATGTGAGCGGTAATCCGACGATGAAGTCCATACTCACATCCTCCCATTTCCACGCCGGAATCTTCAAAGGTTGTAGCGGTCCGGCTTTCCGCATATGATCAGCCTTGACCCGTCTACACGTATCGCATTCGGATACGTATTTAGCAATCTCCCTCTTCATCCTCGTCCACCAAAATTTCTGTTTCAAATCTTGGTACATCTTGTTACTTCCGGGATGAATGGAAAACTTTGACAGGTGGGATTCATCCAAGATCTTCTTCCGGAGTTTCATATTGCGCGGTACCACTATACGGTCGTTAAACCATATTGTACCGTTCTCATCCTTCCGGAAACATTTCACCTCTCCGTTGTCCAGTCTTCTCCGTATGTGAGACATACCTCTGTCTCTTCTTTGAGCCTCAACAATCTCTTCACGGATTGTTGGAATGAGCGCGAGATTATAAAGCGCGCCATACGGAATGACACGGAGGCTTGGTTCTTCGTCTTCTAACTCAGCAGCCGCTAAGTTGTGAACATGGGCCTTCCGACTCAGCGCGTCGGCAACCACGTTTGCTTTTCCTGGATGATAGTGGATCTCAATTTCATAATCTTTGATGAGCTCCAACCATCTCCGTTGTCTCATATTTAGCTCCTTCTGCGTGAAGATATACTTCAGGCTTTTGTGGTCGGTGTAGAGGTGAACAAGATTACCCAGTAGGTAATGCCTCCACATCTTTAACGCCAACACCACAGCAGCAAGCTCAAGATCGTGAGTTGGATAATGCTGCTCGTGGTTTCGCAGTTGACGAGACCCATAGGCGACTACACGCCCTTCTTGCATCAGAACGCAGCCGAGACCGATGCCGGATGCATCGCAGTATACATCAAATGGCTTCGTCGTGTCCGGCTGAGCAAGAACTGGAGCCGTTGTGAGATGTTTCACCAAAGTTTTGAATGCGGCTTCACATGCTGCATTCCACATGTATTTAGTGCCCTTCTTCAGCAGCTCCGTCATTGGTTTAGCAATCTTTGAGAAGCTCGGAATAAACCTCCGATAATACCCCGCTAAACCTAAGAAACTTCGGACCTCGTGGACCGATTTGGGAGATTCCCACTTCAGCACTTGTTCAATCTTGCTGGGGTCCACGGCGATACCTTCTGCTGAAATAATATGGCCTAGGAAAGGCACTTGATCGATCCAGAACTCGCACTTGCTGAACTTGGCATATAACTGGTGCTCCCGCAACCGTTGTAGCACAGTACGCAGATGTTCAGCGTGCTCTTCTTCCGATTTGGAGTAAACCAATATGTCGTCGATAAATACCACGACGAACTTGTCTAACTCCGGCATGAACACAGAATTCATCAAATACATGAAGTGTGCCGGAGCGTTGGTTAATCCAAATGACATGACGAGATACTCGTAGAGTCCGTATCTCGTCGAGAAAGCTGTCTTTGGTATGTCCTCCGGTCGGATCTTGATTTGATGATATCCCGACCGAAGATCCATCTTCGAAAATACCTTTGCACCCACCAGCTGATCGAACAGGATGTCGATGCGGGGCAAAGGATACTTGTTCTTGATTGTGACAGCATTGAGAGGACGATAGTCAACACATAGCCGTAGTGTTTCGTCCTTCTTCTTAACGAACAGCGCTGAGCAACCCCAAGGTGAAGAACTTGGTCGTATGAAACCCTTGCTCATGAGTTCATTCAGTTGCTCTTTCAACTCCGCTAGCTCGTTAGGTGCCATCTTGTAAGGCCTTCGTGAAATAGGCGTCGTTCCCGGCGCCAGTTCAATTTTGAACTCGACGTCCCGTTCGGGCGGCATGCCTGGTAAGTCATCGGGAAATACGTCGGGATAATCACGTACCACCGGAATATCTTCAAGCTTCAGCGCTTCCGTGTGGTAGGCCTCTACCATATCTGGATCCTCGCTGTCTAAAAACAGCGTGTGCTGTCCGTGAATCGGCGAGTCAATCTGGACAGTCCGGTTACCGATATTGAGAACGGCACCGTGACGATTTAACCAAGACATCCCCAATATAATGTCTATCTTCTGCCTATCCAACATAATCAGCGATGTTGGGTATATTTTTCCGCCCAAACACAAGGCTGCTCGGGACACAATCTGATTGGCAGAGATATTTCCTCCCGGTGAACGTATGAGAAAACTCGTTGTGGGAGTATTGGTGGATAATTGGTGCTGATCCACGCATGTTTTGCTGATAAAATTGTGGGTTGCACCTGAATCAAAAAGTACCAATACGGGCACGTCCTTGAGAGTAAACATGCCCGCTAACACCGGTGCTCCCTCCGGGACATCCTCAATCGCAAGATGTTGCACACTCCCGGATTGCAATGCTGTTATGTTGACTGGAGCTGGTGGCGGCATACCACCTGATGATGATGGCTGTCTGGTGTTTACCAACTTCTCCCGGCATTCCTGCCTAAAATGCCCAAAACGGTGGCAATAAGAACACGGAGGTTTCCCCGGTTCTTCGTTGACTTGTGGTTGAGAAGTTGAGGCACTTGGCTGCAGCAATGATGCAACAGGTATCATTCGTTGCTGCGGAAATGGCGCTGCTTCAAGATAAGATTCTTGAGCAGGAAATCTGTACGGAGTTGATCTCCCTGGTGCTTGCCATATCTCCTCGGATGGTGTGTGATACACCACACGGTATTTACGAGGAACGATTGGTGTGTCTTCTTGCACATCCTCCCGGTCTCTCTTCTCTGCTTGACACTCAAGTGTCGCTTGTTCTTGCAGCAGAGCAGCACTGATCAACTCGGTGTAACTGCCTTGATTGAACAAAGCTAACTTCTCTTTTAGTATGGCACTCAAGCCATAGAAAAAGTAGTCACACATTGCAGCTTCGCTCGTCGCATAAGCAGGAGCATATTGTGCCAGAAGGTTGAATCTTCGGGCATAATCGAGGACACTCATGTCCCCCTGCTTCAAGTTTCTGAATTCTTGCTGTTGGGCCTTGATAAAACCCATAGGAATGTGACGAGCACGGAATGCTTCACGGAATTCCGTCCATTCCACTTGATGGCCTTCCGGAACGGTGGCGAGATACGCAAACCACCAATTTCCGGCGGCTCCATGGAGCTGTTGAGCTGCAAATGATGTCTTCTGGTACTCGTCGCACTCAAACACTCCAAACTTGGACTCCATAACTCGAAGCCACTGATCAGCTTCCACTGGTTCATGGGCTTCCGTGAAGATTGGCGGTTGTGTCGCCAAGAAATCCACGTAGGCGTTCCGAGGTGGAACGTCCGGTTGTGCACGCTGGAGTAAGCCCTGTTGTACCAAGGCTTGGAGTAGTCTTGTGTTGTCTTGACTTGACTCGACCATCTGAGCCATGATATCCGCCCATACCGTTGATGGCGGTGCCCCTGGTGGAGCCGAGTCATCACCGTCTCGATGAGAACCTTCAGTCCTACTCGGAGAATGAGTACGCACCATACTGCAAAGCATAATTTTGAGGGGAGTCACAACTTGATCTAGCAGTATGTGAAAGTATGTAAAACATGAACATGCTAAAACTTTATGAAAGCATAACAATATTTCATGTTTACACATCTTTCTAAAGCCAACATATCCAGTCCCTCATTCGGTACAAAACAGACCTTTCAGTACTTAACCCAGAATTGATCCAGTTACTAGCATTTTCATAACTCAAGTTGAATACCAAAGTTAAAGTTAACTTCAGTATATTTTCAACGAGTACTCACATGCCCCTAGATCATTTGTGGAACAACAGTTAGGATTGTTCAAAGTTGACAGAATTTCTGGCTAAAATTTGCCAGCACCGCCTTTGTATGTGGCTGTTTTCATCACAGTTTTTCATACAACTGGGGTACAATTCTGAACAAACAATGAGCTACAAAATCGTTGCAAATTGCCTAACCTTTCCAATGGTATATCATAAGATCCTTAGAGATTTTTCTACAGACTGTGACGGCTAATTTACAGCAACATCCAGAGAAGTCTGCAGCTGCTCTGTTTTCTGAACAGTTTGCATTCATCTGGACGTTCAACCAAGTTGGTGTCGGATTTGGCTCTGGAGTTCTACAGAAAAGTTGTAGAGCACTTAATAAACTTTCCAGAACTGTATCAAACACCTCCATTGGGTCAAACTAATCAGAGTTACGCTCTGTTAAAGTTCGGCAAAACTTCTGCCAGGACAGAGCACAATGTTTTTGAGATCAAAAGAAGCCTAGTAATTCTCTTCTTTGAAACTTAGTTCAAATGAAGAGTTCAGTAACTAATATGTGCTTTATCACATCCATTTTTAGTTTGAAAGTTAGTCATGAATGATTTCTTCATAGGTAAGAATACTATCCAGTGTAGTACGGTGACGATGCACCGTAAGACATATGACGGTACTACGTTGCCTCACCAAAGAAAAACCTAACCGGATTACACCGGCATACACGTATCATTAGGTGGCACTAAAACGATCACTCGCAAACGTGTTCTACACGCACTAAGGTTTTTCGTGGTTAGTACCTACATAAAACACACTCAATCATCAGGTTCGGCTGCACACCGAACCCGGTATCCATAACAGTTTGTACGCCCGGCCGTCATCACTCGCCCAGGTGTTCTCAAGCCAAACACGCCTTGAGCTACGTGTTCACGTTACTGACCACGTGACAGGGTCTCCCAAATTGCACCACGCACGCCAGGGAAGACGTTGCTCGAATACCCCAAACGACATGAAGAGTCGTAGAGGATACTAAAGCGGGTCGGGTTACCTGCCACCCGTGAGGCTCCACCCTTCAGCTTGTGCGCACTGGTGGACAGCGCATACGTGCACCCCCCAAGACATAAACGTCCCGAGATGCACGATTTTCCGACATAACAAATAGGTTAGCTTGCCACCTTCATAATATGCTAATAGTAGTCCTTATGTGGGCCTAGTACCGTTATCTCACCGTATCCTAAGTTTTTGACATAATATGATGCTCAATCCGTGCTCTGTTCCCAACGCAGCTCTGATACCATGTGTAACAGCGCTCAGATGCCCCGCTGAGACGGCCCCACGGGACCTCGTCGGGTGGTGCCGTGTTATGCGGCACCCAACAGCACACGGGTCGATGAACATACATCATATTACATAAATAGTTTGCGGAAGCGTACAAGATTGTTTTACAAATAAGTATATCAGAGTAAACTACAGCGGAAAACTATCACTCTCACGACTCATATCTAAACTAGCAACAAAGAAACGGTCCAGCCCGCGGACGTTTCTTACTAGCAACACGAAGACAATCTGCAGCGGCGAGGATGCTCTTAGAGTAAGCACTCGGAGGTTCCCGAGTCTCATCGGCAACCCTTCTCATAATCAGCGAGTCAATTACCTGCAAAACAACTCGGATAGCATCCGTGAGCATAACGCTCAGCAAGACTTAACCGTCACCCTAAACATGAAACTCTAAGTGAGGTTATGAACCTAACATAGGATGGCATAAGCATAATTAACTCGCCTAAAAGTGAATCCTTACTTTCAGGTATTATTTGCAGCATTTTAAGTAACCCTGGGCACGCTACATCGGGAGTCCACAATCAAACAAGAAACGCTTTCCCCCGATGTAAATTGCTCATGGCATAAAAGAATCGAGTTTGCACTAGCCTATTCATCGAGATCCAATACAACACTAGTATAATACTTCACATCAATATGATTAGTTTCTTTCCCATGCAAGTTCTTACTACGTCACGACTGTGAGAACAAGTATGCTCGGTCCATTCCGCGAGCGACGGTGATTCGAATCAATAACACCCGGACTACACGACACGTACGCCCGTACTCGACGTTGCCTACAACAACCATCACTGACGTCGTACGTGGCAGCCTTTCCCCCGTTTCACCCCCGCTGAATCGATCAAGTCGCCCCGTACAGTAGCTACTCTCATGGTGCACCTTCCGACGTGAGATGTCATGAGAATATTCCCCACATACTGCACACCGGCCGTCCGCCTGAGGCGACCCGAAAAGTCCCAACGACAGCTTCCCGAGGTACATCGGTTTACTGGGTCCCATATAGCCAGCATGAGTCCGGTACACAACTCAAACTTGTTCAACAGGGCCGCATACGGATCGGTCCTTGACCGACACGGACAGGTCTACAGCACCCAGGCCCCTATGTCCTGCTGCTCCTACAACCTTCCGGTCTCAACTTTAACTTGCTAATTCAATTACGAACCAATCCCGTATGTCCCTGTTGTTCCTAAATCTGCGAGTAGCATCTCACCACTCGACTTCTACCGAACCGTACTTAAGCATGGCAGTTCTACACGGTGAAAGACACCTACCCATTACTCCATGGGTCATTTGGCTATGCAAGAGGAGTATCAATCACTAGACCTAATGCACAGTTCATATCTTGACCGAAAGTGAGTACAAAATAAAAACTTAACAGCTGTTAAATGCAAACCGGAGCTTGCCTGTTTTGCAGGGTAGTCGTATATAAGCAGTTAGTATCCTTGCAGATCCACCCTTGACTCTCCGGAGCTTGATCCACTTTGATGAATCACTCCTTTGAGTCCCCTTCGTTGTGGTTCCTATTGAAATGTATATGCATATGTTTCATGGAATGTAATGGAAAGAAGTTATAGAATTACTTTCTTAAGAACAGAGGTTGTGTGGAAAAGCCAAGCATGGCTTGGTTTGCCTCTGTTGTGCAAAGAACAGAATTAAACTAATTTGACCTTAAGGTCCTTAGCTATACACTAACCCTTTTCTCTAATGAACATAATAGATAAGCTGAAAAGATTTGAGTGCAACTGAAGAACAAGAACTCCAATGGCCTCAAAACTTTTACAGCAGGTTCTATACTACCTAAGGATTTAGCTTGCCAAATTGCAGCTAATGTGGAGTCATATTGTGTCCTCCATAATTCTCACAATATCTCTTATGTATTTTTCCCTTATACATAAGTATGGAGAATAAGAACAGGGAGTTCCAGGACTCATCTTGGGCTTATAATTTACATGTGAGTTTTTGATCACATGAGAGTCATCTGGTCCAAAATTCAGCCCTTTTACTTGGGTAGTTCTCCCAGAACAATTCTTTAAGCATTTGTACTCAATAGAATTAATTCTGTAGTAATGTGCATTTTCATGCCCAACTAAGTGAACTACAATTCCAAGTATGTCCCATAGAGCTTGCCTAAATTTTCCTATGATTTTTGGAGCTATGGATTGCTCAGAACAGAT
Source organism: Neostapfia colusana (assembly GCA_030760725.1). Taxonomy (NCBI): domain Eukaryota; kingdom Viridiplantae; phylum Streptophyta; class Magnoliopsida; order Poales; family Poaceae; genus Neostapfia; species Neostapfia colusana. The sequence continues at coordinate 67,629,710 of JASWHV010000013.1, read as the reverse complement.
TTTTGAAGTGGGAAACATTTTCTGAAAATGTTTCTGGACTCTTATGAACACAGCAGATTGTTTTTAGCAAATCCCTACTCAAATGATCTTCAAATGAGCTAAAAATTTGCTATGAGGTCAACAATATGCTAAAGAATATTCTGGCAAAATTTGGGTATTTTTGGATAAACCAAACTCCCTCTATAATTCTTTTTCAGAAAACCTTCCAAGAATTTTCCAGAATTAAATAATTCGTTTCATACAAATTAGGTTGTACCTCTGGATAGTACTCTCTTAGTGGAATCCAACAAAATTTATCTCACTATTTTTGGAGCTTCCTACACCAAGTTATGTATTTTACAAGTTTGTACAACTCTCTGTTTGATTTTAAACAGCACAGTCGCGTGTGGGGCCCACGGGTCAGGTGCTTCTTCAACCTCCCGCCAGAGCCCGCGGGTGCACACCAGCAGAAAACTTGGCATGGCTCGTTCTCCCCCATTTCTCCACCAAATGAGCTCCGGTTTCGCCCTACATGCTCCTGGGAATGTGGCGCAGCTGCCGGGCAAGGTTTTCCCGCATGAAAATGGCTGTAGGTGGGTCGGCACCGGTGGGGCGGCTCGGGAGCTCGACATGGACGCGTTCCAGCGTGTCCAAGGCATCTCCCGGCGAGCTATGATGTCCTACAGCATCCCTATGGTTCTAGGAACATGGAACGGGGATCAGATCATGCAGAAAGTGGCTGCAACCTAGTCCTCACCGTGGACCATGGCAGTTTTGGCCGCCGGCGACGATTTCTCGTCGCCCGGGGCACAGGAGGGTCGGTTTCCTTTGGTTTTCGGCGTGGGAGGGCGCTAGGGCATCTAGTTTCTGTGGTTTGAATTGTAGGAGGTGTGATCAATCGGTTTGGGAGAATTTCCCGAATTACACACATGCTGTTCTATACGTGCACCGGTGCCAAAACTCGAATTCCGGCGAGCCGGCGTCGGGGGAGGGCAAGAGGACGACGGGATGAGGATCAGTACCTCCTGGCGCACCTCTGTGACCTCTTGAGCCTGCCGGAGAGGCGCTGGTCTGGCCGGGAGACAGGGGCAGTGGGGCAGCGCCGACGAGGTGCTCTGCTCTGGGTTTGTTTGCGAGGAGGAGAAAGCAAATGCGCTTTGCTTCGGCCGGGGGGCACGTTATCATGTTGGGGGTGCGGCCAGGACCGACCCCAGGGCGCCAGCGCATGGAGACCGGCAGCAGGAGCTGTCACCGGCAAGCTGCTCGGTGGCGCTCGCGAGCTGCTCGGGAAAAGTCCCCACAGAGAGCAAAACTTAGGGAGTAAGTCTCCTCCTTTAGCTCTATGACCTGTGGGTCCCACCCCCCATTTCTTCAGCAAATATCTTCTCAAGCTGATCTTTTCACTCCCCAAAATGCTAAATTTTAAAAAGGTGGGCTAGAATTTGAATTCTTCAAATTTAGTTTGAATTTGCAAGACTAAATCTGAATTTGGTTTAAAATTTGCAATTTCCTCTCTTTAGCTCTCCTTTGAGCCCACCCTACAATTGAAAAGTTGGTGATAACCTTTTCCCTAAAAACTCAACTATATGGCTGCATGTTAATTCAAAGTTTTTGGGTCACCATATGTGTGAACTTTGAATTTCAAATCTGAATTTTAAACTTACATGCAAAGAGGTATTTAACTCCTTATTGGTTCAACATTTTTAAATAAAAAGGTGAACCTCATGTTGGATGTTCATCCATGTATTACTTTGCATGAAGAAAAGTTTTAGCAAGTCCCATTTTTCCTGTCATTGCCACACATATGAACTCAAACCATAGTTTTTATTCATACACATTTTTGGGACTTTTACAATTTTGACCTTGGCTTCTGATGTATACTATTTCATAATTATTTTCCCTATTTTTCTTTAACTATTCTTTACTTAAAAATGTGTCCCTATACTATTAAATGTGAATAATAGATGAAACAGATTTATTTCAGCCCAAAAATATATTTTTATCTCACTCCAAAGTTTTCTAAGTACTGAGAAGGTTTTTAATAAATTTGACAATTATGTTTGTCCCCCTTTTTAATATTTAAACACTAGTTACATATTCAATTTTCTAAATTAAATACTAAACAGGGCTAAAATAATGAATTCACCCCATTACAGGGTCTATAATATCATTTTCATAATTTCCAGGGGTCTAACTACACTTTTCAGAGGTGTTTTTCTTAATTTCTATTAAGTCCAGGGGCTAAAACTGATTTTTAAATGAATTTACATGATTTTCTGGAGTTCCAGGGGCTAGATCTGAAGTTTCCGGGGCTAGCTCTCAATTCCAGAGAACCCCAGGGGGTAGCACGTAAGAATTCCAGTCTTTATAACGCGGGGCTGACGTGGACCGTCTGATTTTAAACCGACGGCTGAGATTATAACATCGAACCGGTACGCGGGGTTTTAAAGTCTACCGTGCGATTTAAAATAAACGGCGCACAAGCGGCCACGTCGCTCTGATCGAGCGTGGGCGGCGCTGCCGGCGGCGCACGGCGGCGGGAAGCGGCGATCTCGCCGGAAACTTTCGGATCCTCGAGAATTCTGCCTAGAACTGTGATCTTATGGCCTAGATCGGTAGAGGGGAGGTCAGGGATCTCACCTCGGGGGTTTTCTCGAGCTCGGGGGTCCTGGAAAGTGCTCGGCGGCGAGGTCCGAGGCAAAACCACGGCGAAGCTCGTCGGAGCTGGATTTGCACCGTAAGTCTTCGGGTTTTCTGCACCTGCAAAGTTCCCCGGAGGCGGGGGATCAAGACCAACGAGTTAGATCAGAGTTTCCGAGCTTAGATCGGCCAGAATTCACCGGCGAAGTCTCGGTGCTCACCGGCGTGAAAATCGGCGATCGCGTGAGAAAAACTGATCGGATCGGTGGTTTTTATAGCCGGGGGAGGGCGGTGGTTCTGTTGTGATCGAGTTAGAGTCCTCAGGGTCCAGAATTCGGCTGCGGGACACGGTTTCCCGATCGGTTGCCATCGCGCGCGCGGGGGAGAAGTCCGGGGTCGCGGGGTTAGGGATGACAGGCGGGTCCCACCTGTCAGCGAGGGGCAGCGCGGCGCGCGCGGGGGCGGGCTGCGCGGGGGTTTGCTGGGCCGGCTGGGGTTTCGGCCCACTGGCCAGTTTTTTTCCGGTTTTCCTTTTTCTTTTTCCATTTCTTTTCTGTTTTGAGTCTAATTTGAATTCCAGTTTGAATTTGAATTTTTGCAAAACATGCAACACGTCCAAAATTTTCTAAATTCCCCTCTGAACATGGTTTATGGTTCTAAATCAAAATTTGAGTTTTGACTAAAAATTTGGGGTGTTACAGCTCTACCCCCCTTAAAAGAAATCTCGTCCTCGAGATTGGTGTTTCTAAGAAAACAATTCCGGAAATTGTGCCTTAAGCTCATCTTCCCGTTCCCAGGTGGCTTCCTCTTCTGAGTGATGCTTCCACTGCACCTTGCACATCCTGATTCTCTTATTTCTGGTGAGGCGTTCCGTTGTCTCCAAAATCTTGTATGGTTGCTCGGCATAAGACAAATCCTCAGCTACATCCACTTCATTCATGGGTAACACCTCCTCAGGCGTCCTCAGACATTTCTTGAGCTGCGACACATGGAACACATCGTGCACGTCCGACAGATGAACCGGCAACTCTAGTTGGTACGCCACTTCGCCTTTTCTTTCCAAAACTTGAAAGGGTCCGATGTATCGAGGTGACAACTTCCCTTTCACCTTGAATCGACGAAGTCCTCTGATAGGGGACACCTTGAGATAAACATAGTCTCCCACGTTGAAAACGAGCTCTCTTCTTCGTACATCAGCATAACTCTTCTGGCGTGTCTGTGCTATCCTCAAGTTGTTGCGAATCTCCCTCACCTTTGCCTCGGCTTCTTGTAGCACTTCTGGACCAAACACTTTACTTTCTCCTGTTTGGTTCCAAAATAGGGGAGTTCTGCATTTCCTCCCATACAAAGCTTCAAACGGTGACATCTTCATACTAGCTTGATAACTGTTGTTATAGGAAAACTCCGCATACGGTAGGTTCTTGTCCCAACTCCTATTGTTTTTGAGTGCACATGCCCTCAACATATCTTTAAGGATCTGATTGGTTCTCTCCGTCTGTCCGTCAGTTTGGGGATGATAGGCAGAACTGAAATTCAGATGGGTTCCCATGGTTTCATGCAACTTTTGCCAAAACCTCGAGGTGAACTGTGTCCCTCGGTCCGACACTATCTTCTTTGGCACTCCATGGCAACACACAATCCTTGACATGTACAATTCTGCCAATTTGGATCCGCTGTAGCTTTCTTTCACCGGAACGAAATGAGCTACTTTGGTTAGCCTATCAATAATGACCCATATTGAATCATACCCGGATTGGGTCCTAGGCAATCCCACGACAAAATCCATGCTGATTTCTTCCCACTTCCATTCAGGCACTTTGAGTGGTTGCAGCAATCCCGCGGGTCGTTGATGTTCTGCTTTCACCAACTGACATGTGTCACATAGGGCAACATGTTCCGCGACATCTCGCTTCATGCCATGCCACCAATACCTGCTTTTAAGGTCCTGGTACATCTTCGTACTCCCAGGATGAATGGAATAGTCGGAATCGTGAGCCTCCTTCAAAATTAATTTACGAATCTCCTTTACTTCTGGCACACAGATCCTTTTCCCGTGCCACACCGTTCCTTGTTCATCCTCTATAAAACCAGGAGCTTTATTTTCCTTGATGAGCTGTCTGATCTCTTGTATCTTCTCATCATTCTTTTGTCCCTCGCGTATGTCTCGCTCAAGTGTGGAGTCCACTTCCATGGCGATGGCTTCACCACTATTTACTTGACATAGATTGAGCCTTATAACCTCGTCCTTCAATTCTGCAGGCATGTCCTTCAAGCTCAACTTATTGACCTGCACTTTCCGACTCAAAGCATCGGCCACGACGTTTGCTTTCCCGGGATGATAGTTGATGCCTACATCAAAGTCATTGATTAGCTCTAACCATCTCCTTTGTCTAAGGTTGAGATCTGGCTGTGTGAATATGTACTTCAAACTCTTATGATCCGTATATATCTCTGTCCTCTTCCCCATCAAATAGTGCCGCCAAATTTTCAACGCGTGTACCACTGCAGCTAGTTCTAAGTCATGTGTAGGATAGTTCTTTTCGTGCTTCCGAAGCTGCCGGGATGCATATGCCACGACATGTCCCTCTTGCATGAGAACACATCCCAACCCGTTTCCAGAGGCATCGCAGTACACCGTGAAATTCTTCTGCATATCTGGCATAACCAACACGGGGGCTGTTGTCAATCTCTTCTTTAGCTCCTGAAAGCTTGTATCGCACTGTGGCGTCCAGGTGAATGTGATTCCCTTTTCCAACAGTTTGGTGAGAGGTCTCGAGATCTTGGAGAATCCCTCAATAAACCGTCGATAGTATCCAGCCAATCCCAAAAAGCTTCGAACTTCCCCGACATTTTCAGGGGTTTTCCACTTCTGGATATCTTCGATTTTGGCGGGATCTATGGAGATTCCTCCCTCCGAGATTTTATGTCCTAAAAAGGGAACTCTCTTCAGCCAAAACTCACACTTGCTCAACTTAGCATATAGTTGGTGTTTTCTCAGCCTCTGTAACACCAACCTTAGATGTTTCTCATGTTCTTCTTCATCTTTGGAGAAGACGAGAATATCATCTATGAAAACCACCACAAATTTGTCCAGATATTCCATGAATACCTTGTTCATGAGGTACATGAAATATGCCGGGGCATTGGTTAGCCCGAAAGGCATGACAGTGTATTCATACAGTCCGTACCGAGATACGAAAGCTGTCTTGGGAATATCAGATTGCCTTATCTTGAGTTGGTGGTATCCCGACCTGAGATCAATTTTCGAGAACACACAAGCTCCCCTCAACTGATCAAACAAGTCTTCAATGCGGGGTAATGGGTACTTGTTCTTGATGGTTACCTCATTCAAGGCACGGTAATCCACGCATAACCTTTGGGTTCCATCTTTCTTAGGCACAAATATCACCGGAGCTCCCCATGGTGAGAAACTAGGGCGAACATACCCCTTTTCCGTCAATTCTCTCAAATGATCCTTGAGCTCTTCTAGCTGCTTGGAGTCCATTCGATAAGGTCTCTTGTATATCGGGGCTGTTCCCGGTACTAGCTCAATCGCGAATTCCACGTCACGGTCGGGAGGCATTCCTGGCAACTCCTCCGGAAAAACATCTGGATATTCCCTGATAGTCCTGATTTCCTCAACTTTCACCTCCACTTGATTTAATTTAATGTCCCTCCTAGGCTCGTGTATCGTTATGAACTTTACTCTTGTGCCACTAGGGTGAGTTAGTTCCACCGTTCTGGTCGAACAATGGATGATTCCATTATGTTTGGTCAACCAATCCATACCCAAAATAATATCTATCCCTTGTGAATCGATCACTATGAGGTTAGCGGTAAATACTACCCCATTAATGTCTAGGTTCACTTTGGGACACACTTGTCTTGTCCTTATTTCTCCACCTGGAGAATTTACCGCTAGCATATGGTTCATTTGTGTGGTTGCTAGGTCATGCTTCTTAACAAACCCTTGAGCAATGAACGAATGGGTAGCACCAGAATCAAACAGCAGAGTTGCAAGGTGTAAATTGGCAGGAAACTTACCAACTACCACGTCGGGTGCCTCTTGTGCTTCCTCCATAGTGACGTGGTTCACCCGTCCTCTCATTACGTTCTGCTGCTGTGGCTGCGTGGGCTTCTTCTTTGGACACTTATGGGCGTAGTGCCCCACTTCACCACAGCTGAAACATTGCACCCCAATCTTAGATGCTTGGCCCTTGTTGTCTTGGGGTTGGTTTGGGGGTCCTTGCACTGCTGGTCGAGGTGGATATGCGGGGCGAGGCTGCTGTACAAACTGACGTTGCGGCTGTGCTGGTGCTGCGGGAGGCCTGTAGTTTGGGTTGTACCCTCTTGGTGCTGAATAGGGTACCGCAGCACGGCTCGTCTGCCCCGTAGGTTGCTGCATCATACGTGGGCGGGTGTTGCTCCCTGAGGCTTGATGTGACCACCCAGCCTTCCTCTTATTCTCATTTTCAAGGGCCTTTAACTTCCTTTCCACCACAAATGCTCTGTCCACCATCTTTTGAAAGCTCTCATACTCATTTGAGGACATTGCACACTGCATCTCTGCGGTAAGTCCTTCCACGAAACAATCTTGCTTCTGCTCATCAGTCTCTATGTCTCGTGGAGCATAACGGGATAGTTGAGTAAATTTAGTGAGGTATTCCCTCACCGTCATGTTTCCCTGCTGCAGTCCCAAAAACTCCTTCCTCTTGTTTTTGAGTTCACCTCTTGGGATGTAATGGTTGCGGAAGCTACGCTTGAACTCTTCCCAAGTGATGCTCTCCGGGTCATGATGGGCGGCCACGTAGGCGGTCCACCAATCAGCAGCAGGTCCTTGCAATTGATGAGAGGCAAACAGCACCCTCTCATACCCTTGGCATTGTATGATTCTCATCTTACTTTCAATGGTCTTCAGCCAATCATCTGCCTCCAGAGGTTCAGCAGCACTTGCAAACCTTGGAGGTTGAGTTCCTAGAAACTCACTCAACCTTGGTTGGCGTGGTGCAGCTTGTGGAGGTGGAACTTGATGCAAGTTGGCCACTACTTGAGTCAAGTTCTGGATGAGCTGATTTTGATTCTCCAGCATTTGGTGGAGAGGATCAACTTCTTCACGGCGACCACCCCGGTTCTGGCCTCCAGAAAGATGAGAGTTGCATGCCTCATCATTGTTGTTGGCGGGGTTGGCAGCACGTCCTTTTCCTCTTCCGGCCATCTGGCAGAATCAACAAATGTTAATTTGAAAGCATTTAGTATCATCTTACTACTTTCACTTGTTTGTACTTTGAAGTGTTGAAGTTTTGTTAAAATCTTACGAGGGTTTTATATCTCACACCCAATAAATGCACTATTATTTCCTGTGGGTTCACACACCAAAGCAAAACAATCTGAAGACGAGGCTGTGGACACTTGCTCATGGCTTCCACAACTCACGTCACACACCAAGCATTATCACACCATTAACTACGTAACGACTCGACTACTCGACCTCTTGCTAGCTAGGGGAAAGACTCTACACTACTCATCCTCTTGAGCTGGCTCCTCGGGATCTTCCTCCTCATTTCGGCTACCTTCTGACTCTGCTTTGGGTGGGGAGGCTGCTGGTGGAGAAGTGCGACGACGCCTGATCGCTCGGCGATCCGGGGAGTCAGGGGTCCATGGATCACTTATGGTGACACACAGTTCATTCCCATCTCCTCTTTCTCTCGCCTTTAAGCAAGCTCGCAGCAATGCCTCCGTCTCCTTCAGGGTATCTCGGACATCCTGAAGCTCTTGTTGACACTCCTGCAGTCGAGTGCTGAGCATAGCAGCATCCTCCAAGCACAAGTCCATGTGCTCATGGGAAGTCCCTTGCTGCACCGGTGGGTACTTGTACTCCGTGGTACCACTCTCACGTTGGAGGACATACATGTACTCAGTTTTGTCCAATTGGCGACGATAGATGTGGCTCTGGCAGGTGATGGCCTCCCAAGTGACATCTCTCTCCGCGTCAACTTGTGTTGCTCGACAAGCTGGAGAGTGGTGGATCTTAAGCAGCTGATTCTCGTGTATAATCCTCATCTCCGAACTCCATTCTTCCCTCTTCTCACGGATGGTCCTGGTGGAGTTATAGTGGATGATGAGCTTGCCCGTATTGCCGGCGGCTTCGAGCATACGTCGAAGACGGCGCAACAAATCTCCCACTGCCAATCCGTAGGAAAGGTACGTCACTGGACGACTCTCCTCTCTTTCAGCAAGGGCAACTACGGGAACTCTCCCTCCCGTGGATTTACGAGCGGTGCGAATCATGCGAACCATCTAAAACAAAAGAATTTAAAATTAGGTTAGATAAAATTTCAAACAAAAAATCCTATTTTTTTGAATGAAAGTTGGGGTAAGATGAAGAAAATGACTCTTTTGATAACACTTTTTCACCCACACCTTGGAAAATAGTTTTTAAGAAAATAGGGCCCTTAAATACGTCCATTCCTACCTAGGTCCACGTTCCTACGGGCAACCTTGGCTCTGATACCACCTCTGTCACACCCGGTTTTTCCGAAGAACAACCAAGTGAATATCACATGTATGCCAGGATCATTTTCTCATACATGTGATGACAAATAGTGAAGCATCATTTATTACAAGCCAGGTGTCGAATATAAGTAAGTCTTACATCACAAATGTCTCAATGGACACTAATGCTTCATCACAAGTAAATAAACTAGAAGCGGAATATTATTCTTTAGGGCTCCATCATAGGCGTTGTCCGGGGGTCTTCATGAACCTAAAAACCTTCTTCGGGTCCAAAGTCTTGGTCATTATACACCACCTCACTATCTTGACCTGAGCAGCAATATAAACCAACAAATATGCAAGGTTGAGTACCAATGGTACTCAGCAAGTGTGGGAAAAATTATATCATGCATGGCTAGAACAAGGAGAGGTTGAACTCATGGTTAAAGCACTACGCAATTAATACCTATCACCTTAGCTTATTAAGCACCTACATTACTACACAGGTGAAATGGTTCCAATCTCCCATCCCATCATCATAATCCAATAACCATAACATCATTTCCAATGTTAAGCTCCCCGCTTAACATTCACAACCATCAGTCCTCTAATCATGAATAAGTCCAGGCCGCTCTTAACCGTGAGCACGGCTGTCAAGACAGTTTTGACTCTGCAGAGTTTGTACCACTGTACCCACAAGTAGTGATTTCATCCCCCGTTGCCGGGTGGACTAAAAGAACCTCCATTATGCCAGTGGCTACGAACCACATTCACACTTCCCAGGTGTGTGGCCAAGAGATCACTACGAAGCCTTTACAAAGGGATTCCCGACGAGCGTGGGCCCACTGAGGTTTCACCCCTAACAGCATACAAGAGGCTCCAACCCCGCTGCAGTGGCCCCCTCTTGAGCCTTGCGGTTCATATGGCAGTCCAGCTGACTCCTATTCCCCGCACCATCCAACACACCCATACTACGCCAGGGATACACCTAATTAATTGGCTAAGCTGCCCCATCTCAGCATGTGGTTGGCACTGTAAAGCCGGGTTACATGCTCCATGAACCGGTCCTTAGGATCCAGGCAAGTACTAAACACAAACCCAAGTCTCGTGCACCCAGCACACAACCAAAACATCCAACTTGCCTTGATCCCTACCTCTACATAACTCACAATAGCTCATTCAAGAGTATGGTAATATAAACTGATGATCTCATATCCCAAATATCCCATTCTAAGCATGGCTAAGCATATGCATGTAAACAAATAACATGACAAAACAAATCCCAACCCAAGCTTCAAGGAAACAAGGTAATGCAATTCTAGGGAAAACTTTCCTAGCATGGGTTTCATATTTCATTTGACAATGCAAATAATTCTATCTACACATCCTAGCATAGGATCAAAGTGGTCAAGGACACTTGCCTCCTTCTTGCTGCTCTTGAAATGGGTAGTCCTGATCTTGGAAACTGATAGTTTGCTCTTGAACAGGTTCTACTTCATACCATCACACATAGCAAAAGAAAAACAACAATCATAAGACATAGTTCACACTTCTACTTCATACAAACCACACATTCACACTTATGAAAGTTTCTTCACTATTTTATGTGTTGTGGATACTCTATGTGTGTTGATTTGGGGCTTGCATACACTTTTATTCATGTGTATGATTCCTACTTTGGTGTTCATATTTATACTCACATACTATATATATATATACATGTATATATGTGTGTTTCAGTTTTAAATAAATTCCTTATATATTAAACTACCAAGTATGTATGAAAAGTATTTTTCTTCTCCATATGTGCCTTCATAATTTCTATCAACCCTAAACTGAATTCTTTGTATTTTAGAAACTCCATTTATCATTTACTAGTTTCTATATTTTCAGATTTATATTCTTATGCATAATTGTGCATTTTATTATTAAATTAGTAATACACACTACCTAAACAGATTAGGTTCTGGTCCTAAATAATTTAAGATCATATTTTGACCTTGGCTTCTGATGTATACTATTTCATAATTATTTTCCCTATTTTTCTTTAACTATTCTTTACTTAAAAATGTGTCCCTATAGTATTAAATGTGAATAATAGATGAAACAGATTTATTTCAGCCCAAAAATATATTTTTATCTCACTCCAAAGTTTTCTAAGTACTGAGAAGGTTTTTAATAAATTTGACAATTATGTTTGTCCCCCTTTTTAATATTTAAACACTAGTTACATATTCAATTTTCTAAATTAAATACTAAACAGGGCTAAAATAATGAATTCACCCCATTACAGGGTCTATAATATCATTTTCATAATTTCAGGGGTCTAACTACACTTTTCAGAGGTGTTTTTCTTAATTTCTATTAAGTCCAGGGGCTAAAACTGATTTTTAAATGAATTTACATGATTTTCTGGAGTTCCAGGGGCTAGATCTGAAGTTTCCGGGGCTAGCTCTCAATTCCAGAGAACCCCAGGGGGTAGCACGTAAGAATTCCAGTCTTTATAACGCGGGGCTGACGTGGACCGTCTGATTTTAAACCGACGGCTGAGATTATAACATCGAACCGGTACGCGGGGTTTTAAAGTCTACCGTGCGATTTAAAATAAACGGCGCACAAGCGGCCACGTCGCTCTGATCGAGCGCGGGCGGCGCTGCCGGCGGCGCACGGCGGCGGGAAGCGGCGATCTCGCCGGAAACTTTCGGATCCTCGAGAATTCTGCCTAGAACTGTGATCTTATGGCCTAGATCGGTAGAGGGGAGGTCAGGGATCTCACCTCGGGGGTTTTCTCGAGCTCGGGGGTCCTGGAAAGTGCTCGGCGGCGAGGTCCGAGGCAAAACCACGGCGAAGCTCGTCGGAGCTGGATTTGCACCGTAAGTCTTCGGGTTTTCTGCACCTGCAAAGTTCCCCGGAGGCGGTGGATCAAGACCAACGAGTTAGATCAGAGTTTCCGAGCTTAGATCGGCCAGAATTCACCGGCGAAGTCTCGGTGCTCACCGGCGTGAAAATCGGCGATCGCGTGAGAAAAACTGATCGGATCGGTGGTTTTTATAGCCGGGGGAGGGCGGTGGTTCTGTTGTGATCGAGTTAGAGTCCTCAGGGTCCAGAATTCGGCTGCGGGACACGGTTTCCCGATCGGTTGCGATCGCGCGCGCGGGGGAGAAGTCCGGGGTCGCGGGGTTAGGGATGACAGGCGGGTCCCACCCGTCAGCGAGGGGCAGCGCGGCGCGCGCGGGGGCGGGCTGCGCGGGGGTTTGCTGGGCCGGCTGGGGTTTCGGCCCACTGGCCAGTTTTTTTCCGGTTTTCCTTTTTCTTTTTCCATTTCTTTTCTGTTTTGAGTCTAATTTGAATTCCAGTTTGAATTTGAATTTTTGCAAAACATGCAACACGTCCAAAATTTTCTAAATTCCCCTCTGAACATGGTTTATGGTTCTAAATCAAAATTTGAGTTTTGACTAAAAATTTGGGGTGTTACACGTATTCATTTAACCGAAAACAAACTCATATCATGACTCAAAACAGTCCCAAAACAATTCTCAAGGACCATACCACAACCATACCAAATAACCATCCCAAGTTTTCCCTCTAATCATGGAAGGTTGCCAGGTGCTTGTGACCGGAAGCACGACTATCATGATAGTTTTACACTCTGCAGAGGTGGTACCACTTTACCCACAAGTTCATGATTTCGTCACCCGTCGGCGACTGCAGAACCTCCATTATACCAGTACACAACCGTCGATGCATGGCCACGAGATCACAAAATAGCCTTTACAAAGGGGCTACTAGATGTACGGACTCACTGAGGTTTCACCGGCAGGCTCGAATCACCATTCTCCCACCCACGAGCCTCCTCTTGTGCCATGCAGTTCCCAGGGTAGTCCTCCTCGACTCCCATTCCCTGCGCCATCCACGGTCCATAACAAGCTAGCAGCACACCTAATTAATTAGCTAAGCCGCACCCATACTTGGCCTTGTGGTGGCACTGTTTTCCTGGCATATTCTTGCATGAACCGGTCCTTAGATCTACGGCAAGTTCCACCATCTCATCCAACAGTATTTACGAACCAAGCTTGCCTAGATCTCCCCGATTCCATGCCCATTAACATTATTAAGATCTCATCATCATTATGCATATGAGTGCAGTAGCTAGACATGTTTTATTTCAGCTTCCCATATCCAGTGAATTAAGCGAAGCAAAAAAGGAAAAATGACCATACCCGACTCATCAACTTTCCCAGTGACAAGGATGGTTAACAAAACTAGTAAACTCGTATAAAAGGGTGTCCCATCAAGCTGACTCAAGCATACGAGTTTTCACAAACAAAACAGTTTCAAAACATGGGATCAATATAGTCAAGGGGCACTTGCCTTGCTCCCGTGGTTCTTGCTGTTCGAGCGTCTCGAAGTCTTGGTGCTGTAGAGCCTCGTAGATGGCCTCTTGAGCTTGTTCTTCTACTCATGATCACGCGCATATAAAATTTACAACAATCAATCATCATGCACAAACTTTACTCAAGATGCAACGGGGTAGATGAATGCAAATCCTATGGTGCAGTATTATTAATCCAGTTTGTACGTGTTCTTGCAGGTTTTAATGGGTTTTCATGGTGTTTTATGATGAACAAAGGTGCTGGGATCAAGTGTGTACGTGGTGATGATCTTTACTCAAGATCTAGACCAATTCGACCATCAAAAATTGATCAAAACATGATCTGTCCACACGAAAAAGTTTCTGTTCGAAGGGGACGAAGAAAACGGATGTGTAGAAACAGCGGCGACGTCGTAAGATGGGTAATAGGGACCTACCTCACTTCCTCCTTGGTGCCAGGGCCTTCCTTATAGCAATGGCAGCTGCAGAAAAGATTTCTATGGATGATTAGGGCAGGATAGATCGTCGGTTCTTTTCCGACGACGGCGAGGCGTGACAGGCTCATCGGCGGGTCTCGACGACGGGGCTCGATGACGGGGCTCGCCGGCGGGGCTCGACGATGGGGCTCGACGATGGGGCTTGACGGCGGAGCTGCTGGTGGGCTCGTCGGCGGGGCTCACTGACACAACCCCACGATCTTGTCGAGCCAGGATCACGCTGAGGGGTACTGCGTTTCACAGCACCGGATAACACACGTCAAAGGTACAAAGCGGAAGCAAAATTTTATTACATAAACAAGTTTATGAACATGTTTACATCAAAATAAGTTCAGTCTACACTCACGGGCGTAGACTAAGCATCAAGTGCATGTTCTGCCCTTGAACGTGTCCTTGCTAGCACAGACACATACACTAACTCTGCGGCGTGCACGACTCCCACTCGACGGGGTTCCCCTCCTGGGGTTCCGTCTCCTCTTCGGGAGTCCCTTCCTCATAGAACCCTGCAAAAGCTTCAAACACAAGCAGTGAGCACGAAGGCTCTGCAAGTCTGACCCGTCTCACCTAAACATGGAACTTCTACATGAGGGGTAATGGGTTACATGAGGTAAAAATCATTTGCAAAGGACTCGCCTAATTAGTGGAACCTTACTTTCAAGTTTTAGCAGCAGGTTGTGGAGAACCTTACGCTAAGGCACATGAGAGAGCCACAATCAAATAAGAAACGCATTTCTCTCATGTACTTTGCCCAAAGTTGAAAAGAACTTTAGTTAGCTCTAGACTACAGCAAATCATTAGCAATCAAGTCCATCTTTCAATCAGCAACATTTTAACATGCACTAGCCTGTTCTTTCTACGTCACGGTACAGTGAAAAGTGGTACTCACTGACCGCGAGGGACGGCGATTATAATCGATTTACACCTGCAGGGTTACCCGAACAACCCGTCATGTACGCCCTTACTCGATGTTGCCTACAACAACCATCACGGACGCCGTACGCAACTACCTTTCACCCGTCAGCCAAATATTGAACCGGTCCCATCATCCCGAGCAAGAGGTCTCTGCACGCGCATCTCAGTGCCGCCAGCTGATTTACACCTCGAGCTCTCAACCTACCCTCTGAACGACGGGCAATGCCTCAATCCCCAGCTACCCGAGATCTTCGGTACTGTTCCCATATAACTGGTTCTAATTAGAGTACCCCAACAAACTTTGACTTTATGAAAACTAGATTTTCAGAGGGTTCTAATGGAGTTGGTCTCACTTAATTTGAATGTTTCTAGCTAAAGATATGAGCTAAATAATTTCAGAGAAAATCCTGAAAATGTTTCTGAACATTTTCTATTTTCTCTGGAACAGTTTCACTAATCACACCATTAGGTGGATTAAATGAGCTCCAATAGGTCTGAATTTTTATGGTAGTTCGGGGATATTTTGGTGAACATCCCAGCAAAATTTCACGATTTTCCTCCAAGGGATCCTCCAGTTAAAATTCCTAACAGTTTAAATTTTGAGGAATTAATTCTGGAGAAATAAGGAATTTCATGAAGTGAAACTTGATTTGCTGGAAAGTACTCAGAGAGCTGAATCCAGCAAAATTTGGTTCACTCGATTTGGAGCTTTCTAGCAAAAGTTATGAGGATTTGAAGTTTGGAAGAATTCTGAAAATCGGGGAAAAGTTTAAACTCTCGGGCCCCGCGGGGACACGTGTCGAGCGCGGAGGTGTCCGGCACACCGGGGATACCACACGTGTCGAGCGCGGAGGTGTCCGGCACACCGGAGCTCACAGGGTATTTGCGCGCCAGCATAGCCGATCCCCGGCCACACCCGATCCCGATTTAAATTCTTCAGCCACTGACATGTGGGTCAGCCGGCTTCGTCTTCCTCCCGCCGTTCTCTCGCACCCGCGTCGCCGACCTCGCCGGAGCAGACTCGGGGCTCACCGGCTCGCCACTGCCGGACCCCCCATGGTCTGAAACTCGCCGCCAGGGGGTTCTCGACGTCGAGTAACACGTCGGTGGTGTCAGGTCGGGCTGGGGGTGACCGGAAATAGCTCGGCGACGTGCCGCGGCCTCGGTTGAGGTTCGGCACCGTTGACCGTGGTTTCTAAACCCGCCAACACCTCGAACAAACGGCCCTACAACATCAGTGTACCTCTAGGAAGCTCGACAAGGTGTCAAAAGGGTCCAGGGATGGCGGCAAGTCGGTCTGCACCGTGTGACCGATCGTGCCCGCCATGACCGCCCTCGATCGAGCTCGAAATTCGTCACTCCTAGACAGTTTCACGCTACGGATGCAGAACTTGATCGCCGGCTAGTCCAGCGTCTATGTGCAAGATTTGATGACCTCCGAAAGATCATAGAGCGAGAATTTAAAGAAATCGTACCGGAAGCTCGGTTTACGGTCGCCGGAGCAAAAACTGGAAATTCTCTGCGGATTCTTCACGGTTGGCTTCCAAACTTGGAGGAGAGCAGCACGGTGGTCGCGCTCTCCTGTTGCCTCTCTCGTTGGACCGTGAAAACGCCTGTGGAACGCTGCCCACGGGCGCCTGACTCTCGGCTGAGGCTAGGTCGCCGCGGTGGCGATCGTTTTCGGGCAAGGAGGTCGGAGCTCGGGGTTTCTGGTGTTGGGGAGGTGGAGTGCAACCTCAGGTGGCTGTCTAGCAGCTCAGGGACGAAGGAGGAGATGGTTTTGCTGGTTTTCCCGATTGAGCAGAGAGCTGCGGCGAGAAACAATGCCGCTGCTCGGGTTTGCCCGCGAGAAGATAAAGCCGGCCGACTCCTGCTCGGCTGAGGCGGTGCCGGTCGCGTGGGGGCGCGAGCAAGCCGCCCTGGGCGCCAGCGCGCGGAGAGGGAAGCAGCTGGTGGCGCCGGTAGCTGCTCGGTGGCACAGCCGACAGCTGCTCGGTGGAATTTCCCACCGAGACTCTGACTTTGGGTGCAAGTTTCTCCTTCTTCCCTCTATGACATGTGGGTCCCATCCGGGGTTTTAACCTCTGAAATTTACTCCTAATCACTGTTGTAAACAGTGAGCCCTTAATACCCCTGGTGATTCAAATTATTCACCCCTGAGCAATTTGAATTGAATAGGATTCAAATTGGGTTTGGTTTGAGTGAATTTCAGCACAATTTCAGTTTTGAATTCAAATAAAGTTTGAATTTGTCCCACTTAGCTCATGTCAATATCAACTCCAAATGGAGTGAAAATTGGTGTGTGAGCTCACAAAAATGTGCTGAATAAGAATATGCCTCCCACTTTTAAATTCATGGGATAAAAACAGTTTGAATTTGAATGTGGTTTCAAACTGCCCTCTTTCTATCTATACCCAAAATGACCTCAAAAAGGTTTTGAATTTTGGTGAATCTTGGCATGGACATCCTTAGCAATGTGTAGGAGTTTTCATATGTCCAGCCCACCTATATCACATGTGGGAAATACCACTTTTTCAATATGTGAGTTTGTTCTCTAATGAGCATGTTGATGGGGTTACTTGCTCTTCATTTGTGTTCATCATCTTTCCTCAAATGAGGTGTGTGGTGTGGTGATGAATATTTCAAATGTGTGCCAAAACTGAGGCCCTTACACTCACCGGCATCCGAACTCCGGCGATGTGGGTGGCAACTCGGCGAGTTGGGGGCTAGGGCCTCTAAGTAGCCGACTTGGGAGGGGGGAGAGAGGAGGGGGGCTGCGGCCAGAAGGGGGGGTTTGGGTTCTATTTATAAGGGGGGGGGAGAGGGGAGAATCCTAATCCAATTGGAGCTAAATCCTAACAAACTTTTCCCCATTTAATTTGGTGCGGCAGCAATAGGGGGGGGATACCCAAATGTGGGGAAAATTCCCCTTTTTGGGGAATTGGGGAATTTTGAGATTTTGAGGAAAAATTTGGGGAAATTGGAAATAGCTCATTTCAGCTATCTTTTTCGCATTCCTCACCATTTCTATGTAACTTACTCCATTTCTACATTCCCCTCTCCATTTCTATGTCCCACTCTCAACTTCTACATGGACCTTCTCCATTTCTATGCCCTATTCTCCGTTTCTATATGCCCTTGTCCATTTCTATGGTTCCTTCCTCCATTCCCATGGTTCTTACTCCATTTCTATAGTTCCTTCCTCCATTTCTATGGTTTTTTCTCCATTTCTATGGTTCTTTCTCCATTTCTATAGTTCTTTCTCCATTTCTACTTCTTTTATAATGTTTATCTACATGAAAAATGTATGCAATGCATGGAAATGAATTTGAGTGTGTTACAAACCTACCCCCCTTAAACTGAATCTCGCCCTCGAGATTCGATAGAGTAGAGAATAGATGAGGGAATTCTTCCTTGAGGTCTTCCTCACGATCCCATGTAGTTTCAGCTTCCGTGTGATGGCTCCACTGTACCTTACACCAACGAATTACTTTGTTCCTCGTGACCCTTTCCTTCACGTCCAAAATTTTGACGGGGTGCTCCGCGTAGGTCAGATCCTCTTGAAGCTCGAGCTCATCTATCGGTACTTGTTCTTCCGGTGCTCTTAAGCACTTCTTTAGTTGGGACACGTGAAATACGTTGTGTACGTCGGAGAGGTGCGTTGGCAGCTATAGTTGATAGGCTACTTCTCCTCGCTTGCCCAAAATCTTGAATGGACCGATGTAGCGAGGTGCTAATTTGCCCTTGACGTTGAACCGTCATTGATGTTGGATAGGAGATACCTTAAGATACATGAAGTCTCCTACTTCAAAGGTCAATTTTCTTCGCCTATTGTCAGCATAACCTTTTTGTCGTGACTGAGCAGCCTTCAAGTTTTCTCGTATCGTTTGGACTTGCTTCTTGGCGTCTTGCAGAACTTCGGGTCCAAACACTTGGCTCTCTCCGGTCTCATTCAAGAACAGTGGCATTCTACACCTTCTACCATACAATGCTTCGAAGGGTGACATCTTCAAGCTGGCTTGGTAGCTGTTGTTGTATGAGAATTCAGCATACGGCAAGCTCCTATCCCAACTACGCCCATGTTTCAAGGCGTAAGCCCTCAACATGTCTTCCGAATTTTGATTTGTCCTCTCAGTTTGCCCGTCGGTTTGCGGGTGATAAGCAGAGCTGAAATTCAGTCGTGTACCCATAGCTTCATGCAGCTTCTTCCAGAACCTAGAGGTAAATTGAGTACCCCGATCTGACACTATCCTCTTCGGGACACCATGCCAACAAACGATTTGCTCCATATAAAGCTCAGCTAGTTCTGCGACGCGGTACGTGGTTCTAACAGGAAGGAAATGGACTGTTTTCGTCAATCGGTCCACAATAACCGAAATGGAGTTGTAACCAGACCGAGTACGTGGCGATCCGACAATGAAATCCATTCTGATGTCTTCCCACTTCCACTCAGGTACTTTCAATGGCTGCAACAGTGCAGCAGGTGTTTGATGTTCGTCCTTCACCCGTTGGCACGTGTCGCATAAGGCAACATATTGAGCTATGTCCCTTTTCATACCATCCCACCAATAGCAAGTTTTCAGGTCCTTGTACATCTTTGTACAGCTGGGATGTATGGAATAAGGTGAGTCATGTGCCTCCTTTAATATCGTGTCGCGGATGTGCTTCACGTTAGGCACACAAATCCTTTTTGCTAACCAAAGTGTGCCTTTCTCGTCTTCCTTGAAATCATTTTCTATGTCTTGTCGGATTATTTCCTTGATTTCCTTATCCGTTGCTTGGCCATCTCGTATCTCTTGTTCCAGGGAGGAGTTCAGTTCTATCACTTCCATCTCGTTCATAATCCCGAGATGTAACCGTTCGAACTCCTTGCACAGCTCGGGTGGCAGCTCCCGAACCGTGAGTTGGTGACATGATCCTTTTCGGCTCAATGCATCAGCTACCACATTGGCCTTTCCGAGGTGATAGTTGATTCCAACATCATAATCCTTGATGAGTTCCAACCATCGACGTTGCCTCAAATTCAGATCTGCTTGCGTGAATATATACTTGAGGCTTTTGTGATCTGTATAGATCTCACATCGGTAGCCAAGGATATAATGCCTCCAAATCTTCAAGGCATGTACCACGGCTGCAAGTTCCAAGTCATGTGTGGGGTAATTCAGCTCATGTTTCTTTAGTTGTCTCGATGCATAGGCTACCACTTGTCCTTCTTGCATGAGCACACATCCATGCCCTTGTCTTGATGCGTCACAATATATGTCGAAGCTCTTGCTCACGTCCGGCAATACCCAAACCGGAGCTGTTGTTAACCTCTTCTTTAGTTCTTCAAAGATTTCTTGACACGCTGGTGTCCACTGAAATGCTTTCCCCTTCATAAGCAATTCAGTCATAGGCTTCGCTATTTTGGAGAAATCCTTGATGAAACGGCGGTAGTATCCAGCCATCCCAAGGAAACTCCGAATGTCTCTGACATTCTGCGGTTGGTTCCACTTTAAAACGTCTCCCACTTTTCCAGGATCAACCGATATCCTCTCTCGGAGATGATGTGGCCTAGGAAGGATATCTCCTTTAGCCAAAATTGACACTTGCTGAACTTGGCAGACAATTGATGCTCTCGCAGTTTCTGCAACGTCAACCTCAAGTGTTCTTCATGTTCTTCCTCGCTTTTCCAATACACCATGATTTCGTCGATTAAAACCATGACGAACTTGTCCATGTAATCCATGAAGACCTTATTCATGAGGTGCATAAAGTATGCGGGTGCATTCGTTAACCCAAAAGACATAACGGTATATTCATATGAACCATACCGTGTTTGAAATGCAGTCTTGGGTATGTCGGAGGGCTTAATCTTCAGCTGGAAGTATCCCGACCGAAGATCAATCTTGGAGAAAATTCGGGCACCTTTCATTTGTTTGAACAGGTCCTGTATACAGGGCAGCGTGTATTTATTCTTAATCATCACTTCGTTGAGAGACTTATATTCCACACACATCATTTGGGTCCCATCCTTCTTGTCTATAAAGAGTACGGGGGCTCCCCACGGTGACGAGCTTGGGCGTATAAAACCCTTTTCTAGCTGCTCCTGAATTTGCTTCTTAAGTTCCACTAGTTCATTGGCGGGCATCCTATACGGCCTTTTCGCTATAGGTGCAGTTCCAGGTACTAAATCAATGGCAAATTCAATGTCCTGGTCAGGTGGCATACCTGGAAGTTCTTACGGGAACACATCTTAAAATTCTTGAACCACCGGAATGCTTTCCAATGTTGCTTCTTTGACGTGGCTCAATGCTTCCTTCTTGGTCTCTGGTTGGGCTGACTCGAACTCAATACGAGTACCATGCTCTTGTCAACTGCACGCTCCTGTCAGCACGTTGAATCACTCCGTTGTGCTTGCTTAACCAATCCATTCCAAGTATTATATCAATCCCTCGGGAATCCAAGACAATAAGTTTGGCAAGAAAGTCTACCCCCCTTATTTTAAGGTTTACTTTCGGATATACTATATTAGTCCTCATCTCTCCACCGGGAGAATTAACCAACATAGTGTGTTTCATGTGTGATATGGGCAGATTATACTTGGCAACATACTTGGATGATATGAATGAATGCGATGCTCCAGAATCAAATAAAACTATGGCTGGGTTGGAGTTGGCAAGGGACATACCAATCACGACGTCCTCAGCTTGTTGTGCTTCGTCAGCAGAGCCATGATTCACGTTGCCACGAGCGTAGTTCTGCTGCCCACGATTACCTTGCGTAGCTCCTCCATTCGGCCGTGGGTTCTGTTTTGGTGCGTTGGTCGGCTGTCCAAAGCCTTTCTTCAGGCACTGACTTGCAAAGTATCCCGCCTCTCCGCATGAAAAGCATGCTTTGTTGCCCAAAACAGCAGGAATTTTGGGGCGAGGCTGGTTTTGAGCATAGGCGCCCATGTTGGGATGGGGCACAAGAGGCAAAGGCATACAAGGTGCTTGCATAACAGGACGTTGCTGCAGTGGTTGATTAGGGCGAGGTGGATTTGCAGGGCGGAAAGTAGAAGCGGATGAGCCATACTGTGGTGCTGCTGGTGGCATGAAACGGGGACGTACATTGCTCCCTTGTGGCTGGTATGGCATCATCCTCTTGCCCTCTTGCTCGATCTCACGGATCTTGCTCTCAACCACTATAGCTTTGTCAACGAGCTTCTGGAAGTTTGCATAATCGTTATTCAGCAGCTGAACTTAGATATCATTGTTCAATCCTCTTATGAACAAGTAGTGCTTCCTTTGATATGAGTTGACATCTTCTGGAGCATACCTTGACAGCTGTGTGAACTTGTTGAGGTACTCATTCATGCTCTTCCTTGGCGGAGACCATCAAACACTTGCCTTCTAAGCATCATAACTCCAGCAGGGACGTAATGAGAGCGGAAACTCTCCTTGAATTCAGCCCAAGTGATAGTCTCCTGGTTGACATGAGCATTGCAAAGAGCATCCCACAAGTCAGCGGCTGCTCCCATAAGTTGGTGCGATGCGAAGAGAACTTTCTCCCGATCATTGCACTGAACAATAGCAAGCTTCTTTTCCATGGACTTCAACCAATCATCAGCCTCCATGGGATCATTAGCTTGTGCAAAAGTAGGCGGCCTAGTCCTCATGAACTCTCCCAATCTGTTGTGAGCCGGCGGTGGTGGCGGTGGTGGCGGTGGGGGTGCAGGAACAGGGTTAGGATTGTTGTTGTTGTTGGCTTGCAGCTGTCCCAATGTTTGTATCATAGTTTGCATGAGCTGGTTCTGCATAGCCATCAACTGTTCAAGGTTGTTTGCATCAGCCCCGGGGTTAGCATTTTCAGGAACTTCAACGTTGCCATCCTCTTGTGGTTCATTGTTGCCACGAGCGTTCCTCCTTTGAAGGCTGGCGTTTTCCCTCACCATCTGTTAGAGAGAGTAGAGTAGAATAGAAAATAGAAGTTTAGATTGATCCCCCCAACTATATGCATCAAGGTGTATGAACTAAATATCTTCTTTTATTAATTCCAGTCTATATGAGAATGTGAACACGTGTCAAAGCATCTCACATCTCTTCACTATGTGTGGATGTGGACATTCGCTGAAGCTTCCCACAACTCACATCAGCACGCAAACCAAGCAATCATCACAAAAGTTCAACACACCACTCTTATTCAAGCTACTACGATTTAAACGTTCCTATTACAGCTTATTCAATGGGAATCCTAAACTTAATCATGTGAACCGGTGCTGTTCTCGCCGTGTGACGGGAGTGGTCCATACATGGGTACATGACATGGTGAGTCGGAAGTCCATGTAGGGTTAGATGACGCTGGTGCTCCATTTCCTCCCGCGTTGGCACGAGTCTCCTCTTGTTTCTCCAGCAAATACAGCTTCTTGCGGAGGTAACGGATCACTTCTTGTGCACTTGCGTAGCGGTTTCTTAACTCCATGAGCAACCTCTGAGACTTGTCAGCAGCTTGTGGGTTGGAAAGAGCTGTTACATGGGGTCCAACGATCTCCCTTGTACCACTCTTCCGACACGGGTGCAGCTCAAAAGTGGTGCCCTCAAGCTGCTCATGGAAGACGTAGCACAGTCCGGTGAGTGCATCCCATGCAGCATCATCAATAGCTTCTTCACTTGTAGCTCTCCATGTGGGTGTGAAGTGCCGAGTGACAACCCTACCGTTAGATAGGATGGTTACGTCAGCCTTCCACTCTTCATGCCCGAGACGAGGGACTTTCTTGAGAAGATACTCCGGGTATAAGCTGCAGCAATCCAGAAATTCTTTGAGCTCCCTGGATGTGTGTCCTCCTTCCATTCCATCGGACCGAAATTCTTGAACTGAATAGTTGGTCCATTCATCACCTTCATTATTGGTCTCAGCAAGGGGTGGCTCCTCCTTGGGTTCATCTCCTCCAGTCATAGTTTCATGAGGATCCACGGGGCGTAAGCCCGCGTGAAACTCCTCCTGAGGTGCGTACCAATGCTGTTCTTGTGGATCATCCTCCATATCGTCTTCGAATGGTTCCATCTCTTCTGGATCCACTTCCTCATGCATATAGCTATTGACTTCATCTTCATCACAAGGTTCCGTCTTCACCTCCTCCCAATATGGTCCATCAGACACCTCAATGGGGGTGAAGTGCACTCCAACACGGTGGTGGACGAGTTCTTATGCGTACTGTGCTTCTGGTCACCGGCAACTATAAATAGGATATGAGAAACTTTAGAGAAGGAATAAATAACTCCCAAAACTTCAGAAACTATAGAGCAAGAAAGCAAAGGTGTTGCTGTCCAAAAAAAGAGAAAAGAGGGGCTGAAAATAGCACTTTGCGGTGGCTGAATTGACAAGAAAACTGCAGCAGCAAGCAATTTTCGTAAATAAAAGTTTAGAGGGGTGTGCCTATTTGTTTTACAGTGTCCATTCTACCTAGGCTTGCGTCCTACGGTCAACGTGGCTCTGATACCAATCTGTGACACCCGGTTCCAAAAACAGAAACCAAGTGAATTCATATGTGTGCCCAGGATGTTCATCACACATACACATGTAATCCACAAACTGAATTCAGAATATAACCATGAATAAATAGTGTTGAAGTACTTTGTACAATGACTCAAAGTCTCACTCATGAATCTCTAACTTATTCTTGCAGCGGAAGTCTCTAAATGACAGCGGAATATCAATAAAGGCAGCAGGCTCCATCTTCGACTCCACAGGCATGTTGACGGTAGTTCGCACGCCGAGTACTCCACATGGTACTCAAAGTACTCTTCTCCTGTTGCTGATGTTTATGTGATAATGCAAGGGTGAGTACATGTCGTACTCAGCAAGTGCAGGAAAAGTATGACATGTAGCTTTCATCAAGGTAGGGAATAAAAAGGCTCATTGCAGCAAGCAAATTTTATTTCACAAACATGATAAAAACAGCAACTATTTCTAAGTGAAATTTATCCGAACATGACCAAGTAATTCAGCAACATTTTCTCATCATAATTCACCACTTATCAAGTCTCATTCAGCCATTAGTCTTTCTCAATTTCATCTCATACTCATAAACATTCATAACCATCTCGTATTCGTATAACCGAAACCAAACTCATTATCATGACTCGAAACAGTCCCAAAACCAATCCCAAGGACCATACCAAATAATCCCAAGTTTTCCCTCTAATCATGGAAGTTGGCCAGGTGCTTTTGACCAGAAGCACGGCTATCATGATAGTTTTACACTCTGCAGAGGTGGCACCACTTTACCACAAGTTCGTGATTTCGTCACCCGTCGGCGACTGCAGAACCTCCGTTATACCAGTACACAACTGTCGGTGTATGGCCAAGATATCAAAAAATAGCCTTTACAAAGGGGCTACTAGATGTATGGACTCACTGAGGTTTCGCCGGCAGGCTCGAATCACCATTTTCCCATCCACGGGCCCCCTCTTGTGTCATACAGTTCCCAGGGCAGTCCTCCTCGACTCCCATTCCTCGCGCCATCCACGATCCATACCAAGCTAGCAACACACCAAATTAATCAGCTAAGCCGCACCCATACTTGGCCTTGTTGTGGCACTGTTTTCCTGGCATATTCTTGCATGAACCGGTCCTTAGATCTACGGCAAGTTCCACGATCTCATCCAGCAGCATTCACGAACCAATATTTCCTAGATCTCCCCGATTCCATGCCAATTAAAATTATTAAGATCTCATCATCATTATTCATATGAGTGCAGTAGCTAGACATGTTTTATTTCAGCTTCCCATATCCCGTGAATTAAGCGAAGCAAAAAGGAAAAACGACCATACCCGACTCATCAACTTTCCCGGCAACAAAGATGGTTAACAAAACTAGTAAACTCCTATAAAAGGGTGTCCCATCAAGTTGACTCAAGCATACGAGTTTTCGCAAACAAAACAGTTTCAAAACATTGGATCAATATGGTCAAGGGGCACTTGCCTTGTTCCTGTGGTTCTTGCTGTTCCAGCGTCTCGAAGTCTTGGTGCTGTAGATCCTCGTTGATGGCCTCTTGAGCTTGTTCTTCTACTCACGATCACACACATACAAAATTTACAGCAATCAATCATCATGCACAAACTTTACTCAAGATGCAATGGGGTAGATGAATGCATATCCTATGGTGCAGTATTATTAATCCAGTTTGTACGTGTTCTTGCATGTTTTAACGGGCTTTCATGGGGTTTTATGATGAACAAGGAAGCTGGGATCAAGTGTGGACGTGGTGATGATCTTGACTCAAGATCTAGATCAATGCCGTCGTAAAAAATCGATCAAAACGTGATCTGTCCACACGAAAAAGTTTCTGTTCGAAGGGGGCGAAGAAAACGGATGCGTAGAAACAGCGGCGACGTCGTAAGATGGGTAATAGGGACCTTCCTCACTTCCTCCTTGGTGGCAGGGCCTTCCTTCTAGCAATGGCAGCAGCGGAAAAGTTTTCTATGGATGATTAGGGCAGGATAGATCGTCGGTTCCTTTCCGGCGACGGCGAGGCGTGACGGGGCTCGTCGGTGGGTCTCGATGACAGGGCTTGACGACGGGGCTCGCCGGCGGGGCTCGACGGTGAGGCTCGACGACGGGGCTCGACGGCATGGTTCAACGGTGGGGCTCATCGGCGGGGCTCACCGGCGGGGCTCACCGGCAACCGAACTCCGGCGAGGGGGGGCAACTCGGCGAGTTGGGGGCTAGGGCCTCCAAGTTGCCAACTTGGGAGGGGGGAGAGAGGAGGGGGGCTGCAGCCAAAAGGGGGGTTTGGGTTCTATTTATAAGGGGGGGGAGAGGGAAGAATCCTAATCCAATTGGAGCTAAATCCTAACAAACTTTTTCCCATTTAATTTGGTGCGGCAGCAATGGGGGGGATTCCCAAATGTGGGGAAAATTCCCCTTTTGGGAATTGGGGAATTTGGAGATTTCGGGGGAAAATTTGGGGAAATTGGAAATAGCTCATTTCAGCTATCTTTTTCCCATTCCTCACCATTTCTATGTCACTTGCTCCATTTCTACATTCCCCTCTCCATTTCTATGTCCCACTCTCAATTTCTACATGGACCTTCTCCATTTCCATGCCCCATTCTCCATTTATATATGCCCTTGTCCATTTCTATGGTTGCTTCCTCTATTTCTATGGTTCTTTCTCCATTTCTATAGTTCCTTCCTCCATTTCTATGGTTTTTTCTCCATTTCTATGGTTCTTTCTCCATTTCTATAGTTCTTTCTCCATTTCTACTTCTTTTATAATGTTTCTCTACATGAAAAATATATGCAATGCATGGAAATGAATTTGAGGGTGTTACAGCACCCCAACCTCCACTCTCCTTCCCGAGCTATCCCCTTCTCCCTCTCCTTGGGTTTTGCCGCGACCACCCCACGACATGGCCGCCCTTCCATGAAGTTTCCCTACTTCCTATATCCCCTACCGAAAATCGAAAGCTTAATCGAGTGAGCCATAGAGTCAGCGTTCAATTTCTTACTCTCTGGCCAACTTCTTCCCGTTCACTCTTGTTGATTTGAACCTAAACCCAAGCAACCACTTGATCGGCCTTAGGCCAGATCTCACCCACACACAAAGACCACTTAATCCAATTCTTCTTCTAAAAATCATCTAATATCATAATATAGTTAATGCAAGCAAGTCTGAATGATGTATATTTGCTTTGTTTGTATGTTTGCTTGTGTGCGGTGTTGAACTAGTGCCGGAAGAGAATCCAGAGGAGCCAAGTGACCAAGAGCACGACGCCGCAGATGGTAGCGAAGGTAAGTTCCATCACCCCCTTTTTGATCATATTGCTCCTATGTGAGGTTCATCCATTGTGGCCAGTAGATTAGGCTTTTGCATTGTTAAGCATGAGTTATTCGAGTGATAGAGTGTAAACATGCTAGTTTCTCTTTTGCAGCATATCGATATGATGAGATTATGCATGATGATGTTGCCTTGTTTATGTTGCACGGTTGGGAAGAGCATGAGTTGAGACGGGGGCAGAAGGGTTAGTGTTAGTGTAAGCGCTACTGTGGTGGTAGACTTACAGCAAGTACTATCAAGATAATAGGCTCGTGGTTTGAGTATGGGGGCTGCTCTGGTGAGCCTTAAGGACAGAGTTGTTTTGACATCTCACCTAACTTTTTTCAGTACAACCACATGACCCTTTATGGGCGGGGCTTAGCCTAACCCCTGTGGATAGCCTGATAGTCGTCCACGGTGGAGAGAGAGATATGCATTTATGAGTGAAAACAGAAGGGATATTGAGATAAGTCATGACACTGGGTTGGGGACGACTGGTATGTGTAATGTTTCGACTGGGTGTCGGTTATGACGGGCTGTCTTTGATGGTCCATGCGTGTGGGTACAGCATACAACCTCTGCAGAGCGTAGAATCCATTTCGACGGCTGTGTTCTTGACATAGGACAGGTTATGGTGTGGTCCTAACAACTAGGAAGCCACCTGCTATGATAATGAGGTGAGAGATGTCTCTGGATGGGTTATTTGGTTGCATTTAGTTGATTAGGTTACATCACTCTTATTTTTGTGCATTGCACCTATGTTTGTTTCATTCCCCTCCAGATGGGCGAGGTGGAGCTTGCTGAGTACTTTTGTACTCAACTGTTGCTGATATCTTCAAAGGATCCTGACTTCAACCCGGAGGACTTCAAGTAGGGTAGCATCCACACCCAAGGTGTTACCGTGGAACCATGTAAGAGGGGGAGCTAGTCATCCATGTGTTTATGTTGTTAGTCATCCTTATGTTAGTTCTTATTATTGTTGTTGTACTAAAGTGTATGCCGTTGTAACAAAGCTTTGTATGGTTGTAGTTCCACTTGTGTTGTAATATTATGTACCGAACTTTTTTTGGCATAATATTATATGTTTAGTTCCGATCTTGTGGGTCGGGACGCTTCAGTCTAGCACGTCGGATTTGGCTTTGGCAGCGAGCCGGAGCTCGAGAGACGGCTGGGAGTTTCGGCGAACTCCAGAGAGGTCGGCTGCGGGTGCGCACGGGAAGGCGGGAGGTTGAAGACGACCACTTGGCCCCACGCGTCAGCCACCCGGGGGAATTAAGTCTTATTGTCTGCGGCTCGGGATCCATTTGTGGCTATGCAGTGAAACTCGGTGGCCCCGTGTGGCGTTGGCTGAGGAGCCGACACGTAGCCCCGGACCTACCGCAAGGATTTAAACATTTCCCCAATTTTCAGATTTAGTTCAAACTTCAAACTCACACGACTTTGCTAGGAAGCTCCAAATCGAGTGAACCAAATCTTGTTGGATTCAGCTTTCTGAGCACTTTCCAACAAAACAAGTATCACCACACGAAAACCTTTATTTCTCCAGAATTAATTCTCCAAAATTTGAACTGTTTAGAATTTTAACTGGAGAACCCATTAGTGGAAAATTCTGAAATTTGACCACGATGATCCTTGTAATATCCCTGCTACCATAAAAATTTCAGATCCATCTGAGCTAATTTGATCCACATAATGGTGTGATTAAGGAAACTGGTCCAGAGAAAAAGAAAAATGTCCAGAAACATTTTTCAGATTTTCTCTGAATTTGTTTAGCTCATATCTTGTGCTAGGATGCACCAAATTATATGAAATCAAATCCATTAGAACCATTTGAAAATTAGTTTCCATAAAGTCATGGCTTGATCCAAGAAAATGTAAAGGTCAAAAATATGAATACAAAGAAACTCTTGTTTTCACCAAGTTGGTTTCCTATGTATGAAAAATGGGACTTGTTTAAACTTTTGCACATGTGACAATACACATGGGAGCTCTCTTCACACAAGTTCAAATCTTTATTTGAAAACATGGAACCCAAGAGGGATCTAAAACCAAGGTGGGAAGTTCCCATATGTGTGAGAAAGCTAAAGTCAGATTTTGGAACCAATTGTTCAACTCAAAAATTCAAATGAGAGTAACACAATGATTTTCAAACTGTTGTGTTAAAAATATCATTTGCAGCGGCCAAATCAAAGATCATATTTCATATTTGAATTCCTTAGGTCCAAATTAGGGGGTAGGAAAAGTCTCATGAATTTTTGGTGACATTTGCTATCCATTTTCCAAATGGACTTAAATTTGTAATGAATTCAAATATACATTTGAATTTGGATGAAACTTGTCCAAATTATCCAAACACAATACAGATTGGAATTTCCCACAATTTGATTTCCAGCATTTGCCAAAATGAGGAGATATTTGTGATAAAATTGAGGGGATAAGGGGGACAGTGGGGCCCACATGTCATAGGGCTAATTTGACTTGCACCCTAAGTCTGGTGCTCGGTTTTTCACTCCACCGAGGGGTTCCTCCCGGGCGACACCGAGCTGCTCGCACCACCTCCCAATTCCACCTCTTGCTAGAACGTGTGCATTGCCTGATCCTTAAACACCGAGCAAAACGAAGCACGCTGCCTCCCTCACTCGATCGCGCTCTCGGTGTTTCCTCAAGCAAGAACAGAACCGGCAGACTCACCACCGCGCTCTTTGTTCTCCCGATCGCCGGCCCCAACCGAGCCTCGGTTGCTCGCGCCGGCAGCACAGAAAAGCAGCGCCCGTGCGTGCTCTACCATGCTAGCCCCACAACGCCGAAGCTCCTAGCCCGTGGAGCGCGCAAATCAGCAACTGGCGCCAAGAAACAAAGCTCACCGGCGGAAGCCAAATCAGGTCACCATGGGCGGCACGCCACGGCCGTTTTCACCGTCCCTCCTCTACACGAAAAAGGTGCGCCATGCTCCCTAGGTCGTGTAGCTGCAAGCCGTATAGTGATTGATCAACCGGGTGAGGAGAATTTCCAGATTTTCCGAAACATAGTGTATTCGGGTAGAGCTCGGTGTACCCCGAAATTCAAGTCACTCGGGTAGCTACTGGCCGAGCAAACTTGCAAGCACATTCCTCACATCCTAGTGCTCCTCCTCGACCAAGAATCAAGCTAAATCATCCTAAAACGACCGAGTTCTTGCTTTTTTTCGGGCTGCCACGGAAAAACATCTCGGGTCTCCGTGGAGCTCGATGTTGCCGGCCTTTTCACGAGGTTTGGCGTTTATTTTCAACATCCTCAAGCTTCCACGGTGCTCTTCGATCAACTTCCGACCATGTTGATGCGGTGGAGAAGGTTTCTGACCTCACCGGAACCCTAGCGGTCACTGCCGCCGCCGCACACCACTTTCCGGCGATCTACGTCTGCGGCGACACCCTAAATGAGTTCAGCACCACAAATTAAGGGGGGGCGGCGAGTTTGAGGTCGGTAGATGGCCGGGAAGGCTGTTCCGGCGATGCTCGCCGGAGACCGCCGCCGCTGCCTCTGTTTGGCGGGGAAGAAGACGACCTGTCGGGTGGGACCCACTAGCAGGCGTTTAAACATTATAGGAATTACAGTTTTCAGTTTAAACTTTGGAGAGCCACAACTTTGTGTAGGAGTGTCCAAAAATTGTCAAATAAATTTTGTTGGATTACTCTCAAAGAGTATTATCCAGGGGTGCAGCCCAATAATTATAAAATCTCAGGATTTGGCTCATTAATTCATATAATTAAAATCTTGTAGGAATTTATCCAGGAGTTCTATGTATCGGAAAATTCCAAAATTTGGACAGGAGATTCTTCCAAAAATACTTGAACTCCAGTAAAAAGTTCAGATGTATTGGACCTCATTTGCTTGGCCAAATGTGGTGTTAATTTCTTATGTCTCTGAAAATTGGAAAAATAGAACAGAGTTCAATTTCAGTTTTTTCCCCAAACTTTAGAACCTCTTACTATTGCTAGGAAGCTCCAAATTTAGTGATTCAAAGTGGGTTGGATTCAGGTTGGGAAACTCTATCCAAATATACAATCCAATTTGTATTAGACTCATTATTTAATTCTGGAAAATTCTTTAAATATTTTCAGCAAAAGAATTTTAGAGGGAGTTTGGTTCATCCAAAGTTCCTAAAATTTTGCCAGAATATTTCTTAGGTTGTTAGTGAACTCCTGTATAAATTTAAGCTCATTTGGAGTTGATTTGATTAGGGAAATTCAGATTTGAAGTGGCTGTGTTCAATTGAATACATAAACATTTTCAGAGAATTTCCAAAACTTAGAAATTCAGTTCTGGGAAATTCTTAACTCCAAAAATCCTAGGAAAATTCATGAAGGCCCCATGAACTATAATTGAATTTGTAGTTTACTAAGTTGGGCATGAACATCTGAGTTACTTCAGAATTAATTCATTTTTGCTGAATTGTTTAGGGATTTGTTCTGGATAAAACACCCAATGAAAAGTGTTAATTTTTGGTCCTGAGCACATTCATGTGACCAGGAACTCACATGTAAAGTTTAAGCTCAAGTTTAGCAGTAGATCTCCCTGTCCTTGTTCTCCATGCTTATGTATGAGGGAAAATACATAAGAGTATTGGAGGAATTTTAGAGGACACATATTCTTTCCACATTAGCTGCAATTTTGCAAGCTAAACCTTTATCTAGAGTGGTACAAGCTGTAAATATTTTGAAGTCATTGGAGTTCTGTATCTTCAAGTTCCTTCACATCTTTTCAGCTCACCATATATGTTCATTAGTAGAGAATTGGTTAGTTTATAATCCAACTTCTAAGTAAGCTTTAGATTCTCTTAGGTTCCTTGCACAACAGAGGCAACCCATCATTCTTAGCACTTCCACACACCCCTCTGTTCTTCACAATTTAAGTCTTTAATTATATGAATTGCATTATAAGAACATGTGCATATACATATCGATAGGACTTACGACGGAGGCAATCAACGGAGAAGTTCGACGGAGTGAATCCATTGAAATGGATCAGTTGATCAAGCCTCAAGGAGGACAAGACTCTCATTGATTTATATATTAGTCACCTGCAAAACCAAGGCAAGCCCCGGTTTGCATCAAAACTTACAAGTTTTTATTTGTATTCACTTTATATGGTCTAGTAGTTTGTTTATTGCATTAAGTCTAGATGGTATGAAGCTCCAAATGCATAACCCAGGAAACCCTGGAGTACAATGTAGAGTAAGTTATCAATTGATTATAACTTCTGATCTCAAGTTAACATAAGTGGATTAAAATAGGCATAACTCAAGCAGGCGGTTTTTCCTACTCGTGAACCGGGATTAAGGGGGATCAATCGGAAGAGTTGGGAATTGATCCTCATAGTTGGGAATGGAGACCGGTCAGTGGATGGAAGGCTCAAGGACATGGTCCTGTGAACCTAGTCTACGTCTGAGTCGATTAAGGCCCGTTCTCCTGTGCGGCCCTGTGAGACAAGTTTGAGATGTGTACCGGATGCATACTGGCAATATGGGACCCAGGAAACCAATGTAACATGTTAACCTGGGTGTCGAGACATATCTCACCGTCTGATGCACATGCTGAATGGATAGAGAAGTCAGCTCTATGAGGGTTTGCCGTAGTGAGACTTAATCCAAGTCGGTGGGACCGGTTCGACATTAGGTGTCGTGTGAAAGGTTGCCACGTACGACGTCAGTGATGGTTGCTTTGTGCAACATAAAATACGAGCGTACGTGTCGTGTCAGCCGGGTGTTTCTGATTGCAATCACCATCGCTCGTGGTAGTGTGCATACTTGTACACTGAGTCGTGACGTAGTAATAAACTGGGAAAAGTTAATAATGCTTCGTGAGTAAACCTCATAATGGAGATGAGGAATGATCAACACTTTCACTAAATTTATTTTCCACCTTGGGCTAGTAGCGTCAAGGCAAAGCGTTTCTTGTTTGATTGTGGAGTCTCGACGTTGTTGGCGCAAGGTCTGTATGACTCTAGGGTAGCTCACTAAAGTTATATTCACCTCAGGCAAGTGACATCGAGATGAAGCGTTTCTTGTTTGATTGTGGAGTCCCGATGTAAATTGTGTGAGGGCCATAAAAGTTGCTTAAAACTGGAAGTAAGGATTTCCCTTTAGCTCAATTTCATCTTTTGTGCAAACTTGTATATTTGGCCCTCTATTTTCACCATGTAGAGTTTCATGACTAGGGTGATGGTTAAGTCTTGCTTACCTTCATGCTCACGGATACTGCATAAGTTGTTTTGCGGATAATAACTGTACGCTGATATGTACGGGTGTCCGATGAGACTCGGAACTCTCCGAGTGATAGTGTTCCTAGCGAGAAGGGTCCACGGGCTGGACACTTTCTCTGTTGCTTAGCATAGGTATGAGACGTGAGTTGTAATAGCCTTCCTCTGTAGATTATTTTGAGAAGTATTTGTAAAATCTACACTTTGTAAGCTTCCGCTTGATTTATGTAATATGATTCTTTATTATGTGTGCTGTTGGGTGTCGCATCGCACGGCATCACCCAATGCGATTCCCGGGCGAGCGGCACGGCCCCGTGATCGGGACCGGGCCCTCATAAAAAATTCTTCCAAAACCCTAAGAGCTCTAATTAGAGCCAAATACACATTTATTTGTGCAGGGCTCAAATGAGCTTTGCTTCAAATGAAATTTGGCCAAGTCTCTGTTTAGGTTGTCTCCAAACCGCAGTAAAAAGTTCAGATCCAATAGGATTGTCTAGATATATTTATAGTCTTCACATTATCAAATTCAGCTCAATTGCATTTAATTGACACGCATCGTATGTTTATTTCGTGTAGTCACTAAGATCAAAGAAGAGCCGGAGGTCTTAGACTTCATCACTCTGGAAGAACAGTTAGCTTACGACAAGCAGCAATGCAAGCTCCGGTTGGCATTATCCATTTTACAAAGTTCTTTTGTTTTGATCACTTACTTTATGTAATTCTTATAATTGTGCATTAGAGTCTTGCTGAGTGTTATGCTTACAGATACTATACTAGTTGTTTTGCAGGTATTGACTCTACGCTTATGAGTACAGTTGTCCAATGAGACTCGGAACTTTCCGAGTGGCTACTCATGAGAAATCTTGCCGCTGCTGGTTGTGAGTCGTGTTGCTAGTAAGAAACGTCCGCGGGCTGGACAGTTTCTTTGTTGCTAAATTAGAAACGAGTCGTGAGAGTTATAGTCTTCCGCTGTAGTAGTATTTGAGGTAAAGTATTTGTGAAGTTATTTTTTGTACGCTTCTGCAAATGATTTATGTAATATGAGTTTTCCTTTATTCGTGTGTTGTTGGGTGCCGCATCGCACGACACCACCTAATGCGATTCCCGGGCGAGCGTGCACGGACCCGAGATTCGGGGCTGGGTGCACCTCGACACAGAAGTGACCCAATCATGCTTCTATATTCTTTTTGATCCACAGGTTCACCATCTTCGTCAAGTTCAAGTGTTGTTGTTGTTCCCATTGGTTTCTGAAGAGGCTTGATTTTTGTCAATATTGAAGCGCTTAAGGAGTTCTTTCTTATACTTCGTTTGATGCACAAAACTTTGTTCCTTGGTTTGCTTGATTTGCAGCTCCAAAAAGTATGTGAGTTCTCCCATCATACTCATTTCAAATTTTGAACTCATCATAGCTGAAAACTTGGACACAAGATCATGAGAAGCACAACCAAAGATAATATCATCCACATACACTTGAATGAATAGTGAGTCATTTCATGCTTATGAACAAAAATAGTTTTATCAACCTTGCCCATGGTAAACCCCTTTCCATGTAAAAATGTTTTTAACCTATCATACTGTGACGGACCAAAATCCGTACGATCCAGGATCACAGAGGGTGATGCCGCTCGATGCGACACCCGACAGCACACACGATAAGGAAATCAAGTATTAAATTCCAACTTACTGAATTTGTACAAAAGTAGTACAAACCTTCAGGTACATCTACTTTACAGAGTTTACTGCAGCAGAAATTATTTATACAACTCACTCCTATCCCTAACTAGCAAAAGTCGGTTGTCCAGCCCTACGGACAACCCACACTAGCTACACTCTAGCTTCAGGGCAGCGTGCACGGCTCCCACACAGCCGTAGTTCCTGACGGAGGATAACCCTCGCTGGTCAACCCTTACTCCGAGTCCGTGGGGTACTCCTCACCTGCAAACACTCATAGCAGCAACCGTGAGCACGATGGCTTAGCAAGTCTTATCTGACTCTCCTACACAAGAATCTCTACATGCAAGTCATACTCAAAAATAGGATGTCAATTTGCAGCAATGGACACGCCTACAAGTTCATCCTTAGTTCATATTTTAGCCACCAGTTAAAGGTTCATAAATCTGAAATTTAGTGAGCAATATTTGGTAGCACACATGTTTCAATACAATTTATTCATAACAGCAGTAATGCATCACAATCATTCCATATATTTACTACGTCATGACACAGTGAACAAATGGTACTCATGACTGCAAGGGATGGTGAATTGGCTCGATATACACATGCAGGGATATCGAATAGCACGTCACGTACGTCCATCCTCGGAGCTGCAACGGCATGCTCAAACGATGTCTTACAATACAACCTTTCACCAAACAGCCCAAACGTCGAACCTGTCACACCCAAATGAGCAGGAGATTCCATACACGGAGCATCTCTATATGCCCGTTAGCGGATTTCCACCTTGCTGCTCTCAACATACACCTATAAATCGGTGCGTTATGCCTCAACTCCCGGAGGTATAGGTTACATCAGTTTATCGGACCCCATATATCCGATATGCCTTCGGCACATTCAAACTTGTTCAGCAGGGCCGCACACGGATCGGTCCTCAATCGACAC
Organism: Neostapfia colusana; assembly: GCA_030760725.1. Classification (NCBI taxonomy): domain Eukaryota; kingdom Viridiplantae; phylum Streptophyta; class Magnoliopsida; order Poales; family Poaceae; genus Neostapfia; species Neostapfia colusana. Next base: position 67,593,180 of record JASWHV010000013.1, on the reverse strand, counting down.
GGGCAGGGCTACGCGCAGCAAGACTTCTTCTTGCTGCGTCCTATGCCCCTGCCTAGTCTCATTTTTCCTTACTAAAGTTATCTCACATCTCGAACCAATCCTGTATGTAGCAAATCCTATACTCACGAGTAGATTCCAACTACTCGACTTGTACCGAAGCCTACAAAACATTAAGCACGGCATATACTACTCGAGGACCTAGACACTACCCTTACTTTTTTTAGGATAATATGGTTATGCAATTAGAGTTTCAATCATCCTACATCTAATGCACATCCATACAACAATCTAAGATGAGATAAAACAAAAACTCGATAAAAACTGTTAAATGCAAACCAAGGATTGCCTTCTTGCATCTGGTCGGTGGTTAGACGCTCCTACGAAGGGATGAAATCAAAGATCTCCGGGGCTTCTTCGATTTCAGTGACTACAAGTAATCAAATTAACGATATGTGTCAAATTTAATGCAAATGTGTTGAATTTAACATATGAACACCATAACTCTAGTTAGACACCCTTTTTGGCTCTGAAATTTTAACTGTGGTTTGGTGAGAACATACCCAGAGACTTGGCCAAATTTCACTCGAAACAAAGCTCATTTGAGCCCTGCACAAATAAATGACTAAATGGCCATTACTAGACCTTCTAGTGATTTCCAGGGATTTTTATGGAGCAAGCCATTACTTTCTGGAAAATAATGTTTCTGTTGGTTCTAGTGGAATTGGTTTCATGTAATTTGAAGAATCCTAGAGAAAGTTATGGTCTAATTAATTTCATAGAAAATTCAGAAAATGTTTCGGAACATTTTCCATTTTCTCTGTGTCAGTTCACTTAATCACACAATTAGGAGGACCTAATGAACTCGGAAGGATCTGAAATTTTTCAAGGATATTAAAATTTACGTCCTAGCCAAATTTCAGAATTTTCCATAAATGGAATCTCCATTTAAAAGTCCCAATATTTTAAATTCTGGAGAATTATTTCTGGAAAAAGAATAGGGTTCATGCAATGAAACTTGTTTTGCTGGAAAGTACTCAGAGACCTGAATCCAACAAAATTTGGTTCACTGAATTTGGACAATCCTAGCAAAAGTTATGGGCTTCTAAAGTTTGAACTAAATCTGCAATTCAAATAATTCTGGAAAAAGTTTAAATGTCTGACGCCAGGCCCAGGGGTGACGTGGCGCCACCAGAGACACCGACACATGGGGCCCACATGGTTATTTGGGCGTAGCCACTATTTGATCCGGGGCCACAGACAATCCGGCTCGGTTTAACCGAGACTGACGTGTGGGACCCACGAGGTTTCTTCTTGCCGGGAACGGCCGTGAGACGGCGACAGACTCTACAGCAAGTCCGGAGGTGTCGCTATGGCGCTGTAGTGTCTCAAAATCCCTGCGATTGGCTCCTACAGCACCTCCACGACCTTGGGAGAAACGATCAAAACCCTGATCTTGTAGAAAATGGCAGCAAATATGACTTCACCATGTGTGCTAGATCTAAATCTGATGAAGAACAGAAACCCCGAAGAACTCGGTGGTTTCTCGACGGTTTCCCGTGGTTCTTGATCGTATGGATTCACACGGACGTTTTTTAAAGCTGGTTTTCTAAGTTGAGGAAGTATTGATTTAATGTTTAGCATGAATTTTGAGTGGATTGCCGTGGTCCATATTGTATGCCGTCGGCAACAACTGAGATTCTGGCGAGCACACGCTGTGGCATGCAGCCAGAGGTGCGTGAGAAGAAGAGTGATACTAGGCGAACCTTTAGGCGCGCCAAACTCTAAGGAAGGGAGACGCTCGCGGCTGGGCGATGAGTTTTCATAGCAGCGGCGACTGATGGCATCGGAGAAGAAAACCAAGCTCACTACCGTGGTGTAGGACAGCTACTGCCGATTGCTCGCTTCGGGGACGTTGAGGGACTGTAGGCTCAACCTCTGAGCAGCTCAGTCGAGCATGAAAACCCCTGGAGGGAGGCAGAGACGCGGCGGTGCGGCTGTTTTTCTGTCGTGCGTACGAGAGCAGGGAAGAACTTCGATGTGTGCAGCGAGAAGGTTGCTTCGTGGGAAAGGAGAGCATCGAAGCTGGTCACCAGCATGACGGCAACTCAAGGAGGTGGCCGATTGGGAGCGGCTCGGTGGCGTCCACAGGAGAGGCCCAAAGAACAGAGCCACTCGTGTGAGGCGGTTCACTCAGTGTGTGTGACTGACAGAGGGTCCCACCTCCACTAATTCTTTTAAATTTTTGCTCACTGATATTTTCTCAGCTACTCAAAATTAAATTGTAGACTTAGCCACAAAGTGTAAGGGCCTCAGTTTTTGACACACATTTGCAGTGTTCATCACCACACCACACACCTCATTTGAGGAAGGCTGATGAACACAAATGAAGAGCAAGTAACAATTATCAACATGCTCATTAGAGAACAAACTCACACATTGCCAAAGTGGCATTTCACACATGTGATATAAGGGGGCTGGACATATGAAAACTCCTATACATTGTTAAGGATGTCCATTCAAGTTTCACCAAAATTCAAAACCTTTTTGAGGTCATTTTGGGTATAGTTAGGAAGAGGGCAGTTTGAAACCATATTCAAATTCAAACTGTTTTTATCCCATGAATTTAAAAGCGGGAGGCATATTCTTACTCAGCACATTTTTGTGAGCCCACACACCAATTTTCACTCCATTTGGAGTTGATCTTGACATGAGCTAAGTGGGACAAATTCAAACTTCATTTGAATTCAAAACTGCAATTGTGCTGAAATTCACTCAAACCAAACCCAATGTGAACTTTGATCAATTCAAATGGTTCATGGGTGGATAATTTGAATTACCAGGGGTACTATAGGGATCACTGTTTACAACAGTGATTAGGAGTAAATTTCAGAGGTTAAAACTGGAAGTGGGTCCCACATGTCAGCCACTACTCAGATCAAACCGACTGAGACTTTTCTCACTCGGGTCGCCGAGCCACAACTGTGATCGCCACCGAGGGCAGCCGCCGCGCCAGCAGCTGCTTGCCCACGCGCGGGCGTGAGGCGGTGCAGAGCCTTCTTAAGGCGCCTGCCCCCCTCCTCGGCCGAGGCATCGCCGTTCTTCCCCGCAAGAACTCAGCGCCGGCCGAAATTTTCCGCAGCTCGGAATCGATCGGAGAACGCCGATCGCAGCTCCCTCTGTCCACTCCAGAGCCCCAGCAAGGTACTAGAGACTTTACTCCGTCCTCCCCGTTGCTAGAATTCAGTTCAAACCGATGGATATCGGCTGTGCCGAAAGATCAAATTCGGGACTTGGAACCACCGCACCCCGGGCTCTCGAGGACAGCCCAACCAGGGCGTTGTCACGCCCGAGCCAAGGCACCCTTGGACGCGCTGGTGACCGGTGCTGCTCATCCCCGAGCCACAGCTCGAGTGGTTGCTCACCGGCGGCGAATTTCCACTTTTCCCCTTTCTGTGTGCAGAACGACCTTCGGGTACGATTCTGTTTAATTCGGGCTCTAGAAAGGTTTAGAGGGCCTGAAGCCGCTCTCACACGAGCTAGACACGGTAACGCACAAGTTGCCTTCACAACTCTGGGCCAGAGAACCTCTGTACCCGGCGTAAATTGAGGTCTACCAATGGCGGAATTAACGGGCGGCATCGGGCACACGGTGAGGACCTATTTCGGGCCTTCCCCGAGCTGCCTCGAGCTCATGTCGGCCTTCTCTGAGGTCCACTGGTGCTTCCCGACCGGTTTCCCAAGTAGCTGAGGTGCTAGAGAAGTCAGCCGACATGGCCGAAGTCATTCCGAGGTGGCGGCTCGTTGCAGACCATGCTCCGGCCATTGTCATGAGCAGCTGACCCTAGAATCCTGTTCCCCGAGTAAAAGTAGGCAGGGGCGGCCAGAATGGAAAAGTTTGGAGCTGTACAGAAGCGGGCGGCGAGCTCTCCGGCGAGGTCCCTCGGCGGCGGAGCGAGGGCGTCGCGAGGTTGAAGAAGGTGGTGGACCCCAGCTGTCAGCGGGAGATATTTTGAATCGGGATCCGGCTGTGGCCGGGATCGGGTGTGCTGGTGCGCAAAATCATTGTGGGCCGCGGTGTGCTGTCGCCTCGGCGTGCGACGCGTGTCCCCTGGGCCCACGCGCGAGTTTAAACTTTTCCCCGATTTTCAGATTTTCTTCAAACTTCAAATCCTCATAACTTTGGCTAGGAAGCTCCAAATCGAGTGAACCAAATTTTGCTGTATTCAGATCTCTGAGCACTTTCCAGCAAATCAAGTTTCACTTCATGAAAACCCTTGTTTCTCCAGAATTAATTCCTCAAAGTGTAAACTGTTAGGAATTTTAACTGGAGAATCCTGTGGAGGAAAATCCTGAAATTTTACTGGGATGTTCACCAAAATATCCCTGAACTACTATAAAAATTTCAGACCCATTTGAGCTCATTTGATCCACCTAATGGTGTGATTAGTGAAACTGTTCTAGAGAAAATAGAAAATGTTCAGAAACATTTTCTGAATTTTCTCTAAAATTGTTTAGCTCATATCTTTAGCTAGGAACCTTCAAATTAAGTGAGACCAATTCCATTAGAACCATCTGAAAATCTAGTTTTCAGAAAGTCATAGTTTGTTTCATGAAAATCCTTAGAACACCCTAAGAGTTCCAATTAAGGTCAAGGACATAATTAATTGTGGAGGGCTCAAATGAGTTTGCTGCAACTAAAACTTGACCAAGTCTCTGTTTAGATTGTAACCAAGCCACAATAAAAGTTTCACAGTCATTAGGTCTGTCTGGCAAAGGTTATAGACTTCACAACTTCAAACTTAATACAAATGCATTAAATTAATACATGTATTGTTTCTATCATGTAGTCGCTAAGGTCGAGGAGGAACCCGAAGTCCTAGACTTCGTTACTCCGGAGGAACAGCTAGCCTACGACCAAGAGCAGCAAGGCAAGCTCCGGTTTGCATTAACCTTTTTACAAATGTTTATTGTTTTGAGCACATCTTTGAATATTGTTGTGATTCTTTGCATTAGAGTCTTGATTGGAAACCCAACTGCATAGCCAAGAAAACCATGGGTTGGTGTTAGGATTGAAAACCTCGTTAGCCACTGCATTGCTAAGATAGAGTAGGATTCGGTACAAGTCGAGTAGTTGGAACTAGTCGCGAGCATAGGCTAGAGGCACTCGACTCGGGTAGTGATAGTACATGAAACACATGGAAAGAAAATGAGACCAAGCGGAGGTTAAGTGCAGCAGGACTTTGGGGCCTGTGTGCTGTAGCTCCACTTGTGTCGATTGAGGACCGAGCCGTGTGCGGGCCTGTTGAACAAGCTAGAACAGTACCGAAGACCTACCGGCTATATAGGAACCGGGAAACTGATGTAACTCGGGTAGCTGGGTGTTGAGGCATAGCTGGTCGTTCAGAGGGTAGGTTGAGAGCTCGAGGTGTAAATCGGCTGGCGGCACGAGATGCGCGTGCAGAGACCTCTTGCTCGGGACGATTGGACCGGTTCAACATTTGGCTAACGGGTGAAAGGTAGTCGCGTACGGCGTCCGTCATGGTTGTTGTAGACAACATCGAGTACGGGCGTACGTGACGGGTTGTTCGGGTAACCCTGCAGGTGTAAATCGATTATAATCGCCGTCCCTCGCGGTCAGTGAGTACCACTTGTTCACTGTACCGTGACGTAGAAAGAACAGGCTAGTTACATGTTAAAACGTTGCTGATTGAAAGCTGGACGTTGATTGTTAATGATATGCTGTAGCTTAGAGCTAACTAAAGTTCTTTTCAACTTTGGGCAAAGTACATGAGAGAAATACGTTTCTTGTTTGATTGCGGCTCTCTCATGTGCCTTAGCGTAAGGTTCTCCAAAACCTGCCGCTAAAACTTGAAAGTAAGGTTCTACTAATTAGGCGAGTCCTTGCAACTGATTTTTACCTCATGTAACCCATTACCCTCATGTAGAAGTTCCATGTTTAGGTGAGACAGGTCAGACTTGCTGAGCCTTCGTGCTCCCTGCTTGTGTTTGAAGCTTTTGCAGGGTTCTATGAGGAAGGGACTCCCGAAGAGGTGACGGAACCCCAGGAGGGGAACCCCGTCGAGTGGGAGTCGTGCACGCCGCAGAGTTAGTGTGCGTGTGTGCTAGCAAGGACACGTTCGAGGGCTGAACGTGCACTTGATGCTTAGTCTACGCCCACGAGTGTAGACTGAACTTATTTTGATGTAAACATGTTCATAAACTTGTTTATGTAATAAAATTTCCGCTTCCGCTTTGTACCTTTGACGTGTGTTATACGGTGCTGTGCAACGCAGCACCCCTCAGCGTGATCCTGGCTCGACAAGACCAATGGGGTCGTGTCAGCATGGTATCAGAGCTCACTTGAGGTTTAACACAGTACAAAGGTCATCTTTTTCAAAAATCCAGTGAGGAACGACTTAGTAGCCCGTATAAGGATGTTATTAGCCTATAGAAAGTGGCATATTAACCTATTTATTATGTCAGAAAATCGTGTATCTCGGAACGTTTATGTCTTGGGGGGTACACGTAAGGGCTGTCCATCAGTGCGCACAAGCTGAAGGGTGGAGCCCCACGGGTGGCAGGTAACCCGACCCGCTTTAGTATCCTCTACGACTCTTCATGTCATTTGGGGTATTCGAGCAACGTCTGTCCCTGGCGTGCATGGTGCAACTAGGGAGACCCCGTCACGTGGTCTGAAATGTGAACACGTAACTCAAGGCGTGGTTGGCTTGAGAACATCCGGGCGAGTGATGACGGCCGGGTGTACGAACTGTATGGATTCCGGGCTCGGTGTGCAACCGAGTCTGATGATTGTTTGAGTTTATGCAGGTAGCCTGACCACGAAACGGTAGACGTGTAGCATCCGTGTGCGAGTGACGTTTAGTGCAACTGAAATAACGAAGCCGGCTAAGTCCTGTATAGGTTTTTCTTTGTGAGGACGTAGTACCGACATAATCTGGTGACGCATCGACGTCACACCCAACTAAATGAACAAATTCATTTAAAACTTGAAATTTTTGATCCAAAGTAGTAAAACTTGATGTAACTCCTTCCCTTGAACAGGATATTCAAAGTTAACAAGTTTTCAACTTATAGGATGTTAAGGACAGAGCACTCTGTTTTTAGCTGAATCAAGGCTGAAGTTAATCAGAGGTTAGAGGTTGAGTTCTTTCGAGGTTGGGGTCGTATGATACATTTCTGGAAAGCTTTGGAAGAGCTTTACAACTTTTCTGTTGAGCTCCAGAGGTGTTTCATCCCTTAACCACTCTAAAAATGCAGTAGAGTTGAAACTGTCCAGAAAACAGGACGGAGTAAAGACTCTTTGTAGACTCTCTGTACATTAAGCATAACTTCCTGCTTAAAAATCCAAAAATAGAAAATGAGATAGTTCTGGAAAGCTTATGATATGGGTTACAACTTTGTAACAGAAAGTTTTGTCATATTAGGAACAGAATTAACTGGGATTCTTGGATCAAATCAGTACCTAAAGCAGGGAGGTGCTGTCCAATTGTTTCCAGAAATTCTGTTAACTTTGACATCTCATAACTTTTGAACCAGGACAGATTTTAGGCCAAGCAAATACTTTCTGGAAATCTATTGGAGTTAGCTTTAACTTTGATGTTGAGCTCCAGAACTGGTTTTGCATTTAGCATGGCCTAAATCAGGTTGAAATCGAAACTGGTCAGGGCTATCATGAGAACAGCAGATCAGCAGTCAAATTTGTTTAAAATTTGAACTATGTTTCCAAGTTTTATGGGTTCAATGACATGTCTTATGTCATAACTCGATGGTTTACTGTTTAAATAAATATTTAACATTTCTCAAATATATTTTTACAGATGACAGCTGATAAGAAGTTGGAGAACGGGTGGGTGATGTCCCACTGTTCTCACCGTAGCGGCTACCCAGAAGCATTGTGGCAAATGCTCCAATATTTCGGGTACAACCAGATGCCGCGATACTTCGCCAAGGAAGAAGGCGAAGAGGGGAACAAGACGTGGACGATCCATGTCAAGGTTCCTGCAGGACCTACGCCACCCGATTGGGTGCCATTCACCGTCGCGGTGAGAGGAAGACAACTGGAAGGGATGCGGCAAGTGGCAGCCCGTGACACTATGTCACGTTTCTGCCAACTACACGTGCATGCTATGGAGGGCACTCCATACGCACTCGTTCCGGTGGAGGGACGAGCTCAGCAGGTGTGGGAAGAGAGGTACCTGGAGGCAACGGATCCGAGTTGCCCAAGGTACAACCCCACGGAGGCAAATCTCAGCCTCCAGATGAGGGCGGGAAACGCCGTGATGGACAGCCAAGCTGTTCATACGGAGCATCTCGCCACAAAGCTCAAGGAGAGTACAAGCCGTGGAGATCATTTCGAGAGTGCTCACAGCATACTCTGCAATGTGCTCCTTCCGACGATCAAGCGACTGAATGAACAACACAATCAGTTGCGTCGTCTGAAGAAGGCAAAGAAGAAGAGCCGTGTTGACATCGCGGCGTTGCAAGAGCTGGTGCAGACCCTAACCCAGCAGAATGAGGACCTTGCTCAAGAGCGGGACGACGCTATTGAGGAAGGACAAGGCTGGGAAGAGGACTACAACCAAGCTATGGACGAGGTGCATGCTTTGCAGGACCTCGTGCCCCCGGTGTTAGGCGTACCGGTGGTCTTGGGTCTTCCAGCAATGGGAGAACCCGGAATGGGAGAAGAGGTGGTAGATCTAGAACCACCAGCAGAGGTACCGGAGGAGGACGACCCACAGGAGGTCGAGTTCTACTCCGAGTAGGGGGTTACGGTTGCCAAGTAGGGCAGCCAGGGTAGCGTAACCCAACTTTTATAATCGGTGACATGTCGGGTAGACAGTAGCGTATGTATAGGTAGTGACGACATGAGCACGACTTCTCGGAGATCCGAGAATAATGTATCTTGTATAAAGTTTATACTTTATCAATATATGTGAATGTTGTGCAAATTAATCATGTGTCACTTCAATACCTACTGTTGCTTATGAAATTTTAAGTAAGACATGTGCTAATCGCTGCTGTTTTGAATTTCAGAATGACGCGTACTCGTGCCAACCCTGACGTTGGGGGTACTAGTCAAGGGGGAGAGACCTCCCAACCACCTCCTGAGGACTCCTCGGGACAACAACAGCAACAGCAACAGCAAACACCGCCACCGCCACTGCCAACGGTTACATTGGCCGACATCGTCGCGGCAATGGCGGGTTCACATCAGCAGCACAGGGAGCTGCTGCAAACTTTAATTGCGAATACGTCTCGCCCAGAGAGACGTCAAGACCGTGAGGAGCGTCAACAGAGCTCCTACTCCGACTTCCTGGAAACTCATCCCCCGGTATTCTCAAGGGCGGATGAACTACTTGACGCGGACAACTGGCTCCGCGCCATAGAGATGAAGTTCAGGCTGCTCCAGATCAGCGAGCAGCGCAAGACTCAGTTCGCGGTCCAGCAGCTCCAAGGATCCGCGAGCGCGTGGTGGGCCAACTTCTGTGCTTCACAGCCCACCGACCGAGTAATGACCTGGACGGAGTTCCGGACGGCCTTCAGGGCCTATCATATACCGCCAGGTTTAATGAAGAGGAAGATGCAGGAGTTCTTACACCTGCAACAAGGGAGCTGGAACGCGCTGGAATAATCCAGGGCGTTTAACGATCTCGCGCTATATGCGTCATATCATGCTGATACCGACGAGAAGCGGCGGGACCATTTCTACCAGGGGCTTAACCCGCTCCTGAAGGACAAGTTGGCGATGTTCAATCGCGGCAGCCTCAATGACATCATTGATGCTGCGATTGTTCAGGAGAACTCCGGCAAGGAGTTGGCGGCGGCAGAGCGAAAGCGAAGCGCGCCGCAGAGCAGCGGAGAAGGAGGCGGTCCTTCTCAGAAGTTTCGGATGGTGAATCGCCCACCCTCAGGTTCACGCTGACAGTCACCACAGCGGTCGATGCCGTTCCGCAGTCGGCCGTACTCTTCACCGGCATTCAGGCCGGCACTGCCAGTACCACCGCAGCAACAACAACAACAGCAGCGGGCGATACCGCGTGCGTTTGCACCTCAGCAACGCATGCCGGGCTTTCGTCCACCGAGCACTCCACCAGCAGCGGCCACATGTTACAAGTGTGGTCGTCCAGGACACTTCGCGAGCAGTTGCCCAGAGAGGCAAGGCGGCGGAGTGGCACCACAGTTTCCGGAGAGGAATCAACCCCGGAACCCTACTAATGCGCGGCGGGCAAACCCTAGGCCCGGCACCGTCCACCAGCTTGCCATTGAGGACGTGCCGGAGGGCGAGCCAATCCTTGCGGGTATGTTCCAACTCCACCAGCATCCCGCTATAGTACTATTTGATTCAGGCGCCACGCATAGCTTCATTAGCCAAGCTTTCATTGATAACTATAGCTTGCAAATACTACCCACCGATAGTCCTTATGTGATCTGTTCACCGGGTGGGAAAATATCAGCAAGCATGATGGTTCCAAAAGCACTATTGTGCTTAGAGGGTAGAGTTTACCCTACGTCTCTCATAATCTTAGAGGGACAAAAGGTCGATGTCATCTTAGGGATGTCGTGGTTAACCCGCCACGGCGCTGTTTTAGACACCGTCCTCCGAGTCGTGCACTTGAACTCAGAAGTGCACGAGTCTCACTCATTATTTCTGGACAGTCCGGAAATAAAACTTCCAAGTGTCTATCAAGCCACAACCATCAGATTGGAAGATATTCCGGTGGTCCGAGAGTTCCCTGACGTATTCCCGGACGATTTGGCGGGGATGCCGCCTGATAGAGAGGTGGAGTTCAAGATTGAACTTGCAACGGGAACCATGCCAATATCCCGAAGGCCGTACAAGATGGCACCCAAGGAGTTGGCTGAACTGAAGACTCAGCTCACGGACCTCCTGGAGAAGGGTTTTATTAGGCCGAGCTCCTCGCCATGGGGCTGTTCGGCGTTATTTGTCAAGAAGAAGGATGAGACGTTGCGGCTTTGCGTGGACTACCGTCCATTAAATGCCGTAACCATTAAGAACAAGTACCCGTTGTCACGGATCGACATGTTGTTTGATCAGTTGGTCGAAGCAAAGATCTTTTCCAAGATGGATTTAAGATCCAGGTACCATCAGATTAAGATAAGGGCTGAGGACATTCCGAAGACGGCTTTCTCGACGAGGTACAGACTTTATGAGTACCTGGTCATGTCCTTCGGCCTCACCAATGCTCCAGCTCACTTCATGTACTTGATGAACTCGGTGTTCATGCCGGAGATGGACATGTTTATCGTGGTCTTCATCGACGACATCCTGGTATATTCTAAGTCGGAGGAAGATCACAAGAAACATCTGCGTATAGTCTTGCAACGGCTGCGGGACCATAAGTTATACGCAAAATTCAGCAAATGCGAGTTTTGGATATCGAAAGTGCCTTTCCTCGGGCATATCATCTCAGCGGAGGGTATCGCTGTGGACCCAAGCAAGATCACTCAAGTGCTGAATTGGAAATCCCCGAGAACTGTTCACGAGGTACGGAGTTTCCTCGGACTCGCGGGATATTATCGGAGGTTCATTCCGAACTTCTCGAAGATTGCCAAGCCAATGACAGAGCTGCTGAAGAAGGCTACCAAATATGTTTGGAGTCCAGCATGTGAAGCAGCATTCAAGGCTTTAGTCAAGCACCTGACATCAGCACCGGTTTTGGCGCAGCCAGACACAACAAAACCGTTCGATGTGTACTGCGATGCATCCGGCATTGGGCTCGGATGTGTGCTGATGCAAGACCGAAGAGTGGTCGCGTATGGATCACGGCAGCTTAGGAACCATGAGCAGAATTATCCAACTCACGACTTGGAGCTCGCTGCCGTGGTACTTGCAATAAAAATGTGGAGGCACTACCTACTCGGTAACCTCGTACATTTATATACCGACCACAAAAGCCTCAAGTACATATTCACTCAGAAGGAGCTGAACATGAGGCAACGAAGATGGTTAGAACTGATAATGGATTAAGAGATAGAGATCCATTATCATCCAGGCAAGGCAAACGTAGTGGCAGATGCACTGAGCCGCAAGTCACACGTCAATAATCTGAACATCACACCGTTGGAAGAGAGCGAACCACCACTACATGTGATTCCACACGGAGCTCTCTACAACCTAGCTTTAATCCCCACCATCCGTGAAGAGATAGCGGCAGCCCAGAAGAATGACAAGGGCATGTCACATTTGCGGAGACGTGTAGACAGTGGGGAGTTGAAATGTTTCCGGAAGGACGGAGACGGCGTCCTATGGTTCAAGGACCGGATTGTCGTACCCCGAAACCCGGAATTACGGAAGAAAATCTTTGATGAGGCTCACTTGTCAAAGTTTTCTATTCACCCCGGCAGCAACAAGATGTATCAAGAACTCAGAAGCAAGTTTTGGTGGACACGGATGAAGCGAGAGACTGCAAAATACGTGTCCGAGTGTGATACATGTCGAAGGGTGAAGGCAGACCACATGCGGAAACCGGGACTGCTACAACCACTGGGCGTTCCTGCCTGGAAGTGGGAGTACGTGAGCATGGATTTCATCGTCGGTTTACCCACCACCTTGCAGAGACATGATTCTGTGTGGGTGATCATCGATCGGCTCACCAAGGTTGCCCATTCCATCCCGGTCAACACAAACTACAACGCAAAGAAGTACGCTGAACTATACATCTCACGGATCCTATGCTTGTACGGCGTACCCCGTACCATCATATCGGATCGGGGCACTTTATTTGTGTCCCGTTTTTGGGAGCAGCTACACGCTGCCTTGGGGACGAAGCTAATCCGTAGTTCAGCATACCACCCGCAGACGGATGGACAAACCGAGCGGGTAAATCAGATTTTAGAAGACATGCTACGAGCTTGCGCTATCAACCACGGCAAGAATTGGGAGGATCACTTGCCGTTAGCCGAGTTCTCGTACAATAATGGGTACCAAGCCAGCATCAAGATGGCACCTTACGAGGCGCTATACAGGCGGCAATGCCGCACACCACTGAATTGGTGTGAATCTGGCGAAAGGGTTACCTTCGGGATTGACCTTGTCAACAACGCAGAAGAGAAGGTTCGACTGATTCAAGCGAACCTAAAAGCCGCCCAATCCCATCAAAAACAGTATGCGGACCGTTGAAGGCGCCCATTACAATTCGAAGTTGGAGATCACGTATACCTACGGGTGTCTCCAATGAAGGGCGTAAACAGATTTGGGGTGAGGGGAAAGTTGGCACCCCGATTCATCGGTCCATTCCAGATTACCGAAAGATGTGGGTCAGTGGCATACCGGCTGACATTACCAGAAGCACTTTCCGGTGTGCACGACGTCTTTCACATTTCCCAGCTGAGGAAGTGTCTCAAGCTATCAACTACCGTTCAGCTGGAAGACATTGAAGAACTGCAACCGGATCTCACCTATCGGGAGGAACCGGTGCAGATTATTGATGAAAAGGCTCGAACCACACGCAACCGTACATTGTGGTTCTACAAGGTTCTATGGAGTAATCACTCCATGGACGAAGCAACATGGGAGAGCGAAGAATTCCTTCGCACTAACTACCCCGAATTTTTCACGTCGCATATCCGGTAATTTTCCACCATCCTCTCTCTCATTTTCACTTTATAATCTCGGGACGAGATTCTTTTAAGGGGGAGGAATGTAAGGGCCTCAGTTTTTGACCCACATTTGCAGTGTTCATCACCACACCACACACCTCATTTGAGGAAGGCTGATGAACAAAAATGAAGAGCAAGTAACAATTATCAACATGCTCATTAGAGAACAAACTCATACATTGCCAAAGTGGCATTTCACACATGTGATATAAGGGGGCTGGACATATGAAAACTCCTATACATTGTTAAGGATGTCCATGCCAAGTTTCACCCAAATTCAAAACCTTTTTGAGTTCATTTTGGGTATAGTTAGGAAGAGGGCAGTTTGAAACCATATTCAAATTCAAACTGTTTTTATCCCATGAATTTAAAAGTGGGAGGCATATTCTTACTCAGCACATTTTTGTGAGCCCACACACCAATTTTCACTCCATTTGGAGTTGATCTTGACATGAGCTAAGTGGGACAAATTCAAACTTCATTTGAATTCAAAACTGCACTTGTGCTGAAATTCACTCAAACCAAACCCAATGTGAACTTTGATCAATTCAAATGGTTCATGGGTGGATAATTTGAATTACCAGGGGTACTACGGGGATCACTGTTTACAACAGTGATTAGGAGTAAATTTCAGAGGTTAAAACTGGAAGTGGGTCCCACATGTCAGCCACTGCTCAGATCAAACCGACTGAGACTTTTCTCACTCGGGTCGCCGAGCCGCAGCTGTGATCGCCACCGAGGGCAGCCGCCGCGCCAGCAGCTGCTTGCCCACGCGCGGGCGTGAGGCGGTGCAGAGCCTTCTTAAGGCGCCTGCCCCCCTCCTCGGCCAAGGCATCACCGTTCTTCCCCGCAAGAACTCAGCGCCGGCCGAAATTTTCCGCAGCTCGGAATCGATCGGAGAACGCCGATCGCAGCTCCCTCCGTCCACTCCAGAGCCCCAGCAAGGTACTAGAGACCTTCCTCCGTCCTCCCCGTTGCTAGAATTCAGTTGAAACCGATGGATATCGGCTGTGCCGAAAGATCAAATTCGGGACTTGGAACCGCCGCACCTCGGGCTCTCGAGGACAGCCCAACCAGGGCGTTGTCACGCCCGAGTCAAGGCACCCTTGGACGCGCTGGTGACCTGTGCTGCTCATCCCCGAGCCACAGCTCGAGTGGTTGCTCACCGGCGGCGAATTTCCACTTTTCCCCTTTCTGTTTGCAGAACGACCTTCGGGTATGATTCTGTTTAATTCATGCTCTAGAAAGGATTAGAGGGCCTCAAGCCGCTCTCACACGAGCTAGACACGGTAACGCACAAGTTGCCTTCACAACTCTGGGCCGGAGAACCTCTGTACCCGGCGTAATTTGAGGTCTACCAATGGCGGAATGAACGGGCGGCATCGGGCGCGCGGTGAGGACATATTTCGGGCCTTCCCCGAGCTGCCTCGAGCTCATGTCGACCTTCTCTGTGGTCCACTGGTGCTTCCCGACCGGTTTCCCAAGTAGCTGAGGTGCTAGAGAAGTCAGCCAACATGGCCGAAGTCATTCCGAGGTGGCGGCTCATCGCCGACCATGCTCCGGCCATTGTCATGAGCAGCTGACCCTAGAATCTTGTTCCCCGAGTAAAAGTAGGCAGGGGCGGCCAGAATAGAGAAGTTTGGAGCTGTACAGAAGCGGGCGGCGAGCTCTCCGGCGAGGTCCCTCGGCGGCGGAGCGCAGGCGTCGCGAGGTTGAAGAAGGGGGTGGACCCCAGCTGTCAGCGGGAGATATTTTGAATCGGGATCCGGCTGTGGCCGGGATCGGGTGTGCTGGCGCGCAAAATCATTGTGGGCCGCGGTGTGCTGTCGCCTCGGCGTGCGACGCGTGGCCCCTGGGCCCACGCGCGAGTTTAAACTTTTCCCCGATTTTCAGATTTCCTTCAAACTTCAAATCCTCATAATTTTGGCTAGGAAGCTCCAAATTGAGTGAACCAAATTTTGCTGGATTCAGCTCTCTGAGCACTTTCCAGAAAATCAAGTTTCACTTCATGAAAACCCTTGTTTCTCCAGAATTAATTCCTCAAAGTGTAAACTGTTAGGAATTTTAACTGGCGAATCCTGTGGAGGAAAATCCTGAAATTTTACTGGGATGTTCACCAAAATATCCCTGAACTACTATAAAAACTTCAGACCCATTTGAGCTCATTTGATCCACCTAATGGTGTGATTAGTGAAACTGTTCCAGAGAAAATAGAAAATGTTCAGAAACATTTTCTGAATTTTCTCTGAAATTGTTTAGCTCATATCTTTAGCTAGGAACCTTCAAATTAAGTGAGACCAATTCCATTAGAACCCTCTGAAAATTTAGTTTTCAGAAAGTCATAGTTTGTTTCAAGAAAATCCTTAGAACACCCTAAGAGTTCCAATTAAGTCAAGGACATAATTAATTGTGGAGGGCTCAAATGAGCTTTGCTGCAACTAAAACTTGACCAAGTCTCTGTTTAGATTGTAACCAAGCCACAATAAAAGTTTCACAGTCATTAGGTCTGTCTAGCAAAGGTTATAGACTTCACAACTTCAAACTTAATACAAATGCATTAAATTAATACATGTATTGTTTCTATCATGTAGTCGCTAAGGTCGAGGAGGAACCCGAAGTCCTAGACTTCGTTACTCCGGAGGAACAGCTAGCCTACGACCAAGAGCAGCAAGGCAAGCTCCGGTTTGCATTAACCTTTTTACAAATGTTTATTGTTTTGAGCACATCTTTGAATATTGTTGTGATTCTTTGCATTAGAGTCTTGATTGGAAACCCAACTGCATAGCCAAGAAACAATGGGTTGGGGTTAGGATTGAAAACCTCGTTAGCCACTGCATTGCTAATATAGAGTAGGATTCGGTACAAGTCGAGTAGTTGGAACTACTCGCGAGCATAGGCTAGAGGCACTCGACTCGGGTAGTGATAGCACATGAAACACATGGCAAGAAAATGAGACCAAGCGGAGGTTAAGGGCAGCAGGACTTTGGGGCCTGTGTGCTGTAGCTCCACTTGTGTTGATTGAGGACCGAGCCATGTGCGGGCCTGTTGAACAAGCTAGAACAGTACCGAAGACCTACCGGCTATATAGGAACCGGGAAACTGATGTAACTCGGGTAGCTGGGTGTTGAGGCATAGCTGGTCGTTCAGAGGGTAGGTTGAGAGCTCGAGGTGTAAATCGGCTGGCGGCACTGAGATGCGCGTGCAGATACCTCTTGCTCGGGACGATTGGACCGGTTCAACATTTGGCTAACGGGTGAAAGGTAGTCGCGTACGGCGTCCGTGATGGTTGTTGTAGGCAACATCGAGTACGGGCGTACGTGACGGGTTGTTCGGGTAACCCTGCAGGTGTAAATCGATTATAATCGCTGTCCCTCGCGGTCAGTGAGTACCACTTGTTCACTGTACCGTGACGTAGAAAAAACAGGCTAGTTACATGTTAAAATGTTGCTGATTGAAAGCTGGACGTTGATTGTTAATGATATGCTGTAGCTTAGAGCTAACTAAAGTTCTTTTCAACTTTGGGCAAAGTACATGAGAGAAATGCGTTTCTTGTTTGATTGCGGCTCTCTCATGTGCCTTAGCGTAAGGTTCAACACAACCTGCCGCTAAAACTTGAAAGTAAGGTTCTACTAATTAGGCGAGTCCTTGCAACTGATTTTTACCTCATGTAACCCATTACCCTCATGTAGAAGTTCCATGTTTAGGTGAGACGGGTCAGACTTGCTGAGCCTTCGTGCTCACTGCTTGTGTTTGAAGCTTTTGCAGGGTTCTATGAGGAAGGGACTCCCGAAGAGGAGACGGAACCCCAGGAGGGGAACCCCGTCGAGTGGGAGTCGTGCACGCCGCAGAGTTAGTGTGCGTGTGTGCTAGCAAGGACACGTTCGAGGGCTGAACGTGCACTTGATGCTTAGTCTACGCCCGCGAGTGTAGACTGAACTTATTTTGATGTAAACATATTCATAAACTTGTTTATGTAATAAAATTTCCGCTTCCGCTTTGTACCTTTGACGTGTGTTATACGGTGCTGTGCAACACAGCACCCCTCAGCGTGATCCTGGCTCGACAAGACCAATGGGGTCGTGTCACAAAGTCATGAGCTAAATTTTGAATTCCTGAGATTGGAGTTGGTTTGTCTAAATTTGATTCACACTTGAATTTGAATTTCAAATTCAGTTTTGAATTAGTTCAAATATAGCTCCGGACAAGATCAACTCCAATGGAGATGAAAATTGGTGGAGTAACTCAGAAAAATGTGCTGAGTTTGAATATGAATCCATATTTTGAATTCAGTTGATGAAAGTAGCTGGAATTTACATTTACATTCAAACTAGCCTTTTTTATAATTGTATCCAAAATGCCACAAAAAGGTTTGGATTTGCATGAAACTTGGCATGAGCATTCCTAAAAATGTTTAGGACCTAATTGTGAGCTCAGCATCTCATGTTCCCATGTCGGAAATCCTAATTTTGGATTTGTGAGTTCTTCCTTTAATTATCCTATTGATGGTGGTTACTTGCTCTCTCAAATGTGTTCATAACTTTACCACAATATGAGCTGTGGTGTGTGTGATGTGATGAACACTTTACCATGTAAACATGTGGGCTTTCACACATACCATGCTCTACTGGCTTGTTTAAGACCATACAAAGCTTTGGCAGTTTGTAAACATGATTAGGAAATTTTGGATTTTCAAATCCTGGTGGTTGCTTAACATAAACCTCCTCATCTATGTAGCCATTAAGAAAGGCACTTTAAACATCCATTTGATATAACTTGAAACCTTTAGATGCATAAATGCTAACAAAATTTTTATGGCTTCTAATCTAGCAACGGGAGCAAAAGTTTCATCATAATCTAAACCTTCAAGTAGTGTGAAACCTTGAGCAACTAACCTAGCCTTATTCATAATAACAATCCCATCCTCACTTTGTTATTTTTAAACACCCATTAGTGTGACCTTGAGGGGGAGGTACAAGTTTCCAAACATTATTTCATTCAAAATTTTCTAACTCTTCTTGCATGGCAATAATCCAAGATTCTTTAGTAAGTTCATGTGATATATCTTTGGGTTCAAAAGAAGCAACAGAAGTAGAATGAGCATGAGAGTTTGGATTACAAAACCTGGACCATGTGACCCATTCATGCAAGCTTCCAATAATTTTTTGTGGAGGGTGACTTTTGAGGACGCGGAGTGGAGTAGATACTTCACAAGTTCCTTCTTCTTCATGTTCATCACAAATCGAAGAATTTGTGGCTTGAGGAAGATCTGTACCAGCAGTAGTGGTTATTGGTGCTGATTGTGGAGCGAGATCAAGATCTGGAATGTCATTGTTTATTTCTGAAATTTCGTGCAGCAGCTCCACTCCTTCTTCAGCTTCAATGAAAATACTCTCCCACTGCGTTGTATATGCATCTTGACCTGCAGTAGTAGAGCTAGTACCTGGGCTAGCTTCATCAAAAGAAACTTCACAAGTCTCCACAATTTTGTTAGTGTCAAGTAAAAGCACACGATAGCCTACAGTATGAGATGGATAACCAAGAAAAAGGCCATCAACAGATCTAGCTTCAAATTTATCAAGATTAACATGTTTCTTAACAAAACATTTGCAACCAAAGACCCTAAGATGTGTGACACTAGGCCTATGTCCAAACTGATGCTCATATGGTGTTTTTCCTAGCTTAGCTCTCAAGAAAACACGGTTTGAAACATAACAAGCTGTTGCAATTGCATCTGCCCAGAATTTTCTAGGAGTTTGGTATTCATCAAGAATATTCCTATCCATCTCAACTAAGGTTATGTTCTTTCTCTCTACAACACCGTTTTGTTGAGGTACATATGGTGAAGAAAATTGATGACCTATTCCTTTTTCAGCACAAAAGTGATCAAAAGATTATCACTTCTAATTGCTTTTAAAGATCCTAGGTGATCAATTGATAATCTATGAAATAATGTTCTAAAGTGACTAAAAGCTTCATTCATAGATGCCATAAAGTAAACCCAAGACTATCTAGAATAATCATCAACAATCACAAGTACATACCATTTACCTCCAAAAGATTGAACATGTGAAGGACCTACGGTGTCAAGATGTAAAAGCTGTCCCGATTCAGTTGTCATGGCCATTGTGAGAAGAGGATGTGAACCTGGAACCATCTTAGCATGTCTACAAGAAAAGCACACAATATAGTTGTCCCCTTTAAGCTTAGGTAGCCTAGATATACAATCAAGGCCACTAACACGTGTGAGGTGATCAAAGCCTACGTCACCAAGTGTACGATGTCAAAAATATAAGTCCTTTGAATCATTAGCAACTAGACAACTATGATTAGAAGTTGACATATCAAAATCATATTTAAAAACTCTTCCAATCTTAGACATGTTAAACAAAATCTCACCTTTTGAATCTACAACCTTGCAGCAATTTTTAGTGAAGTTAACTTCTAGGTTTTCATCTAGCAATTATGAAACGGAAAGCAAGTTGAATTTCAGATTTTTAACAAGTGCCACATTCTTCAAAGTGTATTGTTTATTTACTCTAATCGAACCCTTAGCAACTATAGGAGTTCAAGAATTATCGACAAAAGTAACATTTTGTACACGTGACACAAATGATATGGAGAAGAACCATTCTTTGTTACCGGTCATGTGGCATGATCAACCTGAATCCACTTGCCAGGGGACCGCCGCCGAGCGACGCCCCGCCAGGACCTCGTCGGGTGGTGCCGTGATATGCGGCACCCAACAGCACACAGGTCGAGGAAACACATCATATTACATAAATCATTTGCGGAAGCGTACAAGAGTATTTTACAATTACTTATATCAAAATAAGCTACAGCAGAAGACTATAACTCTCACGACTCATTTCTAACTTAGCAACAAAGAAACAGTCCAGCCCGCGGACGTTTCTTACTAGAAACACGAAGACAAACCACAGCGGCGAGGATGCTCTTGAGTAACCACTCAGAGGTTCCCGAGTCTCATTGGCATCCCTTCTCATAAGCATGAAGTCAATACCTGCAAAATCACTCGGATAGCATCTGTGAGCATGACGCTCAGCAAGACTTAACCGTCACCCTAGGCATGAAACTTTATATGAGGTTATGAACATAAAGTAGGATGGTATAATGCATAATTAAACTCGCCTAAAACTGAATCCTTACATTCAGGTATTATTTGCAGCAATTTAAGTAACCTTGGGCACACCACATCGGGAGTCCACAATCAAACAAGAAACGCTTCCCCCAATGTAATTTGCTCATGGCATAAAAAGAATCGAGTTTACACTAGGCTATTCATACCACATATCATCACAATGCTAGTATTAACTTCAAATCAATATGGTTAGTTCCTTTCTCATGCAAGTTCTTACTACGTCACGACTGTGAACACAAGTATGCTCGGTCCATTCCGCAAGCGACGGTGATTCGAATCAATAACATCCGAACTACACGGGACGTACGGCCGTACTCGACGTTGCCTACAGAAACCATCACTGACGTCGTACGTGGCAGCCTTTCCCCCGTTGAATCGATCAAGTCACCCCGTACAGTAGCCACTCTAATTGTGCACCTACCGACATGAGATGTCATGAGAATGCTACCCATATACTGCACACCGGCCATCTCGCATGAGGCGACCTGAAAAGGCTCAACGAAAGCTTCCCGAGGTACATCTGTTTACTGGGTCCCATATAGCCAGCATGAGTCTGGTACACAACTCAAACTTGTTCAACAGGGCCGCATACGGATCGGTCCTTGACTGACACGGACAGGTCTATAGCACCTAGGCCTCTATGTTCTGCTGCCCTACAACCTTCCGGTCTCAACTTTAACTTGCTAATTCATTTTTGAACCAATCCCGTATGCCCCTGTTGTTCCTGAACATGCGATTAGCATCTCACCACTCGACTTCTACCGAACCTTACTTAAGCATGGAAGTTCTACACGGTGAAAGACACCTACCCAATACTCCATGGGATCATTTGGTTATGCAAGAGGATTATCAAAACACTAGACCTAATGCACATTTCATATCTTAACCGAAACTGAATACAAAGTAAAAACTTAAAAGCTGTTAAATGCAGACCGGAGCTTGCGTGTTTTGCAGGGTAGTCATATACAAGCAGTTAGTGATCCCTTTTGATCAACCCTTTATTTTACGGAGTTTCATCCACTTCAATGAATCGCTCCTTTGAATCCCCTTCGTCGTGAATACTAATGAAATGTATATGCACAATTTTTATAGAATGTAATGGAAAGAATTATAGAATGGATTTCTTAGGAACATAGGTTGTGTGGAAAAGACAAGAATGGCTTGGTTTGCCTCTGCTGTGCAAAGAAACAGGAATGACTAACTTGGCCTTAATGATTTAGCTATACACCAAATACTTGCCCTAATGAACATAATAGATGAGCTGAAAAGATTTCAATGCAACTGAAGAACAAGAACTCCAATGGCCTCACAACTTTTACAGAAGGTTCTATCCTACCTAGGGATTTAGCTTGCCAAATTGCAGCTAATGTGGAGCCAAATAGTGTTCCCCATATTTCCTACAATGTTTTATGTACTTTCCCTCATACATAAGTATAACAGAACAAGAACAGGGAGTTCAAGGGCTCAACATGAGCTGATGTTTACATGTGAGTTCCTGGTCACATGAAAGTCATTTGGTCCAAAATTCAGACCTTTTTCTTGAGTAGTTCTCCCAGAACAATTCTTTAAGCATTTCTACTCAAAGGAATTAATTCTGGAGTACTGTGCGTTTTCATGCCAAATTTAGTGAACCACAATTTCAAGTATGTCTCAGAGAGCTTGCCTAAATTTTCCTATGATTTTCCGAGCTATGGATTGCCCAGAATAGATTTTATAAGTGGGAAACATTTTCTGAAAATGTTTCTGGACTCTTATGAATGCAGCAGATTGTATTTAGCAAATTCCTACACAATTGTTCTCAAATGAGCTTAAAATTTGCTAAAAGGTCAAAAATGTGCTAAAGAATATTCAGGCAAAATTTGAGGATTTTTGGATGAACCAAATTCCCTCAATAATTCTTGTTCAGAAAATATTCAAATAATTTTCCAGAATTTAATATTGACTTTCATACAAATTGGAGTTCATATTTGTATAGATCTTTGAACAAGTAATCCAACACAATTTGAATCACTCAATTTGGAGGTTCATACACAAAGATATGATTTTCCAAAATTTGAGCAATCTCTGGAAATATTTTCCCTACTTAAATTCGACTAGGCCTGCTATTTATACTCCAGCCAATCAGAATTGAAACCACACTGGGTTCACAGGGTTCTAGCGTGCCAGGACACCGGATCCGGCCACAACAGATCACAAATTTAAATTTCACAGTCGCTGACAGCCGGGCCCGGAAATTTCTTCTTCCTCCCGCCAACCGCTTCGCGCGCGCGCCGCCCAGCTCGCCGGACCGACGCCGGAGCTCGCCGGCTCGCCGTTTCAGGT
Organism: Neostapfia colusana; assembly: GCA_030760725.1. Lineage (NCBI taxonomy): Eukaryota > Viridiplantae > Streptophyta > Magnoliopsida > Poales > Poaceae > Neostapfia > Neostapfia colusana. Next base: position 67,570,061 of record JASWHV010000013.1, on the reverse strand, counting down.
CATCACTGGAGCTGGAACTCGCTGCCAGAGCGTTATTGACGTCGAGGAACACGGTTGCGGTACTAGTTTGACCTGCTGGTGACCGGAAACACCTCGGCGACGTGCGGCGGCCTCGGTTGAACTTCAGCACCGTCGGCCGGGGTTCCTAGCCCGCTAAAACATCGACCAACACGCTCTACAGCGCCAGGGAACGACCAGGAAGCTCAACAAGGACTCAAACTAGCTCGGGAAAGGTCGCAAATAAGGTTTCACCGTGCGACCGATTAGTCCCGCCAAGAACACGCTCGGGAAACCTCAAAATCCTCTGTTCTGAGGTGATTTCATGCTAGGGTTTCTAAAAGAGATATGATCGCCGGCTAGTCCAGCTTCTATGTGCAATGTTTGACGTGCTAAGAACAATTAGAGGTGGAGAATTTGGGGTTCCCGTACCGGATGCTCAGGTTGAAGCCGTCGATACAAAATCTTCAAATTGGCCGGCGATGATCCATGGTTTGCTCCAAGATTTGGAGGAGAACAGCACCACAGTAGCACACTCCCGTAGCCGTGATCGCTCGGCCGTGAAAACCCCTGTGGAGGGCTGTCCATGTGAAGCCTGTGGGGACCACCCCGTGGTTCACCCACTCCAGAATCGCATAGGGTGGTGTCGTGCGATGCGGCACCCAACAGCACACACGAAAAGAATTAAGAACAACATACAAACTTTTATTTGATATAAAACAGCGGAAGTCTTTTTACAAACCATAATTATACAGCGGAAGTCATGTACATAGCTACTCTCTAATCCTAACTAAGCAAAAGTGCAGCAATCTAGTACCGGGACGCTACACACTAGCAACATGGAACCAGAGAATCACGGCGGCGTGCAGGGCTCCAGCTCGGCCGTGTACCCCGACGGGGGCATCGCCTCATCCTCGGACCCTTCCTCATAACTCTGACCTGCACACAGCTCAAATATTGCAACCGTGAGCACGATGGCTCAGCAAGGCTTAACCGACAACCTAGTCATGGAACTCTACATGCAGGGATGAGTAAGATAGGAAAAAAGGACTTTGTAACAAAGACACACCTACATGTTGATCCTTACTTTCAGTTTTATAGCAACAGTTTCATGTGCCTTAGGCAGCCCCACATCGGAAGTCCACAATCAAACAAGAAACGCTTTCCTCCGATGTGGTGATGCCCAAAGTGGAAATTAAACTTAATTAGCTCTACATATACAGCAGACATGGAGCGTGACTGCGCCCACCAGCAGATTTACACCTTGCTACCCTCAACCTACAACTATTTACGGTTGGGTAAGTCACGGCACCCAGGTTAACCAATTACATCATTTTCCTGCTTATGTCAGTATGCCATCCGGTACTGTTCGATACTTGTCCAGCAGGACCGCACACGGCTTGGTCCTCAATCGACACCAACAGGGCTACGCACGTGAGACCCAGACCTCCGCTCACTGCATCCTATCCCCCCCCTGCTGGGTCTCATTTTCACAACTTTTAGCCATTTTCTATCTCTTTTCATACCGTGTGAATAAATACCTATCTCGCGAGTAGATTCCAACCACTCGACTTCCACTGAGATCCTAAGAACATTAGCATGGCATTCTCTACTCGTCGAGCTTGTAAACTACCCAACCCTCCATAGAATTTAAAGGTTATGCATGTGGGGTTTCAACCACCCTAACTATAATGCAATCAATTCACCCTAAATATATGTGATACAAATGAAGAATTTGCAAAAAGTACTTAAATGCAAACCGGGGCTTGCCTGGTTGCGATTCAAATGAAAGTTAGCTTCAGGTGGCAGGACATCCAAGGGCTCCGGTGTATCCTCAACTTCGATCACCAAATAAAATGTAGCAAAATATATGTATAAGTGTTAAGGACTTATAAGAAGTAAACTTCTATTCATAGCTACTGCTATTAAGGGTCCTTAATTGGCTTTGGGATTTTTCCAGTGGATACTAGACTCTCTAAGGATGATCTGAGCAAAATTTGGAGAAATTTCATTGCACTTTGTGGTCTCCAAAACTCCCACAAGTACAAGGCTTTTCTGACTTTTGAGCCCAAATCTGGAGTTTTAACATAGCTAACAGTGGAAGATTTGATTAGGGTAAGTCTCCATGGTTCTAAAAAAATTTGTTACCAACAAAGAGATATGAATTTTTGAAGTTGGACAGGATTGCTGAAAAATGTCTCTGTTTATTTGAATTTCCAAATAAAGGCTGAACTTTGGAAGGCAATTTAGCCTAGCAAATAAACTCCAATGAAGCTCAAATTTTTGCTGGAGATCAGTAACATCATGAGGAACCTCCTGGCCAAATTTGTAGAAATCCCATAACAGGGATCTTCTGGAATTAATTCCCAAAATTTTAATTTTGATGAATTTTGGAGAAATTTCTAGAGATCCTCAGATTAATTTCTATGCATTTCTGCAAAGTACTGACTGAGAGGAAACCAGCAAAATTTGTTGCACAAATTTTGGACATTCCTACTGAGAGTTGTGGTCCTTTGAAGTTTGCACTAAATCTGGAAATTGAAGAAACGTTTAAATTCTGGCTGTGGGCCCCACCCTTGGCGCTATCCACTCATTTGACGGCAACACCGAGGCCACAGGGTTATTTCCCGTGCAGCCGCACCCAATCCGGTGCCACAAGCCGATCCCTGCACGATACAGAGGCTGACCGGTGGGACCCAGCCCTCCTTCTTCTACATCCCGCGCCTCCCGCGGCGACGCACGCCGGCGAAGCTCGCCGGGACGGGGTTCCCGTGGTCCGAACTTCCTTAAACTCGCCGCCTGTGAGTTCTACACCGTGCTGAACACGACAGTGGGGTCGGGAGCGGATGACAATGGCCCGAACGGTGCTCGCACCGGCGACCATGTCGAACCTCACTTCGGCGACCTCGTTCTTACTCGACAGTAGGTCTTTCGGGATAGGGTTCGCTCTAAAAGCACCAGTGTCACCTGAACAACATTGACCCATAGCCCGCTCTCCATGAAAACCACTGGAAAGGGGACCTCACCAGCGACCCGAGCCCGCAACACGACGACGGCGACAAAAACTCGAAGAACTCCTCCAGTCGTTGATGGTTTCTAGCGCCGTTTGAGCGAGAAGGACCGTAGGGATCTAGCCAAGCTTCTCCTAGACCAGAATGAGCTCTAGCTACTGCTGCACGATGAATTTGATCGTAGACCGAAAGGCATCGCTATGAACTAGGGTTTGGTAAAACCCAAATTCTCACTACCCGCTTGATCAATTGACATGAAGCTTTCGGCTACACGATCTACGGACAACAACGCACCTTTCTTGTGCAGGGAAGAGGCGGTGAAACTGTCTGTAGCGTGGTGTCCACGGTGAACCAAACGTGGTTCCAATAGGGCACCTCCGAACGTCGGCGCCAAGTTCTGGTTTGCACGTAGCACAAGCTAGGAAACATAGGTGGGAGAACTGTGGATGCTGGAGCACGCACTTGCGCTTCTTTTTGCTGCTTGGAGCTCAATCACCCGAGCTCGGGCAAGTGTGTGCGAGGAAGGAACAAAAACAGTGCCGGGGCAGTTTCTCGTGGGAGAGAGCAGAGGGAGCGGCAAGCAACCAAGAGAAGTGAAGAAGGAATTTGTTGCTGCGACCGTGTCCTATTGAAGCGGATGACGACCGAGGAAACCAGGAGGTGGCGCGGTGGAGTCCTCGAGAGCGGGTTTCCCCAGGAGCTGGCGGCGTCTCGGCGATCGGCTGAAGAGAAACAGAGGCGGTAGAACATTTGGGTGGCTGACAAAGGGGTCCCACCACCTCTATTTTTAATCCGATTTTCCTCTGATATTTTTACCCCAGTTACTCAGAATCTAAAGTCCATACTTCCACCCCAAGTCATGGTTTAAATTTTACTGAATTCAAATGGTTTGAATTCTGATTTTGAGTTTGAATTAAGTTTGATGATTTGAATTTGAAATGGGATTTAAATTATTCAATTGCATTGGTCCAAAAACGTAGCAAACCAACTCTAAAGTTTCTGATTTTTGGCATGGCTGCTAATTCAAATGTGGAGAACACATTTGTGGAACAAAATTTGCAAATGGAGGAAATTGGAATTTGAAACTGAATTTGAAATTCAGATTAGAGGGCTTCCTCTTTTAATCCCAAACAAATATTAAAACCCCTCCAAATGAGCTGAAATTTGGAAGGTTGAATATTTAGATTATGAAGATCCAAGTTATGCATTTAGATCTCCATGTTTGGATGTTTCTGGGAAGTCTAAATCCTCACTTTGAACTTACACCGTTATAATCCAAAGTTTTAATTCCCTCATTTTTCCTAAGTGTACATGAGCTGAATTCTTCTTGCTACCACTTTTGGGGATTTTACATCCCTTCCCCTTAAAAAGAATCTCATCCCGAGATTCCAAAGGAAATGCAAGGTTGGGGAACCTTTACCGGGTATATGATGATAGCAAGTCCGGACAATTAGTTCGTAGATATTCCTCGCTTTCCCATGTTGCCTCATCAGTGGTATGGTTACTCCACAAGACCTTGTAGAACCATAAGGTCTGGTTTCTTGTGGCGTGAGTCTTTTCATCGATAATCCGGATTGGATACTCCGTGTACGTGAGGTCCGGTTGAAGAACTTCTATGTCTTCAGTGCAGATTTCAGTGGAGGGTTTGAGGCACTTCCTCAGCTGAGAGATGTGGAAGACGTTGTGAATTCCTGCGAGTGACGCCGGTAAATCCAAGCGATAGGCCACAGGTCCGCATTTTTCAATGACGGCTAATGGACCAATGAACCGCGGCGCAAGTTTGCCCTTCACTCCGAAACGATGAACTCCCTTCACCGGAGACACACGGACATAAACATGGTCCCCGATGTCGAAGTGGAGAGGGTGGCGTCTTTTATCCACATAGCTCTTCTTACGAGATTGAGCAGCCTTGAGGTTGGCTTGTATTACTCACACTCGTTCTTCAGCCTCATTCACAAGTTCAATGCCGTAGATAACTCGCTCGCCGGACTCGCACCAGTTGAGGGATGTGCGGCATTTCCGGCCGTAGAGAGCTTCATACGGCGCCATCTTGATGCTAGCTTGATAGCCATTGTTGTAAGAAAACTCCGCCAACGGCAAATGATCGTCCCAATTCTTGCTGTGGTGGATGGCACAAGCGCGTAGCATGTCTTTAAGCACTTGATTCACCCGTTCAGTTTGACCATCCGTCTGTGGGTGATACCCGGAGCTTAGGATCAGTTTGGTCCCCAACGACACGTGCATCTGTTCCCAGAACCGAGCGATGAACAGCGCACTGCAATCTGAAATAATGGAGCGGGGAACACCGTGCAAGCAAATGATCCTTGCGATATACAACTCTGCATATTGTTTGGCCACGTACTTTGTATGTACGGGGATAAAATGAGCCGACTTGGTTAGTCGATCGACTATCACCCAAATCGATGTAAAAGCCCAAGAAAAGGGACTTGCAAAAAACTTTTCTTCACCTCACAACACCACTGTTTTTATTGTGGATATCTTAGGAAATATTGTGAAGAGCAAGTAACCTCCATCAAAAGAGTGATTAGAGGGGAAAGCTTTCATTTTCACAAAGTGGGATTTGTACACATGAACATGAGAAGTTGAGCTCACCTCTAGAACTTAAAAAGTCTTGGGAAGGTTCAGGCCAAATTTCATGCAAATCCAACACTTTGTGAGGCACTTTTGGAGGTATTTGAAAAAGGGGCCAATTTGAATGTAAATTCAAATTGCAGCAACATCCATCACTCGAATTCAAAAGTTAGCTTCATATTCAAACTCAGCACATTTTTCTGAGTTAGCCCACCAATTTTCATCCCCATTGGAATTCATCTTGTCAGGAGCCAAATTTGCAATAATTCAAAACTGAATTTGAAATTCAGTTTAAATATGAAGCAAATTGGACCAACCAAATTTCAAAATGGAGAACTCAAATTTGAACCAAAACATGGGGGCTAAGTCTCACATTAAATTGTGAGTAGCTGGTGGGTTATTCAGCAAAAACAGAAAAGAAATATTAGAGAAAAGGAGAGAAGGGAGGCCCACATGTCAGTTGCACATACATGAGTTCAGTCGGTTGCTGCAGCCGGCCTCTGCTTCGCGCGCAAGGCACAGGAGAGGCGGCGAGCCACCGAGGCATCGCATGGCCACCTCACGGTGCCAAAACCGCGGCTCAAAGGCCAGCGCACAGCCCACGCCGCCCTTTCTCCTGTTTCCCGGACGAGAACAACCCCCACCCGATCTCGTTCCTCGGTTCCGCGCAAGAACAGAACGCCGACCGCCATTGATCCCCGGCGTCCGAGAGCTAGAGCCCGTCCCGCGCCCGGCGAGCTATAAGAAAAAGGTCTGCTACAAGGTGCTTGACACGCTAGTGCCGACCGTTCCTCCTCTCGTCCGTCGTCGGGGTAGTATTTGGCCGTTTACTCTTTCGGTGTTCAAAATACCGAAGCTTGCAAAACGAGGAAATTCGGGGTAGACGGTTCACCACCAGGGATTCCGAGCTACACACACATTCTACACCCTGCCACGACCCCTAGGATCAAAAACCAGAAAGAACCATGGGCTAGGGTTACGGTTCTTCGAAGTTTTCTGAGCACAGCCGATATCCGGCCTAGGTCACCGGTGAGGTCGTAGTTGCAGCCGTTTTCATGGGGATCGGTGTCCATGACCAGCAGGTGTCAGCGGAGCTCTCCGAGCAAACCGCATCGAATAAGGTGCAGGGGATGCCGAGTTCGACGTCGCCGGTGAGCTCCTGGCCGCTGTTACCGGCGGAAACACTGTTCTGGCCGTTGTCACGCTCTGGTGAGGGCACCACCGTGTTCCCCAGGCCGAGATGGGCACAGGCGGCGAGAATCGGCAAGTTCCGAGGGCCGGAACCCCTCTCTGGCGAGAGCTCCGGCGAGCTCGGCGGCGGGATCGCGCGGGCGTCGGGAGGAGGAAGATGACTGGGGGCCCCGCATGTCAGTGGCGATATTTTGAATCGTCGGATCCGCTGCGGCCCAGGATCCAGTGTGGTGATGCGGGAAGGGTCCTGTGGCCCCGTGTGGCGTGATTCTAGCAGCCGACACGTGTAGGAGGGACCCACAGTCAGAGTTTGAATGTTTTCCGAATTAATTTGAATTTCCAGATTTAGTTCAAACTTTAGAACCCCATAACTTTGGCTAGGAAACTCCAAATTTAGTGATTCAAATTGGGTTGGATTCATCTTGCATAACTCTATCCAGATAGGCAACAAAATTTGTCTGAAATCTATTTAATTATGGAAAATTCTTTAAAGCTTTTCAGCTAAAGAATTTTAGAGGGAATTTGGTTCATCCAAAAATCCCCAAATTTTGCCAGAATGTTCTTTAGAATGTTAGTAAGTATCTGTAAAAGTGTCAGACCATTTGGAGTTGATTTGATCAGAGCAATTCAAATTTGAAGGTGCTGTGTTCATTTGAATACAGAAACATTTTCAGAGAATTTCCAAAACATGGAAATTCAGTTCTGGACAAACTTTAGCTCCAAAAATGCATGGAAAATTCATGCAAACTCTATGAGCTATAATTGAAATTTTAGTTCACTAAGTTTGACATGAACAGGGGTGTTACCTCAGAATTTTTTTCTCCTTTGCTTATTTGCTAAGAGAATTATTCTGACCAAACCACTCACTGAAAAGTGCTAAATTTTGGTCTGGAGGGTTTTCTTGTGACAAGGGACTCACACAAAAATTCTCAGATCCATTGGAGCTCTGTATCACCCCTGCTCTGTTTAACCCACTTGGGGTGATCAATGTGGAAAAGGGGGATAACCACTTAGCACTTAACCATATGCTTAGATCCAAAGCGAAACCACCAAACCCCAGTTTCATTTTAAATTCTTAAACAGAGTTCCGGTTGTTAAAAACTTGTTATTAGAACTAGTAACAAAGGCATTACCATAAACTCATGTGCATATCCATTAACGTGTAGTCGCTGAAGGCGAGGAAGCTGCGGAGGTTCTCGACTTCCTGCTTCCAGAAGAAGAACTCACCCCTGACCAGCAGCAACAAGGCAAGCCCCGGTTTGCATTAACTCTTTTATCAAGTTTTGCTTTGTTCACATATTTAGGGTGATATATGAATGTGCATTAGGTGTAGGGTGAATGGAACTCCACTTGCATGACCAGAATGTTTCCATAAGAGTGAGGGTAGTGTCTAAGATCTCGAGTAGACAGGCTATGCTTAATAATTCATAGGACTTTGGTACAAGTTGAGTAGTTAGAATCCACTCGCGAGTTAGGGTTGGGACACACGGGTGAGGTTGAGTGATGTGAGATCACTTTGGTAAGGAAAATGAGACTAGGCAGGGGCTAGGGCGCAGCAAGAGGATGTCTTGTGTGCGCAGCCCTGTCCGTGTCGATTGAGGACCAATCCGTGTGCGGCACTGCTGAACAAGTATTGAACGTACCGAAGGTATATCGGATATATGGGCCCCGATAAACCGATGTAGCCTAAACCTCCGGGCGTCGAGGCATAGCACACCGATTTATACGTGTAGGTTGAGGGCAGCAAGGTGGAAATCTGCCAACAGGCATAGAGAGATGCTCCGTGTGGGGAACCTCCTGCTCGTTTCGGTGCGACTGGTTCGACGTTTGGGCCGTTGGGTGAAAGTTTGTCCCGTACGACATCGAGTGAGCGTGCTGTGCAGCTCCACGAGTGGGCGTACGTGACGTGCTCTTTCGGTTTCCCTGCACGTGTATATCGAGTCGATTCGCCGTCCCTCGCGGTGGCAAGTACCGCTTGTTCACTGCATCGTAACATAGATAATTTATGGAATGTTATGAATCAATATTGCTGTTATGATATAATTGTATTGCTACACGTATGCCACCAAATATTGCTGACTAAATTTCAGATTCGTGAACTGTTAACTTGCTGCTAAAAGATGAACTAAGGATGAACTTGTAGGCGTGTCCATTTGCTGCAATATTACTATCCTATGTCCTTGTACACCTCATGTAGAGTTTCATGCTTAGGTGAGTCGGTTAAGTCTTGTTGAGCCATCGTGCTCACGGTTGCTGCTTATATGTTTTTCAGGTGAGGAGCCACCCACAGACTCGGAGTACGAGTCCACCGGCGAGGGTTACCCTCCGTCGGGGACCACGGCTGAGTGGGAGCCGTACACGCCACGCTGAGCTGAGACGTGCAGCTAGTTTGGGTTGCCCTAGGGCTGGGCAACCGACTTTTGCTAGATAGGCGGGCGTGAGTTGTATAGAGTAGACTTCCGCTGTGTAAGAGAAACAATAGTTTGTAACTGAAGTTTGTACCTGTTTGTACAGTTCAGTTGTTTTTCCCATGTAATATATTGTGCCCTTATGACGTGTGCTGTCGGGAGTCGCATCGCGCGGCACCACCCTCTGCGATCCTGGATGAGCGGATTCCGGTCCGCCACAGCCTGGTATCAGAGCTGCATTGGGGATACCACAATACTTAAGGACTGTATCATGGGAAAACATAGATTACGGTGACGGTTCGGTAGTTGCCCAAGTAAGGACTATATTAGCATAGTTACTTAAAGTGGCAAAGACTGACCTATGTGTTATAATTCTGAACTTTCATTATGTAACGACGCACCTACGCTCTGGTAAGAACGGTAAGGAACGCCACCGAAAGTGGTTCAATTTCGGTTAGCTCCCCTGACGAGGAACGTGGTTCAGGGATAGGTCTCATAGCTTGGTGTGAGACGTCAATATGAAACTCTTGGACTCTTAATGTTCCTGAGTTCATATGAAACGCTGATCCCTAGCGTGCATTAAGCAAGTAAGTGGAGACCCCATCGCGTGGTCAGTAACGCGAGAGTGTGTTCGTCTGGAAGTAGCCCAGGAGGACTTACGCAGCGCTTGCCATCGGCGTGCCCTGCCGGGAAGTAGGTGGTATCTGTTGGGTTGATAACATTCCCAACCGTGACGACCCGTTCATGACATACTCGGGTTCCCCGTCGTGTGGTGTTGAAACACGATCACGTACCGTGAGACGTGACGTAACTCAAGGACGGTCGTATGACAATGATACGGGCGTTTGTATTTAATTTTAAATATGGTTCTGCCTGAAATGAAAAACCCTTGTGTGCATCATTATTGTGTGGTCTTCTGCAGGTACTAACCACGTATGTATCCGTGTAGAAAACATGTGTGAGAGACCGTGTAGTGCCACACTTGAGACGTATATGCCGGTATAATCCGGTTAGGATTTTCTTTTGTGAGGAACGTAGTACCGAGATATCATAGGCATATGCATGGAAAATAATGATAACAAGGAATTAAAATCCCTAGGTTCAACATTTAGGACCCTGGTTGGGTATAAGAATGGGATAGTGGAGCAGGATAGCCAAAGGGATGAAAAACAGAGTGCTCTGTTTTGGGCAGCGAGTTGCTGATCTTCAACAGGGCATAGCTCACAGGTCTTTTAGCCCAGGGATGTGTAGTATATGCTTCTGGAAAGATATAAAAGTACTCTACAACTTTGTTGTAGACTTTCAGAGCTGAAACACACCTTAAGGTGGCTAAACCCCAGGGGAATGTAAACTGTTCAGAATCAGGACAGAGTTAAACACTCTCTGGACTGTTCTGTTTTTCAAACATAACTCCTAGTATAAAAATAAAAAAATTTCATATGATACATCTTTAGAAAGGGTATAATATGTGTTACATCTTGGCAATTCAAATTTTCTGAAATTTCAGCACAGATTTCAGTGGAAACCAGAGTTGAAAACAGCAACTTCTCAAGGGAGGTGCTGTTAAAATTCTTTCAGAAATTCTGTTGACTTTGAATGACCATAACTTTTTAACCAGAGCTTATCTAAGGGCAAATAAGTACTCGTTGGAAAGGTACTGAAGTTAACTTTAACTTTGGTATTCAATTCGAGTCATGAAAATACCCAGAACTAGATCAAAATCGTGGATATGTAGAAACTGGTCATCCTGGCAGAGGCATGACAGTTGAACTCATGGGAGAGATTGTTGTACCCTAGAAGTGGTTTAAAGTACTGCCAATGGGGTAAAACATACTCATGAGAGGTTATCTTCAACTAGTAAAAGATTTTAGTATAGGTCTCACTCAAGTTTCTTTTACTAGAGACCATGTTTGTGTCGTATTGAAGATAAAAGGGTGGTTTACGTGATGACAACACGATAGTAACGTCTCGTAATGACCAAACCTAGTTGTGGTGAGCTTCCAAAGAGGGGGTTCATCAAGTTGGATTAAACTAGCTTGTATTTGGTCTGATAATGGTGTATCTTGTGCAAAGTTATTACATTATCTACACCCGAGATGTATCGCATGTTTTATTGTCATTATGTTTTTACGCATATTTTTATTGGACTGCATGCAATATGTTGCGGGACTGATGCTTATTGTCGTATGGTTGCAGATGGTTCGTACTAGGACCACGCACGAGGTTGGTGGCTCTAGCCAACAGGGAGGTGATGACTCCCAGCCACCGGCCTACGACAGCACCCCGCAGCAGCAGCCACCACCGCCGCCTCCGCTTACTCTAGCGGATGTGATAGCGGCACTGGTGGGTCGTCGTGAGGAGCAGACCGACCTGCTCCGCACGATCGTGCAGAATACGTCCCAGGTGGGGGCGTCAAGATAGAGGGCCTCGTGAGCCTCGGGAAGTGTCGTACTCGGATTTCATGAGTACGCACCCTCCAGTGTTCACCGAAGCTAAAGAACCACTGGAGGCTGACAACTGGCTGCGGACCATCGAGTCCAAGTTCGGGCTGCTCCAATGCACGGAGCGGCAAAAGACTTTGTTCACAGCGCAGGAACTTCACAGTGCCATTGGCACGTGGTGGGTGAATTATGTCGCCTCACGTCCGGCTGTCCATGCCGTGGAATGGGAAGAGTTCCGGGAGGCGTTCCGCGCCTATCACATTCCTCCCGGGATCATGAAGAGGAAGTTCCAAGAATTGTTGGAACTGAAGCAGGGCGGGAGGAGTGCCCATGACTACTCCCGTGCCTTCAACCATCTGGCGCAATATGCGTCAGACTACATCTCCACCGAGGAGAAAAAGCGGGAGCACTTCTATCGGGGGTTACACCCCGAAATGAAGACGCATCTCGTTCAGTGGAATCGCGGCACCTTCAATGACCTAGTCAATGCCGCGATCATGCAAGAGGACGCTCAGCGGGAGTTGGCAGCTGAGCAGCGGGAGCGCAGCGCTCCACCTAGCAGTGGGGGTGGCGCTCCCCAGAAGTACCGCATGGTGTATCGGACACCATCCGGACAGCAGTGGCATCCGCCGGCGCGACCTCAGCGGTTCGGGGGACGTCCTTTTCAGTCGCCTCCGTTCCGTCCGCCGATGCCACCACCAAGACAGCAGCAGCAGCAGACGGCACCCCGGGCGTTTCCACCGCCACAACGCGCCCCGGGTTTCCGCCCACCGATCAGCGGGGGACCGCCCCGTTTCACCTGCTTCACGTGTGGACAGACGGGCCACTTGGAGAAGGACTGTCCCCAGGGGCAGCAGAGCAGTGGGCAAGCCCAGTTCCAGGGCAGTGCTCGAGGCCGACCTCCGGTGAAGAAGGTTGGTCAGCGGACTGGGGGCATCCGCAACCTCGACAATGAGGACGCCCCAGAGGGAGACAACGTGCTGGCGGGTACGTTTACTCTCAACAATCAAGCCATCATCATACTGTTTGATTCTGCTGCAACCCACAGCTTTATAAGTGCATCCTATGTGGCTAAGCATCAAATGCAAGTCTTCCCAACCGACTGCACCTATATGATCTGCTCACCGGGAGGGAAGATTTCAGCTAATATGATGATTCCAAAAGCACCTCTGTGCTTAGGTGGGAAACTATATCCCACCACCTTGATAATCCTTATGGGGCAAAAGATTGATGCAATCTTAGGGATGTCATGGCTACAATACCATGGCGCTGTCCTAGAGACTCAGACACAGACGGTTCATTTAAACTCTCCATTCCACCGTCCGCATTCCATGGTGTTAGACACTCCAGTCCTGGAAGTTGCAGCAATTAATAATGCTGAAGCTCTCAAGTTAGAAGACATCCCCGTAGTCCGGGAGTACACCGACGTGTTCCCGGATGATCTTCCGGGCATGCCACCTGAGCGGGATGTCGAGTTCAAAATTGAACTTGCACCCGGGACTACGCCCATATCACGGAGACCATACAAAATGGCACCAAATGAGCTGGCTGAACTGAAAGAACAGCTCAATGATCTGTTGAGCAAGGGTTTCATTAGGCCGAGTTCCTCGCCTTGGGGATGCTCGGCGCTGTTTGTAAAGAAGAAGGATGAAACCCTGAGGCTGTGTGTGGATTACCGGCCGCTCAACGCCGTCACCATTAAGAATAAGTACCCACTGCCCCGTATTGATATTTTGTTTGATCAACTTGTGGGGGCAAGTGTGTTCTCAAAGATGGACCTTCGCTCTGGATATCATCAGATCAAGATCCGGGCGGAGGATATCCCGAAGACGGCCTTCTCGACGAGATACGGATTATATGAATATATCGTCATGTCCTTTGGTCTCACAAATGCTCCAGCCCATTTCATGTATCTCATGAATTCGGTGTTCATGCCGGAGCTGGACAAGTTCGTGGTAGTGTTCATCGATGATATCATGGTCTACTCCAAGACAGAAGCCGAACATGCCGAACACTTGAGAATCGTTCTTCGACGATTGCGAGACCACAAGCTCTACGCCAAGTTCAGCAAATGCGAGTTTTGGATCAGCCAAGTGCCATTCTTGGGACATATCATCTCAGCGGAAGGCATTGCGGTTGACCCAAGCAAAATAGAGCAAGTGCTGAAATGGAAAGCTACCACTTCAGTTCATCAAGTCAGAAGCTTCCTCGGGTTAGCGGGATACTATCGGAGATTCATTCCAAGCTTCTCCAAGCTCGCTAAACCGATGACAGAATTTCTGAAGAAGGGGACGAAATATGTTTGGAACACGGCATGTGAAGGAGCATTCCAAACATTGGTGAAGCATCTCACCACAGCCCCGGTCTTAGCTCAGCCGGATACAACAAAGCCCTTCGACGTGTATTGTGACGCGTCCGGTATTGGGCTCGGCTGCGTGTTGATGCAGGAAGGACGTGTGGTCGCATATGGCTCACGCCAACTTCGAAACCATGAGCAGCATTATCCTACTCATGATCTTGAGCTTGCTGCCGTGGTGTTGGCGGTAAAAATGTGGAGGCACTATCTCCTGGGGAATCTGGTGCATCTCTACACCGACCACAAGAGCTTGAAATATATTTTCACCCAGAAGGAGCTAAACATGAGGGAAAGGAGGTGGTTAGAACTGATCAAAGATTATGAGATTGAGGTCCATTACCACCCCGGCAAGGCGAATGTGGTTGCCGACGCGCTGAGTCGGAAATCACATGTCCATAACCTCACCATTACACTGGTGGAGGAGGAAGAGCCGAGTTTATACTTGGTTCCTTATGGATCGCTGTACAACCATGCTCTCATCCTTACCATTAGGTAAGACATCATTGCAGCTCAGAAGACTGATAAAGGCATGGCACATCTCTGGAGACGGATAGACCATGGAGAGATCAAATGTTTCCGGAAAGATGATGAGGGGACGCTATGGTTCAATGACCGCATAGTCGTACCCCGAGATATAGAGTTGAGGAAAAAGATCCTCGATGAAGCTCACTTGTCTAAATACTCCATTCATCTTGGCAGCAACAAAATGTACCAAGATTTGAAAAAGAAATTTTGGTGGACACGGATGAAGCGGGAGGTAGCGAAGTACGTATCTGAGTGCGATACGTGTAGACGAGTGAAGGCTGATCATATGGGGAAATCAGGGCTGTTGCAACCCCTGAAGATCCCGGCATGCAAATGGGAAGATGTGAGCATGGATTTCATTGTGGGATTACCCCTAACATCCAACAAGCATGATTCAATTTGGGTAATCGTTGACCGGTTAACCAAGACGGCTCACTTCATCCCGGTGAATACACGTTACAATGCCGGCAAATATGCGGAGCTGTACATAGCGAAGATTCTATGCCTATACGGGTACCCAAGACTATCGTCTCAGATCGAGGTGCATTATTTGTATCTCGCTTTTGGGAGCAGCTACATGCTGCATTGGGTACTAAGTTGATCAGGAGCTCCGCCTATCACCCTCAAACAGATGGGCAAACAGAGAGGGTGAACCAAGTATTAGAAGACATGTTGAGAGCATGTGCCCTCCACCATGGTAGGAACTGGGATGATCACCTACCATTGGCGGAATTCTCGTACAACAACGGCTATCAGGCGAGTATCAAGATGGCACCCTACGAAGCTCTTTACGGTCGCAAATGCCGCACCCCATAAAATTGGTGCGAGTCCGGTGAAAGGGTCACATTCGGGGTTGATGCGGTGAACGACGCCGAAGAGCGCGTTCGGGTGATTCAAGCTAACTTGAATGCCGCTCAATCCCGGCAGAAGAGCTACGCTGATAAGAGGCGTAGACCGTTGCACTTTGACGTTGGTGAACACGTGTACCTCCGCGTGTCTCTGATGAGAGGCGTGCACCGTTTCGGTATGAAGGGGAAGCTCGCTCCCCATTTCATTGGACCCTATGCTATCACCGAGAAGTGTGGACCAGCAGTGTATCGATTGGAGCTACCGTCATCCCTTGCTGGTGTCCATGACTTTTTCCATGTTTCGCAACTGCGAAAATGTTTGAAGCATACTGCTGCTGTTCTGACCGAAGACATCGGCGAGCTGAAACCGGATTTGACATATGATGAATATCCGGTGGCAATTATTGATGAGAAAGCCCGAACCACGCGTAGCAGAATGTTGTGGTTCTACAAAATACTCTGGAGCAACCACACCGCCGAAGAAGCGACGTGGGAGAGCGAGGAATTCCTTCTCTCAAATTACCCGGAGTTCATGGCATCTCAACGCGGGTAAGTCCCTATTACATCACTATCTCTTCTTTTGTAATCTCGGGACGAGATTCTTTTAAGGGGGGAGGGATGTAAAAGCCCAAGAAAAGGGACTTTCAGAAAACTTTTCTTCACCTCACAACACCACAGTTATTATTGTGGATATCTTAGGAAATATTTTGAAGAGCAAGTAACCTCCATCGAAAGAGTGATTAGAGGGGAAATCTTTCATTTTCACAAAGTGGGATTTGTACACATGAACATGAGAAGTTGAGCTCACCCCTAGAACTTAAAAAGTCTTGGGAAGGTTCAGGTCAAATTTCATGCAAATCCAACACTTTGTGAGGCACTTTTGGAGGTATTTGAAAAAGGGGCCAATTTGAATGTAAATTCAAATTGCAGCAACTTCCATCACTCGAATTCAAAAGTTAGCTTCATATCCAAACTCAGAACATTTTTCTTAGTTAGCCCACCAATTTTCATTCCCATTGGAGTTCATCTTGTCAGGAGCCAAATTTGCAATAATTCAAAACTGAATTTGAAACTCAGTTTAAATATGAAACAAATTGGACCAACCAAATTTCAAAATGGAGAACTCAAATTTGAACCAAAACTTGGGGGCTAAGTCTCACATTAAATTGTGAGTAGCTGGTGAGGTATTCAGCAAAAACAGAAAAGAAATATTAGAGAAAAGGAGAGAAGGGGAGGCCCACATGTCAGTTGCACATACATGAGTTCAGTCGGTTGCTGCAGCCGGCCTCTCCTTCGCGCGCAAGGCACAGGAGAGGCGGCGAGCCACCGAGGCATCGCACGGCCACCTCACGGTGCGAAAACCGCGGCTCAAAGGCCAGCGCACAGCCCACGCCGCCCTTTCTCCTGTTTCCCGGACGAGAACAACCCCCACCCGATCTCGTTCCTCGGTTCCACGCAAGAACAGAACGCCGACTGCCGTTGATCCCCGGCGTCTGAGAGCTAGAGCCCGTCCCGCGCCCGGCGAGCTATACGAAAAAGGTCCGCTGCAAGGTGCGTGACACGCTAGTGCCGACCGTTCCTCCTCTCGTCCGTCGTTGGGGTAGTATTTGGCCGTTTACTCTTTCGGTGTTCAAAATACCGAAGGTTGCAAAACGAGGAAATTCGGGGTAGATGGTTAACCACCAGGGATTCCGAGCTACACACACGTTCTACACCCTACCACGACCCCTAGGATCAAAAACCAGCAAGAACCATGGGCTAGGGTTACGGTTCTTCGAAGTTTTCTGAGCACAGCCGATATCCGGCCTAGGTCACCGGTGAGGTTGTAGTTGCAGCCGTTCACGGGGATCAGTGTCCATGTTCATGACCAGCAGGTGTCAGCGGAGCTCCCCGAGCAAACCGCATCGAAAAAGGTGTAGGGCATGCCGAGTTTGACGTCGCCGGTGAGCTCCCGGCCGCTGTTACCGGCGGGAGCACTGTTCCGGCCGTTGTCACGCTCTGGTGAGGGCACCACCGTGTTCCCCAGGCCGAGATAGGCACAGGCGGCGAGAATCGGCAAGTTCCGAGGGCCGGAACCCCTCTCCGGCGAGAGCTCCGGCGAGCTCGGCGGCGGGATCGCGCGGGCGTCGGGAGGAGGAAGATGACTAGGGGCCCCGCATGTCAGTGGCGATATTTTAAATTGTCGGATCCGCTGCGGCCCGGGATCCAGTGTGGTGATGCGGGAAGGGTCCTGTGGCCCCGTGTGGCGTGATTCCAGCAGCCGACACGTGTAGGAGGGACCCACAGTCAGAGTTTGAATGTTTTCCGAATTAATTTGAATTTCCAGATTTAGTTCAAACTTTAGAACCCCATAACTTTTGCTAGGAAACTCCACATTTAGTGATTCAAATTGGTTTGGATTCATCTTGCATAACTCTATCCAGATAGGCAACGCAATTTGTATGAAATCTATTATTTAATTATGGAAAATTATTTAAATCTTTTCAGCAAAAGAATTTTAGAGGGAATTTGGTTCGTCCAAAAATCCCCAAATTTTGCCAGAATGTTCTTTAGGATGTTAGTAAATCCCTGTAAAAGTTTCAGACCATTTGGAGTTGATTTGATCAGAGCAATTCAAATTTGAATGTGCTGTGTTCATTTGAATACAGAAACATTTTCAGAGAATTTCCAAAACATGGAAATTCAGTTCTGGACAAACCTTATCTCCAAAAATGATAGGAAAATTCATGCAAACTCTATGGGCTATAATTGAAATTGTAGTTCACTAAGTTGGGAATGAACATGGGTGTTACCTCAGAATTTATTCTCCTTTGCTTATTTGCTAAGAGAATTATTCTGAGCAAACCACTCACTGAAAAGTGCTAAATTTTGGTCCGGAGGGTTTTCTTGTGAAAAGGACTCACACAAAAATTCTCAGCTCCATTGGAGCTCTGGATCACCCCTGCTCTGTTTAACCCACTTGGGGTGATCAATGTGGAAAAGGGGGATAACCACTTAGCACTTAACCATATGCTTAGGTCCAAAGCCAAACCACCAAACCCCAGTTTCATTTTAAATTCTTAAACAGAGTTCCAGTTGTTAAAAACTTATTATTAGAACTAGTAACAAAAGCATTACCATAAACTCATGTGCATATCCATTAACGTGTAGTCGCTGAAGGCGAGGAAGCTGCGGAGGTTCTCGACTTCCTGCTTCCAGAAGAACTCACCCCTGACCAGCAGCAACAAGGCAAGCCCCGGTTTGCATTAACTCTTTCATCAAGTTTTGCTTTGTTCATATATTTAGGGTGATATATGAATGTGCATTAGGTGTAGGGTGAATGGAACCCCACTTGCATGAACAGAATGTTTCCATAAGAGTGAGGGTAGTGTCTAAGATCTCGAGTAGACAGGCTATGCTTAATAATTCATAGGACTTCGGTACAAGTCGACTAGTTGGAATCTACTCGCGAGTTAGGGTTGGGACACACGGGTGCGGTTGAGTGATGTGAGATCACTTTAGTAAGGAAAATGAGACTAGGCAGGGGCTAGGGCGCAGCAAGAGGAAGTCTTGTGTGCGCAGCCCTGTCCGTGTCGATTGAGGACCGATCTGTGTGCGGCCCTGCTGAACAAGTATTGAACGTACCGATGGCATATCGGATATATGGGCCCCGATAAACCGATGTAGCCTAAACCTCCTGGCGTCGAGGCATAGCACACCAATTTATAGGTGTAGGTTGAGGGCAGCAAGGTGGGAATCTGCCAACGGGCATAGAGGGATGCTCCGTGTGGGGAACCTCCTGCTCGTTTCGGTGCGACCGGTTCGACGTTTGGGCTGTTGGGTGAAAGGTTGTCCCGTGCGACATCGAGTAAGCGTGCTGTGCAGCTCCACGGGTGGGCGTACGTGACATGCTCTTTGGGTTTCCCTGCAGGTGTATATCGAGTCGATTCGCCGTCCCTCGTGGTGAAGAGTACCGCTTGTTCACTGCGTCGTAACGTAGATAATTTATGGAATGTTATGAATCAATATTGCTGTTATGATATAATTGTATTGCTACACGTGTGCCACCAAATATTGCTGACTAAATTTCAGATTCGTGAACTGTTGTTAACTTGCTGCTAAAAGATGAACTAAGGATGAACTTGTAGGCGTGTCCATTTGCTGCAATATTACTATCCTATGTCCTTGTATACCTCATGTAGAGTTTCATGCTTAGGTGAGTCGGTTAAGTCTTGTTGAGCCATCGTGCTCACGGTTGCGGCTTATGAGTTTTTCAGGTGAGGAGCCACCCACGGACTCGGAGTACGAGTCCACCGGCGAGGGTTACCCTCTGTCGGGGACCACGGCTGAGTGGGAGCCGTACACGCCGCGCTGAGTTGAGACGTGCAGCTAGTGTGGTTTGCCCTAGGGCTGGGCAACCGACTTTTGCTAGATAGGCGGGCGTGAGTTGTATAGAGTAGACTTCCGCTGTGTAACAGAAACAATAGTTTGTAACTGAAGTTTGTACCTGTTTGTACAGTTCAGTTGTTTTTCCCATGTAATATATTGTGTCCTTATGACGTGTGCTGTCGGGTGTCGCATCGCGCGGCACCACCCTCTGCCATCCTGGATGAGCGGATTACGGTCCGCCACAATCGAGTTATGCTTGTGAGATGTGAGAGGTAAACCAACAATGAAGTCCATGCTGATATCCTTCCACTTCCAAGCCGGAATGTTCAATGGTTGCAGCTGTCCGGCTTTACGCATATGGTCGGCTTTCACACGCCGACACATATCACATTCGGATACGTACTTTGTGATTTCTCTTTTCATCCGTGTCCACCAAAACCTGGTTTTCAGATCCTGCTACATCTTGTTGCTGCCCGAATGAATAGAATATTTGGACAAATTAGCTTCGTCCAATATCTTCTTCCAAAGCTTCATGTCACGGGGTACCACTATACGGCATTTAAACCATAGAGTACCGTGTTCACCCCTTCAGTAGTATTTCATTTCGCCATTATTCATCCTTCTTCGAATGTGCGACATTCCCATGTCTTTCTTCTGAGCTTCCATAATCTCCTCTCGTATGGTAGGGACGAGAGCAAGATTATATAATGTCCCATGTGGAACCAAGTATAAACTCGACTCTTTCTCTTCAGGTGGGGTGATGGACAGATTGTTGACATGAGATTTGCGGTTTAAGGCGTCGGCAACCACATTTGCCTTTCCGGGATGGTAGTGAATCTCGATCTCATAGTCTTTAATCAGTTCTAGCCATCTCCGTTGCCGCATATTCAACTACTTTTGAGTGAATATATACTTCAGACTCTTGTGGTCGGTGTAGAGGTGCACTAAGTTCCCGAGTAAATAGTGCCTTCACATTTTTAAGGCCAACACCACAACAGCGAGCTCAAGATGATGAGTCGGATAGTGCTTCTCGTAGTTACGAAGTTGACGTGAGCCATAGGCGACCACTCTTCCTCCTTGCATCAATACATAGCCAAGCCTTATACCAGATGCATCGCAATATACGTCGAAGGGCTTGGTTGTATCCGGTTGAGCTAACACCGGGGCTGTTGTAAGATGCTTCACCAATGCTTGGAAAGCTCCTTCACAAGCTGAGTTCCAAACATATTTGATCCCCTTCTTCAACAGTTCAGTCATCGGCTTAGCAAGCATGGAGAAGTTCGGTATGAATCTCCGATAATATCCTGCCAACCCGAGGAAACTTCTGACTTCATGGACTGATGTAGGGGACTTCCATTTCAGCACTTGTTTGATTTTGCTTGGATCAACTGCAATCCCTTCTGCAGAAATAATATGACCCAGAAATGGCACTTGGCTGATCCAAAACTCACACTTGCTGAACTTGGCATAAAGCTTATGGTCTCACAATCGTTGAAGCACGATATGCAGGTGTTCGGCGTGTTCTTCTTCAGACTTGGAGTAAACCAAGATGTCATCTATGAACACCACCACAAACTTGTGCAACTCCGGCATGAACACTGAGTTCATGAGGTACATGAAATGTGCCGGGGCGTTGGTGAGACCAAAGGACATGACGAGGTATTCAAACAATCCGTATCTCGTCGAGATGGCCGTCTTTGGAATATCCTCTGCTCAGATCTTAATTTTGTTATATCCAGAGTGAAGATCCATCTTTGAAAATACACTTGCACCCGCAAGTTGATCGAAAAGAATATCGACGTGGGGCAGTGGATATTTATTCTTGATGTTGACGGCGTTGAGAGGTCGGTAGTCCACACACAACCTCAAGGTTTCATCCTTTTTCTTCACAAACAGCGCCGAGCATCCCCATGGCGGGGAACTCGGTCGAATGAAACCCTTCTTCATTAAGTCGTTGAGCCGCTCCTTCAGTTCAGCCAGCTCATTCGGAGCCATCTTGTACGGTCTCCGTGATATTGGTGTTGTCCCAGGTACAAGTTCAATCTTGAACTTGACATCTCTTTCGGGTGGCATGCACGGGAGATCATCCGGAAAGACATCTGGGTATTCACGGACCACATGAATATCCTCAAGTTTTATGGCTTCGGTGTTATATGTGGCTGGAGCTTCTTGAACCGAACGGTCAAGAATAAGAACATGTGGTTCATGAAGTGGAGAGTTTAAACAAACCACACGTGGCATGATGTCAAGAACAGCACCATGGCGATGCAGCCATGACATTCCGAGAATGACATCAAGTTTTTGACTCTCTAGCATGATTAGAGAAGTCGGATATAGATTCCCACCCAACTGTAATGGTGCTCTATAGACCATTCTGTCAGCTGTTATTTTCCCGCCCGGAGAGCATGTCAAGTATGAACTATTTGTGGGAATGATAGGCAGTTGATATTTAATAACATAAGACTGACTTATGAAATTGTGGGTGGCACCGGAGTCAAAAAGTATGACTACGGGATGATCTAAGTAAGAAAACGTACCCGTGAGGACGGGTTCGCCTTCCGGCACGTCTTCGATGGCTAAGTGGTGGACGTTGCCAGGTTTTTGTACTGGTTTCTTGGGCTGATTGCGGAGCTGATTAGCACCCTGATACGGTGCTGCACCCCTGCCCTGTCGCGGCTCGGGGCAGTCCCTCAAAATATGCCCGACACGGCCACACATGAAACACGTGTAAGGTGTCGGGGTCCCTCCGACTTGAGGACGGAGTCCCGGTGCACGCGGTTGAAACTGAGGCGCACGCGGGACCATCCTTTGCTGCTGCTGTTACTGTGGTGGATACGTCGGTCGGAAGCCGGGTGCATTATATTGCTGACCGCGAAACTGAGGCGGTCACGCCGGTGGCTGCCATCTCTGACTGGATGGTGAGCGATACACCACGCGGTATTTTTGTGGCGCCCCACTACTGCTGCTCGTCAGCACGCTGCGTTTCCTCTTATCAGAACCGCGCTCGCGCTGAGCATTTTCTTGTAAAATCACGGTGTTAACCAGGTCGTTGAATGTGCCGCGATTGCTTTGGGCGAGATGAACCTTCATTTTGGAATTCAGGCCCCCGAAGAATGCGTTCTACTTATCTTCATCTGTTCTCACAAATCCTGGCGCATACTGCACCAGCCGGTTGAATGACCTGGAGTACTCATGGGCACTCCTCTCGCCTTGTTTCAGCCCCAGGAACTCCTGGAGCTTCCTCTCCATAGCTCCGGGAGGTATATGATAGGCGTGGACTGCCTCCCGGAACTCCATCCATGTGACAGCATGGCCCGCCGGTAAGGAGGCGGTGTAGTTCGCCCACCATGTACCGACTTCCCCTTGAAGCTGTTGTGCTGCGTACAGCGCCTTGTGGTGTTCGGTGCACCGTAGTAACCCGAACTTTGCCTCAAGAGTGCGGATAAAGCTGTCCGCCTCCAACGGCTCTTCGGCCTCCGTAAAGACCGGTGGATGGGTCGCCAGGAAGTCAGAATAGGAACTTTGTTGGGGCTGGCATTGCCCATTGACTTGGCGCCCTCCTGGATGGGACGCATTCTGCTGCACCAGCATCCACAGCAACTCGGTTTGCTCGTCGCGCGAGCCGAGTACTGCGGCGAGAACCTCCGCAAGATTTCTTGGAAGTTCTGGCGGTGGAGGAGGTGGTTGCTGTTGCGTCGTGGTTTGCTCGGGAGGTGGAGACTCATCACCATGAACCTGACTTGGACCCCCTCCTCTTGCGTTGAACGTGTACGCACCATTCTGCATTCATACCATTCAAACGATCAGCACATGTTTGTTTATTTCACAAAGTCTATACAATAGTAGTGCGAGAATGGAATAAATAATACGCATAGCAATCACACATATGGATAAATTATAAACTTTATACAACATATGCATCCCTGGACTCACATGATCGAGTTCCAAAATATTGAACTTTATGGTTAAAAGTTCATTTCGACCATCGTAGGTCACCACGGGATGTTAAGTGTGTTAGCATCCGTAATTCCTCGCTATTGTACTGGACCCAAACATGTACCCGCTCGAAGTGATATGTCTAATGCATAAACCTTTTGACTTCACTCGTTTTTTTACAACAGCTGCTGGATATCGAAAGGTGAAACTAATTGTTTTGGTCGAAAAACTTCAACATGGTGTTCAGTGTGCAGCTTCTGGTCCAGCTGACCAGTCTGGATAATTCAACTGTTTTGACCACTTTGAAGCAAAATCTGGACTAGAGTTCAACAACAAGATTGTAGTAGACTCAACAAGGAATCCAGATTGTATTTATTTGCCTCCATAGCCTTCTTAGTTTATGAGTTATGATTTCCATAATTTGACAGAGTTTTCTCAGGAATTTTGACAGCACCTCCTTGCAAGTGGCTGTTTTGTTCACAAAATTCCAACAAATTCTATCCTCAATCTTGGAAAACAATGAACTACAAAGTTATAGTACATTTCCTATAATTTCCAACGATGTCTTACTTGACTCTTAGAAATTTTTCTACAGAAAGGTATGGTCGAAATACAGAAAATTCCAGAGAGCATTTTGGTCTGTCCTGTTTCTGGACAGTGTATACTTATCTGAGATTGTCGTCCATTTGGAAGGAGATTCTGTTCTGGATATCTACAGTAAAGTTGTAGAGGACTTAAAAACCTTTCCAGAATGGTATCCCACACTTCCATTGGTTCAACCAATCCTAAGTTATGTCCTGTTTAATTTCAGCTAAGTTTCTGCCGAAAACAGGGGAGGTTGTTCCTATGTCTTTAGAAATGAATCTACACTTCCAATTGACTCTTAGTTCAATATAGGAGTTTACTAACCCCTAAATGGAATCCTAAACCTCATTTTAACTCTTTTATTTAAAAATATCCTTTTATGCAGTCTCGGTACTACGTTTCCTCACCAAAGAAAAATCCTAAGCCGGTATTCCGGCATATGCGTGTCAAATGGTGGAACTAAGAACGTCACTCACAAACGGTTGCTAAACGTCATGAACTAACGTGGTTAATGTACCTGCAGAATAACACAAAATAATGGTGCACACAAAGGTTTTTGACATTTCAGGCAGTTCCATTTCATAGTAAAAACATACGGTTCGTATCATTGCCATACGGATCATCCTTGAGTCAAGCCACGTCTCAAGGTACATGGTTGTGTTTTCACACCACACGACGGGGAACCCGAGTAGAGCGCGAACGGGTCGTCACGGCTGGGAATTTTAGCAACCCAATGGATACCACCTACTGCCTCATGACCGTTGAGGCATGCCGATGGCGAGCGCTGCGTATGGCCCTTTGAACATTGAACGTTCAAGAGTTGCATACTATCGTGTTGCTTACCACACGATGGGGTATTCTCACTTTTGCCTAAAGCACACTGGAGATCAGCGTTTTCATGTGCTGTCAGAACCATGGAGAGGTTCAGAGACTCATATTAACTAACGTGCCAAGCCACGGTATATCCTTCCATACTATTACTCGTATGGTGAGTTACTGCAATTGATCCGCCTGCAGTGGCGTACCTTACCTCTTACCTGACGTCGGAGCATCGTTACAAAATGTATAACAAGTATGTTAGCATTTCCACCATAATATCTACTACTATCATAGACCTTATGTGGGCTTAGTGACTAATCCTCTCTCGACTACTTCTAAGTTTTCAAAATAGGCTCTTTTCGAGTGTGCTTTTCCCAATGTGGCTCTAATACCCTGTCTGTGGGGACCACCCTGTGGTTCACCCACTCCGGGATCGCATAGGGTGGTGCCGTGCGATGCGGCACCCACAAGCACACACGAAAAGAATTAAGAACATCATACACACTTTTATTTGATATAAAAACAGCAGAACTCTTTTTACAAAACATAATTATACAGCGTAAGTCATGTACATAGCTACTCTCTAATCCTAACTAAGCAAAAGTGCAGCCGTCCAGCCCGGGGACGCTACACACTAGCAACATGGACCCAAAGAATCATGGCGGCTTGCAGGGCTCCAGTTCGGCTGTGTACCCCGACGGGGGCATCGCCTCATCCTCGGACCCTTCCTCATAACTCTCACATGCACACAGCTCAAATATTGCAACTGTGAGCATGATGGCTCAGCAAGGCTTAACCGAAAACCTAGTCATGGAACTCTACATGCAGTGATGAGTAAGATAGGAAAAAGGACTTTGCAACAAAGACACACCTACATGTTGATCCTTACTTTCAGTTTTATAGCAACAGTTTCATGTTCCTTAGGCATCCCTCACATCGGATGTCCACAATCAAACAAAAAACGCTTTCCTCCGATGTAGTGATGCCCAAAGTGGAAATTAAACCTAATTAGCTCTACATCTACAGCATACATGGTTTCCGAAATAGTAATATTTCATCACAGCACATTATCATTCCTTTGGCTTATTTCACTTCTTACTACGTCACAGCGCAGTGAACAAGCGGTACTCAAATAATCGCGAGGGACGGTGATTGCAATCAGGAGACACCCGGACAACACATCACATACACCCACTTTCAGAAGTGTGATTCCACACCCCTTCCTATTCTGTTGTATGCAACAACCTTTCAAAGGAAACCCAAATGCCGAACCGGTCCATCCGTAACGGGCAGGAGGTCCCCGCGTGGAGCGTGACTATTCCACCGGCAGATTTACACCTTGCTACCCTCAACCTACTCCTATTTACGGTTGGGTAAGCCTCGGCACCCAGGTTAACCAATTACATCGATTTCATGCTTATGTCAGTATGCCATCCGGTACTGTTCGATACTTGTCCAGCAGGGCCGCACACGGCTCGGTCCTCAATTGACATCAACAGGGCTACGCACATGAGACCTCCGCTCACTGCATCCTATCCCCCCCTGCTGGGTCTCATTTTCACAACTTTAAGCCATTTTCTATCTCTTTTAATACCGTGTGAATAAATACCTATCTCGCGAGTAGATTCCAACCACTCGACTTCTACCGAGATCCTAAGAACATTAGCATGGCATTCTCTACTCGTCGAGCTTGTAAACTACCCAACCCTCCATAGGATTCAAAGGTTATGCATGTGGGGTTTCAAGCACCCTAACTCTAATGCAAGCAATTCACCCTAAACATAAGTGATACAAATGAAGAATTTGCGAAAGGTACTTAAATGCAAACCGGGGCTTGCCTGGTTGCGAGTCAAATGGAAAGTTAGCTTCAGGTGGCAGGACGTCCAAGGGCTCCGGCGTATACTAAACTTAGGTCACTAAATAAAAGGTTGCAAAATATATGTATAAGTGTTAAGGACTTATAAGAAATAAACTTCTATTCATAGCTACTGCTATTAAGGATCCTTAATTGGCTTTGGGATTTTTCTAGTGGATACTAGACTCTCTAAGGATGATCTGAGAAAAATTTGGAGAAATTTCATTACACCTTGTGGTCTCCAAAATTCTCACAAATACAAGGCTTTTCTGACTTTTGAGCCCAAATCTGGAGCTTTAACATAGATAACAGTGGAAGATCTGATTAGGGTAAGTCTCCATGGTTCTAACAAAATTTGTTTCATCATTTTTTGAGCTACCAACAGAGAGATATGATTTTTTGAAGTTGGACAGGATTGCTGAAAATGTCTCTGTTTATTTGAATTTCCAAATAAAGGCTGAACTTTGGAAGGCAATTTAGCCTAGCAAATGAACTCCAATGAAGCTCAAATTTTTATTGGAGATCAGTAATATCATGAGGAACCTCCTGGCCAAACTTGAAGAAATCCTATAACAGGGATCTTCTGGAATTAATTCCCAAAATTTTAACTTTGATGAATTTTGGACAAATTTCCAGAGATCCTCAGATCAATTTCTTTGCATTTTGCAATGTACTGACTGAGGAATTCAGCAAAATTTGTTGCACAAATTTTGGACATTCCTACTGAGAGTTGCGGTCGTTTGAAGTTTGCACTAAATCTGGAAATTGAAGAAATGTTTAAATTCTGGCTGTGGGCCCCACCCGTGGCGCTATCCACTCAGATGACGGTAACACCGAGGCCACAGGGTTATTTCCCTTGCAGCCGCACCCGATCCGGTGCCACAGGCCGATCCCTGCGCGATACAGAGGCTGACCGGTGGGACCCGGCCCTCCTTCCTCTACCTCGCACTGCCCGCGCCTCCCGCGGCAGCGCACGCCGGCGAAGCTCGTCGGGACGGAGTTCCCGTGGTCCGAACTTCGTTAAACTCGCCGCCGGTGAGTTCTACACCGTGCTGAACATGATGGTGGGGTCGGGAGCGGATGACAACGGCCGTAATGGTGCTCGCACCGGCGACCATATCGATCCTCACTTCAGCGACCTTGTTCTTACTCGACAGTGGGTCTTTCGGGCTAGACTTTGCTCTAAAAGCACCAGTGTCACCTGGACAACGTTGACCCATAGCCCGCTCTCCATGAAAACCACCGGAGCGGGGACCTCACCGGCGACCCGAGCCCGCAACACGACGGCAGCGACAAAAACTCGAAGAACTCCTCCAGTCCTTGATGGTTTCTAGCGCCGTTTGAGCGAGAAGGACCGTAGGGATCTAGCCAAGCTTCTATACTAGAATGAGCTCTAGCTACTGCTGCGCGATGAATTTGATCGTAGACCGAAAGGCGTCGCTATGAACTAGGGTTTGGTAAAACCGAAAATTCTCACTGCCCGCTTGATCAATTGACATGAAGCTTTCGGCAACACGATCTACGGACAACAACACACCTTTCTTGTGCAGGGAAGGGGCGGTGAAACTGGCCGTTGCGTGCTGTCCACGGTGGACCGAACGTGGTTCCTACTGGGCACCTCCGAACGTCGGCGCCAAGTTCTTGTTTCCACGTGGCACGAGCTAGGAAACTTATGTGGGAGAACGGTGAATGCTGGAGCACGCACTTGCGCTTCTTTTTGCTGCTTGGAGCTCGATCACCCGAGCTCGGACAAGTGTGTTTGAGGAAGGAACAGAAACGGCGCCGGGGCAGTTTCTCATGGGATAGAGAGGAGGGAGCGGCGAGCAACCGAGAGAAGTGAAAAAGGA
Source organism: Neostapfia colusana (assembly GCA_030760725.1). Taxonomy (NCBI): domain Eukaryota; kingdom Viridiplantae; phylum Streptophyta; class Magnoliopsida; order Poales; family Poaceae; genus Neostapfia; species Neostapfia colusana. The sequence continues at coordinate 67,541,282 of JASWHV010000013.1, read as the reverse complement.
ATTCGTTACTGTGACCGTGTCGTATTGGAGCGGATGACGACCGAGGAAACCAGGAGGTGGCATGGTGGAGTCCTCGGGAGCGGGTTTCGCCGGGAGCTGGCGGTGTCTCGGCGATCGGCCATAGAGAAACAGAGGCGGTAGAACATTTGGGTGGCTGACAAAGGGGTACCACCACCTCTATTTTTAATCCAATTTTCCTCTGATATTTTTAACCCGGCTACTCAGAATTTAAAGTCCATACTTCCACCCCAAGTCATGGTTTAAATTTACTGAATTCAAATGGTTTGAATTCTGGTGTGGAATTTGAATTAAGTTTGATGATTTGAATTTGAAATGGGATTTGAATTATTCAATTGCATTGGTCCAAAAACATAGCAAACCAACTCCAAAGTTTCTGATTTTTGGCATGGCTGCTAATTCAAATGTGGAGAACACATTTGTGGAACCAAATTTGCAAATGGAGGAAATTGGAATTTGAAACTGAATTTGAAATTCAGATTAGAGGGCTTCCTCTTTTAATCCAAAACAAATATTAAAACCCCTCCAAATGAGCTGAAATTTGGAAGGTTGAATATTTCGAATATGAAGATCCAATTTATGCATTTAGATCTCCATGTTTGGAAGTTTCTGGGAAGTCTAAATCCTCACTTTGAACTTACGCCGTTATAATCCAAAGTTTTAATTCCTCTCATTTTTTGTAAGTGTACATGAGCTGAATTCTTCTTGCTACCACTTTTAGGGATTTTACAAAGCCGATCGCCGCTCTTCTGTGGGTCACCGCTGTGGAGGCTGTTCTAGGGCAAGGAAGGCCGGAGCTCAGCTATCTGGGTGTCGGGGAGGTGTATACTGAGCTCGTGGTGCTGTCTAGCAGCTCGGGGAGGAGAGGGGCGCGAGCTTTCTTCAGTTTCCTGGAGGATCGCCGAGTAGCGGAGGTGAGGAGAGGTTTTGCTCGTGCACTCGCGAGGAGGGGGAAGCAAAGGGGTCTTTGCTCGGTCTGAGGGGGAGTGATCACGCCGAGGCACGAGGGGGGCCTTTACTCGGTCTCCAGTGTGTGGGAGAGGGAGCAGGAGGTGGCGCCGTTGCTTCTCTCGGTGGCACATGGTGCTTCTCAGTCGGTTCGAGTAACGGAGACAGAGCACTTGGGTTGCTTTGGGTGAAAGTTAAATTCCTCAGCTCAATGACATGTGGGTCCCCCACTTCTCTCCTCTCCAAAATATCTCCTCATGTTGATCTCTCAAAATCCAAAGTTTGAAGTTTAAATGTGGGCTAGCATTTGAATTCGCCAAATTCAGTTTGAATTTGCGTATCAAATTAGAATTTGGTTGGAGTTTTGAAAATGCTTCCATAATTCCTTTTTGGAGCCCACCCTAAAAATGAAAAGTTTGTCATCAAACTTTTTCCACCATTTCCAGCTATATGGCTGCATGTTTATTCAAAGTGTTTGGCCACCATTTGTGTGAACTTTGAATTTAAAATCTGATTTTTAAACTTACATGCAAAGAGGTATTTAAATCCTTATTGGTTCAACACCTTCAAATAAAGATGTGAGCCTCATTTTGGATGATCATCCATGTCTAACTTTGCATGAAGAAAAGTTTTAGCAAGTCCCATTTTTCATGCCTTTGCCACACATATGAATTCAAACCTTAGTTTATTCATATACATTTTTGGGACTTTTACATTCCTCCCCCTTTAAAAGAATCTCGTCCCGAGATTACAAAAGAAGAACGAGACAGGAGAGGTAATTACAAACTGTACAAAGCTAAAAGTTCCGGATAGTTGGTGCGGAGGTAATCTTCACTTTCCCACGTCGCCTCTTCCGCGGTATGATTACTCCACTGCACCTTGTAAAATTTGCTCGTCCGGTTCCGGGTTACCTGGGTCTTTTCATCCAAAATCTGAACCGGTCGCTCGGTGTAGGTAAGGTCCGGTTTCAACTCATCGATTTCCTCGGTGCGGACAGCAGCGGTGAACTTGAGGCACTTCTGCAGCTGCGACACATAAAACACATCATGGACACCCGCAAGACTTGCCGGTAGCTCCAGCCGGTAGGCTACGGGTCCACACTTCTCTGTGATAGCAAAAGGACCTATAAAATGGGGAGCGAGTTTCCCCTTTACACCGAACCGATGAATTTGCTTCATCGGAGATACACGAAGATACAAGTGCTCCCCGACGTCAAAATGCAATGGCCTACGCCTTTGATCAGCGTAGCTCTTCTGTCGGGATTGTGCAGCCTTCAAATTTTCTTGTATCAACCGTAAACTCGGTCTTCGGCTTCGTTCACAAGATCAACCCCAAACAGAACTCTTTCACCGGACTCACACCAATTCAGCGGTGTGCAACATGTCCGGCCATAGAGAGCTTCATACGGTGCCATTTTAATACTTGCTTGATACCCGTTGGTGTATGAAAACTCCACCAACGGTAAGTGATCATCCCAATTCGTACCGTGGTATATGGCACACGCTCTCAACATATCTTCTAGTACTTGGTTCACCCTTTCTGTTTGTCCATCAGTTTGCGGGTGATATGCAGACCTTCTAATCAGCTTGGTGCCCAATGAGGTGTGCAGCTGCTCCCAAAACCGAGCAACGAACAGCGTACCTCGACCTGAAACGATGGTCTTCGAGACACCATGTGAGCATATAATTCTTGAGATATATAGCTTCGCATATTTCCTTGCTCGATAATGAGTGTTCACTGGTATGAAATGAGCTGATTTTGTCAACCGGTCGACTATCACCCATATCGAGTCATGCTTCCGGGATGTGAGCGGTAATCCGATGATGAAATCCATACTCACATCCTCCCATTTCCATGCCGGTATCTTCAGAGGTTGTAGCGGTCCGACATTCCGCATGTGATCAGCCTTGACCCGTCTACACGTATCACACTCGGATACGTATTTAGCGATTTCCCTGTTCATCCTCGTCCACCAAAATTTCTGTTTCAAATCTTGGTACATCTTGTTACTGCCGGGATGAATGGAAAACTTCGACAAGTGGGCTTCATCCAAGATCTTCTTCCAGAGTTTCATATTAGGTGGTACCACTATACGGTCGTTAAACCATATCGTACCATTCTCATCCTTCTGGAAACATTTCACCTCTCCGTTGTCTAGTCTTCTCCGTATGTGAGACATACCTCTGTCTCTTCTTTGAGCCTCAACAATCTCTTCACGGATCGTTGGAATGAGCGCGAGATTATAAAGCGCGCCAAACGGAATGACACGGAGACTTGTGAATGTAGCCTAGAGGGGGGTGAATAGGCTTTTCTATTCTTTGTTAATCCCTGAAACATTTAATAGATTTAACAAATACAAGGAAATCGGACTAGTCCGGTACTGTGTGGACTAGTCCGGTATGCTTGGACTAGAACGATTAAGGTAGATCAATATTTTCACTTCTAGTACCCTATGTAGCGGAAATTAATTGGGAACATAGTTCTATTACAACAGTGAAAAATGAATGACAAAGATCAACTTTAGTTTCAATGTTTCAACGTGAATTACACAAGATTAAGTAAACCCTAGACTACGATGAACAATAAAACACAAGAGCAAGAGACAAGATTTTATCCCGAGGTTCGATTCCACGAAGGAAATCTACGTCCCCGTGAGGAGACCACGAAGGACCGGGTCTTCACCAACCCTACCCTCATCGAATCGCCACGGAGGCCGATTCTCTTCCACTAATCACAAAGGACAAATAAATCTTTCAAGGGGCCTTCTCACAAGTTGAGGGCTCCCAAAGAATTACAATGAATGAATACCACCAAGCACACTCAAAATATGTACAATAAATGAACAAGAGTGTGCGAGAGATCAAACCCAAGAGCTCAATATGTGTAGAACAAGTCTCTCCTTTGATCAATTGCTAATCCTCAAAGATTTGATCCTTTTAGTGTTAGAATGTGTGGAGAGATGTGAATTTTGGGCTCTTGGAAGGTGTGACGGCGCAGGGGGTCAAGAGAGGTTGTAGTATGGCCGTACACCTCTATTTATACTAGGTTTCAAAAGGTTACCATTAGGGTTTGCGATGTCCGGACTAGTCCAGTGTGCCGCGTGTGGAAAACCCTAAGTGTTGTGAGATACCGCGTTGTCTATTCAGAGACAAATCGGACTAGTCCGGTCCATATCGGACTAGTCCACTGTGGTGAGAACTTTGTAGATTATGGACAAGTCCGGACTTGGCGGACTTGTCCGTTCTCTAGTCAGAGACATATCGGACTAGTCCGGTCCATATCGTACTAGTCCCCTGTGTGGAGAAAGTGAGGACTGAGGACAAGTCCGCACTTGGAGCACTTGTCCGTTTTCTAGTCGGAGAGAAATCGGACTAGTCCGGTTGATATCGGACTAGACCGCACATGCTGATTTTTGTGCAGTTAGTGTGATTTCGTTCACTTCAGCTCTTGGGGTGTGTTTCTCCAACACACTCCATACAAAGTAATCTATTTTTTTCAGCTCCTGAGCTCTTATCATTTTAGATCCTCATTCTCCTTTCTTTTTGCGCTTTCTTCCTAATTTCTTTAAAAACCTGTGCTCATCTCAACGATTTTGTTAGGGTCTCACTTATTTGTCATAAATCAACCAAAACCCACAAGGGATGCCTAGGTGCACTTTCAATCTCCCCCTTTTTGGTGATTGATGACAACCATTTGAGATCACACAAATATGATAAAAAATTCAGATTTTCATAAAGTGTGCACATATGAGCTTTGAGCAAAATAGGCAATGTAGACGTAAGACATATGTGCACTCTTTATGGTGGGGTGCAAAACTATGTGTGTGAGCAATAATTTTGATGTGAATATCATAATATCATCAAGAGTCTCAAGCCTACATATCCGTTTTAAACATACACCATTAATCATAAGCATAACATAATCATCATTTCATAGCACATGTACAAAATCATAATGATAACATAAGTCTTACAAAAGCCCACTTCTTAAACTAGGATACAAAAAGATGAACCTACGACCTAAGACTCCCCCTCAATCTCTCCCCCTTTGTCATAAAGGCACCAAAAAGAAGGAGAGGAGGGATCTACTTGTTGTCGCCGGCTCACTCCTCGCAGTCGGTCCTTTCTTCGTCTTAATCATCAGGCTGAGGAGGAGGAGGAGAAGAACCTCTCGTCGTGACCCGAGAGCCAAAGTAGGCACACTCTGATGGAGAGAGAGGAGGAAGCTCTGTGAAGTCAGATGCAGAGTCCACTGAGATGACTGGAGATCCAATGGGCTCAATCTCCAGTTTTTGGCATATTGCTTTGACATTGGCCTTCATGTATCTCATTTCTTATTTTCTTGCCTTGTTCATCTTATGAAGCTTCACCTCAGTTTTGTGGCAAGAACCAAAGATAGCAGCCAAATACTTCATAATCCCACTAGGGGACCCTTTGTGAGGAGGGGCCCTAGTCTTGGATGAAGGCCTTGCATTTTCTTGAGCTCTCTCTGGATGTTCTTCAGGTGAGCCAGGTGAGGGAGCAGCTGGGAGAGAGGCTTGAGGAGACTTCTGAGGCCTTAGAGCAGTGTGCTCCACATCCTTCACAAACTCAATTCCCGTGACTTTTTCAATCATGAACATCAAATATGGTGCATAGCCACAGGAACGGTTTGGTGTGTAGGATATGTTCACCATGTCATTCCAAATGTAATAGAAGATATCAAATTTTCTTCTCCTGTTGATTACTTTCATCATGGTTCTCAAGTAACCTTGGACACTCTCGGCATCTCCATCCTTTGGAGCAATGGTCTTCCGGAGCACTCTGTTGAGAACAATGAAGAAGGGCTTCATGTTCTTGGTTGAGGGAGGATTGTATGGGAGTCGAGTATCATAGAGGAATTCCATCTTGTCCTTCTCCACAACACCAAGATTGTGAATCACAATCTCATTACTGCCAGTGTCCTCAAGGTGCAGCAGTCTGGCAAACTCAACATAGGAAACTATGTACATGGATCCATGTGTCATCCAAGTCACTCTCTCTTATTCATCATGGGCAAAGTGGCAAGTTGCAAAGAACTAGGTGATGGTCTCGTCATTCCAGTTGTATCTGAACGAGAGCAAGTTCTTGAGTCCGTGTCTCTCTGCAGCCTCTATTACCTCCTCAAAGGCTTCACAGCTCTTCCTTTCAAAATATGTCCAGTCGATCCATTGGTTGTGGACCACTGGAGTCTTCATTTGGAGGTACACTGAACTGTAGTAGTCCGAGTGAAAGTTGCTCCAAAATCTCATGTCAGCTGCCATTTTGCCAGTGCAATATGCGTCAATCTTCCTCAGCTTCCATGCCACATCACTCCCCTTGCCATTGAACTTCTCCAAGGGATCCCTATTCCCCTGTCTTGGAGCTGTCATCTTAAGGGGATCAATCATGCCGGAAGCAAGTCCCTTTCCCTTGCCATTGGTTTGGCGTTGAGCCGCCGAGCTAGAACCAACCATATTTGCTTTTGAAGCTGGACTCTTGACTATAACCTTTCAACGCACCCCAGGTGGGATGGGCGAAGGCTCGACGGCACGCTCTTGTCTCTTGTTGGAGCGAGACTCCGGAATACGAGACATCACATCTTGATTCTCGGCTTCAAAGTCGGAGATATTCTCATTCTATCCCAACATGATTCTGACAAGGAAGATATAAAGGATATGAATAAGCAAGGATGACAAGGGATTGCATTGAATTGATATAAGCTAAGGTTTTGATCAGGGCATACCGGACTTGTCCGGTGTTCAGGGTCGGACTAGTCCGGAGTAGCGGACTTGTCCGCCCTAGGAACGGACTAGTCCGTTATGAGGCTGTTCAAACCCTAACTTGTCGAAATTTGAGGTTATTCAATGCAAATATGATCTATGATACATGGAATACATCAATAGAGCATGTATTGACTGGAGGAGCTAAGATAATTGAGCAAAAACAAGGAAAATCAATGGTTCTAGGATTTGGAGAGAAATTTACCAAATTCTTTGATTCGAGGCATTGAAGGAGTTCTTGATGCGGACTAGTCCGGGGTCTTCAATCCCCTTGCAGTGGAGATCGGTTCCCACGGAGATTTGGGTGGATTTGATGGAGAACTCACAAATCCTCCTTGGGAGCACTTGAGTGAGGAGAGAGAACGTGGGAGGAGTTGTGAGGTTGAAGAAGATTAGGTCTGAGCCGGCCCTAGGGTTATGGAGTCGAAATATCGGACTAGTCCGTGGTCGAACCGGACTAGTCCGGACTAGCGGACCAAGTGCGGACTAGTCTACAATGTGCGGACTAGTCCGGGGTGACCACGAACTAGTCCGTGGTCCCTTGTACAGAAAAGTACAAAACACTTATATATATATGTATTCAATGGTTCCTAATTAGGAATAGGGGACAAAGACACATAGATATTCTCGATGAATATGATCAGTAAACGTACAACAATTAAGCTATAACCATAATTTATCAAGATCAAGTAACTAACATAGTTTTTAGGAGAAAAATACAGAGAGATGATTTTTCAACACAATTAACATAATTTTGAGGATGGCATACATGTATGCAAGTTTTCAAGCCACGTTCCGAGCATCAATGATATTTAGTTCATTTTGCAGCTCACAAAAGCGTTTTTCATCAAGTGGCTTGGTAAACATATCGGCTAGTTGTTTTTTAGTGTTGACATGGGAAATGGCTATGTCTCCTTTCATTGAGTGATCTCTCAAAAAATGATGTCGGATATCTATGTGTTTGGTTCTAGAGTGCTCAACAGGGTTATGGGCAATTTTAATTGCACTCTCATTGTCACAAAGGAGTGGAATACGACTCATATTGTAACCTAATCCCTTAGAGTTTGTCGCATCCAAAGGAATTGTGCACAACAACTCCCGGCTGCAACATACTCCGCTTCAGCCGTGGATAAGGCAATTGAATTTTGTATCTTGGAGGACCAAGAAACTAAGGATCTACCTAGGAATTGGCAAGTATCGGAAGTACTTTTTCTATCTACCTTGCATCCAGCATAATATGCATTGGAGTATCCAATGAGATTGAATTTTGAACCTTTTGGATACCAAAGGCCTAGTTTGGGTGTATGAACTAAATATCTCAAGATCCTTTTAACGGCTGTCAAATGACATTCCTTATGATTGGTGTAAAGGTCCCAAAATGGGAATACAAAGAAACTCTTGTTTACAAAAGTTGATTTCATATGTATGAAATTTGGGACTTGTTAAAACTTTTCCACATGTGATAACAGACATGAGGGCTTTCTTCACACAAGTTCAAATGTTTATTTGAAAACTTGGAACCCAAGAGGGGTCTAAAACCAAGATGGGAAGTTCCCATGGGTGTGAGAAAACTAAAGTTAGATTTGGAACAAATTTGTTCAACTCAAAATTCAAATGAGAGCAACACTATGAATTTCAAAACTGTTGTGCTACAAATCTCATTTGCGGCAGCCAAAATGAAAATCAGATTTCATATTTGAATTCCTTGGGTCCAAATTAGGGCTGTGCAAAGTTTCATGATGTATAGAAATGATTTGCAACCAACTTTCCAAAATGGACTTTAAATAACAAAGAATTCAAATGCATGTTTGAATTTGGATGAAACTTGCTCAATTATCCAAATGAACCTCAGATTTGAACTATCACAATTTGATTTCACTATTTGCAAATTTTGAGAGATATTTAGGAGAGGGATAAGGAGGGACTGGACTGTGGGTCCCACCTGTCATTGAGGGAGAGGAATTTGCAAAGATCTTCAGAAGAGCAGCTCTGTTTTGCTTCTCACATGCGATCGACAGCGAGCGACCGACGCCAGCGCCACCGCTCGGTCGACCGCCCCTCAACCGAACCGCCTCAGCTGAGGTTTTCATATCCCTGACGTGCTCCCTTTCTCCCTCGTCACCGAAGCCTCAACGCTGCTCATCTTTCATCACGCGAGAAACAGACCGAACGCTGCCGCTGCCTTCCGATCGGTCAGCCGTACCGAAAGCTAGCATGCAGAGCTTCATCTGAGCAGCCAAACAATACCACAAATCCTTTTCCAACATCCGCGAGCCATCACCGAGCGAGTTCGTCCTCTCTGCACGGAGATAAACGAGTTTCGGCGGCGGCCACTGTAGCACCGAGAGAAGGTGCTCTCGTGGACAGCCTCACCCGAGGCTTGTCACGGCCGAGCTAGGCCACCGGTGGACACGCGAGATCTTCCTGCAGCTTCCATCCAAAGCTCAGCTCCAGCCGTTGCCTCTCGACGATGAATTTCGGAAATCCTCTCCGGCCGGTGTAAACCGACCTTCGGGTATAATTCCGTAAAATTCCCGATTGATTTTTGTTTAGACACCCCGAAACTTCGCGCACACGGGTTAGACTTGAGGGCGCACCAATTTGCTTTTGAAACCTAGCATGACACACACTGTCCACGGCGTAATTCCGGTCTTTCCGACGGCGGCTATGGCGGGAAGGTTTGGGTGCACGGTGAACCCTAGTTTAGAGCCATCTCCGAGCTGTTTCATTCCCATGTCGACGTTTCTTAGCGTCCGCCGGTGCTTTAGAACCTGGAAACCGGAGCTTGGAAGGCTTAGGGCGTCGGGGCGACGTCGCCGGACTTCATCCGGATCGCTGCACCGGTGCGGGGTGGTTTAGGAACTTTGCCGGTCTGTGGAAGTCACACCAGCGTGTTCCTCACACAAAATGAGGGCCTGGCGGCGAGTTTAAGTGTCGGAGGTGGCCGGACGACCGAATTCGAGGTAACTCTGGCGAGCCCCGGCGGCGCGGGCACGCGGGCGGCTGGAGGTTGAAGAAGGCTGCCGGCCCCATGCGTCAGTCGCACAGAAACAGGAGCTGGATACTCTGTGGCGCCAGATCATCTGTGACAGCATGGGAAACAATCCTGTCACCCTGTGTGGCGCTCTTCCGGCAGCAGACACGTGTTCCCTGGTCCCAACGTCAGTTTAAACTTTTTCCCGGATTTATTCAAATCCCAGAATTTCCCCAAACCTTAGAAGAGCATAACTTTTGCTAGGAACCTCCCAATTTAGTGATTCAAATTGGGTTAGATTCAGATTGACAAATTCTATCAAAATATGCAACCCAATTTCCAAGAAAGTCTTTATTTAATTCTGGAAAATTCTTTAAATCTTTTCACCAAAAGAATTTTATAGGAAGTTTGGTTTATCCAAAAATCCTAAACTTTTGCCAGAATATTCTTTACGGTTTTATTAGACACCTGTAAAAGTTTCAGCTCATTTGCAGTTGATTTGATCAGGGTAATTCAGATTGTAAGTTCCTGTGTTCAATTGGATACAGAGACATTTTCAGAGAATATCCAGAATTTGTAAATTCAGTTCTGGGCAATTCTTAGCTCCAAAAATCCTAGGAAAATTCATGCAAGCTCTATGAACTATAATTGAAACTGTGGTTCACTGAGTTTGACATGAACATAGGTGTTACCTCAGAATTAATTCTTCTTTTCTTAGAAAATTGTTCTGCATAAACCACTCAATGAAAAGTGCTAATTTTTGGTCCAGATAACTTTTTTGTGATAAGGAACTCACATGAAAATTTTCAGCTCCATTGGAGCTCTGGATCACGACTGCTATGTGTAACCTCTTAAGGGGATCAGCACTTAAGTGGGAGAAGCACTCAACATTTGATCATAGTGTTTAAACCCAACCCAAACCACTAGCACCAGTGTCATTTCAAATTCTTAAACAGAGTTCCAGTTTTAAAACTGTCATTAGATCTTATTAGCAAAAGCTTTTCCAGTAAATACATATGCATGATCATATCTTGTAGCATCTACGTGAAGAACGTGAGAAGGACTTGACGTGAAGATCAAGGGGGAGGAAAGCAAGTGATCAAGCTTCAAGTGATCATCACTAACTGATTGTAATCCTAATCACCTGCAAAACAGGCAAGCCCCAGTTTGCATTTGAACAGTTTTATAAAGCATTTTCATTTTTAGAGATCATAGCTTTGCATCGCTGATTGCATTAAGTCTAGATGATATTGAAAACCCCACTTGCATGATCAGAAAAACCTAAGAGAGAAAGGGTAGAATAGCACCTCCTTGAGGGAATTTGGCTATGCTAATGTTAGTAGGAAAGGTCCGGTAGAAGTCGAGTAGTTGGAATCTACTCGCGAGTTTAGGGCTGATTTATTCGGGACAGGTCAAGAATAAAAATGATGGGGAAAGTTCACCCGAAAGAAATAGAGACCGGGCAGGGAGGTTTAGATGCAGCAGGCTGCGGACTGTGCGTGCATAGCCCTGCCTGTGTCGGTTAAGGCCCGTACGTGCTTGGCCCTGTTGGACAAGTTTGAGTTGTGTACCAGGCACATACTGGCTACATGGGACCCAGGAAACCGATGTACCTTGGGAGATCCATAGTGGAACTTTTCCAACTGCCTTAGGCTTTCGGCGTCAGGGTAGCAGGAGGTAACTCGCTTAAGAACATACCACTGCGGGTATGTACCTTGAGAGAGCTTGCGTACTCGGGGCAGTTGGACTGCGTCCAATATGGAAGATCATGGGAAAGGTGGCCGCGTACAACGTCAGTCGAGGTTGCTGCCGGCAACTCGGAGTATGGGTGTACGTGTCGTGTAGTCTGAGCGTGTACTGATTCGAATCACCGTCGCTCGCGGTCATATGAGCATACTTTCCCACTGCGTCTTGACGTAGTAACAACTGGAACTGGTTATCTTTGAATTTGATAAGACTGTTATGTAACTTGTTTTGCAACCATGATTGAATTAGAGATAGGCTCATTAAATTTTACTTTCGCCTTGTGCAAGGGGCATCGCAACAAAGCGTTTCTTGTTTCATTGTGGAGTTGCGATGCTGTTCAGTTCAAGGTCTGTACAATGAGGCTTAAAACCTGAAAGTTAAGGATCAACTTTAGGCGAGTCCTTTACGCAAATTTAGCTATCCTAATTTTGAACCGCCATGCATGTAGAGTTTCTTGTTTAGGAGAGACGGATCATTCTTGCTGAGCCTATGTGCTCACGCTTGCTATATAAGTGGTTTTGCAGGTTAACATCGATGCTAATAAGATGGTTGTCCGGTGAGACTCGGAGACTTCCGAGTCATGTAACACATGGAGAACCCAGCCGCTGCTGTTGTCTTCGTGTTGCTAGCGAGAGGAGTCCGCAGGCTGGACTTCATCTCGAGTACTCTTAGTTATTCGACGTGAGTTGTTATAGACTTCCGCTGTAGCTATTTGATGTAAATTATTTACAAAGAAAAATTTGTAAGCTTCCGCTATTATTTTATGTAATACATTGGTCCTTGTATGTGTGCTATTGGGTGCCGCACAACACGGCACCACCCAATGCGATTCCTGGGCAAGTGCGCCGTCCCCGTGACTAATCGGGCGGCATCGGGCCGTCTCAGCGTAGTATCAGAGCTGTGACAAGAGGTATCATGAGCTGAGCCCTGTCTCAGTCGGTAGGTACCCGGCCCGTGACAGTTGGTATCAGAGCCGCATTGGTAATAGCGCACGGAATAAGGACCGTATTATGACAAAAATTTAGGTTAGGGTGAGGATACGGTACTAGGCCCACATAAGGATTACTATTAGCTTAATATGAAGGTGGCAAACTAACTTATTTGTTATGTCGGAAGTCATGCATCTCGGGACGATTTATGTCTTGGGGGTGCACGTAAGCGCTGTCCACCAGTGCGCACAAGCTGAAGGGTGGAGCCCCACGGGTGGCAGGTAACCCGACCCGCTTTAGTATCCTCTACAACTCTTCATGTCGTTTGGGGTACTCGAGCAACGCCCTTCCCTGGCGTGCTGCAGGCAAGTTTGGGAAACCCCGTCACCTGGTTAGTAATGTGAACACGTAGCTCAAGGCGTGTTTGGCTTGAGAACACCTGTGCGAGTGATGACGGACGGGTGTAAGAACTGTATGGATACCAGGTTCGGTGTGCAGCCGGACCTGACGATTGAGTGTGACTTATGCAGGATTAACCACGAAACCGTAGTACAAATAGTACACGTTTGTGAGTGACCGTTTAAGTGCCACCTAAGATACGTTTATGCCGGTATAATCCGGTTAGAATTTTCTTTTGGTGAGGCTGCGTAGTACTGACATGCTTCTTACGGTGCATCGACGTTGTACTAAACTTAATAACCCCTTTCCTTTGAAGAAATGACTCATGAACTAAATTTTGACTAAAAATGGAAGTTTGAAACAAATATTAGTTACTGAAGTCTTATTTTGAGCTAAGATTCAAATGAGAGGAAGACTAGGCTTCAAAGATTTCAAAAACAGATGCTCTATTTTCGGCAGGAATTCTTGCTGAACATTAACAGAGCATAACTCTGAGTATCTTGACCCAATCAAGGTTTATGATACATTTCTGGAAAGAATTTCAAGTGATCTACATCTTCTTTGTAGACCTCCAGAGCAAAATCACATGCTAAATGGGCAGAAAGTTCAGAGGAAGGTAAACTGTCCAGAACCAGGACAGCAGCAAAACCTCTCTGGACCTTTCTGTTTTTAAGCCATAACTTTCTGTAGAAAAATCCTTAAGAAGCATATGATACACCGTTGGAAAGATTATGAATTGTGCAACATTGTTGTAGTTCAAAGTTTGTTCAGATTTTTATTGTATTTGCATATACAACTGTGATAAAATCAGCCACATACAAAGGTGATGCTGGCAAATTTTATCCAGGAATTCTGTCGACTTTGGAAAATCATAACTTTTAATCCAAAGATGATCTGGAGGCATATGAGTACTCGTTGGAAATATGCTGAAGTTAACTTTAACTTTGGTATCCAATTTGAGTTATGAAAATGCTCTTAACTAGATCAAAATCTGGAGATAGTGCATAAAGGTCTGTTCTGTACAGATAGATTTGACAACCATGCCTACTAAGGAGTTGTGTAAACATGGATTTTGTTACTGCTTTTAGTAAAGTTTGACATATTCATGTTTCCATTAGTCTCACATACTGCTGAGTTCTTGTTTAACTCATCTCAACTACATTTTTGCAGTATGGTTCGTACTCGCTCTAGGAGTAGGGCTGGAAGTTCTCGTCGAGGTGGTGATGCTTCTATTCCACCATCGGAACCACCATCCATGGGATGGATGGATCTTATGACTCGAGTCGTCGAGTCTAACCAAGAGAACACTAGGCTACTCCAAGAAGCAACGCAAGAACACACATGATTACACCAAGCTTTGGTACAGCAAGGCGTACTCCAGAACACGCAACAAGTCGTTCCACCTCGGAACGCTTATCTGGATTTCATGGCGACTCAACCGCCTATCTTTACTGAAGCCACCGAACCCGTGGAAGAAGAACAATGGCTTTGTGTCATGGAGTCAAAATTTGGAGTATTCGAGTGTGATGAAGTGCAGAAGACCAAGTTTGCCGCTCAGCAACTCCATGGAGATGCCGGAAACTGGTGGGTTGATCATCTTGCCACCATTCCAGGGGGACCATCAAGTGCCATGGAGTGAGTTTTGTGAAGCCTTTCGTACTCGTCACATACCACTAGGTATTATCAAGGCAAAGCGGGAGGAATTTTTGAGCTTGAAGCAAGGGGACATGAGTGTCCTCGAGTATGTCCGAAGGTTTAACCTTTTGGCCCAATATGCTCCGAATATGTGGAGAAAGAAGAGGCACGGTGCGACTTATTCTTCCATGGCCTGAGTGCCATATTACAGGAGAAGTTGGCCGTGCACAATAACGGCAGTTACACCGACATGGTCGATGTGGCTTTCATTCAAGAGAAGCCGACACTTGAGTGGCAAGCTGAGAAGAGAAAGATGAGTGAGATCGAGCAGGCCAGCACAAGTTATGTGCCTCAGAAGTACCGTTTGGTGTATCAAACGCCACCCGGTGAAAGATGGAGGCCACCTGTACGATCAACTCCTCAGAGATTGATTGCTGGTCAAGTTCTACAACTTGCACCACCTCCACAGCCGCAGCATCAGACGGTAGTTTGTGCTCCATCGCTGCAGCCATGTGTACCTAGCATCCAACCGCAAGCCAACGAAGAACCGGAGAGACATCCGTGTTTCGCTTGTAGGAGTATGGGCCATTATGCTAGGCATTGTCCGGAGGGAACTAGAGGCTGCGGGTCATCATATTTACAACCATACGACCTGTACCTCAATCTGCAGAAAGGAGGGCAGATAATGGGCAGCATTCACTATACTGTGATTGATGATGTTACGGAAGGAGAAGCCGCTTTAGCAGGGATCTTTTCTCTGAATCAGCTACCGGTTTTGATTCTCTTTGATCCCGGTGCCACACAAAACTTCATTAGGCAATCTTTTGTGGCTCAACATCAGCTCCAAACAGTTTATACAAAGAGGCAATACCTCGTATCTTCGCCTGGGGGCAGCAGTACCGCAAGCGAGGTTGTCTCCCGAGCACCTCTTTGTTTGGGGGGTAGAATATACCCTATGACTCTCATTATTCTTGAGGGTCTGAAGATCGACATCATTTTGGGGATTTCATGGTTGAATTACCACCAGGCGGTTCTTAACATCAGCTCTAGGACCGTTGAGCTCAACTCCCCACAGCACGATCTTCATATATTAATTCTGGGCGCCAGACGGCAACAGATTGCAACAGTGAACCACACGGAAGCTGTTAAGATAGAGGACATTCCGGTGGTACGTGAGTATCCGGATGTGTTTCCCGATGATTTACCGGGCATGCCACCCGAGAGAGACGTTGAGTTCAAGATTGAACTTATACCGGGAACAACACCGATATCATGAAGGCCGTACAAGATGGCACCCAATGAACTGGCAGAATTGAAGACACATCTGAACGACTTAATGAGCAAGGGCTTTATACGACCGAGTTCGTCACCTTGGGATTGTTCAGCGTTGTTTGTCAAAAAGAAGGACAAAACACTACGGCTTTGTGTTGATTATGGTCCTTTGAACGCCGTTACCATCAAGAACAAGTATCCACTACCTCACATTGATATGCTCTTCGATCAATTAGTGGGTGCAAAAGTATTTTTGAAGATGGATCTTCGGTCCAGATATCACCAGATTAAAATCCGGGCAGAAAATATTCTGAAGACGGTATTCTCAACGAGATACGGGCTGTATGAGTATCTCGTTATGTCTTTTGGTTTGATTAATGCCTCGGCACACTTTATGTACCTGATGAATTCAGTATTCATGCCGGAGTTGGATAAAGTTGTCGTTGTCTTCATCGACGATATCTTGGTGTACTCCCAAGTCGGAGGAAGAACATGCTGAACATATGCATATTATGCTACAAAGATTGCGAGATCATCAGCTCTATGCAAAATTCAGCAAGTGTGAATTCTGGATTAATCATGTACCTTTTCTCGGACACATTATTTCAGCGGAGGGCATCGCTGTAGATTCGAGTAAGATTATCCAAGTACAGAAATGGGAGTCACCAAAGTCAGTACATGAAATCCGTAGCTTCCTCGGTTTAGCGGGTTACAACCGGAGGTTTATTCCGGGTTTCTCTAAGATCGCTAAACCTATGACGGAATTATTAAAGAAGAATACCAGATTTGTATGGAGTGCTGTGTGTGAACAAGCTTTCAAGACTTTAGTGAAGCATCTCACAACAGCCCCAGTTCTTGCTCAGCCGGATACGACAAAGCCATTCGACGTGTATTGCGATGCATCTAGCGTTAGTGTTGGCTGCGTGCTGATGCAAGAAAGACGAGTTGTCGCTTATGGATCTCGTCAACTCAGAAATCACGAGCAGCATTATCCAACTCATGATCTTGAGTTAGCTGCCGTGGTCCTTGCTTTGAAGATGTGGAGGCATTACTTGCTCGGAAATCTTGTACACCTCTACACCGACCACAAGAGCTTGAAGTACATCTTCACTAAGAAAGAATTGAACATGAGGCAACGAAGATGGCTAGAGCGCATTAAAGACTATGAACTTGAGATTCATTATCATCCAGGAAAGGTGAATGTGGTCGCCGATGCGCTCAGTCGTAAGGCGCATATCCATCACCTAAGCATCGCTGAAATGGATGATGACGAACCAAGCCTCCGTGTCATCCCGTATGGAGCTCTCTATAATCTCGCTCTCATTCCGACCATCCGAGAGGAGATCATTGAAGCTCAATGAAAAGACAAGGGTATGTTTCACATACGGCGAAGGATAGGCAACGGAGAAATGAAGTGCTTCCGGAAGGACGATGAAGGTACTTTGTGGTTCAACAACTGGATTGTAGTACCCCGGGATATGTGACTACGGAAGAAAATTCTGGACACAGCTCATTTGTCCAAGTTTTCCATTCATCCGGGCAGTAATAAAATGTACCAAGATCTCCGGAAGAAGTTCTGGTGGACACGTATGAAACGTGAAGTTACAAAATACGTTTCAGATTGTGATACGTGTCGAAGAGTCAAGGCCGACCATGTAAAGAAGTCAGGCCTGTTGCAGCCATTGCAAGTACCGGCATGGAAGTGGGAAAACTTGAGTATGGACTTCATCGTCGGGTTGCCGATGACCTCCCACAACCATAATTCGATTTGGGTAATCGTTGATCGGTTAACCAAATCAGCACATTTCATCCATGTGCATACAAGATTAACACAAAGCAGTATGCGGAGCTATACATAGCACGGATCTTGTGCTTACATGGAGTTCCCCATACCATTGTGTCAGATAGAGGATCACTGTTCGAGGCCCGTTTCTGGAGCAACTACACGCATCATTGGGGACCACACTGATTAGAAGCTCCGCGTATCACCATCAAACCGA
The DNA here is from genome assembly GCA_030760725.1 of Neostapfia colusana. Classification (NCBI taxonomy): domain Eukaryota; kingdom Viridiplantae; phylum Streptophyta; class Magnoliopsida; order Poales; family Poaceae; genus Neostapfia; species Neostapfia colusana. Next base: position 67,523,582 of record JASWHV010000013.1, on the reverse strand, counting down.
TGGGCAAACTGAGAGGGTGAATCAAATACTAGAAGATATGCTAAGAGCATGTGCCATCCACCACGGTAAGAGCTGGGATGATCACTTACCATTGGCGGAGTTCTCGTACAACAACGGATATCAGACGAGCATCAAAATGGCACCATATGAAGCTCTATATGGCCGGAAGTGCCGTACGCCATTGAACTGGTGTGAGTCCGGTGAACGAGTAATGTTCGGGGTTGATCTTGTCAATGAAGCCGAAGAGAGAGTTCGGATAATACAAGAGAACCTCAAAGCTGCCTAATCTCGTCAAAAGAGCTACGCGGACCAGAGGCGTCGACCGCTGCATTTCGGCATCGGAGAGCACGTGTATCTTCATGTGTCTCCGATGAAAGGGATTCATCGGTTCGGTGTCAAGGGGAAACTTGCTCCCCGATTCATCGGCCCGTTTACCATTACGGAGAAGTGCGGGACTGTAGCCTACCGGCTGGAACTACTGGCAAGCCTTGCCGGTATTCACGACATATTTCACGTGTCCCAGCTGCGGAAATGTCTCAAGTTTACTGCTGCCATCCGCGCCGAAGACATCGACGAGTTGAAGCTGGATCTCACCTATGTCGAGCAACCAGTACAGATTATCGACGAAAAGACCAGGATCACCCGAAACCGGACCTTGAGATTTTACAAAGTCCTGTGGAGTAATCATACCCCGGAAGAGGCGACGTGGGAGACCGAAGATTACATCCACAAGAACTATCCGGAACTTTTTTCATAAACTTTGTAATTACCTCCCGTCTCGTTCTTCTTTTGAATCTTGGGACGAGATTCCTTTTTAAGGGGGGAGGAATGTAAAGGTCCCAAAATGGGAATACAAAGAAACTCTTGTTTACAAAAGTTGATTTCATATGTATGAAATTTGGGACTTGTTAAAACTTTTCCACATGTGATAACACACATGAGTGCTTTCTTCACACAAGTTCAAATGTTTATTTGAAAACTTGGAACCCAAGAGGGGTCTAAAACCAAGATGGGAAGTTCCCATGGGTGTGAGAAAACTAAAGTCAGATTTGGAACAAATTTGTTCAACTCAAAATTCAAATGAGAGCAACACTATGAATTTCAAAACTGTTGTGCTACAAATCTCATTTGCGGCAGCCAAAATGAAAATCAGATTTCATATTTGAATTCCTTGGGTCCAAATTAGGGGCTGTGCAAAGTTTCATGATTTATGGAAATGATTTGCAACCCACTTTCCAAAATGGACTTTAAATAACAAAGAATTCAAATGCATGTTTGAATTTGGATGAAACTTGCTCAATTATCCAAATGCACCTCAGATTTGAACTATCACAATTTGATTTCACCATTTGCAAATTTTGAGAGATATTTAGGAGAGGGATAAGGAGGGACTGGACTGTGGGTCCCACCTGTCGTTGAGGGAGAGGAATTTGCAAAGATCTTCAGAAGATCAGCTCTGTTTTGCTTCTCACGTGCGATCGACAGCGAGCGACCGACGCCAGCGCCACCGCTCGGTCGACCGCCCCTCAACCGAACCGCCTCAGCTGAGGTTTTCATATCCTGACGTGCTCCCTTTCTCCCTCGTCACCGAAGCCTCAACGCTGCTCATCTTTCATCGCGCGAGAAACAGACCGAACGTTGCCGCTGCCTTCCGATCGGTCAGCCGTACCGAAAGCTAGCATGCAGAGCTTCATCTGGGCAGCCAAACAATACCACAAATCCTTTTCCAACATCCGCAAGCCACCACCGAGCGAGTTCGTCCTCTCTGCACGGAGATAAACGAGTTTCGGCGGCGGCCACCATAGCACCGAGAGAAGGCGCTCTCGTGGACAGCCACACCCGAGGCTTGTCACGGCCGAGCTAGGCCACCGGTGGACATGCGAGATCTTCCTGCAACTTCCATCCAAAGCTCAGCTCCAGCCGTTGCCTCTCGACGACGAACTTCGGAAATCCTCTCCGGCCGGTGTAAACCGACCTTTGGGTATGATTCCGTAAAATTCCCGATTGATTTTTGTTTAGACACCCCGAAACTTCGCGCACACGGGTTAGACTTGAGGGCGCACCAATTTGCTTTTGAAACCTAGCATGACACACACTGTGCACGGCGTAATTCCGGTCTTTCCGATGGCGGCTATGGCGGGAAGGTTTGGGTGCACGGTGAACCCTAGTTTAGATCCATCTCCGAGCCGTTTCATTCCCATGTCGAAGTTTCTTAGCATCTGCCGGTGCTTTAGAACCTGGAAACCGGAGCTTGGAAGGCTTAGGGCGTCGGGGCGACGTCGCCGGACTTCATCCGGGCCGCTGCACCAGTGCGGGGTGGTTTAGGAACTTTGCCGGTCTGTGGAAGTCACACCAGCGTGTTCCTCACACAAAATGAGGGCCTGGCGTCGAGTTTAAGTGTCGGAGGTGGCCGGACGACCGAATTCGAGGTAACTCTGGCGAGCCCCGGCGTCGCGGGCACGCGGGCGGCTGGAGGTTGAAGAAGGCTGCCGGCCCCATGCGTCAGTCGCACAGAAACAGGAGCTGGATACTCTGTGGCGCCAGATCATCTGTGACAGCGTGGTAAACAATCCTGTGATCCTGTGTGGCGCTCTTCCGGCAGCAGACACGTGTTCCCTGGTCCCAACGTCAGTTTAAACTTTTTCCCTGATTTATTCAAATCCCAGAATTTCCCCAAACTTTAGAAGAGCATAACTTTTGCTAGGAACCTCCAACTTTAGTGATTCAAATTGGGTTAGATTCAGATTGACAATTTCTATCCAAATATGCAACCCAATTTCCAAGAAAGTCCTTATTTAATTCTGGAAAATTCTTTAAATCTTTTCATCAAAAGAATTTTATAGGAAGTTTGGTTCATCCAAAAATCCTAAACTTTTGCCAGAATATTCTTTACGGTGTTATTAGACACCTGTAAAAGTTTCAGCTCATTTGCAGTTGATTTGATCAGGGTAATTCAGATTGTAAGCTGCTGTGTTCAATTGGATACAGAAACATTTTCAGAGAATTTTTGAAAACTTGTAAATTCAGTTCTGGGCAATTCTTAGCTCCAAAAATCCTAGGAAAATTCATGAAATCTATATGAATAATTGAAATGTTGGTTCACTTAGTTTGATATGAACATAGGTGTTACCTCAGAATTAATTCTTCTTTGCTTAATTGCTTAGAAAATTGTTCTGAATAAACCACTCAATGAAAAGTGCTAATTTTTGGTCCAGATAACTTTATTGTGATAAGTAACTCACATGAAAATTTTCAAATCCATTGGAGCTCTGGATCACCACTGTTATGTCACTACAGGAAAACGAGTTATTTTCGTGGGCCGTGGGCCCACGAAAATAAGCCTAAAACCGACGAAAATATATATTTTCGTGGGTTTTACGCTTATTTTCGTGAGCCCACGGCCGACGACAATAATTCGTCGAAAATAAATTTAATTTCGTCGGTGGCTCACGAAAATAATGTTATTTTCGTCGGCCTGAAATGGCTCACGAAATTACGTAGTTTCGTGGGCCGTAATGTAGCCCACGAAAATAACTTGCTGTTATTTTCGTGGGCCATAATGTAGCCCACGAAAATAACTTGCTGTTATTTTCGTGGGCCGTGCTGTGGCCCACGACAATACTATCTTGCTATTTTCGTGGGTTCTCTACTGGCCCACGAAAATACTGTTTGTGATGTTTTCGTCGGCCATGTTAGAGCACACGACAATAGTGTCCACTTATTGTCGTGGGCCACTTGTTGGGCCCATGAGACTAATATGGTCCGATTTTCGTGGGCTTTCACTGGCCCACGAAAATATTATTGCACTATTTTTGTGGGCCTCTTTGTGGCCCACGAAAATATATACAACTGCTTGCACATAATATTTGTTCGAAGCACGAAATAATAAATTATATATCAAATAACATAAACACACATATGATCACACTTCATAACAACTGCAGCAAACTTATTAAACATTATAAAAGCCATTACATCATACAAATAGTCTTATCCATTACATTGTCCACACAAACACGAACATTTCACATTGTCAGAAAACACGAACATCTCATATTGTCCATACAACAATTTTGTCAAAACAAATCATAAGACATTTTCACAATGAGCTTTTCAACAAATAAACAAATTGCTTTGACACCCTTTTCCTCGCCGTTTTCCTGTATCAAGCCAAAATGAATTATATAACTAATAGATTCAAAATAAAATTAACATCATATTAGACTCTATGTCTTGTTATACACAAGCTCTATTTGAATATAAGATACACAATATATGAAAAAACTAAATTACCTAATTGCTACCACCGGGAGCGAAGAATTGATCGACAAAGTCATCCCCTCCAACCTGTCCTCCTGAAGAAGATGCTCGCAAATTTGTAACAGGACTATGAAAGTTTTGTGCCCTTGAGGATGATCCCTGAATAAATAATAATACATGTTACAAGTATACTAACACTTTATAGAAATGGAAGAGAACATAAAGATAATATATATCTGTGTTCCAACAGGAAGAGGTTGTGGAGGCATCGGTCGCGGTGAAGGCATAGGTAGCTGCGGAGGCTGCGGAAGCGGTGGCATGACGGCAGGCAGTCCAAGCTGAGAAAATTATCCCTAAATCATTTTAAAATGTTTAGCTTCATTTTAATAAAAATATGCATGCATGTCTTATTTAACATAAATATTTGAACTCTTATATTAATATACCTGCATCGCTTGTTGCCACGTTGCCAGATTCGAGAAGTAGTCACTTTATGCTTTTATAAACTCGTCCTGTCGTTTCATACGGTCTTCTTGTAGCCTCAAGTGGTCTCTCAATGCAGCCTGCTCCTCCTCCTTTTGTTTTAACCTATACTCATTTCCTATGTGAGTACGCCGAGAAGAACTTTGTCCGCTCTGTGTTGACCGTGACTGCGAGAGAACCACATCAGTGTTCATGACACCATTGAACATCGAATACCTGAAATAGTGATATGTCATAATCATAAGATGACACTTAGAAAAATTGAGATATGCGAATATGTGAATATAAGTGGATTAAGTTCACCTCCCGTGACGTTTTCCTCCACCGGATTCATATAAAGCTACTACGTCGACGTCTTCCTTTCTCCAGTTATAATCATCTCCATGACGTCGAACCATCTCTTCACCATATTTCTCCTACATAAAAACAAATGACAAAGCTTCTGTACAACAATTGTATTGATTAATAATTACTTTTAATTATATGACATACCAAGTTCTGAGTGGCCGTTGGAGTGCACAACTGACTGTCATATATGCCCCTATGCCCTCTGATATAAGCATCAATGAAAGAGGGTTCCTCACCACTTTGAGCAGCCTATATAGAGATGTTATAAATATAGTTAAGTAAAAGCTAATATTATAAGACCAAATTGTAAATCTACTAAACTCACCATCCGTTTCGAGAGACGAATATGACCATCTCCACCATAACGATGGAGAACTTCACCACCGGACTCACGGTTGATTCTCTTAGAGTTAGATTTCTCTCGATACTCACTCGATTCCCAATAAGTGCATAATGAATAATAAGCATCGGCACATTTAACCATCCAAGGAATCATTACCTGACGATATTGATCGTCGTCAAGATAAATTTTTGAAGCTCCCATTTTCTTGTTCATCATCTGTCCAAGCTTCTCCTTATAGTATAAGCAAACAGCTGTGATACGAGCATTAGACATCATATCATTCACAACTTTACGTGTCGCTTTGTGGAATACTTTGTGTGCTCTAGACTCGAGAGCAGCGTCATGATCATCGGGCAAACGATATCATTCCTATAAAAACCATAGTATTTTGATTACTAATAATATAATGGACGTTGCTCCTGCCATAAATATAGTATAGTGTAGTGAATACATACCCAAAAATCATGCCAGACAGCCCCTGCCACATTCTCATGCACAGCATGTGGAGCAAGCCTATAGTGCTCCCAATGTATTGCAGGTTTCTCTTCACCTTTAATATTCACAAGACCTGGATAATGATGGCGACATATAGCACCCAACACTGCATTAGGTTGTCTACGATGTTGTCGTCCATCCCAATCCATGTCATCCCATTGCCTAACAGTTAATTTAACAACATATAATATTTATCAAAAATATTATATATATATAATTCAATACTAAGTTTTATTTTTACTTACCAGTCACCGACAGGAGTGATCCGTATTCGCTGTTGTGGAGGCACGGCCAACGGGAGAGTGTTTGAAGACCGATACCTGAATGATTGTGGCAACTCTCCCGTATCTGTGTCATCCCCCTCGTCCTCCTCGGCTTCATCATCAACATAGGCTCTTCCCCCTTGTTGTTGTTCATGTCCTGCAGAAAGTCCATCCCCTTGATCTTCTTGACACTCCTCATTACCCTCCTCCTGGATCTCGTGCTCCACCTGTTCATTAGCTTGTTTCATGCATCTTCTAAATTATAGTTCGCAATATGATATATGGGTGAATATATAAAATTATAAATACATCAACCTGTTCATTAGCTTATTCCATGCATCTTCTAAATGCCTCTCGTCTACTATTGTTTGAGGCACTGCCTTGGAAAAGAGAGTCTTGACTACGTGAAGAGCTAGCAGACTGACTCCCACTCTTGCTTGCGGAGCCAAAGAGCCCCTTAGCTATATTCTTAAGACTACGTGGCATCCTGTTGGAAGAAATGGTGAGAGTTAAATACTTAATGATACAAACAAAAGTACTGAAAATAAATTCAAGTGTAATAGAAAACAATTACATGATTAAAATTCATCATGGTCTGATGTTCCTTCGGTAATATGTCGACTGACTTTCTTCTTCTGTCTTAGCTTAACTTTTTTAGTGCTAGGTCTTTTTCTTTTAACCAGTGGTACCTCTTCTATCCCATTGTCTTCAACATCACCAACTAATGTATCAAGACCTAAACCATTATCTATATTAAAAGATGGTAGTATATCATCCTCTTGGTAGACTTCTTCCTGTTCATCTTGATATCCAGCATCACCAGGGGCATATAACCGTTCTCGTGGATTGACTTTATACACAACCCACCAAGCACTCAACTTTGGACAAGGATATGGTAGGTAGTAAACCAACTCAACTTGATGAGCAAGAACATAATTATCGCATCCACGAAGTCTATTTTCATGTTTTACATCTACTATACCAAATTCATCCTTTCGAAATGTATTAACTTGCTTTCAAAATGGGTGATTTGCTGGTAGAAATCGTCGGTGGCAATCAAAAAAACACACTTTGCCCCCATGAGTAAGTCTAAAACAATCAGTCTGATCCACAAATAGGACAACAAAGTTTGCCGTGTGTGCTCCATCCTGAAAAAACACCATATGCAGGAAAATCATGAATGGACCATAAGTATGCTGCTCGCAGGTTGAATTTCTGTTTTTTGTAAATGTCATACGCTTCTACTCTGATCCACAATTCTTTTAACTCCTCAATCAATGGCTGAAGAAAAACCCCTAAACGTTTTCCCGGATGTTTACGGCCTGGAATGATTAGAGACAAGAACATATATTCATATTTCATACACATAGCTGGTGGAAGGTTGTATGGTATAGCAAAAACGGGCCAGCATGAGTACGATGCAGCAGATGTGTTGAATGGTGTGAAACCATCGGTGGCCAATCCAATACGAACATTTCTAGCATCTTCTGCAAAGTGCTCATCAAAGGAGTTCAACGCCTTCCAAGCCTGAGCATCAGATGGGTGTGTCATTATCCCCGTTGATTCGCGCACACCTTCCTTATGCCACCGCATGTGTCTAGCAGTTGATTTAGATAGAAACAACCGTTTTAGCCTAGGTGCAAGAGGCATATAACGAAGTTGTTTAACTACCACTTTTGTCTTTACCAATTCACCATCATCATTTGTGGCCTCAATGTATCGAGATTCCTTACAGACCGAACATTGTGTCAGATTTGAATTCTCCTTCCAGAAAAGCATACAATTGTTAGGACAACAATCAATTTTTTCGTACTTCATACCAAGGCCTGACAACAATTTCTTTGACTGGTACATGTCTCTTGGTAACTTATGATTAATCGGAAGAATATCCGCTATCAAATCCATAAGATCATCGTAGCACTTGTTCGACAAATTATACTTTGATCTTATAGACATGAGACGAGTAACGGTTGAAAGGACAGACACTTTAGTGTGATCATGCAACTGTTCATGTGATGCTGAGAGGATTCTATAAAACTCTTGAACTTCAGGTCCGGGAATTTCTTCAGATGTATCTGCACCACGATCACGATCTAGTGCTTCAACAATTTCTTCCATTCTGTCCTCGTTATCACCATCTATGTTATCAACATCAACATTACTATGGTATAACTCACCATGCTCATACCATATTTCATAACCTGGCATAAAACCAAATCGACAGAGATCTCGTTCCATGTCAAACTTTTCCTTGCATAAGAAGTTACGACACTTGCTGCACGGACATTTCACAAACCGGTTGGTCGATAAAGAGAAAGCCCGACTGATAAATGCCTTAGTATTGATAGCCATTCATTTGAAGGCGCAGCATTCTTCCGCCAACCATCATACATCCATCGTCTATCATCACCCATGTTCTAGACTATATAATATAAGAACATAGAAGTCATAAATATGTATGTTGCAACTAAAAATATGACAAAAACATATTATTATTTAATTACATTCACTTTACATCTATTGGAAGGGATAGATCCTAAACCCACCCAAGAGTAACCGAGAGGAGCGTGCTTATAACGAGACACGGGGTTCAGATCCAGACAAAATTTCGGCAGCATAACCCCGTTGTTCTCCAACTACACGCCCAATAATGGTGTAGCGGAGAACATTAGGGTTACGTCGTCGAAATTTCGTCCGAATCCATACCCCGCGTCTCGTCATAAGAACGCCCCCTCGGTCACTCCCAGGCTGTCCAATAAGGGACAATTCCGAACCTACACGCCTCACATGCATAACGCATGTGAGACGGGCCGGTCCGAAACGGGTGACGCATATTGTATAGGTTACGTGATTCTAATTTCTACAAGAGAGAGGTAAGAACAAGAGACAGGAGGAATGAACGAGGGAGAGACAGTGAATTGAGTCAAACGTCTTAAATTATGCTCTACCGGGTGCCGCTAATGATAACTTTTAGATGGCCCAATTGTCGGGCTGAGCCGGCCCGAAACCCGTTTATTTATATTTCCCTATAACCCGCAAAATTTTCATTCATAGATGGATATGGTACATGCACGACCATAATAGCCATTAAACCAAAGCACAACACATAAATTAAAGCATTCACGTTATTTAGGTTAATGAATAATGAAACAGTATTATAGCATTATTTTCAACAGGCTGAAGGTGCAGCACCAGGCCGGTCGGTGCCGGGTGACGGGGAAGGGGCGGCGCCTGTTGCAGGCTGCACAGGGGAGAGAGCGCTCTACACCGATCGATGCCGGGCGCCGGTCGCCAGGCTGCTCCGGAAAGGGCTGCCCTGACCCAAACGAGGCGGCTGGCTGCGGCAGCATGCAAAATTAAAAGTTTTCTTGTAATTGTTGTTTGGTTTTCACCCATGTGTACAACCTAAGGACTACGTTAGCATGAAACTGTAGTAGTCTAAAAATTGAATTCGTAGCTCAACACATGGGTCAACACATGGCCAAATTATGTCTTCAAAATCCAATAATGTTCGCTTCAGCCGGTAGTATTCTTTTCAACATCAATAATGCATATGCTACTGTTTTATGTTTGTATTAGTATAGTTAACTCTTACAACATTGTAAATAATGAAAATCTATACACAATTAGAGAGCTCACCTCGGACCGCTAGGGTCGGGGTATACACGCGCCGGCACCCAGTGAAGCGGGGACGTGCAGGCCGGGGCAGGGCGGCCGCGCCGGCGCTGAGAAGGGCAGTGCAGGGGCGAAGCAGCGACGCCGGGAGTGTGGGCGCCGGGTGCTGCGGCGCGGAGGCGCCGCCCGGGCCTTGCCTGCGACGAGGGCCGGCGCGGGGGCGTCTTGCCTGCGACGAGGGCCGGCCGGGGCGCGTGCGCCGTGCGCCACAGATCGCCGGCACAAGAGCGCCGCCGAGAACGAGGCCGAGCGGCGGTTGGAGCGGCGGCGCTGGCGGCGGCGTCGTGTGTGAGAGTTAGCGGGCTCTGAGATTCACGTGGTTGGTCACCCGGGTCATTATACGTGATAATTTCGTGAGCCACACGGGTGCCTACGAAAATATGTTCCATTTTCGTGAGCTTGTTACAAAGCCGACGAAAATAAGAATCATTTTCGTGAGCGTTGTCAGAGGCCGACGAAAATAATACTATGCATGCATTGTTTTGTGTGCCCGTAATTTCGTGTGCTGCGTTAGAAGCCGACGACAATGAACAAAATTTCGTGTGCTTCTGCTCTAGCCGACGAAATTAGGGTTTTTTCGTGAGCTTCTACGTGGCCGACGACAATACCTCAACGCATGCCTTGTTTTGTGTGCCCATAATTTCGTGTGCTGCGTCAGAAGCCGACGACAATAAACAAAATTTCGTGTGCTTCTGCTCTAGCCGACGAAATTTGTTTTTTTTCGTGAGCTTCTACGTGGCCGACGACAATACCTCAATACATGCCTTGTTTTGTGTGCCAAACATTTTCGTGTGTTCTGTCCGAAGCCGACGACAATACGACAATGCATGCCTTGTTTTGTGTGCCGGTCGGGATATGGATCAATTTCGTGTGCTTTTCAAAGCCGACGAAACTGCGGCTAAAATATTCGTGAGCTTCCACGACGGCCCACGAAAATAGGGCTACTCCTACGTGGAACCCTCGTTTATTTTCGTGTGCTTGTTACCAAGCCCACAAAATTACATTTAATTTCGTGTGCTACATTCTTAGCCCACGAAATAACTCCTAATTTCGTGTGTTCTTCTTTTAGCCGACGAAAATAAACATTTAATTTCGTGAGCAATAACCTAGCTCACGAAAATAAACCTATTGTCGTGAGGGCCCACGAAAATATACCTAGCCCACGAAAATTTTCCATTTTCTTGTAGTGTGTGTAACCTCTTAAGAGGATCAACACATAAGTGGGAGAAGCACTCAACATTTGATCATAGTGTTTAAACCCAACCCAAACCACTAGCACCAGTGTCATTTTAAATTCTTAAACAGAGTTCCAGTTTTAAAACTGTCATTAGATCTTATTAGCAAAAGCTTTTCCAGTAAATACATATGCATGATCATATCGTGTAGCATCTATGAAGAACGTGAGATGGACTTGAAGTGAAGATCAAGGGGGAGGAAAGCAAGTGACCAAGCTCCAAGTGATCGTCACTAACTGATTGTAATCCTAATCACCTGCAAAACAGGCAAGCCCCGGTTTGCATTTGAACAGTTTTACAAAGCATTTTCATTTTTAGATATCGTAGCTTTGAACCGCTGATTGCATTAAGTCTAGTTGATATTGAAAACCCCACTTGCATGATCAGAAATACCTAAGAGAGAAAGGGTAGAATAGCACCTCCTCGAGGAAATTTGGCTACGCTAATGTTAGTAGGAAAGATCCGGTAGAAGTCGAGTAGTTGGAATCTACTCGTGAGTTTAGGGCTGGTTTGTTCGGGGCGGGTCAAGAATAAAAATGATGAGGAAAGTTCACCCGAAAGAAATAGAGACCGGGCAGGGAGGTTTAGATGCAGCAGGCTGCGGACCGTGCGTGCATAGCCCTGCCTGTGTCGTTTAAGGCCCGTCCGTGCATGGCCCTGTTGGACAAGTTTGAGTTGTGTACCGGGCACATACTGGCTATATGGGACCCGAGAAACCGATGTACCTTGGGAGATCCATAGTGGAACTTTTCCAACTGCCTAAGGCTTTCGGCGTCAGGGTAGCAGGAGGTAACTCGCTTAAGAACATACCACTGTGGGTATGTACCTTGAGGGAGCTTCCGTACTCGGGACAGTTGGACTGCGTCCAATGTGGAAGATCTTGGGAAAGGTGGCCGCATACAACGTCAGTCGAGGTTGCTGCCGGCAACTCGGAGTACGGGTGTACGTGTCGTGTAGTCCGGGCGTGTACTGATTCGAATCACCGTCGCTCGCGGTCATATGAGCATACTTGCCCACTGTGTCTTGACGTAGTAACAACTGGAACTTGTTATCTTTGAATTTGATAAGATTGTGATGTAACTTGTTTTGCAACCATGATTGAATTAGAGATAGGCTCATTAAACTTTACTTTTGCCTTGTGCAAGGAGAATCGCAACAAAGCGTTTCTTGTTTGATTGTGGAGTTGCGATGCTGTTCGGTTCAAGGTCTGTACAATGAGGCTTAAAACCTGAAAGTTAAGGATCAACTTTAGGCGAGTCCTTTACGCAAATCTAGCTATCCTAATTGTGAACCGCCGTGCATGTAGAGTTTCTTGTTTAGGAGAGACGGATCAGTCTTGCTGAGCCTATGTGCTCACGCTTGCTATATAAGTGGTTGTGCAGGTTAACATCGATGCTAATAAGAAGGTTGTCCGGTGAGACTCGGAGACTTCCGAGTCATATAACACATGGAGAATCCAGCCGCTGCTGTTGTCTTCGTGTTGCTAGCGAGAGGAGTCCGCGGGCTGGACTTCATCTTGAGTGCTCTTAGTTATTCGACGTGAGTTGTTATAGACTTCCGCTGTAGCTATTTGATGTAAATTATTTACAAAGAAAAATTTGTAAGCTTCCGCTATTGTTTTATGTAATACATTGGTCATTGTATGTGTGCTGTTGGGTGTCGCACAACACGGCACCACCCAATGCGATTCCCGGGCAAGTGCCCCGTCCACGTGACTAATCGGGCGGCGTCGGGCCGTCTCAGCGTAGTATCAGAGCTGTGACAAGTGGTATCATGAGCTGAGCCCTGTCTCAGTCCGTACCCGGCCCGTGACAATTGGCTTGAAACCTTGCACACAAACATACACTCAACATAATATCATGCCTAGATGCACATACATAAAGTAAGGAGCCAATCATGAAACGATATACCTTTTGATCCACATTTGGTCCGTCTTAATTGAGATCCAAGTGTCCATTTGTCGCCATGGGAGTCTTTATGGGCTTTGCTTTGTCCATTCCAAACTTCTTGAGAATGTCTTGAGTATACTTTGTTTGGCTTATGAACGTCCTGTCCTTTTGTTGCTTCACTTGGAATCCCAAAAAGTACCTCAACTCTCCCATCATGGACATCTCGAATCTATCTGTCATAATCTTACTAAATTCTTGACAAAAGGATTTGTTAGTTGAACCAAATATAATATCGTCAACATAGATTTGGCAAATGAAGAGATCATCATCAAAGTGTTTAGTAAACAACGTTTAATCAGCTTTTCCAATCTTGAAGTCATTTTCAATCCAAAAATCTTTAAGGCACTCATACCAAGCTCTAGGAGCTTGTTTGAGGCCATAGAGAGCCTAACGCAAGTTGAACACACAGTCGGGGTACTCTTAATCTTCAAAACCGGGTGGTTGCTCCACGTACACCTCCTCCTTGATCGGTCCGTTGAGAAAGGTGCTTTTCACGTCAATTTGATAAAGCTTGAAATCATGGTGAGTAGCATATGCAAGTAAGATACGAATCGATTCAAGCCTAGCTACGGGAGCAAAAGTCTCATCGAAATCCAAACCTTCGACTTGTGAGTACCCTTTTGCCACAAGTTGTGCCTTGTTCCTTGTTAACACTCCATGTTCGTCTTGCTTGTTGCGGAAGACCTATTTTGTGTCGACAACGTTGGACTTGGGTCTTTCAACAAGCTCCCACACTTCGTTCCTTTTGAAGTTGTTCAATTCTTTTGCATCGCCATCACCCAATCCGGATCTTTTAATGCATCCTCAACCCTGTATGGTTCCAAAGAAGATACAAAAGAATAGTGTTCACAAAAATTATCTATGCGACATCGAGTTATTACTCCCTTTTGGATGTCACCGATTTTGTTGTCGACGGGGTGATCTCTTTGGATACTTTGGTGTACTCTTGGATGTGGCACTTGTGGTCTTGAACCTTCATTATCATCTTCTTCCCCCCTGGATAGTTGCCCTCATTGATGTTTTGATCTTCTTGATTTTCTTGAGGTTGATCTTGTATGGAAGCTCCCCCTTGATCATTTTCCTCCACTTGTGGTTCATTTTCTTCATTCGCATTTGAAGGTGGCACTTGTGGTCGAACATCGCCCAATGTCATTCTTCTCAATGCTTGACATGGAGCTTCTCCTTGATCTAGCACACATTGATCAACTTGCTCTTCTTGAGAGCCGTTAGTTTCATCGAACACTACATCACGTGCTACTTCAACAAGTCCGGAGGTTTTGTTGAAGACACGATAGGTGTAGGAGTTCGAATCATAGCCAAGTAAGAAACCTTCATCGGACTTCAAAGCAAACTTTGAAGCCCTTGGCTTCTTGTTTAAAATATAACATTTTGAACCAAAAACTCGAAAATATGAAATATTCGGCTTGTTACCTTGAGTAGTTCATATGAAGTTTTCTTGAGCAACCGATGAAGATATAGTCGGTTTATGGCGTGACAAGCGGTGTTAACCGCTTCAGCCCAAAACCTGTCCGAAGTCTTGTATTCATCGAGCATTGTCCTCGTCATCTCAATGAGAGTTCTGTTCTTCCTTACGGCTACTCCGTTTTGTTGAGGAGTATATGGTGCTGAAAATTCGTGCTTTATCCCTTCTTCGTCTAGATACTCCTCAACTTGGGTGTTCTTGAATTCTGTCCCATTGTCACTTCGTATGTTCTTGATCTTCAATGAGAATTCATTTTGGGCACGCTTGATGAACTTCTTGAGGGTTCCTTGAGTTTCTGTCTTATCATTCAAAAAGAAAACCCACGTGAAGCGTGAAAAATCATCAACAATGACTAGACCGTACTTATTACCGCCGATGCTTATGTAAGCAATTGGACCGAATAGATCCATGTGGAGGAGCTCAAGCGGTCTTGTTGTAGTCATGACATTCTTCGCAGGATGGGGTGCTCCTAGTTGCTTCCCTGCTTGGCATGCTCTACAAGGCCTATCTTTCTCAAAAACAACATCCTTTAAACCTCAGATGTGATCGCCTTTAGGGAGTTTTTGAAGATTCCTCATACCAACATGTGCTAGCCGTCTATGCCACAGCCAACCCATGTTGGTCTTTGCAATCAAGCATATGTCAAGTTCGGCTTTGTCTTTGTTGAAGTCAACTAGATAAAGTTTTCACTTTAACACACCCTTAAATGCAATTGAGTTATCACTCCATCTAGAGAAAGTCACACCCTCATTAGTGAAGAAACAATTATAACCCTTGTCACATAATTGAGATATGGACAAAAGGTTATAATCCAAGAAGTCAACGTGTAAAACATGAGAGAGAGTATGTTGTGATGAAATTGCAATTTTACCGGTACCAAGCACTCTTCCTTGACTATTATCACCAAAGTAAATGCCTTCGCTTGAATCTTAATTTTATTCATATTCCACGAACATTCTTCTTTCTCCAGTCATGTGATTGGTGCATCCACTATCTAGCACCCATTTTTCTCCACCGGATGAATAA
Organism: Neostapfia colusana; assembly: GCA_030760725.1. Classification (NCBI taxonomy): domain Eukaryota; kingdom Viridiplantae; phylum Streptophyta; class Magnoliopsida; order Poales; family Poaceae; genus Neostapfia; species Neostapfia colusana. Next base: position 67,508,022 of record JASWHV010000013.1, on the reverse strand, counting down.
GTCTGCAAAAGACAAATTATGCCTTGGTCTTAGGTACCCAAGCTTGGTTGGGCCTTTTGAGGTTAGTCACAAGTGATTTGGGCACCCACACATGATACTTGGTGTTCCCATGGCGTGGCCCAACATATGTAGCATAAACTCTTCCAAGATTACTTTTCATAAGTACATATGAAGCATCAAAAGTTCTAGATAGAAGTTGTTGTTCATATGTGTTCACAGTGATAAATTTATCAACATTATTAAGTTTTCTAACTTGAGAAGAGTTTCCCTTGACAAAGGCAATGCAACCCTTGTTATTCTTGTGGCTTCTAGCGTTTTGCTTTTCACCATAAGAATATCCAATGCCATATTTGACATTAAGAGGTCTTGTGACCGAGTATGCACTGCATGCATACTTGATCTTCTCCTTCTCAAATATGCCACTTTGAGAAGATTGCTTGTCCTTTGTCGAGTTTGCCTTTTTCTTCAAGTTAGTGTCACTTTTGGCACAAGCACAAGTAATACTAGTTTCAGATTTTATATGTTGAGAAGGTGAGCTTGAAGTGGATGAAGAACCACAATGCTTGAGTGGCTCAACTTGTACCTCAAGGATCTTGTTAACTTTGGTTAAGTTAGCAAGTTCATCCTTGATGGTGGTGTTTGAGTCTTTTAACTTCAAGCAAGCTTCCTTGCTTGAAGCTAAATCATGTTCTAGTGTTTTATTTCGCTCCTTTTCAAGTTCAAGAAGCTTTTCAATCTCAAGATATTCCTCCTTTTGGGAGATGATCATATCTTCCTGACGATTGACTAACTTCTCCATATCAACAAGCTTATCAAATATAAATTTCATCTTTGCAGCTGTCTTTTTGTATAAACCCCTAAGCATATATTCATTTTCATCACTGCTATCATCCTCACTAGAATTATCACTATCACTAGTAAAAGAATGCGAGAAGGAAGATTTAGTTGTTACCTTTCTTTTACCTTCCTTTGCCATTAGACAAGTGTTGTCGGTGTCCTTCCATGCGCCCATGGTTGGGAAGAGAGTGGATTTCTTGGTAGTCTTCTTTATGGCTACGGTGGCCATCTCCTCTTCTTCTTCGGATGAGGATTCATCATTGGAGAACCACTCCTTCCCTAGATGCGCTTGGCCATATTGCTTCTTCTTCTTGAACATTTTCTTTGGTTGAGGCTTGTTGTCTTTAGTCTTCCTCTTATTTTCTTCATATGGACAATCTACTATGAAGTGATCGTATTCTCCGCAGTTGTAGCACGCCCGTCTCATCTTGGGTCTTTGTTTGTCCCTTTGTCTTCCTTCGTTTGAGCTGCTACCCTTTCTTCTTCTCATCATTTTCTTGAACTTCTTCATGAACAGGATCATGTCTTCTTCATTGATATCACTACTTTCATCATCACTGTCATCTTCTCCATGAGCTTCTCGAGCTTCTTTTGATACGGGTTTACAAATTGACTTCACAGCAACTCCTTTCTTCTTTGCCGAGGTGAGATCGACAATTTCCTTGACATGCTTAGCTTGCTTCAACATCATTTCAAAGTTGATCTTGCCAAGAAGTTCGTGTGGGGTCATTTTCCGATACCCAGGGCTTTCTCTAATCATAGAGCAAAGAGTCACGTTGCGAGGCATGAATGCTCTGAGAATCAATTTCACGACCTCATGATCATTCAACTTTTTGCTCCATAATCTCAGACTTTGTTGATAAGATTCTTCAATCGATTGTACATATCTTGTGGTGATTCATCTTCTTCTATCACGAATCTTCCCAATTCACCTTCAATCATTTCTATCTTGGCTTCGCGCACATGAAAGTTACCTTCATGTGCGGTTTGTAGGGTGTCCCATATCTCCTTGCAATTTCGAGTCCATCCACCTTGGTGAACTCATCTCGGCTCAGTGATGACGTGATCACAGCTACAGCTTGAGAATTCCGATGAATGGCTTGTTCTTGGCTTGGACTCAGCTCTTCATCATCATCTGGGATATCTATCCTATACACACTATATGCCACAAACTTGGGTTAAGAGATATAAAGTGCATTTTCATGTTTTGTCTCCACATTTAATAGTCATTGCCATCAAAGTAAGGTGCTTTCCCTAGAGAAATTGATAAGTAATGACTATTGTTAGAATTCAAACGTTCATAGTCAAAAGGATATCGGGAGTAGTCTGTGTGACTACCCCCTTTCTTCTTCTTTTCATCATCGATCTTCTTCTTCCCTTTTGGGGAGAGTGCCTTCTTTCATAGAAGAGCCTTGAGTTGGAGCACCTCCTCATCATCGTCCTCACTGTCTTGAATGGTGTCGAGTAGCTTCTTTAGCTTTTGAGTCCTTTCATCATCACCCTTTTCATCGTCGATCTTCTTGTGTACATCCTTGATGTCCGACATCGTCTCTTCGAGCAGTGAGTCTCTTTTGAAGAGTTTGGCTCCGATACCAATTGAATGTAGCCTAGAGGGGGGTGAATAGGCTTTTCGATTCTTTGTTAATCTCTGAAACACTTAATAGATTTATCAAATACAGGGAAATTGGACTAGTCCGGTACTGTACGGACTAGTCCGGTATGCATCGACTAGAAAGATCAAGGTTGATCAATATTTTCACTTCTAGTACCCTATGCAACATAAATTAATTGGGAACTTAGATGTATTACAACAGTGAAACAATGAATGACAGAGATCAACTTTAGTTTCAATGTTTCAACGTGAATTACACAAGATTAAGTAAACCCTAGAATATGATGAACAATAAAACACAAGAGCAAGAGACAAGATTTTATCCCGAGGTTCGATTCCAGGAAGGAAATCTACGTCCCCGTTGAGGAGTCCATGAAGGATCTGGTCTTCACCAACCCTACCCTCGTCGAATTGCCACGGAGGCCGATTCTCTTCCACTAATCACAAAGGGCAAATAAATCGTTCAAGGGGCCTTCTCACAAGTTGAGTGCTCCCCAAGAATTACAATGAATGAATACCACCATGCACACTCAAAATATGTACAATAAATTAACAAGAGTGTGTGAGAGGTCAAACCCAAGAGCTCAAGATCCTTTGATCAATTGCTGATCCTCAAAGATTTGATCCTTTTAGGGTTAGAATATGTGGAGAGATGTGAATTTTGGGCTCTTGGAAGGTTTGATGGCGCAGGGGGTCGAGAGAGGTTGTAGTATGGCCATACACCTCTATTTATACTAGGGTTTCCAAAGGTTACCGTTAGGGTTTGTGATGTCCGGACTAGTCCGTGGTGGACTCCGGACTAGTCCGGTGTGCGGCGTGTACAAAACCCTAAGTGTTGTGAGATACCGGACTAGTCCGTATGAGTGCGGACTAGTCCGTTGTCTACTCAGAGACAAATCGGACTAGTCCGGTCCATATCGGACTAGTCCGCTGTGGTGAGCACTTTGTAGATTATGGTCAAGTCCGGACTTGTCCGTTCTCTAGTCAGAGACATATCGGACTAGTCCGGTCCATATCGGACTAGTATGCTGCTGTGTGGACAAAGTGAGGACTGAGGACAAGTCCACACTTGGAGGACTTGTCCGTTTTCTAGTCAGAGAGAAATCGGACTAGTCCGGTTGATATCGGACTAGTCCGCACATGTTGATTTTGTGCAGTTAGTGTGATTTCTTTGACTTGAGCTCTTGGGGTGTGTTTCTCCAACACACTCCATACTAAGTAATCTAATCTTTTCAGCTCCTGAGCTCTTATCATTTTAGATCCTCATTCTCCTTTCTTTTTGCGCTTTCTTCCTAATTTCTTTAAAAACCTGCGCTCATCTCAACGATTTTGTTAGGGTCTCATTTGTTTGTCATAAATCAACCAAAACCCAAAAGGGATGCCTAGATGCACTTTCAACTTGGTTCTTTATCTTCCAACTCAGCAATCGCCAGGTTGTGAACGTGGGCTTTCCGACTAAGCGCGTCGGCAACCACATTTGCTTTGCCCGGATGGTAGTGGATCTCAACTTCATAATCTTTGTTGAGCTCCAACCATCTCTGTTGTCTCATATTCAGCTCCTTCTGCGTGAAGATATACTTCAAGCTTGTATGGTCGGTGTTGAGGTGGACAAGATTACCAAGCAGATAATGCCTCCACATCTTTAACACCAACACCACAGCAGCAAGCTCGAGATCGTGAGTTGGATAATGCTGCTCGTGACTTCGCAGTTGACAAGACCCATAGGCGACTACCTGCCCTTCTTGCATTAGAACACAACCGAGACCGATACTGGATGCATCACAGTATACATCAAATGGCTTCGTTGTGTCCGTCTGAGCAAGAACTGGAGCTGTTGTGAGATGTTTCACCAAAGTTTTGAATGTGGCTTCACATGCTGCATCCCACATGTATTTAGTGCCCTTCTTCAGAAGCTCCATCATTGGTTTAGCAATTTTTGAGAAGCTCGCAATGAACCTCCAATAATACCCCGCTAAACCTAGTTTTCGGACCTCGTGGATTGATTTTGGAGATTCCCACTTCAGAACTTGTTCAATTTTGTTGAGGTCCACGGAAATGCCCTCTGCTGAAATAATATGGCCTAGGAAAGGCACTTGATGAATCCAGAACTCGCACTTGCTGCACTTTGCATATAATTTGTGCTCCCTCAACCGTTGTAGCACGATACGCAAATGTTCAGTGTGCTCTTCTTCAGATTTGGAGTAAACCAATATGTCGTAGATGAATACCACGACGAACTTTTCTAACTCCGGCATGAACACCGAATTCATAAAGTACATGAAGTGTGCCGGAGCATTGGTTAATCCAAATGACATGACGAGTTACTCATAGAGTCCGTATCTCGTCGAGAAAGTTGTCTTCGGTATGTCCTCCAGTCGGATCTTGATTTGATGATATCCCGACCGAAGATCCATCTTCGAGAATACCTTTGCACCCACAAGTTGATCGAACAAGATGTCGATGTGGGGAAAAGGATACTTGTTCTTTATCGTGACAGCATTTAGAGGACGATAATCAACACATAGCCGCAGTGTTTCGTCCTTCTTCTTAATAAACAGCGCAGAGCAACCCCAAGGTGAAGAACTTGGTCGTATGAAACCCTTGCTCATGAGTTCATTCAGTTGCTCCTTCAACTTTGCTAGCTCGTTAGGTGCCATCTTGTAAGGCCTTCGTGAGATAGGTGTTGTTCCCGGCACCAGTTCAATCTTGAACTCGACGTCCCGTTCGGACGGCATGCCCGGTAAATCATCAGGAAACATGTCGGGATAATCACGTACCACCGGAATATCTTCAAGTTTAAGCACTTCCGTGTGGTAGGCCTCTACCATATCTTGATCACCGCTGTCTAAAAACAGCGTGGTGCTGTCCGTGAATGGGTGAGTCAATCTGGACAGTCCGGTTACGGATATTGAGAATGGCACTGTGATGATTTAACCAAGACATCCCCAATATTATATCTATCTTCTGCCTATCCAACATAATCAGCGATGTTGGGTATATTTTTCCTCCCAAACACAAAGCTGCTCGGGACACAATCTGAGTAGCAGAGATATTTCCTCCCGGTGAACGGATAAGATAACTCGTTGTGGGAGTATTGGTGAATAATTGGTGCTGATCCACGCAGGTTTTGCTGATAAAATTTTGAGCTGCACCGGAATAAAAAAGTACGAGCACGGGAACCTCTTTGAGAGTAAACATGCCCGCTAACATTGGTGCTCCCTCTGGGACATCCTCAATAGCAAAATGTTGCACACTCCCGGATCGCAATGCTATTATATTTACTTGAGCAGGTGGTGGCATACCACCTGATAATGATGGTTGTCTGGTATTCAACAACTTCTCCTGGCATTCTTACCTAAAATGCCCAGAACGGTGGCAATAAGAACACAGGTGTTTCCCCGGTTCTTCGTTGACTTGTGGTTGAGAAGTTGATGTACTTGGCTGCAGCAATGATGCACCAGAAAACAATTGGTCCTGCGGCAATGGTGTTGCTTCAAGATATGATTCTTGAGCAGGAAATCTTTACTGAGTTTTTCTTACTGGTGCTTGCCATAGTTCATCGGATGGTGTGTGATACCCACATGGTATTTACGAGGAACAATTGGTGTGTCTTCTTGCACATCATCTCGGTCCCTCTTCTCTGCTTGACACTCAAGTGTCGCTTGTTCTTTCAGCAGAGCAGCACTGATCAACTCGGTGTAATTGCCTTGATTGAATAAAGCTAACTTATCTTTTAATATGGCACTAAGGCCATAGAAAAGGTAGTCACACCTTGCAGCTTCGCTCGTCGCATAAGCAGGAGCATATTGTCCCAAAAGGTTAAACCGTTTGACATAATCGAGGACACTCATGTCCCCCTGCTTCAAGTTCCTGAATTCCTGCTGCTGGTCCTTGATAAAACCCATAGGAATGTGACGAGCACAGAATGCTTCATGAAATTCCGTCCATTCCACTTGATGGCCTTCCGGAACGGTGGCGAGATAAGCGAACCACCAATTGCCGGCGGCTCCATGGAGCTGTTGAGCTGCAAATAACGTCTTCTGATAATTATCACACTCAAAAACCCAAAACTTGGACTCCATAACCCGAAGCCACTGATCAGCTTCCACTGGTTTGTTGGCTTCCGTGAAAATTGGCAGTTGTGTTGCCAAGAAGTTCAAATAGGCGTTCCGAGGTGGAACGACCTGTTGGGTACGTTGGAGTAAGCCCTGTTGTACCAAGGCCTGGAGTAGTCTTGTGTTCTCTTGAATTGACTCAACCATCTGAGCCATGACATCCGCCCATACCATTGATGGCGGTGCCCGTGGTGGAGTCGAGTCATCACCGCTGCGGCGAGAACCTTCAGCCCTACTCGGAGAATGAGTACGAACCATACTGCAAAAAGATAATTTTGAGGGGAGTCAGAACTTGATCTCAGCAATACGTGAAAGTATGTAAAACATGAACATGCTAAAACTTTATGAAGGCATAACAAAATTTCATGTTTACACATCTTCCTAAAGAAGACTTAATCAGTCCCCTATTCTGTACAGAACAGACCTTTCTGTACATAACCCAGATTTTGATCCGGTTACCAGCATTTTCATAACTCAAGTTGAATACTAAAGTTAAAGTTAACTTCAGCATATTTCCAACGAGTACTCATATGCCCCTAGATCATTTCTGGATCAAAAGTTATGATTGTTCAAAGTTGACAAAATTTCTGGATAAAATTTGCCAGCATGTCCTTTGTATGTGGCTGTTTTCATCACAGTTGTACATAAAAATGGATTACAATTCTGAACAAACTCTGAACTACAAAGTTGTTGCATATTTTATAACCTTTCCAACGGTGTATCGTATGACCCTTAGGGATTTTTCTACAGAATCTTATGGCTAATTTACAGAAACATCCAGAGAGGTTTGTAGCTGTCCTGTTTTCTGGACAGTTTGCATTCATCTGGACATTCAACCCAGTTGACGTCTGATTTTGCTCTGGAAGTATAAAGAAAAATTGTAGAGCACTCAAAAACCTTTCCAGAACCGTATCATCCACCTTCATCGGGTTAATCTACCCAGAGTTATGCTCTGTCATAGTCCAGCAAAACTTTCTGCCAAAACAGAGCACTTTGTTTTTGGATCAAAAGAAGCCTAGCAAGTCTCTTCTTTAAAGCTCAGTTCAAATGAAGAGCTCAGTAACTAATATGTGCTTTCCAACATCAATTTTTAGTTTGAAAGTTAGTCATGAATGATTTCATCATAGGAAAGAAGACTATCCAGTGTAGTACGGTGGCGATGCACCGTAAGACATATGACAGTACTACGCTGCCTCACAAAAGAAAAACCTAACCGGATTACACCGGCATATACGTATCCTTAGGTGGCACTAAAGCGGTCACTCGCAAACGTGTTCTACACGCACTAGGGTTTTCGTGGTTAGTACCTATATAAAACACAATCAATCATCAGGTTCGACTGCACACCGAACCCGGTCCCAATACAGTTTATACACCCGTCCGTCATCACTCGCACAGGTGTTCTCAAGCCAAACATGCCTTGAGCTACGTGTTCATGTTACTGACCACGTGACGGGGTCTCCCATACTTGCCTCTAGCACGCCAGGGAATGGTGTTGCTCGAATACCCCAAATGACATGAAGTGTCGTAGAGGATACTAAAGTGAGTCGGGTTACCTGCCACCCATGGGGCTCCACCCTTCAGCTTGTGCGTACTGGTGGACAGTGCTTATGTGCACCCCCAAGACATAGAACATCCCGAAATGCATGACTTTCCGACATAGCAAATAGGTTAGATTGCCACCTTCATAATATGCTAATAGTAGTCCTTATGTGGGCCTAATACCGTTATCTCACCGTATCCTAAGTTTTTAATGTAATATAATGCTCAATCCGTGCGCTATAACCAACGCAGCTCTGATACCACGCTGCTGGGGACCACGGCCGAGCGACGCCCCGCCAGGACCTCGTCGGGTGGTGCCGTGATATGCGGCACCCAACAGCACATGGGTCGAGGGAACACATCACATTACATATATCATTTGCGGAAGCGTACAAGAGTATTTTACAATTACTTATATCAAAATAAGCTACAGCGGAAACTATAACTCTCACAACTCATTTCTAACTTAGCAACAAAGAAACAGTCCAGCCCACGGACGTTTCTTACTAGCAACACGAAGACAAACCGCAGCGGTGAGGATGCTCTTGAGTAACCACTCGGAGGTTCCCGAGTTCATTGGCATCCCTTCTCATAAGCATGAAGTCAATACCTGCAAAACCACTCGGATAGCATCTGTGAGCATAACGCTCAGCAAGACTTAACCGTCACCCTAGGCATGAAACTCTATATGAGGTTATGAACATAAAGTAGGATGGTATAATGCATAATTAAAGTCGCCTAAAATTGAATCCTTACATTCAGGTATTATTTGCAGAAATTTAAGTAACCTTGGGCACGCCACATCGGGAGTCCACAATCAAACAAGAAACGTTTTCCCCCGATGTAATTTGCTCGCGGCATAAAATGAATTGAGTTTGCAGTAGCCTATTCATACCACATATCATCACAATGTTAGTATTAACTTCAAATAAATATGATTAGTTCCTTTATCATGCAAGTTCTTACTACATCATGACTGTGAGAACAAGTATGCTCGGTCCATTCCACGAGCTATGGTGATTCGAATCAATAACACCCAGACTACACAACACGTACGCGGGTACTCGATGTTGCCTACAGCAACCATCACTGACATCGTACGTGGCAGCCTTTCCCCCATTGAATCGATCAAGTCATCCCGTACAGTAGCCACTCTCATGGTGCACCTACCAACATGAGATGTCATGAGAATGTTACCCACATACTGCACACTGGCCATCTCGCCTGAGGCGACCCAAAAAGGCTCAACGAAAGCTTCCCGAGGTACATCGGTTTACTGGGTCCCATGTAGCCAGCATGAGTCCGGTACATAACTCAAACTTGTTCAATAGGGCCGCATAAGGAACGGTCCTTGACCGACATGGACAGGTATATAGAACCTAGGCCCCTATGTCCTGCTGCCCCTACAACCTTCCGGTCTCAACTTTAACTTGCTAATTCATTTTTGAACCAATCCCGTATGTCCCTGTTGTTCCTGAACATGCGAGTAGCATCTCACCACTCGACTTCTACCGAACCTTACTTAAGCATGGCAGTTCTACACAGTGAAAGACACCTACCCAATACTCCATGGGTTCATTTGGTTATGCAATAGGAGTATCAAACACTAGACCTAATGCACATTTCATATCTTAACCGAAAGTGAATACAAAGTAAAAACTTAAAAGCTGTTAAATGCAAACCGGAGCTTGCCTGTTTTGCAGGGTAGTCATATATAAGCAGTTAGTGATCCCTTTTGATCAACCCTTGATTCTCCGGAGTTTGATCCACTTCAATGAATCGCTCCTTTGAATCCCCTTCGTCGTGAATCCTAATGAAATGTATATGCACAATTTTTATAGAACGTAATGGAACGAATTATAGAATGGATTTCTTAGGAACAGAGGTTGTGTGGAAAAGCCAAGAATGGCTTGGTTTGCCTCTGTTGTGCAAATAAACCGGAATGACTAACTTGGCCTTAATGATTTAGCTATACACCAACTACTTTCCCTAATGAACATAATAGATGAGCTGAAAAGATTTGAATGCAACTGAAGAACAAGAACTCTAATGGCCTCACAACTTTTATAGCAGGTTCTATCCTACCTAGGGATTTAGCTTGCCAAATTGCAGATAATGTGGAGCCAAATAGTGTTCCCCATAATTCAATGTCTTATGTACTTTCCCACATACATAAGTATAATAGAACAAGAACAGGGAGTTCAAGGGCTCAACTTGAGCTGATGATTTACATGTGAGTTCATGGTCACATGAAAGCCATTTTCTCCAAAATTCAGACCTTTTTATTGAGTTCTTCTCCCAGAACAATTCTTTAAGCATTTCTAATCAATGGAATTAATTCTGGAGTACTGTGCATTTTAATGCCCAATTTAGTGAACCACAATTTCAAGTATGTCTCAGAGAGCTTGCCTAAATTTTCCTAAGATTTTTGGGTCTATGGATTGCCCAGAATAGATTTTATAAGTGGGAAACATTTTCTGAAAATATTTCTGGATTCTTATGAACAAAGCAGATTGTATTTAGCAAATTCCTTCTCAAATGGTCTTCAAATGAGCTGAAAATTATCTAGAAGGTCAAAAATATGCTAAAGAATTACCTGGCAAAATTTGAGGATTTTTGGATGAACCAAATTCCCTCAATAATTCTTTTTCAGAAAAAATTCAAATAATTTTCCAGAATTTAATATTGACTTTCATACAAATTGGAGTTCATATTTGGACAGATATTTGAACAAGAAATCCAACCCAATTTGAATCACTCAATTTGGAGATTCCTACACAAAGATATGATTTTCCAAATTTGAGCAATCTCTGGAAATATTTTCCCTACTGAAATTCGACTGGGCCCGCTATTTAAACTCCAACCAATCATAATTGAAACCACACTGGGTTCACAGGGTCTAGCGTGCCAGCACACCGGATCCAGCCACAACATATTACGAATTTAAATTTCACAGCCACTAACAGCCGGGCCTGGCAATTTCTTCTTCCTCCCGCCGACCACTTCGCGCGCGCGCCGCCCAGCTCGCCGCCCGACGCCGGAGCTCGCCGGCTCGCCGTTTCCGGCAATCACCGGAGCTGGAACTCACCGCCAGAGCATTATTGACGTCGAGGAGCACGGCTGCGGTACTAGTTTGAGCTGCTGGTGACCGGAAACACCACGGCGACGTGCGGCGGCCTCGGTTGAAATTCAGCACCGTCGGCCGGGGTTCCTAGCCGCCAAAACGTCGACCAACACGCTCTACAGCTCCAGGGCACGACTAGGAAGCTCGACAAGGACTCAAACTAGCTCGGGAAAGGTCACAAATAAGGTTTCACCGTGCGACCGATTAGTCCCGCCAAGAACACGCTCGGGAGACCTCAAAATCCTTTGTTCCGAGGTGATTTCATGCTAGGGTTGCTAATACAGATATGATCGCCGGCTAGTCCAGCTTCTATGTGCAATGTTTGACGTGCTAAGAACAATTAGAGGTGGAGAATTTGGGTTCCCGTACCAGATGCTCGGGTTGAAGCCGCCGGGACAAAATCTTCAAGTTAGCCGGCGATGATCCACGGTTTGCTCCAAGATTTGGAGGAGAGCAGCACCACAGTAGCGCGCTACCGTAGCCATGATTGCTCAGCCGTGAAAACCCCTGTGGAGGGCTGTCCACGTGAAGCCGATCGCCGCTCTTCTGTGGGTCGCTGCGGTGGAGGCTGTTCTAGGGCAAGGAAGGCCGGAGCTCAGCTATCTGGGTGTCGGGGAGGTGTATATCGAGCTCGTGGTGCTGTCTAGAAGCTCGGGGAGGAGAGGGGCATGAGCTTTCTTCGGTTTCCCGGAGGATCGCCGAGTAGCGGAGGTGGGGAGAGGTTTTGCTCGTGCGCTCGTGAGGAGGAGGAAGCAAAGGGGTCTTTGCTCGGTCTGAGGGGGAGTGATCATGCCGAGGCACGAGGGGGTCCTTTACTCGGTCTCCAGTGCGTGGGAGAGGGAGCAGGAGGTGGCGCCGTTGCTTCTCTCAGTGGCACACACTGCTTCTCAGTCGGTTCGAGTAACAGAGACAGAGCAATTGGGTTGCTTTGGGTGCAAGTTAAATTCCTCAGCTCAATTACATGTGGGTCCCCCACTTCTCTCCTCTCCAAAAGATCTCCTCATGTTGATCTCTCAAAATCCAAAGTTTGAAGTTTAAATGTGGGCTAGAATTTGAATTTGCCAAATTCAGTTTGAATTTGCATAGCAAATTTGGATTTGGTTGGAGTTTTGAAAATGCTTCCATAATTCCTTTTTGGAGCCCACCCTAAAAATGAAAAGTTTGTTATCAAACTTTTTCCACCATTTCCAGCTATATGGCTGCATGTTTCTTCAAAGTGTTTGGCCACCATTTGTGTGAACTTTGAATTTAAAATCTGATTTTTAAACATACATGCAAAGAGGTATTTAAATCCTTATTGGTTCGACACCTTCAAATAAAGATGTGAGCCTCATTTTGGATGATCATCCATGTATCACTTTGCATGAAGAAAAGTTTTAGCAAGTCCCATTTTTCATGCCTTTGCCACACATATGAATTCCAACCTTAGTTTATTCATATACATTTTTGGGACTTTTACACCACAAATCCAAATGCTCTCCTTCCTCAAGCGTGTAACCTACATAGCAGCACAATACATCGAGTTCTTAATATATACTAGGCTTAGTCAAAAGGCATTTAGGAATCCAGTACTGAGTCACACGACGTCCAGCAGGAATAGCACACGATAGCTGAAACAATACAGCAGGTTTATGAGGCAAATTTTGAGAATTCTTATTCCCAACTACTGATTTATGAAGTGTGTTATGTGTAGCACGAAAAACAGTATGTTTAGAAGCAATTTTTGCATTTTTATGACTCATTACAACAGGTTACATGTTCCTAACATTTGATTCAGCCTGTACAACAAGTTTTGCTCGGTTGTTATGTGATATAGCAATCAATCTTTCCTTTTAATGTTGTTTAGCTAGTCTATAACAAAAATCTGTGACATGACCATCTCTACCACAGCATGTACAATGAAAAGTAACCTTATGTTCATGTCTAGATGAGCAAGCAACATGTTTATTAGAAACCGAATGAGACAACACTCCTGCCGATTTGAAAACCACTTCTTTTTGTTTAGGAACATTTTGAATCAAAACATTTGATAATGACTTTACAATTTTAAGTGGATGTGCTTTAGCATGAGCATGTGAATCAAAACCTAAATCAGTTTTATCATTGCAATACTTAGATGAATTCAGCAGCAAGTTTAGGTTCTTATTTGCACTACAAAACCGTTCTAGTGTCCTATGCATGTCATCAAATTTCTTGGACATGTATTGACAGTTTCCACATGAATTTTCTCCTTTTAGTTTGCAATTAGAACAAGAATTAACTTCATGAATATGTAAAGCATTGTTCAAAGCAAAAAGTTCATCTGTAGCAGCATGTAGTTTCTTATTAAGATCGTCACAGCTAGAACATGCAAATCAATTGTAGAACAACTAGCATCTTTCATGTTTTTATTATTAAGTGCAGCAAGCTTTTTGTTCTTTTCAATTTCAAGTTCAAGTATATCAAGTGTGGATGTGTGCGCACTTCTTAAAGAGGACAATTGTTCATAAATCAGATCGCAAGATGAGCAAGAATCAACACTAGGTATCAATGTTTTTTAAATGTTTAATTTCAGATTCTAGTGATTCAATTTTAACGTCACTTTGCTTAAGTTTTTTTTCCTTTTTCTTAAGTACGGTAGTGGCACGATAAAGAGCATCAAACAATTCATCATAAGAGGGATTTACCTCCTCATAGTCGCTGATTTCTTCGGCTTCCTCCGAGCTTGAACTTGATTTTCTCGCCATGAAACACGCATTTGCCACGACATCTTCATCTTCATCACTTCCAATATCAACGTCACTCGAGCAATACTTTTGAATTGCAGAGAAAATTTTTTCCATCACTTGACGTTGAGTGAAACTCTTCTTTTTCTTGTGTAGTTGGCAGAGGAGTGCATAGTCCTTGTTAGTTTTTCATCACGGAAAGTAGGACCCGAACGGTTACGGCAATCTGTACAAAAAATGTCCTGTCTTACCACATTTGAAGCATCGTTGAGAGCTGCCACTTCCTCTCCCTCTTTCTCTCACATTTTGCAATGCTTTTGAGAACCGAGTAGAGAGAAGTGCTAGCTACTCCCCCGGAAACTCTTCAATCTGTTCAAGGGTTAGAAAGGACAACAAAGAAAGTGAAACAAAAGCAAGAGACTTATTGGGATTCTTACGTGAGATTATGTCGATTTCATGAGTTTTCAATTTACAATATAACACATTTAAAGTAAGTGTACTCATGACAGTAGATTCAAGAATAGATGTAAATTTCATCTCCCAAATTGACATGTCTAATGTACTAAACAATTGCCTAGCATTTTCAGCATCGGAAAAATTAACATTGACACTAGGCAAGTTGCTGACAATTTTATTAAAGCGAAGAAAGAAATCGTCGATGGACTCACCTGGTTGCATCTCAAAATGCATATATTATTTATTGAACATATCTTGCCTTACCTCCTTGGTCGTTTTGGATCCTTTGTAGTAGTCGCAAAGTGCTTTCCACGCATCGTATGCAGATCGGAGGTGTGCAACACGATCGAAGTCGCTTTGAGTCAATCCTTGGATGATCAAGTTGCGAGCCTTGTTATCGTTGTCAGCATCCCTCATGTTCGCAGCTGTAACTTGATTGTTTGATGGCACATCGAAGGACATGTAGACCTTTTCGCATATGGTGAATCCTTGCGCTTGTATGTAAGCCTCCATACGACCCTTCCAAACATGAAAATCAACACCATTGAACACAAGGTTCTACGGAGTATTTCTCCATGTTGATTAGCGAAAACACGTAAAAATCAATGAGATTTGAGCACTGTGGATCTTATACCAATTGTAGGATCAAAGAGCACATGAGAAGCTACCAGAGTTCCGTGAATGATAGATTCAAACTTTTTATGCGGAAGCTACAAAAAACCTCTCGGCAGAAAAACGATCTGATAAAGAAACCGTATGTGTGACTGTTTTCAACGTTTTAAAACGTGACTAAACTAGTGGAGATTATAGAGAATCAATTCACTCAGCCACTGCAACAAGAATTACGTGAAAACACTAAGTAGAACTTGAGTTATGATCAAAAGACTAGACGAAGGTCAATCTGTTCTACAAGATTTTAAAAACAGATCTGCAATGCTGCAAATAAACTCGTGTAGATCAAACACCAAAGTTCCAATGACCGTGACATTTTTACATATGATATATAATCAAGTTTTGAAGACAACTCAAAAAGAATTACGTCAATTGGATCAGTAAAACGTGAGTTATGATTGAAATATCTAAGCAATGTCGCTCTGTCCAGAAACTCGCTGAGAAAAAACTTATCTGAAACAAGTCGTACGAACAAGACACCAAAGGTCCTCTAAACTACGAATTTTATTGATCATAACTTAATAGAAGCAGCCACAACTTGTGCTCTCCACGAGCCTTGGCCTCCCTTTCTTATATAACCAACCCTAAGGCCAACTCAATTCAGAGTAGGACTCCTACTCCTACTTGGATTCAAACTCTAACTTTCCAAAACTGCTCAAGAATCTTCTATACGCACATAGAAGCAATCTTAAGACTTCCAAATACCTTATGAACGTCCGAAACATTCCTAAAACAACTCTACTTCATGCCTAACACGAAATCCTATTATAACAACCTCGAAACTTTCCATAAACGAACCATAACCGCCTCAGCCGCAGCCTGAGCGCAAAATCCAGCCAGTTGAACCTTTTCAACCATATCTTCACTTCCATATCTATTCACCACGCCTTGAAACAATGTAGTCACGTCCATGCACCCCTTGCATATGTGCAAACACTTTCCAAAACGTTCACAACACCTTCATATACATTGTTCTTGACCCAAACATGCTGCATGACCTCCCGATCAGCTCAACCACAACTCTTCCCAAACTTGGCTGTTGAACTCATCTTCTCCCTAAGACTAATTCAAGGATCTCCATCACGTCTTGACCTCAAGCAACACCTGCACATGAACAAACATCCACTTTTTTCAAGCACATGTTCGCGACTTGACTCAAGTTTGTCCGAAAACCACAACACCTTACGTGAGCATCTCACATAATAATGTTGCAAACCATAATGTATTAACCACCATAATCAGCCATAACACATCAAAAACTTAGTAAGAGAATACTATGCAAACATTCTGTAAGCCAAGAAGAAAGTTTGAAGCATTGCAAGTTAAAAACAGAGTGGCTGAAAATTAAACACTATGAAAACAGCTGCTCTGCAGTGACAGTTACTCCTGAAATGCAATAAGAAAGTTCAGACAATCCGAAGCGGGTATTTTGGAAATACTCAAGATTTTGAATGTAAATCCTCACTTTTATTCTAATTGTCAATGTATTAAGCACACATAGCTCTCACATATTGAAGAGTAAATAACCACCATCAATATCAAATCATCATCATGAAGTTATAAAACTATCGCATCGTCAAGACTACTGTCATAATGACACTACAATTAATCAAGTGGGTCTTAGCTACAACAATATTTAAGACAGCATCGGAAAACATGCATGGTAAAAACAGGCTATTAGTAGCATTTGTAAAATCATAGGAGCAATCATGATCAAGGAGTTAAATCTTGCTTTCACAAGCTTCTAGGAGTTCCTCGTAATCCGGGTCATCGGATTCCTCGTCGAGTTCCTCGTTTGCTATAGTACGTAATGCACAAATAAGCTCCAAATCCAACAGAACTCCAAGAAATCAAGCAAAACCTCAGTAGTGTGGTTGTAGGGGGCCTTATAGGAGTTTTGGTACAAGGTATATTTTGTTTGCGGCTTCAGTGGGGGTGATATCGTCACTTGGGTGGTTAAACACATGTTTCCCTAGATTTCCCTAGTTAACCCAATGGGTTAATACCATTATTAGAATTAAGAAATTTCTAGAGTTTATTTGGGCCATTTCTGTTCGCTGTTATACTCTAATAGTTTATTCCTTTTTTTTAGAAAATTTTCTGTGATTTTCTGCACTCAGAAATGCATTTTACAAGTTTCTGTGTACACTGGTGGGTATCTTTAGCAATTTCCTTCGTGTTTGTGGACCTGGACCCGGCCCACAGCCAGTGGGCCTCTGGTCCACAAGGTACGGGTCCACTGCGGCCCTGGCAGTTGCACGGGTGGGCTGGCGGTCGCATGGCACTAATTCAGCTGCCACGCACGCATGCCTGCCTGCGTGGCTCGCCACCTGGCTGCCACGTGAGCGGGTCAGCAGGAGAGGCTGCCGACATGGCAGGGGCAGCAGGCGGCTAGCCGGAGTGGCGCCGCCCATCCTATCGTGTCTATTCTATGGCCGTGCCTGGGTTCCTCTCGTTGTGGGGGTTTGGGGGTGCGGCCCTTGGTCAGGCTTGCAGGAGTTGCCCACGGCGGCGGTGTTCAGGGGGAAAGCCGCTACGTTTGTACTTCCTGTGGTTTGCTTACTCCTACACGGTCTCTGAGCCGTGTGGAAACCTTTGGCGTGATCGGCCAGGCCTGAGGAGCCCCCATGGTTGCCGGCGACGAGATACGATGGCGGTGAGTTTGGGTCTCACAGAGCTAGCAAGCTACGGCGATAGGGGAAGCAGCCAAACCCGTGGAATAGCTAGAGGGGCTGACCAAGATGCTATACAGGCGAAGAATTGGAGGCTCGAGGCTTACCAGAGCAATGCGGCAGCGGCGGCCGAACGAGTGGAAGAAGGTGGAAGACTCCAAATTCTGGTACATCGCGGCAGTTCTACTCTCGGGTGGAGGTGTGTGAGCTCAGGTGCCAGAGTGTGCGCCTCTGGAAGGGGGGAGGGAGCCCTTTTATAGCTGGGAGAGGCGGTTTGCTGGAGGCCGTGTGGCAGAGATATTTCAGCTCGGAGTTAAGGAGGTGGCCGGGTTTTGGGGGGGGCTGTTTATTGCGAGGGAGGCGGCGGCAAGTGGTGCGTGGCAATGTGACCGGAGGGGGTGTCATGTCGCCAGATTCCCGTGGTGCGGCCTGGACACCGGCGTGAGCTCGAGCGCACGTGCGGGAGGTCGGGGAAGGGGGTAGCGGGCCGGGCCACGCGTGTGAGCGGGGAAGAAGGAAGAGGCAGGGCAGGCTGTAGGGGAGGAATGGGAGTGGCCCTTGCTGGGGGTGATTCCCTTTTTTCTTTTTCTTTTTCGTTGCTTTTTTCCATTTGAATTTGAGCAATTTTTATTCCCTCCAATTTGTGACTGTTACAGATCCACCCCCACTTAAATAGAATCTCGTCGTCGAGATTCCGTTGTCTCCTCAAACAGGTGGGGAAACTCTCGCCTAAGGTCTTTCTCTTGTTCCCACATGGCTTCTGCCTCGGTATGGTTAGTCCACTGGACTCGGCAGAACCGTACTGCACTCCTTCATGTTTGCCGGGTTACAACATCTAGTATCCTCGTAGGCAGCTCCTGGTATCTCAGGTCGGGTTGTAGATCCATTACATCACACGGCACTTGTTCCTCTGGCATCCTTAGGCACTTCTTGAGCGGTGATACGTGGAATACGTTATGAACGTCGGACATAGTCTCTGGCAACTTCAGGCGGTAGGCCTCCACTCCTACTTTCCCAAGTATTTCAAACGGCCCAATATACCGTGGGGCCAATTTTCCTCGTATCTGAAACCTCCTCGTACCTCGGATGGGTGACACCTTCATGTACACAAAGTCGCCCTTGTCAAATGTGAGCTCTCTTCGGTGGGTGTCTTCATAGCTTTTTCTGCATGCTCTGAGAGATCTTGAGGCTTTCTCTGATTGTGGCCACCTTTTCCTCTGCATCCCTAATGATGGCAGGGCCAAAGTATGAACGCTCCCCAACTTCTGATGACATTAGTGGTGTTCTGCACTTTCTACCATATAGTGCCTCAAATGGCGACATCTGCAGACTGGCCTGGTAGCCGTTGTAGGAGAACTCTGTGAATGACAGACCCCTTTCCCAATCCTTTACGTAGGTCAATGCACATGCCCTAAGCATGTCCTCCAATATTTAGTTCACCCATTCCATCTGACCATCCGTCTGAGGGTGATAAGCGGAACTATAGTCCAGTTGAGTTCCTAGGAGCGCATGTAGGCTCCTCCAAAAGTGTGTGATGAATTGAGAGCCGTGGCCCGACACGATCTAGATCAGCACTCTGTGCAGTCGGAGTATATGGTCTATGTACAGCTGTGCCAGCTAGTCCCCAGGGAAAGTTGTCTTGATCGGTATGAAGTGGGCTACCTTTGTCAGCCGGTCCACTATGACCCAGATGGAGTCGTTTCAATTTTTCGTTCGCGGTAACCCCGTTATGAAATCGATAGCAATTTCATCCCATTTCCACACTGGTATAGTTAGTGTCTGTAGCAGACCTGATGGCCTCTCATGCTCAGCCTTTACTCGACGGCAGATATCACAATGGGCGACAAAATCTGCAATTTCCTTTTTTATGGACACCCACCAGTACTTTTGTTTAAGTCCTGGTACATCTTGGTGGTCCTCGGGTGGATTGAATACGCCGATTGTGTGCTTCAGCCATTATGAGTCGCATCAGTCCATCCGCTTTCGGCACAGATATCCAGTTCTCATACCAGAAGGCCTCTTGTTCGTCTACTCGAAACCCAAGGTCTGAGCCTTTAGTATTCGGATCTTTGAATCCTCCCGTTGGGCCTGCTGGATCTGGTTCTCCAATGTGGGTTGTAGGCATAGTGTACCCAGGTACCCTCTGGGTGCTAAGTGTAGATTCATTTTCTGGATTTCAGCTTTCCGGCTCCGTTGCTGGGTAATAACTCTTACAGTGTTGCAGTGAGCTTTCCGTCTTAATGCGTCAGCCACTACGTTAGCCTTTCCAGGGTGGTATTGCACTTCTAGGTTGTAATCCTTTATCAGTCCGAGCCACCTCCGCTGCCTCAGATTTAGCTTAGATTGGGTGAATATGTATTTCAAACTCTTATGATCCGTAAAGATTTGGCTTTCCAATCAGATGATGTCTCCATATTTTTAGTGTGTGAACTACCGCTGCCAATTCAAGGTCATGAGTTGGGTAGTTCTTCTCATGCACTTTCAGTTGTCTAGATGCATAGGCGACAACTCGGTCGTCTGGCATCAGCACACACCTGAGTCCTTGTCAGGAGGCGTCGCAGTACACTACAAAATCCTTATGTATGTCTAGAAGGATTTGTACTGGGGCTGCAGTCAACCTTTCCATTAACTCTCTGAAACTGTTCTCGCATGCGGGAGTCCACTCAAACTTCTTGTCCTTCTTTGTCAATTCAGTCATGGGTCTCGCAATTTTTGAGAATCCTTCTATAAATCTCCTGTAGTACCTGGCTAGTCCAAGGAAGTTTCGTATTTCTGTTACACTAGCGGGCTGCTTCCCATCGGTGACCGCTTCAACCTTTGCCGGATACACTGCCACTCCCTCAGCCTTTATGATGTGTTCGAGGAACGTGGCTCGCTGCAGCAAGAATTCACACTTGCTAAATTTGGCATACAGCTGGTGCGCTCTCAGCCTTCCTAGCACTATTCTGAGATGTTCGGTATGCTTCGCCTAGCTTTTCGAGTAGATCAGTATGTCATCGATAAAGATGATGACAAACTTGTCCACTCTTCCTTGAATATTTTATTCATTAGGTTCATGAAGTAAGCCATTGCGTTGGTCAGTCCAAATGGCATCACACTAAACTCGTATTATCCATATCGAGTTACGAATGTTGTCTTCATGATGTCTGCGTTCCTGATTTTCAGCTGGTAGTAACCTGATCTCAGGTCAATATTGGAAAAGTACTTTGCTCCCTTCAGTTGGTCGAACAAGTCATCGATCCGTGGCAAATGGTACTTGTTCTTGATTGTGACCTCATTCAGGGATCGGTGGTCGATACACATCCTTAAGCTACCATCCTTCTTCTTAACAAAGAGCACGGCAGCTCCCAATGGTGAAGAGCTTGGTCGGATAAATCCTTTTCCCTGCAGCACTCCGATGTGCTTGTTTAGTTCAGCCATCTTATTGGCAGCCATCCGGTACGGTCTCTTGGCTATCAGGGTTGCTCCAGGTATTAGGTCGATTAGGAATTCGATATCCCTATCCGGGGGCATTCCGGGCAGCTTGTCTGGGAGTACATCCGGGTATTCACTCACTACCGACACTTGTTCCATGGATGCCATCTCCAGACTACATACTAGGGGCTCTATCCCTAGTTTGTGGGGCTGACATATTATCATGATCCCTTCGAAATTTATTGCCGGGACCTTGCGGTCAGCACAGGATATATTCCCTTTATGTCGTGACAACAAGTCCATTTCTAGAATAACATCTATGCCGTCTGACTTCAGGATGACTAGATATGCTAGGAATTCTACCCCACTTATTTGGATCTTAACCTCCAGGCATCCAAGCTGGCACTTTATAGTGGCCACTGGGTATTTGGTCAAAAGTGGGGTTTTTAGCCAAACCGTTGGCAATCCACTTTTAGCCACAAAGATGGAGGAAACAAAGGAATGCGATACTCCGGAGTCAAATAGTATATTGGCAAGAGTTGAGTTGATTAGGTACTCACCGAGTACGATGTTTGGTGCATATTCGGCTTGGCTTGTATCAATATGGTTTACACGACTGCGTCCAAAAGGTTGAGCCCGGTTCTGTGATCCTGATGCATGCAGAGGGTTACGCCCATTGTTGGACCCAACGGTTTCCTCATGAGTGGGCAGTTCGCGGTCAAGTGTCCTGGATCACGGCAATGGAAACAAGATCTGCCTGCACCTGCTGTCTGAGCTGTGCTAGCATTGCCTTGCTGCGGAACATTGGTGCTTTGTGGCTGATACTACAGCATGGGCTGCTGCAGGTTGGACCCTGAGTTGCGTAATTGCATTGTGGGCTGGTACTGTGGTCTTGGTGGAAAGTTGGGCCTTGCCCGTTGGAAAGGCTCCTGTTGTTTAAATTTCTGCACTTGAAACTTACTCTTTCGTTCTCCATCCAATTGGGAACCATGGGGGCCGCCCCGTGGTCCTCCCACTACGGGATCACGGAGGGTGGTGCCGTGCGTTGTGGGACCCAACAGCACAAAAGGAAAGATTAAGAACAACATACAAACTTTATTTTACATAAAATAGTGGAAGTATTTTACAAACTTTTGTACAGCTGAAGTCTTATTCATAGCTAAACTCTCAGCCTAGCTATGCAAAAGTGCAGCCGTCCAGCCTGGGGACGCTACACAGTAGCAGCAATCATACGAAGGTCATGGCCGTGTGCAGGGCTCCAGCTCAGCCGTGTACCCCAACGGGGGCATCACCTCATCCTCGGAGCTTTCCTCATACGTCTCACCTGCATCTGGTACTGTTCAAACTTGTCCAGCAGGGCCGCACGCGGCTCGCTCCTCAACCGACACCAACATGGCTACGCACGTGAGACCTCCGCTCACTGCATCCTATCCCCCCTGCTGGATCTTAATTTCACATTCTTAAGCCATTCTCTATTTCCTCTACCACGTGTGATAAAATCCTATCTCGCGAGTAGATTACAACCACTCGACTTCTACTGAGATCCTAAGAACATTAGCATGGCATTCTATACTCATCGAGCTGTAAACTACCCAACCCTGCATAGGATTTAGAGGTCATGTGTGTGCGGTTTCAATCACCTTAACTCTAATGCAACCATTTCATCCTAGACATAAGTGATACAAAGCAAAACTTTACAAAAGTAATTAAATGCAAACCGGGGCTTGCCTGGTTGCGAGTCAAACGAGAAATTAGCTTCTGGTGGAAGGATCTCCAAAGGGTCCAGGGCATCCTCAACTTCGGTCACTATATGATATGTACAAAATATATGTATAAGTGATAATGATTTATAAGAAGCAATCTTCTATTACTAGCTACTGCTATTAAGGTTTTATAATTGGCTTTGGGATTTTTCCAGTGGATATTAGACTCTCTGAGGATGATTTGAGCAAAATTTGAGGAAGTTTAATGGAAGCTTGTGGTCTCCAAAACTCTCACAAGTATATGCCTCCTCTGAATTTGATCTCAAATCTGAAGTTTTGACATAGATAAAAGTGAAGGATCTAAACCAAGGAGGTCTCCCTGGTTCTACCAAAATTGGTTTCATAATTTTCTGAGTTGTCTACAGAATGAAATGAATTTTTGAAGTTGATAAGAAATGTTGAAAAGGTTTCTGTTTATTTTGGGGAAATTTCAATGACGGCTGAAGATTAGAAGACTGTTTTACCCTGTAAATAAAGCCCAATGGACTGGACTTTTTACTGATGGTCATTGTTATTTGAAGGAGTATCCTGACAAAAATTGGGAATTTTCCCATTGAAGGAACAGTGGTAATTAATTTCCCAAGCAATTAGCTCAAAATAATTAATTACAGAAATACTGGCACTTTCATGTTTAGAAAATTGCATCACTGCTATGGTTAGTGTGAGGACGCCGCCCCGACAGTCCAGGAATCGCAATGGGTGGTGTCATGCGATGCGGCACCCAACAGCACACATCCGAAAAACACACATACACAACAATATGTCTGTTATACATATTATTGTCTCATTTTACAAATAATGTACAAGTGTACATTGCAGTGGAAGATAAGAATACACTCACGGACTATAGCCTACGCTAAGCAAAATGAAGCCATCCTGCCCGTGGATGCTTCACACTAGCACCACATCAAAAACCCGGCGGCGTGCAGGGTTCCAAAGTGAGACTCACACCCCTTATTGGGTGCTGCCCCGCTCGGATCTCCCTTCCTCCCTAACGTTGCCTTATGCAACGTTACCTGCAAAACAATGGATCAACAAACCGTGAGCTTATTCTCAGCAAGACTTAACCGAAAACCTACACTTGGAACTCTAGAAGCTGAAAATAGATGGCTGCATAGAGAAGTTTGCATAAATGATGAACTTGAGCTAATGGAGAGTCCTTACTTTAAGTTTTTAGCAACTTTTATAACCCTCACACAATTTACATCGAGACTCCACAATCAAACAAGAAACACTTCATCTCGATGCCACTTGCTCGAGGAGAAAGTAAATTTAGTGAGCTACCCTAGACCCATACATACCTTGCGCCATCAACGCCGAGACTCCACAATAAAACAAGAAACGTTTTGTCTCGACGCTACTAGCCCAAAGTAGAAAATAAATTTAGTGAAGGTATTTCTTATCCCTCATCTCTAATATGAGGATTCATCACGAAGCACTTTCTTTTCCCCCGGTTTCTTACTACGTCACGACGCAGAGAACAAGTATGCTCACTACCGTGGGCGACAGTGATTCGAATCAAAAACACCCGGCTGACATGACACATACGCCCGTTCGAGACCGGTGATCAACCAATCCCCTCAACGTCGTATGTGGCAACCTTTCACACGACACCCAAATATCGAACCGGTCCCATCGACTTGGAGTAAGTCTCACTACGGCAAACCCTCGTAGAGCCTACTTCTCTCTCCTTTCAGCATCTCCATAAGATGGTGGAGATTGCCTCGACACCCAGGTTAACATGTTACATCGGTTTCTTGGGTCCCATGTTGCCAGTATGCATCCTGTACACAACTCAAACTTGTCTAGCAGGGCCGCACACAAGAACGGGTCTTAATCAACTCAGACATAGACTAGGATCAGGGGACCACGTCCTTGAGCCTTCCATCCATACTGCCCGGTCTCCTTTCCCAACTAAGAGGATCAATTCCCAACTCTTTCGATTGATCCCCCTTAATCCCGGTTCACGAGTAGGAAATGGCCTACTCGAGTTATGCCTCTTTTAATCCACTTTCATTAACTTGATAACAGCAGTTACAATTAAGTAAAAACCTACTCTAAATCAAACTCCAGGGGGTTATTGGGTCATGCATGTGGAGTGTCATACAAACTAGACTTAGTGCAATAATCAAAATGCGAGACATTATAAAGTGAATACAAATAGAAGCTTGTAAATTTCGATGCAAACCGGGGCTTGCCTTAGTGTTGATCCCGACTAAAGCTTCTGTCAATAGGATTCAATTCAGTGGCCTCCGAGGTCTTCTCAAGCAATATTTCTATCAAAATGATCAAATAAACGAAATATGTTTATAATTGGAATTAATATGATATATCACTACAGAAGAGAAATAAATGAACACAGAGGAATCTATGGTTGAAATTTTTACAGGGCCTTTCTAAACTCGTGGTAGGAGTATGGTAAAATTTTCAGAAGCTTTCGAGACAGAAAATAGCCATAAGAATTCTTAGAACCTTTAACATTCAATGATTTGTGGGAATTTAATTAGACATGGTCATATGGAGAAATTTGATATCCTAATAGATCTGGACCTAAGGCTCCTAGGAAAATTTGTTTCAAATTTTTCTAAGTCTTCTGCTGGCCATAATGGAGGATTGAAGTTAAATTCTATTTTCTGGACTTTGTTTGTGACTTTTCAGCCCATTTAAATAACCCTGAGAAAACCTAATTATTAAGCCACATTAATCATCTAAAAAAATCCTAAGATTTTTACTGGAGCTCAGGAACTATGAGAAAGATTTGCTGCCCAAAATTTGTAATGTTTCATGAAGAATTGTTTCTGGAATTAATCCTAAAGGATTTATTAAAAACAATTCTACCGAAATTCCTGGGCATTTCTTAGCTAGCAATGTGTTTCTCTGCAAAGTACTCTTCATAAGGATTCCAACAAAATTGGTCTCACTATTTTTTAGCTTTCTACACAGAGTTACGGATTTTCCAAGTTTGAGCAACTCTCTATTTTTATTTTACACGGAGCAATTCAAAAGTGGGGCCCACGGGTCATTTTTTTCTTCAACCTCGGACAGAGCCCGCGGGTGCACGCCGTACAGAGGAATGGTGCACCCCGTTCTCCCTCATTTCTCCACCGTTTTGCTCCGGTTTAGCCATACACGACCCTTGTAATGTGGGGCAGCTGCGGGGCAAGGTCTCGTTGCTTGAAAATGGACGGAAATGGGTCGGCACCGACGGCGACACTCGGCGGTGCGGCATCGACGCGTTGCGGCATGTCCCAAGCCGATTTCGACAGTCCAAGCTGCCCTGAAGCATCCCTAGTGGTCATAGAACATGGAACGCAAACCCATTCTTGCAGCAAACAGCGGGCAGAGGGTGGTCACCGGAGGACCGACCCGTTTTTGCCGCCGGCGGTGAATTCTTGTTGGCCGGGGCTTTTGGTGGCCAGTTTGCTTCAGGCTTTGGCGTGGGAGGGTGCTAGGGTTTCTTTTTTCTGTAGCTTAAACCGTTGCAACGATGATCAAGCGCTTGGAACTAGTTTCTCGATTTAGTTTTCGGCGGTTCTTCATGTTCACCGGCTCCAAAACTCAAATTCCGGCGAGCCAGCGATGGGGACGAGCAAGGGGGGTCCGTGATGATTATATAGACGTCATGGCGCACCTTTAAGCCGGAGGGGTACGGGAACAGCTTGGCGATGTGGGACCAAGATGGCGTGATGTTGATCTGTTTTCCCGGAGAAGAACGGCTCGGTTGCAGCGGGGGAAGGCCGGGGATGAGCTGAGTAGGGCATGAGGATGTCTAGGAGTCGCTGGCGCAGCCTCTGAGCAGTGCAACCGGGCGCCAACGCAGCGGGAGTCCGATCGGTGATGAGCAGAGGAGGCGGCGCGGGTGTTTTCTACAGGTGGACGCGTGGGCACGATGGTTTGCTTCGGTTTAACGTGTGGAAAGGGTTTGCTAGCAGAGAAACCAAACTTTGGTTGGCCAGCCTCGATGTTTATCGATCCCACGCCGTGGAATGAGCTGCCTTCCGAAGCAAGTTTCAAATAGCTCGGTGGCTGGCTCACCCCTCGATGTCATGCTCACAGAGAATAGACTTTCAACGTGGCCTCTGTTTCACTGACCTGCGGGTCCCACCGAGGTCTTTCCCCCACACAAACGTGGCTCCACAATTCAAATTCAAAAGTTGCAGCAAATTCCGAGAATTTGAATTTGATTTCCGTGGCGTTAACTCTTGTTTGTGCTCGCATTTGAACTGCCGGGTTTATTTACTTTTTGGCTAGTTTTCTTTTGTTGCCCTTCCTTTATTTCATGTAGCCGAAGTTTGAATTTGAATAGTGGTAGCAAATTTCGAAGGACAATTTTGAATACAGTGGCTCATCCTCTCTCGTGCCCCTAATTCAAATACTATGTTTCACCTTCTATGTGCTAAACTTTCTTTACCATAGTCTAACCTTTATTTCATGTGGCAAAAGTTTGAGTTTGAAAACAAATTTAGGAGGAGTACACCCTGCTGATTTGAGTTAGAAAAAACACCAGCAAGTCTCAACTTGTGGCTTTTACAGTTAGCACATGAGGATTCTACCAGAATTTCTTTGCAGTTTTTGGGGCACATCTACTAGGCATAAATGAATTTAGAAGATTGGCTCATTTCTGGAATTGTTTGCTAATAGAAAATTTCAAATAATCCAACTAGGCGGCTAAAAGTGGGGCCCTTGGGTCAGACCCGTCTTCCACCTCGCGCCAAGGCTCACGTGCGCGAACAGAGGGCATGGCGCAGGTCGTTCGTCGCCATTTCTCCACCGTTTTCGATGAGACTTCGTCCTACACGTTCCTCACCCAGTGGCCGAGCGGCTGGGCACAGTCTCACGGCATGAAAACGCCGGGACGACCATCGGCACCGGCGGCGGCGCTCGGCAGTGCGACACCGACGAGGGACGGCATGTCCCGTACCTCTTCCGACGAGATGAGTTGCCATACAGCACCACTAGGATGTGTAGAACGTGAATCTACGCCCTGCTAGAGTGGAAAACGGCGGCAAGTAAGGGCTCGACGGTGGACCAAGCCGTTTTGGGCCGGCGACGGTGAATTCTCGTCGCCCCGCTTATAGGGTGGCCGGGAAGCATAGATTTTTGGTTTGGGAGGTCACTAGGGACTGTAGTTGCTATGGCTTGAACCACAACACGGATGATCAACTAGGTTGGGAGAATTTCCTGATTTCGGTTTCGGCGGTTCTTCACATTCACCGGCGCTAAACCTCAAATTTTGTAACACCCCAAAATCTGCAAAGGGAGGGAATTTAAAAAATTTTGGACATATTGCATGTGGTGCAGAAATTCAAATTCAAACTGGAATTCAAATTCAAATCAGAACAGAAAAGAAAAGGAAAAAGAAAAAGAAAAAAACCCCAACCGGCCAGTGGGCCAAAACCCGCCAGCCGGCCCACTATCCCCCCCCCCCCCCGCGCCAGCCCACGACCGCGCGCCCTCCCTTCCCCTCACTGACACGTGGGGCCCGCGTGTCATCTCCTACCCCCCGCGCCCTAACCGACCCGGACTTTTCCACCCCCGTGCCCGATCGCAACGAACTCTGGAAACCCGCGCCCCCAGCCCGAATTCTGGTCCCGGACGTCTCCAACTCGATCCCAACAGACCGCCGCCCTCCCTCGCCTATATAAACGCCGACAATCACCCTGTTTTCCCCCCCGATCGGCCGTTCTTCTCTCCGGTGAGAACCGAAGATTCGATCCCCGTTTTCTTTCGATCATTGCTCGGATTATCTGATCTAACACGCTGATCGTGCTCCACCGCCCCCAGGGAGCCCTGCACGTGAAGGAAGCGACAAGTTTCACGCCCTAGCATCTGTTCCGACTTGCACCGAAGATCGTCGCCGTTGAAGCTCGCCGCCGACCGACTTCCAGGACCTCCGAGTGCTGGAAAACCCCTCGGTGAGCGTCCCCTACCCCTCCGCAGCCGATCCATGCAAAAAGATGCGAGTTCTAACGTGTAGCGGCAAAAGGCTAGGCTGCACCGGCGAGATCGCCACCCCCCGCCGCCGCGTGCCACCGCTCACGCGGGCTGGCTCCGGCCAGGGCGACATGGCCCCTTGAGGGCCGTCTATTTTAAATCGCACGGTAGAATTAAAACCCGCGCGTACCGGTTCAACGATCTAATCTGAGGCGTCTATTTTAAATCGGACGGTCCACATCAGCCCCGCATTATAAAGGCCAGGATTCTTACGCGCTACCCCCTGGGGATCTCGAAAAACATGAGCTAGCCCCGGAAACTTCTGATCTAGCCCCTGGAACTTCAGAAATTCGTGTAAATTCATTTAAAAATCAGTTTTAACCCCTGGACTTAATAAAAATTAGGAAAACCCCTCTGTTATGTGTAGTTAGACCCCGGGAAATTTATGAAATAAAAAATTAGACCCTGCAGTGCTGTGGATTTACCTTTTTGACCCTATATGATATTAAATTTAGAAATTTGAATATGTGACTAGGATTTAAATTTAAAAGGTAAGGCAAACACATGTACAAATTCAAAATTTAAACTCTCCTAGTACTTGGAAAACTTTACAATGAGTTAAAAATAGATTTTTAGGCTGAAATGAATCTGTCTAATTGTTGTTCATATTTATTAGTTATAGAAACACATTTTTAGGCTAGGAAATAATTCTGAAAACTGATAAAATAAATTTAAGATAGTTCACTTCAGAGGAGAAGTTCAAAAATATATTATTTAATATTTTAGATCAGAACCTATTCTGTTTAGATGACATGTCCTACTATTTAATATTAAAACTCACTTTTAGGCATAGAAAATAAATCTGAAAAATATAGGAAAATAGGTATGCATAATTAGAAAATGATAAATGAAGTCTCCAAATCCAAAAACTTCAGTTTACGATTTGGTAGAAGATCTGGAAACCTATTTGGAGTAGGAAATTAACTTTCATGCAAACTTGGTAGTTAAGAGGTATATTAATTAAATATAAAGAATTTGTTCAAATTTAAAATTTATATATAGTGTGCAATTAGAAATCTGAAAACAAAAGTTAGAAATCATATACATATGTTTAAAAGTGCATGTAGGCTAAAAATCAACACATCTAGAGTAACCACAACACTTAGAAATGTGAATGACTATCATATGTATGTATGTGTGGGTTGTATGAAGTGAAAGTGTGAACTATGTCTTATGGATTGTTGTTTTCTTTTGCTATGTGTATTGGCATGAGTAGAACCTGCCCCAGAGCAAGTTATCCCCTTCCAAGACCAAGACTTTCCATTCTCAGAGCAGCAGGAAGAAGGCAAGTGTCTTTGACCACGTTGATCCTATGCTAGGATGTGTAGATAGAATTATTTGCATTGTCAATTGAAATATGAAACCCATACTAGGAAGTTTCCCTAGAGTTGCATTACCTTGTTTCCTTGTAGCTTGGGTTGGGATTTATTTTATCATGTCATTTATTTATATGCTTATGCTTAGCCATGCTTAGAATGGGATAATTGGGATATGAGATCATCAATTTTATTTACCTTACTCTTGAAAGAGACATTATGAGTTATGTAGAGGTAGGGATCGAGGCAAGTTGGATGATTTGGTTGGTGCTGGGTGCACGAGACTCGGGCTTGCGTTTAGTACTTGCATGGATCCTAAGGACCGGTTCATGGAGCATGTAACCTGGCTTTACCGTTCCAACCAAATGCTGAGATGGGGCAGCTTGGCCAATTAATTAGGTGTATCCCCGGCATAGTATGGGTGTGTTGGATGGTGCGGGGAATAGGTGTCAGCTGGACTACCATATGAACCGCAAGGCTCAAGAGAGGGCCACTGCAGCGGGGTTGGAGCCTCTTGTATGCTGTTAGGGGTGAAACCTCAGTGGGCCCACGCTCGTCGGGAATCTCTTTGTAAAGGCCTCGTAGTGATCTCCTGGCTACACACCTGGGAAGTGTGAATGTGGTTCGCGACCACTGGCATAATGGAGGTTCTTTTAGTCCACCCGACAACGGGAGATGAAATCACTACATGTGGGTACAGTGGTGCAAACTCTGCAGAGTCAAAACTGTCATGACAGCCGTGCTCACGGTCAAGAGGGGCTTGGACTTATTCATGATTAGAGGATGATGAATTTGGAAGTTGAGGATGTTAAGCGGGGAGCTTGACATTGGATATGATGTTATGGTTACTTGATTTTGATGATGGGTTGAGGGATTGGGACCATTTCACCTGTGTAGTAATGTAGGTGCTTAATAACCTAAGGTGACAGGTATTAATTGCGTAGTGCTTTAACCATGAGTTCAACCTCTCCTTGCTCTAGCCATGCATGACATAACTTTCCCACACTTGCTGAATACCAACGGTACTCAAACTTGCTTTTCTGTTGGTTTATATTGCTGCTCAGGTCAAGAGAATGATGTGGTGTTTAATGACTAAGACTTTGATCCCGAGGAAGGATTCTAGGCTCACGGAGTCCCCCGGGCAACGCCTATGACGGAGCCCACAAGATTTATATTCCGCTGCTGCTTTATTTACATGTCATGAACTATTTATCGTCCATCGATACGTATGCTATGTAAGACTTATTTATATTCGACACCTGGCTTGTAATAAATGATGCTTCACTATTTGTCATCACATGTATGAGAAAATGATCCTGGCATACATGTGATATTCACTCGGTTGTTCTTCGGAGAAACCGTGTGTGACAGAAGTGGTATCAGAGCCAAGGTTGCACGTAGGAACGTGGACCTAGGTAGAAATGGACGTATTTAAGGACCCTATTTTCTTAAAAACTATTTTACAAAGGTGTGGGTTGAAAAGTGGTATCTAATGGGGTCACTTTATTCATCTTACCCCAACTTTTATTCAAAATACAATTTTTGTTTAACTCTTATCTAACTTAATTTTAAATGCTTTGTGTTTTAGATGGTTCGCATGATCCGCACCGCCCGCAAGACCACCGGAGGGAGAGTTCCTGTGGTTGACCTTGCCCTAAGAGAGGAGAATCACCCGGTGACGTACCACTCCTACGGATTGGCAGTAGGAGGCTTGTTGCGCCGTCTACAGCGTATGCTCCACGCTGCCGGCAATACGGGCAAGCTAATCATACACTACAGCTCCACCCGGACCATCCGTTAGAAGCGGGAAGAATGGAGTTCAGAAATGAGGATTATCCATGAAAATCAGCTGCTCAAGATCCACCGCTCTCCAGCTTGTCGAGCGACACAGGTCGATGCCGAGAAGGATGTCACTTGGGAGGCCATCACCTGCCAGAGTTACATCTACTGTCGCCACCTGGACAGGACTGAGTACATGTATGTCCTCCAGCGTGAGATTGGTACCGCGGAGTACAAGTACCCGCCAGTGCAGCAGGGGACTTCCCATGAGCACATGGACCTGTGCTTGGAGGATGCTGCTATGCTCAGCACTCGACTGCAGGAGTGTCAGTAGGAGCTTCAGGATGTTCGTGACACCCTGAAGGAGACTGAGGCATTGCTTCGCGCCAACTTGAGGGTGAGAGAAAGAGGAGATGGGAATGAACTGTGTGTCACCGTGAATGACACATGGACTCCTGACTCCCCAGACCGCCGGGCGAGCAGGCGTCGCCGCACTTCTCCACCAGCAGCTTCCCCACTCGCACTTCACCGCAATAATGAGGAAGACCCCGAGGAGCCAGCTCAGTGATACGAGTCGTGTAGAGTCCTTTCCCTTAGTTTAGCAGGTTACCGAGTAGTCGAGTCAATACCTTAGTTAATGGTGTGTTAATGTTTGGTGTGTGACGTGAGATGTGGAAGCCATGGGCATTTGTCCACAACCTCGTCTTTAGGTTGTTTTGCTTTAATGTGTGAACCCCTATGAATTAAGAGTGCATTTATTTTTGTGTGAGACGTGAAACCCTCAGAAAGTGTTAATATAATAAGGCCACAAAAGTTTAAGTTTAAACAAGCAAATTTGGGAAGTTAATACATAATGCTTTAAATTAACATTTGGTTGATCATGATAGATGGCCGGAAGAGGAAAGGGTCGTGGTGCCAACCCCACCAACAACAACGATGAGGCCGGCAACCCTCATCTTTCTGGAGGACAAGACAGGGGTGGTCGCCGTGAAGGAGCTGATCCCATCCACCAAATGCTTGAAAATCAGAATCAGCTCATCCAGAGCCTAACTCAAGTGGTGGCCAACTTGCACCAAGCTCCACCCCCACAAGCTGCACCACGCCAACCATGGTTGATTGAGTTTCTAGGGACCCAACCTCCAAAGTTTGCAAGGGCTGCTGAACCTCTGGAGGCAGATGACCGGCTAAAGACCATTGAGAGAAAGATGAGGATCATACAATGCCAACGGTATGAGAGGGTGCTGTTTGCCTCTCACCAATTGCATGGACCCGCTGCTGATTGGTGGACCGCCTACGTGGCAGTCCACCATGACCCCGAGAACATTACTTGGGAAGAGTTCAAGCGCAGTTTCCGCAATCATTACATACCAAGGGGTGAACTCAAAAACAAGAGGAAGGAGTTCTTGGGACTGCAGCAAGGAAACATGACTGTGAGGGAATACCTCACTAAGTTCACCCAACTATCCCGTTATGCACCACGGGACATCGAAACTGATGAGCAGAAACAGGACTGCTTTGTGGAAGGACTTACTGCGGAAATGCAGTGTGCAATGTCCTCCAACGAGTATGAAAGCTTCCAAAAGATGGTAGACAGAGCATTTTTCGTGGAGAGGAAGCTGAAGGCCTTGGAAAATGAAAACAAGAGGAAGGCGGGATGGTCACACCAAGCCTCGGGTAGCAACACACGCCCACGGCTGATGCAGCAACCCGCAGGGCAGACGAGCCGTGCTGTGGTACCCTACTCAGCATCCAGAGGGTACAACCCGAATTTCAGGCCTCCATCAGCACCAGCACAGCCGCATTGTCAGTTTGTGCAGCAGCCTCGTCCCACATATCAACCTCGACCAGCAGTGCAAGGACCACAGAACCAACCCCAAGACAACAAAGGCCAGGCACCTAAGGTTGGGGTGCAATACTTCAACTGTGGTGAAGTGGGGCACTACGCCCATAAGTGCCCAAAGAAGAAGCCCATGCAACCACAACAGCAGAATGTGATGCGGGGACGGGTGAACCATGTGACCATGGAGGAAGCGCAAGAGGCACCTGACGTGATAATTGGTAAGTTTCCTGCCAATTTACACATTGCAACCCTGTTGTTTGATTCTGGTGCTACCCACTCGTTCATTGCTCAAGGGTTTGTTAAGAAGCATGATCTAGCAACAACACAAATGAACCATATGCTAGCAGTGAACTCTCCAGGGGGAGAAATAAGGACAAGACAAGTGTGTCCCAAGGTGAATCTAGACATTAATGGGGTAGCACTTACTGCAAACCTCATAGTGATAAACTCACAAGGGATAGATATTATTTTGGGTATGGATTGGTTGACCAAACACAAGGGAATCATCCATTGTTCGACAAGAACGGTGGAACTAACTCACGCTAGTGGCACAAGGGTGAAGTTCATAACTGCACAAGAACCTAGGAGGGACCTTAAACTCAACCACATTGAGGTGGAAGTGGAGGAGATCAGGATCATCAGGTAATATCCAGATGTTTTTCCAGAGGAGTTACCAGGTATGCCCCCCGATCGTGAAGTGGAATTCGCGATTGAGCTAGTGCCTGGAACAGCTCCAATATACAAGAGACCCTATCGGATGGACTCCAAAGAGCTGGAAGAACTCAAGGAACATTTAAGAGAATTGACAGAGAAGGGGTACATTCGTCCTAGTTCCTCACCACGGGGAGCTCTAGTGATATTTGTGCCCAAGAAGGACGGGACCCAAAGGTTATGCGTAGACTACCGTGCGTTTAATGAAGTAACCATCAAGAACAAGTACCCATTACCCTGCATTGAAAACTTGTTTGATCAGTTGAGGGGAGCTTGTGTGTTCTGGAAAATTGATCTCAGGTCGGGATACCACCAACTTAAGATAAGGCAAACTGATATTTCAAAGACAGCTTTCGTATCTCAGTACGGACTGCATGAATACACCGTCATGCCTTTCGGGCTAACTAATGCCCCGGCATACTTCATGTATCTCATGACCAAGGTATTCATGGAATATCTGGACAAATTTGTGGTGGTTTTCATTCATGACATTCTCGTCTTTTCCAAAGATGAAGAAGAACATGAGAGGCATTTAAGGTTGGTGTTGCAAAAACTGAGAGAACACCAACTATATGCCAAGCTGAGCAAGTGTGAATTTTGGTTGAAAAGAGTTCCCTTATTAGGACATATAATCTCGGAGGGAGGAATCTCCGTAGATCCCGCCAAGATCGAGGATGTACAGAAGTGGAAGACCCCTGAGAATGTCGGGGAAGTTCGAAGCTTCTTAGAATTGGATGGATATTATCGAGGGTTTCTCCAAGATTTCGAGACCCCTCAACAAATTGTTGGAGAAGGGAATCACATTCACATGGACACCGCAGTGTGAGACGAGTTTTCAAGAGCTGAAGAAAAGATTGACAACAGCCCCAGTGCTAGTTATGCTAGATATGCAGAAGAACTTTTCGGTGTACTGCGATGCCTCTGGAAATGGGTTGGGATGTGTTCTCATGCAAGAGGGGCATGTCGTGGCGTATGCATCCCGACAGCTCCGGAAGCACGAGAAGAACTATCCTACGCATGACCTAGAGCTAGCTGCAGTGGTACACGCGTTGAAGATTTGGCGGCATTACTTGATGGGGAAGAGGACAGAGATATATACGGATCATAAGAGCTTAAAGTATATTTTCACACACCCAGATCTCAACCTCAGACAAAGGAGATGGTTAGAGCTAATCAACGACTTTGATGTGGGCATCAACTATCATCCTGGGAAAGTGAACATCATAGCAGATGCTTTAAGCCAGAAGGTGCAGGTCAATAGGTTAAGCTTAAAGGACATGCCTACAGAACTGAAGGAAGAGGTTGTAAAACTCAATCTATGTCTGGTGAATAGTGGTGAGGCCATCGCCATGGAAGTGGACTCCACATTAGAGCAAGACATACGCGATGGTCAAAAGAATGATTAGAAGATACAAGAAATCAGAGAACTCATCAAGGATAATAAAGCCCCTGGTTTCAGAGAGGATGAACAAGGTACGGTGTGGCACGGGAAAAGAATTTGTGTGCCTGAAGTGAAAGAGATCCATGAATTGATTTTGAAGGAGGCTCATGATTCTGACTATTCCATTCATCCTGGGAGTACGAAGATGTATCATGACCTCAAGAGCAAGTATTGGTGGTATGGCATGAAGCGGGATGTCGCGGAACATGTTGCCCTATGTGACACATGTCAGTTGGTGAAAGCAGAACATCAACGACCCGCGGGATTATTGCAACCACTCAAAGTGCCTGAATGGAGATGGGAAGAAATAGGTATGGACTTCATAGTGGGACTACCCAGGACCCAATCGGGATATGATTCAATATGGGTCATCATCGACAGGCTAACCAAGGTAGCTCATTTCATCCCCGTGAAAGAAAGCTACAGCGGATCCAAATTGGCAGAATTGTACATGTCAAGGATCGTGTGTTTCCATGGACTGCCAAAGAAGATAGTGTCAGATCGAGGGACACAGTTCACCTCAAGGTTCTGGCAGAAGTTACATGAAACCATGGGAACTCATCTGAATTTTAGTTCTGCCTATCATCCCCAGACTGACGGACAGACGGAAAGAAGCAATTAGATCCTTGAGGATATGTTGAGAGCGTGTGCGCTCAAGAACAATAGGAGTTGGGATAAGAACTTACCATATGCGGAGTTCTCCTATAACAACAGCTATCAGGCTAGTATGAAGATGTCACCATTAGAGGCTTTGTATGGAAGGAAGTGCAGAACTCCACTATTTTGGAACCAAATAGGGGAAAGTAAAGTGTTTGGGCCCGAGGTACTACAAGAAGCCAAGGCGAAAGTGAGGGAAATCCGCAACAACTTGAGGATAGCACAAACACAACAAAAGAGCTATGCCGATGTACGGAGAAGAGAGCTCGTTTTCAACGTGGGGGACTATGTTTATCTCAAGGTGTCCCCTATCCGAGGACTTCGTCGGTTCAAGGTGAAAGGGGAGTTATCACCCCGATACATCGGACCCTTTCAGATCCTGGAGAGGAAAGGCGAAGTGGCATATCAACTTGAATTACCAGCTCGACTATCGGATGTGCACGATGTATTCCATGTGTCACAGCTCAAGAAATGTCTAAGGACGTCTGAAGAGATGTTACCCATGAATGAGGTTGACGTAGGAGAGGATCTGTCTTATGACGAGCAACCGGTTAAGGTTTTGGAGACAATGGAACGCCTCACAAGAAATAAAAGAATTCGGATGTGCAAGGTGCAGTGGAAGCATCACTCGGAAGAGGAAGCCACATGGGAGCGAGAAGACGAGCTTAAGGCACAGTTTCCAGAATTGTTTTCCTAGAACCACCAATCTCGAGGACGAGATTTCTTTTAAGGGGGGTAGAGCTGTAACACCCCAAAATCTACAAAAGGAGGGAATTTAAAAAATTTGGACATATTGCATGTGGTGCAGAAATTCAAATTCAAATTGGAATTCAAATTCAAATCAGAACAAAAAAGAAATGGAAAAAGAAAAAGAAAAGAAAAAAGAAAAAAACCCAACCGGCCAATGGGCCGAAACCCGCCAGCCGGCCCACTATTCCCCCCACCCCGCACCAGCCCACGACCGCACGCCCTCTCTTCCCCTCACTGACACACGGGGCACGCGT
Source organism: Neostapfia colusana (assembly GCA_030760725.1). NCBI lineage: Eukaryota > Viridiplantae > Streptophyta > Magnoliopsida > Poales > Poaceae > Neostapfia > Neostapfia colusana. Next base: position 67,470,368 of record JASWHV010000013.1, on the reverse strand, counting down.
GTCATCTCCTACCTCTCGCGCCCTAACCGACCCGGACTTTTCCTCCCCGCGCCCGATCGCAACGAACTCCAGAAACCCGCGACCCCATCCCAAATTCTAGTCCCGGACGTCTCCAACTCGATCTCAACAGACCGCCGCCCTCCCTCTCCTATATAAACACCGACAGTCGCCCTATTTCCCCCTCCCCGCCCCCCCCGATCGGCCGTTCTTCTCTCTGGTGAGAACCGAAGATTCGATCCCCGTTTTCTTTTGATCATTGCTTGGATTATCTGATCTAATGCGCTGATCGTGCTCCACCTCCCCCAGGGAGCCCTGCACGTGAAGGAAGCGACAAGTTTCACGCCCTAGCTTCTGTTCCGACGTGCACCGAAGATCGTCGCCGTTGAACCTCGCCGCCGACTGACTTCCAGGACCTCCGCAGCCGATCCATGCGAAAAGATGTGAGTTCTAACGTGTAGCGGCAAAAGCCGAGGCTGCGCCGGCGAGATCGCCACCCCCCAGCGCCGCGCGCGCGGGCTGGCTCCGGCCAGGGCGACGTGGCCCCTTGAGGGCCGTCTATTTTAAATCGCACGGTAGAATTAATACCCGCGCGTACCGGTTCGGCGATCTAATCTGAGCCGTCTATTTTAAATCGGACGGTCCACATCAGCCCCGCGTTATAAAGGCCAGGATTCTTACGCGCTACCCCCTGGGGATCTCGGAAAACACGAGCTAGCCCTGGAAACTTCTGATCTAGCCCCTAGAACTTCAGAAATTCGTGTAAATTCATTTAAAAATCAGTTTTAACCCCTGGACTTAATAAAAATTAGGAAAACCCCTCTGTTATGTGTAGTTAGACCCCTGGAAATTTATGAAATAATAAATTAGACCCTGCAGTAGTGTGGATTTACCTTTTTGACCCTATATGATATTAAATTTAGAAATTTGAATATGTGACTAGGATTTAAATTTAAAAGGCAAGGCAAACATATGTACAAATTCAAAATTTAAACTCTCCTAGCACTTGGAAAACTTTAGAATGAGTTAAAAATAGATTTTTAGGCTGAAATGAATCTGTCTAATTGTTGTTCATATTTATTAGTTATAGAAACACATTTTTAGGCTAGGAAATAATTCTGAAAACTGATAAAATAAATTTAAATTAGTTCACATCAGAGGAGAAGTTCAAAATATATTATTTAATATTTTAGATCAGAACCTATTCTGTTTAGATGACATGTCCTACTATTTAATATTAAACTCACTTTTAGGCATAGAAAATAAATCTGAAAAATATAGGAAAATAGGTATGCATAATTAGAAAATGATAAATGAAGTCTCCAAATCCAAAAACTTCAGTTTAGGATTTGGTAGAAGATCTGGAAACCTATTTGGAGTAGGAAATTACCTTTCATGCAAACTTGGTAGTTAAGAGGTATATTAATTAAATATAAAGAATTTGTTCAAATTTAAAATTCATATATAGTGTGCAAACAGAAATCTGAATACAAAAGTTAGAAATCATATACATATGTTTAAAAGTGCATGTAGGCTAAAAATCAACACATCTAGAGTAACCACAACACTTAGAAATGTGAATGACTATCATATGTATGTATGTATGTATGTGTGGGTTGTATGAAGTGAAAGTGTGAACTATGTCTTATGGATTGTTGTTTTCTTTTGCTATGTGTATTGGCATGAGTAGAACTTGCCCCAGAGCAAGTTCTCCCCTTCCAAGACCAAGATTTTCCATTCTCAGAGCAGCAGGAAGAAGGCAAGTGTCCTTGACCACGTTATCCTATGCTAGGATGTGTAGATAGAATTATTTGTATTGTCAAATGAAATATGAAACCCATACTAGAAAGTTTCCCTAGAATTGCATTACCTTGTTTCTATGTAGCTTGGGTTGGGATTTATTTTATCATGTCATTTATTTATATGCTTATGCTTAGCCATGATTAGAATGGGATAATTGGGATATGAGATCATCAATTTTATTTACCTTACTCTTGAATGAGACATTATGAGTTATGTAGAGGTAGGGATCGAGGCAAGTTGGATGATTTGGTTGGTGCTGGGTGCACGAGACTCGGGTTTGTGTTTAGTACTTGCCTGGATCCTAAGGACCGGTTCATGGAGCATGTAACCTGGCTTTACCGTGCCAACCACATGCTGAGATGGGGCAGCTTGGCCAATTAATTAGGTGTATCCCCGGCGTAGTATGGGTGTGTTGGATGGTGCAGGGAATAGGTTCCAGCTTGACTACCATATGAACCACAAGGCTCAAGAGGGGGCCACTGCAGCGGGGTTGGAGCCTCTTGTATGCTGTTAGGGGTGAAACCTCAGTGGGCCCACACTCATCGGGAATCCCTTTGTAAAGTCCTCGTAGTGATCTCCTGGCTACACACCTAGGAAGTGTGAATGTGGTTCGTGGCCACTGGCATAATGGATGTTCTTTTAGTCCACCCAGCAACGGGGGATGAAATCACTACATGTGGGTACAGTGGTGCAAACTCTGCAGAGTCAAAACTGTCATGACAGCCGTGCTCACGGTCAAGAGCGGCTTGGACTTATTCATGATTAGAGGATGATGATTTTGGAAGTTGAGGATGTTAAGCGGGGAGCTTGACATTGGATATGATGTTATGGTTACTTGATTTTGATGATGGGTTGAGGTATTGGGATCATTTCACCTGTGTAGTAATGTAGGTGCTTAATAAGCTAAGGTGACAGGTATTAATTGCGTAGTGCTTTAACCATGAGTTCAACCTCTCCTTGCTCTAGCCATGCATGACATAACTTTCCCACACTTGCTGAGTACCAACGGTACTCAAACTTGCTTTTCTGTTGGTTTATATTGCTGCTCAGGTCAAGAGAATGATGTGGTGTTTAATGACCAGAACTTTGGTCCCGAGGAAGGATTCTAGGCTCACGGAGTCCCCCGGGCAACGCCTGTGATGGAGCCCACAAGATTTATATTCCGCTGCTGCTTTATTTACATGTCATGAACTATTTATCGTCCATCGAGACGTATGCTATGTAAGACTTATTTATATTCGACACCTGTCTTGTAATAAATGATGCTTCACTATTTGTCATCACATGTATGAGAAAATGATCCTCGCATACATGTGATATTCACTCGGTTGTTCTTCGGAGAAACCGGGTGTGACAAATTTCGGCGAGCCGGCAGTGTGAACAAGCAAAAAGTGTCCGAGTAGATGATCTAGACTTTATGATGAACCTCTGTGGGGGTTTGATTGCGCCGGAGGGGCTCGTAGTCGGCTGGGCGACGTTGAACCATGAAGGCGTGGCGTTTTGTGGTACCGAGGAGGAAGAAGCTTCGTGCACCGACCCTAGGATGCCGGTAACGAGCTGATGATGGGTGGACCACGTCGAGGATTCTCCGGCGCAGCTCCTAGATTGATCAACCGGGCACCAAGGTGGCCAGAGGCCGATCGGCGATGAAGGGTAGAGGCGGCGGCACCGTGCCCTGTTTCCCGGGTGAGCTCGCGAGGGAGGAACGGTGCTGTGGATTTGCTCGTGCGAGACAGAGGAGCAATGGTGTTTGAGTTCGGAAGCCTCTAAATTTACCGAGTAGCAAGCCCTGATGCTGAAATCGCTTCGGTGGGAAGCAGGGGCACAGCTAGATGGCTGCCCCGGTGTTCACCTCGCACAGAAGGAATATCCACTGTTTGTTTATGTCTCACTGACCTGTGGGTCCCACCCCACCTAATAGCTCCTAATATTTCCCTCCAAATTAAACCCTTTGGTTCCTCACAAAGTAATGGATTTGAATTTGAATTCCCCTGAATTCTTTTTCAGTTAAAAAGTTTGAATTGCAATTGGGTTTTTTGAATTTTAAATTAGGAATTGAGTTCCCCTTTTCCGTGGATTCAAAACAATAGCAATCTAAACCCAAATAATCTGAATTTCGGCATGGATGCTATTTCAAATGTGGAGTACATATTTGTAAATCCAATTTCCCAATTTGGAGAAGTTCGAATTTGAAACTGAAACTTGGATTCAGATTTGAGTGCTTCTGTAAAATCCCCAAAAGTGCTAGCAAGAAATGAAGCACATTAACCTTTAGGAAAAATGAGGGGAATTAAAACTTTGAATTATAATGGTTTGAATTCAAAGTGCTGATTCAAATCTCTCAAAAACTTCCAGACATGAATATCTAAATTCATAACTTGGGTTTACACAACTCAAAGATGAAACCTACCAAATTTCAGCTCATTTGGAGGGGATTTATTAAGTGTTTGGATTTAAGAGAGGAAGTCCTCAAATCTGAATTCAAATTTTAATTTCAAATTCCAACTTTCTCAAACTGAAAAATTGAGTTCACAAATGTGTTCCCCACATTTGAATTAGCATCCATGCCAAAATTCAGATTATTTGAGTTTGGTTTTCTATACCTTTGGAGCAATGGAAGGAGAAAAATAAAATTCCAAGAGCCAAATACAGTTCAAATTCCACACCAAAAATTTAGTCCATTTGAATTCCAAAAATTCAAATCACGACTTGGTGTGGAAGTCTAGCATTTAAGTGTGAGTAGCTGTAGGAAAAATATCAGTGAAAAATGGAAAAGAATCGAGGAGAGAGGGACCACTGGTCAGCCACACACAGAAGCAAACAGGCTCTGTTCTTCGGCCGAGCACCGAGAGCACACCAGCTCTCGGTTGAACCCTGCCCCCAATGAAATTACTGTTCCACCTCATGCTTTGGTGATCAGACCGTGCCAAGGTGTCCTCCCCACGTCGTTCGGCCATGCACGGAACCATTTCACCGTTGCTGCCCTCACTCACGCGCGCGTTTCTTCTCTGTTTTCACCGCCCGAGCGCCTCTCGGCCCCGTCGCCTCCATGATACAGGCCACGACTCGGGCGATCCTCTACAGCAGAAACACATGCCATCCTCTCCTCAATTTTCCAGTGAGCACCTTCCTCCATTTCATTCATTAGCGAGGGAGTATTTTGAAGTTTTCCGATCACACGTTCTTAGGACCGAGAGGGGACTCAACTTGAAATTCTTGATGATCAGTCCATCCCAGCTTGTTTTCCTCTAGACACACGTCCTAGACCTTCCAACGACCCTTTAGCATCAACAACCATAAAAAACCATTGACCATAGGTGCTGTGCTTCGAGTTTTCCCAGTCGCCGTCGTTTTTAGCCCTAGGTCGACAGTGAGGTCATAGCTCCGGCCACTTCTACGGCAAACCGACGCCATATTCGTGCTTAGCATGCCACCGCGGAGCTGTAGGAAGAAACCGCGCTCGGAATAAAGCTTTGTAGGGCTCGGGCGACCTCGCCAGAATTGGAATAGCCACTGCCGCTGTCGCCGACCCCACCACAAAGTTTCCCGAGGGCAAAACCTACGGGCGGCGAGCCTCAGCCCCAGAGATGGCCGGGAACGCCATTCCGACGGACCTCGCGGGCTTGCGCCGCCGTGGATCTCTGTTGGCGCGAGGAGGAAGACGCTCGGATGGGTCCCACTGTCAGCCGTTTAAACATTTCACTCATTTTCAGAATTTTCATTCAAACTTCAAACCCCATAACTTTCAGTAGGAATGTCCAAAATTTGTGAAACAAATTTTGTTGGATTCCTCTCAGTCAGTACGTTGCATAATTGCAGAAAATTGGGTCTGAAGATCCCTGGAATTTTCTCCGAAATTGATCAAATTTAAATTTTTGGGAATTAATTCCAGGAGATTCCTGTTATGGAATTTGTTCAGATTTGGCCAGAAGATCCTTCATAACCCTAGTAATCGCCTGTAAAAATTCGAGCTTCATTGGAGTATATTTGCTAGGCTAAAATCTAATCCAAAGTTCAGCCTTTATTTGAAAGTTCCAAAGTAAACAGACACTTTTTCAGCCAATTTCTCCAACTTCAGAAATCTATTTATCCCTGTAGGTAGCTCGAAAAATTATGAAACAAGTTTTGCTAGAACCAGGAAGACCTCCTTTATTTAGATCTTCCACTTATGGCCATGTCAAAACTTCAGATTTGATATCAAAATTCAGAGGAGCCATATATTTGTGGGAATTTTGGAGACCACAAGATTTCATGAGAATTCCTCAAATTTGGTCAAATCATCCCCAGAGAGTCTAGTATCCATTGGAGAAATCCCAAAGCCAATAAAGAAACCTTAATAGCAGTAGCTAGTAATAGAAGTTTACTTCTCATAAATCATTATCACTTATACATATATGTTGTTGCATATCATATAGTGACTGAAGTTGAGGACACTCTGGAGCTGTTGGAGGTACTTCACCAGAAGCTAACTTCCCGTTTAACTCGCAACCAGGCAAGCCCTGGTATGCATTTAATTACTGTTGCAAAGTTTTACATTGTTTCACTTATGTCTAGAATGAATTGCTTGCATTAGAGTTAGGGTGATTGAAACCCCACTTGCATGACCTTAAAATCCTATGAAGGGTTGTGTAGTCTAGAGCTAGATAAGTAGAAAAGGCTATGCTAATGTTCTTAGGATCTCGGTAGAAGTCGAGTAGTTGGAATCTAATCGCGAGATAGGATTTTATCACAAGGGCTAGAATGAAGTAAAGAATGGATTAAGAATGAGAAATTGAGACCCAGAAGGGGATTAGGTGGCAGTGAGCAGAGGTCTCACATGAGTAGCCCTGTTGGTGTTGGTTGAGGACCGAGCCGTGTGCAGCCCTGCTGGACAAGTTTGAACAGTACCAGATACATACTGGCTATATGGGAAACAGGAAACCGATGTAACTGGATAACCTGGGTGTCGTGGCTTACCCAACCGTTTTAGAGGAGTGGGTTGAGTGTCGCAAGGTGTAAATCTGCCAGTGGGCATGGACACACTCCACGCGGGGACCTTCTGTCCGTTACGGATGGACCTGTTCGGCATTTGGGTTTCCTTTGAAAGGTTGCTGCATATAGCAGAGTAGGAAGGTGTGAAGCACCACACTTCTGAAATGAGTGTCTGTGACGTGTTATCCGGGTGTCTATTGATGGCAATCACCGTTCCTCGCAGTTATTTGAGTACCGCTTGTTCACTGCACTGTGACGTAGTAAGAATTGAAAGAGGCCAGAGGAAGTGAATTCTTATTGAATTGCAAACTTGTATGCTGTAGTTGTAGAGATCATTAAGTTGAAATTTCACTTTGGGCATAACCACATTGGAAGGAAGTGTTTCTTGTTTGATTGTGGAATTCCGATGCGAGGACTGCTCAAGGCACATCCTATTGCTGCTAAAAATTGAAAGTAAGGATTAACTTATAGGCGAGTCTTTTATCGCAATATCATTTTCCTATACTAAGAATCCCTGCATGTAGAGTCTCATGTTTAGGAATGTCGGTTAAGTCTTGCTGAGCCATCATGCTCACGGTTGCTATAATTGAGTTTCTGCAGGTGAGAATTATGAGGAAGGGTCCGAGGACGAGGCAATCACCGTCCCTCGCAGTTATTTGAGTACCGCTTGTTCACTGCACTGTGAAGTAGTAAGAATTGAAAGAGGCCAGAGGAAGTGAATTCTTATTGAATTGCAAATTTGTATGCTGTAGTTGTAGAGATCATTAAATTGAAATTTCACTTTGGGCATAACCACATTGGAAGGAAGCGTTTCTTGTTTGATTGTGGAATTCCGATGTGAGGTCTGCTCAAGGCACATCCTATTACTGCTAAAAACTGAAAGTAAGGATTAACTTATAGACGAGTCTTTTATCGCAATATCATTTTCCTATACTAAGAATCCCTGCATGTAGAGTTTCATGTTTAGGAATGTCGGTTAAGTCTTGCTGAGCCATCATGCTCACGATTGCTATAATTGAGTTTCTGCAAGTGAGAATTATGAGGAAGGGTCAGAGGACGAGGCGATGCCCACGTCGGGGTACACGGCCGAGCTGGAGCCCTGCACGCCGCCATGATCTCCGGTTGTATGTTGCTAGTGTGTAGCGTCCCCAGGCTGGACGGCTGCACTTTTGCATAGCTAGGCTGGGAGTTTAGCTATGAGTAAGACTTCCGCTTTATATTAGGTTTTGTAAAGTACTTCTGCTGTTTTATGTACATAAAAGTTTGTATGTTGTTCTTAATCTTTTCTTGTGTGCTATTGGATGCCGCATCGCACGACGCCACCCTTTGCGATCCCGGAGTGGAGGGACCACAGGATGGCTCCCCATAGACGTGGTACCAGAGCCGCATTGGGAATAACACGCTCAAAAAGAGCCTATTTTGAAAATTTAGAAGTAGTCGAGTGAGGATTAGTCATTATGCTCGCATAAGGTCTATTATAGTAGTAGCTACTAAGGTGGAAATGCTAACATACTTGTTATTAATTTGTAACAACGTTGCGACATCAGGTAAGAAGTAAGGTACGTGTCACACCTGGTTTCTTCGAAGAACGACCGAGTGAATATCACATGTATGCCAGGATCATTTTCTCATACATGTGATGACAAATAGTGAAGCATCATTATATTACAAGCCAAGTATTTGAATATAAATAAGTCTTACATAGCATAACGTCTCGATGGACGATAATATGTTCATAACATGTAAATAAAACAGCAGCGGAAGATAAGTCTTGTGGGCTCCATCACAGGCGTTGCCCGGGGGACTCCGTGAACCTAGAATCCTTCTTCGGGTCCGAAGTCTTGGTCGTCGCATACCACGTCATTCCCTTGGCCTGAGCAGCAATTTAAACCAACGGAAAAGCAAGATTGAGTACCATTGGTACTCAGGAAGTGTGGGAAAATTATGTCATGCATGGCTAGAGCAAGGAGAGGTTGAACTCATGGGTATAGCGCTACGCAATTAATACATATAACCTTAGCTTATTAAGCACCAACCTTACTACATATGTGAAATGGTCCCAATTCCTTAACCCATCATCAATATCAAGTAACCATGATATCATTTCCAATGTTAAGTTCCCCGCTTAACATCCTCAACTTCCCAATTCCTCATCCTCTAATCATGAATAAGTCCAAGCCGCTCTTGACCGTGAGCACGGCTGTCATGACAGTTTTGACTCTGCAGAGTTTGCACCACTGTACCCACATGTAGTGATTTCATCCCCCGTTGCCGGGTGGACTAGAAAACCTCCATTTTGCCAGTGGCCGCGAACCACGTTCACACTTCCGAGGTGTGTAGCCAGGAGATCACTACGAGGCCTTTACAAAGAGATTCCCGACGAGTGTGGGCCCACTGAGGTTTCACCCCTAACAGCATCCAAGAGGCTCCAACCCCGCTGCAGTGGCACCCTCTTGAGCCTTGCGGTTCATATGGTAGTCCAGCTGACACCTATTCCCCGCACCATCCAAACACCCATACTACGCCGGGGATACTCCTAATTAATTGGCCAAGCTGCCCCATCTCAGCATGTGGTTGGCACGGTAAAGCCAGGTTACATGCTCCATGAACCTGTCCTTAGGATCTAGGCAAGCACTAAACACAAACCAGTGTCTCGTGCACACAGCACCAACCAAAGCATCCAACTTGCCTAGATCCCTACTTCTACATAATTCATAGTAATCCATTCACATGTAAGGTAATCAAGGTGATGATCTCATATCCCATGTATCTCATTCGAAGCATGGCTAAGCATGAGTAGTATAAATGAAAGATATAATAAAGTAACTCCCAACCCAAGGCTACAAGGAAACAAGATAATGCAATTCTAAGAAAACTTCCGAGCTTGGGTGTCATATTCTAAATTGACAATGCAATTAAATTCTAACTACACATCCTAGTATAGGATCAAAGTGGTCAAGGACACTTGCCTTCTTCCTACTGCTCTGGGAATGGAAAGTCTTGATCTTGAAAGGTGAGAACCTGCTCTGGGGCTGGTTCTACTCATGCCAATACACATAGCAAAAAGAAAACAACATTCCATAAGCCATAGTCCACATTTCCACTCATGCAAACCACACATACATACATATGAAAGTCATACACATATTTAAGTGTTGTGTTTACCCTAGATATGTTGATTCTAAGCATACATGCACTTTTAAACATATATATTATTTCTAGCTTTAATATTTAGATTTCTAAGTGCACAATATATATGAATTTCCAATTTGAACAAATTTTCTATATTGGGTAATACACTTCTTAGCCACAAAATTTGCATAAAAGATAATTTCCTACTCCAAATAGGTTTTCAGATCTTCTACAAAATCTCAATTTGAAGTTTTGGATTTGGGGACCTCATTTAACATTTTCTAATTATGCATGCCTATTTTCCTATATTTTCAGATTTATTTTCCATACCTAAAAGTGAACTTTAATATTAAAATAGCAAGACATATCACCTAAACAGAATATGTTCTGATCTAAAATGTCCAATAAAATATTTTTTGGCTTCCTCTCTGATGGGGATCAATTTAAATTTATTTTTACCCATTTTCAAAATTATTTTCTAGCCTAAAAATGAATTTCCAGCCATAAAATAGCAACCTAAATTCATACAAAAAATTCTACTGTTCCAATTACCTAAACAGAACCTTTATGAATTGTCCCTACCCCTTTTTGGTTACTTAGATTCATTTTCCCACATTTAAATTTGTTTTATGCCTAAAGGGTGTATTTCAGGGATAAATCACAAAACAGCAACCTCAAAAAGTTTATTTCCCCTCTAAATTCAGACTTCAGATTGTTCTACAAATCTCCAACAGGTTTAGAATAATTAAACTAAACCTATACCTAGGTTTGAATTTAAATCCTATTCACATATTCAGTTTCCTGAAATTAACAACCCTCAGGGGCTGATGTGCAAATCAACACTGCTGTGGGGCCCCATTTCTCATTTTCTAAATTTTCAGGGGTCTAAGTGTGTAAAACAGGGAGGTCTTCCTAATTCTTACTAAGTCCAGGGGTTAAAACTGTTTTTTAAATGAATTTACATGAATTTCTGAGGGTCCAGGGGCTAGATCAGAAGTTTCCAGGGCTCGCTCGTGTTTTCCAAGATCCCCAGGGTGTAGCGCGTAAGTTTCCCAGGGTTTAATATGCGGGGCTGATGTGGGCCACTTGATTTAAAACGGAGGGCTGAGATTAGATCGCAAAGCGGTACGGGTTAAATCTATTCAGGAGCGCACGATTTAAAACGGACAAGCCACAGGGGGCCACGTCGCCCTGGCCGGAGCCAGCCCGCGCACACGGCGGCGCGCGACGGCGGGGAGCGGCGATCTTGTGGGGACCACCCCGTGGTTGACCCACTCCAGGATCGCATAGGGTGGTGCCGTACGATGCGGCACCCAATAGAACACACGAAAAGAATAAAGAACAACATACAAACTTTTATTTGATATAAAACAGCGGAAGTCTTTTACAAAATATAACTATACAGCGGAAGTAATGTACATTAGTAGCCTCTCATCCTAACTATGCAAAAGTGCAGCCGTCCAGCCCGGGAACGCTACACGCTAGCAGCATGGAACCGGAGAAATCACGGCGGCGTGCAGGGCTCCATCTCAGCCGTGTACCCTGACGGGGGCATCGCCTCATCCTCGGAACCCTCCTCATAGCTCTCACCTGCATACAGCTCAAATATTGCAACCGTGAGCACGATGGCTCAGCAAGGCTTAACCGACTTACCTAGGCATGGAACTCTACATGCAGGGAGGTCTATGATAGGAAAAGTAATTTGCGACAAAGACACGCCTATAAGTTGATCCTTAGTTTCAGTTTTATAGCGGCAAATTATGTGCCTTAGGAAGCCCTCACATCAGAAGTCCACAATCAAACAAGAAACGCTTTCCTCCGATGTGGTGATGTCCAAAGCGGAAAGTAAACTTAATTAGCTCTACATCTACAGAAGACATGGTTTCCAAAACATTAATATATCATCACAGCGTATTATCATTCAACTGGCTTACTTCACTTCTTACACCGTCATGAAACAGTGAACAAGCGGTACTCAAATAACCGCGAGGAACGGTGATTGCAATCAGGAGACACCCGGACAACACGTTGCATACACCCACTTTCAGAAGCGTGATTCCACACCCCTTCCTACTCCGTTGTATGCAACAATCTTTCAAAGGCAACCCAAATGTCGAACCGGTCCATCCGTAACGGGCAGGAGGTCCCCGCGTGGAGCGTGACTGTGCCCACCGGCAGATTTACACCTTGCTACCCTCAACCCACTCCTGTTTACGGTTGGGTAAGCCTCGGCACCCAGGTTAACCATTTACATCGGTTTCCTGCTTATGTCAGTATGTCATCCGGTACTGTTTGATACTTGTTAAGTTGGCCCGCACACGACTAGGTCCTCAATCGACACCAACAGGGCTACGCACGTGAGACCTCCGCTCACTGCTTCCTATTCCCCCTGCTGGGTCTCATTTTCACCACTCTTAAGCCATTTTCTACTCTGACCAAACCGTGTGATAAACCTTACCTCGCGAGTAGATTCCAACTACTCGACTTCTACCGAGGTCCTAAGCATATTAGCGGGGCCTTGTCTACTCGTCGGCTCTGTAAGCTACCCAACCATTCGTAGGATTTAAAAGTTTATGCAAGTAGGGTTTCAAACACCTTAACTCTAATGCAAACATTCACCCTAGGCATAAGTGATACAAATAAAGAATTTTATAAAAGGTACTTAAGTGCAAACCGGGGCTTGCCTGGTTGCGAGTTAAATGAGAAGTCAGCTTCTGGTGGGAGGACGTCCAAGGGCTCCGATGCGTCCTCAACTTCGGTCACTATTATGAAATGTAACAAAATATATGTATAAGCATGAAGGAATGATAAGAATTGGACTTCTATTTATAGCTACTGCTATTTAGATTCCTAAATTGGCTTTGGGATTTTTATAGAGGATACTAAACTCTCTAAGGATGATTTGAGCCAAATTTGGAGACATGTCATTGCACATTGTAGTCTTTAAAATTTCTACAAGTACAATGCTTCTCTGAATTTTGAGCCCAATTCAGGAGCTTTGACATAGCTAGTAATGGAAGATCTGATTAGGGTAAGTCCCCATGATCCTAACAAAACTTGTTTCACAATTTTGGAGCTACCATCAGAGAGATATGAATTTTTGAAGTTGGACAGGAGTTCTGAAAAGTTTCTGTTTAAATTTGAATTTCCAAATAAAGGCTGAACTTTGGAAGCTAATTTGACCCAGCAAATGAACTCCAATGAAGCTCAAATTTTTACTGGATATCAGTAATGTCATTAGGAACTTCCTGGCCAAATTTTAAGAAATCCCATAACATAGATCTTCTCGAATAAATTCCCAAAGATTTAAATTTGATGAATTTTGTAGAAATTTCCAGAGATCTTCAAATCAATTTCTTTGCATCTCTGCAAAGTATGACTGAGAGAAGTCCAACAAAATTTCTTTCACAAATTTTGGACATCCCTACAGAAAGTTATGGAGGTATGAAGGTTAAACCATTTTTCTGGAAATCAATTCTATGATTTTTAGCTAATTTATTTAATCCTGGGATAACCTACTGATTAAGCCCTCTAAATAAGCTCAAAAAATCCTAAAATTTTTACTGGAGGTCAGGCACTATGAAAAGGACTATCTGCCCAAATTTGGGAATATTTCATAAAGAATTTCTCCTGTAATAAATCCCTAAAGGATTTACTAAAAACAATTCTACAGAAATTCCTGGGCATTTTCATAGCATGCAATTTGTTTCTGTGTGAAGTACGCCTCCTCAGGATTCAAACAAAATTGGTCAAACCCTTTTTGGAGTTGTCTACACAAAGTTATGAATTTTTCAAACTGTGATAGCTCTCTGTTTAAAACCTACACTGAGACTTAACAGGGGGCCCACTCGTCAGGTCCTTCTTCAACCTCCCGCTAGAGACGCGCGTGCCCACCAGTTCAAATCGTGGCATGGCTCGTTCTCCTTTATTTCTCCATCAAATTAGCTCCGGTTTCGCCCTACATGCTCCTGTGAACATGGCGCAGCTGCCGGGCAAGGTTTCCACGCATGAAAACGGCCGAAAACAGGCCGGCACCGGTGGGGCGGCTCGGGAGCTCGGCATCAACGCGTTCTGGCACGTCCGAAGCTTCTCCCGGCCAGCTACCTTGCCCTAAAGCATCACCAATGATCGGGGAATATGGAACGCAGGCTAAACCTTGCAGAAAATGGCCGGACCATGGGGTTCACCGGAGGACCGACCCATTTTTGCCGCCGCCGGTGATTTCTCGTCGCCCGGGGCGTGTGGTGGACGGTTTGATGCGTGCTTTTGCGTGGGAGGGCGGTAGGATCACTAGTTTCTGTGGCTTGAATTGTAGAACCGATGATCAACCACGTTGGACGAATTTACTGTTTTGGTCTTGCTCGGTTCTTCACGTGTACCGGCGCCAAAACTCAAATTACTGCTAGACGGCGACGGGGAAGGGAAAGGGGAGGTCGGGAGCATGACCTAGACGGCAGTGCTAACCTTCTTGGGCATTTTGTCGGGCCGGAGCAGCACGGAGGAGGTCGGGCGACGATGATCCGTGCAGGCGCTTTTCTTCTCTGGTTTGAGGGTGAAGCACGGCTCTGCACCGGCTGCAGAAGGCCGCCCACGGCTGAGGGACGGTTGAAAACATTGAGGGGGCGCGGGCGGAGCTTGTAGGGCGATCAACCGGATGCCACGGTGACTGGAAGGTGGCCTGGCTGAGGCAGCAGGGAGCGCACGGTGTGTTTCTCCGTGAGTGCTCGAGCAGGGGCTGTGGAGTCCGTGGGAACTCGTGGATAAGTGATCACAAGCGCTCGGCTGCCGCCTAATAACCCAGTGATCAAACCGACGTCAGAGGAAGCAGCTAGGTGGACAATGTCGGGCGACGGTTCTGTGGGAGGTGGCGTTCGCTGGTGATCAACCGAGGGAAACACAGTCGGTTTGTTTGCTGTGTGTGGCTGACAATTGGGCCCCACCTCCCCCCTTTGTTTAGTCAAATTTTTCTGATATTTTCCATCCAGCAACTCAACATTAAAGGCTTTATTTCACACCAAAGTTAAGTTTGAACTTGCTGAATTCAAATGGTTTGAATTCTGGTGTGAAATTTGGATGTAGTTTGATCATTTGAATTTGAAAAGGAGTTTGAATTCTCCACTTTGTATTGCTTCAAAAATATAGCAAACCAGCTCCAAAATTTCCAATTTTTGGCATGGCTGCTCATTCAAAGGTGGCGAACACATTTGTGAAACCCAATTTTCAAATTGAGGGAATTAGAATTTGAAACTGAATTTGAAATTCAGATTAGAGGGCTTTTCCTTTTAATCCCAAACAAATATGAAAGCTCCTCCAAATGAGCTGAAATTTGGAAGGTTAAATATTTGGACTATGAAGATCTAAGCTGTGCATTCAGATCTCCATGTTTGGAAGTTTTTGGGAAGTCTAAACCCTCACTTTGGACTTACACCATTATAATTCAAAGTTTTAATTCCCCTCATTTTTCATAAGTGTACATGAGCTGAAAATTCTTGCTACCACTTTTTGGGGATTTTACATCCCTCCCCCCTTAAAAGAATCTCGTCCCGAGATTCCAAAAGAAATGCAGAGTGGGGGAAACTTTACCGGGTATACGATGATAGCAAGTCCGGATAATATGTTCGTAGATAGTCCTCGCTTTCCCATGTCGCCTCATCAGCGGTATGGTTACTCCACAAGACCTTGTAGAACCATAAGGTCCGGTTTCTTGTGGCGCGAGTCTTTTCATCGATGATCCGGATTGGATACTCCGTGTATGTAAGGTCCGGTTGAAGAACTTCTATGTCTTCAGTGAGGATTTCAGCTGAGGGTTTGAGGCATTTCCTCAGCTGAGAGATGTGGAAGACGTTGTGAATGCCTGCGAGCGACGACGGTAAATCCAGGCGATAGGCCACGGGTCCGTATTTTTCAATGACGGTGAACGGACCAATGAACCGCGGTGCAAGTTTACCCTTCACTCCGAGACGGTGAACTCCTTTCATCGGAGACACACGGACATACACATGGTCCCCGATGTTGAAGTGGAGAGGACGGCGTCTTTTATCCGCATAGCTTTTCTGACGAGATTGAGCAGCCTTGAGATTGGCTTGTATCACTCGCACTCGTTCTTCAGCTTCATTCACCAGTTCAATGCCGTAGATGACTCGCTCGCCAGACTCGCACCAGTTGAGAGGTGTGCGACATTTCCGGCCGTAGAGAGATTCATACGGCGCCATCTTGATGCTAGCTTGATAGCCATTGTTGTAAGAAAACTCCGCCAACAGCAAATGATCGTCCCAATTCTTGCCGTGGTGGATGGCACAAGCGCGTAGCATGTCTTCAAGCACTTAATTCACCTGTTCAGTTTGACCATCTATCTGCGGGTGATACGCGGAGCTTCGGATCACTTTGGTCCCCAATGATGCGTGCAGCTGTTCCCAAAACCGGTAGACGAACAGCGCACCGCAATCTGAAATAATTGAGCGGGGAACACCGTGCAAGCATAAAATTCTTGCAACATAAAGTTCCGCATATTGCTTGGCCACGTAACTTGTATGTACGGGAATGAAATGAGCCGACTTGGTTAGTGGATCGACTATCACCCAAATCGAGTCATGTTTGTGAGACGTGAGAGGTAATCCGACTATGAAGTCCATGCTGATATCCTCCCACTTCCACGCCGGAATGTTCAACGGTTGCAGCTGTCCGGCTTTACGCATATGGTCGGCTTTCACCCACCGACACGTATCACATTCGGATACGTACTTTGCGATTTCTCTTTTCATCCGCGTCCACCAAAACCTTGTTTTCAGATCTTGGTACATCTTGTTGCTGCCCGGATGAATAGAATACTTTGACAAATGAGCTTCGTCCAAGATTTTCCTCCGAAGCTTCATGTCACGGGGTACCACTACACGGTCTTTAAACCATAGTGTACCGTTATCATCTCTTCGGAAGCATTTCATTTCGCCATTTTTCATCCTTCTCCGAATGTGCGATATTCCCACGTCCTTCTTCTGCGCTTCCATAATCTCCTCTCGTATTGTAGGGACGAGAGCAAGATTATACAATGCCCCATATGGAACCAAGTACAGACTTGGCTCCTCCTCTTCAAGTGGGGTGATGGACAGACTGTTGACATGGGATTTGCGGCTTAAGGCATCGGCAACCACGTTTGCCTTCCCGGGATGGTAGTGAATCTCAATCTCATAGTCTTTGATCAGTTCTAGCCATCTCCGTTGCCGCATATTCAACTCCTTTTGAGTGAATATATATTTCATACTTTTGTGGTCGGTGTAGAGGTGCACTAAGTTCCCAAGCAAATAGTGCCTCCACATCTTCAAGGCACATACCACAGCAGCAAGCTCGAGATCATGAGTCGGATAGTGCTGCTCGTGGTTATGGAGTTGACGTGAGCCATAGGCGACCACTCTTCCTCCTTGCATCAATACACAGCCAAGCCCGATACTGGACGCATCACAATATATGTCGAAGGGCTTGGTTGTATCCGTTTGAGCTAACACCGGGGCTGTTGTAAGATGCTTCACTAATGCTTGGAAAGCTTCTTCGCAAGGTGAGCTCCAAACATATTTGAGCCCCTTCTTCAACAGTTCAGTCATCGGCTTAGCAAGCTTGGAGAAGTTCAGTATGAATCTCCGGTAATATCCTGCTAACCCGAGGAAACTTCTGACTTCATGGACTGATGTGGGGGACTTCCATTTCAGCACTTGTTCGATTTTTCTTGTATCAACTGCAATGCCTTCTGCAGAAATAATGTGACCAAGGAATGGCACTTGGCTGATCCAAAACTCGCACTTGCTGAACTTGGCATAAAGCTTATGGTCTCGCAATCGTTGAAGTACGATATGCAAGTGTTTGGCGTGTTCTTCCTTAGACTTGGAGTAAACCAAGATGTCGTCTATGAACACCACCACAAAATTGTCCAACTCCGGCATGAATACTGAGTTCATGAGATACATGAAGTGTGCCGGGGCGTTGGTGAGACCAAAGGACATGACGAGGTACTCATATAACCCATATCTCGTCGAGAAGGCCGTCTTTGGAATATCTTCCGCCTGGATCTTGATTTGATGATATCCGAAGCGAAGATCCATCTTTGAAAATACACTTGCACCCGCAAGTTGATCGAATAATATATTGATGCAGGGCAGTGGATATTTATTCTTGATGGTGACGGCGTTGAGAGGCCGGTAGTCCACACACAACCTCAAGGTTCCATTCTTCTTCTTCACAAACAGCGCCGAGCATCCCCATGGCGAGGAACTCGGTCAAATGAAACCCTTCTTCATTAAATCATTGAGCTGCTCCTTCAATTCAGCCAGCTCATTCGGAGCCATCTTGTACAGTCTCCGTGAGATCGGTGTCGTCCCCGGTACAAGTTCAATCTTGAACTCGACATTTCTTTCGGGTGGCATGCCCGGGAGATCATCCGGAAAGACATCCGGGTATTCACGGACCACACGAATATTCTCAAGTTTTGTGGCTTCCGTATTATATGTGGCTGGGGCTTCTTGAACCGAACGGTCAAGAATAAGAACATGTGGTTCATGAAGTGGAGAGTTTAAACGAACCACACGTGGAATGATGTCAAGACCAGCACCATGGCGATGTAGCCATGACATTCCTAAAATGACATCAAGTTTTTGACTCTCTAACATGATTAGAGAAGTCGGATATAGATTCCCACCCAACTGTAATGGTGCTCTATAGACCATTTTATCAGCTTTTATTTTCCCACCCGGAAAACATATCAAATATGAATTATTTGTGGGAATGATAGGCAGTTGATATTTAATAACATAAGACTGACTTATGAAATTATGGGTGGCACCGGAGTCAAAAAGTATGACTACAGGATGATCTAGGTAAGAGAACGTACCCGCGAGGACGGGTTCGCCTTCCGGCACGTCTTCGATGGCTAAGTGGTGGACGTTGCCGGGTTTTGGTGCTGGTTTCTTCGGCTGGTTACGGGGCTGATTAGCACCCTGATATGGTGCTGCACCTCTGCCCTGTCGCGGCTCGGGGCAGTCTCTTGAAATGTGCCCGACACGGCCACACGTGTAAGGTGTCGGGGTCCCACCGACTTGAGGACGGAATCCCGGTGCACGCTGTTGAAACTGAGGCGCACGCGGGACCATCCTTTGCTGCTGCTGTTGCTGTGATGGATATGTCGGTCGAAAGCCTGGCACATTATATTGCCGACCACGAAACTGAGGCGGTCGCGCCGGTGGCTGTCATCTCTGACCGGATGGTGAGCGATATACCACGCGGTATTTCTGTGGCGTTCCACCACTGCTGCTCGTCAGCGTGCTGTGTTTCCTCTTGTCAGAACCGCGCGCGCTGAGCATTCTCCTGTAGAATCGCGGCATTAACTAGGTCGTTGAATGTGCCGCAATTGCTCTGGGCGAAATTGACCATCATCATGGAGTTCAGGCCCCGGAAGAACGCATTGCGCTTGTTGTCTTCCGTGCCCACAAATCCTGGCGCATACTGCGCCAGCCGGTTGAATAACCTGGAGTACTCATGAGCACTCCTCTCGCCTTGCCGTAACGCCGGGAACTCCTGGAGCTTCATTTCCATCACACCGGGAGGTATGTGATAGGCGCGGAACGCCTCCCGAAACTCCGTCCATGTGACGGCATGGCCAGCCGGTAAGGAGGCGGTGTAGTTCGCCCACCAGGTACCGGCTTCTCCTTGAAGCTGTTGCGCTGCATACAGCGCCTTCTGGTGTTCGGTGCATCGTAGCAGCCCGAACTTCGCCTCCAGAACGCGGATAAAGCTGTCTGCCTCCAAAGGTTCTTCGGCCTCCGTGAAGACCGGTGGATGGGTCGCCATGAATTCTGAATATGAACTTTGTTGGGGCTGGCGTTGCCCATTGTCTTGGCGTCCTCCCTGATGGGACGCATTCTGCTGCACCAACATCCGCAGCAGTTCGGTTTGCTCGTCGCGCGAGCCGAGCACTGCAGCGAGAACCTCCACAAGATTCCTTGGATGTTCTGGTGGTGGAGGAGGTGGTTGCTGCTGCATCATGGTTTGCTCCGGTGGTGGAGACTCATCACCTCGAACCTGACTTGGACCTTCCTCCTCTTGCATTGAACGTGTCCGCACCATTCTGCATTCAGATCATTCAAATGATCAGCACATGTTGGTTTATTTCATCCAATCTATACAATAGTAGTGCGAGAATGGAATAAACAGTACGCATAACAGTCACACATATGGATAAAGTATACACTTTATGCAACATATACATTCCTGGACTGTGTCACACGATCGAGTTCCAAAGTATTGAACTTTATGGGTTAAAAGTTCATTTTGACCATTGGGGTCACCACAGGATGTTAAGTGTGTTAGCATGCGTAATTCCTCGCTATTGTATTGGACCCAAACATGTACTAACTCGAAGTGATATGTCAAATGCATAAACCCTTCGACTCCAAATCGCTGTTTTACAACAGCCACTGGACGTCAAACGGTGAAACAAGTGTTTTGGTTGAAATACAGAAAATTCCAGAGAGCATATTGGTCTGCCCTGTTTCTGGACAGTGCCCACTCATCTGAGATTTTCATCTCATTGGAGGGAGATTTTGTTCTGGAGATCTACAGAAAAGTTGTAGAGGACTTCTAAATCTTTCCATAATGGTATCCCACACCTCCATTGGTTCAACCAATATTAAGTTATGCCCTGTTCAAGTTCAGCAAAATTTCTGCCGAAAACAGGGGAGATTATTCCTAAGCTTTCGAGACTGAATCTATACTCCCAATTGACTCTTAGTTCAATATAGGAGTTTACTAACCCTTAAATGGAATCCTAAACTTCATTTTAACTCTTTTCTTTGGAAAATAAACTTTCATGCAGTCTCGGTACTACGTTTCCTCACCAAAGAAAAATTCCTAAGCCGGTATTCCAGCTTATACGTGTCAAATGGTGGAACTAAAGACGTCACTCACAAACGGTTTCTATACGTCATGCACTAACATGGTTAGCGTACCTGCAGAAAAACACACAATAATGGTGCACACAAAGGTTTTAGCATTTCAGGCAGTTCCATATCATTGTTAAAAACATACGGTCCGTATCATTGCCATACGGATCGTCCTTGAGTCAAGCCACGTCTCAAGGTACATGGTCGTGTTTTTACACCACACGACGGGGAACCCGAGTAGAGCGTGGACGTGTCGTCACGGATGGGAATTTTATCAACCCAACGGATATTACCTACTGCCTCATGACCGTTGAGGCACGCCGATGGCAAGCGCGGCGTATGGCCCTTTGAACATTGAACGTTCAAGAGTTGCATACTATCGTGTTGCTTACCACACGATGGGGTATTCTCACTTTTGCCTAAAGCATGCTGGAGAACAGTGTTTTCATATGCTCTCAGAACCATTAAGAGGTTCGGAGACTCATATTCACTACCGTGCCAAGCCACGGTATATCCTTCCATACTATTACTCGTATGAGGAGTTACTGCAATTGATCCGCCTGCGGTGGCGTACCTTACCTCTTACCTGACGTCGGAGCGTCGTTACAGAATGTATAACACATAAGTTAGCTTTTCCACCTTAGTAACTACTACTATCATAGACCTTATGTGGGCTTAATGACTAATCCTCACTCGACTACTCCTAATTTTTCAAAATAAGCTCTTTTCGAGCGTGCTATTCCCAATGTGGCTCTGATACCACGTCTGTGGGGACCACCCCTTGGTTCACCCACTCCAGGATCGCATAGGGTGGTGCCGTACGATGCGGCACCCAACAGCACACACGAAAAGAATAAAGAATAACATACAAACTTTTATTTGATATAAAACAGCGGAAGTCTTTTACAAAATATAACTATACAGCGGAAGTAATGTACATTAGTAGCCTCTCATCCTAACTATGCAAAAGTGCAGCCGTACAGCCCGGGGACGCTACACGCTAGCAGCATGGAACCGGAGAAATCACGGCGGCGTGCAGGGCTCCATCTCGGCCGTGTACCCTGACGGGGGCATCGCCTCATCCTCGGAACCCTCCTCATAGCTCTCACCTTCATACAGCTCAAATATTGCAACCATGAGCACGAGGGCTCAGCAAGGCTTAACCGTCTGACCTAGACATGGAACTCTACATGCAGGGAGGTGTACGATAGGAAAATGAATTTGCGACAAAGACACGCCTATAAGTTGATCCTTACTTTCAGTTTTATAGCGGCAAATTCATGCGCCTTAGGCAGCCCTCACATCGAAAGTCCACAATCAAACAAGAAAAGCTTTCCTCCGATGTGGTGATGCCCAAAGCGGAAAGTAAACGTAATTAGCTCTACATCTACAGCAGACATGGTTTCCAAA
This sequence comes from Neostapfia colusana, assembly GCA_030760725.1. NCBI lineage: Eukaryota > Viridiplantae > Streptophyta > Magnoliopsida > Poales > Poaceae > Neostapfia > Neostapfia colusana. The sequence continues at coordinate 67,448,133 of JASWHV010000013.1, read as the reverse complement.
AAATTAATATATCATCACAGCATATTATCATTCAACTAGCTTACTTCACTTCTTACTACGTCACAAAACAGTGAACAAGCGGTACTCAAATAACCGCGAGGGACGGTGATTGCAATCAGGAGACACCCGAACAACACGTTGCATCCACCCACTTTCAGAAGCGTGATTCCACACCCCTTCCTACTCTGTTGTATGCAACAACCTTTCAAAGGCAACCCAAATGTCGAACCGGTCCATCCGTAACGGGCAGGAGGTCCCCCCGTGGAGCGTGACTGTGCCCACCGGCAGACTTACACATTGCTACCCTCAACCCACTAATGTTATCGTTGGGTAAGCCTCGGCACCCAGGTTAACCATTTACATCGGTTTCCTTCTTATGTCAGTATGCCATCCGGTATTGTTCGATACTTGTTCAGCAGGCCCGCACACGACTCGGTCCTCAATTGACACCAACAGGGCTACGCACATGAGGCCTCCGCTCACTGCTTCCTATCCCCCCTGCTGGGTCTCATTTTCACCACTCTTAAGCCATTTTCTATTCTGACCAAACCGTGTGATAAACCTTACCTCGCGAGTAGATTCCATCTAGTCGACTTCTACCGAGGTCTTAAGCATATTAGCGGGGCCTTGTCTACTGGTCGGCTCTGTAAGCTACCCAACCCTTCATAGGATTTAAAAGGTTATGCAAGTAGGGTTTCAAACACCTTAACTCTAATGCAAACATTCACCCTAGACATAAGTGATACAAATAAAGAATTTAATAAAAGGTACTTAAGTGCAAACCGGGGCTTGCCTGGTTGCGAGTTAAATGAGAAGTCAGCTTCTGGGGGGAGGACGTACAAGGGCTCCAGTGCGTCCTCAACTTCGGTCACTATTACGAAATGTAACAATATATATGTATAAGCATGAAGGAATGATAAGAATTTGACTTCTATTTATAGCTACTGCTACTTAGATTCCTTAATTAGCTTTGGGATTTTTACAGAGGATACTAAACTCTCTAAGGATGATTTGAGCCAAATTTGGAGACATGTCATTGCACATTGTAGTCTTTAAAATTTCTACAAGTACAATGCTTCTCTGAATTTTGAGCCCAATTCAGGAGCTTTGACACAGCTAGTAATGGAAGATCTGACTAGGGTAAGTCCCCATGGTCCTAACAAAACTTGTTTCACCATTTTTGGAGCTACCATCAGAGAGATATGAATATTTGAAGTTGGACAGGAGTTCTGAAAAGTTTCTGTTTAAATTTGAATTTCCAAATAAAGGCTGAACTTTGGAAGCTAATTTGACCCAGCAAATGAACTCCAATTAAGCTCAAATTATCAGTAATGTCATGAGGAACTTCCTGGCCAAATTTGAAGAAATCCCATAACAGAGATCTTCTGGAATAAATTCCCAAAGATTTAAATTTGATGAATTTTGTAGAAATTTCCAGAGATCTTCAAATCAATTTATTTGCATATCTGCAAAGTACTGACTGATAGAAGTCCAACAAAATTTGTTTCACAAATTTTGGACATTCCTACAGAAAGTTATGGAAGGGGGGCCTTGGCGCAGCGGTAAAGCTGTTGCCTTGTGACCATGAGGTCACGGGTTCGAGTCCTGGAAACAGCCTCTTGCAGAAATGCAGGGAAAGGCTGCGTACAAAAGACCCAAGTGGGTCGGACTCTTCCCTGGACCCTGCGCAAGCGGGAGCTACATGCACCGGGCTGCCATTTTTTTTTCCTACAGAAAGTTATGGAGGTATGAAGGTTGAACCATTTTTCTGGAAATCAATTCTATGATTTTTAGCTAATTTATTTAATCCTGGGATAACCTACTGATTAAGCCCTATAAATAAGCTCCAAAAATCCTATAATTTTTACTGGAGGTCAGGCACTATGAAAAGGACTAGCAGCCCAAATTTGGGAATATTTCATAAAGAATTGCTCCTGTAATAAATCCCAAAAGGATTTACTATAAACAATTCTACAGAAATTCCTGGCATTTTCATAGCATGCAATTTGTTTCTGTGTGAATTACTACTCCTAAGGATTCAAAAAAAATTGGTCTCACTCTTTTTGGAGTTGTCTACCCAAAGTTATGAATTTTTCAAACTGTGATAGCTCTCTGTTTAAAACCTACACTGAGACTTAACAGGGGGCCCAATCGTCAGGTCCTTCTTCAACCTCCCGCCAGAGACGCGCGTGCACACCAGTTCAAATCGTGGCATGGCTCCTTCTTCTTCATTTGTCCACCAAATTAGCTCCGGTTTCGCCCTACATGCTCCTGCGAACATGGCGCAGCTGCCGGGCAAGGTTTCCATGCATGAAAACGGACGAAAACAGGCCGGCACCGGTGGGGCGGCTCGGGAGCTTGGCATCAACGCGTTCTGGCGCGTCCGAAGCTTCTCCCGGCGAGCTACCTTTCCCTAAAGCATCACCAATGATTGGGGAATATGGAACGCAGACTAAACCTTGCAGAAAATGGCCGGAACATGGGGTTCACCGGAGGACCGACCCATTTTTGCCGCCGCCGGTGATTTCTCGTCGCCCGGGGCGTGTGGTGGACGGTTTGATGCGTGCTTTGGTGTGGGAGGGCGGTAGGATCACTAGTTTCTGTGGCTTGAATTGTAGAACCGATGATCAACCACGTTGGACAAATTTACAGTTTTGGTCTTGCTCGGTTCTTCACGTGTACCGGCGCCAAAACTCAAATTACTGCTAGCCGGCGACGGGGAAGGGAAAGGGGAGGTCGGGAGCATGACCTAGACGGCCGTGCTAACCTTCTTGGGCGTTTTGTCGGGCCAGAGCAGCACAGAGGAGGTCGGGCGACGATGATCCGTGCACGCGCTTTTCTTCTCTGTTTTGAAGGTGAAGCACGACTCGGCACCGGCTGCAGAAGGCCGCCACGGCTGAGGGACGGTGGAAAACGTTGAGGAGGCGCCGACGCAGCTTCTAGGGAGATCAACCGGACGCCACGGTGACTGGAAGGTGGCCTGGCTGAGGCAGCAGGGAGCGCACGGTGTGTTTCTCCGTGAGTGCTCGAGCAGGGGCTGTGGAGTCCGTGGGAACTCGTGGATAAGTGATCACAAGCGCTCGGCTGCCGCCTAATAACCCAGTGATCAAACTGACGTCAGAGGAAGCAGCTCGGTGGACAATGTTGGGTGATGGTTCTGCGGTAGGTGGCGTTCGCTGGTGATCAACCGAGGGAAACACAGTCGGTTTGTTTGCTGTGTGTGGCTGACAATTGGGCCCCACCTCCCCCTTTGTTTAGTCAAATTTTTCTGATATTTTCCGTCCAGCAACTCAACATTAAAGGCTTTACTTCACACCAAAGTTAAGTTTGAACTTGCTGAATTCAAATTGTTTGAATTCTGGTGTGAAATTTCGATGTGGTTTGATCATTTGAATTTGAAAAGGAGTTTGAATTCTCCACTATTTATTGCTTCAAAAATATAGCAAACCAGCTCTAAAATTTCCAATTTTTGGCATGGCTGCTCATTCAAAGGTGGTGAACAAATTTGTGAAACCCAATTTTCAAATTGAGGGAATTAGAATTTGAAACTGAATTTAAAATTCAGATTAGAGGGCTTTTCCTTTTAATCCCAAACAAATATGAAAGCTCCTCCAAATGAGCTGAAATTTGGAAGGTTAAATATTTGGACTATGAAGATCCAAGCTGTGCATTCAGATCTCCATGTTTGGAAGTTTTTGGGAAGTCTAAACCCTCACTTTTAACTTACGCCATTATAATTCAAAGTTTTAATTCCCCTCATTTTTCATAAGTGTACATGAGCTGAAAATTCTTGCTACCACTTTTTGGGGATTTTACAGATCTCGCCGGTGCAGCCTCGGTTTTTGCCGCTATGCGTTAGAACTCGCATCTTTTTGCACGGATCAGCTGCGGAGGGATAGGGGAAGCTCACCTAGGGATTTTCCTGCACTCGGAGCGACTGTTGGAGCGCAAGACACGTCGTTTCCTTCACCTGCAGGACCCCCCGGCGGCGGTGGGTCATGCCACGCGTGTTAGATTGGAAAGACCGGACGGGGATCGGAAAATGGCCGAGGATGCCTCGGTTCTCACCGGAGCCGAAAACGTAGCGGTGAGGGGAAACCGACGGGGTTTTCTTGAGTTTAAAGGCACGAGGAGAGGCGGCGGGTCGGTTTAGATGGTGTAGCACCACTTGGTCGAAGATCTTGGCTCGTGGCGTGGAATTCGGACGAGGCAGCGGTGATCGGCGCGGGAGGATCGGTGGCGGTTGGGGGGGGAAGCTGGGGAAAGGGATGACACGCGGGCCCCGCGCCACAGAGAGAGGGGGAGGGGGAAAACAGCCGCGAGTTGCTGGGCCGGCTGAGGTGGGTTTTGGCCCATTGGTCATTTTTCTTTTTCCTTTTTTTCTGTTTTGATTCAAATTTGAATTCCAAATTGAGTTTGATTTTTTCTCCACATGCATTACATCCAAAAATTTTAAATTCACATTTTTAACACATTTTGGGGTGTTACAACTCTACCCCCTTAAAAGAAATCTCGTCCTCGAGATTGGTGACTCTAGGAAAACAGATCCGGAAACTGTGCCTTGAGCTCGTCTTCTCGCTCCCATGTGGCTTCTGCTTCCTAGTGGTGCTTCCACTGCACTTTGCACATTCGGATTCTTTTATTCCTTGTGAGGCGTTCCATTGTCTCCAGGATCTTGACCGGCTGCTCGGCATATGAAAGATCCTCTCGTACGCCCACCTCATTCATGGGTAACATCTCTTTGGGTGTTCTTAAGCATTTCTTGAGTTGTGACACATGGAATACATCGTGCACATCTGATAGGCGAGCCGGTAGTTCTAACTGATATGCCACTTCGCCTTTCCTCTCCAGAATCTGGAAGGGTCCGATGTATCGAGGTGATAGCTTCTGTTTCACCTTGAACCGATGAAGCCCTCGGATAGGGGACACCTTGAGATAGACATAGTCCCCCACGTTGAAAATGAGCTCTCTTCTCCGTACATCGGCATAGCTCTTTTGTCGGGTCTGGGCTATCCTCAAGTTGTTGCGGATTTCCCTCACTTTTGCCTCGGCTTCTTGTAGTACCTTGGGCCCAAACACTTTGCTTTCCGCAGTTTGATTCCAAAATAATAGAGTTCAGCACTTCCTCCCATACAACGCCTCAAAGGGAGACATCTTCATACTAGCCTGATAACTGTTGTTGTAGGAGAACTCCGCATACGGTAAGTTCTTATCCCAACTCCTATTGTTCTTGAGTGCACAAGCTCTCAGCATATCCTCAAGAATTTGATTGGTCCTTTCGGTCTTCCCGTCAGTCTGTGGGTGATAGGCGGAACTAAAATTCAGATGAGTTCCCATGGTCTCATGTAACTTCTGCCAGAACCTTGAGGTGAACTGTGTCCCTCGATCTGACACTATCTTCTTTGGCACTCTATGAAAACACACGATTCTTGACATGTACAATTCTGCCAATTTGGATCCGCTGTAGCTTTCTTTCACGGGGATGAAATGAGCTATCTTAGTCAGCCTGTCGATGATGACCCATATCGAATCATATCCTGATTGGGTCCTAGGCAGTCCCACTATGAAGTCCATACCTATTTCTTCCTATTTCCATTCAGTCACTTTGAGTGGTTGCAACAGTCCCGCGGGTCGTTGATGTTCTGCTTTCACCAACTGACATGTGTCACATAGGGCAACATGTTCCGTGACATCTCGTTTCATACCATACCACCAATATCTGCTCTTTAGGTCATGATACATCTTCAGACTCCCAGGATGAGTGGAATACTCGAAATCATGAGCCTCCTTCAAAATTAGTTCACGTATCTCCTTCACCTCAAGCACACAGATTCTTTTCCCATGCCACACCGTACCTTGTTCATCCTTTCTAAACCCAGGAGCTTTATTCTCTTTGATGAGTTCTCTGATTTCTTGTATCTTCTCATCATTCTTCTAACCGTTGCGTATGTCTTGCTCCAATGTGAGTCCACCTACATGGCGATGGCCTCACCACTATTCACCAGACATAGATTGAGTTTTGCAATCTCCTCCTTCAACTCCATAGGCGTGTCACTTAAGCTCAACATGTTGACATGCACCTTCCGGCTTAAAGCATCAGCCATGACGTTCGCTTTCCCAGGATGATAGTTGATGCCCACATCAAAGTCGTTGATTAGCTCCAACCATCTTCTTTGTCTGAGGTTGAGGTCTGGCTGTGTGAAAATGTACTTTAATCTCTTATGATCTATATATATCTCTGTCCTCCTTCCCATCAAGTAATGCCTCCAAAGCTTCAGCGCATGGACCACTGCGGCTAGCTCTAGGTAATGCGTAGGATAGTTCTTCTCGTGTTTTCGTAGCTGCCGAGATGCATAGGCAATGACATTCCCCTCTTGCATGAGAACACATCCCAACCCATGTCCAGAAGCATCACAATACACCGAAAAATTCTTCTGCATGTCTGGCATAACTAGCACTGGGGCTGTTGTCAATCTTTTCTTCAGCTCTTGGAAACTTGTCTCACACTCCGGTGTCCACGTGAATGTGATTCCCTTCTCTAAAAATTTGGTGAGGGGTCTCGAGATCTTGGAGAAGCCCTCAATGAACCGTTGATAGTACCCAGCCAATCCTAAGAAGCTTCAAATTTCCCCGGCATTTTCAGGGGTCTTCCACTCCTGCACATCCGCGATCTTGGCGGGATCCACGGAGATTCCTCCCTCCGAGATTATATGTCCTAAGAAGGGAACTCTCTTCAGCCAAAACTCACACTTGCTCAACTTGGCATATAGTTGGTGTTCTCTTAACTTTTGCAACACTAGTCTTAGATGCCCCTCATGTTCCTCTTCATCTTTGGAGAAGATGAGAATGTCATCAATGAAAACCACCACAAATTTGTCCAAATACTCCATAAATATCTTGTTCATGAGATACATGAAGTACGTCGAGGCATTAGTTAGCCCGAACAGCATGACGGTGTACTCATACAACCCGTACCGAGATACGAAAGCCGTCTTGGGAATGTCGGTTAATCTTATCTTCAGTTGGTGATATCCTGACCTGAGATCAATTTTTGATAATACACAAGCTCCCCTCAACTGATCAAATAGGTCTTCAATGCGGGGTAATGGGTACTTGTTCTTGATGGTCACCTCATTCAACACACGGTAGTCTACGCATAGCCTTTGGGTTCCGTCCTTTTTGGGCACAAATATTACTGGAGCTCCCCATGGTAAGGAACTAGGGCGAATATACCCTTTCTCCGTCAATTCCCGGATATGTTCTTTGAGCTCTTCTAGTTGTTTAGAATCCATCCGGTAAGGCCTCTTGTATATCGGGGCGGTTCTCGGCATTAGTTCAATCGCGAACTCCACTTCACGATCTGGAGGCATACCTGGCAACTCCTCATGAAAACATCCGGATATTCTTTGATAACCCTTAACTATTCCACTTCCACTTGATTGAGTTTAATGTCCCTCTTGGGTTCTTGTACAGCTATGAACTTCACTTTTGTGCCACTAGTGTGAGTTAGTTCCACCGTTCTTGTCGAACAATGGATGACACCTTTATGTTTTGTCAACTAATCCATACCAAAAATAATATCTATCCCTTGTGAGTTTATCACTAGGAGGTTTGCAGAAAACACTACCCCATTAATGTCTAGATTCACCTTAGGACACACTTGCCTTGTTCTTACTTCTCCCCCTGGAGAGTTCACGGTAATATATGATTCATTTGGGCTGTTGCTAGGTCATGCTTCTTAACAAATCCTTGAGCAATGAACGAGTGGGTAGCACCAGAATCGAACAATAGGGTTGCAATGTGTAAATTTGCAGGGAACTTACCAATTACCACGTCAGGTGCCTCTTGCGCTTCCTCCATGGTCACGTGGTTCACCCGTCCTCGCATCACACTCTACTGCTGTGGCTGCATAGGCTTCTTCTTTGGGCACTTATGAGCGTAGTGCCCCACTTCACCACAGTTGAAGCATTGCACCCCAACTTTAGGTGTCTGGCCTTTGTTATCTTGGGGTTGGTTCTGTGGCCCTTGTCCTATTGGTCGAGGTTGATAAGTGGGACGTGGCTGCTGCACAAACTGACACTGCGGCTGTACTAGTGCTGATGGAGGCCTGAAGTTCGGGTTGTACCCTCTCGGTGTCGAGTAGGGTACTACAGCACGGCTCGTCTGCCCTGCAGGTTACTGCATCAGACGTGGACGTGTGTTGCTGCTTGATGCTTGGTGTGACCATCCCATCTTCCTCTTGTTTTCATTCCCCAAGTCCTTCAGCTTCCTCTCCACAACAAACGCCCTGTCCACCATCTTTTGGAAACTTTCATATTCGTCGGAGGACATTGCACATTGCATTTCCATGGTAAGTCCTTCCACAAAACAGTTCTGTTTCTGCTCATCAGTTTCGATGTCCCGTGGTGCATAACGGGACAGTTGGGTGAGCTTGGTGAGGTAGTCCCTCACTGTCATGTTGCCCTGCTGCAGTCCCAAGAACTCCTTCCTTTTGTTCTTGAGTTCTCCCCTTGGTATGTAGTGGTTGCGGAAACTGCGCTTGAACTCTTCCCAAGTGATGTTCTCGGGGTCGTGATGGGCTGCCACGTAAGCGGTCCACCAATCAGCAGCGGGTCCATGCAATTGGTGAGAGGCAAACAGCACCCTCTCATATCCTTGGCATTGTATGATCCTCATCTTGTTCCCAATGGTCTTGAGCCAATCATCTGCCTCCAGAGGTTCAGCAGCACTTGCAAACTTTGGGGGTTGAGTTCCCAGAAACTCACTCAACCTTGGTTGACGTGGTGCAGCCTGTGAGGGTGGAGCTTGGTGTAAGTTGGCCACCACTTGAGTCAAATTCTGGATGAGCTGAATTTGATTGTCAATCATTTGGTAGATAGGGTCAGCTCCTTCTCGGCGACCACCCCTGTCTTGCCCTCCAGGAAGGTGAGGATTGGCAGCCTCATTGTTGTTGTTGTTGTTGTTGGGGTTGGCACCACGACCTCTTCCTCTTCCGGCCATCTATTATGATTCAACCAAGTGTCAACTTAATCATTACGCATTAACTCCCCAAATTGCTCGTATAAACTTAAACTTTTGAGACCTTAATATCTAGACAATTTCTGAAGATTTCACATAGATTTTTAGGCATCATGTCTCATGCGAAAATAAATGCACAATTGATTCATAAGGGTTCACACACAAAAGAAAATGCAATCTTATAGACGAGGTTGTGGACAAGTGCCCATGGCTTCCACAACTCACGTCACACACCAAACATTAACAAACAAATAGATAGGTTCTTGACTCGACTACTCGATAACATGCTGAAATAAGGGAAATGACTCTAACAGCTCGTATCACTGAGCTGGCTCGTCGGGGTCTTCCTCATCATTGCGGCTGCCCTCTGATTCCACTTTAGGTGGGGAAGCTGCTGGTGGAGAAGTGCGGCGACGCTTGCTCGCCCGGCGATTTGGGGAGTCAGGAGTCCATGTATCTTTCTCGGTGACGCACAGTTCATTCCCATCCCCTCTCTCCCTCGCCCTCAAGCTGGCATGAAGCAACGCCTCGGTCTCCTTCAGGGTGTCACGGACATCCTGAAGCTCCTGCTGGCACTCCTGTAGTCGAGTGCTGAGCATAGCTGCATCCTCCAAGCACATGTCCATGTGCTCATGAGAAGTCCCCTGCTGCACCGGCGGGTACTTATACTCCGCGGTGCCACTCTCACGCTGGAGGACATACATGTACTCAGTCCTGTCCAGGTGGCGACGGTTGATTTAACTCTGGCAGGTGATGGCCTCCCAGGTGACATCCTTCTCAGCACCGGCCTGAGTCGCCCGACAAGCTGGAGAGCGGTGGATCTTGAGCAACTGGTTGTCATGGATAATCCTCATCTCTGAGCTCCATTCTTCACGCTTCTCACGGATGGTCCTGTTGGAGCTGTAGTGTATGATCAGCTTGCCAACATTGCCGGCGGCGTGGAGCATACGCCGAAGACGGCGCAACAAGCCTCCTACTGCCAACCCGTAGGAGTGGTACGTCACCGGGCGGTTCTCCTCCCTCAAGGCAAGGGCAGCTACGGGAACTCTTCCTCCGGTGGACTTGTGAGCGGTGCGGACCATGCGAACCATCTAAAACATAAATCTTTTAAAATCAAGTTAGATAAGAATTAGATAAAGACAGCATTTTGAATAAAAGTTGAGGCAAGATGAACAATTAAAGTGACGACATTAAATAACACTTTCACCCCACACCTTTTGTAAAATAGTTTTTAAGAACATAGGGTCCTTAAATACGTCCATTTCTAGCTAGGTCCATCTTCCTACGGGCAACCTTGGCTCTGATATCACTTCTGTCACACCCGGTTTCTCCGAAGAACGACCGAGTGAATATCACATGTATGCCAGGATTATTTTCTCATACATGTGACGACAAATAGTGAAGCATCATTATATTACAAGCCAAGTATTCGAATATAAATAAGTCTTACATAGCGTAACGTCTCGATGGACGATAATATGTTCATAACATGTAAATAAAACAGCAGCGGAAGATAAGTCTTGTGGGCTCCGTCACAGGCGTTGCCCGGGGGACTCCGTGAACCTAGAATCCTTCTTCGGGTCCGAAGTCTTAGTCGTCGCACACCACGTCATTCCCTTGGCCTGAGCAGCAATTTAAACCAACAGAAAAGCAAGCTTGAGTACCATTGGTACTCAGCAAGTGTGGGAAAGTTATGTCATGCATGGCTAGAGCAACGAGAGGTTGAACTCATGGGTATAGCACTACGCAATTAATACCTATAACCTTAGCTTATTAAGCACCTACTTTACTACATAGGTGAAATGGTCCCAATTCCTTAACCCATCATCAATATCAAGTAACCATGACATCATTTCCAATGTTAAATTCCCTGCTTAACATCCTCAACTTCCCAATTCCTCATCCTCTAATCATGAATAAGTCCAAGCCGCTCTTGACCGTGAGCACGGCTGTCATGACAGTTTCGACTCTGCAGAGTTTGCACCACTATACCCACATGTAGTGATTTCATCCCCCATTGTTGGGTGGACTAGAAAACCTCCATTTTGCCAGTGGCCGCGAACTACGTTCACACTTCCGAGGTGTGTAGCCAGGAGATCACTACGAGGCCTTTAGAAAGGGATCCCCGACGAGTGTGGGCCCACTGAGGTTTCACCCCTAACAGCATCCAATAGGCTCCAACCCCGCTGCAGTCGCCCCCTCTTGAGTCTTGCGGTTCATATGGTAGTCCAGCTGACACCTATTCCCCACACCATCCAAACACCCATACTACACCGGGGATACTCCTAATTAATTGGCCAAGCTGCCCCATCTCAGCATGTGGTTGGCACGGTAAAGCCAGGTTACATGCTCCATGAACCGGTCCTTAGGATCCAGGCAAGCACTAAACACAATCCCGTGTCTCGTGCACCCAGCACCAACCAAAGCATCCAACTTGCCTAGATCCCTACTTCTACATAATTTATAGTAATCCATTCACATGTAAGGTAATCAAGGTGATGATCTCATATCCCATGTATCCCATTCTAAGCATGAGTAGTATAAATGAAAGATATAATAAAGTAACTCCCAACCCAAGGCTACAAGGAAACAAGATAATGCAATTCTAGGAAAACTTCCTACCTTGGGTGTCATATTCCAAATTGACAATGCAATTAAATTCTAACTACACATCCTAGTGTAGGACCAAAGTGGTCAAGGACACTTGCCTTCTTCCTGCTGCTCTGGGAATCAACACTACTGTGGGGCCCCATTTCTCATTTTCTAAATTTTCAGGGGTCTAAGTGTGTAAAACAGGGAGGTCTTCCTAATTCTTACTAAGTCCAGGGGTTAAAACTGTTTTTAAATGAATTTACATGAATTTCTGAGGGTCCAGGGGCCAGATCAGAAGTTTGCGTGGCTAGCTCGTGTTTTCCAAGATCTCCAGGGTGTAGCGCATAAGTTTCCCGGGGTTTAATATGCGGGGCTGATGTGGGCCGTTGGATTTAAAACGGAGGGTTGAGATTAGATCGCGAAGCGGTACGGGCTAAATCTATTCGGGACCGCATGATTTAAAACGGATGGGCCACAGGGGGCCACGTCGCCCTGGCCGGAGCCAGCCTGCGCGCACGGCGGCGCGCGGCAGCGGGAGCGGCGATCTCGCCGGCGCAGCCTCGGTTTTTGCCGCTATGCGTTAGAACTCGCATCTTTTTGCACGGATCAGCTGCGGAGGGGTAGGGGAAGCTCACCTAGGGATTTTCCTGCACTCGGAGGCCCTGGAAGTCGGTCGGCGGCGTCGAAGTCCGGCAATGGCACTCGGTGCTCATCGGAGCGACTGTTGGAGCGCAAGGCACGTCGTTTCCTTCACCTGCAGGACCCCCCGGTGGCGGTGGGGCATGCCACGCGTGTTAGATCGGAAAGACCGGACGGGGATCAGAAGAAAATGGCCGAGGATGCCTCGGTTCTCACCGGAGCCGAAAACGTAGCGGTGAGGGGAAACTAACGGGGTTTTCTTGAGTTTAAAGGCACGAGGAGAGGCGGCGGGGTTGGTTTAGATGGTGTAGCACCGCTTGGCCGAAGATCTTGGCTCGTGGCGTGGAATTCGGACGAGGCAGCAGCGATCGGCGCGGGAGGATCGGTGGCGGTTGGGGGGAAGTGGGGGAAAGGGATGACAAGCGGGCCCCACGCGGCAGAGAGGGGGGAGGGGGAAAACAGCCACAGGTTGCTGGGCCCCTGAGGTGGGTTTCGGCCCATTGGCCCTTTTTCTTTTTCCTTTTTATTTTCTGTTTTGATTCAAATTTGAATTCCAGTTTGAGTTTGATATTTTCTCCACATGCATTACGTCCAAAAATTTCAAATTCACATTTTTAACACATTTTGGGGTGTTACAGTACGCCACCACAAGTGGATCAATCGTGGCACGCTCGCCATACGAGCAATGGTATGTAATGGTTTACCGTGGCTTGGCACGGTAGTGAATATGAGTCTATAAACCTTCTCATTATTCTGAGAGCATATGAAAATGCTGATCCCCAGCGTGCTTCTGGTCAAAGCGAGGATACCCAATCGTGTGGTAAGAAATCCTATAGTGTGCAACTCCTGAATGTTCAATGTTCAAAGGGCCATACGCAGCGCTCGCCATCGGCGTGCCTCAACGGTCATGAGGCAGTAGGTGGTATCTGTTGGGTTGATAAATCCCAACTGTGACGACCCGTTCGTGCTCTACTCGGGTTCCCCATCGTGTGGTGTGAAAAAACAAGCATGTACCTTGAGACGTGGCATGACTCAAGGACGATCCGCACGGAAATGATATGGACCGTATGTTTTTACTATGATATGGACCTGCTTGAAATGATAAACCTTTGTGTGCACCATTATGGTGTGGTTTTCTGCAGGTACATTAACCACGTTAGAGCATGATACTTAAAAATCGTTTTTGGTTGACGTTTCTAGTTCCACCATTTGACATGGATATGCTGGCATACCGGCTTAGGATTTTTCTTTGGTGAGGAAACGTAGTAGCGAGATGAATTATTAATTGCATAAAAGGAAGTTTTCAAAGAAAAGAGTTAATTTGGAATTTAGGATTCAATTTAGGGGTTATTGAACTCCCATATTGAACTGAGAGTCAGTTGGGAGTATAGAGTCATTCCCAAAAATATAGGAACAATCTCCCCTGTTTTCGGCAAAATTTTTGCTGAACTTGAACCGGACATAACTTTTTGTTGGTTGAACCAATGGAGGTGTGTGATACTATTATGGAAAAGGTTTTGAAGTATTCTACAACTTTTCTGTAGAACTCCAGAACAAAATCTCCCTCCAAATGGATGAAAATCTCAGATGAGTATGCACTGTCCAGAAACAGCGCAGACCAAAAATGCTCTCTGGAATTTTCTGTATTTCGACCATAGCTTCTTGTAGAAAAATTTATAAGGGTCAGGTAAGACACCGTTGGAAATTGTAGGATATGTGCTACAACTTTATAGTTCAATGTTTTCCCAGATTGGGGGCAGAAACAGTTGGAATTTTGTGAATAAAACAGCCACTTGCAAAGGAGGTGCTGTCAGAATTCCTGAGAAAAACCTGTCAAATTGTAAAAAATCATAACTCTTATGGAGGCACATAAATACAATCTTGATTTCGTTTTGAGTCTACTACAACTTTGTTGTTGAACACCAATCCAGGTTTCGCCTCCAAAGTGGTCAAAACAGTTGAATTCGCCAGACTGGTCAGCTGTACCAGAATCCGGACATGGAAACAAGGTTTGAAGTTTTCAAGTCAAATCAATTGGTTTCACGTTTCGAGATCCAGCGGCTGTTCTAAAATAGTGGATTGGATTCAAAAATTCTATGCATCCAACATACCACTTTGAGCGAGTACATGTTTGGGTCTTGTACAATAGCGAGGATACATGCATGCTAACACACTTAACATCCCGTGGCGACCCACGATGGTCGAAATGAACTTTTAATCCATAAAGTTTATTACTTTGGAACTTGATTGTGGTGATATGGTCCAGGGATGTATATGTTGTATAAAGTTTATACTTTATCCATATGTGTGAATGTTATGCATATCATTTGTTCCATTCTCGCACTACTATTGTATAGGCTGGATGAAGTAAACAAACATGTGCTGATCGTTTGAATGGTCTAAATGCAGAATGGTGCGTACACGGTCCACGCACGAGGAGGGAGGCCCAAGTCAGGTTCAGAATTTTTTTGTTTTTGGCACTGTTGTTAAAGAATTTAATATTAATAACATCCTAAAAAAATTAAAAACTAGCCAGTCAATCGTCCACGGCATGGACGATTTGTCCACGTGGACATCCAGTCGTCCACGCCGTGGATGATTGGGCCACGTATGCAGCCCTGTCGTCCACAGCGTGGACGACAAGGCCACGTGGACCATCCTGTCGTCCAAGCCGTGGACGACAGGCCACGAAGGCAGCATTGCTCTCTGCAGCAAATATTATAAGATTAGATTTTTAGCATCATTTAAAAATGCTTAGAGACATTTTTACAAAATGTTTTTATAGAATTTAATGTAGTATATTGTATTATGATTTTAGGTAAGTTGTTTAATTTGATTTTTGTTTAATAGATTCTATGTTACGGAATTTTGAATTATGTAACACGATCGCAAATTTTATTATTTCTTGTTATGGATGTAAATGTAACTAGATTTAGCAAAATAACAGCAGCCCTTGATTTAAAACATTCGGATACATTACGAAGTTTATTAAATTGCAAGTATAGAATCTACTGAGTGCTACCGGGATATTTTCCCTTACGCAATGCATCCGGCCCGGCATCCCTTGCGCGACGTGCTCTCTCGCGTAAGCACTCCCGTTCATCCTCTCTTGCCTAGCGAGCAATGCGTTCTTCCTCCTGAGCCTGGCGACGATACTTTTCGTGGATTCTTTGAAGTTCTTCCTGACGTTTGCGCCGATGCTCCGCTTGTTCAGCCGCATCCTTCCTCTCCTGCTCAACCCACTTTTCAAACTCCATCTCGTAGTGAAACTTGTCCCAGGCAGCTCTGTGCATCGAGTGAACGTACTCGACGTCTTCCGGTAGTTGTTCTTTGTTGATGTACCGTGTGAACTCACAAAGGGGCGGTGGAGACTGCATGATTAGTTATGTGTTGTTATGAATATTAGAGCTAAAATACGAATACGTGAAGTAAACATGTTACCTGACGTCTACCATTCGGGAAAAATGGCGTGGTCCTATGCGGGGGGTCATATTCATAGTTGTTGCACATCCATAGTCTCAAACTGTAAGTGACTCCCAGCCTTAAATCTTTCACGAACCGACAATCATTGCCACATAGACACATTAGCGGTTGTAATCCCTCTGGAACGCGAACTCTCTCTTTTTGATTTGGTGGTGAGTACGGTGAGTCCATGTCCGCGGGAGTTGGGTCCGTGAAGTGTGCTTGTGGCGAATGTCCGGAGTGCCCTTAAATAGATAATCGAAGATAGAGGATTCATCCACGAGGTGGATGATTCGTCCAGTACGTGGACGACTAGTACATCAGTTGTATGACTCGTCGAATAGGTGGACGAGTCATCCACTACGTGGACGACAAGTCCATCAGTGGTACGGCTAGTCCATTATTTGTATGAGTCGTCCATCACGTGCACGAGTCGTCCACCTGCTGCCATCCGAATTGTCGCATAACTCTGTGAGGAGAGTACTCCTCCACGCAGATGTCGTACACAAGAGCCTTTCGTGTCCACCACACATCCGCATCCCTCGTGCACAACGACGACAACCCAGCGGGTGCACGACGCTCCACGGCCTCATACAACGGAGTCCATACGACGTCGTTGTCCGCCTGTAGGCGATCAAACAACATCGTATACTCCGGGTAACCTCTGTGCACAGTGTCGTCACCCCAAGTACGCTGAAAAAAATATTATAACAAAACAAACAGTTATGTTAATAATGAATATACATGTTTTACAAGTTTATGTACCCTACGTCGAGTCCAAAATGTACCCATCATTGGCCTGTCCTCCTGGGAGTTCCCGTACAAGGCATCGCCTTATGGGGTGACGTCCACCCTCGGCCGACCTATCGAGAAACGCTGGTACACCCAGATGATCAGCAACAACGGACACCCAGACAGTATGCCTTCCGTCGCCACCTATGAACAATAGAAATATTAAATGTCATTTGGTTAAAAAATGACAAGTTTTGAACAATGTGTTTATAGTAACTTACCTTTGTACATGTCGTACAAAGACCTCGATACGTGGCCCCTAGCACAGCTGAACCCCAACTGTACTGCGGAACTGCGTGAGGGGGACTGTCCGCTATCTCTCTTGCGAAGTAGATCAGAAGCTTGTCGACCGTGCCGCCGTGTGAGTCTGTGAACAGGATCCACCCAAAAAACCACAGAAGGTACACCTCCAAGTGTCTGTAGATCGTGTACTCATCCGCGTCTGGGTGGATGTTCTCGGGCTTAAAGGAACAATTAATTACGTATTGTTATATTAATTAGTAATGATGACATATTCTATAAAAATCTAAATTAACTTACCTCAAACTGCTGCAACCAAGTCTTCGGCGCACCGTAGTCTTGTCTATCTGTGATGGGTCTCACCGGTCCGTGCCTCTAAGTGTACCTCGGGTGTAGTACGACGCCAGAGAAATGGGCCTGTAGGTCCTTGCGCCATCCGTCCGACAAGTCAGGCCTACAAACGGCTTGCCTAGCGAGCGGAAGCCCTAATAGGTAGGACACGTCCTCAAGCGTGACTGTCATCTCTCCACAAGGCATGTGGAAAGTGTGTGTCTCTGGTCTCCAACGGTCGACCAACGCAATAAGTAGGGAACGGTCGTAGGTTAGTCACGTGGACTTTTCTTTAGGCCGTTCCATTACCTGGGGCTCCAACATCCTACACAGTGGTAGGAGCCCCGCTGCCCTCAACCTGCAATACACCATATTAAATTACTACGAAGCAATCTAACATTTCTTAATTAGTTAATTATAAAATTTTGTACCTGTCAATCCACCTATCGTCCAGGTGTAACAGCGTCTTCGGCACCCTAGGCCGCAACGTGGTGAGTTCAACTCCTCGAACACTGCTCAAGTACGAGCAGCGTCGAGAGTCGAATTAAGCATCCAAGAGCTCGTAGGTGCCACTGTCACTCGCAGCCATGGCTGCAGGGTTAAAATACACGATATTGTTATTCATTATTAACTTATGTAAAGTCTTAACAAACAATATTGTTCTTAAACAACAAAATCCGTAATACATGGTGATGTTAAAACAAAAATATTACAAATCCAATCATTGATCATCCCGCCGTGACCGACGAGTAGAGGACACCGCCCGTCATATGGATTTCCTGAAGGTCCCGCTTCTGCTGCTCCAGGAACATTACGCCGAATGCATTTCTTATAACTATGGCCAACTTCGTTACAATTGCTACATATCAGTTGTTGCGATGATGAGCACTCATCCATATAATTTCTTATACGTCGAGTCTTACGACAACCACGAGTGTGCTTCAACTTCAGATAATCAGGGCCTCTTTCGAATTGTGGTCGAGGTGTTGAATGCACCAAAAATCCGGTAATCAAATATCTCTGCGTGGCAGGTTGTGTGCAAAGTCTCCTTCAAAAAATATTGTGACACATATATAGTTGGAGATAATTGACTCCGACTGCAGGCAGCAATGACATGAGAACAAGGTCTATGCACGATCTTTGGCTTCATACATGTACATATGGCAGAGTTCTCACGAAGAACGCACTCATGCACAGTCCGTTCACTCGTGGCACAATGTCTGCCTCTGTCTCTGCATGTGATCTCAAACCTGTTCTGCAAAGTTCCAATTTGTTTAACACTGTGCAAATAAACCTTTTTAATCTCCTCTTCTATGTAGTCACAAACAAATTTTGAGAAGACTAAATTAGGATCAGCCATCAATATAGAAGCTTTTGCAAAACACTCACGGAAGTATTTCATCGTTCCATTCAATATTCCTTCAACGATACCAACTAGTGGTAAAACTCTTGACCTACATAGGAAAATTTGTAGACCTATGTGAAAGATGCATTAATTTGTAGTCTTACCATTGTTAAGATAAATTTAAAGTATAACAAATAATTACATATCTCGGCTAAATTAGTTTTCATAATTCCGTACCAAGCACCATGTGTGTCATATAACAATGACAATTTCTCTTTTGGCTCATTATGAATCCAATGCTAGAAACATCTGATAGATGATCCAGCCCTATGTGATATCGTCTGTTCGGTTGAAGGAACGGTGGAGAGTGGATCAGAGATGTCTTCGTTACTATCCCGTCCAAGTAAATCATCGGTTTGTTTCTTAGTAAGCTCATCAAGATGACGACATAAAGCATTGAACTTTCTCTCTTGATTTTGACTATAGAGACGCTTAAACATGTTCATGAGCTGTTTGTTCCTGAAGTGACTATAAAAATTTGCACTCAAGTGCCTCATACACCACCTTGATTGCATATCCGCCCAAACTGGTGTGAGAGAGCTCTCTTCGCAGCCGTATTTAATATCCATTATTTCCTTCAACAAGCCAGCGTGATGGTTGTGTATGACACATATATTTTCTCGGCCTTGAACTACATCAACTCTAATCCATTTCAAAAACCAGTACCAACTGTCAGCATTTTCACTCTCCACAAATGCAAAGGCCACAGGTAAAACTTGATTATCGCCATCAACTCCAATATCTATGAGAATTTGACCATTGTACTTTTTGATTAGGAATGTGCCATCCATACACAGAACGGGCCTACAATATCAAAATGTATTTATGCATTGACCTAGTGAAAAGAATGAACGGTGAAGAATAAGTTTCCCAGCATGTCGAGGGTTTGGAACATCCACGATATCCACGGTTGTGCCAACATTTCGACTTCTGATAATATTAAGTAATTTCATAAGATTATCATAAGATTCTTCATAAGTACCAAATCTTGCCTCAATAACCTTCTGTTTCGCCTTCCAAGATTTAGAGTAACATATTGTGTACTTAAAATCTTGCTCAATTGTGTTGATAATAGATTTAGTCTCAAAAGAAATATTATCAACGACACGAGCATACATGTGATTTGCAACAAACTTGGATGTAAGAGCAGTATTGCATTTTTCAAGATGTTGTAACTCGAACGAATGATCAATCACAATAGCACACTTCTAAAGACTACTCCATTTCTCTGCATATCCGCGAACACGAAACGGGCAACTGGTTGATAAGCATCCGATATCATAAAGTTTCTTAGTGGATCAATAAATTTTAAATGATCTTTTCATTAAAAGAGACTAATATTTAACAGCATCTTATAAAGCTTCTTTATTTTTGAAAAGAGACCCGCTGTTGTCGTATTGCCGTGGTAATCCAATGGCAAATGATAACCTTCGGTTACTCTTAGTTTTTCAAAATTTGGATTACTCCAATCGGCAGGGACAGGAGGTTGAACTTCATCGTCAGATGAATCGTAATTAGGAACATTATTATTAATCCCTATCCTCAACAACCATCTGATGAACTATATGTTCAATATGCTCTCCTTCATCTGCTTGACCATTTACCTCAGTAAAAACCATATGTGGCAATTCATTAGAATCATCCTCTTCAGCTACACCACCATTATTATCTTCCCCATCATCATTTTGATTCTACGTCTCATCGACTACTTCCTTGGCTTCAACCCCAAGAAGAAGTATGAGAGGCCAGCCATATTGCATAGCTCTTGTAACATAAGCACGCCACACGAGTGTTCTGTTTAGCGGCAGTAGTTCCCAAAAATGAACGTCACTTGAACGGTTGATAACTCCGTTTATTTTCAACTCATATTCATCCTCACTCAGTTTAAAAACTTTCAACAACCATCTGTATATAATCATAAATGTCCGCTCCGTTGGACTAGGTATTCCCCGATTTATAAAAGAGAGTACTGATAGATCTACTCCACTCGAATTATAGCTAATTTCGCCATCTCCATAAAGGATTTGAAATTCTAATTTATTTGACATACCTAGCATAAGTATATACGCAATTTAATAATTGCCAAAACAATAGTACAAAATTGAATTAAAACAAATTGTATTAAATAATGAATTATACTGAACTACAAACTAAATTAACCAAATCAACAGGATGACTTAACTAAAATATAAACTGAATTAAAAATTGTATTAAAACTAATAATAATGCTTAAATTAAAATTTAAAGTTTGAACTAAATTAACATAAATTAAATTAACCTAATCAACATGATAACTTAATAAACATATTAAAAAATAAACTAAGCTAAAAACCTATAAAAAATAAACTACACTATAAATAAAATAATGAAACAAGATCTAAATAAAGAATTAAATATAACATAAACTAAAATCGACGACTAATATAAAATTTAGATTGTAAATTAACTAAATCCAACTAATAAATAAAATTACAATCTAACTTAATTCTAAAAACAATCCAACTAAGTACAAATATGAAACTAACTAAGAATAAACTAGTATTTAAATATAAACTATCTAAAACGCACAATTAAAATAAGTAATTTCATAGTTTTTGTTTGTTTCTACAATTTTTTTCTTTTTTCTTTTCTTTCTTCTTTTCTTTCCTTCTCTTCCTCTTCTTCTTCTCTTTTCTTCTCTTCCTCTTCTCTTTCTCTTCCTCTTCTCCTTCTCCTTCTCTGTAGGATCGAAATACACGTGTAAAGCTACCAGAGGGGGGGTAAATGGTAGATAAAAACTTTTCAGCGGAAGCAACAAAACACCCCTCAGCAGAAAACCGATCTGTTAAAAAAACGATGTGTGCGACTAATCTAAACGTGTTCAACTGTGACAAAACTAGTATAGATTGTAGAGAATCAAGTCACAAAAACGTTACAACAAGAATCATGAAAATCCGTTGAGAGAAACTCAAGTTACGATCGAAAGATCGAACAAAGGTCAATCTGTCCTACGCGAGAAAAACAGTTCTGGAATACTGCAAAGAAACTCGTGTAGATCAGAAACCACAAATTCAATGACCGTGAAATTTTCAAAGATGATAGATAATCAAGTTGTGAAGACAACACAAAAATAATCACATCAATTGGATCTGTAAACTCGAGTTATGATAGAACCACCGAAGCAAGGTAGTGCTGAATAGAAACTCGACGAGAAAAACTTGTCTGAAACAAGTCGGACGAACAAGGCACAAAAGTTCCTTTAGAATACGAATTTTATTTATCAAAACACAAGAGGAACAGCCCCAAAGTCGCGCCCCACGAGCTCTGGCCTCCCTTGCTTATATAACAAACCCGAAGGCCAACTCAACTCAAACTAGGACTCCTACTCCTACTTGGATTCAAACTGTAACTTTCCAATACTGCTTAGGACTCTTCTATATGCAGATAGAAGCAATCTTAAGACTTCCAAACACCTTAGGAACGTATCCCACATTCCTAAAATAACTCAAATTCGTGACCCACACGAAATCCTATCATAACCAACTCAAAACATTCCATATTTGAGTCAAACACGACTCAGCCACAGCCTGAGTACGTCCATAACCTAGTCGGTTGGACCTTTCCGACCAATTTATTAAGTCCACATCTCTTCATCACGCCTTGGAACCATGCAGCCATGTCCATGCACTCCTTGCACACGTGCAAACATCTTCCAACGACGTCCAAGATACCTTCATGTGCATTGTTCTTGATTCAAACATACTGCACAACCTCCCGATCAACTCAACCACAATTCCTCCCGAACTTGGTTGTTGAACCTCATCTTCTCCCTAAGACTAGTTCAATGGATCCCATTACCAGCCACGTGTTTAACTCAAGCAACACCTGCACATGAAGAAACAACCAATACTTCCGAGCACAAGTCCTCGACTTGACTCTCGTTAGTTCCGAAACTACAACATCTTACGTGAGCACCTCACATAAGCATGTTGTAAACCATAGCAAATATGATATCATCCATAACCACCAAAATACACCAAACTTAGTAAAATAATAGTAAGCAAACTTTCCATAAGAGTAAAGCAAGTTCAAAATATTGCAAGTTAAAAGCAGAACCATTTCAATCAAGCTCCGAACATTACCAAAGCTAACCGGACCTTGAACCGGAGCTTACCAAAGCTAGTCGGACCTAGCGCCGGAGCTTACTAAAGCTTAGTCGGACCTAGCACGGAACATACCAAAGCTAGCCGGACCTAGCAATGGAGCTAGCAAAAACAAGTCGAACCTAGCCAAAATAAGTCAGACCTAGACAAAGCAAGTCGGACCTTACGTTGGACCATGCCGGAACTACCCAAAACAAGTCGGACCTATCGTCGGACCTTGCAGGAGATCGGACCTAGAGTCGGACCTCGTTAAAAATTTGTTTTGGTAGTATTCAAAACTTTTATCGTCAAAGCCAATGTATTCAGCACACATAGGTCTCACAATCTCCCCCTTGATGAATGCATTGGCAACACCAATTAAAATCCGAACATTGGCTTATTCACATGAAAAGTTTTGAAAACAATTTCTCCCCCTCAGAAATAAAATGAGAAGAAAAACAAAAATACCAAAAATTCTCCCCCTGAGAAGAATCGTGCCAAAACACTTGTGAATGTGTGCAATGTGTGATCAATTGCTCCCCCTTCGACAATGTATTCAGCAAGGTACAAAAGAGAAATTTTAATTTGTTATGAGTACATTATAACATACACATATAAAACAAAGCTCATCCAAATCATACTATCAAGTAACTTACACTAACACATCAATGAGATACATAAAGTAGTGTAAGCCATGCTAGAGATCAAGTGTAATTTTCAATTTAAGCAAGTCATGATCTCACAAACTTAACTATTTCAAGACCTGAAAGCATGACACTTGTTGCTGCATTTTATTTAACATTTAAAGCATAAATTTTGATCTTATGACATTTGCAAGAAATTAGATGCAGCATCAGCCTTATTCTAACCTACCAAGCCAAGCCTATGTCATTTGACAGTGAGAAGCTTAAGGACATGGTTTTAGTCATACACAACTCCTTTCAAGTTCATATCTAAGTGCAATGATAAGCCATCTCAAAAGAAGAAGTGTGATGCATGCATATTCTCTTGATATTTTCTAAATTTTTTATTTGAACATAAAAACTCAACATGTGAGTTGATTACTTGATTAATTCTTTATGATTAAAAGCACTTGTGAGCATGCAACAAGTTCAAAACAGCAAGAAAGTTCGACCATGACCAGATTTAGTGTAAGTAATTATTCCAATTACTAGACATGGTAAAAACTACAAAATGTATAACACGGGTAATGTAGTAAGAACTTTCAGCATGAAAAAGGAATCACAAAGTCATATATGCATGAAATACTATGCTCATATTTTTTTAATTTCAGATTCACACATAGACTTCCCAAGTTCCAAAATTCCCCCTCAATTTAAGCCATGAGGATGCATGACCCCTATTTCACTATGAATGTAACAAAAACGAGTGAAATCCAAAGGTTTTGTAAAAATGTCAGCCAATTGTTGTTCGGTATCTACATGGTGAAGCACAATGTTCCCTTTTCCGACATTATCACAGAGAAAGTGATACCTAATGTCAATGTGCTTAGTTCTCGAATGTTGCATGGGGTTTTTAACAATGCAAATGGCACTAGTGTTATCACAAAACATTGGAACGCTATCTAGATCAACCCCATAGTCCTTAAGTGTTTGAACAATCCAAAGAATTTGTGAGCAAGCACTAGCAGCAACTACATATTCAGATTCAGCTGTGGATTGTGCAACTTAACTTTGTTTTCTAGAGGACCAGGCAACAAGTGAATTACCAAGAAAATGACCAAGCACCAGAAGTACTTTTCCTATCAATCCTTCAACCCCCAAAATCAGCATCGAAAAAAGCTTTCAAAGTAACGGTTGAGGAAGAAGGAAGAAAAATGCCAAATTCTTGAGTTCCATGTAAGTACCTGAGAATCCTTTTGATGGCTTGATGATGTGAAGCACGTGGAGAGGCTTGAAACCGTGCACAAAGACATACGATGAATTGTATGTCCGGTCTTGATGCCGTGAGATACAAAAGTGATCCAATCATGCTTCTATATTCTTTTTGATCAACGGGATCACAATCTTCATCAAGTTCAAGTGTTGTTGCTGTTCCCATTGGTGTCCGAAGAGGCTTGCTTTTGTCCGTGTTGAAGCGCCTTAGCAGATCATTTGTATATTTTGTTTGATGCACAAAGGTACCCTCCTTGGTTTGCTTGATTTGCAGCCCCAAAAAGTACGTGAGTTCTCCCATCATACTCATCTCAAATCCTGAACTCATCATAGCTGAAAACTTGGACACAAGATCATGAGAAGCACAACCAATCATAATATCATCCACATACACTTGAACGAATAATGAGTCAATGCCATGCTTAAGCACAAAAAGAGTTTTATCAACCTTGCCCATGGTAAACCCCTTTTCAAGTAAGAATGTTTTTAACCTATCATACCATGCTCTAGGGGCTTGTTTGAGACCGTACAAGGCTTTGGACAGTTTGTAAACATGACTAGGAAAATTTGGATTTTCAAAACCAGGTGGTTGTTTGACATAAACCTCCTCATCTATGTAGCCATTAAGAAAAGCACTTTTAACATCCATTTGATATAGCTTAAAACCTTTAGATGTAGCAAAAGCTAACAAATTCTTATGGCTTCTAATCTAGCACAGGAGCAAAAGTTTCATCAAAATCTAGACCTTCAACTTGTGTGAAACCTTGAGCAACCAACCTAGCCTTATTCCTAACCACAACCCCATCCTCACTTTGTTTATTTTTAAACATCAATTTAGTTCCAATTAAAGTGTGACCTTGAGGTGGAGGTACAAGTTTCGAAACATTATTTCTTTCAAAAAAAAATTTAACTCTTCTTGCATGGAAATAATCCAAGATTCATTAGTGAGTCCGTGTGATATATCTTTGGGTTCAAAAGAAGCAACAAAAGCAGAATGAGCATGAGAATTGGGGTTGAAAAACCTGGATCTTGTAACTCGATCATGCAAGCTTCAAATAAATTGTTGTGGAGGATGACTTTTGAGAATCCGGAGGGGAGTGGACACTTCACAAGCTTCTTCTTCTTCATGTTCATCACAAATAGATGAGCTTGTGACCTGAGGAGGATCTGGACCAGCAATGGTGGTCGTCGGTGCTGGCTGTGAATCAAGATCAGGAGCTGGAACAATGTCATTAGCTGCTGAATTTTCGGGCAGCAGCACCACTTCTTCCTCTTCTTTAATAAAAATACTCTCCCCCGGCGGATATGGATCTGGACCTGCAATATTTGAACTAGTACCTGGGCTAGCTTCATCAAAAGAAACCTCACAAGTCTCCACAATTTTGTTAGTATCAAGTAAATGCACACGGTAGCCTATAGTATGAGATGGATAACCAAGAAACATGTCATCAACAGATCTAGCTTCAAATTTATCAAGATTACCATGTTTCTTAACAAAGAATTTGCTTCCAAAGACCCTAAAGTGTGTGACACTAGGCCTATGTCCAAACCTGAGCTCATATGGTGTTTTACCTAGCTTAGCACGCAAGAAAACACGATTTGAGACATAACAAGCGGTTGAAATTGCATCAGCCCAAAATTTCCTAGGAGTTTGATATTCATCAAGCATAGTCCTAGCCATCTCAACTAAGGTTCTGTTCTTTCTCTCTACAACACAGTTTTGTTGAGGTACATATGGTGAATAAAATTGATGATCTATTGCATTTTCAGCACAAAAGTGATCAAACGATTGATTTTTAAATTCGGTTCCATTATCACTTCTAATTGCTCTTAAAGATCCTGGGTGATCAATTGATAATCTAAAAAATAAAGTTCTAAAGTGACTAAAAGCTTCATTCTTAGATGCCATAAAGTAAACCCAAGAGTATCTAGAATAGTCATCAACAATCACAAGAACATACCATTTACCTCCGAAGGATTGAACACGTGAAGGTCCTACGGTGTCAAGGTGTAAAAGTTGACCTGGTTCTATTGTTATGGTCATTGTGAGAGGAGCATGTGAACCTGCAACCATCTTAGCATGTCTACAAGAAGAGCACACAATTTCTTTGTCCCCTTTAACCTTAGGCAGCCCACGTATGCAATCAAGAGCACTAACACGCGTGAGATGATCAAAGCCTACGTGACCAAGTCTACGATGCCAAAAATATAAATCTTTGGTATCATTTGCAACTAGAAATCTATGCTTAGAGGAAGACATATCAAATCAGCTTTAAAAACTCTTCCAAACTGAGACATGTTAAAAATAAGCTCACTATTTGAATCTACAACTTTGCAGCAGTTTTTGTTGAAAATAATTTCCAGATTTTCATCTAGCAATTGTGAAACAGAAAGCAAGTTGTATTTCAAATTTTTGACAAGTGCCACATCCTTCAAAGTGTTGTGATCATTTACTCTAACCGACCCTTAGCAATTATAGGAGTTGAAGATTTATTAGCAAATGTAACATTCTCTACATGTCACACAAAAGAGAGAGAGGAGAACCATTCTTTGTTACCGATCATGTGGCATGAGCAACCTGAATCCACAATCCAAATGTTCCCCTTCCTCAAGCGTGTAACCTACATAGAAGCACAATACGTCGATGACTCAATACTGGGGTTAGTTAAAAGGCATTTAGGAATCAGTACTGAGTCACACGATGTCCAGAAGGAATAACATGCGAAAGCTGAGATAAAACAGCAGGTTTATGAGTCAAAGTTTGAGATTTTTTTTCTTAACTACTGACCTATGAGGTGTTACTTGTGTAGCACGAAAATCAGTAGCTCCGGAGGCAAAAATAGAAGGTCCGGAGGCAAAAACTAAAGCTCCAGAGGTAAACTTTGAATATTTCTGACTCATAACAGCAGGTTGCATGTTCCTGACATTCGGTTTAGTATGTGCAGCAAATTTTGCATGAGAGTTATAAGATCTAGCTTGCATTCTTTCCTTTTTATGTTGTTTAGCTAGTCTATAACAAAAATCTATGACATGACCATCTCTACCACAATAGGTACAATGAAATTTAACTTTGTGTTCATGTCTAGATGAGCATGCAGTATACTTATTTGAACCCGAATGTGACAACACTCCTGCAGATTTAAAACCACTTCTTTTTGTTTAGGAACTGTTTGAATCAAACCACTTCCTAACGATTTTACAATTTTAGGTGGATGTTCCTTAGCATGAGCATGTGAATCAAAACCTAAACCAGTTTTATCATTGCAAGACTTGGAAGAATTTAGCAGCAAGTTTAGGTTCTTATTCCCATTACAAAACCGATCTAATGTCTTGTGCATGTTATCAAGTTTACTTGATAGATCAAGGCAATTTTCACATGAAGTTTTTTCCTTTTTAATTTTCAATTGGAACAATATTTAACTTCATGAGAACGTAAAGCATTGTTCAGTATAGAAATTTTTTTCATAGCATCTTGTAGTTTCTTATCATGATCATCGCAAGTAGAACAATGCAAATCAATTATAGAACAACAAGCATCTTTCAAGTTTTTATCATTAAGTGCAGCAAGCTTTTTGTTCTTTTCGATTTCAAGTTCAAGTTTATCAAGTGTGGAGGTGTGTGCACTTCTTAGAGAGGACAATTGTTCATATATTAAATCACATGAGAAACAAGAATCATCACTAGGAATCAAGGATTTTAAACGATTAATTTCAGATTCTAGTGACTCAATTTTAACAGCATTGTCCCTAAGCTTTCTGTCCTTCTTGTTAACAATAATAGTGGCATGAGAAATAGCATCACACATTTCTTTGCAAGTAGGACATACCTCTTCGTTGTAACTGTTGTGTTCTGCATCCTCCATACTTGATTTTGATTTGCCCGCCATAAAGCACAAGTTTGCCAAATAATCTTCATCTTTATCACTTCCAATGTCTACATCACTCGAGCCAAGTTCTTGAAGTGCGGTGATGAAACTGTTTATCAGTTTGCGTCCTGTAAAATCCTTCTTTTTCTTATTGGTGTTGCCAAAAGAGGACTTGACTGTATTCTTCTTTTCATCACGGTTAGAAGGACCTGAAAAGTTAGGGCAATCTGTACGAAAGTGTCCTTTTAGTTCTCACATTTTGCAATGCTTTTGAGAACCTAGTAGAAAGAAGTACTAGCTCCTCCTCTGGAAACTCCTCAATCTGTTCCAGGGTTAGTGAAGACAACAAAGCAAGTGTATTGCTAGATGATTGGCCAGAGCTAGGCATATCACGTTGTGAGACAAATGCAATAGTCATATTTGGGTTCTTATGTGATATAATGTCAATTTCATGAGTTTTTATCTTAGAATAAAGCATATTTAATGTAAGAGTACTCATGACAGTGGATTCACGTATAGATGTTACTTTCATATCCCAAATTGACATGTCTAATGCACTTAGTAATTGCCTAGCATTTTCAGCATCTGAAAAATTAACATTGACGCTACGCAAGTTGCTGAGAATTTTATTAATTCGAGCAAAGAGGTCATCAATGGACTCACCGGGTTGCATCTCAAAGCGCATGTATTCTTTCTTGAACATATCATGTCTTACCTCCTTGATCGTGTTGGATCCTTCGTGGTAGTCACAAAGTGCTCTCCACACATCGTACGCCGATCGGAGGTGTGCAACACGGTCGAAGTCGCTCTGAGTTAGTCCTTGTATGATCAAGTTTCGAGCCTTGTTGTTGTTGTCGACATCTCTCATGTTTGTAGCCGTGACTTGATCATTTGAAGCCACAGCGTAAGGCTTGTACACCTTTTCCCATATTGCAAAGCCTTGCGCCTGGATGAAAGCTTCCATGCGTGCCTTCCAAACCTGAAAATCAATACCACTAAACACACAAGGATTGGCGGAGTATTTCTCCATGATGATTAGTCAAAACACATGCAAATCACAAAGATTAGAGCAACCTGGCTCTGATACCAATTGTAGGATCGAAGTACACGTGTAAAGCTACCAGAGGGGGGTGAATGGTAGATAAAAACTTTTCAGCGAAAGCAACAAAACACCCCTCAGCAGAAAACCGATCTGTTAAAGAAACCGTGTGTGCGACTAATCTAAACGTGTTCAACTGTGAAAAAACTAGTATAGATTGTATAGAATAAAGTCAAGAATACATCACAACAAGAATCATGAAAATCCGTTGAGAGAAACTCAAGTTACGATCGAAAGATTGAACAAAGGTCAATCTGTCCTACGCGAGAAAAACAGTTCTGGAATACTGCAAAGAAACTCGTGTAGATCATAAACCACAAATTAAATGACCGTGAAATTTTCATAGATGATAGATAATCAAGTTGTGAAGACAACACAAAAAGAATCACATCAATTGGATCTGTAAAACTCGAGTTATGATAAAACCCGAAGCAAGGTAGTGCTCAACAGAAACTCGACGAGAAAAACTTGTCTGAAACAAGTCGGAGGAACAAGGCACAAAAGTTCCTTTAGAATACGAATTTTATTTATCAAAACACAAGAGGAACAGCTCTAAAGTCGTGCCTCACGAGCTCTGGCCTCCCTTGCTTATATAACCAGCCCGAAGGCCAACTCAACTCAAACTATATAGGACTCCTACTCCTACTTGGATTCAAACTGTAACTTTCCAATACTGCTTAGGACTCTTCTATATACAGATAGAAGCAATCTTAAGACTTCCAAACACCTTAGGAACGTATCCCACATTCCTAAAATAACTCAAATTCCTGACCCACACAAAATACTATCATAACCAACTCAAAACTTTCCATATTTGAGTCAAACACGACTCAGCCGCAGCCTGAGTCCATAACCTAGTCGGTTGGACCTTTCCGACCAATTCTTTACGTCCACATCTCTTCATCACGCCTTGGAACCATGTAGCCATGTCCATGCACTCCTTGCACACGTGCAAACATCTTCCAACAACGTCCAAGATACCTTCATATGCATTGTTCTTGATTCAAACATACTGCGCAACCTCCCGATCAACTCAACCACAATTCCTTCCGAACTTGGTTATTGAACCTCATCTTCTCCCTAAGACTAGTTCAATGGATCCCATCACCAGACATGTCTTGAACTCAAGCAACACGTGCACATGAATAAACAACCAATACTTCCGAGCACAAGTGCTCGACTTGACTCTCGTTAGTTCCGAAACTACAACATCTTATGTGAGCACCTCACATAAGCATGTTGTAAACCATAGCAAAAATGATATCAGCCATAACCACCAAAACACACCAAAAACTTAGTAAAATAATACTAAGCAAACTTCCCATAAGAGTAAAGCAAGTTCGAAATATTGCAAGTTAAAAGCAGAACCATTTCAATCAAGCTTCGAACCTTACCAAAGCTAGCCGGACCTTGAACCGGAGCTTACCAAAGCTAGTCGGAACTAGCGCCGGAGCATACTAAAGCTTAGTCGGACCTAGCACGGAACTTACCAAAGCTAGTCGGACCTAGCACCGGAGCTAGCAAAAACAAGTCGGACCTAGCCAAAATAAGTCAGACCTAGACAAAGCAAGTCGGACCTTACGTCGGACCTTGCCGGAACTGCCCAAAACAAGTCGGACCTTGCAGGAGCTCGGACCTAGAGTCAGACCTTGTTAAAAAGGTGTTTTGGTAGTATTCAAAACTTTTATCATCAAAGCCAATATATTCAGCACACATAGGTCTCACATTCTCCTTCCCCTTCCTCTCTTTGTGCTGTTTTTGGTATGAGAGATGGTCCCCTGGGGCGGCTGTTTATATAAAAATCCCTGTCGCCCACGGTGTGGACGACAGGACACGTTGGTCCAACGGTCCCGTGACCGTTGGGCCAACGTGTACGTCCACGTGGGCTCCCGTGACCGTGGACGATAGGGTAGCTACTTTTACAAAAAAAATTAGATGTTACTAATATTAAATTCTTTAACAACAGTGCCAAAAATAAAAAAATTTGTCAGGTTCGTGGTGATGAGTCTCCACCCCTGGAGCAAACCACGATACAGCAACAACCACCTCCTCCACTGCCAGAACTTCAAAGAAATCCAAGTTGCTGCCGATGCTGGTGCAGCAAAATGCGTCCCGTCAGGGAGGACGGCAAGACAATGGGCATCGCCAGCCCCAACAGAGTTCATACTCGGACTTCTTGGCGACCCATCCACCGGTCTTTACGGAGGCTGAAGAGCCTTTGGAGACCGAAAGCTTTATCCGCACTCTCAATGCGAAGTTCGTTCTGCTTCGGTGTACCGAACACCAGAAGGCGCTTTTTGCAGCGCAACAGCTTCAAGGGGAAGCCGATACATGGTTGGCAAACTACATCGCCAAATTACCAGCTGGCCATGCCGTCACTTGGGCGTAGTTCCGGGAGGCGTTCCTCGCCTACCATATACGTCCCGGGGTTATGCAGAGGAAGCTCCAGGAGTTTCTAGAGTTGAAACAAGGCGAGAGGAGTGCTCATGAGTACTCCAGAGCATTCAACCAGCTGGCGCAATATGCGCCAGAATATGTGGGGATGGACGAACAGAAGCAAAACATGTTCTTCCAGGGTCTGAATTCAAAAATGAAGGTCCATCTCGCCCAAAGCAACCACGGCACATTAAACAACCTTGTAAATGCCACGATTGTACAAGAAGATGCTCAGTGCGAGCACGGTTCTGTTAAGAGGGAACGTAGCGCGCTGGTGAGTAGCAGTGGTGGGGCGCCGCAAAAGTACCGCGTGGTGTATCGCTCACCATCCGGTCAGATATGGCAGCCACTGGCGCGACCGCCTCAGTTTTGCGGCCGTCAATTTAACGCGCCAAGCTTCCGACCGCCGTATCAACCACAGCAACAGCAGCAGCAAAGGATGGTCCCGCGTGCAACTCCATTTCAACCACGTGCACCAGGATTCCATCCTCAATTCAGAGGGACCCCGACACAATTCACATGCTTCACGTGTGGCCGTGTCGGGCATATTGCTAAGGACTGCCCCAAGCAGCGACAGGGCAGGGGCCAGCACCATATCAGGGTGCAAATCATCCCCACTACCAGCCCAAGAAACCAGTACCGAAACCCGGCAACGTCCACCACTTGTCCATCAAAGACGTGCCAGAAGGAGAACCCGTCCTTGCAGGTATGTTTTTTATTTAGATCATCCCGTAGTCATACTTTTTGACTCCGGTGCCACCCATAATTTCATAAGTCAATCTTATGTTATTAAATATCAATTGCCTATCATTCCTACAAAAAGTTCATACTTGATTTGCTCTCCGGGTGGGAAAATAACAGATGATAGGATGGTCTATAGAGCACCATTGCAATTGGGTGGGAATCTATATTCGACTTCTCTAATTATGTGAGAGAGTCAAAAACTCAATGTCATTTTAGGAATGTCAAGGCTACATCGCCATGGTGCTGTTCTTGACATTGTTCTAGGAGTGGTTCATTTGAACTCTCCACTTCATGAACCACATATTCTCATTCTTGACCATTTGGTCCAAGAAATCCCAGCCACATATAAAACGGAAGGCATAAAACTTGAGGATATTCCCGTGGTCCGTGAATACCCGGACGTGTTTCCGGATGATCTCCCGGGCATGCCACCCGAAAGGGATGTCAAGTTCAAGATCGAACTTGTACCCGGGACGACACCAATATCATGGACACCGTATAAGATGGCTCCGAATGAGCTAGCTCAATTGAAGGAGCAGCTCAATGATCTGATGAGTAAGGGTTTCATTCGACCAAGTTCCTCGCCATGGGGATGCTCGGCGCTGTTTGTGAAAAAGTAGGATGAAACCTTGAGGTTGTGTGTGGATTACCGATCTCTCAACGCCGTCACCATCAAAAATAAATATCCACTGCCCCACATCGATATCTTATTCGATCAACTTGTGGGTGCGAGTGTATTTTCGAAGATGGATCTTCGCTCCGGATATCATCAAATAAAGAACCGAGCGGAGAATGTTCCGAAGACGGCCTTCTCGACGAGATATGGGTTGTATGAATATATCGTCATGTCTTTTCGTCTCACCAACGCCCCGGCACTTTTTTGAAATTCCAAAATTCTAGCAAGTAGAGCTGCAAATCACATCAAGAAAATGAGAGGGGATTTAAATTTCTGAATACAAAGGTGTGAGTTCCAAATGCTAAAGTGAACTTGCAAAAATTTCCAAACCGCGAGATCTAAATCCACAATTTTGTTCACCATACATCCAATAATAGCCTGAAAAATTTTCAGAGCATTTGTAAAGGATTTCCTAGCCGTTGGAATTAAAACAGGAGAAAATTTGAATTCAAATTTAAACTTCAGTTTCAAATTCCAACTTCACCGAAATCCAAATTTGAGTGCACCATTGTGTTCTTCACATTTCTTTTGGCCCACCCTCCAAGTTTGATCAAATTTGGAGCTCATTTGATTGTTTAAAACGAAATGGGGGTTATGGGGGAGAAGTGGACCCCACATGTCATACGGAGGAGGCTTCAACCGACTCTGTTTCACCGGGAACCGCCACCTCCTGCTCGCCGCGCCTGAGCGAAGAAGCCACCGGACACCACCTCGTGCTAAGCCGTGGAAACGTCGGCTGAAGTGATCAACACGTCCCTGTCCACGTGAACCATTTCCCCTCGCTGTCCACCATCTGCCTCGCACAGCCGAAAGAAACCAACGCCGCCCGACACTCTCGGTTCCCCGGCGCCCGAGCGCTAGAAGCTCCCTTGTGGCCGGTGATCTACACAAAAAAAGATCCGCCCTAATGTGCTAAACACAACCGTGCCAACCTTCCCTTCTCTCTTGTACGACCGTGGAGAATTTTCCTGTTGAGTGCTTCGGTGTTCATATAACCGAGCTGCACAAACCATCAAAATTCATAGTAATCACTCCACCATCGCTTGTGCCGAGCTACCAACATTTTCTAGATGTTTCCACGCTCCTATAGGATCAAAAAGCATCAAAAATCATCAAGTGTAGGCGCTGTTTTTCGAAAATCCGAGCCGCCGCCGGTTTTAGCCCTAGGTCGCCGATGAGCTCCTATTTGCAGCCACTTTTGAGCTGATTTGACCTCATGATGGTGATGAGGGATCCACCACGGTGCTCTCCATTCTAGTGCGAGTTCGACGCCGCCGAAGTCGAGCTGCCGCCGCCGCTCATCGCCGACGCCTTTCCGGTGGCCGGTGGCCTCGGCCGACCCCTTGGATGAGTTTCCCGTGGTCCAAAAGGGAGAGGCGGCGAGTTTGGGCCCAAGTGACGACCGAAATCCTAGGTCCGGCAGACCTCACCAGCGCCCACTGCCGCGGCGCCACCATCAGAGCCTCTGCTGGCGCGAGGTTGAAGAAAAGGGGTGGGTCCCACCGGCAACAGTTTGAATTTTTCTCAATTTCGGTTCAGATTTTCCTTCAACTTCAAATGCTCATAAATTTTAGTAGGAACCTCCAAAAATTTGTCAAATAAATTCCATTGGATTACTCTCAGTTAGTACTATCCAGGGGTGCATCCCAATTTTTATTAAAAATCCCTGGATTTGGCTCATTGATTCATATAATTAAAATATTTTAGGATTTATTCCAGGAGCTTGTGTATTGGAAAATTACCAAATTTGGGTAGCACATTCTTCCAAAAATACTTGAACTCCAGAAAAATTTTCAGAGGAATCGGACCTAATTTTCATGGAAAAATGATGATTCAATGTTGTATGTCTCTGAAAAGTAGGAAAAATAACAGAGACCTTTTTCAGAGATTTTCTCCCAACTTGTAAAATTCATTTCTCTGTGTAGGAAGCTCCAAAAATGGTGAAACCAAATCCTATGGACTCATAACACTCCCACGTTTCTGACAAACAACATTTGGAGCATTGCAAGACCCTAGAACTGCCATAGGAATTCAGAGAAGCCAAATAGCTAAGAAAATTCTTTAGGCCATATCTTACATCAACTTTGTTTGAAATTTTGCAAGAGATACCTATGTATGATCTATGGACCACTGTAAAAATTTCAGAGCAAGTTGAGGTAATATTCTCCAGTTTTCTGCTAATTCTTTCTAGCTTCATCTTTATGTCTATTATCTAGTTCTTTGAATTTTAGTCCAAAAACTTCACTTGCTCAAGGCCATGTTTCCCTCTGTTCCAACACATAACTAGAACCCAAATCTCGATTCTTAGTTGGTCTAAACCATTCTTAAGTCATAACAATTGTTTTATAATTCATTTACTCGCAATATGAACTTGTGCATATTCATATCGGTAGGAAACACGACGAAGGAGTTTGACGAAGAACTCGACTCGGAGCAACATGTTGAGGATTAAATCATCACCAAGATACTGACTATAAAGTAGAACTAAACCTGCAGCAACATAAGGCAAGCCCCGGTTTGCATTTAACAGCTTTTAGTTATATTTTAATTTGTATCACTTTAATTGGTCTAGTACGTATTGTGCATTAGGTCAAGCGTGATTGATAGTCAAAATGCATGACCCACAAACACTTGGAGTGGAAGTGTAGAATAGGTTACTTTCGTGTAGTTTCTGCTAGGCTTAAGTTGCATAGGAATCGGTACAAGTCGGGTAGTTGGAAGCTACTCGCGAGGCTAGGATTTTGGTTCAATGGGGTATGATTCTAGAGAATGAAATTCCTGGAATGGAAAATGAGACTGAGCATAGAGTAGGAGAAGCAGGACATTGGTCCTGTGTTGCCGTAGCTCTATTTGTGTCAATTAAGGACCGATGCGTACACCGCCCTGTTGAGCAAACAATACCGGATGCATACTGGAATTATGGGGTCCACAAAACCGATGTAACTCAGGTACTCTTGTGTCGAAAACTTATATGGCCGTCCTTTAGGGTTGGTGTTAGAGGTGTAAACCCACTAGCGGAGCAACTTCGACATGTTCCGGGTATTGGCCCTTCTGATGGGTCGGCAGAATTGGTTCAACATTGGAGTGACGGGTGAAAGGTTGCTGCATACAACGTAAGAAAGAGCTCTTGTGTGAGTCTTTCGAGGCAGGTGTATGTGTCGTGTGTTCCGGGTGTGTCCTGATTCGAATCACCGTCTCTCGTGGTTATATGAGTATCACTTGTTCACTGAGTTGTGATGCACTAATTACTTCCAGATGAAGTGAGATGAATCATTGCTGTTGTGAAGTTCTTAAGTTCATTGTATTGCAAACCATGTATGCTATAGTTGTAGAGCTCACTAAGTTTATCTTCTACTTTGGGCATAACCACATCGGATGAAAGTGTTTCTTGTTTGATTGTGGACTTCCGATGTGAGGGCTGCCTAAGGCATATTAATCTTCTGCTATAAAACTGAAAGTAAGGACTAACATGTAGGCGTGTCTTTATTGCAACATATTTGTTCTATATTATTAATCCCTGCATGTAGAGTTTCATGTTTAGGAGTGTCGGTTAAGTCATGCTAAGCCATCATGCTCACGGTTGCATGTTTAGTGTTTTGCAGGTTTTATAATATTTGCTATGAAGATGGTTGTTCGGTGAGCTATTGGAGACTCACCGGAAATCCTGCCGCTGCGCTCACCATTATTGAAGCTAGTAAGAAGCGTCCGCGGGCTAGACGTCTTCTCTTTTGCATAGTTAGAACCGAGAGTATGTGTGTATGTATATTCCTCTGCGTGTACCTTCATGGTACAGTATGATGTAAATGACACTATATTGAGAAATAAAACTTTGTATGTTTAATGTTTCTTTTCGTGTATGCTTTTGGGTGCCGCATCACACGGCACCACCCAATGTGTATCCTGGAGTGTGGAACCCGGAAGGGATTCCCAACAGGCATGGTATCCAAGACGCATTGGGAATAGCATGTATGAAAAGAGCATATTTTCAAAAACTTAGAAGTAAACGAGTGAGGAATGTATAGTATGCTTACATAAGGACTATTAATAGCATAGTTACTTAAGGTGGCAAGCTAACAGTGTGTTATTATTCAGTATTTCAATTCTGTAACGACGCACCTACGTGGAGGTAAGCATGGTAAGGAACGCCACCGAAAGCAGATCAATTTCGGTTAGCTCCCCTGATGATGAAAGTGCTTCAGGATGTAGGTCTCACAGCTTGGTGTGAGACGTCAATATGAAACTCTTGAACTCTTCATGTTCCTGAGTTCATATGAAACGCTGGTCCCTGGCGTGCATTAGGCAAGAAAGTGGAAACCCTATCATGTGGTCGGTAACGCGATAGTGTGTTCTTCTGGAAATAGCCTAGGAGGACATACACAGCGCTTGCCATCGGCGTGCCCTGCAGGGTAGTAGGTGGTATCCGTTGGGTTGATAAAATTCCCAACCGTGACGACCCTTTCGCACTCTACTCAAGTTCCCCTGTCGTGTGGTGTGAAAACGTGACCATGTACCTTGAGACGTGGCTTGACTCAAGGACGGCCCGTACGGCAATCATACGGGGCGTATGTTTTTACTATGATATGGACCTGCCTGAAATGGAAAACCTTTTGTGTGCATCATTATTGATTGTTTTTCTGCAGGTACCTTAACCACGAGCAGAACATGTCAATTAGAAAACGTGTGTGAGTGATCGTTTTAGTGCCACCCCTTGAGACGTATAAGCCGGTGTAACGCCGGTTAGGATTTATGATTTGGTGAGGAAACATAGTACCATGATATGTTTCAACTGCATGAAAAATGAAGTTTTTGAATAAAAGAGTAATTTTGGAGTCTAGGATTCCGTTAGGGGTTAATAAACTCCTATATTGAACTAAGAGTCAATTGGGAGTATAGAATCATTCACAAAGATTTAGAAACAATCTCCACTATTCTCGGCAGAATTTTTGCTGAAGTTGAACAGGACATATCTTTTGATTGATTGAACCAATGGAGGTGAAGGATACATTTATGGACATTTTTTGAAGTCTTATAAAACTTTTCTGTAGAACTCCAGAACAGAATATCCCCCCAAATGGATGAAAACCTCAGATGAGTGTTAACTGTTCAAAAACAGAACAGCCCAAAAATGCTCTCTGGAATTTCCTGTAAGTCAACAATAACTTCTTGTAGAAAAATCTCTAAGGGTCATGTAAGACACTTTTGGAAAGTATGTGATATGTTCTATGACTTTGTAGTTCAAAGTTTCTACATATTTGGGGTAGAACTTTCTGAAATCTTGCGGACAAAACAGACACTTTCTGAGGAGGTGCTGTCAAAATTGTTCCAGATTTCTGTCAACTTTGAAATATCATAACTCCTGATCCAGAATGGATATGTAGGCAAATAAATACTCGTTGGAAATGTATTGAAGTTATCTAAATCTTTAATATACAACTTGAGACATGAAACTGCCATTTTCATAGTCAAATTCTTGGATTAAGGTCAAATGGTCATTCTGAACAGAGCATTGTTCATTGCCCATGTAACTTGAGACTTGTTATGGACATGAAGATTTTTATACTTCTCTAAGATCCATGACATATTCCTTCGTTATCTTTCATCACTCCTTGTTGTTAGTTGGAATGTTTGACAAACTTGACCCAGCAAAGCAGCAGACACATGTCATCTCAAGCTACAAAGAAATTCCATGGTCAGCCAAGGAGGACAGCACTGAAAGTGGGAAACGTAAACTATATGGCAGTTGAAGATGTTCCCATGGGAGAACCTGTGTTTGCGGGTATATTCAGCCTATGTGATGAGCCCACGTTTGTGTTGTTCGACTCAGGTGCCACACATGATTTTACTAGCAAAGATTATGCGGTTAAGCACCAAATACCCTCAACCACCTTGGTCGCATCATATCAAATTAATTCACCGGGAGGTAGTAGGACAGCGGGCGGGATTGTTGCTCGAGCGCCTATATGTTTGGATGGGCAGATATATCCTACTACTCTTATCATCTTGGAAGGCTTGCGGATTGGGATAATTTTGGGAATGGCTTTGTTGACACATCACCAAGCTATCTTTGATATTAGTTCACGAATGGTGCAGCTGAATTCAAAGAGGCACGGGCAACGCACGTTGATTCTGAGCAATGTTGCACCGGAAGTTACTGCTGTACACGATGTTTAAGCTAAGAAACTGGAGGACATTCCAGTGGTCCAGGAATATCTGGACATGTTTCCGGATGATCTACCGGGCATGCCACCCCAACGTGAGGTGGAGTTCAAAATTGAACTAGCACCGGAAACCACACCTATCTCTCGGAGGCCGTATAAAATGGCACCGAAGGAACTCGCGGAGCTGAAGGAGCAGCTAAATGATTTGTTAAGCAAAGGCTTCATTCCACCCAGTTCATCACCGTGGGGATGTTCCACACTGTTCGTCAAGAAAAGGATGAGACTTTAAGGCTATGTGTGGACTATCGTCCGCTGAATGCTGTAACGATAAAGAACAAGTATCCACTACCACGTATCGATATGCTTTTCGATCAACTAGCGGGTGCTAAGCTTTTCTCAAATATGGATCTTCAGTCCGGATATTACCAGATAAAAATCCGGTCGGAAGACATACCCAAGATGACATTCTCGACGAGATACGGGTTATATGAGTATCTCGTCATGTCATTCGGACTCACCAATGCTCCATCTCATTTTATGTGCTTGATGAATTCAGTATTCATGCCGGAGCTGGACAAGTTCGTCGTGGTCTTCATTGATGATATATTGGTATATTCTATGTCGGAGGAAGAACACGCCTAGCATTTGCATATTGTGCTCCAACGTCTACGGGATCACAAACTATATGCAAAATTCAGCAAGTGCGAGTTTTGGATCAACCAAGTGCCATTTATTGGGCATATTATTTCTGCGGAGGGCATTGCGATTGATCCAAGCAAGATCATCCAAGTGCTGAATTGGAGTTCACCAAAATCAGTCCACGAAGTCCATAGTTTTCTCGGTTTAGCGGTTTACTACCGGAGATTCATTCCGAATTTCTCCAAGGTCTCTAAACCGATGACAGAACTTCTGAAGAAAGGCAAGAAATATGTGTGGAGTGAAGCATGTGAGGAGGCGTTCAAAGCATTGGTAAAGCACCTCACAACAGCCACAGTGTTGGCACAGCCCGATACAACTAAGGCTTTTGATGTTTATTGCAATGCATCCGGCATTGGCCTTGGCTGCGTGCTTATGCAAGAAGGGCCAAAGGTCGCATATGGATCCCGGCAGCTTCGGAATCATGAGCAGAATTATCCGACACACGACCTCGAGTTAGCTGCTGTGGTATTTGCTCTAAAAATGTGGAGGCACTATTTACTTGGAAACTTAGTTCACCTCTACACTGACCACAAGAGTTTAAAGTACATCTTCACACAAACAGAATTAAATATGAGGCAGCAAAGATGGTTAGAGTTAATTAAATACTATGAAATAGAGATTCATTACCATCCTGGAAAAGCAAATCTGGTTGCCGACGCACTTAGTCGGAAATCACATGTTCATAACCTAACCATGGCTGCAATGGAAGAAGAAGAACCGAGCCTGCGCTTGGTTCCTTATGGGTAATTGTTTAATCTTGCCCTTATTCCTACAATTCGAGATGAAATTGTAGAGGCTCAAAAGAAAGATAAGGGCATGGCCCATATCCGGAAGAGAATAGATAAAGGAGAGGTTAAGTGCTTCCGGAAAGATGAGAACGTTACGTTATGGTTCAAGAACCGTACAGTCGTACCGCGGGACACGATGCTTTCATAAGAAAATATTAGACGAAACACATCTATCAAAATTTTCCATTCATCACGGCAGCAACAAGATGTACCAAGATTTGAGAAACAAGTTTTAGTAGACATGGATGAAGCAGGAAATAGCTAAATAGGTATCCGAGTTGGATACGTGTCGGAGGGTAAAAGCCGATCACATGAGGAAACCTGGTTTGCTACAGCCCCTCCACATCCCGGCATGGAAGTGGGAAGATGTGAGTATGGATTTCATTGTCGGACTGCCACTCACATCTCAGAAGCATGATTCGGTTTGGGTAATCATTGACTGATTAACCAAATCAGCGCACTTCATACCGGTAAATGTGGGATTCAATGCCAAGAAATATGCGTAGTTATACATTGAACGGATCTTATGCCAGCATGGAGTTCTCAGAACCATAGTTTCAGATCGTGGTGCACTGTTCATTTCCCTTTTCTGGGAACAGCTGCACGCATCTTTGGGAACAAAATTGCTTAGAAGCTCCGCATATCACCCTCAAACCGATGGACAAATTGAAAGGGTGAATCAAGTCTTGGAAGATATGTTGAGAGCGTGTGCCATCCACCACGGTAAGAATTGAGATGCTTATTTACCGTTGGCGGAATTCTCATACAACATCTATCAGACGAGTATCAAGATGGCACCATATGAGGCTCTCTACGGCCGGAGATATCGCACACCGCTGAACTGGTGCAAATCTGGTGAAATAGTGACATTCGTGATTGACATTGTCAATGACACCGAAGAACGAGTTTGGGTCGTACAAGCGAATCTAAAGGCTGCTCAATCTCGACAGAAGAGCTATGCAGACCAGCGACGTCGACCGCTGAACTTCAACGTCGGAGAGTATGTATATCTCCGTGTATCTCCAATGAAGGGAGTTCATCGATTCGGTGTAAAAGGGAAGCTCACTCCCCGGTTTATCGGTCCATTTGCTATCACGGAGAAATGTGGACCCGTAGCCTACCGGCTTGAACTACCGACAAATCTCGCTGGTGTGCATGACATATTTTGCGTCTCCCAGCTTCGAAAATGTCTCAAGAATACCACTGCTGTCCGCACTGAAGATCTCGAGACATTGCAACCGGATCTTTCTTATAGCGAGCATCCAATCCGGATTATTGATGAAAAGTCTCGGTCGACAAGAAATCGGACGCTCCTATTCTATAAGGTGTTATGGAGCAATCATACCGCGAAGGAAGCAACATGGGAGAGTGAAGAATACCTCCGTTCTATCCGGACTTGCTGTCCGCTCATATACGGTAATTACTTCTCTACCGCTGTATCTCTTCTTTCGGAATCTCGGAACGAGATTCTTTTTAAGGGGAGATGTGAAATCCCAAAACTCTAGCAAGTGGAGCTGCA
This sequence comes from Neostapfia colusana, assembly GCA_030760725.1. Classification (NCBI taxonomy): domain Eukaryota; kingdom Viridiplantae; phylum Streptophyta; class Magnoliopsida; order Poales; family Poaceae; genus Neostapfia; species Neostapfia colusana. Next base: position 67,405,655 of record JASWHV010000013.1, on the reverse strand, counting down.
AATAAAACCGAGAAAATGAGAGGGAATTTAAATCTTTGAATACAAAGGTGTGAGATCCAAATGCTAAAGTCAACTTGCAAAAATTTCCAAACCGGGAGATCTAAATCCACAATTTGGTTCACCATACATCCAATAATAGCCGGCAAATTTTCAGAGCATTCGGAAAGGATTTCCTAGCCGTTGGAATTAAAATGGGAGAAAATACGAATTCTAATTTAAACTTCAGTTTCAAATTCCAACCAAAATTCAAATTTGAGTGCACCATTGTGTTATTCACATTTCTTTTGGCCTACCCTCCAAGTTTGATTAAATTTGGAGCTCATTTGCTAGTTTAAACTGAGTTGGGGGATAAGGGGGAGAAGTGGAACCCACATGTCATACGGAGGAGGCTTCAACCGACTCTGTTTCACCAGGAGCCGCCACCTCCTGCTCGCCACGCCCGACCGAAGAAGCCACCGCAAACCACCTCGTGCTAAGCCGTGGAAACGTCATCTGAAGTGATCAACACATCCCTGTCCACGTGAACCATTTCCCCTCGCCCTCCACCCTCTGCCTCGCACAGCCGAAAGAAACCAACGCCGCTCAACACTCTCGGTTCCTCGGCTCCCGAGCGCTAGAAGCTCCCTCGTGGCCGACGATCTACACGAAAAAGATCCGCCCTAAGGTGCTAAACACAACCGTTCCAACCTTCCCTTCTCTCTTGTACGATCAGTGGAGAATTTTCCCGTTGAGTGCTTCGGTGTTCATAGAACCGAGCCATAAAAACCTTCAAAATTCATAGTAATTACTCCACCATCGCTTGTGCTGAGCTACTAACATGTTCTATATATTCCCACGCTCCTATAGGATCAAAAAGCATCAAAAATCATCAAGTGTAGGCGCTGTTCTTCAAAAAATCCGAGCCGCCGCCGGTTTTGGCCCTAGGTCGCCGATGAGCTCCTATTTGCAGCCACTTTTGAGCTGATTTGAGCTCCTGACGGTGATGAGGGATCCACCATGGTGCTCTAGGAAGAATAACCAAAGAGTTTGAGCCATTCTAGCACGAGTTCGACGCCGCCGAAGTCGAGCCGCTGACGCCTTTCAGGTGGCCGGTGGCCTGGGCCGACCCCTTGGATGAGTTTCCCGTGATCCAAAAGGGAGAGGCGGCGAGTTTGGGCCCTATGGGCGACCGAAATCCTTGGTCCGGCGGACCTCACAGGTGCCCACCACCGCCCGACACCACCAGAGCCTCTGCTGGCGCGAGATTGAAGAAAAGTGGTGGGTCCCACCAGCAGCAGTTTGATTTTTTCTCAATTTCGGTCCAGATTTTCCTCCAACTTCAAATGCTCATAACTTTTAGTAGGAACCTCCAAAAATTGTCAAATAAATTCCGTTGGATTCCTCCCAGTGAGTACTATCCAAGGGTGCATCCCAATTTTTATGAAAATCCCTGGATTTGGCTTATTGTTTCATATAATTAAAATATTGTAGAATTTATTCCAGGAGTTTTGTGTATTGGAAAATTCCCAGATTTGGTCAGGACATTCTACCAAAAATACTTGAACTCCAGTAAGAATTTCAGAGGCATTGGACCTCATTTGCTTGGCAAAATGATGATTCAATCTTGTATGTCTCTGAAAAATAGGAAAAATAACAGAGACCTTTTTCAGAGATTTTCTCCCAACTTGTAAAATTCATATCTCTGTGTAGGAAGATCCAAAAATAGTGAAACCAAATCATATGGACTCATAAGACTCCCAAGTTTCTGAAAAAAAACACATTTGGAGCATGCCAAAACCATATAACTGCCATAGGAATTCAGAGAAGCCAAATAGCTAAGAAAATTCTTTAGGCCACATCTTACATCAACTTTGTCTGAAATTTTGCAAGCCATACCTCTGTATGATCTATTCACCACTGTAAAAATTTCAGAGCATGTTGAGGTAATCTTCTCCAGTTTTCTGCTAATTTTTCCTAGCTTCATCTTTATGTCTATTATCTAGTTCTTTGAACTTTAGTCCAAAAACATCCCTTGCTCAAGTCCATGTTTCCCTCTGTTACAACTCATAACCAGAACCCAAATCTCGATTCTTAGTTGGTCTAAACCATTCTTAAGTTATAACAAACATTTGTTTTATAATTCATTTACTCGCAATATGAACTTGTGCATATTTATATCGGTAGGAAACACGACGAAGGAGTTTGACGAAGAACTCGACTCGGAGCAACAAGTTGAGGATTAAATCATCGCAGAGATACTGACTATAAAGTAGAACTAAACCTGCAGCAACATAAGGCAAGCCCCGGTTTGCATTTAACATCTTCTAATTATATTTTCCATTGTATCACTTTCATTGGTCTAGTACATATTGTGCATTAGGTCAAGGGTGATTGATAGTTCAAATGCGTGACCCACAAACCCTTGGAGTGGAAGGGTAGAATAGGTTACCTTTGTGTATTTTATGCTAGGCTTAAGTTGCATAAGAATCGGTACAAGTCGGGTAGTTGGAAGCTACTCGTGAGTCTAGGATTTTGGTTCAACAGGTTATGATTCTAGAGAATGAAACTCCTAGAATGGAAAATGAGATCGAGCAGAGAGTAGGAGAAGCAGGACGTTGGGCCTGTGTGTGACAGCTCTGTAGGATCATAGACTAACCCATAATACCAACACTAGTCTTTTATGCACACTTTGTCCTTACTCATGCGCATCCGGAAGACTTCCCGGTCGGTCACCCATCTCCAAATTTCTCCGGGCCAAGCACGCTTAACTCCGGAGTCCTTTGCAGGTGGGCTTCCGGAAAAGAAGGTATACCTTGATGGTATTAATATTCTATCATTCCTATTAAGTTCAGATGTCACAATCCAACCTCCTTAGAAGACCGACATCCTCGTCGGTCAATGCCAAGACAGGAACCTCCCCTCTTAGCCACGTCCGTGCGTTCAGTATTGGTGTACACATACCGTACGACATGTTAGCAGCATAAGTTCAGGTGTCACAATCCACCCTCCTTAGAAGACCGACGTCCTCATCGGTCAACGCCAAGACAGGAACATCCCCTCTTAGCCACGTCCGTACATTCAGTATTGGTGTACAAATACCGTACATACTGTTAGCAGCATACGTACCATACCGCGTATCTCACAGAAGACCCACACGTCATGTGTACGTACCCACGTCCCAGACCCGTAAGCTATCGTATCTTTCTCACTGACCCGTACGCACCCATAAAACTATGAGGGTCAGCTCTGATACCATTTGTGGAAGCTATCTAGGATCATAGACTAGCCCCACCTACCAACACTAGTCTTTTCTACATACTTTGTCCTCACTCGTGCGCTCCCGGGAAGATTTCCCGGTCGGTCACCCATCCCCAAATTTCTCCAGACCACGCACGCTTAACCCTGGAGTCCTTTGCAGGTTGGCTTCCGGAAAAGAAGGTACACCTTGATGGTATGAGTATTCTATCAATCCTATTAAGTCGAAATGTCACACTGTGTTGTCGTAGCTCTATTTGCGTCAGTTAAGGACCGATGCGTATGCCGCCCTGTTGAGCAAGTTTGAATAGTACTGGATGCATACTGGAATTATGGGGTCCAGGAAACCGATGTAACTCAGTTACTCTCGTGTCGAAACTTATACGTCCGTATTTTGGGGGTCAGTGTTAGAGGTGTAAACCCACTAGCGGAGCAACTTCGATGTGTTCCGGGTAGTGGCCCTTCTGATGGGTCGGCAGAACTGGTTCGGCATTGGAGTGACGGACGAAAGGTTGCTGCATACAACATAAGAGAAGGCTCTTGTGTGAGTCTTTCGAGGCGGGTGTATGTGTCGTGTGTTCCGGATGTGTTCTGATTCGAATCACCGTCCCTTGCGATTATATGAGTACCATTTGTTCACTGAGTTGTGACGTAGTAATTACTTACAGATGAAGTGAGATGAATCATTGTTGTTATGAAGTTCTTAAGTTTATTGTATTGCAAACCATGTATGCTATAGTTGTAGAGCTCACTAAGTATATCTTTTACTTTGGGCATAACCACATCGGAGGAAAGCGTTTCTTGTTTGATTGTGGACTTCCGATGTGAGGGCTGCCTAAGGCATATTAATCTGCTGCTATAAAACTTAAAGTAAGGACTAACATGTAGGCGTGTCTTTATTGCAACATATTTTTCCTATATTATTAATCCCTGGATGTAGAGTTTCATGTTTAGGAGTGTCGGTTAAGTCTTGCTGAGCCATCGTACTCACTGTTGCATATTTAGTGTTTTGCAGGTTTTATAAAATTTGCTATGAAGATGGTTGTTCGGTGAGCCATCGGAGACTCACCGGAAATCCTGCTGCTGCGCTCACCTTTATTGATGCTAGTAAGAAGCGTCCGCGGGCTGGACGTCTTCTCTTTTGCATAGTTAGGACCGAGAGTATGTGTGTATGTATATTCCGCTGCGTGTACCTTCATGGTACAGTATGTTGTAAATGACACTATATTGAGAAATAAAACTTTGTATGTTTAATGTTTCTTTTCGTCTATGCTGTTGGGTGCCGCATCGCACGGAATCACCCAATGTGTATCCTGGAGTGTGGATCCTGGAAGGGGGTTCCCCACACTTTTCATGTACCTCATGAACTCAGTGTTCATGCCAGAGTTGGACAAGTTCGTGGTGGTGTTCATAGATGACATCTTGGTTTATTCCAAGTATGAAGAAGAACACGCCGAACACTTGCATATTGTGATTCAATGATTGCGAGACCATAAGGTTTATGCCAAGTTCAGGAAGTGCTAGTTTTGGATCAGCCAAGTGCCATTTCTTGGTCGTATTTTTTCTGTGGAAGGCATTGAAGTTGATCCATGCAAAATTGAACAAGTGCTGAAATGGAAATCCCCCACATCTTTCCATGAAGTCAGAAGTTTCCTCGGTTTAGCGGGATATTATCGGAGATTCATCCCGAGCTTATCCAAGCTTGCTATACCGATGACTGAATTGTTTAAGAAGGGGATTAAATATGTTTGGAGCTCAGCATGTGAAGGAGCTTTCCAAGCATTGGTGAAGCATCTTACAACAGCCCAAATGTTAGCTCAACCGGATACGACCAAGCCCTTCGACGTATATTGTGATGCGTCCGGTATCTGGCTTGGCTTTGTATTGATGCAAGGAGGAAGAGTGGTCGCCTATGGCTCATGTCAACTTCGCAACCACGAGCAGCACTATCCAACACATGATTTAGAGCTTGCTGGTTTGTTATTGGCGTTAAAAATGTGGGGGCACTATCTACTTGGGAACTTAGTGCATCTCTACACCGAGCACAAGAGCTTGAAATATATATATATATATATATTCACTCAAAAGGAGTTAAATATGCAGCAATGGAGATGGTTAGAACTGATCAAAGATTATGAGATTGAGATTCACTACCATCCCGGTAAGGCAAATGTTGTTGCCGATGCCTTAAGCCGCAAATCTCACGTCTACAAACTTTCCATCACTCGGCTTGAAGAGGAGTCGAGTTTATACTTGGTTCCATATGGAGCATTGTATAATCTTGCTCTCGTCCCTACCATACGAGAGGAGATTATGGAAGCTCAATAGAAAGACGTGGGGATGTCACACATTCGGAGAAGAATGAAGAATGGTGAAATAAAATGCTTCCGAAGGGATGAACATGGTACTCTATGGTTTAAAGATCGTATAGTGGTACCCTGGGACATGGTACTTCAGAAGAAAATCTTGGATGAAGCTCATTTGTCCAAGTATTCTATTTTTCCAGGCAGCAACAAGATGTACCAGGATCTAAAAACCAGATTTTGGTGGACACGGATGAAAAGAGAAATCGCAAAGTACGTATTTGAATGCAATACGTGTCGGCGTGTGAAAGCCTACCATATGCGTAAAGCCGGATAGCTGCAACCATTGAACATTCCAGCGTGGAAGTGGGAGGATATCAGCATGGACTTCATAGTTGGGTTACCTCTCACCTCCTACAAACATGACTTGTTTTGGGTTATAGTCGTCCAGCTGACTAAATCAGCTCATTTTATTCCCGTACATACAAAGTACGTTGCCAAGCAATATACGGAGTTGTATATTGCAAGGATCTTGTGCTTGCACGGTGTTCCCCGCACAATTATTTCAGATCGCGGTGCGCTGTTCATTGCTCGATTTTGGGAGCAGCAGCACGCATCATTAGAGACCAAACTGCTCCGAAGCTCCGCATATCACCCGCAAACGGATGGTCAAACTGAGCGGGTAAATCAAGTGATTGAAGACATGCTACGTGCTTGTGCCATCTACCACAGTAAAAACTGGGACGATCATTTGCTGTTGGCGGAGTTTTCATATAACAATGGCTATCAAGCTAGCATGAAGATGGCGCCGTATGAAGCTCTCTACAGCCGGAAATGTCGCACACCCCTCAACTAGTGTGAGTCCGGCGAGTGAGTTATCTATGGCATTGAGCTTGTGAATGAGGCCGAAGAACGAGTACGAGTAATACAAGCCAATCTTAAGGCTGCTCAATCTCGTCAGAAGAGCTATGTGGATAAAAGACGTTGTCCTCTCCACTTTGACATTGAGGACCATGTTTATGTCCAGGTGTCTCCGATGAAAGGAGTTCATTGTTTCGGAGTAAAAGGAAAACTAGCACTGCGATTCATCGGTCCATTCACCGTCATTGAAAAGTGCGGACTCGTGGCCTATCGATTGGAGTTACCAGCGTCCCTTGCAGTAATTCACTACTCCACATTTCTCAGCTGAGGAAATTCCTCAAGCCCTCGTCTGAAATCCACACCGAAGACCAAGAAGTTCTCCAACCGATCATATTCAGAGTATCCAATCTGGATTATCGATGAAAGGACTCACGCCACAAGAAACCGGACTTTATGGTTTCATAAAGTCTTGTGGAGTAACCATACCGCTGATGAGGCGACATGGGAAAGCGAGGACTATGTACAAGCAAATTATCCGGACTTGCTATTATCGTATACCCGGTAAAGTTTTCCCCACTTTTCTTTTCTTTTGGAATCTCGAGACGAGATTCTTTTTAAGGGGGAGGGCTGTAAAATCCCCAAAAGTGCTAGCAAGAAATTCAGCACATTCACCTTCAGGAAAAATAGGGGAATTAAAACTTTGAATTATAACGGTGTGAGTTTAAAGTGCTGATTCAAATCTCTCAAAAACTTCCAGACATGAAGATCTAAATTCATAACTTGGGTCTACATTATTCAAAGATGAAACCTACCAAATTTCAGCTCACTTAGAGGGGCTTTATTAAGTGTTTGGATTTAAGAGAGGAAGCCCTCAAATCTGAATTCAAATTTCAGTTTCAAACTCCAACTTTCTCAAACTGAAAAATTGAGTTCACAAATGTGTTCCTCACATTTGAATTAGCATCCATGCCAAAATTCAGATTATTTGAGTTTGGTTTGCTATACCTTTGGAGCAATGGAAGGAGAAATATTTAAATTCTAAGAGCCAAATACAGTTCAAATTCCACACCAAAAATTTAATCCATTTGAATTCCAAAATTTCAAATCATGACTTGGTATGGAAATCTAGCATTTATGTGTGAGTAGATGTAGGAAAAATACAAGCAAAAAATGGAAAATAATTGAGGAGAGAGGGCCCACTGGTCAGCCACACACAGAAGCAAACCAGCTCTGTTCTTCGGCCGAGCACCGAGCACGCCAGCACTCGGTTGAACCCCGCCCTGATGAAATCACCCTTCGACCTAATGCTTTGGTGATCAGACCGCGTGAAGGTGTCCTCCCCACGTTGTTCGGCCACACACGGAACCACTTCACCACTGCTGCCCTCACTCACGCGCGCGTTTTTTCTCTGTTCTCACCGCCCGAGTGCCTCTCGGCCCTCCGTCGCCTCCGTGATACAGGCCGCGACTCGGGCGATCCTCTACAGCAAAAACACGCGCCATACTCTCCTTGATATTCCGGTGAACGCGTTCCTCCATTTTGTTCAGTAGCGAGGGAGTATTTTGAGGTTTACCGATCACACGTTCTTAGGACCGAGAGGGGACTCGACTCAAAATTCTTGATGATCAGTCCATCCCAGCTTGTTTCCCTCAAGCCATATGTCCTAGACCTTCCAACGACCCACTAGGATCAACAACCATCGAAAACCATCGACCATAGTGTGGGACCACCCCGTGGTTCACCCACTCAGGGATCGCAGAGGGTGGTGCCGTGCGATGCGGCACCCAACAGCACACCAGAAAAAAATATGAACAATATACAAACTTTATTTTTCATAAAAAACAGCAGAAGTCTTTTACAAACTTAATGTACAGCGGAAATTTTATACATGCTACACTCTCTTACTAACTAAGCAAAAAGTGTAGCCGTCCAGTCCGGGGACGCTACACACTAGCAGCACTCCAACGATGGTAACGGCGGCGTGCAGGGCTCCAGCTTGGCCGTGTACCCCGATGGGGGCATCGCCTCATCCTTGGACCCTTCCTCATAACTCTCAGCTGCACACAGCTCAAATATTGCAACCGTAAGCACGATGGCTCCGCAAGGCTTAACCAACAACCCTAGTCAGGAAACTCTAAATGCCGGGATGTGTAATATGGCTCTTCAAAGTTTGAACTGAAATAGGAAAATCCTGGAAACATTTAAATACTGCTGTCGGGCCCCACACATCAGCATTCTCTTCAACCTCACGCCAAACAGAGGACCCGGCGGTGCCCTCTGGCGACGGTCACCAGAATCCACTTTTTGGCCACCTTCCGGCCTCCTAGTCGCCCCCCCCCCCCATTTTCTAGCACGCTGAACACATCTAGAGGGTTGCCGGTGGCCGAAGCTCACCGGAAAATGGTGCACACCGGTCACAGCCCTTGCTAGTGTTCCAGCGAGGTTTTTACGGCTCATTTCTTCACCAAATGAAGAGCACCAGGGGAAGGCGTAGAAGATGGGCATGGCAACCAAACTGGCCGGGGAGCTCTCCAAACCCATCGACACCGTGTGCCCAAAGTGGTCCAAAGGTTTTCCAGCGGCGAGAACGTGGAATTCTCGCTCTACACTTAATTTCCCGGCCTAGAATCGAGGGATGATGTTTGCTAGTTAGTGAGAAAGCTTTGTGCAAAGTTTCAAGCCTTAATAACCCGAATTAACAACAAATTTTGCAAATCTTTACCTCAGGGTCGAGTTGCGCCACCCGGGGGAAATTTCCAAATTCTCCTCTGAGGAGTCACACTTGGGCTGCGTTTTGGGGGTGAGCAGCTCAGTTCACGGGTGCACCGAGGGAGTAGCTCACATGAGCTTGATCTTCCTCGGTTCGGGCTGTCCACGGTGACCGAAAGTGGAAACCTTCGATGTTCACTGCGGCACAGCTACATCTCCAGAAATTTCGAGTTCCAACGGGCAGAGACCGAAGGAGTAGGGATGGTGGATGGCTAGAGCATGTATTGGTGATGCTTTTTGTTGTGTAAAGCTCAAGCAACCGAGCTCAGTTTGCTATGGCGTGATTGGGAGAAACCGAGAGCGGCTGTGTTCTTCGCGAGGCAAACAACCGAGGGTGAGAGCGAGTGGAGGAAGCTAAATAGCTTCGGTGCACGCTCTGTGGTGATCAGGCCGAGCAAAAGATCGTGTAGCAAGAGGTGGCACCGAAGATCATCGGCCGAGGTCGGCTCCGGCGCGCTGTTGCGTGCGTGCGCACCCGAGAGAAACAAAAAAAAAGTCGGTTGTGAAGAGTGTGTGGCTGACAGATGGGTCCCACCCCCTCATTTCTTAATCAAATTTTCCCACAGCTACTCACAATTAAATGCTTTGCTTCACCTCAAAGTCATGGTTTGAAATCTTTGAATTCAAATGATTTGAATTCTAGTGTGTAATTTGAATTGAGTTTGGTTATTTGAATTTGAATTGGAATTTGAATTCTCCCTTTGCATTGTTCCAAAAACATAGCAAACCAACTCAAATATTTCTGAATTTTGGCATGGCTGCTAATTCAAATGTGGAGAACACATTTGTGGAACCAAATTTGCAAATTGAGTAAGTTTGGATTTGGAACTGAAATTTAAATTCAGATTCAAAATCTTCATCTTTTAATCCCAAACAAATACTAGAACCCCTCCAAATGAGCTGAAATTCGGAAGGTTGAATAATTGAAATATGAAGACCCAAGTTATGAATTTAGATCTCCATGTTGGAAGTTTTTGGGAGGTTTGAATCATCACTTTGAACTCCCACCGTTATAATTCAAAGTTTTAATTCCCCTCATTTTTCCTATGTGTAAACGTGCTGAATTTCTTGCTACCACTTTTGGGGATTTTACATCCCTCCCCCCTTAAAAAGAATCTCGTCCTGGGATTCCAAAAGAAAAGCAAAGTGGGGAAACTTTACGGGGTATACGATGATAGCAATTCCGGATAATTTGCTTGAAGATAGTCATCACTTTCCCATGTCACCTCATCAGCAGTATGGTTATTCCACAAGACCTTGTAAAACCATAAGGTCCTGTTTCTCATGGCGCGAGTCTTTTCATCGATAATCCGGATCGGATACTCCGTGTACGTGAGGTCCAGTTGAAGAACTTCTATGTCTTCAGTGCGGATTTCACACGAGGGCTTGAGGCATTTCCTCAGCTGAGAGATGTGGAAGACGTTGTGAATTCCTGCGAGCGATGCCGGTAACTCCAAGCGATAGGCCACGGGTCCGCCTTTTTTCAATGATGGCAAGCGGAAAAACTTCATGTCAAAACTGCCTAGACCTGTCTAAGAAACTTGATGACATGAATAGGACACTAGAGCGGTTTTATAATGGGAATAAGAATCTGAACTTGCTGTTAAATTCTTCTAAATCTTGCAATGATAAAACTGGTTTAGGTTTTGATTCCCATGCTCATCCTAAAATTGTAAAGTCATTAGGAAGCGGTTTGATTAAAACAGTTCCTAAACAAAAAGAAGTGGTTTTTAAATCTGCAGGAGAGTTGTCTCATTCGGTTTCAGATAAACATGTTGTCTGCTCATGTAGACATGAACATAAAGTTAAATTTCATTGTACCTACTGTTGTAGAGATGGTCATGTCATAGACTTTTGTTATAGACTAGCTAAGAAACAAAAAAAGGAAAGAATGATGGCTAGATCACATAGCAACTGTGCAAAACCTGTTGCATGTGCTGAACCGAATGTTGGGAATATGCAACCCGCTGTAATGAGTCAAAAACATGCAAAATTTGATTCCGTACCTACTGTTTTTAGTGCTGCTCATGTAACACCTCGTAGGTCAGTAGTTGGGTACAAAAATACTTAAAATTTGGCTCATAAACCTGCTGTTTTATCTCAGCCTTTGTGTGTTACTTCTGCTGGACGTCGTGTGACTTAGTACTGGATTCCTAAATGCCTTTTGACTAACCCCAGTATTGACTCATCGACGTATTGTACTTCTGTGTAGGTTACACGCTTGAGGAAGGATAACATTTGGATTGTGGATTCAGGATGCTCACGCCACATGACCGGTAACAAAGAATTGTTCTCCTCCCTCTCTTTTGTGTCACATGTAGAAAGTGTTACTTTTACCGATAATTCTTCAACTCCTATAATTGCTAAGGGTTTGGTTAGGGTAAATAATCACTACACTTTAAAAGATGTGGCACTTGTTAAAAATTTGAAATACAACTTTCTTTCTGTTTCACAATTGCTAGATGAAAATCTGGAAATTATTTTCACTAAAAGTTGTTGCAAGGTTGTAGATTCAAATAGTGAGCTCATTTTTAATATGACTCGGTTTGGAAGAGTTTTTAAAACTGATTTTGATATGTCATCCTCTAAGCATAGATGTCTAGATGCTAATGATTCAAAAGACTTATATTTTTTGCATCGTAGACTTGGTCACGTAGGCTTTGATCATCTCACACGTGTTAGTGCTCTTGATCACATACGTGGGCTGCCTAAGCTTAAAGGGGGCAAAGAAATTGTGTGCTCTTCTTGTAGACATGCTAAGATGGTTGCAGGTTCACATGCTCCTCTCACAATGACCATGACAATTGAACCGGGTCAACTTTTGCACCTTGACACCGTAGGACCTTCACGTGTTCAATCCTTCGGAGCTAAATAGTATGTTCTTGTGATTGTTGATGACTATTCTAGATACTCTTGGGTTTATTTTATGGCATCTAAGAATAAAAATTTTAGTCACTTTAGAACCTTATTTCTTAAATTATCAATTGATCACCCAGGATCTTTAAAAGCAATTAGAAGTGATAACGGAACCAAATTTAAAAATCAATCGTTTGATCACTTTTGTGCTGAAATGGAATAGATCATCAATTTTCTTCACCATATGTACCTCAACAAAACGGTGTTGTAGAGAGAAAGAACAGAACCTTAGTTGAGATGGCTAGGACTATGCTTGATGAATATCAAACTCCTAGAAAATTTTGGGCTGATGCAATTGCAACTGCTTGTTATGTTTCAAATCGTGTTTTCTTGTGTGCTAAGCTAGGTAAAACACCATATGAACTTCGGTTTGGACATAGGCCTAGTGTCACACACTTTCGGGTCTTTGGTTGCAAATTCTTTGTTAAGAAACATGGTAATCTTGATAAATTTGAACCTAGATCCGTTGATGGCATGTTTCTTGGTTACCCATCTCATACTAGAGGCTACCGTGTGCTTTTACATGACACTAACAAAATTGTGGAGACTTGTGAGGTTTCTTTTGATGAAGCTAGCCCAGGTACTAGCTCTAGTATTGCAGGACCAGACCCATATCTGCAGGGGGAGAGTATTTTCATCAAAGAAGATGAAGAAGTGATGCTGCTGCCCGAAAATTCAGGAGCTAATGACATTGTTTCAGCTCCTGATTTTGATTCACAACCAGCACCGACGACCACCATTGCTGGTCCAGATTGTCCTCAAGTCACAAGTTCTTCAATTTGTGATGAACATGAAGAAGGAGCTTGTGAATTGTCTACTCCCCTCCGGGTCCTCAAAAGTCATCATCCACAATAAATGATTGGAAGCTTGCATGAACGAGTCACACGGTCCAGGTTTTGTGATCCAAACTCTCATGCTCATTCTGCATTTGTTGCTTCTTTTAAACCCAAAGATATATCACACGTACTCACTAATGAATCTTGGATTATTGCCATGCAAGAAGAGTTAGAAAATTTTGAAAGAAATAATGTTTGGAAACTTGAACCTCCACCTCAAGGTCACACTCTAATCAGAACTAAATGGGTGTTTAAAAATAAACAAAGTGAGGATGGGGTTGTGGTTAGGAATAAGGCTAGGTTGGTTTCTCAAGGTTTCACACAAGTTGAAGGGCTAGATTTTGATGAAACTTTTGCTTCTGTTGCTAGATTAGAAGCCATAAGAATTTTGTTAGCATTTGCTGAATCTAAAGGTTTCAAGTTATATCAAATGGATGTTAAAAGTGCTTTTCTTAATGGCTACATAGATGAGGAGATTTATGTCAAGCAACCACCGGGTTTTGAAAATACAAATTTTCCTAATCATGTTTACAAACTGTCCAAAGCCTTGTATGGTCTTAAACAAGCCCCTAGAGCATGGTATGATAGGTTAAAAACATTCTCACTTGAAAAGAGGTTTACCATGGGCAAGGTTGATAAAACTGTTTTGGTGCTTAAGCATGGCAATGACTCATTATTCGTTCAAGTGTATGTGGATGATATTATCTTTGGTTGTGGTTCTC